>OZ005742.1:16564192-17933289 GCA_963930735.1 Dioctria linearis | reverse complement strand
TAACAACGAAAACCTTTCTTTTATTTCTTTTTTCGTTTTTTCGTATTACAAAATTGGTGAACTTTTTTTGCTTTACGTTCTTCATTAAATTTTGTACAAGGCTGTTGATTTTCGAAGCTTCGAATTTCGTTCTAAGGTCCGAAACTTCGAAAGACGAAATCTGTTGGGTTTTATGTGTTTGATTCAAAATTTTTAAACCTGGTGTAGAGCTTCTTTTGGCTTGCAAATAACGCTTCGGCGATTAATTATGAAGTTAAGATAAAATCAAACAAATTCATAATCTACGATCCCTAAAATCTCTCAGATATTGATTTTTAGTCAAATCTGATCATATTGATTTTATGTTATATAACGTTCTAAAAGTGTATTCTCATCCAAGCTGTGTAAATGTGTCAAATTTTAGCTGATGACAAGACAAAAAGAGTGTGAAATTAGCGTTTAAAGTTTTGAACCACATTGCATTTCATATGAAATATATTCTTATCATAACCAAAAGTTTTAAAATAGATCTATGCCCCGAAAAACTCAGACACTCTTTAAACTATTCAAAAATTATTTCATATCACCTCAGATATTATAATTTAACCTCAACACTGCAGAACAGACATCAGGAAAAGTTCATGCTTCGAAGCTACGGTAAAATGTTTATACTTCGAAGGATTCGAATTAGAAGCTTCGAACCGCCTGCTTCGAATTCTATTAACAGACCTATCGAACGTATCGGACGCCTAATCTGCCATATCCTTCAACGACATGTTGGGATTTCGTTTATAGTTGTCTACTACCACATTTTGGATCAATTTTTGGTTTACTGAGCCTGATTTCCTTCCTGACCCTGACCCTGGACACTACAGGATTCCCGAATATTACTGAGAACATTTTGGATGGTCATCTTCTAACTTTTTAGCTAAATCTCTTTGAGACATATTCGGATTTTCCATATGTGTGGAAACAATTAATTTACGAATTTGTACATGAGGCCTTCCAATACCTCTACAGTCTAATCCTTCCTATTCATATAGAAAAAAAATTTGTGTAACTTTGATTTTCCTAGGAAGACTCTTCTGTGAATATCCTCCGTAATAAGAGATTTACATTCAAGCACCTTTAGATGGCAACATCTACAACAGGCTGTATTCCAACAAAAGAAGTGTAGGAGCTGGAGAAGGCTTATTCTTAATGCTTCTCTTTTGGCTCGCTTGCAGAGTCACACATACTTCCCAAGGAAACCAGAAATAAAGTAAGATAAATAAAATAATAAAATAATATAGAGCTTCAGCGTAAAAAATATGTATAATGTGTATTCCAAACCAGTACACCATTTGAGTTTCATGCTCAGGAGAAAATAAAATACTTGAAACATAATCTTCATCTACATATGATCTTTTTTTGAAAACCTAAAGACCTGCTGACTGCAATGAGTTCGGAAGAGTTCCCTAGTCAATTTACATTTATCAGGAGCTATCAGCAAAATTCGCAGTCTAAAACAGCAGCAGATACACAAACCAGAAGATTTACCTGTTCAAATGAGTCGTTGTTCAGATCCACGTACCCAATGAAAGCAATACTATAGCAGACCAAATCTAGGGACGGCTGTTTAAGTGGCCAAAATTTCTAAATTAAACTTGTATGTTTCAGAATCACACGGAGCATCAATTCTCAACAATCTTATGACCACGTTCTTGATTTGAATACACAAACGTTACACTGGATCTGGTCACTGCGGTGAAAATAATATCAACCTGAATGCAACAGGAGCGAAAGTAGATCTTTTTGCACTCTACCTCACTCCCAGGGTCATTTCAACTAAGTGCCAATTAGTAGTCAGCAGTTGGTATTCCTTGCTTCAACATTATGTCGACCCCACCATATCAGACAATTATGTATCAATTTAGTGGCGACGTATTGCGTTAAATAAAATTCACCGGTGATCTATATAAAAGCCCCCCCCCCACAGTCTAACAAGCGTGTAGAGAGAATTTGTAGGGAATAGCTTTTAATATGACTTCCTCCATATAATGTATGTAGGTAGAATAGTTTTCTGCCTAAAATAGAGATGGCGGTCTAATCGATAAGTAATTATGTTTTTTCGGGTGTGACAATCTTTTATGCAGAAAAAATCGAACTTTTCGACCCAGCTGTCAGAGAGATTTTTATCATGAGACCTCTCTAATCGCTGGGTCGAAAAGTTCAATTTTTCTGCATAAAAGATTGTCACACCTGAAAAAACACAATTACTTATCGATCAGACCGCCATCTCTATTTTCGACACAGCGATCAGAGAGGTCTCATGATGAGAACCTCTCTGACCGCTGAGTCGAAAAGTTGGATTTT
This sequence comes from Dioctria linearis, assembly GCA_963930735.1. Taxonomy (NCBI): domain Eukaryota; kingdom Metazoa; phylum Arthropoda; class Insecta; order Diptera; family Asilidae; genus Dioctria; species Dioctria linearis. Next base: position 17,930,955 of record OZ005742.1, on the reverse strand, counting down.
TTCTGCATTCTTAATGCATTTTAGAAATTCATTTCTGTGGGACGAGACGAGAAATAATCCACCGACAGTCTTTTATGTCAGATACCAAATTTCCATCTGCTAAAGCAAATAACCTAAGTGAAGTAGACTTTTCAGAATGGATAAATTAGAATATTGTGCGATAACAAAATTCCTGACAAAAGAAGAGAAAGCGCCAAACGAAATTGATGAGCGCTTGAGGATTGTTTATGAAATTTGATTTTCATTTTCAATAGTTAAATTTTGGGCACTCTAAGAGCTGTAGACTGGATAGAGGCACCGAAATACGATCCTTACAGTGGGCGCCATGTCGAAGTGACTTGTGCTGATGAAATCGTTTAAAAAGTTGAAAAAGCTAATATCAAACACTCGGTTGACTAAAGAAACAGGTCGAAAAAATTATGTTGAAAAATAACAATAAAATTTTGAAAGGAAACAATGTCTTTCAATGTAAGGCCGAAAACTTTTCTATCCTCCTACGTATATATATCTCTCCCGTCTCTCAAAATATAACCAAAAGAAGAAGAAGGTGATGTTACGAGCAAAGATTTCTTCCAGTTTATGTGTGATTGCCTGCAGCCTGTCTACCTTATTTCTAAATTAATGCAATCTTCACCACTCTCTATATAACTGCAGAGGTTTGCCTTCAAGCTATCTTTAGGGTATGAATAGCCACGGGCATGTCTATCTGCCCCCGCCTTTTATGTAATACAAAATTCACCACTTAACTGTCTACCCATTAAAGATATATCTAAACCTAGGAGGTCTCTTCCTTTAACTTCATGTAAAAATCATCGCTAGCATAGCTAGTCAGACACGAAAGCTACATCCATCAACCTCTTCGCAGATGTCAATACATAATATGTAAAATGACCTTTGAACTTTCTGGTAACCCATTTTAAGGACATTCGCCAACCTTCCTCTAGGTCAATTTTCTTACCCTTACTGAATAGCCTTCTAGATGCCTGACGAGGTTTTTGTGTTGGGTTATGTTAGTGTGGTGGTTTACATGTTTCACTACGATTTCCGTGACAATTCTACATGAATTCGACATGATATTTTTTACTTTTGAGCAGGCACCGAAAAATAACTGGTATTTTGAAAATTTTAAACAAAAAAAAAACTGGGATAAATCATGATCGTGGAATATACCAAAAGATGTCTCGTGAAACCCGTTTTGATTCCTGTGAAGCTTTTGAAAACGTAACTTTTTTTAAAAATAAAGCTAAAAAAACTGAGTTGGAAAGGATTTTAATTTTTCTGACAAAAATAAAAAGCCAGCTTGGCTTTTTATTTTTTCGAGCTGGAAGTAACGGGTTTTGAATCCGGAAGCATAAGAAGCCAAGCTGGCTTCTTATTTTTAGAGACCGAATCAGTTATGAATTTTTACGAAGAAAGCTTGATTGGCGGCTTGTTATTCCTGGCCGGTAACAGTTTTGAAGCGCAACGGGTTGATACTTTTTATCGGTAAAAATATAAAAAGCGAGCCCGGTTTTTATTTTTTCTAACCAAGCTGCATTTTTATTTTTGCCAGAAAAAAAGAGCCTTTCCGGCTTAGTTTTTTTTTAGCTTCAAATTATTATCGATCAGGAATAACAAGTAAAGTAGGCTTTTTCGAAAAAACTCATAACTGATTCGGTCCCTGCTTTTGACTGTTTCATTTTTATTTGCGCCATCCTTCTGAGCAACCTTCCTATACAGGACTAACCGCACTTAGGATAATTAGTCTCGCCAAGACAAGTCATAATTTATATGGAAGTGAGAGAGATAAAATTTGTCATTTCCTAGAACCAACACGAACTTTGCGATTGTCCTGCTCTAATGAACAAAAGAGGCAGGCTATTAGGTAGCTACTTCTTTTCAAGTCTGGGGCAGCTGCAAAGTAAAAAATTCATGGAGAAATAAGAATTTAAAGAACTTTTATTTTTAATGATTCTAAATCAAATTTATAAATACAAGAAGAAAAAACAACCGCCTCGTCCGGGATTTGAAACCGGGACCTTCCGCTTGCCGGGCGACTGCTCTTACCACTGAGCTAACGAGACAGATGATTTTCCTTCTTGCATTTATCAAATTTGTAACTAGCCTACTAAGCCACGTTTTGCTTTCAGCTGGCATTAACCAGTAACGATGAAAGCGCACAAATAAATTGTAAATTCAATTTTATTTATTTTTCCCGCGGACGGGAATCGAACCTACACTTGTTAGAATCGGTCAATGATGGAGAAATAAGAATTTAAAGAACTTTTATTTTTAATGATTCTAAATCAAATTTATAAATACAAGAAGAAAAAACAACCGCCTCGTCCGGGATTTGAAACCGGGACCTTCTTGTATTTATAAATTTGATTTAGAATCATTAAAAATAAAAGTTCTTTAAATTCTTATTTCTCCATCATTGACCGATTCTAACAAGTGTAGGTTCGATTCCCGTCCGCGGGAAAAATAAATAAAATTGAATTTACAATTTATTTGTGCGCTTTCATCGTTACTGGTTAATGCCAGCTGAAAGCAAAACGTGGCTTAGTAGGCTAGTTACAAATTTGATAAATGCAAGAAGGAAAATCATCTGTCTCGTTAGCTCAGTGGTAAGAGCAGTCGCCCGGCAAGCGGAAGGTCCCGGTTTCAAATCCCGGACGAGGCGGTTGTTTTTTCTTCTTGTATTTATAAATTTGATTTAGAATCATTAAAAATAAAAGTTCTTTAAATTCTTATTTCTCCATCATTGACCGATTCTAACAAGTGTAGGTTCGATTCCCGTCCGCGGGAAAAATAAATAAAATTGAATTTACAATTTATTTGTGCGCTTTCATCGTTACTGGTTAATGCCAGCTGAAAGCAAAACGTGGCTTAGTAGGCTAGTTACAAATTTGATAAATGCAAGAAGGAAAATCATCTGTCTCGTTAGCTCAGTGGTAAGAGCAGTCGCCCGGCAAGCGGAAGGTCCCGGTTTCAAATCCCGGACGAGGCGGTTGTTTTTTCTTCTTGTATTTATAAATTTGATTTAGAATCATTAAAAATAAAAGTTCTTTAAATTCTTATTTCTCCATCATTGACCGATTCTAACAAGTGTAGGTTCGATTCCCGTCCGCGGGAAAAATAAATAAAAAATTCAGATGTATCCTGAAGATTTAGGGCGACTTATAGGTTATTCCATGAGAACAATGGGAAATGGTGAACTAAGTGAAGCAGGCTAGGCACTTCTAGCGGTACCCATCTTACCTAACTTAACCTATATAATGGCATTTGATAGAGAGCCTTTCGTCCGTTTCAGTGAGTCCTCAATTAACCTCACCCCTTCTCTCTCTCCAATCTCGAGTATTACCTACAATTTTCAAATTAAAGAAATTTTCAAATTTTTATTTTTATTTTCAAATTTTACAAAATTTCCCGTAAATATTACCCTCCCCCGCACACTCAACCACACACATGAAGAGAATTTGGAATTTTTCTAAAATTCGCCTTTAATTATCCAAAATTTGGCTCTCTCCTTATAAAAGACGAATTTTTCAGTCTTACCAGGATATAGCTCGGGCCACAGCTATCTTGAGATTGCGCATATAGTCAGTTTTACCCATCTGCCATTTGCCAGGTTACAGGCCTGTACATCTACTACATTCTGATTTGAGGAACCGACCTATGGATTCATCCACTAGACATATATTCATTGCGGAACCCTTACTGGCCAGAGCATCAGCTGCCTCGTTTCCAGGTATGTCCCTGTGACAAAGCACCCACCAGAGAATAACTCTATATAGTTACCACTCAGTTTCCTGAGCTCACAGCGACATAGCTTTATAGAAAAGTGTCAATTGGAAGACTTTCAAATTCGACCAAAATTTAAAGATTTTTATATTATTATTACGTTTGATGAAGACTTCGTAGGTCTTCTTCAAGCAAAAGCGATAGACGCCTTTTGGGGTGCGGAAGACGATGGGTTGCTGAAAGCACGCTCTGTCTGCCACTCAAGATAGGTGGATTAGGTCTCACTAATTTGGTTGTGAAATCAAGGTGTCTGCAAGTGTGTGCATTCCCCAAAGAGTGTTTTTCCAGAGAGACAGCTTGATTTCTCAACTGTGGATGAATGTACTGGGAGGGATCGGCATAGGGGAGTATTACTACCTGCTCTCTGTTCGACCACCCTATCCTCGTGACTGGCCACAGGATCTAATCTCAACGATTTCACCTTAAGTGGAATGCTTTACGGTACACACAATTCGCGTCAATTCCAATCAGGTTTAATCCTGAATTAATAGATTCAGTGTTCAGTAATGCTCGGGGTTTTGAAGCTGACACGCATACACTGACGGTTCTCGGAGATATTATTGATATCTCTGGAAACTGTCGAAAAAACACTAACACTGCACAACTACACGACCTGGCTGCTTCTGCGCGGGAGAGATTTCGCCAACTTGGGACCAGTGACCCTGGCACTAAGTTGGAAGATGCTTTCGTTCTGAGCAGACCACCAGACACACCTTTCAGCACACTTACAACACGTGTGCTCCGTGACGTGCTTATGTCCATAAGACCTCCGGAGTATACAGGATACAACAGATGACGAACTCACCTCGAGGTGAATATGGCCGTGATGGGAGGGATAACTTGCAGAGTAGTCTACAGTTATCCTTCTAGTTACAAAGATGCTGATGTAGCATCAAATTGCTGCATCACAGTCTTATGCATCCTAATCAGTTGTCAGATATTGACCACCGAGTTCAGAGGATTTGCACAGTTTGTGCTGGTGAAGGCACCCTGTTTCACAGGTTCTTTACTTGCCAGCTTTGCAAGATCTAATGGAACTCGTGCGCAATATGTGTCTGTCAATTGATCCACCCGAATTTCAGCATTGTGCTAGAACATCGTTTCTATGGGGGCCAAAGATTTGTAGTCGGGTGAATTGTCTGATTAGCTTTGTGTTGACACTGGCCAAATCTACAATTCACTTGTCCTACATGAGAGTCGACGATGGGAATCAGAACACTGACCCAAAACTCCACGCACAAGCACTTAAGCGCCACTTCGTTGACAGATTGAAGAGACGTTTACGTCTTGAATATCTGGCAACGAACACAGACACATTCAACTGCACATGGCAACCACTATCGTCTGTGCATGACGGAGTTCTTGTCTTTCGCTGGTGATAGCAGGCCACAGCATTTGCAACACTATAGTCCACGGGGCTTCTCCCCGCTTAAGAATTGTTGCAAGTGCTGTGGGAAGGACAAGCACTCTGTTAGAGATGCTAAGCTGGAGGGATGATGAGGGCAGCGATGCTAGACGTACGATAATTCTCGTATATGTACGAGAATTTCTACTCAAGTACGATGTACGATGCAAAATATATTCTCGTACGCGAAAGTACGAGAATTTCGGCCTCAAATATTTTTCAACCAGAATCTCCAGGTGTGGCAATACTACAAACAAAGAGCAGTAAAAGATAGCTTAAAAAACATAAGCAGAGAAAACCATAAGCCCTGGAATATACAAGCCATGAAGTAAGACTTGAAGAGAGCATAGCGGCCAACATTACATACTTTTTCTCTTATATTATTGCATTTAAATGTACACAGCTTGAATTTCGCTCAAACACCATGATTCCATAAATTTGTTGCACATGCTATTATTTTTTAACACCATTAGAAAGAAAACATATTGGACTGCAAAATGTTATAACCTCAAATTTATGTGGGAGCGATAGTTTTAGGCTCTAAGGTCTGTTTGAAATGAAATCATAGCTCTTCTTTCATGAATGTATAAAACTAAAATGTGGTAAACTCTTATTGCATGACTGTAGCCGGCCCACTAAAGGTGCAACCGGTGCACGCCTTTACGAGTTGATGATAAGCTCTCTTAAAGTTTAAGGTATACCAATGGAAACATACTGGGCTTAGGTTGTGACTCTGCAAGCAGTAATATCGGAGAATATAACTCCATTATCAGTCGTCTCCGCCAAGAATGCCCGGGCATAATCTTAATGAAGTGCGTGTGCCACTCCTTGAATCGGACCTCAAGTGAGGCATGCAAGGCTCTGCCGCGCGGATGTGAATATTTAGCGAGAAACGTCTTCTCCTATTTTAGACAGTGTCAAAGGCTCAGTTACAACAATTTCAACATTTTGTTCACGTGAAAGAACATCAGATGCTCGGCTTCGCTATTACTCGTTTGCTTTCCTTTCTACTTGCAATAGAACGAATTCTGGAGCAGTGGGAAGCTCTTCGCCTCTATTTCACAGATATTTGGATGACTGAGCATACACTTGCGCCTGAACAAAATTTCAATGCCCTCCAATACCCATTCATGAAATTATACTATACCTTTCTAGCTTGGGTGTTTCCGAAAGTTACTTACATGAATGCATTCTTTCAGTCGATATCGGTCATAGTCACAACATTACATCACAAAATAGCAATAGCACACCGAGAACGTCTCTCCTCGTATTTGTAGCAGGACTATGTTGCAAACACGAACCTTGGGGAAATCAGACTGGATGATAGTTGTAGATTTATACGTTTGGAGTCCACGTATATGGGAGTCGCTGTCTTGGAAGGTCTGAAGAATCCCGAAGTGATGACACGACCTGATCTCATAATATATTTCAGGGAAAGTGCCGAGAGTATCTGCAACAAATATGCATAGGCATAAAACAACGTTTTCCTTTTGAGGATGATTTACTGGTGGCATTGCCACTTTTAAATCCTGACAAAGCTTAATCATCCAGCTAAGGAATGAGACCCTATCACTCATTTTTTATGTGACCTGTGTCCTAGGGCAAAGTCGTCAGACTCTAAGAAAAGGCAGCAACTAGATGATGAGTGGCGACTTCTTCTTTTGGACCAATTTCCTCCACACATCTCCAAAGGAAAGAAAGTTGACATATTTTGGCACAAGCTTGCCCAAATCCGCACAGCTGATGAAAATCAGAAATATACAGCTCTACCTCAATTTGTGCTATCCGTGCTGACTCTCCCACATTCCAATGCTGATACCGAGAGGATTTTTAACAAAAACAACATAATTAAAACAAAATTAAGGAACAAGCTGCAACAAATACCGTAAAAGGAGCCCTCCTTTCACCTCAGTGTATTAAAACACAGTCGAAAGATTGCTGCTTTGTGTTCAAACTTACAACTCAAATGAAAAGTCGCATGACGTCGGCTGTTATGTACCAAAAAAAAAACCTGCTACTGGAGCGCGACCTAATGATGAAAATTTGGACCAAAATAGTGACTCGGACCCAGATAATCCCAGCTTTATCTAGATGTCTGTTATGTCTCTTATTTTAAGATCAAGAACAAGACTATACACAATTTTAATACAAAAATTGTTGTAAAAATTTTATCAACGAAAACTTTTTTAAAGATATCCACTATTTGTACTATAAAAAAAATACTAGTAAAATGTCGCCAGTCTTAATTTAGCCGCAATTTCTCATTAATTTTGCGATAAAACTAGCGTACGAGAATTTTTCACGACGTACGAGGTTTTTGCTAAGTTGGTACGAGAATCCAGGTGTTGCAGTCTAGCAACCCTGGATGAGGGCAGTTTGTAGAGGTCTACGATACTACAGGCTGCCCTCGCGGGACTCTATAACAATATCAACGGCATTTAATAAAATTATTCGTTTCTAAATTCTAAATTTCTCATTCGGTCGTTTTTACAAAAAATTCTTGTTAATTATTTGGTTTATTTTTCATGGGGACTCTTCTTGGAACTGCCACTTATCTGTAGATATTAGGCATACTTTTAAAAGTGTAGGATAACTTCGACTTTGACATTATAACTTTTTTTCAAAATTATTGTGAAAATTTTTACATTTATCTTTTACTTTTGTTTCTTATTCTTTTGTGTTTCTGTGTGCCATGTCTAGTTTTAGTCTTCATACCTTTTTGCCAGGTTCTTTTTTGTATTGTTTGCGCCTTTTGCGGCCTTTCAGATTTAGTTTAGTTAGAGCCTTTTTTTTCTCTGTTTTCAGAGCCACTTTTTACATGTTTTGTTTTTTATATTAAGAGTCATTTTATAACGTTCTTATTAAAGAGCTTATATACATAAAAAAAAAAATTACTTTTTATTAGCTTATTTAAAAAATAAAAAATAAAACTAAAAGCAATTTAAAATTAAAACGATTTTTTTATAATAAACATCATGTAATGGAAAAAATTATTAGCTTGAGCCAATCTGCATAAAACTTGACATCTCAAGTATATATACAGCATGTATGTAAGCTATATATATACATATATATACATATACTATGTACATATAATCACAGATTCCAAAATAGAATAAAGTTGGCAAAGATTCTGATGAAAAAAAGACGAGAAGCAGAAAAAAAAAGCAAAACTTAAACTTTCGCGCTTGTTTCTGTCTAGAACGCTAACGTTTCGCTGTTTTATTTAAATTTCATTTTCAGGGACTTTGATTACAAAAATACACAGGCAACCGTAGTCACCAGAGTCACACAAATACAACCTTATAAATTTATATACACATATATAGTTCAGTTCAGTGTCACCGCACTTATTTTTATTTTTTATTTTTTTTAGTTGTGTCCATATATTTATTTTTTTTTTTAATTTCGACGAATCCATCATCATCATCTTGTGACGATATAGAAAAAGACTATTCAGTAGAGCAAGGTCGTATGTAGAGATTCTGTTAATAATAATAATAATAATATAAAAAAAAAGGTTATTCCCAATTTCTCCCAGCATTCAAAAAAAAAAAAAAATGCCTACACGTATATGACGAGACTAGAGCTCCATTAATTAAAAAAAAAATTAAATAAATAAAATAAAATAAAAAATAAAAAATTAAATTAAATCGCTTAGAGCAAATTTAAATTGGCGTCATCGAAAACGAGATACAAAACACAACGGTTTTATATTGTCGTTCATCATATATATACCTACATGCTTACATAGTACTTATATTGTAGATATATACATAAATCACCGTCCCCAGTCTCCCAGTTAGAGTAAAAAAATGTTTTAGTACATTACAGATAGATACAGACAGTAGGTACCTAACTTCAGTAGATATAAGTATTTACAGACTTAGAGCTGTTTCCACTCCTTAGTACAACGACGTTTCACGCTCTGTGCTGTCGAAAGTTTCCGAAAATAGATTCAACCAGGAATAGGATTCTATCTATATAGATCCACTGTGATTATACATACAAAATCCCCAAGAAGAAACGCAATCAACTCTGACTATGAGACGCAAACTGAACCGACACGGACTACAAGGCAAATTTCTAAAAGCTCCTCCTCATACACATAAATATTATCGGGACTAGGTATAGAAACCGGGAGCAATATAGCGCGTCTTTGGTTCATTCAGTCTGGTGCTGATTTATTTGATGTAAATTTAGCAATTTATAAGTACGCGCGCGCGCGCGCGCGTATAGTACAAGTTAGAGGTTAAAGATGCGCTAACATTTATTACGTTGAGAATGATCTGCTTCTGAGTCTAACGTTTATGTAGTATGTATATACCTACCTAGACTATATTTGAAATATAAACGCGTCTATAATTAATAGAAATTATATAACGCAATTTGTGTACAAAATACTTAATTGATCATAAGATCAGAAACCGCCCACATTTGTCTACACACAGATTTTAAATTTAAATCAATAAGATGCAGGAAAATTTAGGAAAATCCCAGATATCACAATGCCCTCGATTTGTCTACAACGAATGATATATTGCAAACGGTATGGCAATTTCAGATCGCCTACACTCATCTTGTATAACTCTTTTCATCCCATCCAGCTACATTCACCCCACCCCTGCCACACTATAATTAAAACTTTATGTGGTTTTTTATTTATCATTGACATTATAAAAGGTCGCTCGGTCCTCTTAAGCTAAAAGAAAAATTATAAGAAAAGTTAACATTTCTGGGCCGCAATCACCATTCTTTTGTTACATTACAACAGAACCAACAAAGTTTGTGTGTTCCTTTTGTATTCTTCGTTTGGTCTTTGCAATCGATCTGTTAAAGGGTTCTCTACACAGGAATGACTAAAACAATTTTTTCAACCAACTGTGTCTGCTCTGCTGTTTTAGCCATCATGAAAAGAACTCCGAATGGAATGAAGGGACGTGACATTCCGTAAATTATTTTCCTTTTAAAAACAAAAAGCAAAACACAAAAAAAAACATCAATATAAGTATAAGAAACCAAGTTGCGTTCATTTGGTTTTGTTATAAACGACTATTCTGTGTACGAAAAATGTCTCTGATGATGCACCGGATACCGCTGCTCTCCTTGATCTTTGCTCCATCTTCTACATAAGTATAGTGAAGTGATATATGTATATTATCTATGCGACAAGAGAAACAAAAAAAAAATAAAACACAACTTTAAAGAGTTGAATACTTTACATTTTTTTTGTATTCAAACACTTTTGGGGCTTTTGTTTTTAATTCGTGTAAGTTTTAAAATTGAAATCCAAAGATCTAGAAGAAATTAATTAGCTGCAAAATTTGAAATAAAAAAAAAACATTATAAGTAAGTAATGAGCAATAAGGTAAGCAGCTTAAGCTTGTAACGAAACTGTTATAGCAAAACATTATTAATTGTAGAACCATCTATGTATAGGGTTTAGTCATAAGAAATTTTCCGTCACTTATAATTCATAGTTACTTTTTGAAACAATGTCATAAGTAGGGCAATAGAGATTCATCAAATCACCTACTCTCCACCTCCTATCCCTCCTTTTCTCCTCTTCCCGCCATCCCATTAACAACTAACTCCTAAGAGAGAATGACACATAGCACGGCTGATATAGCGCATCATCCGTGGAGAAAAAAAAAAAAAAAGACAGCGAAACGAAAAGTTTCAAAAAAATACTAAGGACAACTGTCAACATGAGGACAAGAGACGACATCAAATCGGACTGAGGGCTAAAGATGAGCCCCAACGATCAAAAGAAGAAAATAACGAGAACATCGAGGGAAATGACGACAAACCAAATAAAAATTCGGCGCAAAACACACTTGACTTGACTTGACTTGACATCAAATCACTTGACCCCGTCAACCGACCTTCAACCTCCCACCCGAACATTCTATTCAAATATTCTAGAAGTTGAATTGGCTTATGCGGGAAGCTTAGAATATCCGCCTCTGCCCCCTACCCCCACCCTTAACAACGAGTGTACATGAAAAACGGAAAGCGACGTGTTCGTGTATACAAATGGAAGCCTTTTTAGTTGGTAGGTGTGCAACGTAAAGCTACGCGAAAACATAGTGAACTAGTAGTAGTACATGAACAACCCTGGTAGACATATCATGATGAGCTCATCAATGAGCTCCTCGTGAGCAAGCAGATGAACGTACTAAAGGCTGGATTACAATGGACGCAACGGAACGCAAGTGAACGATGTGAAATGTCAAATTTACGCAGTAAAACGGATGTCAATGTTAAGGCTAAAACACAATGTGAGCGACACGATAAAAACGCCGTACAAAACGTTCGTGAAAATACAATGGGAGCGACAATAGCTGTCAAATTAAATTTATTCTGTTATTTGTGTTCTAAAGTAAAAATTGAAAAAATGTCAACGAATAAATTATAAAAGATTATTATTATTGCATGTGATATTTTACCATCTCAATAAACTTTTCTTCCATTTTTTATTCAACCAACTTTGATATTTACCACGGCATTGTTATTTAATGATATTTTTAATTTATCAAGTCATAAATATGATTGCAATGAACGTATAACAATAAATATGAACGCAACTCAAAATCATAATTTTGCTAAACGCACCCTAAACGTGCGACAAATTTCAATTTTCATTTAAGTTCGACGACAACGTCGAACGATGTCGTCAGCATTGTATTTTATACCATACACTGCCATGTTATTAGAACCCAAATGACAGCGTTTTTTACGGCGTTTTTGTCGTGTCGCTCACATTGTGTTTTAGCCTATAGCTGCTTACAATGGACGCATGATTAATTGAAAGTGACAGTGACGTTTGACACAAAATTTTTAAACAAATGTGGAAAAAATCAAAAAACTTTTTTCATTCCATTTCTTCTTTGCTTATTACACACTTACCGCAGCACAGTTTCACTTGACGGAACGAAATAAACAATCCCAAAGCTAATTTGAGGTTATGTTTATCCGTTCAGTTGCGTTAATTTCAGATTTTATTAAACTTGCTGCGTACGACTGCGTTTTTGTCCATCCACTGTGAGCAACTCCATTTGAAAAGCATACAAAGAATACCGGTTTGACATTTCTCTCCGTTCAGTTGCGTTGCGTTGCGTCCATTGCAATTCAGCCTTAATGAAATTTATTCGGATTTGAATCAAAACCAGGAAAAAACTCATTTATTTACTTATTCACAGATAGTGTGCATGAGATATTGCATCTCTTTCTTCTTTATTTAGAAATGTATGATGTGCTTCTCTTTTATGCATTCTACAATATTAGATGAGCACTTCGATGAGTACATAATAAGTGTCACGATGAGCTTATTAATGGGCATATCAATGAGTATCATGACGAGCTTATTAATGAGCATGTCAATGAGTGTCACGATGAGCTTATTAATGAGCATAGCAATGAGTGTCACGATGAGCTTATTAATGGGAATGTCAATGATTGTCATGATGAATTCATAAATGATAATCTACATTTACGATTGATTTTATATTTTTTTCCGAATTCAAACTTCGGTTGCAAATCAAACTCTAAGAAGCTGAGACGTAAGAATTTGGGCAAAACTATTCAGCGTAGGGGCGACAGTCTTTCCGCGGAAAACAAATCAAAAAATTAATTTAAAATAAATATTTTAAAAACTTAAATAAATAAATCACAAAAATCTATTTGAATTTTCCTAGTAGAAATGTCATCTGACAAGGTGATGACAATAATAAATATTTATTTATTGCTGGTTTAGTATATGGGGAGCAGTTTCATGCTATCCAATGAGCCTTTCGATGAGATTTAATGAATGCTCGTCAGGAGGCTCATCGGGACTTAATTTTTTATATGTTTCTTTATGAACTGCAAACACCTTGATACTTTTCAGTCAATTTAGTATTGGTTTACATAATAAAATTGTGAGCAATTTCTACTAGGAAATGAAATCCACTAGTTAGTATTAGAGCTGAAAGTATAATCCGGATAACTTTCTATCCGGATTATCCGGAATAATTAAGGCAATGAGAGCGACACAACCAATATTGACGACTTAGTTAGACGCAACAAGTGTATTATATTTATTGTGAAAGAAATTGATAGTTCAGATCCGGATTTCAGGAATCGAATCCGGATATTTTCAGCTCTTGTTAAAACCTGTACAACGGAAAGCCATCCCGTCATACTCTCAGCTAGATTTAAGTAATCTAAACATTTTTATATTTTAAGTAAGTAATTGCATTCAAGCCAGCTGTTGTCCCCTTCGTCCACTGAAGCTATCCAGCCACAAACTTCGACGTTTTGCTACCGTTCGAACTATTGGCGCCCAAGCAAACCCTTCAACTAAGCAAACAACATCACAAAAACTCGGGATAAAATTACTTTTATACCGATTTCCATTGATCACGTTTTCTAGCAGAAATTTTATACTTTTCTTGTAGTGCTACACTGAAATCGTTCCATTTACCTGCACTGCTAATAATACCTTTGCGCTTTGCAGGCTTGGAAAATGTATATGTAAGTAAGTACAGCCGTCCATAAGAGTAGTATTCATCTTAAGGGAAATGAAAAATTTTAGAAAAATTAAACCGATCGAAATTTGAAACTAGAAGAATTTCTGTTTATTTAGTGGATAATACGATAAGCACTTCCAGCAAAAATGACAGCTTACACTAAACACCAACAGATGTCACTACCAAAATTCTACAATTTTTTTCCTCGTTTCACTTATTTTCATTTATTTCAATTGAAAAAACACTTAAACGAGCAATTCTTATGGATTTGTAAATATTATATTAAAAACAATCATAAGAAATCTGTTGAAATGAGTTTAGATGAATGATTCTACTAATTTAAGGGTTTTAGGGGGTATTTAGAAGGTTTTTAGAATTTTGATTAAATAAAGTGAAAAGTGGGTGTGAGTACGAGATTTAAAGGTAGATAGATTTTAACTTTAGGAAAACTCATTTAGATGAAATTTGGCAGTAATAATGGATGTCCGAGTTTATTCATAATTTATTTCTATATATGTAAATTATTTAGATATACGGAGTAACGAAATAGTCAATTTTCACTGCAGAAAAATATATACCGAAGCATTTTTTGCCTCGTGAAATCTATTGGAAATGTAGTCGAGACTTCTGACTTCCAGCTATAGAATTTTAATCACAAGCCTCGGGAAGTTCCATCAAAATATTGTATGAAATTTTATTTCACGTTAAAGTACAAATTGTAAAGAAACTAAGAGCAAACGTTGAAGAATTTAATATTCTCTTATGTAAAAGTTTTGTGGTATACTCCAGTAGGAGAGATTGGGAGTGTTCCTTCTACAAGCAATAAACGAACAGCGAACCTTGGTTAGATTTTATTGCTGTCAAAAGAAGCAATTCTGGAGCAGAGATAAGGGAGTGAGATGAAATTGAATTATGCGCAATTCATAACTCATATATTGTTTTGTGCAACGCGCCGTCCCAATTTATTATGATAGTTATGCAACAGCAACATGCAAAAAAATGAGCAAGGCGATGACACGAATATATCCTTCAAAAATTGGCGACCAGGGCGAAAATGGTATAACTTTTTCCTGAAATACAATCCACAGCTAGCACATCGAATTCCCCAAGGCCTAACCGAAGCCAAAGATAGGTTTCCTGAAGTGAGGTTATTCGAAAATGGTTAGATGAACTGCAAAATTATGTAAAGGTGATGAATGCAGGAGACATATTTGAAGAAACAGCTGTTTTTTCCTAATAATAATTTTATACGCACTTCCTCCTGCTAGAACCAGAAGATGTTAGTTAATGTTTTCAAATAATACTCCATCAAAAGAAACGGGAGATAGCTTGGGATCTTAGACGCAGTGTAATAAAGTCATACCTTTCAAAACGACATTTATTTATCACCCCCAGATAAAACAGTTTTTAAACATTTTTTTAACCTGGACGCGAATTGGCTTCTTGGTGGACGGAAACTGGCTTAGACTGGACGCAAACTGGTGATTTCCGCATACACTAATATTTGGAATTATTACCCAATGTGCCAAATTCGGAACTACGGAATTGTAAGAACAAAATCGGAAAGTATGCGAAAGAGTCAGACCGTAAAATAAATCCCCACTGTTCAGGCTTTTTCAAGTTTTGGAATATTATTGAGATAACTATTAAAATTCAGAAAGAGTCTTCAAAGAATTGTGAATTCGGATTTTTTACTGATTCTTTCTAATTTTTGAAGGCATTTCCGAAACATTTCTTAAGCTTGAGTTGAACAGTCATTTTGTCTTCAGAGTTAAGTAAAAGTACTTAAATTTATAACAGCGTCCGGTTGGGACCTATGAGGGATTGCTCATGGGTCTGGAGGATGAACAACGGGCCTTGATTTGACCTAAGTTCAGGGGACCCCTTGGGATCCCAAACCATTTTTTCAATCATTCAATCAATAGTTTAGAGTGGATGACGATTTTCTAAAAACTGTAAAAGGTGAGTAATATATAGTTGAATTGTTATCAATAAATATTTCAGTGCTTTTGTTAAATGCGTGAATAAGTTTGTGGTACAGAGCATGTCAAGTCAACTGTAATATTGACGAGTGAAACAAGCTGTTCAAGATCTACATATATGCCATCTAAACGCTGTCGTACTTCACCAGTCCCAAATAAACCCAGTGCTTCGAGTCCAATATCTTTCTGTCCTGCTCGCTATTCAAAAGTTAGGGGGAGAAGTCTTCTATTTGAAGGAGAAAATGAAGGCTACGAACAAAGCGCAAAAGACACCCTCAACTTAAGTGATATGCTTCCTTCGTTGCCTACAGTTTCAAAAGAAGACTTCTAAGTCTCGGAAATAAGTGGAATAGAAGTAGAAGCTGCCGAAGCATTGGTGCGCATGGAATTTTTCTTAAAGTGGGAAACAGAATGTGGCGCTGGCGTTCGTAGCTGGCGCTGTAGCACAAACTGTCAAAATGTGCACGATTTTCGTATGATGGCGACACAATGCGTAGCTGGCGCTGTAGCGCACTTTTCCCAAATTTTAACTTTTGGTGCGCGCCAAGATTGACATTTGTGATTTCGAAGCGGTTTGTTCGAGTGAAATAAAATGGAAAATTTTGATACAGAAAAAATCATCGAAATAATGAAAAGTAAAGATATATTGTGGGATCCCTTATATAAAAATTTAAAAAGAAAAGCGGAAATATGGAATGAAATATAAAATATCAAACTAGTATTCACAGAACTAAGCTGCAGCATTGTGTTCATACTCAGCTACAAGGTAAGGGGCAGACAATGCGCCAGCACCACATTCTGTTCCAGCCTTAACCATGAAAAATGTTTTATTATTATAATTTTCCGGAGAGCATTTTTTCCAACTCTTGGAGGGTCGGCTCTGACCACTGTCATGAAGAGATCGGTCAACATCTTGATGACGGAAGTTGCTGAGCATTTCACACGGATGGAACTGGAGCAAAATATTAAAATATCAAAATTGTTGATTGTCTCCGTTTTAAAAGGTATTTGAAAATAACAATTAAATATTGTCAAACATTTATATATACCTAATTGTTTCATTACAGAAGCGATTTTTACTTTATATCCATAATCAAACTATGAACGACATAGAAAAACGCCTGCAAGCAGTATTTTATAATGTAAAATGCAGATTTAGTTAACCAAAAACAAGTGCATTAAAAAATTCCATTAAAAAAAAAGAAGATCCAAAATATATGTAAATATATTTACCGTTTTATCTTTACAATCTATTTATTTTCCGAACTTACAAAACTCAAATCTTAAAAACGTTTTAACGTGTCATTATTATTTAATAAACATATCCAAATTGAAAATAATACTTACTGCTTATTTAAAACATTTTCAAAACATTTTTGGGTTTTTACCAGTTCGGAACGCTTTAATATATATTTCTGAGAATTTATTATGAATTCTTAGAGCACTTTCACATCAAAAACAAGAACCGAAAAATGTTAACTGAAAAACTCAATTTATTCCACTTTAAAACAAGATCTTTGCTTCAATAATTAATAAAATCATGGGCATAAACTAATAATTTTATTAATAAAACTATAAGCTTTTCGGCCGATAAAACATAAAAGTTGTGTTGTTCTTAAAAAGCTGAAATAAATATTCTATTTTCTCAGTAAAATTCTTAGTTTATCGTATTTATTGACAATTTTCTTTAGGAAATTTGAAAATTTCCTTTAGAGCTCTGAAGGAATATTTTTGAGAAATTGGTGTGAATTTCTTAGTATTTTAATTGGAATTCAGATGATAATCTTAACAATTTTCTTTAGGATATCATTAAGAAATTGATAAGAATAGACGACTCATTTCGCGTTGAATTGAGGTGTAAAATTCGGCACTTTTGGCGTTTTTGTAAAAATTTACTTATTCTGCTCGCAAAGAATTTGATCGGAAAAAGATTAAGAATCCGAAATTTTCTTAATTTTTCTTTAAAAATACTTAGAAAAATTCCGAATTTGGCACACTGGGTATGCATGCTAGATAAATGTTTTTAGTATTTAATTTAAATTAAAAAAAATATTTAGCTTATTGTTGCACTACAAAATTTTAAACGTCGACATTAACTAAATTCTACTAAAAACTGTTCTTGTAAGGATGGTATTTCCTTAAATGGATGGGAATTGGTGCGTTTACCCTACGTTTATATGTTTTGCGAGGGGAAAATTAGTGTTTTTACAATTGGAACATATTTTCGTAGTAAAGAATAGTTAGGGAAACGAGGCAATAAAGTACGACATAGATCAAAATTACTTGGGTTGAGGCGTGCTACACTGGATTTGATAATCAACCCGTTAATAATACGAAATTCTTTCCCAGAGTTAATAATTTTTACGATGTGAGCTGCTCGACTAATGAATGCGAATTTTTGGATCTTGAATTAAATTTTGCACCGGCTCTTAAGATAAAGCAGAAAGATCTTTTAAATTTGGTGACATCATGTTGATGCAGCTCTCCAAGATGCGGATGTTAAAGAAAAATTTGATTGTGCTGAGATAATAGAAATTGGAAAAAATAGTTTAGTAAGTAATAGTCAGGATGAAAAAACGGTTATAAGTATTAGGCAAAAACTGAAAGTTAACAATTTATTTAGAAAAAATGCAAAATTGTTTAACCAATATGAACATAGAAGAGCTAGATAACAATCCTACATCAAAGTATAATCTAGGGCTGTCATAAGTGCAATAAATAACACGAATTTAATTCTTGACTCTAAAGATAAATATTTTTTAAAAAATAGTAATCCCTCCATATCTATTTTATATGGTCTTCCTAAGCTACATAAAAATAATATACCGGTTTGACCTGTTTCGTCTTCGTTTAATGCTCCGTCCCAACTTTTGGGTAAAAAACTTAGCGAAATTGTTCCAAAACTTATCAATTTTACGCCCAAACATTCTGTGAAGAACTCAAAAAAAAAAGTTCTTAATAACGCGAAATTGGTCTGTTTGGATATATGTAGTTTATTTCCTTCCATTCCCATTGAGATATTAATTGATAATTTAAATGAAAAAAAATTCTAAGTGAAGTGCGAAACCCCGAACTTTCTCTCCAGCTTATGAATTTGATCAACATATGCGCATTAGACAAAATAATTTTGGATTCAATGAAAAAATTTATACTCAAAACGATGGACTTGCTATGGGCTCGTCTTTTTCTCCTTTTTGCGCCGAATTTTATATGGATTACTTTGAAAAGAAGATATTTAGTAGTAATAATAATTTAGCTAAACATGTATTGACTTGGTATCGATATGTTGATGACATATTTTGTATTTGGACTGACACAGAGAGGCAATTAACGAGCTTTTTAAATACCTTTTTAAATAAAATTGACGACAGTATAACATTTATACTGTAGAATTAGGGAATAAGAGTTTAAATTTTTTAGATTTGACTATAACTATTAATACTAATAATCTTTTAACATTTGACGTCTATCGTAAAGCTACTTACTCGGACGCGGTTATACCAAGCCATTCTTGCCATCCTTGGACTTCTAAGATGGCTGCTTTCCATTCTTTTTTAAATAGGCTTCCCTCTGTTTCATTGAATAACATTAGTTTTCACAATAAATTAAACATTATTAAAGACATCGCTATAAGAAACGGATATGACTCAAAATTAATTTACAAGATGCTTAGTAAAAAACAAAAACGTGGTATCCTGAATTCCATTTCCCTTTACCTATGTCTAATGAACTTAGTCCAAAGAAGTGGAGAAAAATACCTTATTTTCACAATATTTTTGAAAAATTAAAAAAACCTTTAGCTGACAAGCATATAAACCCTGCCTTTTTTAATAAATTTACCACTTAAAACTTACTAACCAATTATAAATTGGGGTTAAAGAAAGCTACAATGGACAGGAGCGGAGTCTATAAAGAAAGCTGCAGCGATTGCTCGGGGTTCTATACATAGGAAAAACAAATTAAAACTTAGATTCAAAGAACACATTAATCCATCTAATTCAAATAGCCCAACTTCAGGTCTTGCCAAACATCTAAAATCTACTGGACATAAATGTACTACCCAAAATATAGAACTTTTACATAATATTGATAGAGGACCAGTACTGGATAGATAGGAAATATTCGAAATCAGAAAGTCTGATGATGACGGTTATGCTTTGTTGAATGATCAGATTGATTTTTATAATATGAGCCTCCTTTTAAATCCTAACCTAATTAAGTTTCAGCATTAGTCAACAAATTTTATATATACATATGTATATAACTCATCGATGATCTTTTGTTCGTGTTTAGCTCGGTTAACGTATTTTGTAAATTTGTAACTTGGTTAACTCGGTTTGTATGCATTTACATAGCTCTTAGCGTGCGTATGTAGCTCGGATAGCGTAGTATGTATGTATGCAATTAGCATAACGTAGTTGACTCAGATCTAGTTTTAGTGCAAACCCTGATGATGTCTTAAGCAGACGAAACGCGTAGGTTGTTATTCATTTTTAAAATAAAATAATTGTGGAATCGGAACAAGTGTTTTTTTCTCAAACAAAGATGTCTAAGAACATATTCCATCAAGTGTTAACATATAAATCGATAAATGTAATAAAGTAATGCAATTTTTACGAACGCAATTGTAGGAAACCACACTAAGCGTAATTGCGCTGTGATCAGCCCAAACGTATTTCCGTTGCCTAATTGCCCCGCCACATCATTTACTTGGAAATCAAGGTTTAAGAGAAAATTCTGGTATACCTAGATATATGTATTTCCACATGGTTTTTTTTTTCAAGAGCACACTACCTTCAACGACTTACATAAAAACTGCAAAACATTCAAAGCCGATTAAAAAAGTCAAATTAAATTTTCCAAATAATAACATACCTCTAAATAGACGAAACCAAATAATATATCTAACGGCGGGCAACAGTTACACTATTTCACGTCTTCAATTCACTGGTACTTCACATTGTACCTATGTACATTAAAAGCATTAAGTCCGTAAAGTCTACGGATTATCTCGCTTAAGTAGCATTTTGTAAGCCATTAAACCTTATCTAGTTTCTCTGATCCGACGGGATTCGCCTCAAACACTCTGCTCTAGTAAGAAAAAGAAAAAAAAAACAGAAATGACATCACAAGAAACCTCTCATTTCTCTCAAGCTTGTGCATATTCAGGTAAAATCATTTTCACTTAGCTGGCAAAATTGTGCCAAGGCGTTGCCGCCTGTACTTTTTTTATAGATTCTATAGGAAATACATTATATGTACATATCTCTTGTCCCTCCCTGCTTTCCCTAATCTAATACCCATATTCACTGTCACTTCTAAACTTTCGTTACCTCCAATTCCGTAATTAAGTTACTTAAGGTTGCTTTCTTATCCGACATTTTAAGAGTTCTAAATTCAGTCTAGCTAAGCTAGGTAGCTACCTACATCATAAGCATTCAGAGAACTTGCAGACAAATTGAATTTTAACTATAGATTTGGCGCCTACTTTTATTTTATATACGAGAGTAGGTATGTAGTTAGAAGGTATATATATGTATATATGAAAAGGTTAAGGGTAGCCTTAAGAAGAAAAAAAACTTTGGGTAATCAATTGTGGCGGGTTATCACCAGTTTTTGGGAAAATTTTATGACAGTTTTCTCTTCGATATTGTGCAATTTTCAGTATACCTCATTCATACTTCTTATCAGAAAATTTGTAGAGTGACACTTAAATGACGACGATGATACTTTTTGAATGGTGGATATTTATTTTAAGAACTTTTGGAGACTTTAGGGGTCATTCTTGGATGTACTTACTCTATGATGAATTGTGGACTATAATTAGAACGTTTTCAAAGCTGAGCCTTTTAGAAGGTTTTGTTTTAATTTAAAATGAACACGAGCTAATTTTAAGGATTTTATTACAATAACCAATTATAAAAATTTATCTTTTCTTTCTCTTATTTGAGGAAACTGCGATACTTCGAATGAGATAAATACCTACTGAGAAGAATATTTCAAGATATCACGAAATTTAGTAGTGTAAAATTTAAGCCAACCACTTCATTTGTAATACAACAAAAAACATAGCTGGAACCAATTGGCGCATTTAACTTAGGGACAAGGGTGCTGATTCTTTTGTCATTCTTTTTGTCGTATATTTTGTCACATATTTTGACATTGACATTTCACCACAAATTTATCGTATACTTTTATATTCACCATAGCTCATTTTTAATTTATCTTTTTTCATCAACCACAAAATGAACTAAAATGAATTTGCAATGAATAAACGTCAGAATATACGTCAAATGGTACGATAAATTAGTCAACTGCTTCCGAGGTTGTTACAAAAATATTTTTTAAACTATGATAAATAGAATATTCATTCACCATAGCTTAAAATATTCCTATACTTATTCCACCTACTTCGAAATAATATTTTTGAACTTGTAATGTGAAGTGTCATTTGCAGTTCAGTCTACCTAATCCAAGGCTTTCTGAAGGGTGATTCTGATCTTTTGTCGTACTTGAATGTCAAAATATACGACTAAATGAAATGAACTTTTCTTCTGATTTTTTCGTGTTTTTATTCAGGTCGGCAACCCTTGCATGACGTAGAATGAACTGAAAATTACACTTCATATTACAAATTCAAAATAATATTTCGAATTTAAGCACTTGTAATGCTCTAATTAGGTATAGAATTTCCATTCACCAGTGTAAAATTTTTGTCACAACCTCTGGGAGCAATTGCCTAATTTGTCGTTTATTTAGGCGTGTTTTTTTACGTTTGTTCACCGAAAATTCATTATAGTTCATTTTGTGGTAGATAATAGTGAAGACACAAAATGAACTGTGTTGAAAAAAGTACGACAAAATATGTCAAAATTCACGCCTAAATAGTACGACAAAAGATCAGAATCACCCTCCTGAACTGAATAAAAACAAAAAAAAAAGACTAGCAAAGTTCATTTCATTTTGTCATATATTTTGACATTAAAGTACCTACGACAAAAGATCAGAATTACCCTCCAGGGTTGTGATTTTGATTCTTTTTCGTACTTTTTGTCGTATATTTTTGTCACATATTTGAACATTTCACCACAAATTAATCGTATACTTTTATATTCACCACAGTTCAGTTTTGATTTATCCCTTACTATAAAACACAAAATGAATTGAAATGAGTTTGCAGAGAATAAATGCCAGAATATACGGCTAGAAGTACGACAAATTAAGTCAACTATAGTAAATACTTAGAGCATTGAAAGTAATTTTAAGTTCATTATACGTAATACAAGCCTGGCTTTCGTGTTGCTTTCAAAATCATAGAAAAAAATGAACTAAAATAATTTTGCAGTGATTAAACGTCAAAATATATGACAAAAATTTTGAACTATGTTTAGTGAATATTAAAAAAACTTAAAATAATATTATTCATTTGTGTCATTTTCAATTCATTCTATATCATGCCAGACTGGCTATGCTGAATAAAACCACAAAAAAAAACATATATTTTGACATTTACATAGGACAAAAGGGCAGAGAATCGTATCAATGGAGAGTTTATTTGGAGCCATATTTTAAACAGGTGGAGAATTTGTTTTGATTTCTCGCAGTGATCATTTTGTTTTACTAGATTGAGAAATTTTGTAAATGTCATGTAATTAGATGTTATCCCGAGAAAACGGGATTTTGATTAATAAATTTCATTCATTACGGATGGAAATTTTTGTTGTATCAATCAAAACTGTGATTTCGAGCGGGCGAAAATTAATTAGTGATCTATAGTCAAATTGTGTTTTTTTTAAACGATTCTCAAAAATTCTGAGTAATTATGACTGAATTATTCATTTCTAGTCAACATTTGGCAAGTGTGCCAGCATTGGCATAATTACATAATCACAAACCAGCTAAGATACCTCTACTTTTGACTCCCAAAATGGGGGGAGTTTTTTAAAATAAATCCGCGGCTCCTAACATAGGGTAAAACAAAGGATAGTTTTAATATACAATGTACATATCTACTAAATAAATAAAACAAATTATTAAATTATATTAAAATATATTATATAAACATTTAAAATAAATCCCTCATCAAAAAATACAATCCCTCCTAAATTCTGACTCTCAGTATACAAACGCAGTCTGGTTGACTCCCATCTTTACTCTTTCTTGGGACACGGTGGACCTGGTCGATGGACTAGGATACTTTTTTATTTTTTTCTGTAGTGGGACAGGAGATCCCATCTCAAGCACGGAGGCCAGTGCGGCGCATCGTGCTAATCTGCTAAAATCCCTTTCACCAAAACCTTCCTGTCCTCTTAATGAAGCGCATCAGGCCAAAAAGCAATGAGAAGAGCCAGTCCACTCGTCCTCCCAACATCCCCATGAGCCCAATCTGCACACGGCCCTTTTGGGCCGCATGGAACCCGTAATTCCCAAGCAGGCAAGCTTTTGCAGGCCCGCCAGCTTCCGGATCGTAGTCTCCACAAGCGTCCTCGGCCACCATACAAATCCAGTGCACAACCCTCGGTCTTATGACCCATGTACAGCCAAAGGTTCTCCCGCATTGATTGTAGGATACCTTGTGCAACACTTTGCCGTGTCTCAAATACATACATACATAGCCATATCTTAAACAGGTCCTGCGAAAATGACTTTTCTTTTGAAATGCATATCTATACTTGTACGGCAGGCTTAGTATGCATATCGAAAGAAATTTTTAATGATCGCCAAATTCTCATGTGCTATCACAACCAAAGAAATAATTCTCCGATAACTGTGAAGAGCGAGCTATATCATTTTTTTTTCATTTGAAACAATCTATTTGTTCTGTATACATTGATACAGCTGTTCACTGCGTTGATATTTCTAAAAAATCTACATTCTAATTTCCAAATCGCATAGGTAGGTATTTTTGCTTTATTGAATTTGCTAAATCAATTTTCTTCTCTTTATTGGAATAATTTTTATTTGCTTTGTTCTTTTTTTCTTGTATGTTTTGAATATTATCAACTTCAATTTAAGTGGAACAAATCATTTAAAAAAACTTATTTATTTTTTTATTTTATCTTTCTTATCGTTTCTAAAATTCATTTTTAGACCACAAGAGTTTTTTCTACAAAACTGTCAAGTTTTCATGTAAAAAACTAAAATGACCTGAACCCTAACTAAACAAAATAAATGTTTGCCATCTATATGTCAATCCTGCAGAGTACATTTTTCACTGAAAGTGCTTTACTTTTGTAAACGAAATTAAATATTCATTTTTCGAAGCTAATTTGTATGTTCAAAAAGTCATTGCGTTTTTTGCCGATAGTTGTCCTCATCAGCATTTTTTCTGTATCATAGTGTGGCATGTACGTCAATATTTGCGCACGTTTTATTGTTTAGACTTAAATGAAAAGTTAAAAAGCAGTTTAACGTGATTCGATCGAGATTTGTGCTTAAAAGTGAAGTCATATTTTGCTCTTTTACTTCAAAAAAGGGAAGACAGCAACTGAGGCAAAAGAAAAGTTGTGTAAAGCTTAGGGTGAAAATGTCATTAAAAACCGACTGTGCCAGAATTGGTTCGCCCGTTTCTGTGACGGAAATTTTTCGGCTCAAGATCCTCATCGCTCTCTGGCAGGCCATCCGAGATCGACGACGATAAAATCAAGACATTGGTGCAGGCAAAGAAGCATTCAATCGCTCAGGAGCTTGCTAGCGTTCTAAAGGTAGCCATTGGAAGCATTCATGGTCATCTGAAATCAGCTGGCTTCGTAAAGAAGTCCGATGTTTGGGCGCCCCATGAGTTAAAGGAAATTCAGAAGGTGAATCGCACTTGTGACCAACTCATCAAGCGCGAAGAAAACGATCACTTTCTGAGACGTATGATTACGGATGATGAAAAGCGGATTGTCTATAACAATGTGTGCCAGAAAAAGAAGTTGGTCCAAGAAGGATGAAGCACCGGAATGGCAAGCAAAAGCAAACATCCACCAAAAAAAGGGTTATGCTGTCAATCTAGTGGGATAGGAGGGGCCTGTCTGCTACGAGCTGCTCCCACCGAACAGAACAATCAATTCCGAAAACTACTGTAAGCAGCTACAAAAATTGAATGATGCCATCGAACAGAAACATCGTGAACTGGTCAATCGGAAGGGTGTGGTCTTTCACCACGACAATGAAAGGTCCCTTATAAGTTTGCCCGCTCTGCAAAAATTGTTGCAGCTTGGATGGGATGTTTTATCACATCCACCGTATAGCCCAGACCATGCGTTATCGCACTTTCATTTGTTTCGTTCATTACAGAACTCTTTGAAACGTTGGCTAATAAAGACCTCATCAAACAGCAACCTGCCTCCTCGCTGATAAAGATCAGAAACTCTACGAGCATGGTATCATGCAGCTACCCGCAAGATGGAAAGTTGCGTGATTGAACAAAACAGGCAACACATAATTGATTATAATGATTATTGATTGATTTTTCAATACGTTTTGCAATGTGGCGCCACTAATGTCATTTAAGGCGATCTGACGTTTGATATTTCCGTATGTATACGGAACGTTCGTTTTGTCATATGAACGCTATTTGCTTATTTTTTGTTGATTTGAAAATTTCATCTCGGCCAAAAAATTTAATTAAATCGTGAACATTTTTGTGCAATGAGTTTTTATGATGTTCGAAGTGGCCCAAGTTTTCAACAGTGTGCTGATAAAATTCAATCTATGTTTGGTGACGAAGCCTCCACATAAAAGCACTGTGTATCGCTAGTTTAATGAATTCAATCGTCTCCGTACTTTGCTGGCGGATGAATTTCGTGAAGGTCGTCCCAAAATCGGTTGTTGTGCCAGAAAGCATCGATGCCATGTGCAAGGAAATACTGCTAAATCGTCATGTGACTTAACGTAAGTTAGAACGAACCCTAGCCATTAGCGTGACAAGGTTGGAAAGGATATTGCATGAGCGACTGGTTGTAAGAAAACTCTGTTCCCGTTGGATTCTGCATAATTTGACAATCTCTCAAAAAATGGCTCGCTTCGATTGGTGCAAAGAAATGTTAAAAAAAAATACGATCGCGGTGCATCATGGTAACGAATCTTGGATAAATTCGTATAAGCCCGAAAGTAAACAGCAATCGACTGTATGGGTGTTTCAAGATGAGCCAAATACAACGAAAGTTGTTCGCGCACGAAGCACTTCGAAGCAAATGGTGGCTTGTTTCTTCAGTATAACTGGACATATCGCGCTAACCTTACCTGAGTGGTACACCACCATTTGTTTGCCAGAAGTCTGATGAAATACAACAAAAAAAACCCAAGACGAAAAATCATTCGTCTCATCATGACAATGCGATCTCTAACACATCGGCTCAAAAACCAGCATATTTGAGCACTCAAGATGTCGAATTATTCGGTTATCTGCCGTATAGGCCTGATTTGTGCCTAATAATTTCTTTTTGTTCCCATCCGTAAGGAACAAACTGTGTAGACAACGATTTTCGACGCCATAAGAAGTGATTGTAGCGTTCGAAAACCATGTTTCTGATATACCTCAATCGGAGTGGAAAAAAATGCTTTGAAAATCGGGTTAAGCGTATGTGCAAGTGTGTGAATCATCATAGCAAATACTTTGAAACCCAATAAAGTCGTTTGCAAACCTTAACTAATGTTATTATTACTATATTGCAAGACTTATGGCACAACCCACGTTAACTACCTAAATTGAACTGCTTGTAAGTCAGTCAATCTCGAAAACGATGAAATTTTCGAAAAGATATGTCTCTCTATGAAGTGATTTTTACCTTGTCGAGTTCTTCTAACAACAAAATGTTTCAAAAATAAAAAAAAAATATCTACAAGTAAATTTCAAAAGCGCCATCTATAGTACATAATATGATGAAGCAGATAGCGCCATCTAATATAAGTCAATGTACTCGCAAATTTATCGGAAAACTATATTTTTTTTCTATATATATTACACAAGCATTAGTATAAGCAAAGCACTGCTTAAAATACCCTAGATATGCGCTTTCATCTAGATTATAAAAATGAAAATTTATTAAATCTAAACGAAAAATTGCGCACAAATATTATTCTGTCCACTGTTGAAAACGAAGATGAACGGATTTCATTGAAAAAGAACATTTTAATGGACTTACAATTTTCATGGTTACTTTTTAACCAAGCCATTAAATTTCTTTCCATTTTCTTCTCAGTAAAAAAAAAAAAAAAACAGAAAATCTTCGCTGATCATAATATTTACTTAGCACTTCCCATAATAATTCCTGAACTTTCTCGTAAACGTAAGCTTTTCATGTCATGTTTCCTTCTTCGCGCTAAATGTTTTCATTAATCTCATGTCAAGTGTATATACGTGTGTGTGTGTGTGTGTGTTTTAAAAATTTTATTTCTGCAAAAGCAGTTTCTCCTTGGAATACGAAATTTTCATTTATCTCGTTCGCTATTGCTTTGCTTGGTTCGATGCGCTTTTTGTATAAAAATTTTACGAAATTACACGTCCTCTTAATGCATTCGTCATAAAAATGTTTCTATCGCGCGCGCGCAAAAGTAAAACCCAATTAAACCTCATCAATTATTTATGGATAGCTCTCGGTTATACACTCGCGCGCATACACTCTGTACACAGATGTGAGCACAGGTTAATTCTGTTCCGTGCAATTTACTCAACAACTAACTACTAATCGGATTGATTGCAATAACACTATTGAAAATTGAAGTTATTTGTTATTTTTTTTTTTACTTTGCTTTTTATTTATTTCTTACTAAAATTGCACGGAAAACTTTTAATGTTGAGTCATTTCAATCTCAAATTGAACAAAGATTAAATAAAATGTGGAATCGTCAAATCTTGTAGATATACATATGTATGTAAGTACCTACATATAACTTACACAGTACACACCTAGTCGACCTTTTATTATCTATATTTTCGACTTTCTATTGTACTTTATGTATATGTAGCAAGTATACTGTCTGTAACCATGTACAAAATTATACACTACTTTGCAAAAACAAGAGTAAATTGCAAATCCAAATATTTCACGTAGTTTTGAGTTTGAAATATTTTTTTTTGTTTCTTCTTCGAACTAAATTTAGCAAGTAAGAGATTTCAGCAGAATTAGTATTTTATACATAAATTTTCTTGGAAACATTTTAAAGCCTAGTACTAAGTTCCGTGCTAAACTGAATTTTAGCGAGTCTGCAATATCGGGCCGTTCTTTAAGCCTAGTACTAAGGTCTGCGCTAAGCTAAATTTTTTATGAAAATTTAGCAAGCTAAAAGATATTAGCGAAAATTTATCCTAAATTTTAGCGATACTAAGATCAACGCGCTAAATTTGGCTTTTGGGTTTTAATTAGAGATGGCACCACCAGTAAGTCTCCAAAAAATTTAGCTTGAATTTATCCGCCCGGGCCATTCTTTAGCGCGCTAAAAATATTTACTGTTAGAATTCTGAGATTTGATAAATTTATTGACTGGATTTTTATAGTTAACGTGTAACGGTCGACGCTAATTAGGTTCTTCTTGTGAAGGCTTGCATCGCCAGTAGTAAGGGTCTGGAAAGAGTAGTACTTAAATGTGTGAGATAAGATTGTTGACAACCACCGCACCGGAAGAGTGCAAAAGCGAGATTAAAATAAACTCCTGAAGGCCTCTTGTTCACTTTGGCACGGCCGATGAGCCGTGACACAAGAGAAGAGAGGCAATAATAATTAAGAAACATGTTAAATCTACGGAATAATCCAAAATTTGATCCCACTGCTAAATTTTAGTGCGGACATAATAGAACAATAAATGCAAATTAACACAAAGCTCGTCATGAAACACATCCAGAATCGACAATATGTAAATCTGTAACGACGTGTGCAAATCTGTAACGACTTGATAATTGAAATAATAGTTACCATTGAAACTGGGCGGACAGGCGGATTTGTGTAGATGCGGTATTGCATTTTCTTCCAAAATAACGTTTACGCAAAATTAAATTCAATTTGAGAATCGACGTGCTCATGTTCGACATCAAATTTTCCGTCAATTTTAAGTTCCAATTTAAGCGTCAAACTGTAGATCCATTCCACAAATTAAATTAAATCGGCATAACAGCGGTCACCTCTAACGAACTATCTTGTGTCATTGGGTGAATAGATTTCTTTTCGTGGATATTTGATGTTTAATAATATTAGCGCGACATACTTTTATGTCGTTTTCGTTTGAGCATCCAGGTTCGCTCTGGAGGCAACCCCGTTCAATCGAACGGTTTCAGAGTGCACCTGAAAAAGTTCGCTTGTGTATGTATACTAA
This sequence comes from Dioctria linearis, assembly GCA_963930735.1. Taxonomy (NCBI): domain Eukaryota; kingdom Metazoa; phylum Arthropoda; class Insecta; order Diptera; family Asilidae; genus Dioctria; species Dioctria linearis. The sequence continues at coordinate 17,900,980 of OZ005742.1, read as the reverse complement.
CGTCAAAGTAGCTATGAACTTTTTGCGAAAACTGGTTGGTAATTTGTTTGCGGATAAATTTGAGGATAATATAATAATAGTAGAGTGGTCTTAATAACTACCTTAACTTTAAAATTAATTAAATAATATCAAATCAGAACTAGACTTTGTTTGTGTGAGTGAACTCATAGTGTACCCGAGTAAATTTTCAGAGTGAAACTGATGCTTTTTGGGTTGCCACCAGAGGCAACCCATGACGTAATTTTTGCTTCAAACGAACGCTTTGACAGCACTTAGGTTGCCTCCAGAGCGAAACTGATGTTCAAACGAAAACGACATTAATGGAAACTTATCCGTGGCGATGTGACAAACGTAAATAATGCGAAATGTCATCGTGAATTGTCAAGTCAATCAGTAGCGGGTGGAAATGGAACAGATTTAAGTGTCTCCAAAGTGGCAGAACTGCGGTTAGTTAGGGTTGCCTCACCTGAGTGAGGTATTCGAAAATAAGAATTGTTATTTGTAAGTTAGTAGTAATCAAACAATGAGTAAGATTGTTAATTCAGTACTTAAATGTAATCTTAAGGTGATATAGAATAAATGAACAATAGGTTGAAGTGGAAATGTTAGTGGCGAAATAGCAGTTAAGGATTGTAAATGGTGGTGTGGATGCATCCCAATGTGTGAGAGGCTTTAATAACTAGCACTTTCGAAACCAACTGCATGGTGTGATTCGAAGATTGAGGAGGACGAGAATGAAAAAACTTCCGGCAGCGACACGAGGCTCAGACGTTCAGTGCGTTAGAAGTACCACTATTACTTCTGATTTTTGTGTGTAACACTGTCAAGCGTAACGCTGGTGTGATAAATTAAAAAAAATAAAAAAAAAATAAAAAACAAAACAAAAAATATATAAAAGGATTTAAAGGAATAATGGTGAAGGCAAAAAAAGTAAGCCAGCGCTGAAAAGGTTGCTGACGGGAAATCTCCGGCGTGCAAGATTAAGCAGGTTGCCGAGAAAAAGACAGGTAATCATTGCGGCAGAAGAAAGACGCTGTTGTATCGATAAGTTGATATTGTATTATAATTCCAACAGAAGGGCACCAAGCTGGAGTAGAATAACGGAGACTGGCTAAAGAAAACAAAAAAACGAAAAAACCAAGACACGCACGAGCCTAACCCAAGAGAGATGCCGAAGAAAAGTTAGGTAAGGGAAAGAGAATAAGGATGAGTGGCACGAAGTATTAGCCCATAATTTACATTATTATATTTCCATTAGAAGGGCACCAAGAAGACAGAAGAAAGCACGGAAGAAAAGGGAGTTCAAATGAGGCCGGCGTAGTAATTTTGAGAAGCCTCTAGAGCCTTGCGGATGAATGAAGAAAAATGGAGCATAAGGAGAAGCGCGGACAAAAATACTGGAAGCCGGAATACATGCAAGCACGAAGCTATATTACGCAGAGGAAGCCAGATAACGCTTTGCAGAGCAACCACGCCACCATACTGGGATGAAAATTTTGTAAGGTTAGGTAGTTATTAATTATTTGCAATATAAATGATTATAGTGAATAAGTTCTAAAGCTAAGTTTGTTAGTATTGATAGCGGATGAAGTTTATCGTAGAATTAAAGAATAATGCTATTAATCAGTGGCTGAGTTTTAAATCAAGTTCCGTTACCACACACAAGGTATTGTCAAAGATAGTGACGGCTATTTTAACTGTCCATTTGTTATAAACGTAGTTTTGTACGTCTTTGCTGTAAGTACGCGGATGAATTGGATTTCTTCTCGTGGCCGTATTTTCTATATCATTGTTAATTTTTTTTTATTGTATACATTACGCATATTATTTTTATATTTTTAATATTTCCAAATAATTTTAACTTCCTGTTTTTAGAAATACATATTATGATCGCTCGTTGTATTTCCGTAAAAAAATTGCAAAATGCTTCTTCTTCTTATTTTTAATATATTGTTGCCAGCGTGGCCTTGGGTCGTTATTTTAAAACACAAAATTAAATATTTAATATACAAGTTCTTTATTTCACTCTAATCATAATTCACAAACATTCATTTGATTCAACTCAACTTTAATTATCGCTAATACTGTACTTTCAATTATCGCAATCCAATTAGAACACTTTCGCCTGTTTATTACTTTCGCTTGTTAACACTGAAATGTCTACGACAAGACTCTCCTTCTGGTGGCGGTGACAACTGTTATATTTATACCCTAGAAACTCTCCAGATTCTTCTGGAGTGTTCAATTCCAGAATCTTCTTGACTATTCTATTCCTGAACCTTCTCGAAGTTGTTTACTCTCCATTTCCAATAAATGTCAGCACTTGTCTCTATTTTTTTTGCATGGCACGTAACAAAACCTTTTCTCTGAGTCTCCGCTGTCATATTTTAGCTGCTAAAGAACGACCCGATATTGGAGACGCGCAACTTAGTACTAGGCTTTAATCCTAAACAAAATTTTAGCGGGTCTCCAATATTGGGCCGTTCTTTAGCATCTAAAATATGACAGCGGAGACTCAGAGAAAAGATATATTAAAAACAAGAAGAAGAATTTTACAATTTTTTTACGAAAATACAACGCGCGGTCATAATATTTCTAAAAACAGGTAGTTAAAATTATTTGAAAATATTAAAAATTTAAAAATAACAATAATATTGAAAATACGGCCACGAGAAGAAATCCAATTCATCCGCGTACTTACAGCAAAAACGTACAAAACTATGTTAACTATAAAAATCCAGTCAATAAATTTATCAAATCTCAGAACTCTGATAATAAATATTTTTAGCGCGCTAAAGAACGGCCCGGGCAGATAAATTCAAGCTAAATTTTTTTTGGAGACTTACTGGTGGTGCCATCTCCAATCAAAACCCTAAGGCAAATTTAGCTAGTTAACTTTAGTGCTGTTCTCGCTAAAATTCAGGATAAATTTTCGCTAATAACTCTTAGCGCGCTAAATTTTCATACAAAATTTAGCTTAGCGCGGACCTTAGTACTATGGGCTTAAGATATTAAGAGGCTGTTGAGAATCTGAACATTCCCATTTCAGCCAGCCCAGCTCTTCTTAAGATTTTTTAACTATATTATATGCAACTCAATGATCTAATAACTGTTCTTGTGGTCGATAAAAACAAATTTCAAAACAATTTCTGCGATTATCACCTCTTCCATTATTAAGAGTAGTGATAAAAGATTTAAGCGAACCTCAGTGAAGTCCTCTCATGTTAAGAAATATTTGACAGATAGTCTTGCTTTCTAGAATACCAAATCTCTTAATAAAAAATCTTCACTAAAGTTAAGAGATCAGCTGACCTCTGACATCTTTTAACTCTTTACGCAGAATACCAATTTTGGCAAACAGGCTTTGGCAGCCCAGTTAATAGCTCTCTTACCATTTATCTGAATCGGGGTGAAAGCCGAAATTGGACTTCGATGGACTCTTTTGGCTCCACCCACTGACATCTATAATATGGACTGACTACGTTCATAGAAATATATTGCAGAAAGTGGGCTCACTTCTATATTGCTGACTCTTTCGGTCTAAGCAACAAGTACCAACTGAGAGAGAACTGTAAACAACAAATAAATAAGTGGGTTTCGTTTGTCGAAATAAATGTTTTTAAATTAATTATTTAGGGTTATTACCGATAAAAAGTGTTCTACCAAAGTCAAGATATTCATTAGATACGCGAAAGAAATTCAAAAGGTTTTATTAAAATCACTTTTCGAGCTGCTCGCTCACTTTTAAAACTTCCCGCCAATGATTTTTTGAATGTTGGCACCGACGTAAGAACTCGTTTTGATACAAGCAAGTGTGTTCACGTGCAATAGAAAGTTAAGCAGTCCATATGTTAGTGGCTCCACCTCGTCGGGACACTACCTTGAGATAATTGCGATAATCTAAAACCAGCCGAAAGAGTTACTAAACCCCACTAGGTCTTCGAACTCTATGTGAGTAATGGCTGAAGTAAGGTTATGTAGATCATTCCAGTTCTAAAGGTGAACATATCTTGGATCATAACCATCTTGAAATCGCGCAAATTGGTGTAAATCTCAGGGCACACTTTACAGTTACATATTTCCCATCAGTGACAGATTTTGTTCTATAATTCTGTTCCATTGATGCTTTTGGTGTTTTTCGTTGAGCAAATGCGACTCCTAAACCGGCTACTCGCTATATTTTGGAAACACTTCTCAGGTGAGTCGCTTTTTTTAAGCCGGGTATAGTATTTGATGAGCTACGAACAAATGTGAATGGGCCATCCCAGATGAGTATTCTTGATGCAGTATGCATACCGATATTCTAGGGAAGAGATAAAAGAAGCAGAGAGAAATCTCTACAATTCTACTGCACTTTGGAGAAAAATTTTGCATCAAAAATCAAACAGTATTCACTTATTGTGCCGCACTATAACAACCACAACAAAATATTTCTTGTTTAGAGGGGTCCGAAAACTCACGTCCTAGCTCTCAACTCGAAAGGACATAATGCACGCACACATTCAGTCCCCTATTCCCATATGAATGAATGCCTGCAGCAAGAATACCCGTCTCAAGGCGCCTATTCTATTGTTAAACCGGTGTTCATACCGCATCAAGAATACTCGTCTGGGATATCCTAATCGACCTCGACAAGCTGTGGAAGCTGTATGCGAAATTGTCAACTATGATTCATCTGTGTCTACTCCGTGTTACTCGATTGAGCATCTGTAGAACATCGCTAAGATGCATTTTGAAACTTTATCTGAGGATGATTCCATACAAAAGTCAATTGGCCCAAGAATTATTGACGAAGGATGTAGCACAACAATTTAGCTTGCCACAGATAATGCCAACTTTTTGAATAATCTTATTATGAACGATAAAGGACATTTTAATTAAAATGGATATGTTAAAAAAACAGAACTGCCGAATTTGAGGTACGGAGAGCGTTGCATTAGCGTCAATTAAACACTCTTAGATGGATTGTTTAGTGGAGAATTAAGGCCGATAGAGTTATCGGTCCATATTTTTTCGAAGATGAAAGAAACTGAGCACCCCAAACCACCTCAGGGGCGGTATAACGGACCATATTTGAAAATTTTAATACGTTCGGCAATTCTGAATATGGTTCCAGCAAGATGGAACTACAGATCATACCGCGAAAGAAACAATAGTGATTCGGCGGTGAGCAAATAATTTCAAAAAATGCAAATTTTGTGTCGCCACTTGCGCCACCTGGGATTTCTTGAGGGAACCACTGACATATATAACATGGACTGCCTGATTTTCTATTTTATATGGGTTAATTTGAGATGGTAGCGGTGTGGCTATTTTTTTTTATATATATGTATGTATATATATTATTAAGCCAAGCTCAGAATATATACCCTATGATGCAAAGCACAGAATGGCAGGAAGAAGATAGGGAAAGAATTAGGGGACATGAGAAAAGTGGTGGAGCTCCCGATGTATGTCACTCTTGAATATTCGCAGATTGTAGGCCCGAGGAAAAACAGAAGATAGTAGACTGTTCCACATTCGCACAGTTCGGGATAAGAAAGAATTTTACTGTACGGCCGGAGGTGTTTTGAAGGGTGAGAGGATGTGCACGGCTTGCAATGCGAGTGGTGTTGCCATATAAATTTTTTTGGATTTTTACATATACTGTGAAAACGATCAGTTCTATACGGTTTTAATGTACTGAAAAGTTCTTTAGAATATAAAATCCTATAAAATTGGTTATAATCATTTTTACTATCCGACGAACACGCGAAAAATCACTGACCACAATCTGACCATACAAAATTACATACGGGCATTCTAGGATAACATAAGAATTGGTCTTAGACCAATTCTAGCTTTTTGCTTACTATCTAAGAAAGCTTAAAATATTTCGAAGGAGCCATATTTTACTGAATAGCAAAAATATACATATATAAATTTTTAAAGAAGACAAACGAACAGCATTTTTTCGCAATTTTAAAAATGTTAAAAACTCGCTAAATACGTAATGTTTAAGGAACATTTTTAATTTGTATTTTTGTGATGGTCATGTCACATTTTATATGATTTTTAGTCGATTTGTTATAGAATAAACCCATAGACTACATGGAATTCCGAATAAATTGTTGACATTTAAATTGTGTCTATAACTTTATATGGTCGCTCAAAGAGAGAAAAAGTGAACAAAAAAAATATCGCATAACCATAAGAATTGTAAACATCGTTAGCGACTTCATAAATAAGTTTTTACACCATGGGTTATATTGGTTCTATCTTGTATTAGTTGTATACCTTAGTCGATATTAACTTCCTTAAACAAGGATGACTATACCATCAGTATATGTTAACGTCTTTATTTTTTTTAGAAAGATGAAAATTATATTTAGCCCCAATAATCGGAGTCGAAGTGACTGTACCCCTCCTTGTTATTCTAAAAGATAGGTTAGTTTAAGATGATCCTTAACACGCTTCACTTACAATTAGACTATTTTTGAGTCCATTGTACCCCATAGATTCATGAGAATTTATTCTTCTGAGGACATCTCCCTAGATCTATCATGCTTCCCTAAGGAGTTTCAGAATGAATCTACATAAATCCCTTTAGCTTTCCAAGCTTGCAGCTCCGAGAAGAACTAGTTAGCAAGTAAGATTAAGATTAAGCGGGTCGAGTGGCTTTTGCACTGCAGCCATTCATTGGCTTATTGTGCAGCGTTTTCTTTATAGTTTATCCAACAATACCACTCTTCCTAGGGAGAGCAGTATTTTTTTGCTACCAACTAATCGTAAGTGCATGACACTCGCAGAACACAATCATGTCGAAATGATTCAATTTCCTCGTGAGCTTCAACAGAAATCATTCGTCTCTAGAGTCTAGATCCAGTTATCTAGTATGATTTTCTATGACACAATTATCCGTTACAAGCTCTACTAATTTCATGTTGTCGGTGTTGTTTCTCCACCAGTTGTATACAGGCCATAATTTCCTTGGAATACAGCAAGCAGGTATATCCCGATTGACCCACCGTGATATATCGATGATGTTGATGAAGTTAAGTATTACAATAATTCGAATCTATATTTGGACAAACCATTTTTCAGTACAGAATCAAAGTTGTTTGAAAAAAAAAACAATTATACTATGTGCAACTTAAATGTCAATTAAACAGTTAATTGTTATTTGTTCCGCAGTATTGAACTAGACCATCGATATGTGTCTTCCTGTAGATATCATTGGTGATGATATTGCCTTTTGGAGTTCCAATAAGAACTTTAACTTTCATATACGATATTTCATCGCAGCTATTCATTCCAGAACCCGTTTTTTGCTAGCTCATCCGCTATCTGATTATTCTCTGTGAATATTTCTATGATCCGGTACTCAGCATTAAGGTCACTTTGTTCTCTAATGGAAATCTCTTTTAGGCGAGTTAATACATTAATTTATGTTTGTATGTATACATAAAATGTATTAATTTTGTTTACTTTATACTTGTGCACTCTTCCGGATAAAGACTTTTTTTAATTAGTCTTCTGCACTCTACAAGCACAGACAAATTAAATAATATAAATTCCAACTACTCACAGTTAAGTAAAAGCACGTTTTAGCATAGATTTTAATTATAGCTGTGAGTATAGTTGTGTGCAAAATTGCGGATTTTTTTTTTTTAACGATTCTTCCTTCCTATCTATTATTTTATTTATTTCTGCTACAAGGATAACAGATAGAGCTTTTAGAAGGGAATAAAAAAAAACAGCTCGATTAACCTTTTATTACTACCCATAGTTTCAACCCTACTCTGGGGTCAAGAATGACCCCACTGTGAAATTACCCGATTTTATAATATTATTGTACAATTCCATCTAATTATCCATTTTATTTTATTTATGAAGTAACTGTCACAACACATTTTTTTATAATATATTGAGCAAATGTATCGCTATCAGCTGTCCCATAGGAAAACCGCACCTTGCTCTCTTAGACCCTGATTAGACGGGTCCGTATGCTGCCTCTGCTTCATGAGAACTTGTAGGTATGATGATGGTTGGGGGCAGGAATGAAGCATCACCCTACCTACAGATTTCGTGAGGCAGAGGTAGCATACTGATCTGCCCAAACTGAGACTTTCCGCAGGAGGAACTTGCACTCTTCAACATGTCTTTCCCTCTCAATTATTCTGGCAATTCTGTCCTTAAGCCAAGTGTAGGCAAAGTGCAGCAGTTCAAAACGTTCCTCTAAATATGGTATTAGAAGACTTCTTTGTTGCTGCTGAGTTTGAAACACGTAAATGTATTACCGCGCCGATTCCTATAGTATTTAAGAGGCCATAAAATATATGTTTTTCTTGATACACCATATTTGTGACATACAATTGGTTAAAACTTTGGTACAAATACTACTATAAATTTGTAAAAATTGCGACAAAACATTGTAAACTTTTCCTTCATCTTACGTATTGGTTTTTGTTAATTTTCCCTGAAAAAATGTCTGGAATTTCCCATTTGGACTATTCCTACCCTGAGGTCGTAAACGATCCCAGCTCCTTTATATTTCTCAGAAAAAGGCACCGATTTTTTTTTGTATTGGATCCGAATGAATTTCTGTTATGCATAGAGTGATTTTAAAACAATGAACGATGAGAATTTTCAATATTTTTTTTACAGAAAAACATAAATGAATTATTTTTGTGGTCGTTTTGGACCCCCGTTAGTAATAAAGGGTTAATACAAAAGAATGAAATAAAAACATTTTTTTTTCTTCAAAGTCATGAAATCAAAATCGATTCAACACCGTTTTGAAGTAAATTTGTTTTTTGTGTGTCTTAGTACATGTTCTCCAGCTCATAAATCTCGGACCCAAGACCAAGGCCCATAGAATCATGAGTAAATATTTGATATCAATTATGCCATTTTTTTTAGGATAAATTACAAATTTCTAAAGATTTTTATTTATTTAAGTATGAAAAAAACAATTTTTTTTTAACTGTCTTAAGTAGTAATGTTCCGGTTTGTACCCGGGGCAAGTGAATCGAGTACCCGGATACTTGATTCCGAGATTTTCAATTCCAAGCCTACCCGGGTACCCGGGTACCCGGCTATAATCGATTCCGAAATTCCGAATATTTGGTACTCCGGTGCATTACTGAATTCGTACATTCAGCCCTAATAAAAGAATTTAATTCTGCTATCGAATCGCGATTTGCTTGATTTTCCATATTAATTAACCAAATTAATTTTTCAATACCCGATTCCAAGGAATCGATTCCTCACTACCCGATTCCAAAGAATCAGGTACCAGGGTTACTCGACTCTTACCCGTGAAACCCGGGTACCGGATAAGAACCGGGTACTCGAAAACCCGGGGTTAAGGAACATTGCTAAGTAGTAGGTAGGTATTTGCTCTAAATTTAAAAACGCAAAAGTAAATTGTAATATTATACTACTTAAATATAAATATAACACTAGATAGACCATCTGTCAATGAATCTAATTTACTCTTCATCTTAGACAAAATATAACAAAACTAATTATGCTATTACTTTTGTTTGCAATCAATGAAAGAAAGGGTGGGGGGGGCAGGAATGATCTACTAAATGACATCAGAAATGTAAAACAAAAGCTCTGGGCGAATTAAAAAAAAACAAAAAAAAACAACAACAACAAATGTGTGTGTTAGCATACTCACGTTTATAAAACAATTTTGAATAATCGCAATCCATTAACAACAATTGCAGCTGCTTTGCAGTAGGAGAGATATTGAAAATTATTTATTATTAAACCCGCGCGATTTTATTACACACACACGTCGAGTAAGTATCAACTTTTTTTTTTCTTTTTTCCTTTTTGTAAATAAGACGAGGAAGAATTCTTTCACTTTTTTTATAATATAATTTTATTTTGTATAGTTAAGAAAACATTCTTCCATAAGAAATTTGAATTGAATCACCACCATCACACCACACACGTTTTGGCGGTAGAATTTTTATACAAGTTGTTCAGAAAGAGTTGAAAAAAAACGATTTTTTTTTCTTCACAAAAACTAATTATTTTTTAAAAGAAATAAATACACTTTGTAATTTGATTGATCAGTTTAGATTTAATTAATATTTACTTTTAATTATTATTATTTATTTTATTTTTATTTTAATTTTTTTCATAAATAGAGCACTTTTGTTAATTTTAATAAAAGACTAAATAATTTCATCCACCAAAACTCATTTGCACAATTATTGTAAAAAAACATTTTAACAATATTTTTATTTATTTATTATTTTTTTTTTGTATATATTTTTCGATGAAATTCAATTCAATTTGGTCACTTTTTTTATTTATTTATTTATTTTATTTTATTTTTTAAACAAAACACTGTTCCACACTATACCTAACTTTAGCTATATTTTATATACATTTTTTTTATAAATAGGTAATATGTAAAAAGATGGGATAAACAAACGAAATAAATTTTTAAAAAATTTAAATTTCATTCAATAGAAAAGAAAAGGGAAAAAAAAACACCACATAAAACACAATTCTCAACAATCAATCATTTTTTTTTTTTTTTTTATTATCATCATCATCATAATAATTTTCGCCCCTTTTCCGTCTGACAAAATAATTCACAAAATAAATTATTTAAAAAATTCAATTTTGTACACTCGGTTAGAGCTGCTCTGCTCGGGTTATTATGCGCTTGTATAGTGTGTAGCCGCGTAGTACATGATCTGATGTATGCCTCTACTACTGACTCTGAGTGCTCTGTGGCCTGTTCATTCAACTTGTTAATAGCCCAGTTTTCCCTAATTTGCTCTACACACAAGACGACATCACATACATCGAGTATTATAGCTCTCAGAACAGAGCAGCAAAATCCAGCAGCAAGCAGTAGTATAACTCAGTAGTAGCCATCATCATCATCAGCCCGAGCACCACCATGAACACTAGCGGCTGATAAAACATGATGACTGTGAAAAAACCATTAGGAGAGAGAGACAATGAGGAGAGATAATTCTCCTCCATATAGAAAATTGAGTGAGATTGGTGAAATTGGGTCTAGACTAGACTCTAGTACGAGTCTAGAGCTCTTCTAGACTAACTGAGGTGAGGTATGTACATATATATGTATGTAGTCAGATTTGTGCTGAGTAAATTGCTGGTATATGCGATGATGGCTTCGCTAGCTTTTGCTTCCTCGTACAGTTTTACACTGTTGTAGCTTTGAGGTTGAACTGTGAGTATCGAGTATGATTGCCACTCGAATTTACTCGCAAACAAATACACTAAACAAACGAGTGAATGAATGAGTGAGTGAGTGAGTGAGTGAGTGAGAATACGATTACAAACAAACAACAGGCGCGAGGACATGAAATATGAGGTTGAGTTTAAGTTAAGGTGTAAAAGCATCGCACATACATAATCTTTTAGCATAAATGTATATTGTTCAACTCTCCACGCCAGTCCTTCTAAAATCCCCCAATGTGCCCCATACTTTACTCTCTATTCTGTTCTGTTCTGTTTTGTGCAGTGTAGAATCATAATAAAATGTATAGAGGAGAGTGTAGTGTGGGACAAGAGTGTGTATAGTAGCACCATCCTATACATATCTATCTATCTACCTACCTACCTACCTACCGTACCTTGTGTCATGGTTTTTGCCTTCTTTCCCGATTGTGCTGACTAAAGTGGATACCAGATAAACAGATATCACCGCACGATATATCAACATTTTCCACTTTGATTATAACATGACCATATGCTTGAAGAGTGGCATAAACACAGAGGTGCATACAGAAAATCCGCGCAAACATGAGTCTGGTCTCTAACTATACATATCTCGCTAAAAACAATGGGGAAAACCAATGTAGTGTGAACATGGGTCAGTTGAACCCTTTATGTGAAAACTTTTGTTTAATATAAATTAATAGGAAAAAAATATGCAGTACACACTAAATTTTAATGGGCAAAAATTATTATTTTTTACCTTAAACACTGTTGACATTTTTGACCTAATGTGTAATAATAGTAATTATAAAATTATTAACATAAAACTTATCGATATGTGGCGGCACGGGTCAGCAATAATATGCCCGCCACCTCTCTTTCACTCATTCAAACTATAATTCATCATAATATGAATTATTATGTAAATCAACAAACACTAACGGTATTTAATGTTTTATATCATGAAATAAATTAGCATTATCATTTAAGGATAGCGCGGTAGCAGATAAATGAAATAGTACCCCGGTGAAGGTGATGAGGGGGTGGCGAGTAGATCACTCTTTTATCATTTGAAAATTGAAGAGTTAAATTATAATGGCAAGAGAACATTCTTACCCACAACCATATCAATCATTCTGTTTATAGAGCATGCGTAACAATTATACAACACGACGACACGGCAATAAAGAAAAGAAGGTAACAACAATACCTTTATATGTATGTATGTATGAATATAGTATGCGTGTTAAGCAAAATCTTATCAGAGAATTCTTATAGATAAAGGGACTACCTACATCTGTTAAAAAAAAAAATAAAAAAAAAATTCAAACAGCTTTTGTATTTTGTCATCATAAATGTCAAAAATACCATTTTTGTGAGAGTAGTAAAGTAATATCAACAGAACATAAGTCTTACTCCCTCTATTATTTTTGTTTTGTTTTTATTTTTGCTTACAAAAGTGTGAAAGGTTAAATAAAAACTGGTGATAATAATGTGTCAGTAAAATTAAATTGTTTTAAAATTATGGCAAATTTCTTGAAAAAAAATTGGTTAAAAACATATAAATAACAGTCCTTAACCCTTAGTTAGGTTAGGTTACTTTATATGGTAGGAATCTATCAAATAGCAATTCAACAAAGGTATACCAACCTACCTACAACAATATAATATAAAAGGTCGGGCAAGAAGGAAGCGAATTTGATGATATGAGAGCAGGCTATAGCTGAGACAAACGACTATGTAAATAAATTTATATTTTTGTAGGTACAATGTGCCGTTCTACAATGCTATTATCCTATGCTATACTACCTCCAGCACACCGCACCGCGAGATTCATGTCATCACGTAGTAGATATCCCCTACATTATGATGGGGACTTGCTCTTCCACTTTGTTACGTTATGTATTGTGTAAGGTATCTTACACAGTAGATACACTCTATGCGAAGTGCATATACACACCTTTTGTAAAGAGGTGTTTGAATATTATGAAAAGTGCTTATACTGACATTTCTATTGAATGTCATATTGTCAGTTCAGTATTCACTCATTCAGTTCTACTAGTAGGTAGTTGAGGTACCTACCTACTTCTACTCTACACTGTACATAATAATATGCGATAGTTCTATTTCTATAGCAGCAGTAGAGCGACTTGGAAAGGACTTGGTGAAAAATGTAGAGAGGAAGTGGGAAGCTATAATAAATGTATGAGGAGACGAATATGATATAGAAGCAACAGTTTCTGACAAGCTCTTAACATACATATCGTGGGAGTAATATAAAATACACTTAATAAGCAAAATATGATGATGATGGCGTGTTGGCGCGAGGAAAAATTTTTCTGTATTTTATGTGTGCGTGTTATTTGAATAATATTTTTTTTTCTCTCTCTACTTTTATACCTACCTACTTACCTACCTTTACCTTTCTCTATATATATATATATATAGCTTTGGTCGAGCGTATATATTTTTACATACATATACATAAATTTAGTTTATAAATGGTTTTGCAAATTTTACGCACCATTTCCTTTTTAGGATTACAAAGAAGATATTTTAAATTCTATTCAAATTTTTATTTTTTAAGAGCTTACATTTTTCATATTTTTTTTTTTTAATAACTTTAAGGAGTTACTGGACGGACGCATAACTTATTGTAGAAATTAGACTAACTATTCTGTTAGTTTAAACCGGGGTTTAAGCCAAACTGTGAAACTCATTCGTCGAGTTTAAACTAAATATTTAGTTTAAACTCAGACTGTGAGTATCAACAATTTGTGCCACAAAGTTTAGGTATTTTTTGATAATATTAGGGAAAGCTTCACATTGGAAAACGTAGATTCGACTTTTATCTCTAAATGCAGGTAGATTTATTCCCTAAAATATAGGGAATTTTAAAATGTGTGTGTTTTTTTTTCTTCTAAAATGTAGGGAATAGGTAATAGTACCTACTACACCTTCAAAAAACATACAAATGAGCTAAACAGCTCATTACTACTACCATATATGTTTTTTTCATTATAACATATAAGTATTAAGTAGTATGAAAGTTAGTGCTAAATGGGCACACTCACACAAAATAGTAAAAACCAATATATGACTTGTTTTTAAAAACAATAGGGGTATTCACGCAATGTTGTATCAAAGAGTGTATCGTTGTAAAAGATGTATTTGATTACAACCCAGTAAAGTAATACAAGGCCTTTGCATATAAAATGCAATACAAGGGTCTTGTATTTTTACATTCACAAATTGGCAGTGTAAACCGACTTGTATAGTTGTACTTAGGAGGTCAGATTGAACGTCAAATGTCAGGGTGCGCAGAGGGGGAGGGGAGTGTCCTAGGAAAATGTCCGGTGTGCCAAATGAAAGATCCTTTTGAGGACTATCGTACTGGTGCACTTATATTTTTCTAGCTGGAACTGGGTTGATTTAGCAGGGTGTTCAATTTACATCTACTCGCATCACGGTTTTCTCCCACAAAAAAAGATATTGCAAATTTGTGAACCCAAAACATAAGTAATGGCGCATCAAACAGCATGAAACTTTCTGGAAGACTTAATAAAACATCACCGAAAAACAAATTGGTGTTATCGATTTTCTTTTTAGGCCCTAAATTACTTAATAATAGTAGGTATTTGAAGTTCAGAAATTTGCTTTAATTATTTTCAATGTTCGAAACTGTTTTGCGGAGGGGGGGGGGGGGGTCAAAAAACCAACTTTTGATTCGTCTTTAGTTCGATGAAGGAATTAAAGTTATGAAAAAACAAAGTTGGGGTGGGCCAATTTTACGGTGGGGGTTGTTACCCCACCCCTCAAGCCCCAAATATGGCATGTGGGGTGTCTAATTAAAGCCCACGCCGAGCTCTATCGAATGGCGTTTTTAAATTTTCAATCCGGTATACTTCGTAGTGTATTTTTACATTTTACCTGCAAGCCACTTTTTCACTTTGTCGGACCCTGCATCATAACGGGTGCCCCTAGAGAAAAAATTTTACATTCAAATTAAAGGTAACAAAATTCTCTATCTACTAGAATGTTTTTATTTTCAATTCGACACATTTTCTCACTGAGCTTTTCCTCCCGAAATTCAAAGCTTTCCCTCATCTGGGTCCCATATACCCCATTGCTAGTACATATGATTTCAATTTTTTTTTCGATCATAGGCGTAAGTGTTCGATTACAAAACTTTTTCATCTTCTCAAAAAAATTCCTCAGAAGCACCGTTATTCCGTAAAGAGAAATTGTAAATTTTTACCTCACGGCAAAAAGCCGTCGAAAAAGGATGTTGTTATACTATTATTAAGTTTTCTCCTAAAATATCAGCCCGAGCGGAAAACTAATTGGAAATAAACGTTCCAAACAAAACAGGCTTCATTTTATCCGCTGACATTATACTTAAAAAGTGTATAATTAAGTAGTAATAGTAGAAATAAAAACTTTGAAAACGACAAAAACGGTCAGAAAACGCCATGAAAAACCGGCATTTCCTTAATTTAAGCCGTTCTGTTGAGATACTTTTGTTTTTATCTCAGCTATTTTTAATCGGATCTTCATAATTCTTTTTTTCTATAATAACTATGACTCCTGGGAATCTTGAGGATTTTTTCAATTTTTTTTTCGGGGCCAAGGAGAGCTCCTACGGGGCCATTTAATCACCCTGTTCATTTCGAAGTAAGCTAAAGGCTAAAGGGTGTGTTCACTCTTTTTTGTAAATTCTTGTTGTATTTTTACATCGGTTACACTGATACTAATGTGAATTATATTAACGAAAATATATTTGTAAGTGTACCATTAAAAATGTAGAATAATACCTACCTAATTTATTGAATGTTCTCTTCCTTATATCTGAGAAACCTTAACATTTCGGGAATTTTATGTATACTATGTATATAGGTTTTCTGGTTCAAAATACCTAAATTCATTGAATATTTCATTAATTTGGGGAAATTAAACTGATTTTCCCTTTCTTTCAACGAAAATTACATTTATTTTTAGGAAAAAACATGTCTTAGATTTAGAAAATTGTCCTATTTTTCTTACAGTGTACTAAGGACCGCAGCAAAGATTGATCAGGTTCGATAAGCGCACCGGTCTCGTGCACTCAATTTTTATAATAGCAACATTTTATCCATTCTTCCCCACTGGCAGAGAACGTTCTATTGACTAAATTCGAATGACATGATTCTTGTGTTTATCAACATACACGTTTCTAGGGCCATCGCAAGTTATTGCCATATTTAGCTGTGGCTGTGCACTTTAGCGTATACGGCAGGCAGGAACCAATCCGTACTGATGCGTAAAATATGGTTGCTGCTATTACGAAACGCCTGCTTTTACATATGAAATTTCTTTTTTTTTTAAGAGATTGTAAAAAGTATTTTTTCATATTGACCAAATTCAATATGAATTTATTTCATAGCAAAACTCACTATGAAATACTAGTCCCGCATAGGGCTAATCTTGCTAGGAATTCAAGTAAATACGTAATATTTCGCCTCGTATATAATTCACACTTAACAATTATTTTAAGTGTATATGAGGTCAGCTTGGCTGTGCGCTTTGGCGTATACGGTAGGCAGGAACCAAGCCATACTGATGAGTAATACGGTTCCTGCTATTACGAAACGCCTGCTTTTACATAGAAATTTCTTTTCTTTTTTAAGACTTTAAGAAGATTGTAATAGTTTTGTCTCTCTTCACCTTCAGATCAAAATGGACACTGAACCCGTAGTAAAAACATAATAGGTCTATATGTTTACTTTTGTGTAAAAAAGACTGAGTAAAAATCAAGTAAAAACTATACTAGATGGGAATGAAAAACTTAACAGATAATTTATGAGTAAAGCCTGGGTAAATAGACGTAAATTTATCAGTTGTCAAAAATTAAGATTAATTTTTTTTATTAATTTATAATTTTTTTAAAAAATCGCCCTGACAACTGAAAGAATTATTTCAAATGACAAATGAGAGAAAAGAATGAACTTACTCATGCACTTTACCCTGTGTAAAAATGTTAACTTTTGTTCAGGACTGGAAATGCATTCAACTGTCAAATTTTTCTAGCTCGAGAAGTTAAGACACACGTTAGGTCTGTTCGCGTACTAGCTTGAAAGTACAAACTTGTAAAACTTTTTGTAAGTATTTACTCGAAGGCGTTCGCGTACTCGAAAATTGAGAGAGACGTTGACGTCACTTTTCCCCTCCGTTCAATTTATTACTTGATTTAACTCGAGAAAAATCGTGGAGTTAAAACTTCGAAAGTGTCAGTTTTGACAGCTCGTCGCCGATTTTTAGTTATTTTTAAAGTTTGTAGTTTTAAAAAAAAATTGAAAACCTGTTACTCGTCCTCCAGTAGTAGTGGAATGTTCTCCAAGATCATTTCAACGTATTCAAAGTGGTAAATTAAATTTGTTTATTGGACTATGTGCTAGAAAAATTTCACCACGTTATTACAGATCTCGAATATTTGCGAGTTTTGTGAGTGTCACTCTCAATTTCTCTCTTTATCATACATTTTGATGTTTTTCATGTTTTTACTTGAAAAAGTACGCGAACAGATCTATTATGGGTAAAAAAAAACTTCGAGTCTCTGGTAAAATTGTGAAGCCTGGGTAAAAAATTTCGAGTAAACATACAGACCTAATATTGTTCAGTGAAAATCTAGTGCCATGTTTTAGAATAAGACTTTGTGACCCACTTAATTAAAATTTAAAGTCATATCCGTAAATTTGTCTAAGCTTAAGACCATAAAAATCGTAACATATTCGATATCGTTATAATTGATGACAGATCCTCTTTGGAACAACTATACTTCCTTTGAACAAGGGAAAAAGTTATATGTAATTAGTCTAAGACCAATAATATTATACCCTAGGTGAAAATAAATATTAAATAAATTGAAAACCCAACATTTTGTATGGCAATACCAAGAAGAGATTGCCCGATTCAGTTCATTTTAGAAATTTTATTTACTATTGTATACTATGAAAACGCTGTGTACGAAATTTCAACTCTGTAGGTCGACGCGTTCTCGGGCGGTGTCCAAATATATAGTGAAAACCAAAGTATTGTATGGCAACACCAAAAAAGGGGTTGCCCGAAATAATTCATTTTTGAAATTATATTTACTATTTTTATGAAAACGCCGTGTAAAATTCAATTTTAGCTCTCTACGTTGACACGCTCTCAGGCAGTGCCCATACATATCGTAAAAAATGACATTTTTGTACAGCAACCCCACAAAGGATTTACCCGATTTGTCCTTTTTCGAACTTAAATTTTACTCTTTTTAAAAGCCCCTGTTCAAAATTTCAACTATCTAAGTATACGCGTTCTGGAGTTCTTGTGAGGACAGACGGACGGACAGACCGACATGCAAAAATTTAAACTTTTAATTTTATGCGTGTGTGCTCAACCCATTTTGCTTTTTATGCTACGCTGCAGTAAAAGTCGCAATGTGCACTTCAAGGTGAACTATATATGTAGATCGGACTCAGATCGAAGCTGTGCCGTCATTTTTGGTCCAAACTAAGACTCTGAAAGCCCTCTTAGTGCGAATCCGAATCGAAACTGAGGGTCCAACGAAAACGACATAATTTATTGTTGACAAAATATAACCAAAGCTAACTAAGATCACTGTGTTACAAAAAAAAAAGATAAACTCGATATATCAATATCTCATTTTAGACTAAAATAACCGTTATTCGGTAGGTCCATGTATATAATAATTTATAACTTCTCCATTTTTTATTCGATGTCGAATTTTTTTGTAGCATTTGAAAGAAGAAGGATAGGCCTTTCTAACCATATGTTCCTTATTTCATTGCGTTGAAAAGTCTCGAAGTTACAGTCGAAAACATTTCGAAATTTAGCAGTTTTACACATTTGTTCAGCTTTGACAACAATTTGATGGCTTATTTTACTCTACAATATTTTTTCTGTTCATATCACTAATAGCGAATTCGATTCCGCGTCTAATGAGCATATGTTAACTAAAATTGGTTGAAATTTGACTGAATTATCGAATTTTTGCTCATTAAGCAGCTATATTTCCGTATAATATTGAACGACAGAGAAATTTGAAGAAGCACTGGGCTTTAACCGCGAAAACTGCAGAAACGTAAAAAAAATGCAACAAACAGCAATAACTAAAACAACACTAACAACTCGGTTTTTTTTGGTCTAAAATGAAATTTTGAGGGTGTATGATAAATTTCTAGTATGCCACTACTTTTAGTTCCACTAGATAGACCTACAACCTATACTATGTCTCGTCAAAAGTATATTTTCGCTGTAACACAGTGAATTATTACGGTGAACCAAAGTTATTTTTAAGTGTTAAGATTTTCATATTCCATTTTGCTTTAGAAATTTTAGAATTTTCAGTTCACTATTATTTTTCTTAACTTTGCTTTCAACAAAATTCCCCAAAGCATTTATGTGTTCACCATTTTATAGATAATTTTATAGAAATTTTCCTCCTTTTTTTACAAACATTAATTTTTGACAGTTTTCACAGATCAGAACAAAATGTTTGTTTTTGTTTTTATCCACATCATCACAAAAAAAAATCAAATAATGGTAGCGAAAGGAAAAATCGTGGTATCTAAATTTCAGATTATCGCTTAAATACTTATTTAACAACCACCAAGTAATTAAATTTAATTCAAGTATTTCGATAATCATTACTTTCCTAAATTCTATTTTAATAAAATTAAAAAATAATTTAATTAAAGGGAAATCAAGTACAAGTTCAGAAGATACATATGTATGGATATATAAATGTACATATATATATATATATACATACATCTATACGTACTAGTTACAAGTAGTTTAATAACCTCAGTCATCTATGACTTACTTTGTGGCAAGAATCAACCAATGTGGGAACATTAACGATTCTCGCAAAGGTAAATTGGAGCATTTTCTTTCCGCGCGCTTTCAATCGTATAACTGAGATAATTATTGTGACTTTAAAGGCGCTAATAAATTCTATTATAAATTTGATAATGAAACAGCGCGAGCTTAATGAATTTTACAGACTCTTGAGACATAATAATTTAAGGAAATACTCGTGCATAGGTGCGGAATAAATGTAATAAGTAAGTTAATGGATTCCTTCATTAGTTGTAGGTACTTTCAGTGGTTTTATTTATTACGTTTCTTTTATTCCAGATTTTACACAGAACTCTGTGTAATTATTGTGGTGAGGAATAATAATAATAATAATAAAAGGGCGGTAAATTTATTTAATGGTGCGAAATACTATAAATGTGTGACTAGTTGATTTTCATTATTATCATTTATTGTTGTGAAGGAAAAAGGGTAAAAACGGAATTGCAGTTTTATCGGTAGGTAATACTATTTCTGAGCAAGTATCGCTTGACATGAATTAGTTGTATATAAAAAAAAGCTATAATTTTTTTTAAACACATTAAGCTAATTTCTAATTTGTATTCTAAAACCTAAGAATGCAGATAAAACTAACTAACCTAACTATAATACGTAACGCTTCCGGACTGATAATCCTCTCAAATTAAATGGAAAAAGAAAGAAGACCGTCATTTGAAGAGGCCAAAGTGTAAAAACTCCAGAAGCAGTCCCAAAGTCCCAAGCTCAGGTAAGCAATTTAGAGGATATGCTCAGAGCCCTATCTGAAAACAATTTTTCTGAAGGTTATCTCCTGTGAGCAGCTATTTTCAGTTGGGCTTGGGATAATAGCTGGGCGAATGGTTGAGATGCATATCACAGCCTTTGATAGTCCTACAATTTAATTATGTACTATAGACGCCTTTTGCTGTTTCCGTTAAGGGAAAATACCAAGAAGAATGTTACCCAAAAATAAAGACATTCATAATTTCCTCTGCAAATTCGGGAAGGTTGATAATGAAAGTTCGCACCATTCCCATTAAACGGAAAGTATCCATTATCTTAAATAAGTACGATGTGCACGGTTCGATCGGTTTTTTACGTAAGCATATCCAGTTTGAAATATTGGCTCTGAAAGTTGAAGAACCACAGACAAGAAATACCCAGATATCGGCAGCTGTATTAACAAAGTCATAGGTCATAGCAAACTTCAATTACATACTTACTGATCTTGGCTAAATAAATCATGGATATGAACCAAAATGTATATTATCCTTGTCTATAGAACTATATAGTGGTTGCGAAAATGCTTCCTTGTTATAATGTCAGATGGCTCCACTTGTACCATTTTGAAGATTTGCTCGCGCTCAGCTTTTAGAGTTCTGCAACTGAAGTAAGAACAAGGGGTTCAAAGGGTTCAAGCCGTAAGAGCATAGCCAAACTAAAAACATACAAAGGTGTTGGGAAGCAGATATCGCCTCGATAGAATATAAAATCCATGATGGCTGGACGGACCTGATGTAGGGAAGGCCGTAATTTTTTCTTAGAAATTTACTGGACATTTTTTCCTTAGAATTGTTATGCATTATTGGAGGCCGACAACCGTTGCTTGGGCCACTAACAATTTTTATGAGCATAGACTAGACATAGATGAGCAAATAGCATTCATTTCTTCTTAGAAATTTACAGAAAATGTTACGGCGAATTTTTATTCAGTCTGGGCGCCGCCGGCCGGCTCGAGCATGTTCAGATGCAATCGTACAATGTGTGGCGTTGTCGGCCTCCAATGGTTAACAATTCTAAGGAAAAAATGTCCAGCAAATTTCTAAGAAAAAATTGCGGTTTTACCTACATCAGGTCCAGACATCGCTGATTTTATCTCTTGGAGCGAGGCATTAGGTTAGCCTGCTCTGCAGTAGTAGCGCCACTAGGTACTAAGGTACTAAGTCAAATTGCGTTTCGTTTCGCAACCACTATATAATTGAATACACAAGGATATTATTTCGATTATGATTCGTGTGCTCAGGCAAGTAAAAATTGTTTTTTATGTAGGCAAGAATTCATTTTTTTCTTAAAACTTTAATCAACCACATTTGTGTGCGTATTGGTGGCTAAACACTATTCGAACAAGTTGTGTCTCTGCCGTAAACATTAGTTTTTCTTAGAAATTTGCTGAACCTTTTTTCTATAGAAATTCGTGCACTTTAGACGCCCGTGGCCCGGATTTTGATTGTAATAATAGACATACAAGTAGAACAAAATCGCTTTGCTCGAATACAAAATCGGCGATGCCTCGACTTGCTGACGTACGCAATGGGTAAGCCAACAATGCCACACTCCAATACAAAATCGACGACGTCTTGGCTGATGTAGAAAAGTCCTCAATTTTTTTCTAGAAATTTACTTGAACTTTTTTCTTAGAAAATCACTGGAAATTGTTATGCGTTATTGGAATTGCAAGCCGAAAACAGAACAATGGGTGCTTCTAGGATGGGCCACTAACAATTTTGATGGGCGTAGACGCGTAGAAAAGCAAAAAACATTCATTCTTCTTAGAAATTAACAGAAAATGTTTCGGTTGAATTCATTCAGTCTGGTGGCGGCCGGCTGGGCTAGAGTTATTTTCAGATTTTCCAGTAAATTTCTGGGAAAAAATTGAGGGCTTCTCTACATCAGACCGAGACATCGTTGATTTTATATTAGAGCGAGGCAGTGCAATAATGCATACAAATTCTAATGAAAAAATGTCCAATACATTTCTAAGAAAAAATTGAGGTCTTCCATACATCAGGCCTAGACACCGCTGATTTTATAGCTGTGTTCTCTTGTTTCCGCAGAGCAAAAGATACACATAAGAACGCCTCATAGATTTTCATAGAAAATTTAAATGAAGCGAACAGTACAAATAGTTCGCTTCAATCGACAGAACAATTTGTTCTCTCCAGTATATGGGAGTTCTACAACAACGTACACAAAAGTACACAGCCGATATTTTTTGATTTCGTAGCATAACCAGAAACTGCTAAAGACAAACGACACTAGAGCACTCTTTGTAATCTTGTTCTTGGATACACCCGAACATCGCTTTCGCCCATAAGCGTCTGATATCTGTTATTACTTGTCTGTGCTTCTAGCCTGTAGCATTATCTAGAAAGGAGAAATACCTACGTATAATTTGTCGAAATTCTATTTCTAGCCACTAGATGGCGTTTTTGCAGCTCTTCAAGTTTATTAATCTTAGTAAACCATTAACTTTTATCAAACTCTCTGGTTGGACAGTTAAAACAATGGGATTTAACAATCCAAAGGACTCTTCAGTATATGTATGTATATGTGCATTAAAAATTTCTGGAACTGACCGTTTTGCTAGTACGCATACGTGAAAATCGGCAGATCTGCATTTTTTTTTTATGGCAACCCTACGAAATTGCTGGCTGATTTCGCTTATTTTCCAACTTCAATTTACAATTATTTTATTATGGAAGGATCACACCGTGTAAAAAATTGTATCTCTCCAAAACTTTTTATGTATGGCAACACTAGAAAGAAGTTGCCCGATTTTACAGTCTACGAACATAGCCTTACTTTTTCATGAAATTACTGTGTACACTCACTCACTAGGTCAACACGTTCTCTAGTATCGTACGGATGGAAATATGTAAATATCGAAACGTATCATGATTCTAGGCATCTAATTAATTTTTTTTTTGCACCACCATAATTCTATGCGTTACAAATGTGTTAACAAATGTAGTGGCTAGCTAGGTATATAACCGAAGATTTCATCAAATAACCATTGAATTTTCATGAAGGGTTAAAAAATATCACACGTAGGTTGTGTACCACTCAAGCAATTAAATCATTGTAACGCAATTCTTCGCTTTGTTTACTATTTTAATGAAAGACAAATGTTTTATAGCTAGTTATTAATTACCATTAAATGACGAGCAACAAAAAACTTGCTATATAGCAAGAAATTGGCACACAACCTAAGTACGCAGGTACCACATGTATGCACAACCATTCTTCACAAAATTTCTGTTGGTAGCTACCTGCCACGCAATTATACCTAATTTGAAAAACAATTATTTTACCTAAGAATTTACCTGAGTCTTTTTTTCTTTTACAATCTACCTAGGTGTCTACCTATAATTTGTATGCATGTTTACAATATGTAAACAAAGGTAGCAAATCTTAACTGCAAATATAACAAAATAGGACAGACTAGTCAAGAAGGCATACCTAGTAAGAAAGAGTTGATTACGATTGGTACTGGTGAGACTAAGTATTAAGTCTAAACCAACATCAAACATCACCCGCGTGTGAATTAAATGTAGGTTGCCTTACTTGCATCGTAAACGCAAAAATATGTACAACCCCCTTTGTGACGTCAGCAATTCTAGCTAGATAGATATAGAGTAGTTCCTTTTCTCTCAATGGAGGGAAGAGAAGACGAGTTTATGAAAGGAAGCAAAAATTGAGCATGTCAAACCGTAGAAAAAGACGGGAAGTAAACAAAACAAAAATGTACGCCATCTGCTTTATAAAATTTCGACTAACTGAAAAATCCACGCAATTCGAAAAACGTTTGCCTCTTGCGGCGAAATTTTTCGCTTCAAACCCCCAACTGAAATACATTTTCACAACGGCCAGCACATGCATATGCATGCAAACACTTCTCATTCGTACGTAGTATTGGTGAGTAATGGAGCGAGTTTTCTTACTATAGATGCATATATATATAGATGCGATTACCGAGCTTGTACAATGTATACACTACACAGCAACAGCAGCAGGCTCTCAAATTGCGCTGACAAACGCTCACTCACCAATTTCTATCCGCCTA
This sequence comes from Dioctria linearis, assembly GCA_963930735.1. Lineage (NCBI taxonomy): Eukaryota > Metazoa > Arthropoda > Insecta > Diptera > Asilidae > Dioctria > Dioctria linearis. The sequence goes on along the minus strand of OZ005742.1, from coordinate 17,876,061 downwards.
CAGTACAGTAACAGTCCGGCACAGCATAGGTAAGGAAAGGTATAAGCAATAGAAGCCGGACGGGTATTGGGTAAGCAAATAAACATGACATCGCACGACACTCTATGCAAGTATCCGCCAGATAAAAACCAAGTAAAAAAAAGTCAACTCGCTGTGCCACAACGGCACAAAACGGGCACACCACCATCTGCAGCTATATCGCACAGGTAAAAAAAGCCAATTAATATATATAGATACACATAGCAGTCGCATATATATAGTCCTAGTACCCCGCACCTTTCGCTGTGTGTGCACTGTGCATAGCTTAGCTGCGGTCATTTATATTCTGGAAGAAGTTGCTCTACCTCTATTCAGTACTCACCGATCGCAATTATAAATTTTCACAAGAAATCAACTCGCGATAATCACTTGAACGGGGTAACAAACTAAGAAAAGAAAAAACAACTCGCTAGTCACGAAACTAATTGCAAAAACAGATATTTTCCACAGAACTTTGTTAAATAGCAGCAATTATTTCGCTTTTAGAGATTTTAATGAAGTACACAACTGAACGCAACAACGTTTACGGAATGCTTGGAATGGCACAAAGAATCCAGACAACGCGCAATGCTGCGAAGTTATGCCCGCGTATGTGTGTGTTGTGCAATGCTGCCTGCTGCTGGGGCTGGCGGTGGATGGATTCGTCGAAGAGCGAGTGATTCATGACGAAAATCAAACAGCAAAACAATACATTGCTAGCGCTACTCTAGCCTGGCGGCAGTGGCATGGAGTTTCATGTGTACACTGAAAAAGAGGAGAATTGTATAATAATTATAATACCACTACCATTTCATATAAAAATGTATGACACCGCAGAGTACGTATATATGTATGCGTTTTGATATTTATCTATCTCTTTCTAACAGCATATGTTTATGCGTGCAACTACATGTATAAACTTTGATTTCTTTACTTCACAGAGAACTTTTTTGGTCCAACATGTTTAAACTGGAAATTTTGCTTTCGTGTAGAGTTGTCAAACCTGTTTTACCACCGTCGTCGTCGTCTTCGAGTCAAGCATTTAGTCTTATTTTTATTCAATCCTCATCAAATGTTATAAAAAAAAAATTATCTAAAATAGGACAGCCATAGCTAGCAGTGCATCTCTTCTGGTCGGTGCAAGAACGACGACGAATAAGAAAAGATTCAATTGTTTGTAAAAACAAAGCAAATTCAAGTAGGAAAATTGTTTGTTCTTTTTATTCCAATCGTCCAAATCTGTTCTTATTTAAGATCTGCGGCAAAGTATAAGATCTAATAGGAAATCGAACGACTAAGCAAAATTTGTGTGTGCAGTGTTGCCATTACATATGTGATATATTACAAGATTTGTATAATTTTACAATTAAATTTGTGAATTGAAATAAATAAACATTATATTTTTTTAAGCATATTATTATTAAATTCATTTAAAGATTAATCTTATTATTTCTGGTATAATTTACTAATTATTTGCTCCGTTTAAGGAAAAACATATTTTTATAAATGTGCCTAATCCTACTTACTGAACTGATAATATAAAAGCACTAATTAAATTTAATATGATTATCTTAAATTAGTATATTTGATAATAATTCCACTACATATTATCAGTCCCATACAATTTGGAAGAAAAATTTTTGGTTGGGAATAAACACTCAGTCTTGTGTACAGGTAAGAACAAAAGCATTTTTATGAGAGAATACTAAAGTTTGTAACGCATAGAAATGATTGTAAAAATGACATTCTATTGATTCTAAGCTTCTTTTTGAGGTAAAAATACTAGTATAATACAAAATGTATTTTTTTTTGCAGTCTTGAACCATTCATAAACGAAGCGGAAGCAGTTAAGAGTTTTATTACAGTCAGTCATCTTTAGATGACCAGTAGTGAAGTTTCGTTTTAGTGAACCATTTTTAGTCTTGAACCATTCATAAACGAAGCGGAAGCATTTAAGAGTTTTATTACAGTCAGTCATCTTTAGGTGACCAGTAGTGAAGTTTCGTTTTAGTGAATGCAATTAGTAAAAAAAGAATATACTTACCTAGATATAAATAGCAAGTTTTTAGCTGCAGATTGTGTTCCGTAAAATTTTGTAATAGTATTTTCTTCGTTTCTCGAGGTGCATACAAACCTAAAAATATAAAGTAATGTAAATTTGACTTTGTTTCACTGGAAATGAGAAAAATTACAAGATACAACGGCGCTTATATCTAACAATTTCCTCTCTGGTTATGTCTGGCACCGCACAAGGCTATAAAGGCTTATACACACTATCCACCAAGCTTACAAGAGTCAACCGTCCATCAGCTACTCGTCAATTTTCATTGCATTCACACTAGCCCGTCATCTGTCCTCCATCGCAAGCAAATCTCAGTAATATTGGACACGCATAGTCATACTGTAAACCATCACGATTCATCACCAACAGTTGACAGGTGATGGATAGTGCGAATGGTTCGATTCAAGTGCATTGTAGAATATTTTGATGGACGGTTGACTATTGCAAACCTGATGGATAATGTGAAGGGTTAGGTGGAAAATTTTCTGGTCGATTTCAATGATATTTGACTCACATTTTATTTGAAATTTTTCTTTATTGTGTGCTTAGATCATGACGGAAATTTGTCAACGGAGTTAAAAAAAAACAGGTTCCATTCAACAAATGTTTGGGGGAAATTAATTAAAAATTAACGGGAAACTCACCTAGAAAGCAGCTGCAGAAGCAACCCGATTTTGAAATCAGCATTTGAATACTCACGTTTTCATGTAGGCACCCTTAAACTTAAAATAAGATATTTTTCGATAATTATTAAATATTTTCGATAAAAATTAATTGAAATTAATTTTTAGAGGACCTTTCCTCGAGACCAATTTTGATTCTAGTTACACTAGAAAACAATAGATGGCGCACATTTAATGGAGAATGGCTTCGCTAAATTTCCAAAGTTTGGTAAAAATGTTAAATTGACATTGAATATGGCATATCGATTTTTGCATCCACGTCGAATGATTCGCCCTCCGGGGGGGCGTAGAAAACCACAAAAGCTCGCCACGCCAACTGTAGCCAATAGATTTTTCACCGCCCGGCACCTACAGAAACCGTTTCCCGAAACCAATGCATCCACTTCGATTGAGTCGCCCTCCCGGGGGGCGTAGAAAAATCTTATTTTTTGTGCAACCCAGCGGAGAAAAGCAATTATCTAAATAGAATATGAATAAGGTAGTTTTTTTATTCAATAGAAAAAAGAAAAAAAATTATAAGAAAAGAAAAGTTTCGGTATTCGGTATTGGTGTTTTTTTTCAATTTAAAATCAGGTACGCGCATTGAAAGCAACAATTGTGTTTTTCTGAGTTAATTTTAATATCATTTGATTTGAAATTAAAAAAATAAAAAGTTTTTGTGAAGTGTAATGTGAAGTGAAGAAGAACATTAATTTATAATTTTGTTTGGTTTGTACGAATAATTTTGATTTTTGATTTGAAAGCAAGCAACAATATTTAGAAAATAAAAATAGAAGTGTAAGAAGGTGTTTTCTTATTTATGTTTCTATTTTCTACGAATCGAATTATCATATTTGAATTTAGCGAGTTTTCGAGTTTAGATTTCCTTGTTTGGTTTCATTATTTGAAACGTATAATTCGTGGAGGGAAGTTCCGAAAGAAATTAGTTTTTCAGACAGAAATAATGGCAGTCGAAAATTATTTTTAACGTAATCGGGAAAAGAGGGAAAAATATCACAAAAAAATTATTGAAATAAAGACGATTTGGGTAGGTCGATGCCATACCCCAATGTTTTTTCCTGATTCCTTTCCCGTTGACAGTTCCTACCCCCTGAAATAAAAATGTCTTAAAAATTGCAAAAATTAATTTGACATAAGATATGTACATTCAATTTTGGTTGCACGGCGATTTCCTTGTTCGTGCCCATATAGATACTTTAGAGAACAAATTGTTCTGTACATTGATGCGAACTATTTGTACTGTTCATTTGTACACTTCATTTATAAATCTTCTATGAAAATATATGAGGCGTTCTTTTGTGTATCTTTTGTTCTACCCTGTTCTGCGGACACAAAAGGACACATCTATTGTTGATAAACTCCGGAATAATCTTCAATGGCTGAGTCCGAAAACTGATCCACTAAATTTTGTGAACTGGCACAGTTGGCACTGGTGTTGATAATTTCCAAATTTTGTAATAGCAAATAGAATATTGTCCAACCTTGTGGAATGCATATAATCACGGGTAATCCACCATGGGTGCGAGGAGTGAGATGATGAATAAGTTGATGAATAACGGAAATCAGGTATGTATGTTAGTAGTTTTATATGGTTAGTATGCATGGTCAGCTATATGATCCAAATGGTGAATCACTAAGCCTATCCACACTGAATTGGGCATATCTTAACCTTCACGTGGTCCCCTCAGCCAGCGTCCAAAAGATTGTATTACCTGTATAGGCCAAGTACAATTCTTTTGGACACTGCAAATAAGATCTAGGCCCGAACGGAGTTACCAGTACCGTTTAAAAAAGATATCTAGCATGAAAGATTGAAACTGGGAGTATTCATGGTCCGTTGATCATGCTTTACGAAAGCCATACCAAATGGGTGGCCTGACATTGGTTAACTTGGTACTACGGGGTTAGAGGAGCCCTGGATAACAAGGTTTTATCCACCTCAACTTGGGATGTGGCCCCTTTATGGGAGCATCGTAGTGGCTGTGGTATAGGGTGCCGTGACCCCAGATCGGCAGAGATGGGATAGGTCTCGCTTCTACCAGTAAGTTGATGTCATGTCATGCAATCTTGGCATACTGGTACTCGTTGTTTCGACACGAGGAGTCTGATTGGATCTTTACAATCCGTGCATGAAGAATGCCGTGAGATTAAGCCATACTTGGCAGGTGCTCACGTAAAATCCTGACAACTTTCTGTCCACCCTTATGGAATGCGTATAATTACGGGTAATCCACCGGACCAAGGTGAAAAGTGAAATCTTTGAATGACGAGCCAAAGGATCTCCAGACACTTATTCTTTCGCAGGTTTTTCCGCTTCACAAATCATTCCAAAGAAATTATAGTCTACTTGCTTAAATATTTCTGCACGGTATGTGTGATATTTGCCCAATACTTCCTTTTATTATTTGTTTTGCTATAATGTAAATCTACTATGTAACTTTCTAAGATGTGCTCAACGCTATGCGTGCCTTTGGCATTGGTACTCAAAAAAATAAATTTGTATCCCCATTGGGACGAAAAACCAGCGCTTCTGAAAGATCACAATTTAAGGGCTTCTCTAGCCATCATTTGGCAACGCTTTAGAAGCATAATCAATGATCTATCATGAAAAATTAGCAAAGACGCAAGTAAGTAATTCAAGTGCTTCTATAGCAATCGCTTAAAAGCTCTATAGAAGATTATTTCATGAACTTCAGCATATTGAAGTGCAACAAGGGGTGATCTCATCTAATTTTCCATGAATCTAAACTATGAATTTTTTCACTATTGTACTAAACTCATCTCTTATTTTCAATGTGATGTTCAGAGTGGTTAGTAGTATGTAATCTGAAGTTTTGGTTAATATAAATGAGACAACAGGCTTATTTAATCAACTTCAAAAAATTTAATACCACAAATAATCATGAACAAACGCAAGCGCCTTACTACTGTTCTCTATCTTGAAGGCCTCTTATGAAATTAAGGAAGAAGCACTGCTATATGATTATCCAAAAAGCTCAGTAAAGATTTCAAAAAGACACATTCAAAAAACTTTTTCTGTCATCATTTAGAGCGCTTCTTATGAGCAGCATTGAAGAGCTTGCCTCTGCGGATATTCCTATCTAAAAAAGCAATGGACTGGGATAAGGAAAAAAAACGCTTCAGGAGGACTCTTAGACCGCTTTTTTCCCAGCGGGTGCTTACAGGAATGCACTACTTTCTAAAACCTAAATTTTTTTTTTCATCCTTTTGTACATCCGCGTAGTGCCTTCTTCTCCACCTCTATGAAAGGCGGTACCGGTGCTATATAATATCAACACATCATCATCATATTGCAAAAGGATCACTTGTGAATTTTTCGACATTGATTCTCAATTAGCTGGGATTTGGCTTTATGCCCGAGTTTGAGAACGTTTTTCTCGAAAGTTACTCATTCGCACCTGTCTTCTCTGGGGTACCACAAGGGCCAATACTAGGACGGTTCTTATTTTTAATGTTCGAAAATTATATATACACTTACTGAAGTTAGTTACAGTCAAATCCATCACACCGATGCCTCTAGGCCTGATTAAGGATTCTTAAAAGCGTATAGAGGAAGAGGTATATTCCGAACATTATTCAATTGTAAAACTGGCAGGAAAAATTAATGTGAAATTGACTAAATCGTAGTTTGTGGGAACTAGCCTTAAAAGTCATTTAATGTAAATTTCTACTCTCATCTACACTTCTAATCTAATCAAATTCAGGCGGGGCGTTTGCATGTCCAACAAGGTGATATCAATTAGAATGCATGTCAAGGAGGTAAATCTCAAAAGCATTTTAACTGCAATTTTACTTGCAAAGTATTAGAAATGTAACCCTGAATCAAACAACTCTGGAAAGTCGTAACATACCTCCTCCATTCTCTGTAAAGCCTCAGTAAAATAGATGAGGAAGCTGATTTTTTGTTGCTGCTATATTATGCTTATATATGGCTCTTGTAATTTATTCTTGTTGGTTTCGTCAGAATGTATTCTCGATAAATTTGTAAGCACGCTGCATGCTGACTACCTACATGTCGTAAATTCAAATCTAACTTCAATTTGGATTTATGTATGCTTATTTCCAGGATTTAAAAGAGCCAGCAAATTTCCATATACTTGCGCTATACTTGCTATGCTATCAGGGGCGGTTTAAGAATTTTTTCGTCCCTGGGCGGTTTTTTCTCCCTTTTCCAGGTCCTCCCTTCAATTTTGTAATATGAAAATACTTGAGAAAAAAACAACAAATACTTACGTTTTTTATTAGGAAATACAAGACGATATTTGTGATTTATTTGTTTTGATGATACGAATTTATTTATAATTTCATCTTCAGAAATAGAGTTGAAAATTTTATGAGAAACATTGATTAGTGCCAGGTCAGTTGTCTTCTCATCTGAAAGTGTTTTTCAGAGATAATCTTTAATCCTTCTTAATGTGGAAAAATACCTCTTTCCAGAGGCGTTGGTAGGCAGAGATAAGTTCTCAGTACTACCTCGATATTTGGAAACGTCAAACAGATTTTAAACTTTGTAGAGGGTCTCCCAAATTAAAGCTGCCATCGTGACCAGTACGAATCAAAAAAATTGTTATACTGAACAATTCCTAAGGGAAATGATCGTCCAGATCGTTTTTATACACATATGTCATTAATTTGCTGTGCGCCTTTGTTCTTCTTTCTCTGTCAGATGATAATACAATTTTTTTTAAAACCCTGAACAAATCCAAAATTTTGTTATATGCTACACAATTACTATTATTATAATGAAAACATTTACTCACATATCCTCCCTTCCATCAATTGTGTCTCAATTACTCTATAGTTTGGCCGCTTTGTAGCTTTCTTTTCTTGGTTCTTTTGTTATTGATTTGATAATCGTATGGCACCCAGTAATTTTTGCTCCAGTTTTTTTTCAAAATCATTGAAATTATTTCTCAGACTTTTAAAATCCTAGTGATGAATTATAAACAAAAGGACGTCTGTATTTATGTTTTATAGCATTTTACTGGTCTTATCCAACATGTATGAGAATGCGGTTCCAAAAGACTAGTAGAACTCCAGTTTGTAAAGTTTTCATCGTTTTTACTAAGCCTCTTGCTTGAGCTTAGACATTAGGTGTTTGTAAGGACTCATCGTTACACTTTTGCAAAGCATATTTGAAAGCTTCATAGCCTTCATACATTGCCTTTGCTGCATCTGCTCATGCTGACCATCTTGTCGTCGAAAGTTTTTTTGGCAGACAAGTAGTAGTAATTGAAGATGAAATTGCATCCCCCAGTATTTCTAAACGATATGTTGAAACAGAAAAGAAGGTATAAATCCAATTGAAAAAGATGAAAAATTGTGTAGCACACAAGCAGCATTCGGCAGAATAATTTTCTACAAAATTTAGCGAATCTGTAGCGCAAGGAATATAGAAAGCTAAATAATTATATTAATATTGACCAGATATACTACTTGCGTTATTATAACCTTGATCCCATCTCCTTTCTAAGACGTCAATGATTCTAGACAATGTGGTTCGTAATGGGCTGCCACACCAGTTAATTATTCCTAATTAGGGAAGGGTGGGTAAGATGACGATAGTAAGCTTTGATAATTTTTATATCGTCGTGGTTTTGATCTAAAGTCTTAGTTATTTATTTAGAGCAATTGTTAATAGGTTTACTTTGAAATACTAATTTTCTGATTTTCATCAAATAAAAACTTAGCAACGCTTTATCATTTGTTTGACTTAATGTCAAATTCGTTTTCTTATCCTCGCTTGGAGGTAAGATGACGCAGGACAAAAGAAATGAAAAACAAAATCAATTCATATATAATTTTATGTATAAAATTCGCATATATAGGATCTGCACTTCCCTTCTGCCGGAGTGGCCTAACTACACTTGGCATGAACCCATCTCATCCACTGACATGTATATAAATGGACTGCTTGTTGAACCAAAAATGCATGAAAGCAAATATTGGCTATCAGAACCAGCTTAACACAAGCTCGCTGCAAGGACACATTTAATATAAATAAACGTCTCAACAATACATGCGTTTCATCATTTAGTCGGTGTTAGTATCAGTATGTTAAACTAAACATAAACAAAACACCGGATGAAATTACATGTAATGCACAAAAACATTAAACAAAAAATATTATATAGACGTTTTTTTAAAACATGCTTAGGGACGTCAACAACAAAATTGTCAGCCATATTATTGACAGTAATACACATGCGATTAATAGGTTCATATATGCTAAAGTTAGACCTTGAGGAGTTAACATGCAACAGAGGTAGCCTTCTCAAATTGTGGCTACTACCACGGAAAGAGATTTTGTTACGTAACAATAGAGAATCAATATTCGCGTTTAAGAGTTGATGCACAAATGTTACATCGGCAGCCAAGCGACGTTTCTCAAGCGAGTGCATATTCAAAAGCTTCAAGCGATCCTCGTAGGGTGGAAGAATTAAAGAATTATTCCAGGGTAGATGCCTGAGAGCAAATCGTAGGAAGTTCCGCTGAACAGACTCGATACGGTCGATGTGTGTACCGTAAAATGGAGACCAAACCTGGCTAGCGTATTCAAGAAGAGGTCTCACAAAACAAGTGTACAAACGCAATGTTATGGTGGGATTCGAGAATTCTCGAGACCAACGTTTGATAAAGCCCAGCATAGAGTTACTCTTAGATACCATGTAGTTAATGTGAGAGATAAAATTCACTCTGTGGTCACATTTGACACCCAAGTCACAGACAGAGTCCACACAGCGAACCGAGGAATCCGAGAACTCATAATCATAAGTGATTGGTTTCTGATTCCTGTGGAAAGTCATAACCTCACATTTGTTGATATTGAGTACCAAATTATTGCTCTTGCACCAATTGTAAAATTTTTGAAGGTCACCCTGTACCTGTTCACAATCGTTAACAGATTTAATCTGAGCGAAAAGCTTAATATCGTCAGCATAAATCAAGATCTTACAGTACCTCACAACAGAGACAATGTCGTCAATAGACAGAATAAAGAACAACGGGCCCAAGTGACTCCCTTGTGGTACGCCAGACGAAGCCTTCAATACTCTAGAGATGGAATGGCGGAATAAGATTTGGTATGCTCTGTTATCTAAATAAGACTCCGTCCATTTTAGAAATATTGGGGGAAACCCATATTTTTCCAATTTAAACAGTATCACGGAGTGAGATAACTTGTCGAACGCCTTACTAAAGTCTGTATAAATGCAATCTGTCTGATAGCCTTTTGCAAACCCGCAAATGATATCCGAGACAAATTCCAACAAATTAGTGGTTGTAGACCTGACCGAAATAAACCCATGCTGGTTTGAAGGAAGATGATAGTTGAGAGTAAATGATAGATTCGAATAATTTGGGCATGCAAGATAATTTTGCAATAGGTCTATAGTTAGAAATTTAATTTTTACTACCTTTTTTGTGGATAGGTATGATAAAGGAGTTTTTCCATAGCTGCGGGAAACAAACACTATCGAGCGATTTTTGGAAGATAATTCTCAGCGGAGCTACCAGGGCGAGGCAGCATGACTTAAAAAAGGCTGCAGGGATCCCATCAGGACCAGTTGTGAAGTCATTTGGAAGCCCATTAATATGATCCAGTATATCCTCTTCTGAAATTGAAAGGATAGTGAATGAAACGTTATGGGAATCATTCATAGGACTGAAGTTGCCATTTTGAGGTTGAAAATTTGATGAGGCAGGCAAAAGCATTGTCAAAAAATGAAGCAAACATATCGCAAATTTCAGACGAATCATCACTAGCAGAATCCTTGTACCTCATGGTATTGGGGTAGTTGTCCGTTTTATTCTTCATATTAATAAACTTAAAAAACATGCGTGGGTCACTAAATAATTTCGTACGCATCCTTTGAACATACTCATCATATAGTGCAGAAGAAAGTTCTCTGAACTTATTATAGGATGTGAGGAAGTTGCTGTGACTTATAATGTCCTTGTCCCTCATATAACTTTTCCATAGTTTATTCTTCCTATTTTTAAGACGCTTAAGTTCTTTATTGAACCATGGCGGTGATGTTTTATTCAACCGGGGGGAATACAAGAAGAAAATAAATCGAAAAGAATTATGTAAAACTTGGAAACGTCTTCATCAACACTATTGCAAGACAGAAAAGTGTAGAAATCAATAGAGGTAACTCTACTGGAAAGTTCTGAAAAGTCAGCCTTTCTAAAATTGAAAAAGTATTGCGCTTCGTCACAATATGTGAGGTTTTCAGTTACATAGCAATGTGTAATTTGAAGAGGGGGGTGGTATTTGTCAAGAGTAGACATTATAACTGGGCTAGGTTCAACTAATAAGTTACCCGCGTCAGTAGAAAATACCAGATCTAACTGCCTAACCCTGTCATTCTTAACATTACTGATTTGGCTGAGACCAAGAGATGAAATAGTGTCAAGGAAAAGTGATTCCCTTGTTGTCAAGTTATGAAGTGGATTTTAAGTACCCATTGTATATTGGGCAGGTTAAAATCACCAATAAGTAGTAATTCGTCAAGAGGTTCCATCTTACCATGGATAAAATTAGATGTTAAAATGAGTAGGTCATAAACATTCTGACCTTTGTCGTCGACGATATTTATGGAGTCTGGAGGAATATAGCAACAAAGTATGTATAAGTCATATTTTAAGAGAGACATCTTAAGAACTATAAGTTCAATGTCGAGAGTGTTGAAGAAACTGGGGAACTCAACTTGGCTGCAATTTAAGTGGTTTTTACAGGCGAGGAGTACACCACCGCCACGAGCTTCAGAATCAGTATACCTATCTCTTCTAAAAATTTGATAAGAATTGTCAAAGATTTCAGCATCGCGAAAACCATAATGCAGCCAAGTTTCAGTGAAAGCAACTATATCAAAACAATTTGCAACAGAGGACTTAAAGATTTCTGCAGTTTTTGTCCGAATCCCCCTTTGAGTTAGTTTTTTGAGATATCGCTGCTAATTTTAGCTGTACTTCTATGTTGGTGTCCAGAAGGTACGAACAATTTAGTAAAAACGCCAGAGGGCCAAAAAGTGGGATCCAATAACTTATCCTGCTCATCCGCGGACACAGTTAGAACAAAAGATGCAACATGTTTAGAGGATTTACTAATTTTTCGACAAGAAATACCATCTGTTGCAATATTCTTGGACTTCAAATACTTCAATATGTCCTCGCACATCGTTTCTGGAGAGAAACGGGTGACAAAAACATTCGAAGGTTTTGGTACCGTTCTCAAAGAGGCACCAATGCCATTTCCTGGAGGGGACACAGATGAAGTATCATTCGATACTGTAGAACGCTCCCTCACTTCAGCTACAGAAGCAGATGTAACGAGAGCCAGATCACCGCTTGCTGTGGATTGAACAGAGTCCTGATTTGAAAGAATCGCCTCATTGGGGCTATGTTGGCGTCTTCGGCGGTTCCTCTGCTTTTTGGATGGTTTACTACTATGTGCATTAGGTACCGGACGGTTAGAGTCTACTCCTTGCTGCAGGAGAGGTGATGGTTGAGAGTCAGACAATTCCTTATCCACTGGAGATAATTTTTTGACATCAGTCGCCATAGAGTTGATAAGTGGCACCTCTTTATTCATGTCTCTTTCGGTGAGAGCATACTTTCCCACTGAACTGTAACGATTAGGAACGAGAAATTGCTTGTAAAAAAACACTTCCTTCGAATCATAATTAAAATTTAACGATACAAATAGTCCCAAATACTTTTGTGGTAAATTCGGTAAATCCCACTGACATGCATATACGTAAATTCCCAAATAATTTAAATATAACGCCAGTCTACGACAGTTGGTAGCATTGACAGTGAGAGCATACTTTCTGAAATCAAAATTGGTGCCATATGAAACAGAAGATCAAGCAGTCCATTTATATATATGTGTCAGTGATCTCATCTCACTTTTACTATCCCATTTTTATTAGTGTCATTACAGATCACTCAAAGTTCTGCCGCCACGAAATTATTGTTCTCGTCCTCATCCATATAATTTCAATACAAAAGATCACAGCAAAATTTGTGAACGATTCGGGTGAGATAACGAGTTCGTCGTCTTGCCCGCCTGTTCAATTCGCCAACTTACCCGAAACGACCACTTATAAATTAAAGTGGTAAAAAATATTGCAATAAATTTTATTTGAAATTTACTTTATTAATTCACGTAACAAAAAGCATATAATTTAAGAAAACACTTGGGTGGAAATTCAAAGACTTACCAAATTTGATGATAACACAACTTTATCGAACTTTTAATTTTACAATGAACTTGCGTGTGAATACATGAGACGTTATTGCATGAATAACAGATGGTTGCTGATGTTTGTTTCTAAATTTACATTGGATGCTATTTGGCGGTATTGACCTGAATCAGATGATCTGATTAATTTTTTATTTTTTTTTCTTTTACTTTCTCTTTCCGGCTTCGCCCATATTGACTTTTCGCCCTGCGGGCGATCACTCAATCCCGCCTTATGTTTAATCCGCCCCTGTATCACTGCTATCGTATGAATTCCTTTTGGAACTGCTATTTGAAATTTCACTGTTGGTCTTGCTGTGCTATTGGAAGCTCATTTTGACATTGCTGTTACTAACGGTTTTGGAGACCGACCTGGTGAGCTGGGTTAACTGCACTGTTGAAATGTTATTGTAATTATATCCTAAAACTACAAATCAATATCATTATATTATAATTTACATTCAAAGCAACATTCCTCAGTAGGTACACTTGCATAGCTTACGATAGAATGCTACAGCAATTACAATAGCACAGCAAACATTCATGTGTTCAATAGTGCAGTTAGCTCAGCACATCACTTCGGTCTTCAAAAATGCACCAAGTACAGCACAAATTCATAAAAATTTACTGTACTGCTTTCATATCTTGAGTTTCGTTGGGTTACAGCAGTGTTGGGCAAAATTTATTCTGATTAACGATTAACAATTACAATTAACCAATTATGTAATCGGTAATCAGATTACTTTGTAACAGATTACTAATGTAATCGATTAACGTGTAGTGTGATTGCAAGTCAATTTGATTATACATTAATCGATTACATGTTAATTCCACTACATGTTAATTTAGTTTCACGCAATGTGACTACATTTCCGATCCATAAGCCTTCTAAATTTTATGAATTTCATTCCCAAATGGAATCTTCGCATACTGTATTATTGTGTAAATATTGAAAGAAGTTAGTTACGTACACATGGCTTCGTGACCGTGTCAGTAGTGATGGGAAAAAAATTACTAAGTATAACGAACTAGTTACTACTAAGAAAAGAACTAACTAGCTACTAAAACTTCTTTAGTTAGTTATTATAGTTACCTTTGAATACTTTATAGTAACTTAAAATAACGTTATTTATTATAGCGAAACAAAACTTAAAAATAATCCTAATCAAAGATATTAAAAAATATAGGCGATCCGAATCACTTCATATCTCATGTGATCCACTTCACCTCGTTTGATTCTACAAAGTAATCTGTTACAATGTAATTAAATTACAAAATAATCGAATTATATTGTAACAGATTACACATTTGATAGATTACAAATTCTCTCATAAGTAATCTGATTGAAATGTAATCAAATACAATTTAATTAGATTACTTGGTAATTTGTCTAAACTGTAATATACACTGGAATCAGATTACGCCCAACACTGGGTTACAGCAATCGACAGTACTGGCACTGCTTTTCAAAGCATGCTACAAGTTTTTCACATTAAATTCATTAAATTATGGTCCACGATGAATCTTCTTGCAGTTGAAATTTGTTTACTACATTTATACTGCCTAAAAAGAAAGAACTATCTTCATATAAATTTTTCTGCTCTACAAATTCACACAATTTTACCGTTTTAATTGTATTACTTCTACACATTTTAAAAGAATGTCCTATCTTCTTGCATTTCAGGCATCTTACTCCATCCGCTGGGCATCTCGTTCGATGAATTTGACCACACCACCGATAACAAATATTTTTGTATGTCAAACTTGCTGAATTGCTGGTTGCTGTTATTTTCGACGACCTCTATGGACCATTTAAAAGACTGTGCTCCCTGTGCCATTCATTCCGTGGATAGTGATGACTACCATTTTTTTCTCTCGATTTGGATAGATTTAATTTATTGAAATCTGCTGCTATTTTACTGGTGTCTGTTATCATGTGCTTAACTTGAAACTTGCTGGTCTCGTATGCTTTAAATATTTCGACTGTCTTTTCAAGTTTTAGGTTTTCTGCTCTAATAAGCTTCTCTTTCAATGTCTCATCTTGTATGCCCATTACAAACACATCCCTAATCATTTCTGTTTCCATTGATTGATACTCACAGCTAGAAGCTAGACTTTTTAACTGTGTAAGGAATTGTTCTACCGTTTGACTTTGATGTTGGCGACTAGATAAGAACTTATATCTTTCGTACACCAAATTCTTTTTAGGTGAAAAAAGTTTTTGAAATTCCGCTTCTATCTCGTTAAATTTAACTTCTTTTTTGGCGATATTAAAAGTATTATAAATTTTTACACCTTCTTCACCAATGCAATGCAACAAAATTGCAATTTTTCTTGCGTCACTCTGTTTTTCAAGGTCAGCAGCTAATAAATAGAATTTAAGTTTTTGGGACCACGTTCTCCATTCTTCAGCAAGATTGGATTTACTGAAATTAAATTCGCTTGGTGGATGTAAACCTTCCATATTTTTTGTTTTTTTAAATTTTAACTTTAATCAGCATCTCGAGACACTTTAAGGCACTTTTTCACTTTTTAACACATTTTTCATTGCTCACTTTTTAATTTTAACACTTGACACCATGTTGTTTTTAGCTGTTTATTGTTAGACCATTTCCTCTGGGTACTCCAGTCGTAACGAGGATGTGATTTATTCCTTGGGTTTCGCAATAAGCCTTGAAAGAATTGGAGGTAAATGCCGTACCCCTATCTGTGATTACTCGCCACGGATTTCCGAATATGTCGCTCTGCAACTGTAATCTTCGAAGCACCTCATCTGATGAAGTATCCTTTACAGGATAAATTCAAGAAAATTTCGTAAATGCGTCGATGACTACGAACAAATACTTAGTTCTTCGCAGTAGATGCAAGTGGTCCTAGATGATCCATGTGGTAAGTATGCAATGGAACGTCAACTTTTTCTATAGGGTTCAGGGTTCCTTCTTGTTTGCCTGCCTTTTTCGATACCAGGATACATGGAACGCAATTTGCGATTACTCTTTCAACATTCATTTCAAGCTTCGGGATGTGATAATCTTGACGCAGTATCGCAGCAACCTTTCGAGCATTTAAATGACCTTGATTGTGTACTGATTTTATAACGTCGCTTTGCATAGATTTTGGTAGTACCAACAGGTAGCTACCGCTTTCAAACTTGTACAAGATACCATTTCTTAGGAGATAGTCGTCATAAGGGTTATGATTGAGAATTGTGATAATCAAACGGCAGTTTTCGTCTTCCTCCTGAGATTTCTTTATTCTGTGCAGCATACCATCTTCTACAGCAAATACAGTAGGATAACGGCTAAGCGCATCAACGTGGAGTATCGCAGTGGCTGAACGATGAATAACTGTGCAATCATACTCTTCTAAAATCATTGCCCATCTCGCAACTCGGCTGGACAGTTCTTGTTTTTTCATTGTGAGCTGAAATGCTTTACAGTCCGTGATAATCTTGAATTTAAGTCCTAGTAAATAGCTTCGTAGTCGTTGAAGTGATTTTATTATCGCCAACACTTCCAATTCATAACTTGTGTAATTCTTCTCAAATTGTGACGTCTTAAAGCTGATAAAAAATACTGGATGAAACTTGTTGTCGTCCGTATCCCGCTGTAAGAGCACCACTCCAAAGCCTACCTTGCTCGCGTCAGTGTGTAACTCTGTTTCTACATTAGGATCAAATAACTTCAAAACTGGGTCTTTACAGAGGCAATTTTTTAATAGACTAAAGGCGCAAATTTCTTCACTTCCAAATTTGAAGCCTATATCCTTCCGCGTCAAATCCGTTAGAGGCCTGGCTATCGTCGCGTAGTTCGCAATAAATTTTCGAAAGAAACCCGTCAACCCCAAGAAACTTCGTACATCCTTGACAGACTTTGGTTTTGGGAATCCTGCTACAGCCTTCACTTTTTCTCGTGACGGTCTAACAGCTCCGTTCTCTATTTCATGCCCAAGAAACTCGATCATTCTTCTTATAAACTTACACTTACTCCATTTTATGATCAAGCCATTGTTTTCAGCTATTTGCAAAACAAGTTTTAACTTCTCTAAGTTACGCATCTCATTTTCGGATGGGACTATGATATCGTCCATGTAGACGAGCATCACATTGCTTCGAATTAATGGCTGGAAAATAGTGTTCACAAAGCAGGCGAATTACACAAGCCAAATGGAGCTTTAACAAATTCGTATTGTCCTTCACTCGTAACGAACGCAGTATATTTCCGGCTTGGCTCTGCTATGTCGACGTGGAAGAATCCATTTTGCAGGTCCAATGATGTGAAAACCTTTGCGTTATAGAGATTTTCCAAAATCTCTTCGATTATTGGTAGGGGATAACGATCTTTCACAATTTTCTGGTTCAACTTCCGGTAGTCGATACAAAGTCTTGATCCATCTGCCTTTTTGGCAAGTACTACAGGGCAAGCAAAATCTGAGCTGTTGTTCGTTATTATGCCCTCATCTAACCATTGCTGTACCTGTTCGTTAACTATTTGTCGTTCTTTCATTGGGAGTCGTCTCGGTCTTTGACATACTGGTGTTTCGTTCTCAAGCGTAATATGCATTTCTATGCAAGAAGTAGTTGTTTGCTCAGGTGAGTATTCCTCGATTACCTTTCTCACTTCATATTGTAATGATTTGTCCTGTACTTCACTTACATTCGGGTATTCCTCATCTTGAGAGAGCGCCATTACATCCATTTGCTGAAGGAAATTAGTGTTTTCGTTTTCATTATACGTAGCTTTTCTTTTATGGATATTAACTTTTCGTCCTTCAACTACTAGAACAGCGTTCTTAAGCAAATCCTTCCCTATTATTATATCTTGTCTTAGCCATTCATCAGGAACTACATGACACATCACAGGAAATTCTTCATATTCTATACTGATAGAAAGAGGACACGAGCAAATAGTTCTCTTCAAATTACAACCAAAGCCAGCAAGAAGAGTGCCGGGACCTCGATCTTTCGATGAAACAGCGAGTTTGTTGAAAACAGATCTTTGAACTAAAGTAACATCGCTCCCCGTATCTACTAACGCAATGAGCTCATGATAATCAACAACTACTTTAACATTTGAGTCAGGTAGTGTTATTGTGTTAACTTGGTTAGGTTTTCCTTCAAAATCTCTTCGCTTTTTGGGTTTTGGACAATTCACAGAAATATGACCAAAGTCATTACAGTTGAAACAACGTTGTCCTTTAGGTTTATGTGGACATTCGTTCGGGGCGTGCGAGTATGCTCCACAAATTGTACATTTAACTTTTCCAGGACTTGATTTCTGTGTACTCGGCTTTGAAATTATTTTACTGTGCGATATCGTCGCAATTGTCTTTTGGCTTTTCATAATTTCATATGCTTTAAGCTTGGGAATAGAATAAATTTCGCTTCATATAGGAGTGCTTTATTGGAAACTTCATCAGGTATGCCTGCTATTATATAAGCAACTATAGACTCCTCATCCATGATACCTCTCTTGGCAATTTGTTTCATAGCATAAACATATTCTAGATATGATTCGCTAGGCGATTTTTTTCGGCTTTCTAACGCTTTATGCAAGGTTATGCTACACGTAGTCGTGGTAAACTCTTCCGTCAAAAATTCTTTTAGTGCTTTCCAATTTTGAACATTCGTATCAGACTCTATCGCTAACCGGGCTGCCCCTTTTAACAATCTTCTCGCGTAGATATACTTCTGAATATCGTTCCATTTACACATTGTTGCGATATCTTCGTACTGCTTTAACCATGTTATGATATCTTTGCCAGATTCACCATTGAAACTCTCCAAAGACTCTTCTAGATCGCGAAAAGAGAAACTACTTTCATTATCTGTCATTTTCGTGCTTTTAATTAAACCTATACGAGTTGGTGGAGTGATATCCTGAGTATTGACGTTCAACGTACTTTGCTCTTGGTTTTGGCTGAAAGCAAAAGTCTCACAATTAACGGGATTATTAGAAATTGCACTTTCAATTGTCTGTCGTGGATTGTCTACATTAATAGAGTTTGTTTCTAAATTATTTAAAACTTCACTGAAAATACTTTCTACAGTGCTTTCGCCCGATTTATAACTATCAGAACTTTCGTTTATATCTTCAGAGTCCTCAAAACCGTGAAAACTACCTAATTCACTTTCATCAGTATTTTCACCACTTATAGCTATGTAAAGCCTCTGCACTAAGTCTTGTTTTACACGATAATTAGTAGGAAGTCCCCGTTCTTTGAGTTTATCTTGTAATTCAACAGAGGCTTTACATAGCTATAAGTGGTGAAAATACTGATGAAAGTGAATTAGGTAGTTTTCACGGTTTTGAGGACTCTGAAGATATAAACGAAAGTTCTGATAGTTATAAATCGGGCGAAAGCACTGTAGAAAGTATTTTGAGCGACTTCTGACACCACTTTGTAGGATTAAGAACTTCGGGTTCAACGAAAGAAAGAGACCTTTTCTTTTATAAAAGTTAGTTGAATGTATTATGAAAAAAATAAAAAGTTAATCCAACGGTTTTACAAGAACTGGGTAAAAAAAAGTGTAATTATTTGAAAGTCTTCGAACAAGTGAAAAAATTGCTTTGGACTAAAAACTAACGTTTCGATTTGAACGGGCTCACGGCGTAGACTCGACTCGACTCGACTGCTATCAGCCACATGTTACTTTCGACTCTGTGATAAGCCACTCGTTGCTTGGCTGAACATAGGCTCCGTTAACCGCGTAGTTGGCATGTTATTTTTACTTCCTTTTTTTTTCAATTTATTTTGAGGCTCCTAGATATATAACAAAATAGTCCGCCAACACATTGAAAATACCTACCTCGACCAAAATATCAGGCAGGACACCCAATTCGGCTTCAAGCCCCAGCACTCCACTTTTCACGCTTTGCTCATGTTCCCCTCTGATTCTACAAACGCCCTCAACAAAAGGGATCAGATAGTAGGCTAATGTAGAGAAAGCGTTTGACTCAGTTTGGACAAATGGGCTAATTTTCAAAATTATAAACCTCGAGTTCCCGCCATATCTCACCCGGGTTATACATAGCTTTCTCTCATCCCAAAATTTCTATATAGAAATCGAGAATGTCAAATCTCATGCAACATCAGTCAGTGCTTGTCCCGCAAGGTTCGGTCCTTGGACCAACTCTCTTCAATCTTTTCACCCATGCCATGCCAACAACTCCAATTCCACCACACTGCTCTACTGATGACTTCCTTACCTACGCCCATTCCATGTCAGCCAACTTCGCTGCTACCAAAGTGGAGCGGCATGTCCTCAAACTCGACGAGTTCTACAGAAAGTGGGGCATCAAAATAAACCTGAGCAAATCTGAAATGATTTGCATCCGTAACCCAATCTCCCCACACGAGCCAACAACATCGAAATCGAAGTGAATAAGCTTCAATCTTCAAAGAATACTAAATATCTTGGTGTCTCTTTCAATATTGTGCTGAAATTCAACAATCACGCCAAACTAATCATAAGAAAAGCCAACTACGCTTACTTCCTACTGAATCCTATTATCAGATGGATAAACGGTCTCACGAAAGATACAAAGCTGCTTATTTATAAAGAGCTTATCCGTCAAATTATCTGCTATTGCTTCCCCATCTGGCACACCATTTCGCCACTATATATGAAACAAATTAGCACCCTTGAAAGAAAGATGCTACGGGCCTATACAGGAGTGTACAGAAAACCTGACGGACACTACTTTCCCAACACCTTTTTGTACGACAGTACAAACATCACCTCAATCGAGGACTACCTCCGAACTCTCGCGCTCAAACAACTTGAGAAGATCTCTCAATATTCAAACCAGTCATCTCCAAATTGAAAACTTCCATTATTTATCACCTCTTCACCTTATTCACTCGAAAACGAGAAACATCTATTACCTGGGCGAAAGATTTATTTTCTTCGCTAGCACAGGAAGCCACCATCGCGGATAGGACACATCCTGGCGCTGCTTGATCATCGTGAGACTTATCATCGCCGGACCATTCTGGACTTTCGAGATATTTCTCATCATGTAGGAAGCAACGCCAGTCATCATCCCACAACAAGTTTGAGAAATTTCTAACATTCCGCTACTACCCCCCCCCCCCCACCCAACTTCCCATTCCATTAAACCCAAACACCATACAAGAACACTTCGCGTAATATAAAGTTAATAGTTATTCGAACAAGTGTTAAATGTGTATCAAAGCCATAAGTGAAACCTAGGCCCAAATAAAAGCCTGTATGTAAATATTTTCAAATATCCTGGGATATCGGTTCGGTTTATAATTTCGCCATAATTCGTTTTGTTTCGTTAATCGCATGTGAAGAGCTCTGATTGATTGATTGAGATTAATTTGTTTACAAACATGGGAGGCACCTTTTCACCCTACACAGGTGTCGGTCATGGCGCATACCTACTTCTTCTGTGGAAGGACCAGTCTCGTTATTATATAGCCACACCTCGTATACCTTTAGTTGCCACACTGGCTGTTAGATGTGTTATCTCTACCTACTTGAGTACCTTTAAGTGTTTGGTAATTATGTACCTTCTTTTTTGTTATTTTGCTAATCTGCTTATAATTAAGAACTACTGTCGATCTATGTACCCACCGTTTAGGGTCTTTCAATAAAGCGTTTTTGTATTGTATTGCAAATAAATTTATGAATATGCAGTTATGTTGAATACCAACTGCTGCTGTAGGAGAACCGTTATAGAGTAGGTTATATGTACAAATATAAATTGAATTATTATTATTGCATTATCTACACTGTTATGTGTTAAATCGTTGGGGATGTACTGACTTGAAATTGGGAGGAGGTTTTAAACCAAATATTGTTTATGTAACGAAATTTATGTGAATGTATACATATTGTTCTTGCTTCTTTCTCTCCCAGTATGACAATTCGATGATTCTGCAGAGATTTCATATTTTCAGATAACATGTCTTACTATCATTGCGTACTCTCCATAAACTTAGAGATGTCATATTGGACTGGTAAAATAGATCTACAACGTCCCCATGTAGTATACCTGCAATACATAGTCGAAAATACGGATCGAAATAATCTTGCGTTCACCGATGCGATCGACGCGCATAGAGGAGCTTTGCGGTTGAGCGGTGCCCACGGTTTTATGTCCGAGAAGAAATCTGATAGACTCTCTTAAAACTGCTGAATTTTATTATAAAGTATTTATACATTGAATTGGGCACCTCTGAAAATAGTATTAAGTAGGATTAAGGTTAAAGGCGTCAAATAGAATATTAAGAAGAATTTCACTATTATGAATTTAAACTCATTCACCTTTATAAGGATGTTGTAAAGCAGGCAAAGCACCGCGCGAAGCATTCGTTGAGAGCCCCCAAAAGATAAAGAATGGTGTTTATCTTTTCTGTAGATTTATCGTATTAAATTCAAAAGAAACTTTCTAGGTCCAGTCTCCCTTCTGATGCGCCTTCTGAAGCCGCTACAGATCATATCACTAATATAAAAGCGACGGATTTTCTGCGCGAACTCCAATCGCCCGACTTAAGATAAAATGTAAGTGGGTAGCCTGTAGGCCAAAGCAATAACAAAATATAAATAACCCCTGGGAAAAAAGTGCAGACGAAAATAATGACAGTCTAGCAGAAAAATCGCAAAGAAACACCTTCATTCACGTATTTAGAATATTTCTTATTGAAATTCTAAAAATTCAAAGTCAAAGTTAATAGTTCGGTGTAAACTGCTAGAAATAGGGGGATTTTGTATAAGAGCTTTGGTAGGTGAAGCGGGCGGCCCCTAGAGAGAGATGAAGTCAAGCGGCCAGGGAGTCGTATATGAGTTGATCAGCAAGCGGGTTAGAGGTCGAGTAGAAAACCAGTCATGTTCGGACAGTGAAACAAAAAAGTAAAAAAAAAAACAAAACAGAAGTAAAAAGAAAAAAAAAAGAAAAAAAAAGAATTCAAAAAGGCTGACAGTAACTAAAATAAAAGTGGCACGTAAATAAAGGCAGAGGGATAAAACAAAAATATAATAAGAGGGAATCTGGACCGGAAGAGAATAATTATTAATTAATGAGACAAAGGAGGGTTTCTCTAATCGAGTTAATAATTAATTTAATTCGCGCGCTGTCTTGCCTGCTCGTTTCACACAATTCTCTTAGTCCTTGTCAGTTGAAGTTTTTTTATTCTCTAAGTAATTTTTATAACGTGTGAATAATTTTATTTTAAAGAAGAAAAGAAAACGGAGTGCGTTGTTTCATTTTGAGTGCATACAAGAAAAAAAAGGTGCTAGTCTTAGTAGGAGTCCAACCCAGCCCTTTCTCCATCGTCCATACGTGTATATCAAGTACGTAACAACACACTGTTTTCATACACACCTTCATTATATGAATTATGCTAAAAATTTTCATATCATACTATGTAATTAACGTTATTTGATGTTATTTTAAATTTAATACAGATATGTACGCAAAACGGTGAATTGGATTTGCAAAAGGTTGGATTTCAAGTGAAAAACCTGTATAGCAACAACAATGGCATAATGAGCTTCCAATTGCACAGGAAGACCAGCAGTGAAATTTCAAATAGCAGCAGCAAACATAGAAGCTCCAAAAGAAATTTTAACGATAGCATAGCCAGTAAGCATGATTTTTTGTGCTGTGCTTGCTGTATGCTATTATTGCTTTCATGACAAGGAATTACGGGACATGCGGTAGTTAAAAGTCGAACTATTAATTTAAAATTGATCTTTTTATTTTATTATTCGATCAATTAATATTTCTTATACTTATACTTTGCATTTTACATTAAGAGGTTTTTTTTTTTTAATTGAAAAGAGTAAACAGTCACCGAGTGCAATCTAGTAGAAAAATTAAATTGCGATAACAAACTTAAAATTGAATATTATTCATACCATAAAAAAAAAATACTGTGCCCTTTACGTAACTGTATATTCATTGCGTTTACTTAGAGAGATATGTTTATTTTTAATTGCTTATTTTTTGTTTATTCCTGGTTGGTTGATTTATTTTTTCTGTTTCGTTTTGTCTTTCACAGTATTAATTAATTTGTATTAGTATTTTATGTAGAGTGGATTTCATTAATTTTATAATAAATTGGAGACTTCAAATTAACAAGATAAAATGATAAATAATAATTTTCTACTAAAAACTGGAACTGTTTAATCTACATTTTAACAGGCTTTGGGAATTGAATGGAGATTTAAATAATTTTCTCAAAAAATTTTTCGTTTCAATCGCGATTTAAATATTTGTGCAAAACTGGAAGTACTTACATAAGTATAATTAGGTATAAAGTAGAATTATAATTATAATTTGCTTAGAGTAAGAAAAAATAAATAAATAGATTTCATTAAACTTAGGAGACCAATCAATTTCCGAGATCAGTACGTACAATTCGTTAAATACTAATTTTTTTTTTTTTTTTTTTGCTAAAAGACGCATGCTCATCTCATAAATTTGTTCGAATATGAACTACTTACGATTGCGCTCTTATTGGAAGCGATATTTTTTTTCTTTGGTTTTTGTTTTTTTATTTTAATACTTTTTCATAGAGAAAGGAATGAGTTAATAATAATTAAACGATGAGATCTAATTTTTACATAATTCCGTCCCAATTTTTAATATTATATATTTTACTTATTCTTACATAAAAGTCTATCTGCTATCACTAATTTACAATATAATTGAATATTTACGACTAGATTTTGATTTGGACATCTGAGAATGTGGTGTTCTTTTTTTTTTAGGGTTAAACATTTTGTTATATTTTGTTTGTTAGCGAAAAGCAAAATACTTTTAATTGAGATTAGCTGTACTATGTATAATATTACGCTATTTATGTGTTTATTTTTATCCCGACATCTATTGGGATTATTCATGTAATGTATATTTACCATTGTACAATTATTAGATTGCAAGAAATTTTCGTGTTATTTTTCGTCTATTGGTTTTTCGATTTGGTCATGTATCATAGGGAGAGGGGGACCTCTGATTATAACGATTTTATTTCTTGTCTCAGCATTCTGGATCAATTCGCTGCTTGCGTTTCTTCTACCGGCAGATTTATTCTTGATAAATACAAAATGAATACCCACTAGAGAATGGCAGTAGGTAAACAGTGGATCACTCAAATATTACGGCCAACAAATTAAATCAACGCCATCTTTTTTCCGAAATGTTTCATAATGTCATCATAATTTATATAACAAGTGGAAACCGACAGAAGGCTTTATATTTTCATCTTTCCAGAAAAAATACTAGGTATTGAGCATTGAATAAATAACTTCGATCGAGAGCTTAAGCCACTTACGAAATGTATTAGTCTGCAATAATTTTGCAAAACACTAAAATTGAATAAAAACATATATTTCAAGCTTTCGAAAGAAGGCTTTTTTTCAAATTTCTGATGTTTATTAATAATAATAAACTATAAAAAATCTCTGAACTCCCGGAACTGTCTGAATTTTATGTCAACTCAAATGCATTCCATTTAATATAACCTTACTGTTTCGAAAATTGGTTACAGTTCAACGTACATTTTGCGCATGAAGGAGACAAACAGATTTTATTTTACCCATTTTTTACTATAGGAAGCCTCAGTACATCTTATTATACGTCAGTGGAATAAGCCACTCGGATTGAACTTAATTTGTCTTATTTTGACGTTTCTGAAAGTAAACATTTCAGGCTCAATATACATCGAGAGCTACACGCTACAAGCTACAAATTTCAGTTTGCAAATATGGCATACCGTAAAACTGCTACAAAGAGAGCTTCAAGCTACATGGACTGAATATGTTCATAGGAATACGCTGACATAGAGCTTCGTAAAGCTTTCGATGTAGATTGGGCCTCAGAGTCCAGTTTAATTATTTATTCAATGGGTATGAGTAGAAATTTATTTATAGTATTTAATATTGTATATAAAAAAAACTAGAAACTTAGGACCGTATTCACTAAGCAAAATTACATAAATTTAGAATTAAATCTATTCACCACCCACACTTACCTAGCCGATTTAATGAATATTTAATTTTAATTTAATTTACCTTCTCTTATATAAATATATTTTCGATATCAGCTGATTAAAATTAACTATTTACATAAATAACGATATCGGCAAATAGAATATATTTGAATAAATTTCATCAACTGTTTCATAACAGTCACTTGCTAAATTCGCAAATCTCGCAGCTTAAAGTTCGCAGTTTTCGAAATTGTTTACTTTATTAAGGTTGGTGAATAGCTACAAAATTTTAGTATCGGTTCCTCAATAATAATTAAATTTAAATTAAATTTGTATTAATTGGCTTGGTGAATACGGCTTAGTCTTGCTAGAGCTTTGACATTCAATAAAAAAAAACTGTTAAATTTGAACAGACTATCACAAGTAGTTCTAGACGAAACGAGTACACCAACGTCCCTCAAAAAATCGTTGGTCAAGAAAGGGGTGTAATTTCCACAAATTGTTGTATTTTTAGTGCTACACAAGAAGAGAATCCAAAAATGAATGTGGACACTCGCATCAGGCACATTTATAGTATACTATTTGGAAACACATCCGGATGAATAAACAGGGATTTGCTTTTACTAGCGCGTTGAAATACTTCATAAAATAGTCATAGTTCTGTAAACAAATCCCAATATCGTTATATTTGATAAGTTAGGTTAACTAAGAATGGCGACCATCGGAAAAGTATGCGATCAGCTTCACTTAGACCATCCATTCCATTGTGATGCAACCTTATTGCGACTCTACTTGGAAAATATTAATGAACCGTGTCTGCTAATTCGCACAATCCTAAGAAAAATTAACTATAAAGTGTATTCTTCCTACGCTTAGTACGGTTAGGACATTCACACAGCAGCTGGTGAGCACTCAACTTCTTCCTCGTCCATATAGCTTCTGTAGAAGTCATTGTATGGAGCTTGCATGCGCTCTACATGTTTGCCAAAGAGATAGTGTCCCGTGATAACTGCAATAAGATTTCAAACATCATTACGGTTTCTCCTTAGCTGCGATTCTGTCTTCCCAGGACATATCTTGTGCCATAGATGTCTTAAATTCGCGGATGTGGTCAGTTCTCAAATCTCCCATTTGCCAGCTTATAGTTGATAATCTAATTTATCAGTTATTTTTTCAGGAAAACCTATTCTCCTTCCATTTTTAACCTGTTTCCCTTTGATTGACTTCACGAATGGAAAAATTTATTGCGGCTCTCCCAGCTGCAAGAAGTAGCTACCAAGTAGCCTGCCCCTTTTGGTCGCAGGATACTCGTAAAGCACATGTAAAGCTAATTCGATTTCCTCAGAAGCTTTACGGCTAGGACAGAAATTGTTTGACTACATACCCAGTCTCCCGCATGGTCACCTATGGCCCAATAGCCCGTAAAACTCCAACAAATTTTCTGGGGCTAGCTCTGCCCCCCCCCCCCTCAAGAATTTTCTTTCTAATATATACAAGAAACAATACAGCAAAATTAGTTTCTTCGTGTAAATCACGTCGGAAAAAGTAATTAAGGTGGGAAAGTAAAGAAATTTTCAATTAGAAAATTGGTAAGAACGATTGAAATTTAAATTTATCGCCAAATGACGTAAACATCTAATTTGACAGATGAATCGGTCAGACCTTGTTGTTAATCTTTGTATCATGCTAAAAAAATATAATCAGAGTTGAAAGCCGAGCGGGTTGCTTTTGAGATTTTGTTAATCCTTGTTGCCACCCCCCCCCCCCCCTCCATGCTGCATTACTGGAAAAATGTTTAAACTAGTCAAGCATTAAGTCGAAATGCTATTTTCAGACTGAAGCATTTCTCCTAAGTTAGATGCAATAAAATTGCGTTTTTTATATTTGTTTATCACACAAGATCCCATAGTGAAATCTTTGAATTTCAAAACTTTCAATTCAATCAAAGATTATTAAATGAAATAAAATCAAAATTATGCATAATAGCCATTATACTATTCCATAAAGCATTCAAAGGTCGAACACTTATGTAGATATACAACGAAACCTATTTAAAATCACGCTTACACTGAAGAAATAGTAATTACCCAGCAAACAATTTGGCGAGGTTTTGCCAAAAGTAAGGAATGAGCAATAGTTGTGAAACAGAGACAGCATTATGGCAATAAAGTGTGTATATGATTGCCTCGCTTTCAACTATTTCTTATTTCTCGATTTTAGCAAGCCTCGTGGAAAATCAATTGAAGAAATGGAAAAAAACGTGGAAAAAATAAACTTTATGCAAGTTTTTGTTTCTGTTTGTTTATTTTACAGCTATGAAAGTGCAGTCCAAAAACACAATCATAATTAAAATAAGAAAAATTATAATAACATATTGTGGAAATATATAAAAAAAAGATTGACCTTACACATTAAAAACAAGTTGAAATTGGTAAATTAAAAGAAATTTACTCAACCGTCGCAGTTGGCAAGTATATAAAATATATATACCTGGTTTTGGTAAGGAAAGGGCGAATTACTTATAAATTATATTTTTTACCTTGCTTTCTTATGTCCATTTAGTCCGCCGCCTAAATTACAAACGAGTATTTGGCAATATCGATTTCGAGGATTATACTTGCCCTTGGCAAGTTTTTTTCGAATTATTTTCGGTTCATTTTGTTTGCTGGGTAATGATAAAAACGAAAAAAAAACAGTACCCCATGTATATGTATACAAAGCAGAAATTATGCCTGAAGTATACGAGGCTTTATTTCGTGATCTATTCATAGGCTCCTATAAATATATGGAAACCGAATAGATCTGAGTTAAAAAGCTAATATCTGAAAATTGGTTTGTAAATACAAAACAACATCGAATTGATATTGTATGCATAGCTGATCCAACAGTAAGAAGTAATAGTCTACAAAAATATCCTAATACTTTACAAAAGTTATCACAGCAAATATTCATCCTTGCAAAAGCTTCTAACCACAAATATGTATGACCGAAGCGTGCTACAAATGCTGATAGAAGAAAAACCGACAAAAATTATATTTAAAACTGCAATAACTGCTAGAATCTATTCTGTCGTACTTTTAGAACGAGCTAAAGGCATTTGAAAACTAATGGTAAACACTACCTCCACTTCCTTTCTGCACACACAAATGAAAGGACAATAAAAACTACTATCACTTATTGAATATGACGTGTCCAAAACTATAAGAAACCGAAAATTAGTCTAAATGTGTCACTTTATGATATCTTATAACTAAATAAGGGAAGATTTTATAATATATATTATTTGAAAATACAGAATATTCCCTAATGTTTACAAATACAACGACAGATGAAAGCGAGCCTTAAAACTATATTTAATATATTCTAAGCAAATTGTCGAGTGCAATATTTAACTATTAAAGCATCAATTCATCAAGTTATACCAATAATGTAAGGCGACTGGTCTAAACTGATGAATTGGTGTCTCACTCGGATTAATGCTGTAATACAGAAGTACCTTAGAGAGAAATGTATTTCGTTGTCGGTAACATTATTTTAAGAGTTTTTTTGCCTTAAATGGTAAATTAATATCGAAAAAACCAAAGAAGCAGGTTTCATCAAGAAATCTCAGAGAAAAAACCACTAAGAAACTGATTACGCCATTATCAACAAATAAAACTTTAAAAGCAATTGAATTCAATGAATGAGAAGAGTTAATAGCCAACATGGAAATAAATACAATTTGCAGTGATTATGTTTGTTTTGGCGTATGTCCAACGCAAATGAACAGACGTGGTAACAAATAAACAGACAGAAGCAATTTTCAATTTATCAACGAAATTTCGATGTTTTCATGCGGGTGCTCTTGACTCAGTAAGTGTCCATTACCTCACGGGGACAACAACAAAAAACATTGTATATGACCAAGTCGAGGGTGATCATCGACAGGGGATACAACTAGACGACTAAAGGCGTATAACAGATTAGTTAATCCAAGCCAAAAAGCTGGAGAAGAAGAGTAGACACCAGCAATCATTGTCCAGAGGCTAAATTAGATTAAATGAAGAGTTCGAAAAATACTTAGACCAAAATTTTTTATCATTATGGGAAGCGGAATAAATTCCTCATTTTTACCTTTTGCAATCAAACAACTTCAACTACGGGAATGTCATCAAATTTCAAACTACAGACAGTCAAGCAACAGAAAAAAATATGGACACGTTCTTCATGGAATTTGATGCCTAAGCAAAGATGTTAGTCAAATTATGAAAGAAGATAAACAGTCTTCTGGACCAGTTCGTCTATTATAAGAAGCACACCACCAAAGTTGTCTGTGCTGTGGATACGTCGCTTTCTCTTTGAAAGTATTAGATGATTCAACATTTCTCTTAGCACAGAAAAATCTATACCTTAAACTTCTTCAGAAATACATAACTACTACTACTACTTTCGGCTGATATTGAACATTACACATTACAGAAGAACTAATCTTCAAGCTAAAACACCTCAACAGAATCCAGTTCATTTTAATTCTGTATCCAACTCGAAAGCCAGAAATCTCCGCTCAAAGCAAGTAAGTGTAAATAAGAGCTCGATAGTCTTAAATCTTTATACCTTAGATCAATATAAAAAGAAAAGTGGTACATACTTCTGCATGACAATAACCCTCACAATCTTTGCTAACAATTGACTGTCAATAAAATCAACTTACATCTAAAACAAAATACTATAGACTCCTATCATAAAGTACATGCTCAAAAAAGCCTTCAAGCTTCAAAATCTAATTATATTTTCATAAACTTCTACGACTTAATTACGCAAAAGTTACCATAAGTAAAGTCAGTTCCGACTACAACTTAATCAGTGTCAGGGATGAACTCCAAGCCAAAATAAAACCGCTACTATACAAACAGTTTATACCGTCTGTCATTCCATACAGAAAGCATACTAGTCTTCCCCATTTATATGAAACCCCACGGAAAACATGAAAGAAAAAGTATCATAGCTTGAGTGGGACTGAACAGAACTGTCAAGGGGAAATACTTTCTCAATATTCACGAGGCAGTAAACAAATAAACAAATTGAAAAACCTCTATTCATCTCAACTCACTTAAAAATTACTTGCTGTGGACTCTCATACTGGAAATACATACCTGCCAGGTTTGCTTTTAACAAATCCCGAGAATAGAATAATTTTTACAAAACCAAAGAGAATTAACAATTCCAAAAAAGTTTCACAATTATTGAAAATTTCTAAATAATCCACTTCTTAATACTTCTCTTGAAGTGAGAATATTTGATATTACACCTGATGTGGCGGAGCAGTTGAAATAAAAAAAGAAAACTGAAATCAGACAACACCAGACGAACAATTAAAAGAAAATACATCAAATTGAAATAAGGCCCAAAGATAAGCCCTAGTAACCTAGGAGGCCAACCAAGATGAAGAATTATGATAAATAGAACAATATTCGACGATTGTAGATGGAAGACGTAAAGAACTAAAAATCCATATTAAGAATTTAATCAAGTCAACAGTCTCTATTTTTGTGTTCGGATAGTAGAGTTAATTAAGACATCAGCTCCAAGCTCGGATAGGGTGAAAAAATACAATCAATATTAATTGCAATATAACACACAATAATCATATTGAGTGAATCAACTTAACAGTCACAATAAGGCTACCTTAGTCTCTAAACGACTTAACAGCAAAAGTCTTTATGATTTTTTTTACAATCTTGTTTGATTCTAATTTAAATTTAATTTAATTAGAACTGTCATGTAAAGATGTTATATTTCACGTTTCTTTTTTAGAATAACGCATTATATGCAAACTACGAGCTTGAATCGCTTTCATCTGCCTTCTTGTATATAAACTTACGCATTTCCTTGCATGGAAAATTCACAATCACAACGCATTATCACGCTTAAATAGTATATATATATATATATATAATAATAATAAATATATATACATACATACACAATTAAATATAAATAAATATATATGCAATAAATAAAATATTCTTCTCCGCTCGCCCCAAAAGCCTCGTACTTCAGTGCATTTTTACGAAACAAAAATCTCCACCCTTTACAATGTTCGTCATCAACTTAAATTCACTAGATTTATTATATTATTTGGCATTAAACTTAATCATTCTACTTAACTAACTATATCGTTAAATAACAATGAGAAAATAATGTTACATCATAATATCTAAAAAAAATAAAGCATTTGACTTAAACAGAAACTAAGGGATGAAGGAAAAAAATCGAGACGACTAGAAATAATCGAAATTTGCTTTTACCAATTTCAGTAAAAAGCAAATTCTTAAAGCTATAGGTATTTAGAGACTAGAGAAGGGATTTTTTATATAATTTTATATAACACGAGTTTTAGTCCACCTTTCCCACAACCGGAGGAACGATATGCTGTTTGAGTTTCTCGTGTGAGCCATGTGCGACAATAAAATATTCGGATGGAAAGTCCAACATTGTGGTGCAATGAAATCCCATATTTGCTGATGCAATCATATATTCACAGAGAGCGAACCAACTAAAAGCTATTATAATTCATAATTTAAAAAATTGAAACTCTATATAGTATAATGTGCATCTATTTAGTGTGCATGGTATACATATAATACATTTGTACTTACCCATTTCGTGACAGAGAAGGCGATGTTTTAAGAAAAATAATATTAGACCTATTGTACTGACAATAGAAACTGCAAAGAGTAGTTTTTTCCATTTAAGTGAAGTCTCTTGTTTTTTTGTAAATGCTTCCTTCGAATGTAGCAGTTCAAAAAGTTTTATTGTGACGAGCATATGAACCAAAGATACAATCATGAATGTGATGAAGATCTTTTCATGTATAGCTAGAACATATTAATTTCAATTCATTGTTCTTAATAAATACACACATATAATAAATATCCCGCACGATAAAAACTGATTATTTTTTAAAAGAATTTTTGTTTCATTTTATTAAAAGTTCGTAAATATTTTATAGTTTGTTCG
Organism: Dioctria linearis; assembly: GCA_963930735.1. Classification (NCBI taxonomy): domain Eukaryota; kingdom Metazoa; phylum Arthropoda; class Insecta; order Diptera; family Asilidae; genus Dioctria; species Dioctria linearis. Next base: position 17,843,069 of record OZ005742.1, on the reverse strand, counting down.
AACTTGAGATGAGAGACCATTGATTGCTTTCATTTCTAACCTATTTCCTGAGTCCTCATCGCGGTCTCCGATAAGTATATCTATAGTTGTATGAACTAAAGAATACGCCGCTCGATTATCAAACAAACATTGTAATCCACCGTTTTTTTTCACTACTTAAAGGACCAATATAAAATACTATAATCCAACAATCTTTGTATTTCATATCCAGTAGCTCTGGAGGTCACTCTCGATAATAAACTTTTTTGGAATTCTCATCAGTACAAAGTAATGGAAAGAGCTGTAGGATCTCTCTCTAGAACTTTTGGTCTGAAGCCAAAATTGATGCATTGGCTATACACCACGGTCACCTACATACATAGCATTTGCATGTGAAAAAAGAAGCAATCTTCAGTGATATCAGACTGCAAAAGGAGAAACGGTTCAAACCAGGTGATCTGATTTGTCAATGCGTCATTACCTGTAATAAAAGAGCTATAAATGGCTCAATTATCAATATCCTCTTGGATAGCCAAGCCGCTTTCAAGGCTTTAAAGTCAAGGATAGTCGTAAAAGCAATGAAATTGCTGTCGGCCTAGCCAAAAGAGGATTGGAAACCTCCTTCGTCGGACCAGAGCCATTTTGTGGCACTTCTTAACGTTACCTCAGAGTCAGAACTACCCTAAATAGCTGGAAGAATAAACAAAAATTCTTTTATCGGGAAAGGCTGCAAGGACTTCGTCAGGCAAAAAAGTTTATCGACACCTCTAGAGTAAAAACAAAAGAACAGAACAAAGTTTAAAATAATCACATAGCCACCCCTCCATGAGGTATCATCTAAAGAAGATGTACTTGGACTTTATTCTGCAGCTCTGACAGGATGCTCATGAAACTTTAAAGCACTTACTCTGCAATTGCGAATCATTAGACAGGCGGAAAGTACTACACCTCAGACATGCTTCTCCTCCATAAAACTACGTGTAGAATTTCAATCCCAGAATGGCTCTAGACTTTACTAACCGTCTAAACCTAGAAAGGTAATAATGTGAATGGGTACTCACTTTCAGGTCACAGTGAATGCTAGGCTAGCACCTGCACACCTCTCCACTAAGCTAAATCTAATATGTAATTAACATTGTATGTGAAATGAAAAACTTATATTTGCACTAAGTGCTTATTTCACACTTTATAAATAAAACTAAATAAGAGTATGTAACACAAAACTATGCGTGCTCAATACATACATATATAGGTAGGTTGTTCTATATATCTTTACCCTTAAATAGATATTTCTCAATAAAATTATCTTGCAATACATCTGGTTCTTTTTTTTATCATATTTACACTGTAATCCGCCACTTCCACTAGTCCAACACTTGTTTAATTTTGGTGTCCTAAATAATTTAACAAATACTATATCGCAGTAATAGGATAGCGAAAACCGATGATAGTATACAAAAGATATTTTCCATATGGGCATGTTTCTCACAATCTGGTATGAATTGAACAGCATAGGGATTATGATTGAATAGTTCTCATCGAAAAAATTTGGATCGACTTATTGCTGAAAAATATGCAACGCATTAAATGTGACTAAACGAGGAATATTATAACAGCAAACGCTTTAATTACGAATACGGTGAACATCAATTAGTAAAATAATGATTGATTAATCATCAAACCGTATATATTGATTTCCTACTGCTTGCTACATTAATAACCAAAGTGTGTATCGTTGTTATTTCGATAGCAAATCACGGATTCTTGGAAATTTGTCAACATACTTTTCGGGAAAAAGAACACACTGAAAAATATTTAGCTAATCGAAAGATCATTCAAAATCTAAACTGTTTCATAATATGGTTTATAGCTCAACCCATCTAAAACCGAGTTGGTCCTTTATACACGGACAAGAGTTATTCTAAATTTTGATCTATATGGAACTGAATTAGAGGATAAATATAAATGAACATGTTAAAATGTTTATCAATTTTTATGCCGCAAAAAAAAGTGTTATTTAAGAAACTTGGCCTGAGACTTATTGTACACTGGCTGAACACCTACAGCAGCTTGGTGTAGTCATACCCAGCTGGCAAACACGCAGCTTTACTTAAAAAACGAAAAGTGGAGCAATAGAAGACAAAAATATAGAAATACTTGTAAAGTTTATCATGTACCTTGTGAAAACTAAAATATTTTCAATGAAACAACTAGTAACAGCCCTATAAACTGTTGACTTAGCTTTCACTGTAAAACTGAGCCCTATAAGAAGACTTAACAAAGTTCAGTAAATACCGCCTAGTCTTCCCACTTCTTATTACCGTCAGAAGTTTCAAAATGCTATATATGTATATAATTCTCACTTAGTTCCAAATCAGTTTTTCACGTGCAAAATTTCGATTTCCGAGCTATTACGATAGTTTTCCCTATTAGAAATGTATGTAACTCCACAAAGTGATGCAACTTCAATGGTATTCAACCAAAAAACCAAATTAATTAGAATATTTGCTTGTTTGATGCTGTCAGGACTTTTCAAATTAACCATCATGCCACGATAGTAGTTTCTATACATGGCAGCTATGGGAAATCTCGGTCCAATATGTAAGGCGATACATATGCGCCAAAAATATCTTTGAGGACTGACACCAGTAATTGCACTTATAGATGGAATAACATTGTAGACCTGAAAAAATCATATTAACGTGCTTTCAATGCTTCCCTAAACTTTTGGATGAACTTACTCGACAGTGAGTCTCATGAACCTCTTCAGATTGAAAGATGTACGCAGTAACAAAGCACAAAAATAGAGTTACAAGCGGAAGGGCTGCAGTTAGAATGCATATTTCATGAAAACCAATTAAAAGATGTACAGCAAACTGGAAAAAATAAAAACGTTCGTCATTTAAAATTTTCGCATATAAAAATTATATAAAGCAGGGGCCCACCTTTGCAGAATCAACGTCCTTTTTTATTTCTTTGGTGTTTGTATTTATTTGATCATTCATAGTTTTGAAGAAGACGTCCTTGTGATTGATTTTCAAAAGATTATGCACAGCTTGTCCAAAAGTTATAAATAAATCAAAATTGATGGAAAATAAGATGAACTCCTACTAAAATTTGGAAGTTGGTTGCCCTAAAAATTATTCCATTTTGGGCATTCAGCTGATATCATTCTATGTGGATTATAATAAACTTAAATTGCTATTCTTTCCTTCTTAGTTTTTCAGCGAATCCCCAAAATGAAAATTTTTGGGAAAATGTACACACAATAACCCAAAGAACTCTTCTCTTAGCCCAACGTTTCGAACTCGAATGTCAATTATCAATTGTCAAAGTCAAAGATTACAGCGCCATTATTTATCAAATTGTTAGCCTGACTAAAAGTTGAACTTATAGCACAGGCCATTTTAAGGCCGAAATGCAATGTTTCGTCTAGGTAATAAATTGTTTTTTGTATATTTACATGAAATGTAACTCATACTCCAATGATGACATTTCTGGCACTGGCCATTTTAAGGCCGAAATGCAATGTTTCGTCTAGGTAATAAATTGTTTTTTGTATATTTACATGAAATGTAACTCATACTCCAATGATGACATTTCTGGCAAATGCCAAATTCGTTCATAAAGTCAGGAGCAGCTACACGTAGCTATGCCTGGCTGCGAGATAGCTATGACTGGCTGCAGCTGTGGCTGCAGCCGACTTCATGAACGTGTCCCAGCAACATGGTATTGCCATTAGGTCAACATTTAATTTGTCGTCATAAATGTCGTGTCGGCAACATTGTATTTCGGCCTTAAGGGCTAACGCATACTGCACGCTCGTTTGCTAGACTTGTTAGTGATAGTTTTGCTTTGCGCTAGTTCCTTATATGATTACTGAGTTTAATTGTGTGCGTGTTCAATTAAGTTACTTTTTTTATAAAACAATAACTGTATCACAGATTCACAGCACGTAATGACAATTAAATTATTATATTATCACCTAGAATCGCAGGTAGAGAACTGCACAGCTCTCCGATCAGAAATTTCACAATTTCCAAATGGCCGAAGCTATTTTCTTGCAGTAGAATTGAATTGGTATGTTGCTCGTGCAGCAGTTCGTAATTTGCCATTTCGTTACCTTTCCTCCCGTCGTTTGCCACTCCTTGGCAACAATTGGGCAGCGTCGCAGCGTGTTACGCCGGCCCACAGTACAGTGAAAGAATACAAGATATTCAATTTAAATTTTTACACGTGTTCTGTGACGTAATTTTGTCCGCTAATGTAAGACAGAGAGTATTGTTTTCTGTACCGTGCTTTCCTATTATTGACATCATTTTGGCCCCCATGTGGAACGTGTTTCGTCTTCAATGCACGCATGCCGCTTTCTTAACAGATGTTTTGGCATTTGACACTTCATTCATTGGGGTGGTGATTTGATTTTATGGTTTACCCATTTCAATTAAGAATTATATATTACATATTATATTGAAGTTGTAACAGTGAGGATGAGTTTACTTTTTAAACAATTGTCGAACATTTTGACAAGAAATACAGCTTCAAAGTATCCTCTGTCGTGTGCTTTCATTCATACCACGGAGGTCAATCAAAATTGGAATAAACGTAATGAAGGCCCAAAGAAATGGTTGCTATACAATAAAATTACACATCCTCCACAGAGTCTCGATGAAGAGCCTCGAAATGCTGTAAGTTATTTAATTGTTTATTCCATTTTTAGTTTTATCGTATGTTCAGAGAAGTTGAACATTTGATCAATCAGGATTAAAATATCAACGAAAGAAAAAGCTTGCTTCGCACTCACAAAGATACACGCCGATATTTCATTTTCTCTATACTTTTCCTGCATAGTAGGTGATAGGTAATATGCCTAGCTATTGTAAATCTCACTTGTAAGTTAATTCCTAAACAAATTCAAAATCTGTTGTTTACCTTTAATGAACTTTTTCGCTTGTCTAGAAATCAGTTCTGAAGGCTGAGCAAGCTATGATTAATAAAAATATATTACTCGCGGAAACTAAAGACATTCAAAAGCTTATTTTTTTAGTTTAAAGTTCTTTAACTATAATTTAATTAAACGTAGACTGCAAGACTGATATCGGGACATTTTGGGTGGATATGATGTGAAATCGAATTCCCAGAAAAAAGAGGCTGCATAATGATAATTCTTAGCCCGATTGAAACCATTTGCGGAAGAGGGATTCTCTCTTTTACTGAGCAACACCCTCTTACTAAATGTTGAGCACACTATAGTTTTTTGTAGGACTTTTCCTTAAATTACCATAACAATATCGAAAGTACAAATTGGCGAGTTGCTATTGACCTTTACAACTATTCCAAAAGGGCAAAGCACCGTAAAAAGAGGATATCCTACTCAACCGATTTGCAATTGGTCTTGTATTTTTTGTAAAAATAATGCTTTCTAACTTTTTTTCCAGTACGTATGCCATATTAAGACAAATATAAAATACAGTCCCGATAAAATGTGGTACGTTGCAGAATTTGTACGTGGAATGACTGTCGATGAAGCTGTAAAGCAATTAAGTTTTGTGCTGAAAAAAGGAGCAAAATACGTTAAAGAAACAATTCTTGAAGCACAAGAAATGGCAGTTCAACAGCACAATGTTGAGTTCAGGACAAATCTATGGGTTGGTAAGTAATGTCAGCCCTTCCATTTTCACAGCAATTTTATTATTACTTTTTTTTCAGCCGAATCTTTTGTTGGCAAAGGAAGAGTATTCAAAGGCGTTCGAAGGCATGCTCGAAGACGTGTTGGAGAAGTAGAGTATAAGCACTGTCATTACTTTGTTCGCCTAGAAGAAGGAACACCACCTACAAACTATTATTTACCAGCACCAGAAACACCAGAAGAGCAATTCGAAAAGTGGATAGAACAAATGAGAAAGCGAAAAATTTACAACTCTTTATAGGTCTTTTGGCATTATTAAGATGTTTTATAATAAAAATTAATTTAATTCCATTCATTTGATTATATTTTATCAATGAGTACAACTCTCTTTGAGATTGCTATTTCGTCATCAGTATCTGTGGTGACATCCATATCTGAAGATGTAACTTCTACATGAATGTTCTTCCCTTGGCCATTCAATATAAGCTTTTCAACCTCTGGTTTAAGTATTACTCCAGCTAAAGTTGAAGCATATGATTTCTTCTTTTTTCCTTTATCGGATCGCGTTTTCTTTACTTCTCCGGGATTTTTATTCTTTGGTATTTCAGGTCCGATTTTATGTAATTTAACATGGAAATCCAGTTTTTGTTTAGAAACTAAACTTTTTTCACATCCTTCAATGGGACATTTATATTTCAAACCTTCATGATTGGTTCGAATGTGTTTTGTTAAATTCCGAGCATGATAATAATATCGCGTACAATCTGTCCAGGGGCATTGCAGAACCTCTCTTTCCTCAATGCTTTTATGCTTTTCCATATGCTGTTTCAGGTACTCTTTTCTTTTAAATTCTTTTTGGCATTGATTGCACTTGTGCAAAATTACATGATCAGTCCTTTTGTGCGATACAAGTAAAGTCCAATTTTGAAATACTTTCTGACATAAATCACATTTATATTCTTTCGGGTCGCAGCAATGTTTGTGATATAATGCCTTATAGAAGAATCCTTTCTGGCAATTAGTGCATCTGAAATTTTTAAATTATATTAATGCAATTGGTATTGTCATAAAAACTTACTTAAAGGGATACTCTCCAGTATGCATCACTAAATGTTTACGTAATTGAAGTTTCCTTTTAAATTGACTGGGACAAGTTGGACAGGGATAGAGTTTTTCGTGAACATCCCTAATGTGCTTCTCCATGTTACATACGTAGTCAAATTTTTTTTTGCAATTTTCTATCAAACATTTGACATTTCTTCCTACACGCATTTCTTTATGCGATTCTTTAATGTGCCTTTTTAGGTGTTGTATTATTGTGTAATTCTTTTTGCAGAATTTGTAAGGGCAAACGTGTTTCTTCTAAAAAAAAAAAGGAGAAAAAATACTCGGTATTAAGTACAAATATGTTGCTGTTCCTAGAATTAGTCACAAAGGGAATTAGGACGAGAATTAGTGAAAATCCTATCAAACTAAATAAGTTATAGGTTCTAGCTAACCTAAAATAACCAAAAAGACTTCAATTTCAATAATCATTAAAATAAAAATTATTTTGGAATACTTCATCTAGTTATGAAATCTTTGCATTATCTTTAACTAGGTGATCTAAGGCCGCATTGCTCGGATGCGATGAGGATCTAAATGTTTACTTCAATCGAAAACAAAAACTGAATTGGACAGCGCCTGTTATTCGCAGTCATTTATTTCTAATTTTAAAAACTACGCTACTTACCACATCAGTGTGCATATATTCGTGGCGATCTAGCTTTTTTAGTCGATTAAAACGCTCCCCACATCCAGGAATCCCACAAACGTATATTCCGACCTTTTGCTTTTTTTTCAATTTGGAACAATTTTCAAACTCAGAATCCTCAAAATCTCTAGCACTTTCTGATGTGTCCATGTCCACAAGTTCTGGTGGCATCGTCTTTATAAATGAAACAAATGTTTGAACGTAAGCTTTTAAAATACGAATATTCTGTCGTGCAGGTGCCGGGAGATGTCTACAATTGCCTGGCCTTCCTTCAAGGAACAGTGGTGAACGATAGGACAAATAAAAATAACGCTGTCATCTGGATCTGTTTCCACGTCGGCTTATGATATAAAACCAAGGCAAGTCCCAACCCAGACGAGAACTTTTTAGGGAAGGAAGGAATTTCCTTCCCTTGACTTAGATTTGCCATAAGGCCCAACCCAGACGAGAACAACGTCCTTCGCGTAGTTCCTTATAAGATTACCGAAATTTTGATATAAACAATTACTGTATCACAAATTCACAACACGTAATGATTATTTAATTATTATATTATCACCTCAAATCACAAATAAACATCTGTACAGCCGTCCGATGAGAAATTTCAGAAATTGTGCAATTTCAAAATGGCCGGTTTGCTGTAGTATCCCGATCGAAACTTGGTATTTCGGCATTTTTCCACCCCCCGAATTCTTCTTGCCGGTAAAAAGTGCCAATATCCTCCCCTGTGGTGGCTATGGCTAACAATAATGTAGTTCCTTATAAGGTCCAACCCAATGCGTGATCTATTGTTATTGGGCGCGTTCACTGCCACTTCGGTAGCGTAGTCGTTGTCGTAGTGTAGTTTTGTCAAACCGACTACGATCGACTATCCTCCTGAGCGTAGTCAAATGTAGTCGACTATTTGGTACATTCAAAGTACGGAGTGAACGATAGTCATAGTCAAGCGTAGTCGTTTACTGTCAAAATTGGCGGAGTGAACGCTTGGTAGTGACTCGTAGTCGACAAAAAGTCACTATTTCGGTGGCAGTGAACGTGCCCATTGTTTTACGCACATAAAACTGAACCGGATCAGATCAGAGAGATCGAACACAACGCGATCGTTGTCAGTAAAATCAACAGACGAATTCAGTACTGACTCGTGTAATCGTCGGGTTAAATTCGTGTTGAACACATTTTTTCTAATCCCCATCGTACACGCCGCTATCATGCATTTATGTGATGTGAGTTTTTTGTTGTAAGAAACACTCGGGGGGGGGGGGGGGATTTTCCCCACCAAGTGTCACTCATCTACGAAAAGCTACATTTGATGCTATGCTATGCTAGCGGCACTAGTGTGTACGACGGATCAGCGTTGTCGCGTCGCGCACTAAATTGAATCTGTTTCAGCTTCGTAAACTGAGACCTATCTATGCTTTGACTAAAATGAAGCTTAAGAGAAAAGGACCACAATATATATTTATTATTAATTCTGGCTTTTTCTGCCATTCATTGTGCCAGCTGTCAAATTTACTGTCAACTCAGCGAGAAGACTAGCTGAAGAATTTTAAAGAATAAAATTATAAAATTGTGATTAAATTTCCAATATGGAATACGAGAGTGTGCTGCTCGTCAAACCGGAGGTTTTTATTTACAAAATTCCTCCCAGGGCAAGCAACAGAGGATACAGGTAAGATGCAAAGACAATCTTCGAAGTTTTCTTCCTCTTTGTTTTTGTGCTGTCGTATTATAAAAAGCCCCCTTTTTTATCTAGTAGATATCTTAAGAATACGCCCTTTTTAAATATATTACTAAGAAAAAAACATCACTTTTCTAGGGCTGCAGATTGGAATCTCGGCGAACCAACATGGACTGGTCGAATGAGACTTGTTGCCAAAGGAAATACAGTCAACTTGAAATTGGAAGATAAAACAAGTGGAGCATTATTTGCAAATTGCCCTATTGATAATTATCCAGGGGTAGCTGTAGAAGCTGTGTCTGATAGTTCAAGATATTTTGTGATCCGCGTCCAAGATGATAATGGTTTGAGATATTTTTTCGAAGTATATCTTCTGGCTATAACATTTTTAACTGATTTCCATTTTAGGGCGATCTGCCTTCCTTGGAATGGGTTTTGGGGATCGCTCCGACTCTTTCGATTTAAATGTAGCATTACAAGATCACTTTAAATGGGTGAAAAATCAAGAACAAATTGAAAAGGAAAAGACAGAACCAAGGCAAGAACTGGACCTTGGCTTTAAAGAGGGTGAAACTATAAAAATTAACATGAAAATTACGGTATTTCAAGACCATTTAATAATACTAAATTGTTTTCGCAAATCATAATATTTTGCAGAAGAAAGATGGTGGAGAATCAAATTCACGTGCTACCAAACCAAGATCTGGTACTGGAATTCTACCTCCTCCACCTGGTGGAATAAATAAAATTGCTCCACCACCTAGTGGAGGAGTAAAACAAAGTCCTACAGCTTCGCCAGCACATAAGGCTCAAGGAGGAAATAATACTGAATGGGGTGACTTTACTTCAGCAAAGTAAGTATCTATGGCTGAGTATTGTCTAATTGATGAATGAAAGAAAAAGTTTAGTTCTCCATTAATGTAATAAAAATTTAAGAAAGTAATATTTCTCTCTGGGATAGGCTAGTTTGTACATTCTTCCATTGCAATCTATTAACATCTGTCCACATTCCTTACAAAGCCTGCGTTGGGAATGTCATGTAGGAAATAATTTGTTCCCATAGTAACTGAAAACACATAATTTTCAAAAATGCCGTCTAATTTCGGTAAGACCTGAACAGGTAATAACCTAATAACTCTTTAACGGCTAGTTAGCACATAGGGTGTATTCGGTCACATTAAAGATGAGACTCTGGGCTTTCGAAATTTTTTAAAAAAAAGAAGGTATTTAAAAAAAAACGAAAATGTGAATTTGAAGCGTCAACTCTGGGGAGGGGTACGGGGTTGGTTTAGCATTCATAGAAAAGAGCCCAACGTTGTGCATACAATACCGTCTTAAAATATACTGTACACCCTGCACCTTTGAATATATATTGTTTTTAATGAAAAAAAGAGCATATTTTACTAATCTTGTAACTCGGTAGGGTGACATTTTGACCCCTGCCATACAATTTTTAACTTGTCTTGACGAAAGGAATCATTGGCAAAATATAGTCTGGGACACCCTGTATATAAAATGATTTGTGTGTATGCCGCTTTTTGGATAGATTTCATGACTTATGAGACTATATACATAGATTTGACAGAAATATTGTGAGATTCAGGTAGAATATTTCAGTAATATCCCCAATTTAGTAAGTGTCTCTAATTTTCTTCGGTCGTCTTTTTTAGCACAGCAGTGAACAATTAATTGCTCCAAACTCATCTGTACGTTTTTAATGAAAAATATTTCTTTCAAAGATTGCATGCCGTGGTTTGAAGAAACTAGGCTGCTGCAACAATGACAAATGTTTTAAGCTGCACCTAAGCTATAATAACCAAACTCATTTGGGTGAAAAAGTGTTAATTCGTTTTACAGCAAACACACGAGTACGTAAAACCTATTATTACTAACCTTTTAGCTTCATACACATGAGCTTTCCTCGTTTCCCGTATTCTTGTTATTTGTGAATGTAAATGCTATTTACGGTGTGACTAAACGCGTTAATATTAGTTCTATCAATGGCTCCATTAATAGAAATACTAATCAATTTTTATTTTCTTCAAATTTTTAGCTCGCAAGCAACTCAACAGTCTCAAGCAACAACGACAAACGCAAATTGGGTTCAATTTTAATTTTTTATTTTTCTTAATTTTAAACACAAATTATTGAAAACGTAACGAAAATTTGTTGAACTATATTTTTACGAAGTATCGTCGTGCATGAACTAGAGGTAGAAAATATGATCAGGAATGAAAAAAGAAAAAGAAAAAAACATAACATAAATCAGTAATTGTATTATTTCAAAATACAAGCAACAATAACAACAATAAACAAAAAATCTCAACAAATTTAGGAATTTCAGACAACAAAAACATAAAAATAGATTAATTAATATCAGAGTTTATTTGGTGCTGCTCGCATCAAGTAAAAATTGTTATCATATTATATTTAATGTAAGTGAAGAATTATAACTTGAAAGTTTATTTTTTTATTTTTTTATTTTTGAATGAATGTAAGATTATTTTTTTACGAGTTTTTAGTTTTGTTCATTCCACAAAAGTATTGAAGAAATACATATTACATACTTTCTTGTTATATTTATATTCAGTTTTTATTTCTGTTTGAAGAGCTGAACCGTTTTTTTATAGTTTTTTTTCCAAAATATTTAAATAGTAGAGAATACATAGAATGCAAATTTTTTTCCTAAATGTTTGTACTTATTCTAGATAAGAATTCTTGATAATTCTTATGTTTTTTTTTATATAAAGATTTTGCACTCCAGTCACAGATATTATTTTTATTTAGCATTTTGTAATTATCATTAGCTTGAAGAATGTGAAGCAAATCTATTGAAGAAAACTGAAGAAACATTATTAAAATATTTGTTGAAAGTAATTAAAAACTTAACAAACTCCTAAAGCTAAGTAAGTCACAGAATATTTTGTGTTTGTTATTACATATTGTATGTATGTATAAATTGAAAAATTTGGATAGGAGTAGTCAAAAATGAAGTATTAAAGTTTATTGCTTATCAAAATTATTTCGGTGCACATGCATATATTCGTAATTTTGAAAAGAATAAGTTCCGACCGAAAAATTATGACATTTAATTACTACATATATATGTAGGTGTGAATGGCTCACACGCGTATGATTAATTGCTGTTTAACTTGCGTGCATGCTTGTAAACGATATATACGCAGCACAAACCTACATATATATTATGTCCATCAAATGCAAAACCCAATAAATCCAACTCAAATATCTTGAATTTCTGAAAATGTGTAAAAAAGTTGTCCGTCAAATCTATAGCTCATTTACAAGAAGATATGTATCAGACCTAGATTAGAATGCAATTCCCATATCTGGGTCAAGGCTGGTTCAAGCAAATTAGCGATTTGACAATAACTTGTTATATTGACTCGATTGAGCCTTAGATCATGTTATATGATCTAAGGCTTGAGCACCGTCGCAATATCGGATTCACCTCTTAATCGGTACATGAATAGTGAATGTTAATGAAATATCCCCTATAGATTACAGTAAAATTTCGTGATGCTTTTTTATCCCGAACTGTGCATATATGGAACAGTCTATCATCGTCTGACTTTCCTCGGCCTTACAGTCCGCGAAGGTTTAAGAGCGACATACATCAACACCTCGGTTTCTGTCCTCATGTCCACTAATCCTTTCCCTATCTCCTTGCTGCCATGCTCTTTTGCATCATAGGATACCCTCAGATAGAATAATATATATACAAAAAAATCCATCTTAAACAATTTTGAGTAAAATGTTGCGTATATCAGCGACATTGTAGTAGGAGTAGAAGTATATCTCGTATGTGGTCCCGAAGGCTTTGGATAGGTCATGCCTAAACAAGCAAAAAATTGTATGGTAGGAGGGAATGATAGTTGGTATGTTTTATAGATCACCCTGTAACTTCTTACCGTTACACCTTATGATGATGATTTAAAATTTATTAGATTGATAATCGTTGGACCTTCTTAGTTCTACAAAAACTGGTAGGCTCAGGTTTTTAAAGAGGAATAGTTTGATGGCGACGAAGAAATGAGTTTTGTCCTGTTTCTGTCAATTGCACTATTCAAACCAGCTTTTTGGAGATTTTTTTAGTAAACTCAAACGCTAACTTCTTCAATTAAGCTCTAGACAACCTTTGGTGTAATTTGGAAGCCGTTAAAACATATTCTGCCCGGACATCTGTTTGGATATAAAGACTTCTTGATTATTGATTTCATTTTCACAAAAAAATAAAGCGAAAGCTTATTTTAAGATTTGTGCTTGGTGACATGACACGTTAAGGTTGCTTGTGCTTGGAAATGTTTTAGAATTTTCCTGTCGTGTACACTTACAGAAATTCTTATATTTTCCATAGAGTTTTGCACAAATACGAAATATAACCTATAAGACAATAAAATATAAATCAAATTAACTAATTAAACACCAGCGCACACAAGACGGGTTTGAATTAAGAAAAAAAATGGATTGTGGTAGATGAAACTATTTATTTGATTTTTTTTTTTTTTTTTTTTTTTGTAATTGGATACAAATTAAAAAATTAAAATCGTCCAATAGCATTATAGATTGGCCATCGAGGAACTTGTTTTGTTCAGTAATATGTTTACAATTCACACTCGATCCAAAGGGTAAGAGACCTTCCTCCAGGGTATATATATATATGTATATATATTTTTTTTCATTCTTAGGCTCTTCTTCGTCGGAAACGTTTTCATTGATTACTCATCTGCATTTGCTAAAAATTTCTCTTCGTTATTTTTTCAGATTCAAATTCAAATTCAAAATTTATTTATTACAAAACCCCGGCATGAACGCCACGAAAATAAGCGTTGGGTACAGCGAATAGAGAATTAAGACAAACACAGAGTTGAATATAACTAGAACTTAAACAGTATAACAATAGTTAATTGAGAATAGTAAAGTGGAGGGTAAATGGCGTGTTATTTTAAGTTAACATTCCATGCTCAAAGACATTTTAAAAGTCTTTTAGGAGTGAAAACTTACAGGCAGTTCTATTTGCAGTCTGTAATCTTCTCATCTCAAGTAAGAAAGAGAAAGCTTTGACTATTGACTTTCATGCCACTGTGTATACTGTGTGTGGACCAGTTACTTTGAACAGACATTGAGTTAAACCCATTAAAAAAATAATTTATAATTCGGTCAAATGTGTATGTACATAATAAATTTAGAATAGATATTAGTCTTTAATATAATTTTCCTTCGTACCTATGATATTTCAGGAAACACTCACCAAGTTGTATTTTGGGTTTGTCGGGACAGATAAGTATTGCAAAAATGTGCAAATTTCGTGTCTTTATGTTTTACAAGAGCAGACTTTATATTCTTGTTTCTTTCCTATCAAGATGAGGTATAGTTTCCCATTCAATTGGACGTTATTGTAGTTTATAGAGGACGTGGAACTTCATTCGTGCGTTCTCGCCGATATTCATTTCTCAATTGTTTTATCAATAATTTTACAAATTTCAGGGGGTTAGTGAGTGCTCATTTCTTTTCTTTTTTAATTGTTTATATAATACTAGCTAAAGTTCATAGAACGGGATCACATCTTTCATACATATCTTACTGTTCAAAAATTTCATGGAAAACCACATTTCTTGTAAAGATTCTTACTTCATTCAGCAGCTCTCATTGTTGTTGATTTTGATGAATGTTTACTTTCACCTGAAATGATACTATGGATCGCGGTAAGGCCACGTAAATTTGTCCACATGAGAAAGCGGCAGTTTTTAAATCAATACCATCATAGTCGAATATTTGTGCTTGTGATTCGTTGATTGTCATGGCATGGGCTTGCATCGGCGTAAATTGTCGTCGTTGTTGGATGAATGGCAAGGTACATAGTATCTGATGGAACCAAATGGATTCGTTTGAGAAGTACTATTTCACCTTGATTACATTTGGAACAATCTACCTGACTGAATTACGGTGAAGTTCTCTGACAATCATAATTGTGCCATTGCATAATCCTTTCTTTAATTTTAAGTTTCGCAATAACTCCTTCCTTCAAAAGCAAGTCATGTGGTGGCATACCCGATGGCATTTGCTCATTAAGAAATTCTGCTGGAAGGTTCAATGCATCGTTGGGATTTTCTGAGGCGGCAGAATCTGTGCTAATGTACATAGATGGTCGAATCTCCTGGTATCATAGAAATGATTATCCTGTTCATTTCCAGCATATAAGTATTTGTTGGAGTTCGTTTCGCTAACTCAACAGATAATTGCTGAATTTTGCCACCGTAGATCGATGCAATAAGGCTACCCCCATTAACCATTAGTTTTGGGATTTCGACTATGTTATCACAGTTTCCTTTTCCAACATCTAATGTTGTTTGTTGTGAGTGATAGTGTCGTGAAATGCTGCCACAATCTACATGATTTAATGCTACTTTCGATAATGTCCAATCGCGTTCCCCCTGCAACAACTGGTAGAGTTTGTCGAAAATCGCCTCCCACAACTACCACTTTTCCTACAAATGGCAGCTCATATGCGGAAATTTCTTGCAGAAACTTGTTCTTCTGAGTCCGTGCTTTGAAAGTATTGTTATCTTATCTATGGGCTGCCTCTTTCAAAACTTCAACTTCAGGGGAATTAAAAGCATCGATGAAATGAAAGTATCAAGAAATATTGCGGTTATTAAAAAAACCTGCTTAGATCTATATTTTTTTTTTAGCTATTAGAGTTAAGTTTATAAAAAGAGTCTGCTAGAATTCTTCCGCGTTACAGCGTTGAGGCTTTTCTTATATTTAATATAGGAATTCACAGCCCAAAAATAGCTTGAGCCACTCTATTTGAGATATTTTCTTAAATAGCTACGTTTTGTTTTGTATTGGTCGCCTCGATCAACCCCTCGCCTTACTATTCATGAGCAATTGCGCACTACGAAATAAACTGACTTCAACTGAGTTTCCAAAGCACCAAAAATCTACAGTGAAAAAAAAACAGGAATGATCATCAAATGTAGATGAGATACGATTGATTTATTTAATTAAAACGAGCTCACTAATTAATCGGTCGCTGAAAAATCCAAGTGAGGATAACTCTAACTTGATAAAAAAAAATGTTATTGGTTTTGACAGTTTGCTAAAAATTTCATTTCTCCTTATCTCTAGTGAACTTTCGATAAACTTTATTATGTTCGTTTAATGCTTACAAAATTTAATTAAAATACATAACATAACTATTACGGATTATTTTTGTTTTACTGTTTTCTAAAATAAATTTTTTTCATTCGTCCTGGAAATATGTTTTAATAAGAATTTATTGCTTTATTCCATTTTTAATATAATTTTCAAAAAGCAATAACTCAAACACCTCTGCCTAGAACTAGAAAAAAAAAACAATTAAATTTATCCAACCAAAAGCTTTTCAACATAATTTTCACGAAAATTTCAAATTCTCGCTTTATATAAACAATAGAAAAAAATATAATAAATTAAAAACAAAAATGCATACTATTAGCACGCTTTAGTTAGAGAAATTGTGATTAATTTAACGAAAAAAAAACAAAGTTAAAATTTGTTGTAGTATGCTACACATTCCTTTATAGACAAATTCGTTTTCACGGTTGCAAAACAAAGCAACAATTTTGCGTTGAAGAAAGTAGCTGTGTACTATAAACAATTCATTAATTCATAAGCTCAATATTTTTGAAATTAATTATTTTTGTTCAAATGCAATGTTTGCGCTATTATTAAATATATTGTATGAGTATATTTTTGTGAATTATTATTAATATATATCAGCGGAAAATTAATAAAAATGAAAAAAAAAACAAAATTGAAAAATGTTCATTTAGTAAAAGAAAAAGTGTTTTTATTTACATCCGCTTGTAAGGATCGCGGAGTTATAATTGAGCTACAGTACAATCGTGATAACGTCAACCTTTGATAATTTCATGCTTCGTGTTGTTATAGCATCTAGTGACGTCAAACAATAAGATCAGCTTGCCAGAGAAAAAGCATACGTACAATTTTGAGCAAAAGGAAATCTTTACCCATTTTCACAAAATGTAGCGCATTTTTTTAAGGTTTGGTCAGACACTTTGGTCAACAATACAATGCATGCTTTTCATCACTTAGTTGTTGTTAGTATGTATGTTAAACTAAAATAAACCAAACACCGGATGAAATAAAACTAAGTATATTATGTAAACGTTTTTTTTAAAATATGCTTAGAAACGTCCACGACAAAATTCTCAACTGAAAATTAACAGAATTGTAATGCACATGCGATTAATGGGTTCGTGATTGGTATATGCTAAAGTTAGATCTTGCGAAGTTAATATATAACAGGGGTGACCTTATCAAATCGTGCCCACTTCCACTATCATGGAAAGAGATTTTGCTAAGTAGCAATGGAGTATCGATATTCGTGTTTAAGAATTGATGTACAAAAGTTATATCGGCAACGCGTCGTTTTTCAAGCGAAGGTATACTTAAAAGCTTCAAGCGATCCTCATAGGATGGAAAAATCAATGAATTTATTCCAGGGTAGATGCCTAAGAGCGAAGCGCAGAAAGTTCTGCTTATCACAATCGATACGGTCGATTTGTTTACCGTAAAAAGGAGACCAGACCAGGCTTGCGTATTCAAGAAGTGGTCTCACAAAGCAAAACGAAATAATATTGTGGGATTCGAGAACTCTCGAGACCAACGTTTTATAAATCCCAGCATAAAACTACATATGTATATTATATGTGGGAGATAATCTTTGATCACATTTGACACCAAAGTCACAGACACAGAACCCACACGACGAATCGAGGAATCCGAGAACCCGTAATCATAAGTGATTAGTTTCTGATTCCTGCGAAAAGTCAAAACTTTGTGGCGACGCGACACATTAGCTAGTTCGTCTGGCGCCGTACATCCGATAAACCGCTGTAACCACCGGAAACAACCACTAGCAAAAACATCTTGAAATACCTTGCTAATGACAAGAGGAATTAGCTAGGTAGGTCTACCTTGAAAATATTGTACAAAAAAACAAAGCAATTTTTCAGTCTATTTTTTTTTTACCCATCAAAATGGATTTAAAAATGTTTACAAAAAATATAATAAAACACCTTTATAAGAAAAGAATATTAATCCTTATGAAGTGCATTAAGAAAAAATTAACACAAGCATTTTTAACAAGGATTGCTGATGACCTGTTGATAGATAAGCAATACTCCAGCTATCCGAGAAGCCTCACATTATCGAACTTGCTGTACTATCTTGTTGTACTCCAGCTTCAAGAAACCTCATACTACCGAACTGTAATATCCTATCTAACAAGAGGAATCTTGGATCAGAACACTAGCCACGGTTACTTCCGTTCGGGCAATAAGACGAACTGTAGTCATATTTGCACGCTACCACAGACGCATACTGGTCGACTAGGGGATCGGCATTCATTCTATATTCTCCCAAAACCTCACATTTGTCGGTATTTAGTACCAAATTATTGATTTTGCACCAATCGTAAAATTTATGAAGGTCACCTGTTCACAATCGTTAAAAGATTTAATCTGAGCGAAAAATTTAATGTCGTCAGCATAAATCAAGACCTTGCAGTGCCTCACAACAGAGACAATGTCGTTAATAGGTAGAACAAAAAATAACAGGCACAAGTGACTCCCTTGAGGTACGCCGGACAAAACTTTCATTAATCTATTGATATGTTCTGTTATCTAAATAAGACTCGGTCCATTTTAGAAATATTTGAGGAAACTCGTACACCTCCCTTGCTTAAACAGTATCACGGAATGAGATAACTTGTCAAAGGCTTTACTAAATTCTGTATAAATATAATCTGTCTGGTAGCCTTTTGCTAACTTGCCAATGATATCTGACACAAATTTCAGCAAGTTAGTGCGGTTGTAAACCTGCCCGGAATAAACCCATGTTGGTTTGAAGAGAGCAAATTCTTGCAGGAAATTGATAGCAGAGAGTAAATTGTACATTCAAATAATTTGGGCTTCAGAAATTTCATTTTTACTACCTTTTTTGTGGATATGTATTATAAAAGAAGTTTTCCAAATAATTCTCAGCGGAGTTGCCATGGCAAGGCAACACGACTTAAAGAAGGCTGGAGGGATTGTGAAATCCCTTAGTAACCCATTAATATGATCAGCAATTGTAGGAATAGTGAATGACACGTTATGAGCATCGTTCATATGACTGAAGTTGTTATTTCGAGGTTGGAAATTTGACGAAGCAAATGCATTGTCAAAAAAAGAAGCGAACATATTGCAAATTTTAGACTAATCATCCAGTACGTTTACATGAATACTTGAAGTATACTTCGATCGGGAAGCTGTCGGGCCTGTAAAGGCTTCCTTGCCTAGAAATTTCAGGCCACATGCGATCTACGGCCAATGCTGCCCTTGAAGTCTTACTTAATCTGCCACCCTGTCATTCAGGCATATGTCCAAAGGGCTATGTAGATTGCGCTCATGGGGATGTTGGTAGAACGGTTGGACTGGTTCTTCCCACTACTCATTGGCGTGTGGGCTGGAAACGGAAAACCCTCTGGCCCGCATGCCAAAGCATGCGATGGTACCATAGCCTGTTTCGGTGTCAGTTCTCTGTGGGCGTGTATCTTTTTTCCGCTTCGTAGATCGAACAGATTTTTTAGAGCGTTCAGATTACTCTGAAAAAAAGATACAAATCCTGTGTAAAAATAAATAAATAATAATAAAGTTATAAAAATAAATAAGGGGGGAAGGAAAGGAAGGAAATATGGAATTTAAAAAAGTATTCACATGTTTTTTGAATTTTGGTGTTACTGACGGATTGCTCCAAATGCTCAGACTTATCTACGATTAGTTGGAGCACTCTGAGCAATAATAGGTAAAGATACACGCTCAGAGCACTCTGAAAGTAAATAAAGACACAAGAAATCGGTGTTCAGAGCGCTCGGAGTGCTCTGAGCAGAATAAAGATACACACCCTATGAGTTTTCCTGAACGGGCATTGTAGACTGAAAGGTGCCTTATTGAGCCTTCCTCGGTCCGCTCTAAGAATTTTCATCGACGGGTCTCTCACTATTGAGGGAGCCGGTGCGGGTGTTTACTTTCTCCAACCTGATATTCAGTTGGAGTGCTCACTTAAAAGGCACACCACTGTCTTCCAGGCTGAAGCTTTCGCCATCGTAATGGCAGCGGAGATTGCTATACTTTCGGATAGTCAGGCAACCTTTATGGCTCTGAGCGGAATTACTGGGGGGGGGGGGGGGGCTGTAGTTTGCCCGTGGATAAATTGTGTATCCACAACAAGGTGTGAACCTGAGCACTTGGAGATGCAAACAACTTTTTCCTGATGGGCCCAATAGGAATTTCTCTGACTTTCTTTTGGAGCTCGGAAGGAAACAATGCAGAACTGTGGTTGGCATTATCACCGGCTACAGCACCCTTCACGTTCATCTAAAAAGGATGGGAGTATTTGACAGCCCTGTGTGTGTCCTGCCTGAAACGAGAGCCTAAGACAACCGAACACTTTCTGTGTGCCTGTACAGCCTTTGCCTGGAGCAAGCTGTATGCGTTTGGGCTTGTTCTCCTATATGCGGATGAGTTGAAAATCTTACCGCGCCTCATTAAGGGGACTGAAATGTTTGGATGAAAGGGTTTCTAGCAGATTAGCACAATGGGTCGCCCTGGCTTCCGTACTTGGGATCTCTCGTCCCGCTGCCTATAAAAACAAATGCTTCAAGTAGATATCAAGAATACAAAATATCACGTAAACGCGAATTGACTTCAAGTATACTTGAGTCCAGTAAATCATAAAATTTTTCTTCAATTTACTTAAAAAAATTCATGTAAACGCAACTTCAATACTTGAACATTTTTCACGTCTGCGAGTTATGAAATTGGTGAAGACAAAGAGAAACAAAAATAATATTATTGTTGAGAAATCAGGTTGCGATTTTTGGTAAATTTCAAGTCAAGTAATAGGAATTAATTCAATCAAAAACCCTACTTATGAGTTTCAAGTGAATTTCAAGTCAAGCACTCAAGTATTTATATAAACGTACTGATTACTGGCAGAATCTTTTCACCCCATAATATTGGGATAGGTGTTTGTTTTTTTCTCCATATTAATAAAACTTGAAAAAGATACGTGGGTCACTAAATAATTTCGCACGTACGCTTTGAATGAACTCAAGACTTATTTTGAAATACACACCACTTGAAACTCCTTGAAATTAACGCAAAAACCAATTCTTTCTGTTGCAAAATTAAATTTAATAAATATACTTTTATTTATTTTTAAAATGAACACTGCTCTGTTCCCTTAAATTTTATTTTAATGTCCTTCCAAAAATAGGAATGCAAATTATCAATAAAGATCTCTGTTCGTTCTTATTTACAGTTTAGTTGTGCTAGGAAACATAATAACGAGAGATAGCGACTAATAAGTAATTATCATATCGTACACTAATTTTCAAGCAACATGGAATTTTTATTAGGCCTCTGCAAGAATAAGTATTGCAGAGTTTTTTGTTGAAAAAAACAAATTGTTTGAAATTCAAACTTGGATATGCTGTCTTATTGTTGATTTAAACACTTTCACCTCGCTTAGAGTTGGAGAAGACTTTTCTTGCCATTGCAGTCTTAAATGCAGAAATATTTATTAATTTCAATTAGCATTGGAAAACACTCGATGTTTCGATTTCTTAATGTTTTTGTTAACTCCCTTGGTAGCGATTGCAATAAGATTAAAAAAAAAACATTTTAGATAGAACATGGATTTATTTAAAACCTACAAAACGATTTAATTTAAAATTATGTTCCGAAATTGATTAAAATTTTATCTTAAAATACTGAAGTATACTTTCGTACGAAATAAATATCATTTCGTCTAGACACGTTAAACTATGGTTCATAATGAAGTCAAAATCATGGCCAAACTTTTATCCTTAATATAAAAGTACACACCAATTCTGGAAGTCGAGAATTAAAATTATTGTGGTGGTTGATATCCGTAAGCGTAGGCTCCACCTGGTGGACCTTGCGGACCAGGAGGCGGCATTTGTCCACCTGGCGGTCGATATCCTTGATAGCCTTGAGCAGGTGGATATTGACCTTGAGGCATTGTTGCATATCCTTGCTGATGATACCCATGTGTTGGATAGCTTCCGGGACCTCCTGGTGTTGTATAAGGTTGACTACCTGGAGGTGCAACATAAGTTTGTGCACCAGGTGGTGGTTGATATTGGCCTGGTACAGGAGCACCATTTGTAGCTGGTGCCGAAGTGCTGGCAGGAGGAGGTATTTGCTGCTGCTGCTGCTGCTGCGGTGGCGGCTGCTGTTGTTGCTGGGTATAAGATGTTGGAGGACCAGATGAAACCGGCGGAGAAGTATATGATGGCTGCTGATTAGGAGGCGCATTAGAAATTGTTTGTGGAGGCCCTGAAGGATATGGAGATGGTGTTGGCGGATGAACTTGTGGTTGACTGGCAGGAGGCTGGGAAGTAGGATTAGAATTTGGATTTGAACCGTTGCTGTTGTTCGCTTGATTTGGTGGCGGAGTTTGACCGGGACTAGGTGATGAACTATAATTGCTACCGGTATTCGGCGTGGGAGCAGTGCTACTTGGTGGGGGCTGAGTTGACTGCTGATTTGCTTGAGAAGATGGTGGGATACCCATTGGAGGTTGCTGTGTCGGAGGATAGCCTGGTGCTTGATATGGCTGAGGAGGATAACCAGCCTGTGAGGCAGCTCCAGGCTGTTGATAACCTGCTTGTCCCGGAGGCGGTATCTGTGGTTGATTGGGTTGTGCGTAAGTAGAAGGGCCAGCGTTTGGTCCACCATATCCGTAGCCCATCGGAGGAGGAGGTGGTCCCCCAGCATTTTGAGTTGGATATTGTCCAGGTGGAACCTGGGCTCCAGCCGGTGGTCCATACATTTGTGGCGGTGGTTGCGATTGTTGTTGACCTGGTGGTGGAGGATATACACTTCCCGCCGGACCTTGATGCTGTGCGGTATTTGGATAACCAACATTGGGCGGTGGAGGACCCGCAGCTGAAGAAGTAGGAGGCATTCCTGCATGATGATAGGCCTGACTATTAGGTGGATAACCTTGACCCGGAGGTCCATAGGGCGGCATAGTTCCTGGATATCCAGTTTGCGGTTGATATGGTTGAGTCTGCGGAGGATATCCAGGGTAATGTCCATGTTGTTGATAGCCTCCTCTATATGGTTGAGGAGGTGGTTGTTGTGGTTGAGGTTGTGCAGCAGGTCTTTGTCCTGGTGGATCTATAAATAAATATTTTATTTTATATTAAATGAATGAAAATTAAAAACATTTAGGAATAGTGAAAAAAAATGTTATATTTTTTAAATTCAATAAAAATATATATATGTAACTATGAAATGGGAATAATCAGCTATCTATTTTAATTAATTTTGTAATTTAAGAGGTGTAAACCAAACCATTTTGCTTACTTTGTGCCGTTGTTGGAGGTTGAGTTGTGCTGGGACCACGGTATTGTACACCACTGCTTTGCTGTTGACTAGTAGGTGGTGGAGGCAGCGAATTGGGCTGCTGTTGAGAAGATGGGGGAGGCTGAGATTGAACAGAAGGAGTCATATTAGGATGGGTGGTAGCAGGCTGATTGGAGTATGCCATTTGTTGATTAGGTTGTGTTGTGTCATTTCCATGGCTGTGTGGGGGCACAGGACCTGCAGATTGTGGAGGAGCGGGTCCTCCCATCATTCCATGAGGCGGGACTTGGTTTTGCTGTTGCAAAATGTGTGGTGGCTAAAATTCATTTTTAACAAGGAACAAAAGATTTAACACAACAAGAAAACAACATACCGGTAAAATTTGAGAAATATTTTGAGAAGAATCAGCTAGTTGGGCTAAATATACCAAATTTCGATGTAAAGCTTGATGATACGACATGCATTCTTGTGCCTTTCCCATATTCTGAAAGTCTTGTATTGTTTGTATTAAGCCACAGTTTTCATCCAAAATTTTTTGTATATGAGCTGGACTAGGAGGAGGTGGACCTCTCCCTGGCGGACCGCCCGGAGGTCCTCGCTGTACAGGCTGTGACGGTGGTTGCTGCGACGGTGGCGGCTGTTGCTGCTGCTGGGAGTAGGCCACAGACATTTTTCCCTTGATCTTCACCACTTTGATAATTCTAATTTAACAAAACTCTATTTACATTAAATTCACAGCCCACCGGCTAAACA
Organism: Dioctria linearis; assembly: GCA_963930735.1. Taxonomy (NCBI): domain Eukaryota; kingdom Metazoa; phylum Arthropoda; class Insecta; order Diptera; family Asilidae; genus Dioctria; species Dioctria linearis. The sequence continues at coordinate 17,818,812 of OZ005742.1, read as the reverse complement.
ACTTCTTAAATATAATCTTATAATAGATATATTTGACTTATTTCCGACAAAAACTCTTCTATCAAAACTGTCCGGGCCCAATTGCGACAAGCTGCAATGAGAATGTATTTGATTTTTAGGACACCGTCAAACGACGCCGATGAATGTATTTGATTTTTGGGACAGTTGCATACTTTGGTACGAAAAGCTGAAAGTATTGACATTATTGGCGTGAGTGTCGGTATACTTTAAAAAGTTAAGACACATTTTCCGAGTTGTTTCAGTTGTCCGAACGAGGGCGCCATGCAAAAATACACGAGACAGTGTATTGAAGTAGGAGTAGTGTCGGACGCCATGAAGGCAAGTCTTAAGGCCGAAATACAATGATGCCGACACGGCACGACGGCACTGTCGTAGGTGGTAAAGTTATTTGTTGAAATTTGTTAACAAAATGCGAAAGATATAAAAAAAGCTGTAAAAGTGTAATAAACAATGATTAACGCTGAGTTTATGTGGATTACAAAACATCATTAACCACTTATTTTCAACTTTTCTCCAATTTCTTTCCATTTTTTTTCTTTTAAATATGTATTTCGATATTGAGGATTTCTTTTGGAATAAAAATACTTCATTTACCAAAATAAATGATTGCTCCTCGAAAGAAATTTTTTGCTCATTACTCTTAGCTGTCAAAATCAAATTACAACGACGACAAAAGTTGAATTATTCCCAACTCTGGTTACGGCGACAAAATCGGTCGGCGCCATTGGGTACAGCAGCATGGTATTGCCAACATTTATTGTGTCGTCGTAAATGTTGTGTCGGCATCATTGTGTTTCTGCCTTTACGCGACGATTACACGAGGCAATAGAGCTGACGGGCAGTTCTGATTTTGTCTGTCATTTTTACTGAAAAAACTGATTTTCGTTCGATCAATTGACTAGTCAATTTATAATAAAATGTCGAAGTATTGATGTGAGTGGCGCAAGTGTCGCGGTTTTGGACATTTGCAATTTGAACTGTTCGTGAAATGATAAATAGTTGATTTACTTTATTCACGCTTCGTCCATAATGTACATGTCAGCATCAGGCCTGAAACACAATTGGAGCTTTAAAGCCTGCTTGAGATTTGTTGTCAAATGTAAATCAATGTAGAATAACACAATTGGAGCTTTACCTTTTTTGCCAGCGCGGCCCACACACGATACAACTGTTGTACCGTAACCCCCGCAAGATACAAGCCATGAACGATGGTTCGATGTGCATGCAGGTAAACCGCTGTTGTATATGCAAACGTTGTATAGTGTATGTGCTTGTTGTTCAACCGTTGATCCGATTTCATTATCTGTGAAGTTTTTTTTATTGTAATTGCATTGTAAAAAGCAAACCAAAATAGTGTCTATTAAGTATAAAGACTTCTGGGAAGAGTTTATTGATATATTATTAATTTTCAAAGACATAATCACAGCTGAAAAATAAATACATATTTTCTTCTTCTTTTTTGACAACCGATGACATTATTTCGTAATACCCTAGACACACAGCAGGAACTAATGAATCATTTGTACTGACTATTCATTAAAATGCCGTGTGTCAAATAGTATATGTCATTATAGCTCGAAAATCAGATGATAATGAAGTACACTAATGAAGTGTTTTCCTCCTTCATTATAGCTATAATGAGGAAAAATGGGCTAGATTTGGCATATAATGTAAATCTGGAGCTCCGCTGTGCATCTGCCGATTTGAAAAATAAGAAGAAGAAATGCAAATCACAAATTATATTATTAAAATGTTTTTCTCATTTGTTATTGTAAAATTCGAAAATAAAATAAATGAAAACAAAGTTTATCGCGTTAATTCGATCCATATGGCTTCTTTAAGGTGATAAGTTCATCAAAACCAGTTTGACAGCACAACGTAATTAAAGAAATGGCTGTGTGTCCGCAGTTTATAATGAATCATTATAGACTAATGAGTCGTTAGTTATTTCTTCATTAAGAGTGCTGTGTGTCTAGGGCATAATACTCAGTATGAAAAATTACACAAGACTGACAGCGGAAGAAATCGGTCCAACAGTTGTATCGTGTGTGGGCCACTTTAAGCTGGCTTGAGATTTGATCAAATTGCAAATTTCAAGCCCAATGCCTCCCAACTTGAGGGAATTTTGAATGTTGCCAACTGTGCGAATGTCGAATATCAGATGAGAATGACTTGACACATTTAAGAAGTAAACAGCTACCAAAAATATTAAAATGGAAAAAACTTTATATAGTGAGTAAAAAATAAGCAGTTCTTGTGGGACGTAAAAAAAAACCTCAGTATTATTTTTACATATAATTGGTACATCTCGAAACTATCCAAAAAAGTATGAATTTATCGTAATTTTGGAAAATCGGATGCATTAACTGTCGTTCCTTAATAAAAGTTCTCAACCACTGACTTATAACAATGGACTGAGCGATTTGCTTTTCATGTGGCACAAAAAATATTGTGTTTCTGTATATCACCGTTAGAGCACCCTTAAAAACGATTACATAAAAAACATTTAAAACTCAACCAATCAGATGAAATTTTACACCCGTAAATCGAATTTAATTAAAAAAAATATATTTTCTTGTGCCCAAGTGATATTTTAATCGCTTATAAGAAATTAAACTCATTCCGACTTTAATTTTCAAAAGTTATTCTTAACTGAATCTGCTTATGGGCAAGAGAGACGGAGCATGGTAAACACATCTTTACCTTATTCCTTCTGAGGTGATTGCATCTGTAGCCAACATAACAACATGGCATAAGCAAACGTTCTAGAATGCAATATTTTGTGTTGGTAGCTCCAACTCTGCCATAGAGCGAAACAGGGAACTATAAAACTTGTGCCATACTTTCCTATAGGAAAATGACATTGTTATAAGTCAGTGCTCTCAACATAAACAAGTTAAAGTTGCAAATGTCAAAAACGCCAATTGTGTTCAATTCGCCTTTTTCGGTCGCTGGTTGAAAAGCTTCAATTTTGTTTCAGGCCTCAGTGTATTTATACCAATTTTAAAGTAGCTGGAGCTATTCCTTTTATAATAAGAAGAAGAAAAAAATCAAATTTGCAAAGTAAGTGTAGTCTGGTGTGTGGAAGAAATATATTTGCGGTTAAAATACAAATTTTCTTATACTCGAGAAATTAAAATGACTATTTCTAATAAGGTAAGATGGAATGTTTTTAATGTAGTAATTCTGCGTTCATAAAAATATCTTAGATGGAGGTTGACCTCCAGAAAGGGGAAGGTTTTCGTTCATATTACATACAAAAAATTGAAGAGCTTCAACTTATTGTCGCAGAAAAATCTCAGAACCTTCGACGACTTCAAGCACAAAGAAATGAATTGAATGCAAAAGGTAAGATCAAGATAATTGTCTTACTAAACATGTTTTCAAGTGTATTTTTTTTAGTTCGTATGCTCCGTGAGGAATTACAGCTACTTCAAGAGCAAGGAAGCTATGTGGGTGAAGTTGTAAAGCCCATGGACAAGAAAAAAGTGTTGGTTAAAGTACACCCAGAAGGCAAATTTGTAGTTGATATTGATAAGAATATTGATATAAATGATGTCACTCCAAATTGTCGTGTTGCTCTGCGCAATGAAAGCTATACCTTGCATAAAATTTTGCCAAATAAAGTTGATCCTTTGGTATCACTTATGATGGTTGAAAAAGTTCCAGATTCAACATATGAAATGGTTGGTGGATTAGATAAGCAAATCAAGGAAATTAAAGAGGTCATTGAATTACCAGTAAAGCATCCTGAACTATTTGATGCTTTGGGTATAGCTCAACCGAAAGGTGTTCTCTTGTATGGACCTCCTGGGACAGGAAAAACTCTATTAGCACGAGCTGTTGCACATCATACAGAATGTACATTTATTCGAGTCTCTGGATCGGAACTTGTACAGAAATTCATTGGTGAAGGATCACGTATGGTAAGAGAGCTGTTTGTAATGGCACGAGAACATGCACCCTCGATTATTTTTATGGATGAAATTGATTCCATAGGGTCATCTCGTATAGAATCAGGATCTGGTGGCGACTCTGAGGTCCAGCGAACAATGTTGGAGTTATTGAATCAACTAGATGGTTTTGAGGCGACTAAAAACATTAAAGTAATTATGGCTACAAATCGTATTGATATTCTTGATCCAGCCCTACTACGACCTGGAAGAATTGATCGTAAAATCGAATTTCCACCACCAAATGAAGAAGCTAGATTGGATATTCTAAAAATTCATTCTCGTAAAATGAATTTAACCAGGGGTATTAATTTGAGAAAGATAGCAGAATTGATGCCTGGTGCCTCTGGAGCTGAAGTTAAGGGTGTTTGTACTGAAGCTGGGATGTATGCTCTCAGAGAACGTAGAGTACATGTAACACAAGAAGATTTCGAAATGGCTGTCGCAAAAGTTATGCAGAAGGACTCTGAGAAGAATATGTCGATTAAGAAGCTTTGGAAGTAATTTTATTTACTGTCTTGAGAGCTTATTCAAAATAAGAATGTTCTTCAAAAAATGCTTTAGTTATATAAGTTTGTGAGAAATAAGTTTTCTATAAAAATTGGTCAATAAAATACGCTTTACCTCCCATACTTCATTAGTCATTTTATATTCTCAAATCATAATAGCAAAATTAGAAGCTACCTAGATCACGATTCAGCGAAACGCCAGCATCATCAGCTTTTTTTTTATATAGACGAAAGGAGGGAGGGGGTCTTGTTCTTATAAGTAAACACAAATTGATTGGGCAAAAAAGATCTTGGCATAAAACTGCGCCTAATGTTATGGCGTATCGTACTGGTGTGGCGGTTTTATATAACAAGTAAGCAATTGCAATATGCCCCACCTTTTTTATTTTTATTTTAAGTTCTTCAATGACTTGTTACTACATATAACCATTTTCAATTGATAATGTTTTCCAAATTAAAAATGGCTTCACTGATTTTTGTCTGCCACTTCGGATAGTTGTCTTGGTTTCTTTCAAGGATTTCAAATATAATTGGTACAACTAGTTGAAGATTATATTATAATTGTTATGTATGTAGTAATGAGTAGAAAGGGTGTTGGCTCAGAGCTCAGTTCAGCTTCCGCTATCAGACCACGCACATCTTGTATAATCTAGATTTAAGTGATAGTATGTAGAATAAATAAATTTGATGGAACCACGTGTTTAAATAATAACATCAGTAATATGATTCAATGGAACAAAAATCAGGGTTTCATATGCACAAAAAAATCATAAAAAAATCCTTTTTAGTATGATGAAGCTGAGACATTATTTAGCCAGCTGTAGCACTAGGAATAAGACGAAGATTGAAGTGCTTTGATTTTAACACCCATAGAACCTGCTCTAGATATAATAAAAACGAATTTGACCACGAGTAAGACTTTCTAGCGTTGTAAAAAGGCTGTTTTGGAAAGTATCAATGAGTATCTCGGAGACTGGTTGGTCGGTATTTTCTCTTGCGGAGGATATCGAGCATTTGCATGGTAATGCCTTGTAATACACTATGCCTTGGCATACTTGAATTAATTCCGTATTCCTACAAGATCTCAAAACAAGAACTTCGTTCTTAGTTTAATAATAAGTGCAACCTCTTTCTCATATGTGGCTTAAAGTTTCCAAAATCACTAGTTTCTCGGCACTGATATTAAATTCATCTCTGACTAAACTACTACGCCAACTATTCTATTTATCGCTACATGACATTGTTCTGACGAAATATCTATTCTGATCTCTTACACACCTTATCCTTCAAAATACTCTGTCATATAGTTAAATTCCAATAAGCTTTTTTATCCTGAGTTATACGGAAAAATCTGCAAAGGTTCAAGAGTGACTTTATCACCTCCGCCGTTATCATATCTCCTAATTCCTATCTCCGTCATGCCATGTTGTGCCTTATCATATTGTATACCCAGAGCTTGGCTTAAAATTATAAAAATATAATAGACTAACCTCGTACGTCTTCTATGCATGTGTAGAGTATGGGGGAACGGTGAGTTTGGAAAACGATTGCAAAGCAACTACAATTTTATGAGCACATCTTCAAAGCAAGTGACTATTTATCATGAATCTGAGAAAGATTATTCAAAGGGCAATTGGTCTTTCAGTTCTGATGGGCTAAATAAGGCGAAAGTTTTCAAGCAGCCTTTGAAAATTATAGAATTTTAAAAATATTCAATGAGTTTGTACGCTGGAAACGCCAGTAAGCAATTGGTTACAATATCTCGAAACTACTTATCACTGATCTAAACTTAAGACTTCTTCAGTAATACCCAATTAGTTCATATAAAAATTAATAAATAGGTAGGCTAGAGGGAGAGATTGGTAGAAGGGAGGATATCTCTATATAAACTCAACTTCCGTAAATTATTCAAGAATTTATTAAATCTAAATTTATAAATACAATAAATTTACAAATTGAAAAAAAAAAATATAACACAACTATATTTGACTATTCATCACCCACTGAACAGTCTTCTTTGGTTGGGGAGGTGGATGGTGTTGATTTACTAAAAAGTTTTTTCTTTAATTTACCGAAAAATGACTGTGGCTCATCTTTTTTCTCCATAACAATTTTTTTTGTGGCAACACTATGAATGGGACCAAATGCTAGCGCTACGACAGTACAAGCCAGACAAATAACATTATAAGGCATACTAAAATCGGGCGTTGGAAGCGAAAGAATTAAACTTTCTGTTCTAATTTGAACGAAATATTGCAATCGACTAGCATTAAAACCATGAGCAAATAAATATCCATCTACGGGTATAGCTGTATAGTTTCTACTAATCGGTAAAGCTGCTGTTATGACTGCAGAGCCGATGTAGTGTCCGTGATTTGCATCTGGAGGATATTCTAACCATTTCAAGAAAATATAATCAAAATCAATGGATAATTTTACCAATGACTTTGCAGGAATTGTAAATGCTATCTCTAAATGATACGGCTTTTGTCTTTGTTTCCCGGGAATAAAGTGAACTTTTTTCGGAGTAATTTCACCCTTCGGACCTTTTAGCGAAAGAGTATGTAGATAACACGGCACAAACCACGGAATATTTTCTTGCAGAATTACATTTATAGGTCCCCAGTGTGTGTTAGTAATTTTCGTCACGATTTTTCCATGCTCCTGTCCCTTGCTTAAGATGTAACGATGTGCAAGTAATGGAGGCGGTGCATTTGCAATCATATCGTTGTTCTTTTCCTTTTTAATCCATGCAATATTGAACATGGCGTTGGGTGATTCCTTTTCAATATCATATTCAGCAAGGATTACTTCACTCCCCCCTCTAATTGATTTAAAAGTTCTACTTGGCTCAGGCGTAAGATCATATTTGTCATCAGTAATATCTACATAAATTTTACTAGATTCTGCTATAGGGCTTATACCATTCAGTCCCTGACCAAACATTTTACGAATGGAAAAATCTTGACCTCCTAACAATTTGCTATCATAAACAAAATTTGCACTTTCTGTAAATTCTATTATGCAGCCTTCGCCAATTTCCGCGCCACAAAGGGTTCGAATTGAAATCCGGAGAGAATGATAGTTGGTGTTGTGTACATATCCTGAATTTAGCAAGGACCCTAATCCATTCCTATAATTGCCTGGTAATAATTTCTTCCACGGGGTTAGATTTTCGGTACAAACTATTTCGCGGGGAAGCGTGGCATACCTGCATAAATTCAAAATAAATAAGTAGATAAATTAAATTAAAAAAAAACATTAAGTACCTGACAAATTTTAATTCCTGTGGGCCTGTACTACCAAATTTTGGACGAAAAGAATATTTCGGTTCCACACTGTTTGTCTTGTCCACAAAATTTAAGGAAGTGCACAATACTCCAGAAAGGGTACTACATAAATTTTTCCATTGTGAGTCAACATTGAAATCGCTTAAGTTTCCAATAAACCATGCCCAAGTTTCAGCACCAGGAGCTGCATCAACGACTGGATAACCCCAGTTTTCATAACGCCAAAGTCCTTGCGTTAAACTAAGGTGTAATTCTCTGACATCAAATTGCTGAAGAATTTCAGCTACTGGGCGTGGTATCAAATGTGTGTGAAACACTAAAAGGATATTAATTTAATTTTGGAAAAAGTTATGAATAAGCAGGAATGCATACAACTATCCTCAGAGCCAAGTTCCCATCTAGTAGTAAATTGAAAATATGTTATTATATGCCCACTTGAAAGTGGTTTTACATATAATTCTTCGTGATATTCTTCATTATATTGTAAAGAAGAGTGCACAAGTATTATGAACAAAAGCAATACTGAAATCATTATATTGCTAAAAGAATTCCCCGGCATCCACAAGTATATGAAGTACCACAGAATGTCATGAAGTTATAACCAAGAGAGTGTCAAACACAGCTGATTATAGTCTTCTTCTTTCTTTATTAAGCATAGTTTTCACAAGCGAAATTCCTGTCCCAAGTAACCTCGTTTTCAACCCCCAAAAAATTACCAAAAATAAGAAGAAAAGAAATAGAAAAATAGCCTTATCTGGGCGTGTATCGAAAAAAGATACAAATCCAGAGCAACTGGTTGGAATCAATAATGAGCCTGTTTAGACCGTGCCATTTAGGACTAGTTTTATGTAGTTCGACTTACGTAGTACTAATATTAAGTGGTCTAAACATGCCGTATTACGAAAAACTACTCCTACTTTAATTCGGTTTCTGATGCGGTATTGACCTACAAAAATTAGTATTAAATGGAGACATAACGTCACATAAGGTAATGCGAGGCTGTTTGTAAATAGTGACGCCCTTATACATAATTAATAAATAATTGTTACAGATTATCTTATAAGCTGAAAATTTGCATGTTTTATCTTGGGTATTTAGTAATATAAATAGTATTTCCTCATTCTGATTTTAAATTTTCTTCTATGCTCCATTTTCTTGTGCATGCGGTGTACAAACAAACTCAATATATTATTTTTCATTTTTCTCCTGAAATAGCAGGCAGACCTGACAATTTTGACAACTGTCAAAGCTTTAATACGAGCGAACTAAACAGCAGCAGGATTAGTACTACGTAATTCGACTTACGTAAAACTAGTCCTAAATAGCTGCGGTCTAAACGTACTCAATGCAAGATTTCGTAATCACTACAAACCAACCCACTAATCTCTCATTCCAGAAGGAACAACCCAAGAAATAAAAAGAAGAAGAATATATCAAAAATAATTCAAAATATCAAAAATAAATCTTTGAAATGGACGGGAACTTGTACTTAATAAAATTAGTGAAAAAACGCCCTGTTCTTTGGAATAAAACTTGTGTTGGAAACCGAGATTCAGAGTCTAGAAATGTTGCCTGGAAGGATATTGCTGCCATTATTGGTGTAGAAAGTATTATTAAGACGAACAAGATGAATCTGTTGATGATTTTATGTATCTCATTTGTGTTTTGTTTTTTAGTTGACTGGATAAGATCGCGATGGTATAATTTAAGAGAACGTTTTGTAAAAGAGCTTAAACTTCCTCACGGAGGCAAACAAAGAAGCAATTTTAAGTATTTCGATGAAATGTTATTTCTCATAAAATATGTCGAGTTTCGAAAGAAGCAGAACACTCATTTTGATGTTGTAGAACAGTTGTGTAATAAAAGCAAACCTCTAGAAGAAGAGACAGCTACTGAATTCATTATAACAAAAAAGGAAATTGAAGAATATGAAGACACAGACCCTGAATCAATATTTATGGAATTAGAATGTACAGAAACTTCTACCGAAATTTGTGAAAGGAACGCCGATAAGGTTGATAGCAATAGTCTTTATTTACAGCAGATTTGTGACTCCACAGCTGAGGTTTTACAGCACTGTCACAAAGAAAATATTGCCGCTTATAGCGAAAAAATAATAGAGCTGCCTGTGCAGAGTACAAACAATTCGCCTGAAATAGATCCTGCTCAAGTAGAATATAAATCAAGTTCACATCTAGGTGGTAATCGCACAGAAAAAGAAGCTATACAAATTTCGTCGTCAGAAATACGCTGCGAAGATACTATCTTTGGGGAACTTGTTACGGCTATGTTAAGAAAAATGGATGATGCAAAAAAGAAAAATGTTAAGAAAGAAATAATAAATATCCTGCTATCATAACAGTATTATTTTTATTGGTCTTCAATGTTAACTTGTACATTCTTTATAAACTCTCAGAGGAAGGAGTATGTTGCTGTTGCTCTCTGACTGAATTTGCACTATTTTTATTCACTAATCATTTGTTCAAGTAGACCTTTTTGGGATTCTCTAGTACAAATGAAAAGCAAACATCTTTTTATTTTATCACACAATCTTTTATTTATTACAGTTATTATACATATAATACAGTCATTATATAATAAACAAACGAAAACTCAAGTCAATCTTTACAATCAAAATTAGTAGACATATGGCAAGCGCGCTAAATTATACGGTGGTGTTAAGGCAGCCGGGTAAAATCTTCAAATAAAAAATACCACGAGCTAAACATCCATGCTTCAATATCTTAAAATATCTAATCTCAAAATAAGGAAATTTGGAAAAGCAACATCTTGTAATTAATCTTTAGTACAGTAATTAAATTCGATGTACAAAAATTTGGGACGAAAACAGTCTGAATATAGTACATTCTTCAAAGTTCATAGCAGCCAGCCCTCGTGAATGGAAATTCTTTCAATTTTGTAAGTATTTTCTCAAAGTGAAATTCACAAATATTGATTATGAAATTAATGGAATGGCAGTTAAAAAAAAACGTTTTTAAATTATTGCATATTGTGTTTAGTACTGTTGATTATTAAAAAAATTGCTTATGGTAAATATAAACGTTGATAAGACTTCGCTTAGAAGAATTTTATTAAACTTTTTTGCCAATAAATTTATTTTGATAACAAAAAATAATAGGTAAACAGTACGAAATAAGCAAAAGTGGAGAACTCTGAAATTACAAAAGCATGAAGCCTTCTGGTATTGCATTAGTATTGAAAAATTAAGGTTAAGCTTCCCAGTATAAAGGCAGGTAATCGGATGTCGCGCAATTCCCTATTTGACTCTGTTTGATGAATTCTTTTATTACTTTGACTAATAATAGGAAAACTATTATCTTAGACAGCAGTCGAGAGCTCATGAACAAAATTAGCGATTTATGTACTACGGCGTGCACGTTTCAGTACCTATAGTACTTCGCCGTTTTTATATATGAGGGGCATTCGAGGGGAGGAAAAATTCCGAAATGCAAAGTTCAGAAAAGCAGCATACCAATACAACTGCAAGCAAATAGTTGCGACCATTTTGAAATTTCTGATCGGAAGGCTGTGCAGTTGTTTACGTGATTTGAGAAGATAATATAATAATTAAATTTTCATTACGTTTTGTAATACAGTTATTATTTATATAAAAAACTATAACTTGTTTAAACACGTACACAGCAATTAATATCGGTAATCATATAAGGAACTGCAGTGTAACGATATTATTGATAATCGTCTAGGCACAAAAGTGTAGTAAAATGCGCGTAGTGTGGGTGGCCCTTAATCAAACTTTTTCAATTGCTTGATTGCACGGAAAAAGCTAGGCAAGAATCAAAAATGACATATAACTGATTTTTCAAATATTGGGGTATTTTTTGGTGAATATACAAAATGCGCTTGCTAGTTACCACTTTATTAATGATTTACGTAAGGAAACAATTTTTAAACTAGTTAAATGGAAATTATTTGAAAGAAAATGATTGTAAGTTGGGTGATTAAAAAACTCTAGGAAGTCGTATAAAAACTACAGTTATAATTTTATGACATAACAAATGTTTTGTAATGGTGAAATCAGAAATTTTGTGAAAATAATATAACAAAGTCATTCATTGTAGAATAAGAGTAAACCTTTGAACCCTATGTAATTTCTACTGGGTACTACTTTTTTTTATAATGTAAAACCAAATTTCACTTAATCTTCTTTAAAATGTTAAGATAGCAAAATACTATTTGATAGTTTTTGTCTACAATCCAATCAAATGATTTTATATGCAGTCGAAATTTTTTGGTAAGTTTATTTGTGTTGAAGGATATCTTTTATAAGAAAATTTTTACCAAGTAAACTTCCGTAATGCTTTCTTATCCCAAATTATGCGAATGTAGTACAGTCTACCATCTTGTTTTCTTCGGGCTTAAAATCTGAGAAGGTTCAAAAGTGACATACTTCAGTAACTCGGCCATACTTCCTCATGTCCCCTAATCTTTGCATCATAGGGTATCACTGAGCTTGGCTTAATAATATAAAAAAAGGACGAAACTCCTTCATGTGGAACATTCTTGGGCGATGTATAAATTTGTTAAGAAAGAGGTTAGTATTGAGTAAAATTCTTAGCAGTGTTAAACGTCATTTTTCAATATAGTTCAACCTACTTATTAAATTATAAATGCATACATACCAACGATTTATTTTATATATCATTCTATAACAGTATTTACTTAATTGGTAAATTTCCGAAATGTGGCTCCGAATTCAAAATGTTGCCTCAAATATCGACCGTGATACTATAATACAAAACCAAACAAGAGTGAAAGGGGATAAATTTTGTTATTAGAAATATAAGCAAAAGTGCCCCACTTTTAGAAGTTGTTTACCCACTTGAACAGTCGCCTTAATTATAACAATTATGGCAGCACTTCCATTTTTTTATAGCTTCTCATCGAATACCTTCCAAAAATAATCTTGCAAAAACTGAAGAAATACTTAATTTCTTGTTACGAAATGTTTTGATATATATTACAGTAAAAAGTTCACTTATCAATAACTTACATTTAATTAACAAAATATTAAATACTTCTTAAACATCGAATAGCATTACCATATTAATAAATGATGTTCATAATCAATTTATAGCAGCCCATCAAATTCAGCTGAAAAGCACGATAAACATCGAATTTGTTTGGGCCTGGCGCTGCACGTCGAACGTATATTCAAGGAACCAGTGGAGCTGCGGCGTTTACCCGTATGCGACCGCAGCACATTCAATCCACTCAACACACACACGACACACCGTACAAAATGGCTGCACTGTCGTGAAGGATTTTCATGTGTCACTCAGCTATAAAATCTTAAATAAAAAACAAAGTCGTTGTCAAAATAATATTTGGACCAAATAAAAACAAAGCTTAGTTTAAAACTGTGTTGAGCAATATGAAATATTGTGATTTTACTGAAAATATTCAGATAAAACTTTAAACAAAAGATTTTTTTATAGTCCTCTGTGAAGTTTTGAGAACGGTGAGTGAGGAAATTTTTTTCTAGGCAAAGTAGAAATCTCGAGATCTTTTCGTCGTATAAATTGCTTAAATAATTGTGGAATATATTCCGCTCGATTATGGAATTCAGTTTTTGAAGTAAATTTTTCGGGAGTTTTTATTTTTCTTTCCTTTTTGAATAGGTGGGTGTTTTCGTTTTCTAGATAAAAAATGTGGTTTGTTCATCTTGGCCATTTCCGCTGAAAATTGCTTAAAATTCTAGCAATTATATTTCTCACGCGATAAGAGATTTTTTTCTGAAATGGCAAGGGAGCCTACGATAATGTATTTTAGAGAGGAAGTATAAAGGGTTATTCTTAAAATATTCGACATTCAGTAGTTTCGTTTGCCTCGAGAATCTTGGGATTACTCATAATTAAACACAAAAAAATCAGCTGAAGACTGACAATAACATAGGCTAATGAGGTGTGTAAATTTAGTGTTCGTCCAGTAAACCTGAATTCAGTGTGTAAAGATTATATTTTGCAGTTCTATTTCATAAAATACCTACTTTAATACACTATCGGCGGAATAATTGTGTTAATTAAAACAACTTACGCAATAATGTGCCATCTAGATCTATACAAAGAATTGTGTTGTGTTCTGTTGAGAATTCACACTCAAGTGGGATAGGGGACCTGCGAATCGACGAGAGTTGAAGCTGAGTGATATTACATTAGTGGTATACCTGCTGCCTGCTTGATTTTTCATTGCTTCATTCCTTGTTTTGTTTCGCGACTCTTGATTTTTGGTGATTTCAAATTTGGTGTGTTTGTAGACTAATATTTCTGCAATTTTTAGTCTCAATTTACGACGCCCTTGGCCTGTTTTTGTGTGTAAAATTCAATTTATCCTCTATGGTTAGAATTTCGCAATATATTTCCTTGCATCCAAAATGAATTAGTCAGGTTCCTGGTAGTTTATTTCCATAGGACTAAAATCAAAGTGATAGTAATTTACTGATATAATAATTGCACACTTTTAATAATATTTTATGGGTATTTGACGATTAAGTTCTAAGTCCTAATACCTATTGAATATTTTTATTGAGGAAAATTATCCTTTCAAAACAAGTACCTACCTAGGTATTCAAAATTGTTTAAATTGTGTCTGCTTGTAAACAATTTTATCTAAAAATTTATGTATTGTACTACACTACACATAAAACATTAGTATCCTTGTAAAAAGGCACATTGCAAATTTTCTTTGTTATATTTTGATTGCAAAATCTTTTTTGTAATATTTTGCCATTAATGAATTTTATTGATGTGGTAGGTAAATACATATAAATATTTGTCCGACAACGGCCTAATATTTTATCGACTTTTAAGGTTGACAGTATTAAGACTGATCTCATTTCTAAGTGATAAGAACTGAATTTCGACACAACAAATGACAGTCATATTTTAGATAGAATAGTAGTTACCTACTTATTTCAAAAGGACATACTTACCTACATGACATCCCTAGTTAATTTTCTATTACGTACGTATCTTCGCAATAAAGTTAAGTCATTTAAATAGGTATATATGTTATGTCGGTGATTGTCACGCACGTTACGCTCATTTTAGACATGCTGATTAATCTTGATGGCCAAACTTTAGGATTATTAATTTACAAAATTCGTTTATTTAATTGAGTTATAAAAAATTAACAAACTACCATTAGGTGTCAGAAAGCAGTAAAATGTTTAAGCAAGAGATTAGGACTGTTTAATGAGCTTCTTTACCTTATTATTCTAGAGCAGAAAAGGGCAAAAAAGAGCCCAAAACCGTGAATACAGAACACTGCTCTGAAGTAGGTACTGTAATATAAACTGAAGCTGAACTTTGTTTCATGAGTCTACTCTAAAGCGATCTGGAGTGACTTAGAACAAGATTTTGATTTGTGCTTACTTTTCTGATATATAATTTCTGTGATAAGCGACACGCGAGCTGGAGCTCCCTCACAATGGCTTGACCCTATTGGATATCGCCAAAGAAGTGTGCCGTGTCCATCTATTAGCTTTCTGCTCATTTCTGCTCTACTTTTAATTTGACAAATAACCTAAGGAGCCTGCTCTGCTCTGAACTTTTTTTCACTTCATGGATTTTATAACTTGTATATTTACTTTTGGGTAAAATCTGAGTAAAATTCAATTAAAATTTTCTTTCGGTAGAGGGAATAATACTAGATGATAATGAAAAACAGACAACTTGGAAATCCATTCAACTGTCAAGTTTTTCTAGTCCGAGAAGTTAACATTCACATTATGGGTAAAAAACTTTGAAGCCTGGGTAAAAGTTTTCGAGAAATACAGTTCTATTAATAGCTAGAAAAGCTAAATAAATTACTTAAAAAGGCTCTAATATTTAAATTTTTTTGTTTATTTCTACATATCTGCTTCCGAGTTAAAGCGTTTCGGTTTCTTTTATTTCTAACCAAAAAATAATAAGGCATTATTTAATATTTATAGTGTTCTGCTGAACAGGTTTTGCCCTTCACAATACAATCGTATTTGAAGATATATTTTACTTATCAAAATATACTGGATTATCTAACCTATTAAAGTAATAACAGTTATCCAGCTCCAGCGCCTATGGACGAAAGTGATGTTCTGCAGTATTAAAGAAGAAGATTACAAAGACTGCTCTAGTGTCGTTTGCCCGTCTTTGCTACGAAATGAAAAAAAATGTATTGTTCCTTGTTCCAATATAAAATCAACGATGTCTCGGCCTGATGTAGGGAGGCCTTCAATTTTTTTAGAAATTTACTGTTTTTTTTCTTTAGAAGTTATATGCATTATTGAAGGCCGGCAACGACACACATGAAAGTTTTGTACATATCTGAAAAAAGTCCTGTCGGCCCAAAGTGAATAAAAATTCTATCAAAACATTTTCTGTAAATTCCTAAGGCCGCCCACAGATTGGCTAGCGGTAAGCGATGAGCTCTTAGCGTTGAGCGGTGCGCGATATGCGGCGAAGCTTTCACATTGATCCGCTTTAGATTTTAGTTGCATCGTAACTTTTAGCGCATAATGGTGTCAGGCTTATGAGAAAAATGGTATTACTAGATAATTTACGGTTAAAGAAATTAATTTTAGCAAGAAAACGCAAATGACTAGCAATTTTTAAAATAAATACAAACCGGTTGGATTCGTGAATTAACATATTATATGAAGATCTTTCTAGAAATTCTGAGCAATTTTTTGAATTTCTACGAATGTCAAAACTTTCGATTACATTTTAATAAAATTTACAAAGCGCCTGCAGAAAAAGGGACAAACTTCAAAAAGCCAATAAATGGGCAACGCGTCGCTCGCTGAGCTGTGAAAACACCGCTCGGCGACACAGCTCAACGCTCAACGCTCTTCAATGCTTCTTCACCGCTCACCAATATGAAACCGACCCAAGAAGAAATGAATGCTTATCTACGGGCTTGTAAAAATTGTTAGCGGGCCAAGCACCAGTTGTCCAATTATGCATAAAAATTCTAAGGAAAAAATTTCCAGTAAATTTCTAAGAAAAAATTGAGGCTTCCCTACATCAGACCGAGACATCGTTCTTTGCCCAGTCCTTGTCGGAACTTCTACTACATGTAAAGTACAACAGTGGGTTGCCATATTATTAGGGACATTTGAAAAAATGAAATTTTCCGGGTTATATTAAAAAAAATTGATAAAAATTGTGTTCAAATGTAATGAAATTATTTTTAATTTATTAGAGGTTTAGTTTAGAGCAAGAAAACATCATATCAGTTATTAGTATCTATTTAATTTTCCGTAATGGCTTTTATATTAGAAAATCCGGAAGAATTTTTTAATATTTTTTATGATTTTTAATATTTCGTTATCCCTCCCTTTGCCGCTTTACTTCTCCTAGGCTTCAGGGCATGCTCTCAATGCACATTTTCGCTTATTCTTTTAATTCTCAAGGGTGTTGCCATACATGTAGCAGCTTTTCCATAAGTTGCCGCTTATTTGTAATAATCTCCTTCGCTACTTCCCTTTTTGCAAGCTCCAACAGGTTTTATATGGGGTTCATGCCGGGAGAATTACCTGGCCAAGGGAAATTTTCAGTCAGGAATGCTGTAATGCTTCTGGCTTTAGGACATGAGGCTGAGTCGTGCATAAATACGTACTCCTCAGGTGATTTTCGCGGACTCAGTGTCTCCTTCACAATGTACAGGTGCCTTATACCCTTCGCTGATATTACCGACCACACCATAAGACTTGCTGGGTGTTTCAACTTCTCTACGAGGCACCCAAGGTGGAATTTCCCCCGGGACGTAGTGGCATTTTTGCTGGCCGATGAGCAATCAGGCTCTCTTCAGCCCACCGCGTCTGAGCTGTCCTCTTAGAGACCTTAATATCCTCATGGTTGATCATGGCGGCTACACGAGCCACTCACTTTCTCCGATGCTGAACACCAAGGTCCCTGATTTTACAGTCATCTCGGGGTGTGGTTATCCGACAGATAAGGCACACTACAAGTGGTGCCAGTTTTCAAAACATTTCTATATCTACCAGCAATAAGAAGAAGACATTTAAACGTAGAAAGTTCAGAAAAATCGAACTGTCCCTAATAATTTGGCAACCCACTGTAGATTTACTACATTTTAACCCTTAGAATTGTTTACTACACTCCAACTCATTTCTACTACACTTGTGAGAATTATGGAAAATAAACAATAAATATTTAATTAAATTACCATTCAAGAAATTTTTCCATATAATGAATGTTTCATAAAAAATTTCTTAGTTTTACAATAGTTTAATAATTGACAATCATATGATTATCCCGAGCTTTTGTGGGAAAATATTACAATAAAATTAAGTTCTAGTAAGGAACAATTTGTATATAAGCCAAAGGAGTTTCTACGTGCTTTAACACGAATATATTACTATTCGCCAACAAGTGGTAAGGTATTATTGTAATAGCATGCACACTAAAGTGGTCTGGAAAAGGCTTCAATCCAAGCCACTTTAAATCAACAGAGTTAGTACAGTAGATATGCTTTGAGATTTTCTTTCAGTAATGGGGAATATGTAATTAAATAAAAATGTAGGTGACTTATTTATACTATATAATTTATTATGAATAGTTTTTTTTATTCCTACTAAATTTAATAAAGAATTCTTTTTTGTTAGTTGCAATTAGTTCTGTTTTATTAAAATTACTTAATTTAGCAATGATACGTGAAGTTCAAAGTATAAGAATAATTTGAATTTTGTTATTTTTTTGTTATGAATATTTATAATTTTATATGTAAACTGTTTTTTTGAAATGAAATTCTTAAATGAAATTTGTACTTGTCCATCTAATGTTTATGAAATGATCACATCCAGCTAAGAATTATTAATAAAACAGTACTGTACTTAGTACCTACCTACAGAAAATTTTCAATTAATCGTAGTGGAAGTCATTTATTACACTTTTGTATTCGAATTTACTACATTTTCAACATACTGAAGTTCCAGCACATTGGTTTGTTTATGCATAACGCCAATCCATTCAATCTATGCACCCCTTCCGTTCCTTTTATTTCAGCAATAACAACAATTTATTCAGCTGAAAACTAAAAACAAAAATTGCATCGTACCTACCCTAAGTCAGTTAAAGTTTACAAACGAAAATGAACAAATGAAAAACGATTGCAGTCAATGGAAATGTGTTTCGGTTCATTTCATTGTTCGAAGCTTGGCTAAAGTTAATCTTGTCGGTTCATATGAACTGAGTGGTATGCATTTGACTATGGACCTTGCTAATACTAAACATGGGGCCAAGGTATATGAATTGTTCAATTATAAGTTTTCACCATTTACATACTATCTATATAATGTTATTTGCAGCCTCTGCTGGTTTGACAATGGATTTGCCTCGACATCACAATGTATCAATTTCCGGACGTGTTGAAGTTAAAAATCTTAACGAAATTCTGGAAAAATCCTTGTAAACTACTTTTTCTAAAAGTAGGTATTACAGAATCAAATTTTGTATTCAGGGATTCTAATTCTGCTTTCCAGGATTATTTAATCGAATTTAATTTTCGTTTTTTTAAATCAGAGATTTCTTCTGTTTGAAAATAGGGCCTGAAAATTTCGTATTGAATTCGTCCCAATTGAAAACAATTGAGACTTGAAATTTTGTGCACACCCACTTTTTTCTTAATTTTATTTTTTTTCTCGAAAATCTGCGAAATTGAGCAACGCTGTATGGTTTCCATACAAAGTTCAGATTTGAATGAAGTTCCAAGTTGGCCTCCATAACGGTCGCATGTTTTTTTTTAATGGGTTGACTTCGGCTATTGGACCAGAGTATTCAGTCTCATTTTTTCCTTAGGATCATTAGACTTGAGGGGGTTTCTCGGATATATTTACCAGTTTTCTTTAATACGTGTGCACGAAGAAATATTAAATTCTGCTTGTGGTGTTACTGGTTGTGTTACAATCAGTAGCCGATATAGTGAAAGCTCAGTACAGGCGTATAGTACGAATCACCATAGAGAGCGCTGTAACAAGATATTATTCAAAATATTGGGCTTTCTCCCTGCGAAAATGCTCTTAGGCGCTGGCATTATACAGTACACCAAGAACCTCGGGAGTTTCTCAGCTGTTTCAAACAAATCAAACAGTTAAACATACTTTTTTCATAAGATATCTCTTTCTTGAATATATTCTGTCCTACTTCAAGAACCTACATGAAAAGCCACGCTCATACCAATTTTATATGTATCAACACTTCTTGTTCTCTCTATATATTTTAATTAATTGTTAAATTTATCATCGGACGGCTGTGTATTTAAAAAAAAATAAGTTGGAACACAAAAACGTAAATAAAGTAATATTTTGAACATTTATCTTAATATTTGTTTTCCGTTTTTTCATTTATTTTGCCCATATTTGCAAAAAAGAAACTTTCTAGCTTAATTTCAGGTTTTCAACTTGCCTGAAAAACGCCTATCCGGGATTATTTTGGCGATTATTAAAACAACACCGCATATTACAATTCATTATTGAAATGCTCACATGTATATTAAATTAACTCCAAGGGCTAATCACTAAATTGTCACTTTAAATGTTTTTATTTAAAATTAACACAATTAACGGAACATATAAAGTTTTTTTTATTAAATAACGCACAAAATATAAAACTTAGCGCAAAAACACGAATCTGACGTTTAATTCGAATTGACATTAGCAAGTTAAACTTGGTTAAATTCTTCTTGCCGATATGGCAGAATTACATTAACTACGCCGACGACGGCCGGCATATGTACGTTTTCAGTACGTTTTTGTTAAGCTGTGATTATAGTGTTCATGTACTATAGAGCCGTGGGTGTATTAGTAAAACGCGGTTCGTAAAGTTCACGTTTTCGTTTTACTTTAGGTGTATACTCTCAAATGTTTAGAGGTAGTCGGTGTTTTCTGTCAAAACTATTTAGGCACATACAGTGCTGCATGTATGAATTGCATTACATTGCTCACGCTGGCCAATATGCAAGATCTACAATCTATTACTATGAAAAAACATGACAAAATGAAACGATATTTGATTTTCTGATAATAAAGGATTTTAAATTCAAGAAAAAGTTAAATAGTTATAGAATGAAATGTGAACTTGAAGGAAGAGAAAATAGTTTAATTTATTATTATTTAACAAATTTGCTGCAAATCGGCAGAGTTCACAAGCAAATGAAGTCAACACTCAAATGTCAGTGAAATTTTCTGCATGGCGCTGCCGCCTGGTGCAGATGTTCAATGTAACATACCGGCTTCGTCGTTGGAATGTAATCCTGCCAATGGGGTCTTATCAGATATCACGATATTTCGCTTCCTTTGTTACATGTTCTAGGTGCACAATAAGTCAAAAATGGCTGCAATGCAAAGGCCACTCGTCCCGTTTAAATCTACATGTTATAAGGATCTTCCACTGTATTTGGATACCGGTAGAAAACTCGCAGATACAAAGACTTCAAATTTTAGGTGCAGTAATTAAATAATAATTTGCTATGTTTTCTAAGCAATGGGCTTAAAACGCGCGTCTTATAGTGTATGGCAGTTTTTTTTAGTTCATCATATGTACATATATTTGACACTGGGTTGAATTCTGATCTTCCGGTTGATGTGCCTAGTGTCAACATTTTTTCTTGCTTGTAGGGTTCTTTTTGGGTCCCAGCCTCCGAGCAGGGAACTAAATGGAATTGAAATGAACCGTGATAGAGCTTAGGCATATGGAGTCGCGTTGCTAATTAATGGTGGGGTATTTTAAATATTATTTAACTGGAAGTATGATACAAGGCGAAATCTTTAGTTATTCGCGTAGTTACAAATATATATACATAACACATGCTTTCATTGAACAAATTCATTGGGAATTTTATTTGGGCGGAAACTGATGGAAAAATAAATATTTATGTCAGTTGGTAATTTGGAAAATATAAAAATCCAAGTTAATTGGCAATTTCATTTTCCTGTATCTTACTACGTCTATGCGTAGGGTTCTAAACAAGAAAAATAAAGTTACCAAAGTACCAAGTTCCAGCTTTGAAATCTGACAAGACATATTTTATATTTTCAAAGATAATTTGTTCCCTTATTGACTGAAAATCGTAATTTTTAAAAAATCGTCTAATCTCGGTATGACCTGAATAATTTATGAGCTAATAACTCTTTAACGGCTACAGATAGCACGTAGGGTGTAATAGGTCGAATTAAAGAGGAGAGTCCACAATTTACACTTTTTATAAAAAAAAATTATATTAACGACCATTAGGCAAAAAAATAGAGGTCAAAGTAAAAAGAAAGTAAGAAAATATGAAATTTTTAGTTGAGACAACAAAAACTCCTGAGAGAAGATGAGTATGGCGTTGGTTGAGCAGTCGTTGGAAAGGCCATGCAGTTCTGCATACAACCAGCTTTAGATGGTAACCATACCCCCTGTACTTCTGAAGATACAGGGTGTATTGTCAAAGACTAGCATAATTTCTTAATCGCCCTGCATCTCCTAAATGGTTGTTGTGGACCCCCCTGCAATACAATTTTTTGTTCGTCTAGGTCACTACTATCACCTACTGCTCTATGGACCACCTAGACGGTAACACCCTGTATGCATTAGTAGACGAAATTGCACCACATCACATGTGTCACAATTTAATGAGAATACCTTGTATTCTCTGTACCTTACTCCTCCGCAAGGTATATAGAGTACAAGTTATTCCCATTACGAACCACGTTCCGTCATTAGTGACCAATTATCGTGAAAACGTATAAGAAAGCACGGTACAGAGAACCCAATACTCTCTCTCCTCTCTCTGCCTTTCATATAAAAATGTATATACATTGGTCACAGAATTGCGTCACAAGCTATCAGCTGCAATGTGTCAAAGTTTTAATGGGAATACCTTGTCCTCTATATATCTTGCTCCATATCTGTCAAACTTTACCCTTTGGATTTTCAAAAACCTACAACATCCTAACAAAATTGTTCATTTATTACAATATATGTAAATCCAATTGCATATTTTCGTTCTTTTAATTGTTCGGTTCCAACGGATTCTGATTTTGCATGCCGACTGTCTGTCCGTCTGTCCTCATGATAATTTGAGAACGCGTAAATATATGAAGCTAAACGGGCTTAAAAAAAAACAGTAAATATAGGTTCGAAAATTTTACAAATCGGGTGACTCCTTCGTGGGGTTGCCATACAAAAATTTTGTTTTTCACTATATATTTGGACACTGCCTGAGAGCGTGTCAAGGCAGAGAGCTCAAATTTTGTATACTACCTGAGAGCGTGTCAACGCAGAGAGCTCAAATTTTGTATAAGGCGTTGTCATAAAAATAGTAAATATAATTTTAAAAATGGGCTAAATATGGCAACCCTTTCTTATTGTTGCCATAGAAAAATAAGGTTTTTTACGTATATGTACTATGAAAACGGTCAGCCTAAACGTTTTTATTGTACGGAAAAGTTTTCAGAATATGAATCCTTTACAGTATTTTAAATGTCCGAAGAACCGTTCTAGAATTATATGCGAAACACCACTTCAAAAATCAAACTTGGGAAATTACATTCATCTAGAGGGTATCATAAGAATTAATCTTAGACCAAATCTAGCTTTTTGTTTATCCAGGGTACGAGCTGGCTTATGATGTGTCTCGCGGGTCCTAAATGCTGCAGAGCAAACGGAATTTTTTTTTCCAAGTTACTCTCCTCATTCTTAGGGATGATGGGTAGTTGGGTCATTAAAATTAAAATTACCTATTTACCAGTTTAAAAGTTTGTTAGATGTCCCAATTTTGGTACGAATAATAAAAGGCGATTTTTCTTAGATTAAGGTTCACAAGAGATAAAAGTACGTACCGATTAGAAAAACAAAGTACATACGCCAACTCATATTATGGTTTTATTCTTCGGAAAAAATTTATTTGCTCAAAAATAAGTTTATATCAAATCAACACTCAAAATATTTGAATTGCAATGCCGAAACTGTATCGAAAATGTAGTTCTTAGTTTTTTTACGACTGATACCTACAAGAAAACGTTCAATATATAAATTATGGAAGCACCTAAATAAAAATTCAGTTTGTTCCTTAATTTTCCAAGAATTTTCATTCTATTTAAATTCATTTAAAACGAATTTTGAGATTTGCTATACAGATGCCCACACAATTGCAATTAAAAAGCATTTTATACCTGCATACATAGGTAGCATTTGTATTGTATATATATGTAAGCGAAGTGGAAGGCAAGCAAACGATAGCATGCAGGCGCAACGTATTATTTATTTTTCATTTGTCTAGCTCTGTTTTCTGTATCTAGATTTAGGTCAAAGTATTATGTCTTATGATGTGTGTGCGAGACAGTTCTGCCTTGTCTGCCTATACGCTACTTTTCAGTCACTAGTCATCCTAACATAGGTGTCTTATTTTTACCATGTTGTATGAAGTTAAAAGTACCCATTTGATATAATGGCTCGGCTCGGGATCGCGAGCGAGAGCGTTTAAGTAATTTTTTTTTAGCTCAGGCTCGCAAGCGAGTGCGTTTAAGTAAAAAATGTTCTCGCAGGCTCGCGAGTGCGACAGCGTTTAAGTAAAAAATTTTGGGCTCAGCCTCGCGAGCGGAAGCAATTTTAAAAAGTTTCTCTCATTCCAAATTAAAATAACGCTTCGACGGGCATTATGTCTTCAAAATATTTAACAAAACTGAGATATATATTAAAAAGGCAGCGAAAAGCGAAAAGTGCCCATATAGTGGGGTATGAGGATATTGCATTTCCAAATTCCGGGGGCTATTAATCAATCCTTTGTTTACTCCTTTTTTTTACATACACTGAATTTTATGTCAATAATTGATTATGATTGATGAAGTGGCTCTTGAATTCAAGAGGGTCCTGTTAATAATTAAATTTGTATATTATTAGTATGATGAAAATGTGACCTCTTTCATCTCGAGAACAACTTCATTTATAATCGCAATAATTGATATTTATATACAGGCATGTATGTTTATACATTTGGACATTTGGTTTAAGGATTAATCATGTGTGAAATAGTCTTAAATAAACTTGGAAATATTTGGTCCGGATAGCCTTTGTTTTTGTCGTGTCTATTCTATAATTCATTACCATTTCACACTTCAAGTAATAATTATTGTTTTAATTGGAAAAAACCCATACTTAGGGCCTGTTTGAACTCAAGTCTTCTTCTTCGGCTTATTATAACAGCTAGTGAAGTTATACCGAGTCAAGCTCTATTCGAATCCTTGTCTATAGGCTAAAACACAATGTGAGTGACAACAAATAACGTTGTAAAAATCATCGACAAAACGTCTTGGAAAGTACAATGGGAACGACACGAGCGCGACAAGAATGTAACCGTAATTAGATTTATTCTTACAGATGTAGCGTCCACAGTTACAGTTTTTATAAAAAATAGTAATGTTACTCAGCTTTTTGTAAAAAAAGAAAAACGAGGTCAAAATAAAAACCGAAACTTTTGTTTTAAACCGCCATAACTCCGAGGAGGAGAGCAGTGCAGGGCTGATTGAGGACTCGTTGAGGTTCTTCATACAATGACTTCTTAATGTTGACCATACACCCTGTCTTTTTCAAGATACAGGGTTCTTTCTAAATTACCCTGTAATTCTGAAACCAAAAATAATATAACATAAAGATGTCGCAGAACTCGTACGACCCCTTCTCAAGCATTAACAACTCCACTGCGCTATCACTCTCTATTTAGAATTGCTATGCATTATTGAGGTCGACAACGGCACATATGAAAGTTAATGGCCGCTCTAAATTTCTAAAAAGAAATGAAGTAGATGAGTAGATGAGTAATAAGCATCTACGCGTCTATGCTCATAAAAGTTGTTAGTGACCCAAGCACCCGCTGTCGGCCTCCAATAATGTATAACAATTGTAAGGAAAAAAATTCCAGTAAATTTCTAAGAAAAAATTGAGGCCTTACGTTATAAAGTCGAGTGATCTCGATTTTGTATTCGACCAAAGCGTTATTGATTTGTGTTACATGTCCAGCCATTGTATGCGATTAGTTTGCCTGTGAAATAAATCTATAAGTAAACCCGTTTAGCCACTAACCACCGCACCACCCATCTGCATTTTGGCTTCATGGCATATATATGCATTGAGAAAAAGTACTTTGCTTCCACAAGGCTTCCATTGGAAGGCCTGCACCTACACTCCGCTGGATGTTAAAAGATGTGCGCGCATGTATATATAGATGTAGAGTTGCAAAGAGATGATAAAAGAGAACAATTCCAAGAGCCAGACTCAGAGAGCTTGCAAAATGAGAGGTATGTGTTCAGTAGCGTTTGTATTTTTCTAAATGGGGGTACCTGGGTTATACTGATAAAACCCGAACAAAAACTATCTCGTCCAACTTTAGCACAGGCATAGCATGGGCTGTGCAATATCTTTATATTAAAAGATTTTTGCTGAAACTGTTGAGATGCCCCCTCCCCCTGCCATACAATTTTTTGTTTGTCTAGCCCTATGGACCAGCATGGCGGAAACACCATGTATATTAGTGAAAAATTAAATATTTTGTATGGCAATTATACGTAGCAGTTATCAAATTCCTCACATTTTCAAATATTTACGATATACAACTTTTATAAGAAAGTCGCTTGCAAAATTTTCTCTTAATGTTGAAATCTTTTCAAAAAAGCCGAAGTGGTCTGGAAATTTTTAGATCTACACCGAACTTAGCTCTGATTAAAGCGATGGTAGGACTAAACTAAAAATAATACACGAACATGTACGTCCTGAATGAGTATCATTGTGTGTTTTTTAGTGAAAAACCGTTCCATCAATTCATCAGATTGCTTTGAAAATCAGAAATCATCTTTATTGGAAACTGTTTTAGTGATAATGCATTCTGTCTTAAAACACTTAAATAACAAAAACTCACAATTCGCATCTCATTCACCAACAATCTCAATTTGACTGTAATAAGAAATTTTCTTGGAGTGTGAAAATTGCATATCAGTGCAAAACTGGACTGTTGTAAAAAAAAAAACGTTTGCAATCAGGTCTAGCAAAACCCTCGAGAATACTTCCCAAGCCATGAAACAGAAATCTATATGTATGCGTTGTGAGTCCGTTTTATAAAATGTTCTATATTGGTACTTATGGAAAAGTGCCAAACATTGACTTTATATTTGCTATAGAGCCTAAACTACTATCCATACAGGAAAATAGTCTTCTAGTAATTTAAAGCTTGGCTCCTTACCTTCCCAAAGGCTACAATTCCTATATACCTTACTTAACAAAATAATAAAATAGTTTTGATTACAAACTAACCTTACCATTTCACGCTCAATAACTCTCAGCTGAGTAATAATTGCATGTGTATATGTACAGCCGTATTCCGAATCTGTAGGCTAGGATAACATCAGCCCACGGCATGCCATGACTGCACAGCGACATTACAATGATTACTCAGCTGAGAGTTTTTGTTTGGGATATCGTAGTCATTTGGTTAATATAATTTTTTTTAAATAATTTTCTTAGGAAAGGTATGAAAATGTTATTATCAAGATTATCACAACACCATTTTTCTGTATGAATAGCAGTTTAGAGAGGGTGAGCTATTCAAATCAAACTTTTGTCAGTTTTACATAAGAACACGGCAAATATTTTAGAATGTAAGGATTACGTTGGCTCTCGGATGTGGTAGGGAGGGAGTCTGTTTCATGGCTTGTGAAGTATTCTCGAGGGTTTTGGGTCTGGTGTTCAGGTTGGCGAATAAAACTTATTGGTATGAGTAATTCAGGTTAAAATAAGTCGCTATTAGTTAACGCGTTCATACGCGACATACAGAAAGATTGCAGATTTTAAAATGTCTTTTAATGCTATGGTGTTAAATACATATTGCAACGCCATAATTTTTTCTATGCGTTACAAGGGGGATGACATCTAGGGTATAAAAATGCTTACGAAACTCCACTTTCCGTTTCTTTCTTGTCTTAAATACTATTCTTTATATTCGTATTTTAATATCTTTCATTTAAATACGCAGCTTTCAAGCTTTCAATCCTGACCCTCAATTCGATATACACACATAGTTTTAATTTGTTAAATTGAACTTGAAAATTGTAAAAAAAAGTAATAGTAATTCCGCAGTATAAATTAATAGTTCTCTTTTTTTTACTTTTTCAGGTCTTGTGATTTGCAGTTTGATAAGAACAAACAACACTCTAACTGATAGAGAAATGAAAAGAAAATTTAAAGGGCCTTATAAAAGTGTTACGCATTTTTGAAAAAAATTTTACAAGAAAAATCGAATGATTATAAGTTAATTAGGTATTGCATATCAAAAGAATAATACAAGAAGAAAAAAAAAAGTGTTAAGGAGACGAAAGTTTTGTATAGAATATAAGACTTAAACCAAAAACTGATTACTATATTTACGGCAAAGAAAGAAAATCACATAAAATATCGTAGGAAATTAAAAGCCGGCCTCGCAAACGCCTATTTATGTATTGCGGGAACGGACGTGGTATGGCTACATTGATACAACAGAAAAATTGCATGAAAACTCTTACGAATGGTGGTGTTAATGGAGGTGGAACGACAACTACAACAAATTCTTCAAACAATTTGGTAACTGGACAGGGAGCAGTACAGCAAACACGTATGCTTTTACCGCATGAAATGGTTGGCATAACATCGACAATTCCACTCAGTAACGTAAATAATTCAACAACAATTACAAATACTGGTGTAAGTTCCAATAATTATTATAGTACACCGCAAATGTTTGAACAGATACCACAACAATTGAACCAAAATCAACAAACTTTGCAGGTTTTCGGCCATAATCAAGTCAATAATATACAGCAATTTAGTAGATATATTCCTCAATTTCATAATAGTGATTCTAGCCAGGTTTATTTGGCAACAACAAATACTAATAATGGTAATAATATAAACACAAATTCTCATAATATACTTGTTGCAAATTCTTTCACTACAACTCCGATTGCGGGAACAACAGTTGTAATGTCGACAACATCAGCATCAACACAACATTCATCTTATCACCCATCCAATTTAAGTATAAATAAGCAAACTATTGTTGCACATCAGCTACCACCGAATACAAACCGATCCGATAATTCGGCAGGAGCACAATATTTAGAAAATCCTCAACATATTTCCCATCAATCTGGTCAGGATGAAAATTGCTTGTCGGAGAATATCAATGGGTATCAAGAGCAATTTATTAATTGTGAGAAAAATCCAGATATCGTAACAGCTAATGGTGTTCAAACAGGTGGCGAAGAAGAACAAGAGAATGAACCAGAAATCGATATAGTTATAAATAACGTAGTTTGCTCGTTTAGTGTTAGATGTCATTTAAATTTGCGCGAGATAGCGCTTAATGGTTTCAATGTAGAATTTCGCCGTGAAAACGGTATGGTGACTATGAAATTAAGACGTCCGTATACAACTGCCTCAATTTGGTCATCAGGACGCATTACTTGTACAGGTGCTACGTCTGAAGAACAGGTGAATATAGATATATAGAAACATCTTCTTTTTCAATGGAATTATATATTGATTTTGTTTTTGTTTCTTTTTTATTTTAAAGGCTAAAATCGCAGCTCGCCGATATGCTCGTTGCCTTCAAAAATTAGGTTTTAGGGTACACTTTAACAATTTTCGTGTAGTAAATGTTCTGGGTACATGTAGTATGCCATGGGCCATTAAAATACTTAATTTTTCCGAGAAATTTAAGAAAGAAGCTAGTTATGAACCAGAATTACATCCAGGAGTTACATACAGGTTGCGATATCCAAAAGCTACTTTAAAAATATTCTCAACAGGAAGTATAACTGTTACAGGTTAGTAATAAAATTAAAAATGTTAAAAAATATAAAATTACTCAAGCTAATAAAATTTATCTTTGTAGCTGGCAGTGTGGCACATGTGCAAGCAGCCATAGAGCATATTTATCCGTTAGTTTATGAGTATCGTAAAAGACGTACTGCAGAAGAAATAGAACAATTACGTTCTAAACAGCGGGAAATTGTTGAGGAAATTTCAAATGAAGTCAATGAGATACATTCCCCAAGTGCTAAAAGGATAAAACCGTTAGGATTGGCTGAAAATGATCCTCACGAGGATATTATGAATGTGTCAGACTATGAAGTAGATGACCCTGAAGAGGATGTGTAAACGACTCCTTTCTTTAGTTTTAAATACCAAATATTTTTCTAAATAAGCAACAGCATTCATCTCAAACCTCAGTCTTCTCAAATGAGGCAAGTACAATATCGATTTTTTTTTAATTTTTTTTTTATACTTTCCTATGGAAAATATCTAATTGGGAGGAGTGTTATTTATAAATGGGATTTTTTTTATTGCCGTGCAATAAATATTGTCTTAAGTAGTGTTCTTATTGGTTATCAATTTTTTCGGTTTTTACGTGATATGTAAATAACAAAACTTGAAAGAAATCTTCCCTGGCAATTCTTTGTTTGAGAGTAGATGACACAATAAAAATTATATAAAAATCAACATTTTTTCAAATTTAAGTACTTTTAATACTTCTATATATATATATATATATATATATACACTCACATACACATATACGTTACAAATTTTACTAAAATGCCTAAAGGTATAATTGTGAATCACTTTTGTTTTTGATAATAAAAGTGTATGGCTTAGAAATCTTATATAATCTATTTGTTATGTGTTGTTTTTTAGCATACTATGCAAATTCTTCGCATTGACATGACTTGATCCAAACCATAGTATAGATTACTGATCTCGGATGCCCAGTCCCAACTTATATCGGTGGAATCTATTTTTGAGTCGCAAAAATGTTCTCGTGATACAAATTTCTAGAGGATAGCAGATAAAAATGTATTTTTCTTCGATATGTGTTACATCTGGACATCTGGGTTTTACTTTTTTCTGTTGTGATTTGGTGAATTTAAAATCTTCATTCTTTTCTCAATACCACATCAGAGTCCTTCTACCTCACCTCGGTATAATTTGGTGGATCACTTTAATTGCTTACACATAATGCTCATGGTTACATGTTATAAGTCCACTTTTAATTCTTTTCTCATCAGAGAATCGCACCAATCTGGTGTTGTTTAAATTCTGATTGTAGAAAAAAAAAAATTCAATAATGTCGAATTAGTTTGAACTGAGCATTTGTTCCGGGTTCAGCCAAAGTGCTGTTCGTTTGAAGCAAATATGGTGTGTCAGATTGGATTCATTTTTAAAAGCGGAAAGTTCGCTCTGAAAATTTTCTCTCGCTTAAATATGAATTAACCTGGTTACCATTTGTCATTTAGGAAGAGAGATTTTAAAATTTGTTTAACAAAATAATCTACACCATAGTAGCAATATTCCACTATTTCCATGTTAAAGACAAATACAACAATCACCGTAATAAAAAAGATGTTAAATTAATTTTCTTTAGTTATTTTGTACGAAGATTGGCTACTTGAAAACCATCTTTTAACCCAATTTAATGAATTTTCATTGCGATGGTTCAGATGCAGACTTACATAGAATTTTGTTTATCTAATTGTGAGTATAGAATATTTGTGGAGATAATTAAAATTTCCTATCTGGAAAGTATTCCGAATAAGAGCTTCTAACAAAAGTCACACACTTTTATCATTTTACAGTATTCAATATAATTATATAGGCCCACTTGTAATTTTTCGAAATGTTTGGGGATCAAAATATTGTTAGTAACGTGTAGAGCACTTAGAAAAATGTATATTTACCCGTTATCATGAACACATAAAAATATAGGTCCATTTAAGAAAAATTGGTTTTTTTTTATTAAAATATGAAACAAGAAAGAATAAAAAAATGGTTTTTTTTTAATTAATGACACTTTTATTTGTAGTTATTAGTGTAAAAAGTTAGCATAATATAAGTGTTTGTCGTGTTTTCTCCTTCTGATGGCAGGTCTGCCATTCGTCTTCTTTTGTTACGTCACTCTGTATATAAATAACAAGTATATGCTTTGGATCTCTTGCCGCCGATGTGGATCGCTTTTGTGGATTTGGTGTTCCTTACTATGGTGGTTCTTTGCTGCTTGATGTTAGTTTTGACAAGGTAATTCATCATATACTACATCTGAAGTTTGAGACATCTTCCACTATACTTTTCCATCTGTAATTAATACCTATATGGTCAATTTGGCTTTGAGTTCTTTCATCCAGAGATACTCTAAAGTTCCCGTCAAGAATAAGCTGGCGAGAACTACAAGAAAAAAGAAGTCATCGTTCCCATTGGTGACAGTGCGCTCACGTCTTTTGTTGGGATAGAATGGATCATGTTATTTAATAGCATGTAGAGCTCTTCTTAAGTATCCTCTTCAGTGAGGAATGATATCTGCTCGGTTGGTAGAAGGCATGAATATATAACAAATCTCACAATTAAAATATGCTTTATCTATTTAATCAAAGAACACATCATGAATTGATGAAATTGTTCGTGGTGGTGTTGACAAGGAACTAAAATATCCTAAAGCATTTGTTGCTCTTACGTCTGTTTAAAGTTCTGGTGAAATGAATTTTTCTAAGTTGAAAATGGATATTACTTATTTTCTATGCAGTCTCACAGATTTATCTTAGTCTGGATTGGGATCCAATTAATATGTGCAAAATTCGCTGCCTTTGTCACGTATAATAAACTATTATGATTGTGCCCTTCGGAAGCAAAGCATTACTAATCAGCCAATCGTTCTGAGAAACCAATTGAGACTTGCCTAGTCATCATTGTGATAATATAAAGTGAGGCAGCGGCGTAGAAATGAGATGGTAAATTGTACCGTGACTAAACAGTGGCTTGAGAGGAGAAAAAAAGATTGTAGTAATTATTAAAAATACATATATTTAAAAACGAAATTTTTTAGCTACGATAAAACGATAAAGAAATTAGAAAAAACTTGTAATGTTTGAGCCTGAGCCAGAGGATATTTAAACGAACGGACAAAATCAATCATCATTCATTGGTAATTCAATTTTTCAAAAATGTCATACCCAAGATTCTCTGAATTTAAAATCAAATTCGTTCAATTTAAAAAAAAAAAAATTATTTCATTAAAATTGTAATCCAGTAGGCAATTTTTGAAAAATTCAGATTTTTCAGAAATAGATAAGGCGTTTTTCTATGGGCAGAGAAAAAAAATTCAAGCTATAACCACGGATCTTCTTCTTCCAAAACAAACAAAATAAGCGGCAAGAAGTGACAGAAAAATAAAATGACAGAAGTATTTATGTAGCCATTTAAATTTTGAACAGCACAGAGATATAAAAAAAACAGCAATATTGTTATACCTATTTGCAGTCCTGAAAACCCCCGAGCGTGCAGTACAGCATCCGCAGATGATATCAACTATAGTGGTGGTATAGTGGTGATCGGTTAGAAATGGTAATGTTTGGACTGATCCTGGGACGGGGAGAAGGAACTAAAGATTACCGTTCTGTACAGTTGCCTGATAAGAGCTACAGGGCATGTAATAGTCACACAACTTTAGTAGATAATTAATTATTTTAACTGGGTGACTGAATTTTGCTTTTTTATATTATTTGGATGGCATGAGGGTATTACATTGATTTAGGACTAAATTCAGTAATACGGTAGTAAGGTTACAAACTAAGAAAAAAGTTATAACCAATTTTGACGATACCCTAGATTAAGAGGAGTGTCCGTAAATATAGCTGCCACTGTTTTTTGAAAATGTGCTCGTTAGATGAGACAGCCATTAATTGATAGATTTTCAGCGGATGTCATGGGATCTTCCGTGTTGTTCAACCATAGAGCAGCACTGACTTGACAGATTCAATTTTGCTCATGTAGAGTGCCTTCTGTTCTCTAAACCGGCATCTGAAGTAAAAGCACCTGAAGTAATTTCGGATTTATCCATTTATAAATGTTGATTAAATTCATTAGAATCATTTTCAACTAGTAGTAAAGGTCTTCTTCTGCTTTTTTTTTTCTTATGAAAAATATATTCTGATGAACATTCGTTTTCAAAACGTATAGCTGATAAAGTTGTAGGGAAAATTCTTGCCGCGTCCCGCTACTTTTATATCGCGCGATTTATACTTATATTTTTGAAATTTCGAACCATCCACAAATTTGTACTATATGTACAATCATATAAACTAATTTACATCGAAAAATAATTCATATTATGTATGTATATATAGTGGAGGATATATTTATTGTCCCTGTTTGCCGTGCCTCCATATCATCAAGAACTTGTCGCTTAAAGAAAAAGTTTCAGTCATCTGCTATATCATCTGGTCTCTTTCATTTCACTTTTCCATGCTCCTTGTCATGATACTTTCATGAGTATCAATATCCTAATCAAATACTATTGGTGCTACTTGACGCCATATAGTGCTTTTATAAGATCAGAAGAGTCATAGATTAGAGGTAAGGCTGTGGATAAGGCAAGAACCACTGTTCGGCAGCGTTATATGACAAGCTGCATTTTTTTTCCTCCAATAGTTATATTAAGGACGGCTTTTCGGTTAAAAAAATAAATGCCATAATGAGATTTAAGGCAGGCTTGGTTGAGCTAAATGCTGCCAGCTCATGGAGGAGAGAGGGAAGGAGCTTATGCTCGTTGTGCAATTGGAACGAGGAGGAGGACTTATTGCGCTTTCTGCATAGGTGCCCAAATTTGATCGAGTTTATGGGAAAAGTTTGTTAAGTGAGCTTGAGGGAATTGAGTTTTTAAATGGTAGAAATAATTTCAATGATCTTCTCTTTTTTGTTACCAAAGCGTGGAAATATAATCTTTTCTTATCAATCAATTCAATAATTACCAACCGTATATGCATCACCTTGCATTGGCTTTGTTTGTAAGGTAATTTGAGTATTATATGTATACTATACCTACTTTCTTCTACTCTTCTACTAATATCTGTTTTCTTTGCTCTTTTTTAATTTTTGGTAGTTATTTTTTTTTTAGTTTTTCTTAGTTTTTGTTTGTCAACCTCGGCAGACAGGCTCGGTACCAGGTCGAATTTTTACTCCTTGATCCCGTTGGATAATATAAGGTAAAAAATAAAAAAATGAATAAAATCAAATGTACCTCTTCCAGAATATTCAAGGATAAAGGATAAAATCCTTATTCTTGTTGATATCCTTTTCCGCATATATTTTCAAGATGATATTTTTCTGAGAAAACTTGAAGTCCTATCTTTCAAATGAGCCATATTTCATTGTCCTAACATGAATAGAAAAATATATATGAATTATTAAAGAAGACCAGGACAGAATTTTTGTGAAATTTTGAAAATGCCATAACTCGCGAAATACACATTGTATAGGGAAAATTTTTAATTTGTATTTTTGTTTTAACAAACCTTCCAAGTATGTAAAATTTCAACAAAATTTGTGATGGTAAGGTCAAACTTTTTGTGATTTTTGGTCGATTTGCTATGGAATGACCGCGTGTTGATTTTTTTTTTATTTTCTTACTCAACTTCACGACTTGAATGGCAAAAAATTATTAGTAATACCTCTTGTATTATAGCCTGTATATCGTGTCTTTACGGTATGTATTGTTTCTTCGTTTTGCTTGCATTTATGAAGGTTCATCAATTACTAATAAGAAACAAAGCATTGTACGCTGTAATTGAGGCTTGTCTGTAGTGCGTGAGATCGATAAATATATTTATTCTTGATGATGTAAGGTAAGAAATTACTGTTTGTTTGTGCTGTGTAACTTGTGGATCCCCTTGCAATTTGCATTGATATTATAGAAACGAATACAATACTACCGTTGTACTATCCCAGCTGATATTATAGAAACAAATACAATATTACAGTTGAGGAAATGAAAGCATACAAAAAGGCATGAAGCAGCAATTTTTTGAAGCTTGAAAGTGTTTAGCCTGTGTATGCTTTCACCCATTGCATGTCATTAGAAAGAAGCAAATTTTTGTTGTTATCTTCCCGCGTGCTCCTTTGGAATGTTATTGATAGATTTGTTATTTTCAAATCTTCCGAAGGCAGTTTCATAGAAGTATCTTTAATTTACGTCTAATTGACACAGTACATAAAAAGCTTCCAATGGTAATTGCTACGAAACTCTTCTAATTTGCTTCCTATGGAAGTTGCTTCTGGTTTTGCAGCTGAGATTTGACAAATATTTCTGAAAATTGTATGATTTTGTATAGTCTATCGTGTTTGGTATTACATATTATCTAAGGGTTTTCGTTGATCATTCGATTACTATCTAATGTCTCTTTTTAATAGTGGCATAACTAAGTGAACGCTACATTAAAACCGAACTTATTTAATTGAAATTTGAAAAATATATAGCTTAAATATTCTTAAAAAAAAGATGCAGGAGATTAACAAGACAAATATTTATGGTACATAAATTTTACCTTTGTCAGGCTCTCTAAAAACTGTCTATTTAAGTTAAAACACGACATCCTATAACGACAAAATTATATTATGAAAATAGTTCAAATTTTTTTTTTTTTTAAATAAATTTATTTATTTTTTCTTATTTTCAAATTGCAGATTCAGCGCTTTGCTTCCTTAGACCACCGTTTACGTCAATAGTTTTGTAAAAAGATCATAACAAATACACTCACTGAAAAGCAATTATATAAAAAAAATGTCATTGTAGTATTTTGTTATTGTATGGTTTATAAGAGTTTTTAATTTAATTTTACTTTGTGCACAATTTGTTCATAGAATTGCGTTACATAAAAAAAAACAAAAAGGAAAAGGTCATTGATGCTATGCGACATACATAATATTATATTCAACAACATTATAATCAACTTCGCTCTTAGTTAATGATTGTTTTTTTTACCTTAAAAAACAAAAAGAGGCGATAGGAATATCTCTGACAAAACAATCGAATCAAACACTTTTCTAATCATTGTTAATAATTATATTATTACTTAATTTTATCATTCCTATCTGCCTTTCTCCTACTATTTATAAAATATTTTCTTATTTAATTAATTAATCCAAATAAGTTATTGTTTTAAGTTTAATTTTTGCGTAAAGACTGCATTAAACCAGCAAATAATTCGTTAATTTTGAACAATAGAACAAGAGTTGTATGTAAGCAAGAATCAATGAAAATTTATTGTGTTCATTCATAAATGTTTCAATTTTGAAAAAAAAAAAAAAATAATAAACATCCATACACATACGTATAAAATAGTTATTTTGACTGGAAATTTAAAAATTTGAAGAAACTACAGATAAGAAGTTAGCAGAGCTTTAGAAATTATTTGGAAAAAAAAACCATCGAGAGCTTTACTACTGTAACTAAAACAAAACAATATAAGAGAAACAAAAAGTAGTTTTAGAATAATTGAAACGTTAAATGTTTGATGTCACGATTTTTAAACATTTATTGCGATGTTAATGAAGTATACACGTTTTGTGTTTTTGATAGACCTTTTAAAAGAGCTTATTTTTGTTGTTGCTGTAATTCTACAAATAATAATAATAACAATATGGTGGCCAAAGAGTTGTAGAAAAAAAAAATTATTTTCACTTAGATGTTTAGGATATATGTACATACTCGGAAATTGCAATTAGAAAGTTACATTGTTTTTATGCAATTGATTTACATTGAGTTAATGCTTAAGTATATTCAAACAAATCTGAAGCCTAGCCATATTCACAGCTTGTTTCATGCAATCAAAAACAGTAACATCACAATCATCTAGTGTGATATAAAACCCAATTTAATTCTAACAAAATGAAAATTTTAAACAATTTGAAATTCAATTAACATTATGAGATTGGAACACAAAGCGAGCATTACGACTAACTTTTAACTAGCTCTTCGACTTTTTGTGATATGCCTTATTTAAACACAGTTTTACAAGGCATTGGGAGGCTTCGGAGCTCGACAGATTCTGAAGTATGGTAATTCATTTTCGCAATTCTGTATATATTATAAGCGATATTTTCATTATGTCCATATGCATTGTTTTTATTAGAAAACATTTTTTGTATAGTAAAAAAAAAATCCAAACCTCTGCGCTTGCCTAACTCATAAATTTCTTTTTTTATTAGAATCTCAGAAGCGCTAGTACTCACCTGAAAAGGTAACGGGAGATTTTGATATCTTAGCTCGTAAGGTATCATACTACATTTTGTACCACATTTTACTACAATTTCGTGCACCGTTGCACACATTCGAACTTTGAACTCGCAGATACAAAATTCCATGTACATGCAAAATCACGAATTCCTCTACAGTTTCATGTCCACAATAGGAATAGATAAAAGTTTTTACATCAAGGTATATCAGACTACTATGTATAGTATTCGTACTGTATTTCACCATTTTGCACTTTTGTGAAATTAAGGCTGAACCATACTGATTCAGTTAGTCACGAGCAATCCTAAGCTGACTTACACCAATCCAGGCACAGTCAAGCACCACAAGAAAGAAAACAAAACGCAGGCAACAGTTCTGATAAAGCAACGGAACTTCGACCAACTTCAAGAGAGAATTTTTCTTTCCTGTGATTTCTTGTACATGACATCGGTTGGGATTGTACACTATTTACTAATTCCCGTGCTTCACAGGCATTCTTTCTTTCATATGTTATATTTCTAGTGCTTGTTGAGTGCGGGTATCTCAACTTATTGCATAGGACATTTGGCTAGAAAAGATGAATCTTGATTATTTTATGTGGGTTGCCTGATTTGATTTCCTCACAACTATTTTATGACACGAGCATACATTTTTCTTACTTGCTTGTAACAGACTGGTTCAGTGTGGGTTCAGCCTTAAAGTTTAGTGTCAGTCAATGAGAAGTTTCATAAAATAATCATTTTAGCAGATTCGACACTTAGTTGAGTTTCTTTTAATAATATTATCATTTGCATACATAACACTTCTGCTAGAAAACGTGATCAATGGAAATCGGTATTAACTCACTATGCCGTTATTCGTTATTATCCAGTTGACAAATTGCCATATAAAATTCATCCATCTTATGTCACCACCCATAGCATGTATCATACATACATTATGTACCTTGCCTTCTGTAAACCGTATAATATCTTATATAGTTTATTTAGGGAATTACACCATTCGGCGATTGTGCTAATAGTAAATAATAATAGTATATATTTCTTTCCACTAAAATCCTAAAAGCAGCATGAGATTGCTTCATTTTCTAATTCATATGCGACAACTTTTGTTGACAGGGTTGTGTCAATTATCCTAATTTCAAATTTCATTTTCGCTTTAATATTTATATTCCAAGTTCAACAATTTCCAATCCCTAAGATTAGGTATGGCGGACAGAGAAAAGATTACAAATGTTTCTATTGCCATATATTTCTTCTCTATATATTTATTTTGAAAATCCACCGACTGAAACTGGATTATGCTGGATTCAGTATAGAACTTATTATTTGAAATTGAGCGGAATAAAGTAGTTAAGTCAAAAAGAGAAAACTATAGAAAAATGATCCCATGTTAATGTAGGCAATTTCAGTGGTGTCAGTGGCCTTGTGAAGCCTACTTCTGTCAGTGGAAGAAATTAATTTGCATTTTTGAATACTGCCAAGTATAAACAAACAGCACAGACTTAACTTTTTTTATTACCTTACACAAAGCAAACTTGAAAGCTATGATACAATGATTAACAAGGTATGGCAGATACGAGAACAACTTGTAGTATTGGCAAATCATTTAACGACAGATTTTTATCATTGAATTTGTTGTTTCATGTCATTGTGCAATCCTGCCGTCCTAAAGGAAAAAGACGTATCAGTAAAATTTCACTTTTTGGGATAATTAAAAGAACAAGCGTGATCTATATTAATTACAGAAAGATGTGTTCATACTATTAACTTATTTTTAAACGACGTAACAGCTCCCGGTTAAATATTTAATAAAAAATTAGTTTCTTCCTGTAAATCACTTCGTAAAAGTAATTAAGTACCGGTGAGAAAGCAAAGAAATTTCCAATTCGAAAATTGGTAAGAATGACGTAAGCATTCAATTGACAGTTGAAGCTGCGACACGGTATACAAACTAATAAGGACGTAGGACTAAAGGAGCCCATACACGGTCACATTTCTGTTGTCCAACTCGAGTAGGACAACAATGGTGTCACGCAGATTTAGCCGCGTGTGTGCCTGTTTGACGGTGTGACACGCAGTAGTATGTCAAGCGGCTGGACGAAAATCAAATCAGTATGATTTTTCGAGCCGGGGCTACGTGTTTGACAACTTATTATACCGTGTAGGGCGATGTTTGTCACGCATTCGGCATTCTTAAGTGAGCGCTATTGAAGTAAAGATAACAATTAACAGCTCTAGTAGCTCCTGGTATTGTGTTCCTGTACTGATGTTGGACAACATGTTTGACAAGTGTGTGGAGAAATAAGCTTTCATATGTGAATGTGACACATATCAAGTTGGGCAACATGTTCGCCGTGTATGGGCCGCTTAATATGAACCACGGTCGGCACTAAAGATATTTTGTATTAACACTTTAATGCATGGATTAAAATGTCTGGAATTGCTTACCTGATCGTTTGCAAAAAGCATTACTTTTCTTGGATACATTTAGCTCCCAGGTCATAAATGTTCTAAATTGAAATTTTCATTTACTATGATATCAAACATTGTAATTTGTCAAAACTGTTACCCGAAATAATTTTTTTTAAACATTTTTCTGAATTCTTCATATGAATTGTGATGCCGTGACGTCACAACTCAACTATCAAATAATTAGTATGTGGGCATACCTTCTTACTCAGTATACCGTGAATTGGCCATTAATTGTTAATCTTTATACCATGCTTGGAAGCTATCTTCTAGGTATCCTCAGAGGAGATGTATCTTCCACTATAGAAACGTGTAATAAACATTCATCATCGACATCTTTTTCATACTAGGAATATATTAGTTTTGCATTTAGCAAACATTTTTCACGCACAGACTTTACTTAGAATAAAGAACTTAGATCGAGTGTTTCTTGTAGAAGAAACTATTCATGACAGATTTCTCGAGGGCGAAAGATAATTGAAATATTTGAATAAAATTCAGGCCATAATATCTAAGAACGAAGAACGAAGTTTGTTTTGATTGAGAATCATTTCTGACGCAGAATATTGGACGTAGGAGATTGTATGCGGTAGGCCTAGAAGGGATGGATTTCCTGATGATATTGAAAATTTATTGAGGAGTTGATTAAAATTCATTCCCAAAATTTTCGATATTTTTGATAATTGGCTGATCGTTTTATATTGTTTAGTTTGTTTAGTGTAAGCTTTAGGTAGTGTTACCGGCATAGTTAAGGAAAATCATCTATCTGTATTTAGCTTTAATGACGAGTTTTCATTCAGTAGGTGAACAATATTGGACGTAAAATTAACTCTTTTGAAAGATCTTCAATTTGTTTGCACGGTGGCTGTTAGATATGGAAAGCTGTGAATTACTTAGGAGTGTTTGAAAAGCGAATTGATTTAATTTAAAGATTAGCTCATTTCTTCACATAATTGCATCGTCAATCTGTTACGTCAGGTATAGAGAATATTTCTTAAAAACGTTCAATTTGAATTACTATATAGATTGACAGAAACTTTTCCAATTACACAATAGAATTCTAAAATCATACCTAGAGATACTATAGTTATTTCAAAGATATGCAGAAAATAATTATCATACTAATTTGCATTATTAAAGTATAGTCCAGATCACAGGAGTATTATCTACATAGACTTAATGCTGTTTTTTTGCATTAAAGAAGTGAAATAATTTTTTTTATTTTATTTTATAAAATATAACACCTTGGCCATAATATTTTAGATGCTTCGAAAAGAGATTAACAATTTAATTTTTAGACACTTTTTTTTTTCTTGCAAAATGTATTGATACTCAGTATAAATGTATATCCTACTACGCATACAAAAAATCAAAATATCACTGAAATAAGGAAACATAAATCATTTTCAGTTTGGCTAAATTTTACATGAATATGTATATTACATATAAAGTAAGTTCTGCTACAACTGTTTTGAATAAGTCGTATTTTCAAAGCTCGAGCTTTTCTAAACTTATATACGTTTCTTCGTAAGTTTTTTTTTGTTTTTTTATACACATCAATAATTCTTGACGTATAAAATAAACTGAACAAAAAAAAAAATAATAAAACAAACAAAACAAAAAAATTAAAAGAAACCAAAGACTTGAATTATTAACATGTTTGCACTAATTAATGTTAACAAAAAAAAATAAAAATAAAAATAAAAAGAAAGAAAGAAAAAAAAACAATTTTTCTAGGGTGTAAGACGTCCTAAAGCCTAGTATCGAGTTCGAGTACAAATTTTAGCGCTGGTAAAATCGTTAGCAAATATTTTACTAGTGCAGTTGACCAGTAAAAACACTGAACCTGCTCTCTTTATAATATAGATGGCACTATAACTTCTATACACATTTTAATGCTGGTAAAATTTTTGACTTCCTATTTCTATGACAATTCGCAGATTGTTTTTTTGATTGATTTTGAAGGGTTAAATTGTGTTTTATTAATAATATAAAAATTAATTACTTTGTTTTCGACAAAATATCAATTAATTACCAGAAATTTTAATGTGAAATATTTTTGGAGGCCGCGTTAAATTTTACTTTGCCCGAACATAATACTAGGCTTAAGAAGGAGAACAAACATAAAACATCATGTTTTATTGAAAATATGAAATTTCTATTCATTTATAATAAATATTCTAGTTAACTGACTTTTTCTTATTATATTAAGCCTTATTATTATTATATTATTATTATAACAATTACTTTTTATTAAATTTAGTTGTGTTGCTGCTTTTTGTTAAACAAAATATTTAGACAAAACAGATTTTCGATTTATTAAGAAAATGGTTATATTTTAAAGAAAGAAAGAAAGAGAGAGAGAGAGAGGTAAATAAAACACCTACAGATTTATACATATAAAATATTATTATATGAAATGAAGAAAAAGATTTAATGAAATTGTATAAAAACAGAAATTTTTTTTGAAGATAAAACATGTTCTAAACACAAAACTTTTATTACATAGTGCCAAGAAGAATATTTATTGAAAAATAAGAGAAATAAACAATATTAAGAAACAAAATGCAGAAGAAGAAGAATAAATGAGTTAACTATTAATAAATCAAAATGAAATTTAGTTTTTTGAAATATTTATTTTACATTTCTTGTTTTTTTTAAAGGAATCACGTCATGGTTGTTGTTCATTCATTAATATTGTTTTGGTGTCAGACAGAAATTATTATTTGCTTTAGAATGATTCGTGGAATTAATGTGCTGGTTTGTACCTTTTTTTGTGTTGACTCAATTTATTATTGAATATTACCAAAAGTACTTAACATTATTGTACGGCAACAAATTCAAGATTCTTCGTATCGAAAAATTTGTTTTTTTTTTAACTTGTCAAATGAAAACTC
Organism: Dioctria linearis; assembly: GCA_963930735.1. Lineage (NCBI taxonomy): Eukaryota > Metazoa > Arthropoda > Insecta > Diptera > Asilidae > Dioctria > Dioctria linearis. Next base: position 17,775,566 of record OZ005742.1, on the reverse strand, counting down.
AGGAAAGAAGGATACAAAATAATTGGGTACCAAGTACTAATATGAATAAATTAGATAAGTTATTATCGCTATTACCATTATCTTCATTAAATCTGAAATATTAATATTTACGTTAAAATTTGCACCATTTGCCGCACGAATTTTGATTTCGGTTGATTAAGTAATACCAAAGAGAGCATATAACTGTTATATGTTTTTTGGTAATACTAATATCAGGACTTCGTACCTATTACTTACTTTAGTTATTATAATATGGACTAAAAAAAAGCACTTCAAAAAAGCAAATCAATTATATATATTTTGGTATAAAAAATTGATATCTGAATTCGAGCAAAATTTGTTGAGATAAGTTGTAAGCATTTTCAAAAATTATGGTGCCTGCGTCAAATTTTGTGATTGGCTCGTGCTTATGAATAATTGTCATCACATTTCACAACAAGACAATAATTATGGTATATCTCCATTAAATGGAAAAAAATATATTAGAATAGTAGAGAGCTAGATGAGAATGAGGTTTATGCGTCGTTGCTTTGTGTGTACATACGAGGTGTGATAAAAAATACAGTGAATGATTTTCTATAGCAGCAACTGTTTGACGCTATATCCATTTGAAGTTATCCGTCTGATAGCCTAATCAAAAAAAAATTTCGTGCCTATTAACTAAAAGCCGGCACATATTCGGTCCTGAAGGGACCCTTACGTCACTTACCCATATCCATCAGCGAAGGCGCAGATGGTTTGCCTTCTGTGTGTGCCCCAGCCACCCATCTGACTCTGAGGGCAGATGTTTTCAGAGTCCCTTAGAGTCAGATGGGTGGCTGGGGCACGCACAGAAGGCAAACCATCTGCGCATTCGCTGATGGATGTGGGTAAGTGACTTAAGGGTCCCTTCAGGACCGAATGTGTGCCGGCTTTTAGTTAATAGGCACGAATTTTTTTTTGATTATAGCAGACGGCAGTGGCAGGTTTTTCGTGGAACCTCCCCACACTCCGCCAATAGCTGAGGCGAACTAGCGTGCTGCCCTGCAATCAACGCTGTCCGTCGAGTGATCTGTCAGCTCATGCTAGCAGTCTGGACTTTACGTCCAAGCCAATCACTCAACATATGTTCCATAACATTTTTGATGATATTTTTCGCACATAGGATGGATTGAGACGAGGCTTGGACCCGAACGGGTCCCTGGAACGTAGTCCAAAGCAAGGCCCATTGTTCACCCGCCAGATTTATGATCAATTGCTCATATTTAAGTCCCAACCGGGCGCTCTAACAAAATTCAAAATTATCCCCCATCCTCCTTACCGGTTTCATGGAGTTCTTCCAGGAAAAATGTGAGCCAAGGAATCTGTAACGTTTTCCTGAGAGAGTCGGACAGTGACAAAGAAAGATAGTCACTGCTTCGGAATTTCATCCGTATCCTCTGCATACCGGATCGGCAACAAGTCCCATCCTGTGTAGGTGACTCCTGAGAAGAGAGCGTCCAGTGAAAATTGACACTAGAGTTATTAGTTTAGTTAGTTTAGTTCTTGTTTAATCTCAATAACTTTTTCGTTTCGTGGTCTGCCCCACAGGTGCTTTGTAGTTCTATCTGAAGGGTTATCTAACCAAAGGCGACTGTGTTGGCAGTCGGCCCAATTTTGAGGTTGAATTTTTTTTCTATTTTTGTTTTCTTTTTCAAACAATTTCATTTTGTTGGTCATAATACCTATGTACCATCAACATTCTAAAAATGAAAAATTATTTGTTGATCTTTGATGTATTGACGAAGCCATCTAATAATATTTTTTTTTATTTGGCTTAGTAAGCTCCTCAGATATGGTTTGGGCAAGTCCTAATAAATAAAAGCTTGAGATACTTCTGATTGGCCCCTATTGTTGAATTCGCCGGGTGAACGAAGCTTGCAAATTTGCCAGTTTGAGATTATAGAAAACGTTCAAGTTTCCCTTGATTATTGAAAACAAATGAATCGAATCCTGATACTGAACGTGGCAGTTCAGTCGGCGGATTGAAAAATCGTATCGTGAATAGAAAGTGAATCTTACTTGCGGCGGGAATCATTAATCCGACGGATTGAACAATAGGGGCCATTCATGTAGGAAAATTGTCTTCCCGACTGAATGCGATATCATTGCAAAAATACATACTCGTACACTTGTAAATATTTCTTCACATTTTTTCCACATTTATTGAACTGAAAAAATTAATTGGTTTATAATTTTGATGGGTCAATTCTGTTTAAACTTTGCATTCAAAATCAAATATAAACGAGCATGTAAAAATATTACCAACTGAAGATAAAAAAGGGGCTCCGATACTTTTAGAAAGAGCCACACTTTATTTATTTTTTTGTACCAGGCGATTATCCAAGCAAAATTTTTCTCAACAGTACAGTACACAGTCATACTTTTGTGACTCCGAAATAAGACTATTTATTAATTCGCTTATTCATATAGTTTGAGAAGTGTTTTGAATAATTTTGATAAATGTAGTTATACCGTCTACACACCAACATTTTTATATGTATGTACATATATAAATTGAGTCGTTTCGTATCAAAAATGCATAAACCCAAATGACATCACTTGTATAGCTCTCAGCATTATTTAGGCAGAACCAACGCAAAATTAAATAATTCTAATTTTGGTATGTAAAAAAATCATTGGTAATCGTCGGAGCTCTTCTATTCATTTTAAAATGAAACAAAAAATTTAGAATAAAAAAATTAAAATATTTTGACTCCACTCAGTAGTAAATGTCTCCTGAATCACTTGTTTCTGTGTTTCTACTTTTATATCACTTATTAAGTTTTAAATCAAGTAATTTCAACGATTGTAAAATATGTTTGCTTTGGTTTTAAACTAATTTCATTTAATATACAGGAAAAAATTTATTTGCATCATTATTTCAAATTTTCAATCATATTTTTCGTAAGTAGAGACATCTGTTATGTTCTTAGGACATATAACAAACAGGAATTGAGGGTATTTTATAAAGTTTGTGCATGAGAGAAACGGTAATTATATCTCGAAGGATGAAAAATTACAGACAAAAATGAGATGCACATATGAAAAAAAAAAACAAATCTAGTAACCAGTGGAAGCTTATTGGAGGTAAATAAATGGAAGCGTGTAGAAATTTAAAAAACCTTGCACTTCTAGAAAACTTGCAACACTATATTGGCCTTCACTTAATTTATTTTATAAGGGCTCCCTGTTTGCTATAATATTCTAATCTTATGTTACTGCACCAATCATATAGTACAACGAGAAATCATTTAGAGAACACAAGAAATAGATTGAAAATGGATTGGCAGTCTTTTGTTTTGTTTGTTTTAATACCATGGCTCGCTCAAGGGAAATCTCTTTCTAGTCCATAAATATTTTTTTCTTATTCTAATAGTTTCATCGATAAAATAAATGAGTCTCTATAGAGAGCCACGGTATTCAAGAGAAGAAGACATTCAATTGTCGACTTAGTTTTCTTCCAAATGATTTTTCTAAAAACACATTACCTGTATGTGGTTTGGTTACACAGAACAGTTTAATTGGCTCTGCTTACTCCTATAGCAGGCTTATAATAATTCATAAACTCTGTCTGACAATTAATCCATTTTAAGTGTTTTTTTTTCCGTTTAGTTATATTTATGCGCAGATTATATTTTATTTTAGTAAGTATATTTCCTTTGTAGATAATTAATTAAATTGAATAAATTATTGTGATTTTATTACACGGCCCATCATAAAAATCATTGCATTTTGAGCATACATTAGAATCTTTAAAAAGGCACATAAATTTATTTACTACTATCAGTAATTGATAAGAAGTCAACCGTGTTAAAAACAATTGGAGTTATTCTGATAAAGGAAAATATTGCGATCTGATAGATCTTATTGATATATCAGACCACTTATCTGCAGATGCAATTTCTATTTCACGGCTTGTTACTATGTGTATGTATTCCTGCGGTTTTTTGACAGATTGAAACGTAAATGCATGTATTTAAAAAAATTACATTTAGTTCAAAGTATTTGTCAAAATAATTTTTCCGGAAATAAATGATACAAAGTTTTCTACAGGCAAACATTTAGATGCACGTGAAAAGCTTAAAATATACCTATAAATAGGTACCAGCATCCTATATGAGCGTGGAAAGTAGGAGCAAAAATTAGGAAGGGTTAGTTATAGAAGGATAGAAATATGGACTATGTACATCAGAGTAAAGGCACTTTCACATCAAAAACAAGAGCCGAAAAACTCAATTTATTCCATTTTAAAACAAGATTTTTGCTCCAATGATTAATAAAATGCAGGGAAATAGGATAAACTAAGAATTTCACTGAGAATTTTCGGCCGATAAAACATGGATTTTATTAATCATTGGAGCAAAAATTTTGTTAAAGTGGAATAAATTCAGTTTTTTGGTTTACATTTTTTCAGTTCTTGTTTTTGCTGTGAAAGTGCCTTAAATGATATAGAAAATGGAAAGGAATAAAGAATTCAAATCAGTTTTTTTTAAAGAGAAAATCTGACAGACTCTCAGACTGGAGGACAAATTAAAGGCAGCGTGGATATTATTTAAAAACAAAATACACAATCCTAAAAATCGTGCGGGATATGCAACTCATATAATAATTTTTAAAAATAACTAGGATGTGAGTTATTTTTGTTTTTTTAAGGTAAAATTATATAATATTACTAAATTAGTTAGTTGAATCAAGAAAAGTCTAAAAAAGAGGTAATACTGTAATACAACTAGAATTGTTCTGAGCTCAGTTCAGAAAACATATTTCATTTATGCAAAAAAAAAAATGGTGACTGTCTGCGAAGTTGTTCAAAAATCCCAGCACTGAAGAACTGGAACGAAAAGTCTTGTCGTCACATAAACTCAAAAAACTCCGTTAATTTTTAAGAAATTTTTTAATTCAATATTAAATTTGAATAGTTTATTATGTATGTATTTAAGATTTATATCTACTTAGTCACCAATTTTGATTGTTTTAGCCACTCTTTCTGAAAATTGTTTTTGGCCTTTGTTACATCTTTTCGTAGTTTATGCTTCACTAGTTCAATTGGTCGCAGTTCGGTGACATTTGGTGGGTTCACTATTTTGGAACAAAATCGATGCTCTTATTGTACCACTCGACGGTGAGCTTTGTATAACGACAGATGACTAAATAAGGCCAAAAATATATATATAGCGTCTATGTTCTCTTAAAAATGGTGGTGCTTGAAATATATAGGTTTATTTTAAGCAATTGTTGACATAAGTTTTTGCATCGATTGTCCCTTTTGCTCCTGAGGCCACATTGACAAAAAGCTTACCAAACCATAGTTTTTGGTCTAAATTTTTCCATTCCAATTGACTTTTCTGGATCGGAAAGTATAACTGTGCCAGCTTTAACGGTATAAAATTGCAAAATTGCTTTCTCCAATAATTGTTCCTTACTTCTTTTTTGCGATTTTTGCTTTTTATATATCTTCAGCTTGTTGCTTTTCTTCCCGCGTTGAATCATTCAGTACGTTTACATGAATACTTGAGTACTTGACTTGAAATCCACATGAAACTCAAGTACGGTTTTTGGTTGAAGTAATTCCAATTACTTGACTTGAAATTTACTTGAAGTGACATTTTTCATTTGACAACTCTTCATTAACTTCAATACAGATTGCGGATTTTTAGATACATATCTTGAGAAAAGTGCTAAAAATCACAGTCTGAATTATCAACAATAATCTTCTTCTTGTTCCTCTTTGCCGTTTTCATATTTCGCACAAATGAAAATTTTCAAGTACTGAAGTTGAGTTTACATGAATTTTTTCAAGTAAATCGAACAAAATTTTGTGATTTACTTGACTCAAGTATACTTGAAGTCAAAGTGCGTTTACATTATATTCTGTTTACTTGATCTCTACTTGAAGTATACTTCAAGTATTCATGTAAACGTACTTATTATTGTGTGACTCATTTTCAATTTTCGAGCGATATCGCGTATCGATGATGATTTGTTCAGATCAATCACCCTCAAGACACTTGATTCACACTTTCTTGTGAGCCCGCCATCACGGTGATTTTTCAATACTGAACCATTGCAATTATTATTGGTCCGCGGAATACTTGTGGCTTCTGAGAAAATTGTATGTCACAAAAAATTTGGCGACAATACTTTTCGTTCCAGTCCGTTTTCCAATGTAGACGGCTAAATTATGCTAGGGCAGTTACATTGCGAGCATCTAAGGAGTATTTAATTCGGCGCAGGAGGTTAGAAAGGTTTTCAAAACATGAAATAGGCATTTAATATTCTCGAAAAAAATGTACTTTTAAATGAGTTTTATTGTTGAATCAGAATTTGAGGACACTTGTTTTAACTCTCTTGATATTTTTTTCATATTCACATTTTGTTCTTCTTATTTTCTTTTATATTTATTTTACTGTAATAATTAAAGGCGTTTTTTTCTTCCATTTACAAAACGAGATTTCTAGTTTTAGATAATTTTTGGTAAAAAAAAATCGCACTCAATATGATTCAAATAATATCTGACAACTTCCAAGTGCTCCTAGTTATAATAAACCAATTCCATAGAATTCTTCTTGTCTTTTTTACGCAATAAAAAGTTATCTTGAAATTTATTTCTTACTAGATGGTGTATGTTTGCTGAAAATAAACAAAAAGGCACGAATAATATTCGAACCAACCAATAGACGTACCTACGTAATTGGGCAGTTCGTACAGCACAGATCTTGTTATCCGGTATACTGTAGAGTTTAATACTTTAATTACTCATTTTCAGATAAGAAATCGTCGATAGTCCTTTCCAGCAGGTAAATCAAACCTCTGGTCCAGAAAATTTCTATCCCCCCCTACCATTTTAATACAAGTAGTTTCATTGACATAAAGTAGAGTGCAGCAAATGGGATTTAAAAACCCAATTGAGTCTTCCAACATATATTTGCTCTCGGATCCACGATATTCAAATTCAAGCAGAGAATATTCATTTTTTCCACAGGTTTTACTCCGATGTGAATGTTTTTACTAAATTACTATGATTGACATTTTTCCGTTGAATGATTTTCATTTTAAATTTATTTATAATACGTTGTATGATTTATGTTTAATGTTTAAACAGTATACATTCGAAAATTTAGTTACCGAACTGCTCTACGCAATTCAACTTACTGAACTGATTTACCAACAACTAGCTGATAAATACTAAATTAATAACTATAAACTTTTCTAGAAGAATTCTATTAAATATTATGTTTAAGAAATAATTGCAATCGGTAAAATAAAACATGATAAAACTAAAATCATTTATCCTGATTTAGTTAAAATTTATAAATTAGAACACAATTTGCAGAATTTACATGACTGGAAGAAGACAACATCTTTTTCTACAACAAACGTAACTGATAAATATACTAAAAAAAACTTGGGTAGTGACTACTTTCGCTGGTCATGGTTTCTTATTAATTAAAATGGTAGCAATAAAAAAAATAATTTGAAATGAAACATGAAAGTTATATGTAATTACCTTATGTCCTATAGCAATAAGAATTCTGAAGATGTAAATACAAAATCGGCAGAGGATTCCTTAGTTTCAGATAATAAATAAATTAAAAGCAAAGAACAAAAAACCCCCAAATTCAACAAATTACATAAATGTATATGTGGAAATTTTGAACAATAACATAACAATAGATCGATTTAATTTGAAATGAAAAAGTTATGTGCTTGTAATTTCAGTAATTAGGAAAATAAATGTTAAAGGAAATTATGTGAAAAAAAGAAATAAATGTATTTTGTGGTGTAAATTAAAAGTAAGAAATTATGAGGTATAATTATGACTTTGGTTTCTTACTTGAAACATCTTAAAGCGTTTATTGAGAAAAATGTACTAATTGAAAGGAAAAGGGGTAAAATGAAAAATGAAAATAAATATAGGAATTGAGAAAAAAGAAAATAAATAAATGCGAATTTTTTAAAAAAATCTTCAATGTTTTATTATGTAAATTATATGTACACTGCATTGTGGTTACAAATGGTTAAGTACCTGAAATCCAGTTAAGAGTGCCAAGAAGTATTGTTAGCTGAACCGGAAGTACTTAAAAGATTTCAAAAATGCCGTTAAAGAAAAATCCCCATTTAAATAAAGGCAAAACATACTCGGGTTTAATCGACAAATATTGTGTAAATTTGTACATCGACCATCTTCGAATTTTTTCAAATTTCAAAATACTGTATCACCGTCAAAAATGGACAAAAAGAAAAACTTTTTCAGCAAAGTAGTATTTAGAATATAACCAGCTTATGAGCAAAATTTCAGCAAAATCAGAGATTTCTATTCAGCACATGTGTCGATTTTCTGTGGAATGACCCAATAGCATTTCATTTTGTAGTAAGTAAAAATGTATTCAAAGAATTCTGATCTTAGGAGTTTTTCAAATGCTCAATAAATAAATAAGGTCACCGTCCAAGATAAATAATGTGGTAAAATGTTCTTCTCGTTATTCTACTGTGACAAAATGAAGCTCATTTGTTGAATTGGTTTCGAAAATTTCAACTGCAAAAACAAAATTGAATTCACCTTGGGAGCAAAACATAAACTTCTAAATTACATATTCTATCTTGAAGAGGAGAGTACATTGCAGTAATGTAGTTTTTGGCTACGGGACTTGATATCCTGCCAGATGATTAAAATATCAAGACTAAATTTGCTTTTAAATTTTGACAACATTAATCATTTGAAAATAGTTCTTCTCCCTTATATTCAACATCGATTTTTTGAGGGATTCATAATGTATTTATAGTTCAGTTAAAAATGATGTTCTTGTCTTGTCTTCTCTTCTCCTGTTGGTCTATGGCTCAATATGATCAAAAAAACGACGGTAAATATTTCTCTGAACGATATGCGTACATCAGCTAATTATAAATAGTGGTAAAAAATATTGTTCTACAAAAGCAAGTAGCCATATAGCTGCCAGTGAAAAAGCAAATTGTTATATCGACTCAAACGAAGAAGATATAAATTTGAGAAGCTTCATTTATCGGATGTTAGGCATAGTATTTTACCTATTACTAGTTCAACCGGAATAAGAAGGAATTGAGGTCCAAGCATATAAATATGTTCATATGTATATTGAAGATCAAAGAACTACTTTGGAAATGCTGTCCACCTATCAAATTTAGGAAAAAACAAGTAAGACAGCTAGAATTAGTCTAAGACCAATTCTTATGATACCCTAGATGAACGTTCGTTTTTAATTCCTATGGTCACCCATCTGCGTAAGTTTGATTTTTAACTCTAGAACGACTCGTCGGACAGCAAAAATGATTATAACAAATTTCATAGGATACAATAAAAACATCTAGGACTGATAGTTTTCATAGTAGTATATGCATGTAAGAAAAGAATTTTTTTATATGGCAACACCAAGAAGGGTTACCCGACTTAGTCCTTTTTGAAATTTTATTTACTATTGCTATGAAAAGACCATGTACCAAATTTCAGCGCTTTTTGTCGACGCGTTCTCAGGCAGTAAAAAAGAAATTTTTGTATGGCAACCATACGAAGGAGCTGCCCGATTCGGCCCATTTTCGAAATTAAATTTAACTCTTTTAAAAAGCCTGTGTGTAAAGTTTCAGCCCCCTAAGTGAACAGACGGACATGCAAAAATCAAAATAAATTTTAATTTTATGCCTGGGTGTCCGCTGGCTTTAAAATGATTGGAAATCGATACTTCTTAGGTGTATTCACGAACAGACCCCTTCAATTCGTTTGTCATTTAAACGTCAGTCGGTAAAATATTTGGAATTATTGGGGAGTGAAAAACTAGTCAAAAACCTCCCTTCGAACGGGATCGGGTAATTGATGGGGGTGTAAGGGTCTAAACTTTTCTTAACCGGCAATACCTTATAAAAAAATTACATGCAAATGTAGAAAAGAGCATTCAATCAAAAAAATTTAAGGAAACTCAGATCGGATACTTGGTAGTCAACACATTGTTTTCTTGCTGAATATGATTGTTAAATTGTGAAAAACTAATCTGATCTTTATATAAACATTCAAAATTGCATAAGAGAATGGAGGTAAAGGAAGAAGGCAATGCACAAGACGAATTCAAGAATACAGATGTGCCATCATCAGTCAATGAACCCGGAAATAATTATGTATCAAATGAAAATGAACCTGAAACGTCTGAAACATTAGTTGCGGCCTCCTTAGATGATTCCGATAAAAGTAATGGAGAAAATAAAGAACTGGAAGAAAGGTTTGGTGACTGTGATAATACAAATGAAGGAAAACTAGAGTGTGTTTCCGGTAAATATATATTATGCTCCTCATTAATTTTCTCGATTATTGCTTAATTTATATTGATCCTGATAATTTGTTTGTAGGTGCGACTAGATATGCCCCTTCAGTCAGTACACAGGGGTCTTTGGAGTCATTGGACATTGGTGCATCTAAATGTGATAATATTTGTGATACGGATATTGCAGGCACATTAAGTAAACAGCCTTCACCCTGTTCAACTAATGCAGATGATACGCTTTCATCGTGTAGTGTTGGAAGTTGCTCCGGGGTAAGACGCAAAGCCAAATCTAGTAGTATTAATGATAAGGATGCTTCGAATGGTACTAAGAAAAAAATCAAAACACCTTCAACTAATGGAAGATTTCAAGGAAATGATCATTTCAACATTTGGATGGCGAGGGAATGTTTTGAAAACATTCCAGCCGAGACTGTTTTTGAAGTTTCGCAAGAAAATGAAAACTTATCGATTCAGGGAGAAAGTTCCGTGGGAACTCAACTACATCGTCCCTTAGAAAGATCTTGGCCGCCTAAAAATAGTAAAAACAACAAGTTGAGCAGTGATGTCTTTAAATTTGATATAATTGATATTGACGAGCAATATCATTTAGAAGAAGATGAGGACAGAGATATTAATGGAATTGGAATACCAGATGACAGATTTGAAGGTAATGAAAGGCGGGTAAATGGTAATAGCTCCCCAATATTCTTAGAAAATGAGCCTGCAAAAACAAATACATCAGAAAATCTGGGTACATCAAGTAATGCAGATAGTGTAACATTAAAGCCATTGCTTAAGAAAAAGATTGGTCCTGATAACTACATTAATACAATATTAACAAGAAAGGTGGCCGTAAATGATGTTAACTATGAATTTCCACAGGCTAACGGTAGCTTAGAATTGAAGAATGATTTTCCAAATGAAGCTTTAAGGCAACATCGACCATTAACACGAACCCTTTCAAATGGGAAGAATAAGAATCCTGTTATAAGCATTCCTGAACCCGTAAATTTTCCTATGTGTAGAAGATTACCATCACGACAACGTAGTCCACCATCAGGTTCCTCAACTAGAAGTGCGTCACCGTTAGAAACTTCTTCACCTGAAGCGTCTACCTCTCCAGTACCCCAAACAATACCTAAACCAATTTTACGTCCTCAACCAAGACTTTTAACGCGTATAGGAGGAAATTCTAATTTTGTTGCTGCCAATTTAGTATGTCCTCCTACTCCCACCCATCACGCTAGACGATTACGACCTACTTCAGATGAAAACGTCCATGTGGAATCACGATGTCGGGATATAAATACTTCGGAGAGTATTATTCCGGATGTTAGAACAGCTGATATTATAAATCTAGCAACAGGCTCTGATTTGAATCGTGTATTGGAAACACATGATGGGAACGATAATGATGTTCTTCATATATCAAGCGCTCGTTTGCCATCTATACCTGAACGTGGGAGAGGTATAGTGCCTGAAAATGAGGATCCTCTACCTCCTGCTTGGGAAGCTAGGATGGATAGTCATGGTAGGATTTTCTATATAGATCATACCACTCGGACTACAAGTTGGCAACGTCCTGGAACAAGTGGAGTTTTTGCAGGAGGAAGAGAACAACATAGACAACAATTAGATCGCCGTTATCAATCGATTCGCAGAACAATTACGAGTGAAAATCGTCCAGAGAGTCGGACTTTTACAATTTCTGATATTGATAGAATATTAATGGGATCACATCCAGCGGTTTTGATGCTTTGCCGTCCAGATTTTTACTCCGTACTTCATACTAATGAAGAAGCGCTCTCAATATATAATAGAAATGCTGCTCTTAAACATATGGTTATACGTATTCGCCGGGATCCAAATTGTTTTCAGCGCTATCAGTATAATAAAGATTTAGTCGCTTTGGTAAATTCGTTCGCTTTAGTTAGCAAAGATTTGCCGTCTGGTTGGGAGACAAAACTTGATCAGGCCGGGAAACAATTTTTTATAGATCATGCTAATCGAAAGACATCTTTTATGGATCCTCGTCTACCTATCGAATGTCCTCGTATACGTCACCGACAACAAGCTGAGATTCTAGATATCGCTCCGGCACTTCCTCCAAGACCGCCGTCATCTCTACCCAGAGCATCACAAGATATTCCAGAAATTCCAATTGCATACAATGATAAGGTTTCTTGTTTAAATTTTAAATTTTTTGCAAACATTAACTCTCTGGTTCTTTTAGGTTATTGCTTTTCTTCGTCAGCCCAATATATTAGAAATTTTAAAAGAACGCCATGGACAAGCTACCGTCTCTCGTTCTCTACGTGAAAAAATTAATATTCTGAGAGTTGAAGGAACTGCAGCCCTTGAAAGACTTGGCCATGATTTGCAGTTGACTATTCTTTTAAGGTAAGGGCTTTTTTTTTTAGATTTGAAGAATTTTGAAATACAATTAGAATTTGTTGGTCTCTTTTACTGATTTTGGAACGAACCACTTAACAAGGAATGACAATTATTTTGGATATTATCTCTTGTTTATTTCATAAAAATGATTGAGTTTTTGGTAAAAAATTTCTTAGGTGTATATAAATTGATCCAACATGAAATTCTCTAATTTAATACAGGAAAGTGAAAAGTTGTTTTTAAGCTGCTTTCTTTAATAAAGAAATGTAATAAAATTGTGGACGTTATTAGTAATTATAAAATGTGGCTTAAAATTTCTGTCAATAGTCGCGATCTTTATATTAATGTAAACCTGGTTCTAATCCAGCTCTCGTTCAAGAGATCCGTGATCGTGTTCACGAAGTAAGTTGCAGCCGCCCATCGCAGCTGTAGATGTGGCTACCGTTGTTCAGAATTGCAATAGCCAGATTATTGGCTTGGCTAAGAGACAGTTTCTGGCGTTCAAAAATCCTAGTAGCTGGCTGCGTCGCCGGCTATGGCTGGTATATCCTTGAAAGTGCTACCCAGCACATCTAATAACACAAACTCCATATAATTTTGACATTTCTCTTAGTGTTATTTTTATATTAGAGGAAATAAAATAAAAGTTATAATTATGGAAAATGTAACAATTTACGGACGGATAGGTACTTATTGTTATGTTATAGATTGCATATACTTGATAAATGCAATCTTATATTTACAGGAAATGTAACTCATACTCCAATGATGACATTCCTGACGCTTGCTATGTACCTTCATAAAGTCCGCTTCTATGAATGGCTGCGGCTGAGGTGTTACTTCATGAATGCGATCCTGATCTTTATTTCATCTGTCACGTATAGATGCAACTTTTCTTATGTTTTTGTGATCGTTTTCTTTTAATTTAATGGAATTTTCTTTAACTAGTAAAGTCAGCAATTTGATTGAAAAGCAAATAAATCCAATCTCTCCCTCGCTGACTATTCTCCTCGATCTTCCACATAACCTTTCATTCTCAGTGATATGGTTTAGGAATTTATAAGTTTTGACATTTCCATAGTAATAGAACCAAGATAACCTAATGGTTTTTATACCCTAGATGAAATTTATAGGGTATACTAAGTTTGTTATTCCGTATCTAACTCCTCGAAATAATGATGGTAGAGCAAAATGGATTGGACACCCAGGCATAATATTAAAAGTTATTTTGATTTTTGCATGTCCGTCCGTCCGTCCGTCCGTCTGTCTGTGCGCACGATAACTCGAGAACGCGTACACTTAGGGAGCTGAAATTTTGTACACGGACTTTAAAAAAAAAAGTAAAATTAAGTTCGAAAATGAGACAAATCGGGCAACTCCTTCGTGGGGTTGCCATACAAAAATTTCGTTTTCCGCTATATATTTGAAAACTGCCTGAGAACGCGTCGACGTAGAGAGCTGAAATTTAGTACATGGTGTTTTCATTGTACTAGCAAATGTTGCCATATAAAAATTTAGGTTTTTTCGTATACTGTGAAATTGGTTATAATCATTTTTTCTGTCCGACAAACCGTTCTAGAAATATATGCGAAAAACCACTTCAAAAATCAAATGCATAGATCGGTGACCATACGTAATTTTATACGGGCATTCATCTAGGGTATCATAAGAATTGGATTTAGACCAATTCTAGCTTTTTTACTTGTTCTTGTTTATGTTCGGTATAGAAACTCTAACACAAGATCCCTAGGTAAAATTAAAATTGGAGAAAAATATTTACATTCTTTTATGTGGAAATTCAGTAATATTGTATTTGTATCTTTTTTTAACAAGTAAAAGAGGTAGAATTGGCCTAAGACCAATTCTTATGATACCCTCTAGATGAATGCCCATATGTAATTTCGTATGGTCACCTATCTGCGCAAGTTTGAGTTTTCAAATGGTTTTTTGCATATATTTCTAGAACGGTCCGTCGGACAGTACTGATCGTTTTTACAGTATACGTAAAAAAACTAAATTTTTATATGAAGACAGCAAGAATGGGTTGCTCGATTTAGTCAGTTTTTGAAGCTTTACTTACTATGACTATGAAAACACCGTGTATTTCAGCTCTCTACGTCGACGCGTTTTCAGGAAGTGTTCAAATATATAGTGAAAAACGAAATTTTTGTATGACAGCCCTACGAAGGAGCTGTACGATTTGTCCCGTTTTCGAACTTAATTTTTTTTAAAAGCTCGTGTGCGAATTTTCATCTTACTAAGTACACGCGTTCTCGAGTTATAGTGAGACCAGAGTTTTAATATTATGCGTGGGTGTCCAACCCATTTTGCTCTAGCAGCATTATTTCTGTGCGTTACAAACGGAATGACAAACTTAGTATACCCTATGATTTCATCTAGGGTATAATAGTAAACTGGGAATTAGAATATTGGTAAATACTTGTAATTTCAATAAAAGTACTTAATTTTTAATATATTTTCTTGATATAGATTTACCAAAAATTAAATTTTTAGACAAGTTATTGGGCAACCGAAGATGAAAATAGGAACCGGGAGCTTCAAAGGTTGTTTTATATTTAATGTATACAATTTTGTCTCATACTTTCAAAAATTGCGCCAAAATCCCTTGCATAGACAAAAATGCTCAAAATACATCCTGAAGACAATACACTTTTAGTTACTTGCGCAGTAATGTAAAAAACAAAATTAGAGAGTGTTATTATAAATATGTTTTAGACACTGAAAACTGCATATCCTTCAACTCTAAGGTCATTTGGTCTTATATTAACATGAAGCTCTCTAGGATAGGCTAGAGAAATGTATTACGATGGAGCGTCTGCTGATAAGTCTGAAAGTATTTGCAACTTGTTTGAAACTTACTTAATGTATTCCGATGATACCAAAATTTATCGAGTTATAAATGATGCATCCGATGGCCAATACCTGCAAAATGACAACCAGAAACTGCTCTCTTAATGTAATAAAAATCAACTATCCTTAAACGTGGATAAATGCAAATGCATGTCATTAATTAAATAATTAATTACGGAAACCTATGCCGTGGTGGAATGCCAGTCTTAGTAAACTCCTTCCAGAAGGCTTTCTAATAAGGCCAGGAGGACTGGCTCGGAGAAAGACTGGCAGTTCTACCGCGAGACTCAGAGTAACTACAAGAGGCTTTTTAGGAAATCAAAAAGACAGGCCTTTGTAGACTTCTGCGAGGAGCTTGACGGCTATCGTGAACCAGTTAAGCTGCTCAGGGCTCTTAGGAGTGACCCGTCGGCCAGGCTGAGTGTTCTAAGAAGGCCTTTACGGCATCAAAGGAAGAAGCCTGTCGAGTTCTTCTCTCGACGCATTTCCCAGACTGCAGTTGTGTGGCGAACATCCACTACCTCTCTGCACTGGTGGTGATTGATCCACTGCTGCCAAGGTAGTTGATGTCGAGAAGGTGAAATGGTCAATTTCAACCTTTTCGGCTTTCACAGCCCCGGGTCCAGACGGTATTCTGCCGGTCCTTCTTAAGGCATAGAGCATTGTGCTGGCTCCATACATTGATTCCATTTTCAGGGCATGTATCGCTTTTGGATATGTCCCTGAGGTGTGGACCCGAAGAGTTTTTGAACCATAAGCCTCCTCTAATTCCTTTTGAAATGTCTGGAGAGGCTTGTGGATGAATATATCAAGGGACTTCTTCTTTAAACACCTCCCAGCACGCTTACGGAGGGGCAGATCTACGGAGACGGCTCTTCATTCAATGGTACTGTCATTGAGCGGGGACTGGATCGTGGACTGTTTACCTTTCTGCACATCAAGGGGCTTTTGACAGGGCCACACCCGAGTCACTATGTGCGGCAGTTCGTCGACATGGTGTTGACCGCACTGTAGTGCGATGGATCGACCAAATGTTAAGACGACGATACTTAACGGTGGAGGTGAGCGGCCGAACATCTCTCAATGTGCAGGTGGAGAGAGACTGCGGGCAAGGTGGCGTGCTTTCTCCAGTACTGTGGTGTATGTTGGTTGACTCACTCATCACGGTGCTGAAAAACGTGGGATTCTCATGTGAAGCGTAGGCGGATGACATCCCTCTGCTCATTTCCACACACAGCATGACTGCTGCCTGTGCCTTCATGCAACAAGGCCTCAATATTGTTGAGGACTGGTGCACGCACCATGATAAGACAGTAAACCCAACAAAGACCAGCTTGGTGCTCTTCTCCAGAAGACGTAAGCTTGGGTACTTTGTTCTTCCAAAGCATTTTGGACACACTCTGCAAATCTCTCCTCATGTCAAGCACCTTGGAGTCTTCCTCGACTCGAAGCTGACAATGGGGATTGCACGTAGAGACAAAAGTTAATGCGGCTACGAAGGTCTTCGCTCAATACAGGAGAACCTTTGGCTACATATGGGGCATCAGACCGAGGGTTGCGCACTGGATGTACACCGCGATCATTAGACCCATGCTTACATATGCATCCTGTGTATGGTGGCCGAGGACGCTTGTGGAGACTGCGATCCGGAAGCTGACGGGCCTGAAAAGGCTTGCCTGCTTGGGAATTACGAACTCCATGCGATCTACGACTACTGCTGCTCTTGGGGTCCTACTTAATCTACCACCCCTGTATCTTGTCATTCAGGCAGATGCCAAAAGGACTGTGTGCAGATTGCGCTCATGGAGATGTTGGGAGGACGGCTGGACTGGCTCTTCTCATTGCTCTCTGGCGTATGGGCTGGACATGGAAAGCCCTCTGGCCAGTATGCCACTTGACGCGAAGGAACCTCAGCTTCGTTTCGGGCGTCGTTTCTCTGTGAGCTTTCCTGTAAGGGAATCGTGGACGAATCGAGCCTTCCCGGTCCGCTCTAAAAATTTTCACCGACGGCTCTCACTAATGAGGAATCTATGACGGGTGTCTACTTTCCTGAGCCTGATATTGGGATGAGATACTTACTTGGTAGACACACCACTGTCTTCCAGGCTGAAGTCTTCGCCATATCAATAGCAGCGAAGTTGGCCCTTGATATGCAAATCAAGGGGAAGGACATTGCTATCCTTTCGGATAGTCAGGCAACCTTGATGGCTCTGAGTGGCCCTCGGATAACATCTAAGTTACTTGGGGATTGCAGGTCGTCTGTGGATAAGTTGTGTATCCGCAACAAGGTGTCCCTTCTGTGGGTTCCTGGTCACCTGGGGATCATGGGGGAATGAAAGGGCTGACTTTTTAGCTAGGGCTGGCTCTGATTCTCCGTTCCTCGGACCTGAACCCGCCGCAGGTATTGCCACCTCGAGTATTGGGTCTCTCATCAAAAAGGATGTTCATAGAAAGCATCAGCAGAGATGAGCGATCCTGAGTACTTGCAGGTGTGCAAAACTGTTTCTTGATGGGCCTAATGGGAATATCTCCGATTTTCTCATGGGGCTCGGAAGGAAAGAATTAGAACTGTGGTTGGCATCATCACCGGCCACAGCTCACTTCACGCTCATCTAACAAGGATGGGAGTTGTTGACAGCTCTGAGTGTCTGTCCTGCCTGGAGGGAGAGCCAGAGACAACCGAACACTTTTTGTGTGCGTGTCTGGTCTTCGCCCGGTGCAGGCTGGATACTCTTGGGTCTGTCCTTCTATCTGTGGATGAGCTGAAAACCGCGCCTCACCAAGACCTGATGCGCTTCATTAAGAGGACAGGAAGGTTTTGGTGAATGGCCTTCTAGCAGGACAGCACAATGGGCCGCTATGGCCCCCCTACCTCACAACCTATTCAGGTCGTATCGAAATTAGCTTTTTTAGTCATTAAGGAAACAAATTATCTTGGTGAATAGGTTTGAGAATAGCTTTGAAAATATGTTTAGAGCTAATAACTCTTTAACGGCTGCATATAGCAAATTAAAACTACAGCTTATAGTTTTTGTAAAAACAAGTTACGACCTTTTTGCAAAAACATTGAGGTCAAAGTAAAAAAAGGTAAGAAAATTCGATATTTTTAGTTTAGACAACCATA
The DNA here is from genome assembly GCA_963930735.1 of Dioctria linearis. NCBI lineage: Eukaryota > Metazoa > Arthropoda > Insecta > Diptera > Asilidae > Dioctria > Dioctria linearis. The sequence continues at coordinate 17,756,870 of OZ005742.1, read as the reverse complement.
ACTCCGTTGGGGAGATGGGTACGGGACTGATGGAGTAGTCGTTGGAAAGGCCATGAATTTCTGCATACAACGAGCTCTTACCGTACGACCGGTAATTTTAAAGATTCATGGTGTTTTGTGTAAAATTAGCTTTTTTTTCTTAATCACCCTTTAACTTTAAAGAGGTTGATATAGCCCCCTCCTGCCATACAATTTTTTGTTTTTTTAGGTGAGTACTATCACTTCCTGCTCTATTGACCACATAGATGGAAACAACCCTGTATTAGACTGATTTAGAATATTTAGTGACGCCACCCTCTGCCGTCTATGGTTGTCTGCTAGAATGCTTTCCCCTAAGGTACGCTGTCATCTGGTTAAGTGCCTACTATTACAGCATTTCACACACGGTTCACTTTGTTTTCCCGATGCTAGATTCACTCTGCTCCAGAAAATTACATGTTGCATTTAACGAATGGGGTAAGGTTTGTTTTCGGGTTACGAAGATTCGATCATGTGTCTCACCTGAATTTTGCACTGCTATGTTGCTCTATTTAAGTATATCTAAAGCGTAGAGCATTATTCTTCCTATTCAACTTACTACACAACTCTCAGTCCGCTTACTTGAGGACCATGTTTCAACCTTCGAACTCTACCAGAGATTAGAAACTGCTAATCCATGTTTGCAGACCTCTATTTTCGATAGATCTTATATTGTTCAAATTACTCGAATGTGGAATTCATTACCACATAACATCCAGAAGGCTAACTAGATCGGCACTTTTAGGCATCTTCTTGTAAATTTTTTGACATAATGTAGCTTTGCTTTTTTCTTCTTCTTACAATGACCCGTACGCGCAGATAATATCTTTGTTATCATATTTATTCAAATTTGGATTTTCTTATTTCTTCTCATTTGCTAATAATTTCTTCGTTTTTATTTTGTTTTTTATCTTAATTTTACTTAGTTACTCATTATTTAATTGTTACTAGGGGAGCCCGCCGGCGTTGCCCTGTGATAATATAGATGCCTATAGATTCCTTACTTTATATATAGTAAAAAACGAAATTTTTGTACGGAAACCCTACGAAGAAATTGCCCGATTGATTCAATTATCGAACTTAAATTTCCGCTGGCTGCGTTGACGCGTGAGTCATATATAGTGAAAAACTAAAGTTTTGTATGACAATACCAAGAAAAGGTTGCCCGCTTTGCTCCAATTTCGGAACTGTATTTGCAAATTTTATGAAAATGCCGTGTACAAAATATGAGTTCTCCACCTCGACACCTTCTCAGGCTTCCAATTATATAGTGAAAAAGCAGCTTCCAAGTATCTAGTGAAAATTAAAGTTTTGTAAAGGGGTAACCCGATTTAGTCCATTTTTGAAATTTTATTTAATATTGCTATGAAAACACCATATACGAAGTTTTAGCCTTCGACGTCTACGCGCTCTCAGACAGTGCCCAAAAATATAGTTAGAAACGAAATTTTTGTATAGCAACCCATTTCTAAAAAAAAAACCCGTGTACAAAATTTCAGCTCCCTACGTCGACGATTGGGGCAGTGCCGAAATATATAGTGAAAAACTAAAGTTTTTTTATGGCAATACCAAAAAAGGGTCGCTCGATTTGGTCCATTTTTTAACTTATATTGGCAATTTATATGAAAATGCAGTGAATAAAATTTGAGCTCTCTACGTCGACGCGCTCTCAGGCAGTGTCCAAATATATAGTGAAAATCAAATTTTATATTGCAACACCAAGAACGGGTTGTCAAATTTAGTCCAGTTTTGAACTCGTATTTACTATTGCTATGAAAATGCCATGCACCAAATTTTACCTCTTTACGTCGACCCGTTCTCAGGCAGTGCCCAAGTATATTGTTAAGAACGAAATTTTTAGTCCATTTAAATTAATTTTTTTTAAAAACGCCGGGTACAAGATTTAAGCAATCCATGTCGACGTGTTCTCAGGCAGTTTCCAAATATATAGTGAAAACCCAAAGTTTTGTATGGCAACACCAAAAGGGGTTGCCGATTGCAATTTTTCTTTCCCTTGTCCTGACAATTACGAACACAACAACAACAAAAATTAGCCAAATCGGTCGAGCCGTTCTCAAGTGATGATGAAACATACATGCAGCAATTATTTCGCCAACTTTGAACCAGTGACCCTGGAACTAAGTTGGAAGATGCTTTCGTTTTGAACAGACCACCCCACACACCTTTCAGCATACTTACAACACGTGTGTTCCGTGACGTGCTTATGTCCATAAGACCTCCGGAGTATACAGGATACAACAGATGACGAACACACCTCGGGGTGAATATGGGCGTGATGGGAGGGATAACTTGCAGAGTAGTCTTCTACAGTTATCCTTCTAGTTACAAAGATGCTGATGTAACATTCAAATTGCTGCATCACAGTCTTGTGCATCCTAATCGGTTGTCACATATTGACCGGCGAACTCAGAGGATTTGCACAGTTTATGCTGGTGAAAGCACCCTGTTTCAGAGGTTTTTCACTTGCCCAGCTTTGCAAGATCTAATGGAACTCGTGCGCGATATGTGGCAATTGATCCACCCGAAATTCAGCATTGCTAGAACATCGTTTCTATGGGTGCCAAAGGTTTGTAGTCGGGGGAATTGTCTGATTAGCTTTGAGTTGACACTGGCCAAATCTACAATTCACTTGTACTACATGAGAGTCGAAGATGGGAATCAGAACACTGACCCAAAACACCACGCATAAGCACTTAAGCGCCGCTTCGTTGACAGATTGAAGAGACGTTTAGGTCTTGAATATCTGGCAACGAACACAGACACATTCAATTGCACATGGCAACCACTATCGTCGGTGCAGGATGGAGCTCTGGCTTTTCGCTGGTGATAACAGGACACAGCATTTCCAACACTAGTCCACGGGGCTTCTCCTCGCTTTAGAACTGTTGTAAGTGCTGTGGGAAGGACAAGCGCTCCGTTGGAGATACTAAGCTGGAGGGATGATGAGGGCAGTTTGTAGGAGTCTATGATACTACAGGCTGCTCTCGCGGGACTCTATGATGGTAGCAGTGGTGGTCAACAAAATTATTCGTAAACAAATTCGAATTAGGTATCTCGGTAAATTTACGTGGAATACTTTTCTTGGAACTGCCACTTATCTGTAAATATGGACACACTTTTAAAATTTTATCTCAACTTTGGCTTTAAAACTTTATCTTCAAAATTTTTGTGAAAATTCTATTTTACCTTTACTTTATATTCTTCTTTTAATCTCTTGTGTTTTGTGTGTTGTTAGTGTGCCATATTTAATATCTATACCATTTGTTGTTTCCTTAGATTTTATACAATTGTTTGAGCCCTTTGCGTCCTTTTTAGATTTAGTTAGTTAGAGCCTGTTTTTCTGTTTTCAGAGCCGCTTTTACTAGTTTTTTTTTTATTAAGAGTCATTTTATAACGTTTTTAATAAAGATTCATATACCTATACATAAAAAAAAAATATATTTATTTATTTATTATTATTTATCATCTAACATTTTTTGCTGTTTTCCCCAATTTTTGTTGTTGTTGTATTTTTTAACATTTAATTTAGATTATTTTTTAATTTTCTCTTGTAATATTGTATTCCTCTCAAATTGGTACTAAGAAAAAGATTTGTAATTCTTATGGTATATCTTCCAAATACACAAATATTTTTGTCTATTCTTTGCGATTTTTAAACGCAACCCCTCGGTCGTAATACAATAATTTGAATAATTTTTATATTTTCATCCTTATTTTTCTGCTGCCTTCCTTCCCTTCTTTATGCATGGTGTTTCATAATTGGCGCACCTAGCTCAAGGGTTTGATAGCTGAGGGGAGAGAAGCGAAAAATTATAAGGTGAGGGTGGGGGTGGGGCGTCGTTTCGTCGGTAGGGGAGGTTTAAGATTTTTAGTACTTCTTCCACTTTACACCCTGTAACTTTTTTGATATACGCCCTATCTAAGTTGGATTCATCTCAGATGATAGCAAACCGTCTCATTAATTTTTTGGCAATCACACCTACTATTATGCAATTCTATGTAAAATTAGCAAAATTAATGAAATTATGGATCATAGAAACGGGAATATCTTAAAAACGGTTGCAATTAGCCAGGTACATGTGCTCAGTAAAATTAAAGGTAACATTCCGGGGTTTGTAAATCTTATAATAAAACTGTAGGTATAGTTATCATGCATTTTGGCGGGAAAATCATTAAAATTTAAAAAAATTAGGAATTTTTTCCAATTGTTTGACTTTGACGTCCTACAACTTCTGACGGAAAGTCACAGGAGGCTGGTTGGGCATTCATTGGAGGCTTTACTATCATGGTGAAATGAACCCACCTTGATAGGGTGTATATCAAGAAAGTTACAGAGTGTAAAGTGGAAGAAGTACTAAAAATCTGAAACCCGCTTTCGCGAAATGACGTGTCTTACCGCCCCCCCTTCTTCATCTTATAATTTTTCTTTGTCTCCACCTTAGCTATCAAAACCTTTAGCTAGGTGCACCAATTATGAAACACCCTGTATATTCTACTTGCTTTACTTTCATGCTTATTTGTTATTTTTATTTTGTTTGTTTGTTTTTTATTATAAATACTTCTTAAGTTATCTTTATTATCTTTATTTTTATTTCTTATTTTTTGTTTCTATAGATTATCTATTTTTGCTTAATATCAGAGGTTGTTTGGTTTTTTAGCAATGGACCTCCTCCCTATTGAATTTTTGGTTTTGTTTTCTCCGCTTAGGTCTTTTATGAATTATATGTTTTATTTTGCTTTCGTTTTTGTTATACTTTTCCTTTTGAAATTTTTGTTTTGTATTATTTACATACTAATTTGACCTATTTCTATGTATATTATTTTGTAGCTCGTCTTTTCCTTTTTATTTTTACTATCGCATCACCTTCTTAAATAAATAAATAAATTTTTTTTCCATTCGCCTGCAATGCGCATTTTTTATAGTATGCGTATAAGTATAAGCTTATACACAATATTGAGATTGACATGAAAATTGTTGATGAGTGGCATCTCCTTTAGTTACTTACTTGTAGGTATCAAGAATTTTTTCTTTTTTAAACTAATCTAAAATTCACTTCACTTCCATTGAAAGGTTTTATTTTATACTAAAAAAATATTCTTAATATTGATCTTTTTGTTTTGTTTCTTTCTTTTAAAAACGTGTCTACTTAAATCTTACTCAATACCGAGACAAAAACTCTTAAAATCAATTAAAATCAATTTTATTAAATTTCAATTTCAATTTAGTCATAGAAAATTAAGGTCAATAGCAAGGCTAACTTTGGGGCTTTTCAACAAAACTGCATTTCAAATTTGTGTATGCAGTTAACCGCAACCTAGGAAATGGAAATTGCGTAATAGGGTTACTCTCGTATATTTAATTAAAGTAATTGTTTAAATTAGCCTTCACTTGTATTTCTCACTGTTTTTCTTAATTATGCTTTTTGCAATCAACTGATTCGAAAAATCACTCTCCAACTAGATAGTATAGGTATAGGCAGGCGTTCGTTCTGCTTGACTTACTTTTCCGACTCGTATTTAGCACTCCAGTTTTAAACGATGTTGATGGGTTTGAGAAAATCAGTTCTTGAGAGTGAATCAATCTTTTCGAGATGCTAACATGAAATGGTTTACATAATTATCATTATAAAAACTACATGCATACATACCTACATATATACCTCCCAGAAAGTTTGTTTAAATTGACCTTGAGTAGTCATCCCGATTTTCTTGAGCAATATCAGCAAATTGTCGGTTAAAAAAAATAACAGTAATAAAAATGGTTGGATGGCCGAAGAAGTACTTACAAAATGTTTTTTTTTTTATTTTAATAATAAAAACAAGCGCATAAATTTTAGAATTTTGAAATTAGATCAGATAAAGATAATTATTTCATAATTTCATCGAAAATAATTGAGATTGTTTATTAATCCCTTTAGAAGGTTTGACACTTCACTTTCTACTATATCTACAATTTAAAAAAATGGTATTGCAGTGTATTGTTTTGTTGTAGCCTCGAAATTTATGTTTGCGGTAAATCTGGATTTGAGAATTCGTTAATTTGTGTTGTCGTCGCTTCATTTAATCTGAATTTAGTTTCACTTTTTTATCCCAATGTTCTCCATGTTCACGTATAAATACGTATTTTTTTTTAACCGTGCATTGGTCTAGAATCAAGGTTTCTACCTGTGCACTTCAAAATGACTCATTAGCATTTTATACCTAGACAGACTCTATGTAGACGACTTAGTAGATATTCCGATCGGTAACGAAAACCTTTTCAGTTTAACAATTGCTTTTGGTGCTAAAACAATAATCAAAATTAATAGTAAAGTTACAACAAGTTGAGGAGTGCACAAATTAAATTGTGCTCGGCTTGTCTTCTCTTGTTGTTGTACCCCGAACTTTGGACTCGTGTGTTGCTGATTGTTGTTGTTTTGATTTTTGTTCTTTTTTCTTATCCTTTGAAGCGGTCATAATGTAAAAAATAAAGTGGTACCTAGATGAAATTATCGGCTTAAGCGTGGAGATCTTTTTAATTTTAAATATTAATTGAACGTTGTTTGATTTACAACGCATCTCGGGGTGATAAAAAGTGTGTGCTGCATATTTTTTTTTTTTAGTTTTAAATTACTACATAAAAATATCGTTTCGAACCAGTATGTCCTGAGGTGCCTTGTTATCTTATTTTAGCTGAATGGGTTTGGTTCTAAGAAAATATTTGTTTGGCATTTCGATCAGTTTACATTTTTAATGTCATTAATAATGAAATTTTGCTTTATTTTTTATTTCGTAGCAAAGCCCGCCGGCTTAGAGATGAAATTATGTTTATTTATTTAATTTTTTTTTTCATATTACTACAAACTGGATAATTTTTTTGAATCTATGGTTTCTTACCTCTTGATACCTTTTGATCCGCATAATTTCTTGTATAAAAGACGTTGTTATGTTTTCGATTACCTGTAACACAATAAAATTATCATCAAAGCTTGCTAGTGCCATCTTCGCGTGGTTTTGGTTAAATACCGCATTTTCGAAGAGGAGAGGTATATCAAGAGTGATAAAAAATGGATGATGGGTTTTAATTAAATGAAGTTTTAATGTTCGTTTATATTGTTTTCATGTTGCGGAAAACCTTAAAATATCTTCTAAACCAGAGTGTGAGGTCGTGTAGAGGGGGGGACCTAATAGATGGATGGATTGGAGAAAGGTTGAGAGGTGTCCTTGAACACGTATATTGTTCACTCTCAAAATTTACAAGACATTTATCATAAATCACAGGCTGACCCCCTAACCAAATTTATAATTGGCCCCATAACCTTCCCTTCGGCTGCTTCATGTAGTTCATTTAGAAAGTGTCCCATCCTGTGCAGGTGACCCCTAATAGAGTACGCGAAGTAAGAATGGACACAAAGGTTCTCAGGGATGGCTTCTTTAATCACAATAGCTGTTTCGTTGAGCTTGGACTTTGAATTCACCACAACTCTTTTGTTGTTCTACTCGTGGGGTTATCTAACCAGAGACAACTGTGTTGGCAGTCGACCCAAACCACAATATTAGAATACACTCTAGACTTTATAAAGGCTTTTACAGCAGCCTACCTCTCTGCGCATATAAAAATCTCCTTGTTATCTGTGTCCGAGTTGAGAAGATACTTTCCCAATTTCAGAATGGCATTGATTTCCATCTGGAAGTGTATATCTATTTCCATACGAGTGTCCTCGCTCCAGTATATTCCTCTTATTTGGAGTCATCTGTGTAAAAGACAGGGTGTGTGTGTGTGTGTCAATGGTTGAAACACAGAGTTTGATTCCCATTCTGCCCTAAATGGAATTTTCGACTTTAAGTTGGCTTTTAACATAGTCTCGAGGAGGTGATCGTTGTTCCTGTTTATGTCAAGCGTAGTCGACTGCATGAATTTAAATATAGACTCTTGTGAAATTTGTGTTCCAGGGTGAGTTCAGCTCTGGTTGAGATGCGATTAACGCTATTTTTTTGATGCGAAACTGCACAGGATGTATGTTGAGGATAACCTGAGGTGCGCGAGTACTAGTCGACGTGAGTGCATCGATTACGCTAAGAAAGAACATTCGCTTAACCTTGTCCAATATCTTTCTATGACTGGCGGAATCCTCTAGTGCTTTCTACCACATCACAGAGCCATACCTTAGGATGGGTAGGATGACAATTGTGTTTATCCAGAGAATCATCATTGGCTTTAGTCCCCACTCTTTTTCAGGGGAAAAAGTTAAACCCTAGGAATTTTGGTGAAATCTTGGGAGTTTTCTGGATATTTAGGAAAGCAAGTGAAAATGACGTCCTATCTACATTACATATTTATTGCTTAGCTTCATTTAAATTACCACATAGTATTTGCTTTTAGTATTTTGTTATTTCACTCTTAACTTATTTTTACTTCTTTAATTCTATTTGGCATACTATCAATATTATACCCTAGACACACAGCACCATCTAATGAATCATTAGTACTAACTATTCATTAAAATGCCGTGTGGCACACAGTATACGTCATTATGGCTCGAAAATCAGATGATAATGAAGTACACTAATACCCTAGACAACTAGCACGAACTAATGAATCATTTGTACTAACTATTCATTAAAATGCCGTGTGTCAAATAGTATACGTCATTATAGCTCGAAAATCAGATGATAATGAAGTACACTAATGAAGTGTTTTCCTCCTTCATTATAGCTATAATGAGGAAAAATGTGCTAGATTTGGCATATAATGTAAGTCTGGAGCTCCGCTGTGCATCTGCCGATTTGAAAAATAAGAAGAAGATATGCAAAGAAATGCAAATCACAATTTATATTATTAATATTTTTTTAAATAAAATGTGTTTCTCATTTGGAAATTGTTAAATTGAAAATAAAATAAATGAAAAGAAAGTTTATCACGTTAATTCGATCCATATTGCTTCTTTAATGTGATAGGTTCATCAAAACCAGTTTGACAGCACAACTTAATTAAAGAAATGGCTGTGTGCTCCGCAGTTTATAATGAATCATTATAGACTAATGAGTCGTTAGTTATTTCTTCATTAAGAGTGCTGTGTGTCTAGGGCATAAACATCTAACCTTGACGACCGTTTTACTGCGTAAATTTACATTCCACACCGTTCAGTTGCGTTCCGTTGCGTCCATTGAATTTAGCCTTAACTATTCATTAAAATGCCGTGTGGCACACAGTATACGTCATTATGGCTCGAAAATCAGATGATAATGAAGTACACTAATGAAGTGTTTTCCTCCTTTATAATACCCTAGACACACAGCACGAACTAATGAATCATTTGTACTAACTATTCATTAAAATGCCGTGTGTCAAATAGTATATGTCATTATAGCTCGAAAATCAGATGATAATGAAGTGCACTAATGAAGTGTTTTCCTCCTTCATTATAGCTATAATGAGGAAAAATGTGCTAGATTTGGCATATAATGTAAATCTGGAGCTCCGGTGTGCATCTGCCGATTTGAAAAATAAGAAGAAGAAATGCAAAGAAATGTAAATCACAAATTATATTATTCATATTTTTTTAAATATAATGTTTTTCTCATTTGTTAATTGTTAAATTCGAAAATAAACAAATGAAAACAAAGTTTATCGCGTTAATTCGATTCATATTGCTTCTTTAAGGTGATAAGTTCATCAAAACCAGTTTGACAGCTCAACTTAATTAAAGAAACGGCTGTGTGTCCGCAGTTTATAATGAATCATTATAGACTAATGAGTCGTTAGTTATTTCTTCATTAAGAGTGCTGTGTGTCTAAGGCATTACAGCTATAAAAATGTGCTAGATTTGGTATATAATGTATGTAAATCTGCAGCACCGCTGTGCATCTGCCGATTTGAAAAATAAGAAGAAGAAATGCAAAGAAATGCAAATCACAAATTATATTATCAGTATTCTTCTTAATATAATGTTTTTCTCATTTACAAATTGTTAAATTGAAAATAAAATAAATGAAAACAAGGTTTATCACGTTAATTCGATCCATATTGCTTCTTTAATGTGTTAAGTTTATCAAAACCAATTTGACAGAACAACAAAATTAAATTTAAATTTTGTACTATATAATTTTCCAAAGAGTATACAGGGTGTTTCCGTCTAGGTGGTCAATAGAGCAGGATGTGATAGTACTCACCTAGACAAACAAAAAATTGTATGGTAGGAGGGGGGGACATATTAACAATTTCGGAGTTACAGGGTGATTAAGAAAATTTGCTAGTTTTTACAAAACACCCTGTATCTTAAAATGTATAGGACTTACAGTCATAGTTAACTAAAGTATATGCAAAATTTCATGGCCTTTTCAAGACTGCTCAACTAGCCGCGTACACATCTCTCCAACGGAGTTTTGTTGTCTAAACTAAAAATCTCGGATTTTATTACCTGTTTTTTGTACTTTACTTTGACATATCTTTTTTTTATAGTAGTTTAAGTTAGTTAACAAATTTTTTTTTACATAAACTGTAAGCTGGGAACTCTCCTATTTAATCTGACCCACCTCACTTATATGAAATCTGTAACCATTAAGGAGTTGATGCTTGATACGCATGATGCTCTTGATGAAATAAAAAGAGCTTGAAATTTCTCCGGTATTGCGACTCGAAATCATAGTTGACAGTGGGTGTTTTGTTATATCATAATAAGACAGTCTTCTTTAGAACGCTCATTCTGCTCCTAATAATGCTAGTTGCTTCGGTAAGTGACCCTGAAGATGCTCTAAAATTAAAAGAAAAATCAGTAATCAGTATTTATGACAGTTAAATGCAATTGTAACACTCTTGTTTATAAATAATTTTTTCCAGCCATCGATAGTGAAGCATTTGTGAAGTTTTCCCAATGTAATCGGTCCCCTGCATATTTTCTATCAAATTTGACTTTTTTGACGGTTTCTTTATAGGCTGTTCGAGTAGAAAGCACCAAAATTGCCCCCACCACCCAAACCAGTAATTTCACTCCTGCCAACACCCATACAAGTTTTTTTGGGCATCTGGACCCGTACTACCTCGCTCCAAAATTTTTCTCATATATTTTGAAACACCCTATACGAAATGAAGCATTTCCTATAATTAAAAATTTTAAGACATTTACTTCTTCAGTTTATACAGTATTTTTAAATAGATCGTTTTTGATCCTTTTTGCCTAAAAACGAATAACATAAACTGAAAATGTTTTGTTTTTTACGGTAATCTTTTCGTATTCATAATTAATCATATGTTTAATATAAACATTTAGGAAATCACAAAGCAGAAAATTCGACCAGCACTTAACAAACAAAATCACTGCCCTAATGACTCGGCGGCTCCACACTTATTTAAGTGGCGCAATTATTTATTTACAATAGCAAATTTTACCGTTAATAATGTTTACATACATGCATGCATACATATAAAGCAGCGAACACTTTTGCTTTTTAGTAAATTGAGAGAAATTAAAACAACCAGGGAGCCGTCGAAATTGGACCACAAGCGAAATTAAAATCTGTTCCCGTCAACCGAAGCGGTAATTGTATAATCATAAAACCTCAACAATTGTAATTATGCTTTGTCCAATTCGGTTTCAATTGAGATCAAAACGTAAATTAAAATGGTGTTAACATGGAAACGCAATAGTCTTCGATTTCGGTTTGTTTTGAGTTTTGCTCTTATGCTTTCTCTTATATAAAGGTTGGTGATACACTCTATAATCCTTTGAAGATGCACATACTTATGAAAATATCTAATTTTTGAAAAAATGAATCACAGTGCACTGTGGTGAGGTATAATGATTGAAAATAAGAAAAAATACAAATTTGGTGATAATCTCAAAAGTTATTACTGCTTCTTGGACTTGGCCTTTATTAGGGGAGCCCAGGGTATAATGACGAACGGGTTTTCTCTAGATTTTTTAAAATCTCTGTATCGATTTCTTGAAGCTTTAAATATACCAATACCAAGTAGAGTTAATTAGGGACAAAATGTGGTATAGATAATTACCGTGTAGCATCCCTTTGAAGTGCAGTTCGTCACTATGCCCCATATACGGGGCATAATGACGAAGAGCTTGGGGCATAATAACGAATTACATTTATTATATGAAATAAAATCTTTTTTTATCAAAACATATTATTATAATTAACAACAAGGGAATCACTTTTCCTTGAAACTATTTCATCTCTTGGTCTTAGCCAAACCAGTAATGTTAAGAAAGACATGGGTAGGCAGTTAGACCTGGTATTTTCTACTGATGCGGGTAACTTAATAGTTGAGCCTAGCCCAGTCAGAATGTCTACTCTTGACAAATATCACGCCCTCTACTAATTTAATATTGCTATGAAACCGAAAAACTTAACAAATTGTGACGAAACAAAATATTTTTTCAAATTTTAGAAACGCTAACTTTTCGGAACTTTCCAGTAAACTTACATCTATTGACTTCAACAAATTACTGTCTAGCAATAATGTTGACGAAGATGTTTCTAAATTTTATATATATAATTCTTTTCGATTTATTTACCTTCACGTTCCCCGCGAGCGTCAGCGTCTTAAAAATAGAAAGAATAAATTGTGGAAAAGTGAGATATAAGTCACAACAACTTCCTCATATCATATAATGAGTTCAGAGAAATTTCCTCTACATTTTAAGATGAGTATGCTCGAAGCATGCGTACGAAATTATTTAGTGACCCACGCATCTTTTTTAAGTTTATTAATATAAGAAAAGAACAGACAACTACTGCAATACCATTATACTTGTATCTAATGATGCTAGTGATGATTCGTCTAAAATTTGCGATATGTGAGCTTCTTTTTTTGATAATGCCTTTGCCTCGTCACATTTTCAACCTCAAAATAGCAACTTCAGTCATATGAACGACTTTCATAACGTTTCTTTCACTATCCCTTCAATTTCAGAAGAGGATATACTCGATCATATTAATGGGCTTCCATAATGACTTCACAATTGGTTCTTATGGGATCCCTCCTGCCCTCTTTCAGTCATGCTGCCTTGCAATGGCATCTACGCTGACAATTATTTTCCAAAATTCGGTCGAGTTGTTTCCCGTAGCTATGGAAAAACTCTTTTATCATACCTATCTACAAAAAAGGTAGTAATAATGAAATTTCTAACTATAATCCTATTGCAAGATTGTCTTGCATGCCTAAAATATTCAAATCTATCATTTACTGTCAACTATCAACTTCCTGTAAGAATTTGCTCTCTTCAAACCAACATGGGTTTATTTCGGGCAGGTCTACAAACATTAGTTTGCTGGAATTTGTCTCGGATACCATTGGCGGGTTGGAAAAGGCTATCAGACGGATTGTATTTATACAGAACTTTGACAAGTTATCTCACTCCGTGATACTTTTTAAAATGGAAAAGTATGGGCTTCCCCCAACATTTCTAAAATTGACAGATAACAGAACATACCAAATCTTATTCCGCCATTCCATCTCTACACATTGAAGGCTTCGTCTGGCGTACCACAAGGGAGTCACTTGGGCCCGTTGTTCTTTATTGTGTCTATTGACGACATTGTCTCTGTTGTGAGGTACTGTAAGGTCTTGATTTATGCTGACGATATTAAGCTTTTCGCTCAGATTAAATCTGTTAACGATTGTGAACAGGTACAGGGTGACCTTCAAAAATTTTACAATTGGTGCAAGAGCAATAATTTGGTACTCAATATCAACAAATGTGAGGTTATGACTTTCCACAGGAATCAGAAACCAATCACTTATGATTATGAATTCTCTTATTCCTCGATTCGAAGTGTAGACTCTATCTGTGACTTGGGTGCCAATGTGACCATAGATTGAATTTTATCCCCCATATAAACTATGTGGTATCAAAGAGTAGTTCTATGCTGGGTTTTATAAAACGTTGGTCCCGAGAGTTCTCGAATCCCACCATAACATTGCGTTTGTGTACTTGCTTTGTGAGACCACTTCTTGATTACGCTAGCCAGGTCTGGTCTCCATTTTACGGTACACACATCGACCGCCGTATCGAGTCTGTTCAGAGAAACTTCTTACGATTTGCTCTCAGGCACCTACCCTGGGGATAATTCATTAATTCTTCCACCCTATGAGGATCGCTTGAAGCTTTTAAATATGCATTCGCTTGAGAAACGTCGCATGGTTACCGATGTAACTTTTGTGCATCAACTCTTGAGTCTCCGTTATCACTTAACAAAATCTCCTTCCGTGATAGTACGCACAATTTGAGAAGGCTACCTCTGTTGCATGTTAACTCCTCAAGGTCTAACTTTAGCATGTATGAACCTGTTAATCGCATGTGTATTACTGTTAATATATATGGCTGGGCATTTTGTTGTTGATATTTCTAAGCATGTTTTAAGAAAACGTCTATATAACATGTTTTGTTTAATGTTTTTGTGCATTGTATGTCATCTCATTCGGTGTTTTGTTTATGTTTAGTTTAACATACTGATATTAACACCGACTAAGTGATGAAACGCATGTATTGTTGACTGTTTATATATTAAACGTATCCATACAGCGATCTTGTGTTAAGCTGGTTCTGATAGTCAAATATTATATATATATAAATTGGCTTAACCGACATTTTCTTTTTTATCTGCAATGGACAGATGAAAAAATGGCGGCTTGTACTTAAATGAACAAATTACCATTATAAAACTTCAAGCAGTTTTATATAAACTCTGGCTCTATTATACTTATAAAATGAATGGCCCCGATAAAACTTTTAGAAATATTATATAAACTAAGGGAACTACCATGCCTCGAAAATGGTCCTTATATACCCTTTAGTCATAATATGTAACCTGTAATGCTATATATCTTATAGTCACAAAAAACAGACGTTAGTGTTCTTATATACCATTTGGTTATATTATGTTATGTAAATAAAAACAGTTTTATAATGGCTCCATTCGACACTAAAAGTAATTTGTTTTTATAACGATCACCGTAGTTACTAAAGGGCCAACAAAAATTTTATGATATTTTATAATTAAAATATGTATTACCGAAAGCTCCCAATTTTTATTAAAGTCACCTACGTTACTGAATGCTGTCAGGTTATATAAGGGTAACCACAGATATCGCAATAAACACTTAATACCAATTAGTTATATAACGTGGTGATGAAAACAATTATAAACTTCTTTATATACCTTCTAGTAATGGTTGCGTTAAGTTATATCGACCGGTGATCGAAACATTTCCATTACAAACTTTTAAAACCTTTAGTAACTTACTTCCACGATAACCATTAGTAACCTTAAAAAACTCTAATATAACTACGTCACCAATTGGTAATATTATAAAACACTTATATAACCACTCAAATTCTTATATAACCGAGTAACCATTATATATACGCCTTATAAAACTACCCATCACCTTCAGTCACCAAAAATTCGGAAAAATTATTACTTGGGCTGGCTCAGTATTCTTTATTATCGGAGGCGCACACCTAAATTTATCCGCATAAGATGCTTTACTTTACCTCCTTCATTCACCATATTTGCCATAAAAGCTCTAAGCTCTTTTTCCTGAGATACCATCTTCTCCCTACAGCCTTTAATCTCTTCGAGCACACATTCAAATTTTTCAAATGCCGTTTTTTTTTGTAGTCCAAGCATTTATCACACATAAATATAACGTTATTTTTTGTTAAAACGGTATTAACATCATACTCCGATAAATCGCTACATTTTGCACAATATTTTTTACCACATATACTAATTCCTTTTCTCAAACATTGCGAGCACTTGCCACAATTTACCGACATTTTCACAGATCTTGTAATAATCACTTATTATTGGATCTATTTCCCTTATCGTACAAAAAACACCTGTATAAACTGTAATTATTCTATATATTACGATCGAATATTACAAGATTCCATTCTGATCACCAAATTTATGTAAATTAGATAAAAAATTTCCGTAACGATTTGATAACACGTCCGTTCCCTCAGGAAACTAATGCTAGTAGTATAATTAAGCTTTTCCACATGAGCATAATCGTGTAATTGTGATGTATCCATTCATATTCCTGGGTCTTTATCCAATTCGCCCATTCGGCTAAAAAGTACTCACGTTCCATTTTACTACAATTCGTGTCCATACTCGAAAAACCAAGGTCGTCATTATTGATACAGTCCAGATTCCAGAGTACAAAGACATCGTTTCACAAACCAACTAAACGGTATTTTTCTAACCTCCAGCTCAATCCTATCTGGATGCTCCGGAATTGGTTACCGATATGTCAAACACTTAATGAAATCAGGAAAAGTTGCAAGACTGGATACCTCAATATGGCAATGTATTCGATTTATGGTCTATCTAATGGTCTTATTTTGAGACTCTGTTTTTATCTCTGATCTTAATCTCATTCCTTAGAAGACTTTTTTTATTCAGATAAGTATGGGGCCGAAAGATCGCAAGGACGGAGATCAAGACAACCGGTTGTTTTAACCTGCTAAAAATGAGAAAAGTGCTCTCACCGAAACCTTCACGTCCTCTTAATGAAGCTCATCACCTCTAGGTGAAGTAAGCTTTTCAGCTCATCCACAGATAGAAGGGCAGATCCAAGCGTATCCAGCCTGCTGCAGACAAGGCCGGACAAGAGAACAGAAAATGCTCAATTGTCTCAGGCTCTTCTTTTCAAGCAGGACAAACACTCAGGGCGATCAACAACTCCCATCTTTGTTAGATGAACATAAAGCGAGCTGTGGCCGGGGATAATACAAAGTATAGCTCTGTATTGTTTTTTTTCGAGTCCCAAGAGAAATTCAGAGAAATTCCTATTAGGCCCATCAAGAAAAAGTGTTGTACACGTGCAAGTACTGATGGTTCATGCGAACATCGGCTTTGATGAGAGACCTAATCAGCGAGGTGGCAACGCGTACAGTAGGCTTCAGTCAAGGAATGGAGAAATAGAACAGGTCCTGGCTAGCAGGTCAGCCCTCTCATTTCCCATGATCCGCATGTATAACCATAGTACCCACAGTAGGTACACCTCGTTGTCGATACACAGCTTATCCAAAGACGTCCTTAATCCCTCAGTAAGTTGTGGATGTTATCTGAGGGCCACTCTCAGAGCCTATGTCAGGATCAAGAAAATAAACACCGGCACCGGCTCCCTTATTAGTGAGAGATCCGTTGCTGAAAATTTCTAGGGGAAGGCCCGGTAAGGGTCTTATTATTAATATTGGTTATCTATCATGCTTTTTCTTATCTATATACATATATGTTATAGTATAGATTTCAGAGGTTTTAAGCTCTATTGTTGGAGCTCCAACCGGTAGATTTTTTGGGTCATTTGTGAACTATTACATCTAATTAGGAATACTATATTCCTTCATATCGCCAGGAAAAAATCTAGATTGAAACTATTCAGTACACACGAACGATCTTTGCGTAAAAACAATAATTTTTGGTAATTTTATAGAATCGAAATATGTAAAGACTTGAATAAAAAAAGATTCAGTATGAGGCAGAAATTACCTTCAATTAGAAATAAGCAGAATGATTCAAAACTCTACAGCTTTACTTCACTTGAAATGACTTAAGAGAATCGAAATGGGATTCTTTTCTAAGGCATGTTATATAGTGTTTACTCTGTAAGTATTATTTATTTCCTGCAGATTTAATTTACCAACTAAAGCAGTCCGAAGTTGATAACAATAAAAAAAACACAATCAATTAACAAATTCGAAATTCTTTCAGCCTATTCGAACAGGAGATCATGAGCTATGTACCTGTTGAGGAAAGAAGTCCACAAGGTTCACCAACATTAAATTCAAGAATCCCACAAAGAGCACCACCACCATTTCGAAGAGACTTTGAGGCGAAACTACGAGGATTTTATAGAAAATTAGAATCCAAAGGTTATGGACAAGGACCTCATAAATTAAAGTAAATTGGCCCTTAATGGCGTTGTAAGAACTAAAAATTACTTAAAAGTTGTTCATTTTTTTTTATCTAACAGGTTGCATATACGACGATCACATTTATTGGAAGATGCTTTCCGTAGAATAATGTCAGCTAATAAAAAAGACTTACAACGAGGTCGATTGGCTGTTATATGGGACACTGAAGAAGGACTAGATTATGGTGGACCGTCACGGTAAATAGTTTTACACATTCACAAAATGTTATCAGAGTTAATTTGAAACTTAAATTTTCAGGGAATTCTTTTTCTTGCTATCTCGCGAGCTATTCAACCCCTACTATGGCTTATTCGAATACTCTGCAAATGACACGTATACAGTACAGGTGTCACCTCTATCAGCTTTTGTGGATAATTGCCATGATTGGTTTCGTTTTAGTGGTAGAGTTTTAGGTTTAGCCTTAGTTCATCAATATCTTCTAGACGCTTTCTTTACGCGTCCATTTTACAAGGCACTTTTACGCTTACCAGTTGCCTTGAGTGATTTAGGTAAGATGCCAACGCGTAAACTCTTTTCCACTGTAACTAATAACATAAAATTGAATTTACAGAATCTTTAGATAATGAATTCCATCAATCTTTGCAATGGATACGTGATAACGATATCGGTTCAGGTAATAATTTAGGACTAACTTTTTGCGTTACCGAAGAACTTTTGGGACGAGTAGTCGAACGAGAATTGAAACAAGGTGGAAAGAATATAACTGTGAATGAGAAAAATAAAAAGGAATATCTTGAACGAATGGTTAAATGGCGATTAGAACGTGGTGTACAAGAGCAAACTGAATCATTGGTAAGAGGATTTTATGAAGTTGTTGACTCAAGACTTGTCTCTGTATTCGATGCCAGAGAATTGGAACTTGTCATTGCTGGAACAGCTGAAATAGATATTAACGATTGGCGCTTAAATACTGAATACCGAAGTGGATATCATGATAATCATCAAGTTATCATTTGGTTTTGGCAAGTTATCGAGAAATTTACCAATGAACAACGTCTGAGATTATTACAATTTGTAACGGGTACATCAAGTATACCGTATGAAGGATTCTCAGCATTACGTGGATCAACAGGACCACGTAGATTTTGTATTGAAAAATGGGGAAAACCAAATGCCTTACCACGTGCTCATACATGTTTCAATCGTTTAGATTTGCCACCGTATCCAACTCCAGAAATTCTCTATGAGAAACTTTTATTGGCGGTGGAAGAGACGAGCACTTTTGGTATTGAATAGAATTCTGAGATTTTATTTTTGAAGTCTAATATTCATCGGTTTGTGATATTTACGTAATTTTTATGGCATACTACTATTACTATTTTTATTGTACTATATAGGAAAAAAAAAGATGAATTGCGCGTGCGTGTGTTATTTAAAAATTCATTTGAATTTTTATGTGCTTTTTATGGATAATAATTGGATTTTTTATATAAGAAAAGATTCTCTCTATCTTTCTCAGTGATGAATATTAGGCGTTAGTGTAATTTTTATTTTATCTTTTTGATTTTTATATTATCTGTCGGCAGCAAATTTTAGTATTGCATTTGTACACAAAAACAAAGTGGGAATAGGGACTATTTTGAAATATTTAGCATAACATTTTTGGTACTGTTACTTGGCTTTAAGTACAACTATGACTTACATTCGGAGGGTTTAACATAAGTTCGTGCAGTCCTTATGAAAGAATAAAAGTAGAAAACTGTTTGATGTTATTTTCTGAAAATTTATTAGATTATAATCTCTCAAACAATCAGCATTAATTTCTATACACTTGTTCAACATCTTTCAAAGCAGTATTAACCCTTTCGGTACTACGGGCGTATATAATGCGCCCACATAAATATGGTAACTCTGGCCTATGGACGCATATATGCGCTCAGAGACTTGTCGAACTTAAACGCTTATAAAAATTGAAGAAAGTAACGGAATTGCCTCAAACAAATTTTCTACGATAAAACAGACATATGGAATGCTGTTTCTCTAAATACTAGGTCCGTGCAGTTTTATTGGCCGCCATCTGGTGGCGTCCAATGGAAATGTAAATTTTTTTACATTTTAATTTTTAAAAAGCTCAATTTGGTCGTCTTCCAGCACAGAAGAGATGCTATAAAACTTTTAAATATAAACGTTGAGACTTTGAGGCATATTTGTAGAATGAAATCACATCTACATATTGTCCCCTAATCACATATTTAATTATTTTTTCAAGTCGATTATTAGTTTCGGAGATGCTTGCGCACAACCGTTGCGTTCGTGAAATTTTCCACATTAACAAAAACCGTTCACAACAGACCATTAATGCATACGAAAGAAAGAACGGGCAAAATATATGAAATCCGAAGGAAGGGGGTGTATTCGACCCAACTGCCAAAAACCATTGTTTAGTGGTAAAAACGTCGTATGAAGTAAAAAAAAATAACCCCTCGCTCGACTGTACTCTCCACCCCATTAAATTTATTCAATTTGATATAACACACGCCCCATTTTGGGCAGCCTCAAGGGGGGCGTACTACACATCACCCCCTCACTCCGACTAAATTTTTTCACTTCTCTTTTTCTCCTGAACATCCCAAATACAAGTAAAAAACCCACATTCCTCTACCCCCTCCATGGAAAGTTATGTATGTAGAAATGCACGAAAAATTGGCCATCCACAGTGACATGTTACTTCTTATTTTGCACCGGTCATACGAAGCGTTTCTGCATTGAGCTATTCCGTACCGAAAGGGTTAAAAATCATGTTTTTAAATCTTCTGGTGTTGCCTGTTTACTGCAGAAATGATGCCCTCGCGTTTCAAACACTTTTCTCCGAAATGGTTCCTTAATTTTTGGTTAAACCCAGAAGTCACAAAGCTCCAAATCACTCGAATAAGGGGTGTTTTTATTTAATTAATCCCAGATAAGGTGAGACGGCATTATCGTAGTAGTTATTTTTTTGGACATCCTTTGAGACGGGTTTGAATAACTTTTCGATAGGCAAACATCTTTTTATCAGTTAGCATTAACAGTGGCATTATCCTCTAGTGGTACTGCAACAATTAACTAACTCGTGCGTAAAATACGTCGAACATGATTTTTGTTATGTGGCTTAAGAGGTGGTGTTGCTTCTTTTTCGCTAAATACAATTAACTGCTTTTTTGTTTCTGAACCGCTCTTATAAAACTGACTCATCACCCGTTATCAAACTTTTGTAGTCCGAAAAGTTGCCATAGTCGATTTTTGTAAAGAACAGTTGAGCAAAACATACTCAAGAATAATTTTTCTTTTTTCTTTCAATTATGAGATAAATTTACTTTTTGGTATAGCCAAGATGATCTCATAAGATTTGTGATAATTGCCATGACATAGAAATATTCTGTTTAGAAATTGTTGTTAAGGTAGGACAGTGTTCACCATAAGCAACTTGGAACTAGTCGTGTATTAAAATCGACTTTAGCCTACGTAGAGGTCCGTAAAGATATCTGCTCAGCTCAGCTTTACCTTGCTGGGTAGTGGGATTTGCACTATTTTACAATCACTTCATTTTCTCTTTCTTGTATCCATCTTGCACTTTG
Source organism: Dioctria linearis (assembly GCA_963930735.1). NCBI lineage: Eukaryota > Metazoa > Arthropoda > Insecta > Diptera > Asilidae > Dioctria > Dioctria linearis. The sequence goes on along the minus strand of OZ005742.1, from coordinate 17,735,335 downwards.
AATTTATTGTTATAGTCCCAGTACATTCCTATCTATTTATAGCGTTTCACACGCCCCTCTATACTATGCCTGCAAATAGCTCAAATAGGTGACTTCATCTCTCGTATCGTTCATCATCATTACTCGTAGGATCTTAATCTTAGTTGCCTGGAGCAGGCAGGATACACTTGGGTCTGCCCTCCTATCTGTGGATGAACTGAAAGACTTACTTCACCAAGACCTGCTGCGCTTCATTAAGAGGACTGGTAGGTTTTGGTGAAAGGGTTTCTAGTAGGTTAGCACAATGGGCCACCCTAACCTCCCTACTTAGGAGGATCTCGGACCCCTGCCGCAAAGAAAAAAGGGGGAAAACACGATTCGCCTTACACGTGAATAAATTTTTTACTGGGTATTGCTATAGCAATAAATAAAGAGGATCTCTTATCATTGAAATATCAATTTTCTAATTTCAATTGAGTGTTTTAGTATTTCTAGTCTCTTTTACGTATACACAAGCTTTTTACCTCTTTTGATGTTTTTCCTAAAATTTTTATTTGCGCTCTATTTTTTTTACTTGTATTATTTATCGCTAGTTAATTTATTTTACCCAGTCACAATGTAGTCACGAAGTCAGCAGAGCCTGTCTCCATGAATGCCGGGGTGCCAGGGCTCTGTTATCTCTCCCTCTTTTTTTTTAATTTTCATTCATGATCTTCTTTCCCTTACTTTCAATCCCATCAATAGTTTCGCTGATGATACTTTGATTTCGCTTACTCCTTTGACACTCTTTCTGACTCCAGAGGAAATACCACATGTGTCAACCGAAGATTGCATGATTCGATCATTGAATAACGACCTTGCCAATATCCCGAATATCCTCGCTTGGGGAAAAGCGAATCGCGTCGAATTGAATGCATTCCACAGCTGTCTCATCTCTTTAAAACAAGATCATTATTTTTCCACTCCCGTTTCTTTTGATGGAGCACTGATTTACGATATACCATCTTTATGCATTTTTGGCATTAATATTTCCAGTAAACTAAGCTGGACAGATCATATCTTCTTTGTTGCCAAAGAAGCATTGAAATGTCTTGGATATCTTAAAAGGTGTAAGAAATATTTCTGCCAATCGAATATAGCGCTCCTCTACAAGTCTTAAATCAGACTTAGAATAGAACAATTCTCATATCTGGGCCGGGACTGTCGCATAACCTTAGCTTCATTCGATATTGTCCAAAAGAAAGCCTTCAAGCTCATTGGAGATTTGGCAATAACTTGTCATATCAACTCACTCGAGCACCCGCAATGTTGGATGCCTCTCACTCTCCTTTATCGCTACAAGCGTGGACAATAGTTTGATGAAATATTTAGTCTGATTCTTTGTAGATTGATTCCTGCATACTCGTGCAGATCTTTTTACCCTTCAAATTACTTTCGGTCGTACAGTAAAATTCCGTGATCCTTCTTTTTATTCCGAACTGTGAGAATGTGGAAGAGTCTACCATCTTTTGTCTTTCCTCCGACATACAACCTACGAAAGTTTAAGGATGACATACATCAGCACCTCCAGCACTCTCCTCACGTTCCTTAATTCCCTTCCCTATCTCCTTCCTGCCATGCTGTAATAATTAAAAAAAAAAAATACGAGAGTATATATGAACGTGTTAGTTTTGATAATTGTATGTGAAAATAAATCTACTGCCAGAGAAATAAATGCAAGTCAAAGCTATTTTTCAAAACTAAAACGAATATTAAAATTTGCTGCCATTGTTTTTTTTTATATTCTAAGTTCTCTTACATTGCAAACATTGGCCAGTGCAGTAAACATGCGCAACTGATTAAAATATAGTCATAAAATAGCAGGCATATTTATGTAGATACCGATTCCAATATAAATTCAAAATAATCTATATTTAACAATATTCAATGAATGAAACAATACTCATAGCTAGCTATAGCAAACACAAGATTATTACGTTACAGGGTGGCCGGTGCGGCGCGGCGGTCGGTGAAGGGCATTTTACTAAAATATTTTCATGTTGGGCCTTAGAACAATATTTATACAAAGAAATTTTTAAAATTTGAATTTCTCTAGTCAGTAACTGTTAAGCGTGACGTTAATGTATTAATGATCAATTATTTTATAAAAATATATATAAAGAAAGCAAGGAAACGTTATATTCCAATTTCACACTTGGTTTACACTGATTGTGATTGTGTCGAGTTTAAGAGTATGTGTTTAAGGTGTGGGATGATTTTATGGCAATTGAGTTACATACTTACCTATGTATATTCAAATTATGAATGATTTATGTAACTGTAATTTATATAAGCTAAGGATAGCGATATTATTTGCTTCCTTTATAAATATTCCGAGATGCTGTTATTTAATTTATTTGCTTTATGTTTAAGATTTAAGATTATTTTTACCGCTATATTTTCCTCTCTCAAATTGTAGAGTTTAAGTTATATAAATTTGTCTTTTTTTTACAAAAAAAAAAAATATTGTACGAAACAATTTTCATTAGAGATTAAATTGTTTTTCGTAGTAAAAATGATTGAAATTTTTCCTTATCCTTCCTTGTAGGGATATACCAGGGTTGATACTCAAGTTTTGCAGCTAAGCCATTTCCTGGAAGGTGTCACTTTTAGCAATTTTATTTCTTGATTTTTTGGAATTTGTTTTGACAAATAAAAAAAATGCTTGGCTTTGTTTCCATCCACGCAGTAAAATAAAAATATTTCGGTAAACAAGGAGAGAAAAATTTCAAGCAATGATTTTGAAGACATATTGAGTTGCACATCAAGATTGTTGTCTGGGAATGTTCGTGACTTGCATGAACATCTGTCTTTTAGGAAGATTTGTACTCGGGTGGGTACTGCATAATTTGACTGAAACCCAAAAGAAACCCCAAGTTGACTGCACCAAAAAAAGTGCCTAAAAAATATTACCAAGGTTGGGCAAAAACAATGTTGGACATTTTGAAATTGTGACAAACTTGGATTTACATTATTCCAGAAAACAAGGGACACAGCAAGATCATTCCAGGCGCCTATAAACAAATCAAAGGGAAGTATGCATGGAACATTTGCAAGAAAGCCGATCATGTTTCCATCATTTGTTGACTGAATGTTTTTCGAAGAGTGGATGTAAAACGACCAATAGGTCGAATTGTTCTCCATCACGATAATACAACAACAATCATCGTATCTCCGCCCTACAGTCTGTGACTTGTTTTTATTCGTTTTCATAAAGGACAAAATGTATCTATTGACATACAAAAAGTGGAAATTAGAAGATCTGGGGGTGATTCTGGGGCCGGATTCTATGACACGGAGAATTGTGGAATTTGGTAGATGAGAGTTTATTTGACAGGTAATTCTCCATTTGGAATTCTGTAACTTGGCGAATTTGTTTTGAGAATTACCAAATTCTCTACTTCACTTGTTAAAATTTTCCGATGTTTGCAAGTGGAAAAGTAAAAAGAATAATTCCCAACTGAGAGTATTGTCAATTTTTGTTGTATTTTAAGAAGGTAGGTAACCTAGGGAATCTATGAGTTTTCAAATTAACTAGTGGGAATTGGAATCTCTCTTTTCGTATTTCTCTCACGTTTTCCGTAATTCTCCGAACATGTTAGTGAATTGGAAATGGAGAATTAGGGAGTTTTAATCGGAAAAAAACGAAGAATCTTATTTCCTAAATTCTTCGCGTTAAAGAATCCGGCCCCAGATGTCTTTTTATACCATAGATGAAATCTATAGGGTATACTAAATTTGTCATTCCGTTTGTAACACAGAAATAATGTTGATAGACCAAAATGTGTTGGACACTCATGCATAAAATTAAAAATTATTTTGATTTTTACATGTCCGTCTTTTCTCACGATAACTGAAGAACGCGTGTAGGTACTTAGAGAGCAGAAATTTTGTACACGTAGAAATAGTAGTTTCAAAAATGAGTTAAGTCGGGCAAGCCCTTCTTGTTGTTGGAATATAAAAGTTTAGGTTTTTACGTATACTGTGAAATGCATGAAAAAAGCCAAAAGAAAAGAAAAGCAATTACCAACTTTTTAGCAAAGTAAAAAATCAATGAAATCAAAAATTGTATAATTTTATAAATGCGACGTCATTGGTGATAGAGTATTTGTTAGAAAATAAAAAAGAGACATCAGAGAAGGGTAATAGCTTTGAAAATACATATTCTTCTCACCTATGGCTGAAATTCTAAATGACTTATCGACACGAAATTAAATCATAACAAAAAAATAAATTATTCAAAATTTTGTCACAACTTGAAATGGTAGACTTTGCTGAAAAGCAAGGAAATAATTTAAATTTGGTATCACCAATAAGTTGTAATCCACTTATTCATCATGCCCACAACACATTCTCTACACATTTGTCATAGCACATATAGTTTCTTTTCTAATGCAAGAATGTATATGTATAAAACGACATGCTTCATCATCGTCGAGCCGAAACATGTAAAAAACTTGTTCTTTCGTTACTCAAATATGTCGATAGAAAAAGAGCGTGTCGAGTTTTGTGCTGTACCGGCTAAGTGCTTCGTAAAGCGCTGTAATACAGTGTGCTTGGCAGGTAGGAGCTATGAAGCTCTCTGTTAGCCAAGCGGCTAGTCCAAGTAGGAGCTATAGAGCTCTCTATTAGGATAGCCAGATTGCCAGAGCTATAAGGAGCTCAATTACCTTGGGGTGCAGCCATTTCGGAGCTAAGGGAGCTCACAGTTAAGATCTAAATAAAAGATATGCACCGCTAGAGTTCAAAGTAAGAATTTTGGAATAAAGCTTTCTTTTGTGACGTATAAAGGGATTTTCCGAAATTCAACCACTAAGGCGAAAAGGGATGTTTAACCCTTTTGTTGCTATAGACGTGCATACGTCTAGTAAATCGTACACTGGAGCGCTATGGACGTTTAAGCACGTCTGTATGTCGTCGAGCTTTTTTATCTGTTGAATGTGAACTGATAACGTCCGATTTCGATTAAACTTTCAAAGTTTGTAAAGAATACCAAAATAGCTCAAACGTATTTCTTTATTTCCCCACATTGAATAAATAACTAATAAGGCAATTAGGCAATTCAATGACAGTCAGACCCGTTGAGCGGGGAGAGAAATGACATGAGGGCTGTGCATTATTTTGACAATTCTCCTTGATTTCTGAAATTTCAGATTTTATGAAAAAAAGTTCGTGTTTGATTTACCGATTTTCTCGTAAATAACTAATTAAAAGTGATTTTTAGTTAATAGCAGTGTGTATACAATAGTGAACTATTGTTTTGTGAACGGAATTTTATATAATCGAGACCCCGGAGTCTTGAATTATGGTGTTAAAGTGCGATATACTGTGCTGCAGAAACAACCGGAGTTTGTGTCGAGGGAAATGATTTTGCAAGCAATTTTAACAGTTTTAACTGAAATATTTATGTCGGTTTATTTGGTTACAATTGAATTGTGACAAGGGCATTAAATTATCAAAGGCAATGCCAAAAAAATATTATCTGAAAATAAGGGGTTGCTAACAATTTTCGGATTTTAAATAATGTCCCCCTTCAAAATGTCACGATTTCATTACTGCCATGACGAAACGAATACAAACACAGCACACTAATACATTCCGCCGAGTGGCTTAGGTTTTCACCCGATGTGCCGTTTTCTTATTAGTTATTTATTCAATGTTTCCCCCCAGTGATTTTACGATGATATGTCATTTTCAAAAATGATATCTCGAGAACCAACCGATTTTTATGATTCAAATGCAAAATGAAGCTTAATGCTTTATATTTTTCATAAAAAGAATAAAAGTTCCGCACGAAAAAGTTTTTGTTAATAAAAGTATTTCGTTATTTTACGGTATACGGTGATTTCCAAATTAATTTTCCAAAATGGGGCGCGTGGGTATAAAATCAAGAGGGAAGGAGTGCGATCGAGTGGCGAGGTTCTTTTTTCAATCCAGTAAACTTCAAAGGGACTTCTCTTACTGTTAAAAATTTCACGAAAATGGATGGGGCATGGTAGGCGGAAACAAAAAAATATGGGTGAGCTATTTTTGGTATTCCCTACACGACTTTTTTGTCTTTAGTCTCAGTTGGGAAAGATTGCTTTTGTAAAATGAACTTTTTGTAATACGCCTTTAGGTCAAACGTCTTTACGGAAAATGTCATAGATTCGTACCAGTTATGATATTAAAAAACTTGAAACTTCCGAAAATATGCAATGGTAACAGATTGCAGACAAATATTCTTCACTGAAATATTTTTCGAGGCCACAGTACTCGCTGGGTATGCTCAAGGAGAAACTGTATTGTGGCTTGTTTCAGAGGGACTTCAGCTAGCGGTTCCTTACTTCGGAAGACATTCCCGCGAATGTACTTTATAAGGAGGTTGTTATACCCTAGATGAAATCTAAAGGGTATACGTAGTTTGTCATTCCGTTTGTACCGCATAGAAATAATGCTGATTGATTTTTGCATGTCCGTCTGTCTATGCGCACGATAGCTCTATAGCTCGTGCACTTAAAGAGCTGAAGTTTTGCACGCGAGCTTTAAAAAAAAAAAGTAAAATTAAGTTCGACAATGAGACAAATCGGGTAACTCCTTCGCGGGTTGCCATACAAAAATTTCGTTTTTCACGACATATTTGGACACTGCCTGAGAAGGCGTCAATGTAGAGAGCTGAAATCTTGTGCAGTATTTTTATAAAAATAGCAAATATAGTTTCAAAATGGGCTAAATCGGGCTACCCTGTTTTGGTCTTGCCATATAAAAATTTTGAGTTTTTACGTATACTGTAAAAGTGTTTTTATTGTACGTACTAAAAACTTCTTTAGAATATGAAATCCTATAGAATTAATAATTTTGTCTGTCCGACCAACCGTTATAGAAATATATGCGAAAACCACTTCAATGGTCAAAATTGCACAGAGGGGATGACCATATGAAATTACATACGGCCATTTATCTTGTAGGGTATATAAGATTTGGTCTTAGGGTACGTGCACAACGAGGCGAGTCTATATCAAGAGATGAAGAAATAAAATGATTGTACGCTGTACTATGAGAGTGTTCATAACAACGCTGTGACAACTTGCGATGTGGCAAGACACCTCGAGGCATCTCGCTCGAGAAGGAAATTTTTAATTTTTTTGCGAGGTGCAGCGCACCAATTTTGATAACTGCCATATTCGTACATGTTTTTTCTTTGATTTAATTGAAGGGTTCTTTACTCATTCTCTTATACTGGAAGAATTTATGAGGATCAGTATCTAAATCTTCACATTCTTATCGCTTGTTACTGTGACTCCATATACAAGCAAAACTGCAGAAAAGGCTGGACAAACAGAAAATGATTAATTTTATATCCTTAGAATGGAAAGTTTGGCAGTTTTTATTTTGAGTTTATATTGAAATCTTTCCTTAATATAATTGAAGGTTTCTATACTCATTCTCATATATTGTAAGAATATCAGGATCAGTCCGTAAAGGCACTTTCACATCAAGAACAAAAACCGAAAAATGCAAACCGGAAAACTCAATTTATTCCTTTTAAAATCATATTTTTGTTCCAATGATTAATAAAATCCAGGGAAATAGGATAAACTACGAATTTTACTGAGAAAATAGTATATTTATCTCAGATTTTTAAGAAAAACACAGCTTTTATGTTTTATCAGCCAAATTTTCGGGCGAAAAAGTTTTTCGGCCGATAAAATATAAAGGTTTTGTTTTTCTTAAAAATCTGAAATAAATATATTATTTTATTAGTAAAATCATTAGTTTATCCTATTTTCTTGGATTTTATTAATCATTGGAGCAAAAATCTTGTTTTTAAGTGGAATAAATTGAGCTTTTCGGTTTACATTTTTCTGTTCTTGTTTTTGATGTGAAAGTGCCTTAAATCTTCATATAAATGATGAAATTCGTCAAATTCCAGATGTTTCGTATTTATCGGGTGGCAAGCAAAACAGTGGAAAGTACACATCTGTTGCATAGTTCCATTACATGACAAACGCAAAATTTCTTCTACAGAATCTGATGACAATTTATGCTCCACTTTGCGATTTACCAAGAAATTGAACGCCTTGTTGTGAACATTACACCTCGAGATGTATCTTCACTTCGCCTCGCCTAGTTGTGCACGTGCCCTTAGATCAATTCTAGCTTTTTTAGTTGTTCGTCACTAACTTTGTAAACTGCACAGATATTATTTTTTTACCTCTGCTAGTGCTACTCATCTCCCATTGTACGGGATGCTTGAAAAAATTTCGTGTCATTTTTTATCGAAAATATAACATAAATAAATAAATAAATGTTTTTTTTTATTTTAGTGAAAAAAAAAATTTATAAAATCTACTAAAAATTCTAGTGAAAAAATATTTTGACTTACCTTAAATACACCGCAACCTTTTCCCTTGGTGATAATGCTTCACTGAAATTTGAATAATTTTTCTTGATATCTCTTGCGATGAATGAAATTGATCAAAGTTCATTCGAAAATATTGGTAAATTTTTGATTTTCTCATCTTTTTATTAAACTTCGATGAAATATTTTTTTTCTTTTTATTTTTCTCATTTTCATCTAGTAAAATAGCCCAAGCAGTCACAAAGTTTATGGCACTTTGTTCAAAATACCGAAAGATACTGAAAAATAAATATGTACGTAACGTCAGGAAATGTGTCTTTGTCTGGCCATATCCTTTCATTACATGTTGAATATACCAACGAAGCATGATACAAAGATTAACAAGGTATGGCCGAATTATCTGTCAATTTGTTGCATGCCTTATTTGGCGACAATTATCACAAATTTCTTCGTCTCGATTTCAATCGTCCTTATCAAAGTGAACAAAATTTTCTATTTGGAAATTTCTTTGTATTCCCACTAGCTCATAATTACTTTTCCCGAAGTGATTTAAACGAAGAAACTATTGTTTTGTTAAATATTTTAATATATTCAACACGTAAATAAAGTACGAAAAACTCAACTCAAAACAAAATCGCTTGACATGACATTGTCACCTCATGACGTAGAAACAAAAAAAATTCCTCTTGAATCGGCCATACCTTGTTATCTTTGTATCATGCCAACGAAGAATCGTGTGTATGCTTGTCGGTAGTATTACGTGTTACGTCGGCAGTGCGAATCAACTTAAGTGCGGTATGCTAGAGCCAAATAAGTTTTCCCTTAGAATATAGAGAGTACAGGAAGTGTGATAAGCCAAATTTGGTGTAGACAAATTCTGGTTGTGTTGGTATCTGTTGCCGCTGTAGATAGTGAACGCTCAGTACAGCCGTGTAGTATAATCAATATAGAGAGCGGGGCAACAAGATATATGGTTGAAAATATTACGTTTGCTCCCATCGAAAATGTTCTTATTCGCTGTCACTACGCCACATACCTAAGGAATTTCGCAGCTGTCACAAACGTAAACAAAACTCGGTGGAGGAAGGATTTCTTCGACAGCTAAACATAGATTTGTCTCTTTCTTCAATATAATGCTGAGCTACTTCACGGCATGCTGAAAAATCCACGCTCATGCACACGAATTTTACAGGTATCAACACTTCCTGTTGTCTCTATATTCTAAGAGTTTTCCACTTATTTCATAAAGAAAACTTGACATTAGGTCAGGAATTTTTTCATAATTTGGATTTGGCAATTATGTGATATTTCAGGCAATAAAGAAAAAAAAAAAATTTGATAATTATAAATGAAAAAAAAGATACACGTAAAGCAATTCCCCCATTTGTCACTTTAATATTGATTCACCTCTTGTAAAATCGCGTTCCTTTCGATTTTTCAAATTATTCCATAAATGTCAAAATTCCTAACAGAAATAAGTGTATCGGTACTTATTTCTCAAAGAAATATTGAGCCCGTTTAGACCGTGCCATTTAGGACTAGTATTACGTAGTTCGACTTACGTAGTACTAATATTAAGTGGTATAAACATGCCGCATTACGAAATACTAGTCCTACTTTAATTCGGTTTCTGATGCGGTATTGACCTACAAAAATTAGTATTAAATGGAGACATTACGTCAAATAAGGAAATGCGAGGCTGTTTGTAAATAGTGACGCCCTTATACATAATTAATAAATAATTGTTGCAGATTATCTTATAATGTTTTGCCATTAGCCTGAGAATTTGCATGTTTTATCTTGGGTATTTAGTAATATAAATAGTATTTCCTCATTCTGATTTTAAATTTTCTTCTATGCTCCATTTTCTTGTGCATGCGGTGTACAAACAAACTCAATATATTATTTTTCATTTTTCTCCTGAAATAGCAGGCAGATCTGACAATTTTGACAACTGTCAAAGCTTTAATACGAGCGGACTAAACAGCAGCAGGATTAGTACTACGTAATTCGACTTACGTAAAACTAGTCCTAAATAGCTGCGATCTAGACGTACTCATTGACATAAATGGATTTTTTGAAAGCGAACGACATCTTTTTGTCAATCTAGAACTAGACTTTTCCTGTTCGAATTTCTTTTCTTTATTTATTTTTCCGGGATGGGAGTTGAACCCACAATTGTTATAATCGCTCAATGATGAAGATTAGAAGAACTTTTAAGAACTTTTATTTTTAACGACACAAGATGATTTTCCGTCTTGTATTTCTTAATTTGTAACTAGTCTACTAAGCCACGGTTGCTTTCAGCTAGCATTTACCAGTAACAATGAAAGCCCACAATTAAATTGTAAATTAAATTTTTATTTATTTGTGCACTTTCATCGTTACTGGTTAATGCCAACTGAAAGCAACCGTGGCTTAGTACGCTAGTTACAAATTAAGAAATACAGGAGCGAAAATCATCTGTGTCGTTATCTCAGTGGTAAGACCAGTCGCCCGGAAAGAGTCGACCCCGGCTTCAAACCCCGGACGAGTCAGTTGTTTTTTCCTCTTGTATTTATGATTTGATTTAGAATCGTTAAAAATAAAAGTTCTGAAAAATTCTTCTATTCTCCATTTCTTCTTTAGCATACTAACAGGAATTTCTTGGCTCTAGTATATCGCTTTTTATACAGCAGAGATCCATTGAAGTTCGTCACTCGACTCGGTTCCCTGGTGGTTCTGGTTATCCGAATATTTCGTAAATCTGATTTGGGCTCAATAAATAATTATTCGGATTACCAAAACATGACATTCGACGTAATGGGTATTTGAAAAAATTATAGTTGATAATTTGGTACAAGAAACTGGCTTTATACGTAGTTAACCAAAATCTCTCAAAATTTTATCGTTGATTTCCCTTGGAAAGCAACTCTAAGAATATCATTTAGTATATACACGGCTAACTAAGCAATTGAGTCAATTTATTGGTTGTTTTTAGCTGAATTCAACCTTATTCAAAATAATCGTCTGTTCTCGTTTTTCACATCCTGTCACCTTGTCCTTGTCCTGCTAGAAGAAACGATTAAAGTTCAAGAAGATATACTTTAGTCCCATAAAAATCAATCCCTTAAGACAAGTAGTAAATGTCGAGAAATGTTAATGTGTAGATAAATTCGGATCAGGGTACAACAAAAAACAGACACAATCTACTACTATTGAAAATATTCCATACCACATCAAGCTTCAACGAACGAACGCTTTATTTCTTTATGAGTTACATTTCATTATGGATACTAAGAATAAATATGTCTTTCTTAATTACATAAAAAACGAAGATCCAAAAAATTAATATTAAATATTTTTTTTAAATTAAAAGTAAAGTAAGATAAATATAGAAAGGAATTTTTTGTTAAAGCGTTTTCTGATCGGATTAGTGACCAAAAATTTAAAATTCAGTGAATTCAGGAATAAATTACACGGGAAACCTTGAGGATGAGGAGTACTCCTTAAGTCATTGGTTACTTGGCTGGGAGGACAAGCTGAACAGATCTTTCACTTTCGATAGAAAATCTAACAATATTATTTCTAGCTAACAAATAATGCCCTGATCAAGGCCTAAGTTGCTCGGCGACTTATTGCCTACAACGGAATTACCTGAATGCCGGCATCCAGGACCCGCACACGATAGGCAGAATACGCAACTATTTTTAAACGTATCACTGCGATTATTGCTAAGATTACGACTAATAAATTTCACTCCGGTTTTATCTTCGCATGCATTATTTATATCTTCGTGACTTTCTTTTAATTGAACAGGCGCAAATGGTTCACTACTACTACTACTACTGCCATTTTCTAGTTGGAATTTTTTAACTAGAGCTTTAACGCTTGTTGGCGATTCGGAGGGTGCTTTACGTATGACTTTTGGCGTTGTCGGAGCATCTGGGAAGAGGCAAATATTGATTTTTGTCATGCTATTGTTTGTAGAGGTACACGTTGTGATACAGCTTCTGTTGGTTTTTTCTAAGCTTGAGTGTAAGATTTCTATTTCACATGAATCGCTCTGATGATTTTTAACTAACGTGCAATTATCAATGCGATTTTGTTTGTTACTACTACTATTACTACTACTGCTACTGCTGCTACTAGTATATTTCATTAAGGTTGGATTGGTTACTTTTGTCAAAGAAGAATATGAACATAAATTTCCAATTGTGGTGGGTGAATTAGTTAAAAAATTCTCTTTATCGAATTCGTCGTTGTCATCGCTGGACTGTGTATTCGTCGTGTGCTTAAAGGTATCTCCATTTGTTGATTCAATTCCTTGTTTATAACTGTGGCAACTATTGCCTTTAATAATTGTACTATTTTCTCGAGCCCCTTGTCTATTAAAGACATCATCGCTGGCTGCTGATATGCTTAAAGATTTACGACTGATGGCTGATTCATCCTTTAGCCAAATGTGCTCTAGACATTCGAATGAAGTCATTCTATCACTAAAAGAAAAAACAATAGAAATTTTATGTAACTCTGTTTTGCAATAATATTATTGAAAAATAAAAACTTACTTTGGTTTAATTCTAAGAGTGCTTTTTATGAAATCAATTGCGTGCTGTGATACGCCCTGGAATAAGTCTTCTGGAAATGACAGCGAACATTGCGATATGTTTAAGAAAGTTTCTTGTTTGGTGTCGCCGCCAAAGGGTGTGTAGCCCGAAAGAAGAACATAAGTGAGAACGCCTACTGACCATATATCTGTTTGTAAGGAGAGCGGTTCATATTGTAAGACCTCTGGAGCAACGTAGTCTGGAGTTCCAAGTATTTCTCGTACTTTGCTTCCATTTTCAATAACTCGAGAAATTCCGAAATCACATAGTTTTAGGCCATCTAAAAAAAATGAGAAAATATTTTTTGAATTAGTGAGAATTTTGATTGGTGTGAAATTAAAAATATGTAATAAAAGAACGCTTAGGCTAGAGGATATAGTGAGCGCCTTTTCAGAGCTGTTTTTCGAAATTTCTGTGCCATATGTATGCATTAGAAGCAATGTAAGAACGCTCGTAGACCATTGCTAAAAGAGCTTCCATAAAAAGTATATTTCAGGATGAAATATGAGTTATGACTTTATCAAGATTTTTTGGAAAGCCTTGATGCTGCAAGGTAAGAAAGTGCAACAGAAAAGTTGAGAGTATAAGTTTCAAACAATCACGTAAAAGTGCCTGGAATTTATTGAGAAAAAATCATAGCGGATGCTCAGTTATCACGAATACTAAAACCGGAATGTAGATATCACACTTAAAGATATAAAAATAGGAAAAGCTGCCGGCTGTGATGGTATAGACCTTGAATTCCTAATAGAAACATCTACCTCCACGAAGGTAGAATAAGTTTCTATGACACTAATGGGGATTACTACAGAGGTTAATCCCAAATAAACCCCTCAAGAGCCCGGGAATGTCTCAGAAGAAACCTGTCAACATAGGAACTTTCCAGTCCTAAACTTCATAAATCTCCCTAAACATGTACAATCCTTACTCCCTTCCAGTCCCTTCCAAATCTCTTCCGTAAAGATCACTTATTACAGCCGATATGGCGCAGCAGCTATGAGAAGAACACACAACAAAATCAAAAGAAGAAAAGAGAAGACATCGAATTGAGGACCAAATAAGCCAAACCGTAGGATGCAAAAAATACGAAAGGCGCAAACACACTTGACATAACTTGACTGAATATCCTTGCAAACTGCGGTGAAAATACGATCGGCTTTCTACTTTTTTGCACCAATCAAATGCAAATTGAAAGCGAATTTGTTTCTTTTGGTACAAAGAAAATTCTGTAAATTCTGTCTCGATCTCCTCCCCACATCACCATTTTGGGTTATCATGAGAGAGGCGTGTTCAGTGAAAAATGACACCAGGGTTTGTAAGGAATACTTATTTAGTCTCAATAATTTTCTCGTTGAGTTTAGGTTAGATTCTGCTACAGTTCTTTCCGTCGGATCATCGACCCAAATGTTAGTATTGGGGTCAGCCGTATTACCGGGGAAGGAGATGGAAGGGAAGCTTCCGAGCCTGTTCCAGACCGTGTGAGCTCATCCGCCTTTTCAGTTACCGAGAGTTTGATACTTAGTAGATATGAAGTAATAATTACGTTACATTAGATCACCAAAGTGACACATTTTTTAGGTTAAATCATAATAGTTGGATTCTTGATAGGTCTTTATTTATACGGGAAATAACATATTCTATTGGGCTCAATGCTGACAAGCTAATGTGGACAGGCTCATTTATATACATTTATATATATACAGCTCATTTATATTCCAAAGTTAAGAATAGTAAACCTAACAGGGATTCTTGGGGAACTCCGCGGATAACGGGTAATAGGAATGACAGAATCCTTTGATACACGCTCTGGAAGCGGTCGAATATGATAAGGTGTGAAATGAGCTTGAGGAAATGAATGCAAGGCTTTGAATATGAATTTATTGTGAAAATGGACTTTAAGCATACCAATTGGGTCAACGCATTTTGAAGCTGACAATATTCGGCTGAGTGAACGAAAACTCATTAGAATCTTGGTTAAAGTAGATGTTATGATGATTGAGCTGGAATGTACAGCGCATCTACCATTTGTAGAAACCAGCAAACCTTTCAATAATTTGCGTTGGTAGTATTGGGCATTTTCACAATAACTACAGAGGCTCGTAAATTACAAATTCTTTTATATTGATCATGATACCAAACAGGCAAACTGTGAAGCACTAGTCCCACAAAAGCTAAATCACACTATATACGTTTAGGTATTGGACTCGCATTCAATGATACCTGAAAGATCTATTATGAATCCTCCTTTCTAATTTTTTTCTATCCTAGATTAAGACTATTAATGTAGTATAGGATATTTCTGCACAAAGGCTGGTTGAAAGAAATACATGTTCGAGTTAGAGTAATATAGAACTCGCTGTTGCAGAACAGGTGGTCGGAATTTTTTTAGAGCATTCCTAACAGAAACTGCAAGATGATGTTTCAGCTATGTGATTTTTGTTTAGGTGGGATACCGCAAAAGGCAATGCATGAGAAGAGCTTTTTAACGATTTCTAGTTGTGCCTTCCGAAGAGGATTTTTTTCCATTTTTCGTTAGAGATGATAATGAATTTTGTTGACTAGTAGTTGACTGTTGTAGTCCTTACAGTTTATTCTAATATAAAAATTGTATTGACTTTCTTCGCCTTTCATATGTGGCATTTGGGGGTGCTTCAAAAGGTCTCTTGTTAAATAAATGGACTCTCCATTTCTTCTTTGGCTTGACCTTAATCGATATATTGCGTTATTTGAGTCCTTAGAACAAGTGCCGAAATAAGAATAATAATATTTTGCGACTTCACGGACAATGCTTAATTTCATTCCTTTTAAATACGACATTTGGACTATATACGAACAGATAAACTGTATGGTGAGTTCATTAGATCGCTATTGTCGTAAGTCTCTTAGTGCTATGTTAAGTGATCTTGCAAAATCTTGTCTATAGATATCCAAACAGGTGTCCTAATTTAAGTTTGTAGCCTAGTGGCAGCGTGTATCGGCTCATTTCTCACCTATAAACGCGGAAGTTGTAAGTTTAGTAAGGCCTTCCTTCATGGCTGCTTTTAGTACCAGTATTCAAAAACAAGCCAGTCACTGAATTTTCTGCCTTTGAGCCTTGGGTTTCTTTCGACTGATTCTTGGTTACCATACGAGGCAGGTATAGGTCTGCCAAACATAGCCAATATATCTATTCTTGGTTTCAGACCCCAAGTTCAGGTAACAAGAGTGCGACACATGTATAGTGACCCCATTGCTCTTTTCCTCACTCTATACAGATGTGAATTACAAGAAGTTTCTTTTTTTCTTCAAAAATAACCCCTAGACACTTGATCACGATTGAAAAGCTTATTTCCGTATAATCGGGAGATTGCAGTGGTATTGGCATGTAAACGAACACCGGCTGTTATATCTCAGACACCCTCTTAATAAATTCTACGTCTCCTAAAAATATTGACATTACAGATCGAGTGTAAAACAATAACCAGCAGCGGTATCTATAAAAAATCTTTTAGTGGACGGTGTGAAGAGACGCTAATAGATCTACGATCCGTGCTATAATAATTACAAGTGAAGTATAGATTACTTTTAGCAACAAAAAAAAACACATTTCACTTGTAGTAAAATAAAACAGAAACAAACAAACAAATTTTAATTTACCTTCAATTCTCGATCCAGTGAGCAAAATATTTTGTGGTTTGAGATCTAGGTGTGCAATTGACCGCTTATGTAGATATTGAATAGCTTTAAGTATCTCCTTCATACAAATTCTGGTTTTAGCCTCAGTCAAGGATCCCTCATTATCCAGAAATGTTTGTAATTCTCCACCAGTAGCTCTAAAAATTACAAAACAAATAGAATAAAATAGAGTTAATTACAAAAAAGGTCTTTTTTAAACGCTTACAGTTCCAATAGTAGAGCTGTGTCAGATCGGGTCTCGTGAACTGCACTCAATTTAACTATATTATCTGATCCAGAACAAAGCATCAGGACCGCAATTTCATGTTTAATCTCTTTGTCAGATGATTGTGCTCGACGACGTCGCTTTAAAAATTTCGCTGCAAAATGAACACCAGACTTTTTATGGATGGCTCTTCGAACTGCAGCAAATTTTCCTCTATAAAGTAAAGAAAAGATTTTTTTGTTTTAGACATTTTTCGTCTAGTTTAAACTAGAAAATTTAATATAATGAAGAATTCTTGTAAGTTTTCTCCTTAAGCATAATGAAATAGAGGTGAAACTATGACCTTAATTATGTGAATATTTGGTGCAATCGCATCAAGAAAAATTGAAAGGATAAGAAGAGGTTCATCAACATCTCATATAACGACTATTTTAAAGAGTTATTATTAACTGTTTTAATGATTGGCCACGGTTCATTTACTCATTCTACAAGAGATTCATAGCACCATCAGACATTCAGAAAGCAGACCTAAATGAGGTAATAACCTTTCTAAAAAGGGCCAACATTGACTTGACCTAACCAGGCAAAGGAAAAACATAAAAGATCTTTTAGGTCGCAGTATTCACAGGGCGTATTTCCCCAACATATTAACAAGTATTTAATTAAATAGATTAGTAAGGCTCCAATTGGAGCTCATTACTTTAACAGAATTGATCCTCTTGAAACAGGACAACAAGGGAAAACCTTTGTTGTTATCAGCAAAAAGCAGTGAAGGATTATTGATGAAAGAGTGGGTAAAAGCATAGTGAGTAAGTAGTTCAGAGTCTCACTTACATGAAGTGACACAGTGAATTGTTCTACATCTGTTCCAGATACACCAATTTGATGTATCGCAACCTGAAGCTTAAACCACGATCTGCATGCTATAATGTCTTCTTGTATCTTTTCACTACTATTATCGCTACACATCGAACTCTGAATCCCAGGCAAACGGATTGTAAGAGGTCGTAACTGTTCAAAATGAAATTGAAGTTCTTGTACTCTGCAGTACTCGGTAAGCTCTACAGGTTGTTGCCTTGGTTAAACATCAACGACCTTCTAGTAGACTATTTATCGTATGGTTTTCTTTGATTTCTTTATCGAGCCTGACTTGTTGCAATTGTCTTTCCACAGTCTCTTGACTTTTTATGAGATGACACTAAAATTCATAAAATGGCTTTACAGAATCATCCGTCAAACAAATTTGGAAAAATTTCACCCAGATGCTATTGTCAGTCGTCTTTTTCAACCATGAAGAAAATTTAGCTCCAAGCCGTTAAATAATTCTTTTTCTCAAAGGGGTTTAAGACTGGCAATATTAAAGTCGAGCTGCGATTTTGTGCATGATAAGTTTGTACCACCACACACATTATTTACAATTGGATGAATGAGCTTAAACATGGACGCACAAACATACCACGCTCCGGATGCCCAATTGAGGCTACCTCAGAGGAAATCATGAGCGCCGAGAGCGTATGATCAAGATTGCTAATGCTATATGATCTCAATAGAATGGATACCCAAAATAATGCATAAAGATTTGCGCATGAAAAAGTTGTCGACGAGATGCGAATTGGGCCGAATGTGTCACTATGAACTAGACTTGGTCTCATCTATTACACACCAGAAATGAAAGTGAAGTCGAAGCAATCTTTCATGTTTTCGACGCACGTTAACCACAAGCCTTACTCCTGTTAACGTTCGTCGAAAAAATGAAAGATTGTTTCTTCGCCTGGGAGTGTGATGGCGAACAATTTTATGAAAATATAATATTGATTGACTACGAATAATAAGGCAGCACCAACAGTGGCGCCTATTACGTAGTATTATTGAACCGTTTGAAAACAGCTTTGGTGGATAGAAATGGCCAAGAATAGTATAGAAAAAAAGTGCTCTTCTACTAAGGACAATGAGATGCTTTACACATCGATACAGTCGCAATGTCAATATTCCATGAATTTGGCTTCGAATTAATTCCACATGCAACGTACCTTCCCCAATCTGTAAAAAAACATCTCGCAGAGTACAAATTCTCCATGAATGAGATGTGTGACACCGTAAACGGGTATTTTGCAAACCTTGAAAAGTCATTGTTTTTTGGGCGGGATGAAAACATTGGAAAATTGAAAATCGTTGAACCAAGTAGGAGTCCAATTTCGAAAAATACAATTGCTTTTTGCCAAAATATTGTATATATGTACATCAATTTACAAAAGTCTACAAATGGCTGTTTTTATAGATTGGATGACCTTCCATATTTTACAACCAAATTTACTCATGTGGGTACCGAAATCTTTTGTATCTAGTTTCTGTAATAACGTTACAGAAACTTGTTACGTCAATGGCAATTTATGGGTGGTGCTACTCGTGTTTAGCTAACATTTTCTTGATTTTTACCAAATTAAGACTTAGGCCAACTGGACGACAACTTTCTTCTGTGAAATTTTGAATAAAAGTGTTCAGGTTCAGGTTCTCTATGTTACTAGAGAGCTAGCTACAGAATTATTAACTGAAGATACTCACAGGACAAATTAACATTGTTGGACTGATATATAACTAAAGTTATATATCAAACTCTTTCTTGAAAGGCAGAAGTGGAGGTACACAAAAATTCTTTCTGTAAACTCCAAGTCAACTCCTAACATTATTCTCAAGTCGTCAATCTTTCTAAATTAGATTTCGTCAATAATTCAGAATATGTCTGCATCTCTGCACTAGGTTCGTTCAGTTAAAAAGACAGAAAGGATCGAATGCGTACACGAACCAGTAAAGTGCATTATCTCGTATAAATTTATTTTGAAACCAAACAAAAAATACAAACAAACAGAAAGAGAAACCACCCGCATACATACATACTTCCGCGTGTGAGAAATTTAAATGAATTATATTATAAATTTCAGATTCCGATTTTGGGAATATTAATTATTCATGCGCATTGTGCCACACCAATTTCTCCACTTTTTCTGCATCCTATATAATTAGTACCTTTTAAAGATGTCAATTTGCACCTGATTTAATTGAACAGGTTGTAAATAAAACCTCTAAAATGAGTCACAACAAATTACAGCTTGTTGCCGTTGTCCAACCTTGCAAACTAAATAAGGAGAGCTTCTCAAAACTTGTCCTCCATTTAAAATTCGTTGTAAATTTCATACTTGTCCAAAATTTTGTAGAGAGTATGCCCTTAAATTTGAGTATATAA
This sequence comes from Dioctria linearis, assembly GCA_963930735.1. Classification (NCBI taxonomy): domain Eukaryota; kingdom Metazoa; phylum Arthropoda; class Insecta; order Diptera; family Asilidae; genus Dioctria; species Dioctria linearis. The sequence goes on along the minus strand of OZ005742.1, from coordinate 17,715,266 downwards.
TTTTCCTCCTTGCAGTTTATGCAACATCAATCGACATTTTTATAGATTAAGCTATGTCAGAAATTTTTGGACTTAATAGATTTCATGGACACTTAAAAAAAATGATGTAGATAACCTTAAGAAATTTTTCTTCTTTTTGGCCAACATTTGCCGTCGTCGTTTTAGTCGGTATAGTCATTTGAAACCATTTTGAGCAATGTTCAGTTACAATACTACATAAAACCAGAAGAATAAAAAACAAAAACGCGCTTAAGTAAAATTCTCAGCACAATTTCAATGTAGAGATAGTTTTTTTTTCCTTCGTTTTATCTACATCATCAGAAATACGAAGGCTATTGCATGCGGTGCCCGGTGCCACCACCTTTAACTTGGCAAGGTATTTCTCAATGAATCGAGCTGCTTCTTTCTTGAACAATTATTCACCAGAGAATAAAACGACTTGCATTCACTTAACTTCAGTAATAGCCAGCCGGGAAAAAGAGGAATTAGCAAAAGGCAAGCGTGAAGGGGGAGTTTTGGGGGGGAGTGGGAAGACCTGCTGCATAAGAGACTCTCAAAAAATGTCCAGTCCACTGACACAAAGGAATTATTACATTTCTACCACAACAACTTGGTGGTATCGACGCAAAGCCATCAACATTATCCAGGAGACAGACTGGACTATGGTGGGACTCGGCGTTGTCCGACTCTACTACATGAAGTGTCACACCTGGTATTATAGGTCAGTTTCTACATAGAATAGAAGCAAAAAGTGGTAGACAACTGTTGCTCGTTTGTACATATATATATATATGCGGTAACTCTCTTTGACCAAGTGCTTTGAACTATGAACTGTTTGAGCGATTACATTACATAATCTGCGCTTCTTGATGTTGTGACCGTGTGACTACAATTATATGCGCGGGGAGGAGAAAAAAAAAAAAAAAAAGAACATAAGAATAAACTCTCAACCACATTGTGGAAAGACAACTGCCATTTTACCGTTATAAAGTTGACTCTTTGTCTATAGATCTGGTATTTTAGTTTGTTTTCAGCATCACCATAAAAAGTAATTCCAGTCGCGAATCTCACTTTGCCTTTAGCCCCCGGACGGCGACGGCTGTAATAATAACAACAACAACAGTGTGTCTGTCTGCATCTTATCAGATTTGATGTCCAAAGCTTTCTTGATTTTAAATAAAATACCCACCGGCCGCGCAACACACCAAATAGAGTCCTAAAGTTTTGTTGCGAGTCAAGATCCAGAGTAGAATATCAAATCTCTGAAACAGATCACCTATCATGATGCTGCTGTTCTAAAACTTCTTGGGTTTAGCTTGGGAGACACTTATCTAATTATATTAGCTTAGCTTGCTACGTATGTACCTACTATATTTATACAAGAAAGTGTTTAAGCAGAAGCCGAACTATAGAGAAATCCAATAAAAAATCAGCTGTACCAGGGTAACCACCACCATATTATGAACAAAAATGGTCGCACCAACTTCAGGTTGTTCGCGCGATTTTATTATGGTTGTGCTACTCCTCCCACGCGACTAAGTTAGGCGCAATATACTCAATTTCAGTGTGTAGACTTTTGACTGGTATAGCGCGCGCGATATATTTATTAATGTTGCCACCGAGAAGTTTGCTTTTAGCATTAACCTTGACGTAGTTATAGACGAATTACTTTGAATGCTTTGAACTTATTTAGAAAAATGGTCAATGCTTCTTGTGTACCTCTATATGTATATTGCCTAAAAATTAGGAGTAGTCATAGATTATGGGATTTTTTGAGACAAGTGAAACATGTGATTTTGGACATACAAAAATGGTGATTTTGCGTAAACGAAAAATATAAACAACTTTGCTACCTGTGATTTGTGTGTCATTTGGCTGACAAATTTGGCAATTATTATTGAACACAATTAAAATGCGTTAAGGATTGTAAATAATTTCTCTAATATGTATCATAAGTTCCTTAGTATTTTGGTAGAAAGAAATCGACGCAATTGTGACTTAATGTGTATGTAATAAAATTAAAAATTTTAATATTTTTCAGAAGACATTTGCACTTTAGTGACAAGAAATAAAAGAAAAAAATAAATAATAGATGCAACAGAACAATTGCTAGGAGTATTGTTGTTCTTAAAGAGGCTACAGGCATATAAGATAGGACTAATATAAATTATTAATTTACTCACAACATAGGAGATAGATAGGGCGGCCAAAAATCACACCGGAGAATTGATCACAAACTGAAAATTTGTAGAAACACTGTTACCAAATGGAAACATCGTTATAAAAGTAGACACAATGTTAGCAGTCCGCATTTTTATGAATTTATCTTTTGCTTTTTCTTTATCGATCACCAAAAATTTTTCTTGCATCGTTGTTGGCACCATTGTGGGGTGGAAAACAAAATCTCTTAAAAACTGTTTCTTCCCCTTTTCATACGTTCCGAGGATTTGGTAACCGTCAAAAATAGTGTGGATGTTCTTTCGAAATGTCGTCTCACGTAATTAATTCAAGTCGTTCGTCATATCTCCGAAGAAATTTATGGAGTAAATATTCGCTATACGGTAAATGTAGCTTTGTTCGATTTTAGTATTTTGTGACAGTAATGAAAACTCTTTGTACACAGACTTGATTTCGTTGCCGATTTGTAATTTCTCTTCAGCGAAACACCTGTCAATGCCACATTATATTACACCCTCGTTGGTCCCATTCAGAAAACATAAAACGTCAAAATGACTGTTATAAGTTCATCATTGAATTTTGAGCTAAAATTATTGGATTATCTGGTCAACAGTGATTTTGTTATAAAAAATAATAAAACCGGGATAAATAGGATTAGTGATATATGATGTTGGGTACCAGTAAAAAAACAAAATTGATTTGTTGCGAATTAAGGAGGATTTACATTATGATGACATGCATTTTTTGCAGAAATTGTGCGGGAGATAGTACATCGTGTACGGAAATTTATTGATGAGTGACGAGAGAAGCAAACGTGTCCTGAATTTTTTCCAGGCGACGATTTGTCATTGTGTGCGTGCGTATGCGGAACCATAAAAAGCTTCAAGCAAAGGGAGTTTTTATAGTTACTGAAACTAAAACATTGTTACTGGCAACCCTAATTTGTCAATTTCGTCTAGTCGTGCTGCCATATTGTTGTTGTTACCATAATTTTTATAGTTACTGAAACTAAAACATTGTTACTGGCAACCCTAATCTGTCAATTTCGTCTAGTCGTGCTGCCATATTTTTGTTGTTACCATAATTTTATAGAAAATGTTTATTAAATTAAATTATCAAAATAAAAATAAGTTCTTAATTTGTAATTAAATATTGCGAAATCGAAAGTTTTTACATATTTGTTTATAGAAAAGATTGAAGTTATTTTGGACATTGTTTTTCGATCAATTTTTTAACAACAATTATTATTACAAACGATTAAAAACTTGAAAATGTGACAGTTTGCAATTTGTACCATAAAAACTGGAAGGGACTGTACGTGTGAGGTATTGCGATGATTGCTTCGGCAGCATTTATATTTCAATAAGCTATCTCCCTTACAATTTCTTAAAAAAATGCGTGTCTTCATAATGTAAGTCCTCCTTTACACTGAGAAATATGCCAGAAAAATAAGTTTCGTTGCTTTGCACATTTAAGGACTGATTCAGAAAAAAACCGACCACCTATCCCTTCTCATTATTCAGGTAAAAAAAAAAAAAATAGGGAACGCTAGTAAGATAGCAAATATAAAAACGTGTGCACTTATAATTGCAAGCCTCTACCATAACAAGTTAGAGAAATTTCTAACAATCCGCTACCTCTCAAACCCATCCAACTTCCCAATTCCATTAAATCGCTATACCCAAAAATTGCTGGACAACAAGCAAGAATACAGTTTGCCGTCACGCAACAAGCTGACATAATCATTGTCATTGCAAAACCTAGAGCTTTTGTGTTATTCGAACAATTAAATGTAAAGTGTATCAAAGGCATAAGCGAAACCTAGGCTAAAATAAAAGCCTGTACACGTAAATATTTTCAAATATCCCGGGATATCGGTTCGGTTTATAATTTTGTCATAATTCGTTTTGTTTCGTTAATCGCGTGTGAAGGACTCTGATTGATTATTAATTGATTGCAAGCCATAAAGTGCAAGGTTCTTATGCAGTTAAAATGAAAGTCAGACAAGAAGAACGCCGAAAATTAATTATTTTCACACATTTTGAAAATCCGAATATGCCTCTTTAAGCTAAAAAGTTGAAAATCTTGAAGACGACCATTCAAAATGTTCGCATTAAATTTTGGGAATCTTGTAGTGTCCAGAGAAAGCCTGGGTCAGGAGGAAAATCAGGTTCGGTAAATCAAAAATTGGTGGTAGACAAACTTTAAACGAAATCCCAACATGTCGTTGAGATATGGCTGATAAGACTGGAAAGTCATCTGCTACGGTCTCCATCGAATTAAAAGGAGAGAATGCCCACGAAGTTCAGAAAACACCGAACAGAACACCAGAAAAGAACTAAGTTGCAAAATCTAAGAGCTGGATTTTGTATGAAAATTTCCTAACGAAATTCGACTGCTGCTTTATGGATGTTGAAACTTAGATAAAAACGAACTTAAATCAGCTTTCAGGGCAGGAATTTCATGTAGCAAAGAAGAGCGCTGACGCAGATCCCAAGTCGTCTGTGCACCAAATTTCTGGGTAAATACTTAATTTGGCAAGCAATATGTACGTGTGGCCAGAAATCATTACCATTCGTGACAACAGGTACACTCAACACGGATGTGTACTTTAACGAGTGTCTTCAGAAGCGCCCTCTTCCATTCTTTAGAAAACATGATGCATCAGCTTTCTTTTGGGGCGGTATTAAGCAAATTGCCACTACGACAGAAAATCGGGATTTTTCTAGGATGCCCAATTCATAGAAGTAGTACCCAAGGAAACGAATGCTCCAAATTGTCTGGAACTAAGACCAATCGAAAAATATTGTGCTAATATTAAAAGAAAATTAAGAAAAAAAACAAGAAAGCTCTCTACTAACATAAGCTGTGTTCTTTTGTGTCCGCAGAACAGGGCAGAACAAAAGATACACAAAAGAACGCCTCATACATTTTCATAGAAAATTTATAAATGAGGCGAACAGTACAAATAGTTCACTTCAATCGACAGAACAATTTGTAGTAACTAAGTCATGTCGGCTGTGTATAATGCAGATGATTAAGTAATAGTTTAATAAAAATTATTTGATAAAAAAAGTCTTTTTTGTTTATTTCATCATTCATAGCTGGTGGTTTTTTTTCTGAATCAGTCCTTACACAGATATTTTAAGGCATTTTCATCACCCTTTTACATGAATATGAATATTTCTTTATGAATAATGTGGCCCGCTGCCCTATACATCTAACCCGGGGATTACACCTACAAGTACAGCTTGCATGCAAGCCTCCCTTCCAACGCGATTTTAAACTTGACAGCAGAAGGTTCGGTTGATGTCTTATCAGCTTGCATGCAAGTTCATTAAAAAAATGGCATCGAGACGTAAAGTCTTGCGTATATTGGAAAATTATAGCAATAAAGGAAGTAGCAGAATGATAAAAATCCAAGAAAAAATTAAGAGGAAGGTGTTGGTAAATGATGTAATGCAAATGATCCCAGAAAATCTCATTTTCCCAGAATAAATTTATCAAATTCTCTCAAGCATTTCTTTTCCGCCATTGTGAAAACTGTATAAATTTCAAATTATTATCTCCCAGCTGCCATGAATTTTCATCAACGTTTCGGAATTTTAGGGTGAATAAGAAAATATGCTAGAAGAATACTATGAATTTGATTTTTAGCTAATTTAACTTAATTTTGCCATTGACGATAGAAATCACGCAAAAAAAAAACAGATATTTATCAAAAACGGTTGAATGTACATAGGTAGGCACATGTGTAGGATCAAATAAAAGGTAACATTTTAAGGTTTTCAAATCGTACAAGAAAATATAACGTTTAAAAGGCATTGCTGCGCAAAAAACGTTAAAATTAAAAAAAAAAAACATTTCCAATTTTTTTGATATTGTCGTCTTATAACTAGGGACAAAGGGGGGGAGGGGATGGAGTGATGCGGTTCGACATTCGTTGGAAAGCATAGACAGTTTACTTTATTTGGTTCATTACTTAGTGTAAATTTTTTACAAGAATTTGTTTTCAGTTTTTTTGACTTGTATTTGACAGCATGCATAGTCCTAAGTGTAAATCAATTTCTGCCAAGGTAAACAAGCGCAAAGAAATTTCTAATTAGAAAATCATTTTACACTTTGGTTAACAACGATTGAAATTGAAACTATGTTATTAAGAATTTAAGGAGTGGGGGTGTAACATTTCCCAAGACTATGGGTGACGCCAGCGTTGAGCATGCAATTGTTTCCATCAAAGCATCTCAAAAATGAAAACAATGATATCAATGAAAGTGGAATCAGCACAGTCATGTTACCGAGCATTACGAAAAGAGAGGCTGTATACATTGTTTATAAAAGGTAAATCGAACATAAATAATAAATGGATTATAATAATACCATTTTCCAATAAGTGCCGTTAATAAATTCATTAAATAAATAATAATTTGAATTTATAAAAATGTGAAATTCATTAATAACGGTACTTATACCTATCCTGTACAAACTGTCTCCATAATGACTCAATTTGAAATTCAGTCATTTCAAGAAAATAAAGATGTGACAGACTGTGAACGAAAATTAGTTCATTTGATATGTCACTGTGTAGCTGACACGTGTAACCCCCTGTCAGTAAAACTGACACAGTCTGGTGTAAATCCCTCCTAACTAGTTTTTATATCCTAGATGAAGAAATCGTAAGGTATACTAATGTCGATTTCTATGGGACTTCAGTGGAACACCAGTATTGCACTTTTTCTGACAGTGCAAAACTGAAAATGTTCGATGGGACAACTTTTATAGCAGAAGTGCAACACTGACTTCCCCTACTTTGCACCGGATATTTTCTTGGTGTTACAAATACATATTCAAGTTGAATTGTCATCTGCACTGTCAAAGTGTACTGTCGCAATTATTTGTGAAATTTTCCAGTTAAATGCATTAGAAGATTTTATTTGGGTAATTTGCCTAAAGTTAAAAAGAAATTTGTTTTTATATATCAATAAATAACATTTATTACGTTTGACAGTTCCGTGTATATAATACGTGTGTCCACATATACAAGGAATATGACAGAAATTTGTTCGATAGACTTCAATGCTCCCAGTTCTCCGCTGCCAGAAAAAGTGCAACACTGAAATGGTCCCATCGAAACCGACATAAGCTTGTCATGACATTTCGAACACGGTACAGAGAATACAAGGTATTCTCAATAAATTTTGAAACAAATGAGCTGTGACGAAATTTCTTACACTAATGTATATACATTTCTATTGAAAAGGCAGAGAGAGGAGAGAGTATTGTGTTCTGTGTACCGTGCTATCCTATACGTATTCCTTTCTAGGGTTGCCATACACAGCGTTTTCATAAAAATTGCAAACACAAGTTCAAAAATGGACCAAATTGGACAAACCTTTCTTGGTGTTGCCATACAGAACTTTGGTTTTTCACTATATATTTGGATACTGCCTGAGTACGCGTCAACATAGAGAGCTAAAATTTTGTACACAGTGTTTTCATAAAATTGCAAAAAAAAAATTCAAAAATGAACTAAACCGGGTAGCCTTTTCTTAGTACAAACCTTTAGGTTTTCACGATATTTTCATGACTTGTCGAAAATCATATCAATACTGACCACTGACATGTATATAAATGGACTGATTGATCTCCTATTTCATATATCACCAAATTTTGATTCAGATTAATCCTCTCACTGTCAATGCTATCAACTGTCGTAAACTATTATGGAAACCTGATTATTTGGCGTCATTGTCAGTATTTGCTGTAGTTATAAAGAATTTAAATAGAAGATATTTTTCGTTGTTGAAAGAGGTCAAAAAGAGAAGAAAAACTGAAAAAAAAATTGCTGTCACTTCCGGCTTTATTGAAAAAATATTTCCACTTTCCAGTTCATTTTAATGACGGTAGATAGTACTTTTACTGCAATTACATCAAGTGTGTCACATTTGGCTCCATTTAATTAAAAATTAAGTCATTATCGAAACGTTTAGGGTATTAGAAAACAAAAAATTGAAATTTTTTATTGTTTTCGTATTATGAAATAATTTGAATCAACTTTAATTTACGAGTAGTACAGAATTTTCCCTCTGGATGTCTTTTTTTTTGTTCTTTCTAAAAACCAGTAAAAAATTCATTTTCTTGATAAGTTTAAATGGATTGTGCGGTTCTAACAATCACCTGATCATTTAATACCCATGGATAAATTTGAAAACAAACACTATTTACTTCAGTGTCATTCAATATGAGAAAAAGATGCTTCATCCTGCCTTCCTAATCTAATGAGTCATTTTCGGGATCTCAAGGTCTCGATAGCTATTCCTCGAAGGAACTAATTAGACTAATACATCGTAGCTCTTAGTAGTCGTCCCCTTCCATAGATGATGCCAATATAAATCCAACCAAATTAAAAATAAATTCAACGAAACATCTAAAAAAATTTTTTTGTTCAAATTCAAACAATTGAAAAGATTTTTTTTTGTATCGTCTCTTGCCTCGTGTGCATCATTTCAGACTACCTTGCCCTACTTTATATATACCTAACTATGTACAAATTATGTTTTCAATTCATATTTTTCATAACGGCGAAATTTACCTATTACTTAATTTTAAGAAGAAGAAAAAAATCCATTAACTAAAAAGTAGAGTAAAGCAAATAAATGCGCGATTGTAATTTCCTTATAGTTGCGCTCCCGCAGTAAATGTGTCTATCAAAGCCGCAAAGTTCATTCACCTACCAAAGATAAAATTGTGTAAAGTGTTCTTGGCTGTGGCTGCAAAGGTACTTGAAATTCCCTCCAAGCTTTTAAAAGCTACCGTACATGATGGAATTATGTATGTACTCTACATATAAGCGCACCACATATGTATATAGTTCCATTCGCGGGCATTATAAGTACGAGTAAATATATAGGTAGGTATGTATATATGTACATACTTAATATGAAAGGCCTACCATGCTGTGTTTGTCACGGTCTATTTTGCACAAGCACATTTCGTCGTAATCATCTACATCAATTTTTTTTTTTTTTTTTACTCTAAAAGAGGTTAAAAAAGGATTGTATGGCGTGGGAATCTTGAAGAAAAAAACTCCGCGCCGGCACGTTGATGTTGCCTTTTAGAATTAACATCGCACATTAATATCATTTAATACGCGACGACAAATTTTTATGAGAGATTTTTTGTATATTTTTTTATACATCAAAAATTTCAACTTCCCGACATTCAAACTACCCAATTTGGTGGTATACAATGCCGCGAAAAGTAACAAGTTGTTTGTTCAAGAAGTGGGCATCAAATTAGCATTCTCTCACAGTTTTTACAGTTTTTTACACATCCTAAACAAACACAACAACTTTTGATGGAAACTATGTACAGATCTCGTGACGAATCTGCACGTTACATTTTTGCAAATTGTAATAATAATAATAATAATTATTGGCTGGCTGGTGACGCGGGCGCCTCTTCTTTATTGGAGGATTGACGAAGACGACCGATCGGCAACATATTTTCTATGTTTTTTTTTCAGCTTTCATATGCTTCACAACATTCAATTTTTTCTCCCATGCACTCATTCATTCACTTCACTTTACTCTTCTTCTTCATATTCGATTCGAATTCGAACCCAAACAACAAACTTTTTGGTTTGGGTCTATATAAATAACGCAATAACGCGCACGCTTAAGAAGATGTGATTGCGGCGCGACAGCCGGCGTCAGCGTGTTGAAGATGTTTTTTTTTATTTTTATTTTTTTTTTTTTTGAAATTCTTGAGGTATGCATTAATGAGTCATTCGCGCCTTTCCTATGACTAACTCTATTCAATTTACCGATACGGGAGAAATTCTTGTTGAATTTGACAAGACTCTTCTTTTCTCCTCCAGAATTATACCTATATGAAATTAGCAGAAGAGTTGTTGTTAAATAACACCGCGCGATGTTGACTGCTTTGCTCAGTTTTATACTAAAAATAGAAGGGCTCCCGTCCCGCTTGATAGAATCTGAATATTTTTAGGAATTTGAAGTTCGGCGGATGGGTTGGTCGCATCGCATATAAAGAAGTGCATCATCATAACAACAACAACAACAAATCACATTTTTCTAATTCAATGCCGACGCCACCGGTCCGTGCGGCGGTGATTTAGACTTTTAAAAGCTTAAAAATTTAGAAATATTTAGTGCTTGGATTCTTTATCTCATATTGAATGGACTATTTTGTTTTTTTTTTTTTTAGGTAGAGGTACCTATCTAATGTCATAAAATGTTGGTCTGTGATAGAAATTGCTATATAGAGAGACATACTTAGGCATGCGCTATTTTATAAGAAATATTTATTTCGATTCGGCCCCGAATGAATGCATGTCAAAAATGCTTTAACTGTTTCAGGTAGTCATGATAGAAATATTTGTGCCATAGAATAAATTACGATTAGAATATATCTAGGACATAATTTACTTAAAAAAAAAAAGAAAAATTTCATTTGTCATGGTTTGTAAAAAGTATTTATTTATTTACACATCAAAGGATGTTTATACTTAAATATGATAATTTTTTACCGAATAAACATAGATAAGAATTTTTTTGTACTATAAAAACATCTAGGACTGATTATTTTCGCAGTATCTGTATACGTAAAAAATCTCAATTTTTGTATGGAAAAACCAAACACCCCGATTCAGTTCATTTTTGAAATTTTATTTACTATTTTTATGAAAATACGGTGTACAAAATTTGAACTCTCTGCGTCGAGGCGATGTTAGGCTGTTTCCAAATATATATAGTAGTAGTATTTTTATTAGTTTCAAAAAAACTTTATAAATAACATTTCATTTATCAAACTTCACAGTTCTTTAGACTTAATTTAATTTAATTTAATTGACCGCTAATATAAAATTTAAATATAATTATTTTTAATAAATTCTGCTAGCTTTATCTTGAATAGGTGCATTCTGTTTTCGGCTTTCAGTTCACCTGGTAAATTATTGAAATACTGTAGTCCCCTAATACATCAAAGAATTTTGTGTAGTACTTTTTGCTCCATCGTCTTAGCCTGAAGCTATTATTTTGCCTTAAATTGTACGGTTGCATACAACAGTTCCACTTAAGTAGGCCGGAAGTAAATTATATTTGATTTTAAAAATGAAAACCATTGCATTATATGTTAAGCGCTGCGTTACATTCATCCACTATGTAGGGTCTCCAACATATTCCGGATCGGCGTGTACAAATTACATTTTAAAATCATGCGCATAGCTTTGTTTTGCAACAAATTGAAGACGTTCCTTTACTTCATTCGAGCTCGCATATAAAAATGTTGAACAATTATCAAAATGTGGTAAAACCAATGCATTATGTAACATAATTGCATTCCTCACGCACTTAACATAATTCGTATTCTTCTTAAAAATCCGATTTTTTTTGCGATTTTGCCACATATGTAGTCTGCATGTTCTTTAAATTTTAGTTTATTGTCTAATATAATACCGAGATATTTAAGAATGTCCACACATTCAACATTAATTCCATCTGTCCGTACCGATATGTTATCAACACAATTAAACTTCATACAGTTAGACTTTGCAAGATTTAACTTTAATTTATTCATCTTTAACCAGTTTTTAACGCTTTCTAAGTCTGCATTTATTAAATTAGTGCACATACTGGAAATGTTCTTACCACTTATAAATATTAAAGTGTCATCCGCGAATAACGACAATTTACTATGACTAATCACATCCATAACATCATTAATATATAACAGAAATAGGATAACACCCAGTACTGAACCTTGTGGTACACCAAGATTAACTTCAACTGACTTTGAGAATATGTTATTCAACTTAGTTCACTGCCATCCTTCTGATAGATAAGATTCAAACCACTTATATTTTTACTCCCTCTATTCCATACATTGAAAGCTTCTGTAACAAGATTTGTCTGTCTAAGGTCTCAAAAGCCCGTTTAAAATCTAGAAATACACCTATAACAGCATTACCGGCATCCAGTTCCTTCTTCAAGTCAAATATTATCCAATTTAGGGCGGTTTCACATGAGTGTCAACCTCTAAAATCTGACTGCTCTTCGGCTAATAAATTATTCGATTCGATGTACTCCACCAGTCTTTTAGCTACATGTCGTTCCAATATTATAGTGAAAAACAAAAGTTTTGTTGGCAACACCAAGGGGTTGCCCGATTTAGCACATTTTTAATATTATTATGAAAACACCACGTATATTCAATTTCAGCTCTCTACGTCGTTGACGGGTTCTACGAAGCCCGTGTGCAGAATTTCATCACTCTAAATAAACGCGTTCTTGAGTTTTCGTGAGGACGGACGGACGTGCAAAAATTCAAAATAACTTTTAATTTTATACATGGATAATTTAATCCATTTTGCTCCACTATGTAGCATTATTTCTATTTGTTACAAACGGACTGACAAACTTAGTACTTATATCCTATAGATTTCATCTAGGGTATAAAAATAATAATAAAGAGAATTTTAGTTTTACAACCATTTGTAAAATTAAAATCAGTTTTTCCGGATAAGTAACCCTTTAGATTCCTGGATAGAAAATATAGGACATTAAAATCTAAGAAAATCAACAATCTTTTTTGCACCACAGCACTTGATATCCAGAATATAAAAATCGATTATTTCGAAAGAATTCACTGTAGGTGGGGGGTTGCTAATCAAATATCAACAACACCTCTCGTCACGCATATCTCAGAATGAGTCATTGATTTTATCAATAACTACATGCAGTTGGATAAAGTTCATGCTGAAAGGAGTGTTTACAATGGCAGAGTAGACTGGAGTCACCAGATTGCATTTTCTCTCATTATCTCACCAACGTGAGATTAGGAAGTTTTTAAATCTGACGCTACTCTGTGAAATTCACTCTGGTGGGAAGCGCGAAGAACTTATATTAGAGCGCAAGCTTGAGACAAGGAAAGATAATGCAATCTGCTGGTGTCTCCACTCTACTCTGCCATTGTAGACGCTCCTTAAAGGTAGAATAATAAATTCCCAACTAGCAAAAAAAACTTTCGACGATCGTGGCTGCCAAATGTTGTCCACAATATATGGTGTACCTAAACTGTTCCCCATACTTTGGTAAAATTGTAGTCCAGAACTTATGTATTAATCAAACTCAGAGCAGATGGCATATACATGTGTACATATATATATGTATACTGACGTTACATGGCACGAAATTTTTGTATGGCAACCCTACGAAGTTGTTACTCGATCTGTCACATTTCCACACTTCATTTTATTTGTTTTTTTTTAAAAGCCCATGTACAAAATTTCAGCTCTCTAAATCACAACCGTTCGCGAGATAAAATCATAGAATCCAAGTGAAAGAAGCACAAAAGACAGCTTCTTGAAATTTCCCAAGTTTTTCATTATCTATAGTGAGAATTTTATGCATTTCGGAGTAAATTTTCATTAAATCTACTGGAACCCTTATAATAAGGCCTCAATATAACGAATTGGTATGAGATAAAAATTAATAATGCCCGGTGAAATATTTTTCGCTGTTAAGTGGATGAATCCAAATATTCTTTTTTTTTTTTCTTTTTTAAGTTTTCTAACAGAATATAAAAATAAGACATTATTTGGAGCATTCATTTTGATCAAAAGTTAAAATCAAGCTAAATAGCTAATAGAAACGAGCAATATAAATTTCCCACTTTTGCCCAAGTTCTACTGTACATTGGGAAAGCTCTAATGGCCTTATTCGCTCTGTCCTCGAGCTGTGGTTTCCAGTTCAGCTACTTATCTAATAGTTAAAATAAAAAGATTACTCTTTTTGACTTTTTACCGGGTTAAACTTAATTTTGTTTTGCTATATACCGGAGAATCCCAAAAAATTCTTCTTAAACAAAATTATCTAATAGTATGAGACCAAAGTATTTAACCCTATCCTTGAGCTTCAAGCGTGTAAAGCCAATCTATAGGGAAGGGGATAGATCGGTTTTCAGTAGATTGATGGATAATCCAAAATCCATAGCCCAGTCTATGACTAGTCGGATTGCATTTTGTATCAGTCCACACAGTTTAGATTCATAACTACCAGTGACTAATATCACCAGGTCATCTGCATAACAAACCACCACCTTATACCCCACCATCCGGGTGAGTATTAACAAAAAATCATCCATAATGAGCACTCATAATAAAAGTGATAAAATACCACCTTGAGGGGTGCCCTTATGTGAAATTTTCACTTTACTCACCACGCCCAAACTGGCAAAGATAGTTCTGTTGTTCAACAAGTGTGCGATCCAGTATATTAGGGACTGGTTCACTCCAAGCTTTTTATTAACATATCTGTAAATTTATGTAGAAGCATCGTTGAAAAACAGCCAGCGTAGATTGTTTAAAAAGTTAGCCCCTTTTCAATTGAGTGGATAACTTCATGGAGGTCTGTCTCAACTGACCTTCCCTTCAGATATGTGTGCTGGTATTGTGACAAGCTGGTATGAAGCATCTATATTAACAGTCGCAGGTGCGCTCAAGTATTTTAAATAGGAAAGAAGTCAAAATTATTGGCCTATATGCCTTGGCTGATGAGTATCAATAGTTTACCCGGCCAGCTTTGGGAATAAACACAACTTTAACCTCTTGCAATAGCTTCGGATTCGGAGTATAGCCCGTCTTAATGCAGGCAATATATAAGAGGACTATTGGTTTCTAATCAATAAGTCACCCGAGTATTGAAGGAGGGCTGGAAAAATGCCGTCCTTGCCCTTGGACTTGAAAGGTGTGAACGAATTCACTGCCCATTTTACCGACTCTTCCGTGATGAAAGCCACGTCTTCCACCTCAGGAATAGTTTCATGATCATATCATATCCGATTAACTTATTACGATATTATTATTCATTATGGATCTGAAATTATAAATCAATAAAAAAAATCTGTGAGTGTATCTTATTAGGCCATAAAAAAAAAAAATCAATAAAAAATCTAATTAAAAATATTATTAAAAATCAATTTTGGTTTTTAAATCTGACCACTCAACTCTTCTATCCGCCATACTCTCTACAAATTTTATCAAAAATATAAAATCTTATTAACTAATTTAAATTTTAATTATCACAAATTCACACAATGCTCTCATCTCCCTCAACATAAATGAATAAATCTGATCGCGGCAACTAGCCATTTGCTTACATATGTTTCCTCTTCTGCAAAATGAAAAGTGAAGGTCACACTCCTCATAGACACTTAATAGTTACGTGAAAATTACTTTTGTCTCGTTGGTGGCGGCGGCGGCGGCGGCGCGGCACGGCGTCAACTTTACAAATTTGCATACGGGGGGCTTTGTATAGTTATATCAGTGACCACAGAATGACTATACATTTTAATTTTTTTTTTTTTCACCATAAATCTATTGTACAAAAATATTAGGTATAGGTACAGATAGGAATTAATAAAAAAAAAAAAAAAAAAAAAAATTAAAGTAATTTCTTAAATCAATATGCCAAGAGAATTATTAATGGGAATCATGGCATCAGGCATGACTTGAAAGGATGTAACACATTCAAGAATCAAGAATTTCGAAAGTTTTTTTTTTTTATTTTCATAACAAAAACATAACTACATACACAACATACATATATAACATATGTTTCCTGCAATCTGTTACTATGCCCTATAATACAACTTTTCTTCTGTTTATTATGAAAGTTTAATATAAAAAAAAATAATCAATTGGCTCCCACGTAGAAATATTGGTCGAAAGAGCTTAGTGTGTGCTTAGCTTGACAACAACAACAACAGCAACAGCAAAACGCCGGCTGTTTTACCATCAGAATGAATTTCAATATAAGCAGCCCCGCTTAGAAGACTCTCTTGGGTGTCTCGTGTCAGGAATATTGAAATGCCTTAATGAGGCCAGGGCGAAGAAAAAAAAATAAAAAAAAAATAAATCAACTTTTTATTCATCAAAGCGGACATGATGCGTTAACGATGCAATCCACAAACATTCGATTTCCTTAGAATCACCCACGTGAAAGATGAGCTTACTTTTTTTTTTTACATACCTATACAACGCCTTTATAATTATTGTTAAGGTCGGCCGTTGCGCTGTTGACTGGCTGACTGATTGACTGACTGGCTAGGCTAGCTGGCTACCACCTAACTATAGCAAAGTAACTGACTGACTGGCTGACTGACCAACAGCAATGCTTTTCTCTCTAATGTCCATCCAATTGTTATTGTAGATTTTATTTGCAGCCTGACCAAGTAGTTTTGTAGATATAGAAGAAAAATTCCAAGAAAAAATTTTTAGTGCATAACATTCCACTGTCATCTTAAATTTTCTTTTTACTGCATTAAATTACACAACGAATATATGTAGTTGAAATGCAATTCAAGTCTCGATATGTATGTGTAGCCGGGTTATATAACTGTTTATAATCTATAAAAACTGAAACCCTCTGCCTTCAGCGACTTTACACATATGTATGTATGTATGTATATCCTCGCCTACATACATGTATGCATAAAAAAATGGTAGAAAATTTACATTGCACTAAAGAAAACTTTACTTCAGAAAGCGTAAAATATTTTTCTTTCTAAATTTTACTCTTCGCATTGACGTAGATGAATTTTTTTTTATCTTTTTAATAATGCCCCCCGGTATTTTGACACCTTCATTCACAGCAGCTAACAACGTAGCTACATAGCTAGATATCACAATATAAAAGATAAAGAAGAGTAGATAATATTGACGTCGATAATTGCTGGTGGTATATATGTATGTACACATAAGTCCACTCAAAAACATACCTACAAGCTTCTGATTAAACAAAGGTTAGTTTAAATAACTGCGACTATATCTACGACCGGTAAAAAAAAAACAAAAACAAAATACATGTTTGGCAAGGCATCCGTGGTGAAATGGAGTGTTGTCTTGAATGTATGTATGTATGTAGTTAAGAAAAGTTAAATTATTATAAAGCACGACGATGCAGCGACACATCTTGGTAGGTGGATGGATGGATGGGTCAATATTCATTCATTAGATATTCTTTGCTTTCCTGACCGTTGCTCATCCATTAAGAGACTTTTGGAATATCTAATGAAGCGCGCATACCCTTTTAGTAGTAGTGGGATTTCTTCTTCTGGATATTGGAAAATATTCTAATTTACGACTTCTCTCTAACTGTAAATGAATTTAATTTAAGACTTTTTTATGTAAAAGATTTTATATATATTTTTTTTTGCAGCAGAAATTGCTTCTTTATAGCTCTATGCAGAAAGTTTTAGTTAAATTCACAGTTAATTTTATTGTAATATAATTAATTGATTAAAACAACAAAAAAAAGGCAACAAAAGTTGCATATAAACTGAAAACTAATTGGGATTGATGAAAGTAAGCACAAAAAAAAAATTTATGGAAATTTGGTGAGGGAGGAAGAGTTTTGCGATTTTATAGATACTTTTTATTATTATTTTTTTTAACACCTATAGACTAATTCTGAGGCCAGTTACCTCTCTAGTCTGTAGATAGATAGATAGATGATATTTATTTAGTATATAACTATTACAGTAACGCAAACAATAAATGTTTCAATCAATTTCACATATTTTGGTCCCATAATTAATAATTAACTTTTCTTTTAAATTCATTAATATTTTTTTTCTAACTTAACATCTATCGGAAGACTGTTGAATATTTGTAATCCTTTGTACATAAGTGATTTCTGGTCTCTAACATTTCTATGCGAACTTAATCTAAAATCCATAGTATTCCTTAAATTATATGATTGAACTTCATTAACGTACACTAAACATTTTGTTAAATAATTTGGTAACATTCCATATTTCATTTTAAAAACAAATAAAAGTGTGTTAAGTATAAATCGTTGGGTAATGCTCATCCATTTAAGAGTTTCCAACATCAATCGAACATGTGTGTATCTGTTGACACATAAGATCATTCTCATCGTCTTGTTCTGTAGCCCTTGTAGTCTTTGAATTATTGTTTGATTCCCCATAAATAATATAGTTGAGCAGTATTCGAAATGCGGTTGTATCATTACATTGTATATGTTAATTGCTGTCATAAAATCAATATTCTTTCAAATTCTACTGAAAAAAACCAATTTTCTTTGACACATTTTTACATGTTCTATCTATATGCTGACTAAATTTTAGTTCACTATCAATTACTACACCTAGTTATTTCATCTCATAGACTTGATCGATTTTTTTCCCTTCTAATCTTAATTCACCATCATACACTCCGTTCAATAACATATATTTGGTTTTCGTTGTATTCAATTTAAGTTTGTTCATTTTTAACCATTTACACAGCTTGTTTAACTCATCAACCACCGTATTTATTGTAGATCTTACGTCATCTTTTGCACTAAGGTAAATTAAGGCATCGTCCGCGCATAACTTCACTTTACATTTTTCTAATATACCGCACTAATATCATTAATATATAGAATGAATAACAACGCTCCCAATATTGATCCTTGAGGAACTCCTAATTTATTTAATAGTTTTTTCCGATTTTGTTCCATTTACTTTACATCTTTGAAATCTATTGGTCAAATAAGATTTAAACCATTTTAGCTCTTTTCCATGTATCCCATATCGCCTGAGTTTTCTTATTAAGATATCTCTGTCTATGGTTTCGAAAGCTCTCTTCATATCCAGAAATATTAAGATGCCGTGTCTGCCTTTGCTTATATCTTCTTTCCAGTCAATCAATGCCCAGTTTATAGCCGTTTCGCATGAGTGATTTTTACGAAATCCTGACTGTTGCTCTGTTAGAATATTATTTAGTTCTATATATTCTTCAAGCTGACTTTTTACTATCTTTTCCATTATTTTATCTAAATGTTTCAAGCATGTTTATTCTTCACATTTTGCCGATTTTTTTATTTTTTGCACTGGAACAATATTAAAGATTCTTTCCATATATCAGGGAAAATTCCGGCATTGAATGATCCATTTATTATATTAATTAATTTGGGGCCCATCATATCTACACTATCCAATATCATCTTTGGACTTATCATATTAAAATCCCTTTTATTTTTCAATTTCTTGCAAACTCTTTCTAAATCATTAATACTAGCATCTCTAAATATAAATCTTGATTCCGCCTGAACGATTAAGTTATCATTATATTGCACGAAATCGATTTAATTATTTATGTCTCTAACACTCTATATAAAATAATGATTTAGCTTGTTTGCCATTTCACTATCCTCTACACTCACATAATTCCCAAATTGTATCTCTTTAAATGTTGTCACATTTTCTTTCTTCAAAACATAATTTTTAATTATCTGCCACATTTCTTTTTGATCATTTGCGTTCGATATTTTTCGTTTAATAAATTCACTCTTCTTTTGTCTTAACATATTAGTGTAATGGTTTTTACATACTCTATATTCAATCCAATCAACCTCATCGTTAGTTAAAACAGCATTTTCATATTTCCTCATTTTTTAATTTTTTTCATTCTTAAACTATCATCAAACCATTTATTGACAGAAATTCGCATTACTTTCTCATATATTAAACCACCTACAATCCTTTTAAATTCATTATCAAATTCACGTACACAGTCATTCATGTTATCAATATTAATGTCTATATTCATGCCCAGCGCAATTGCACAATCACTTCTTTCAAGCTCACGCAAGAATTTTGTTTTTTCATATTTTAAATATCTTATTCTGTTTGCACGCACTACCTTCTCTTTTGCGTTACCTAAAAAGATCGTAGCTTCTATTGTTTCATGGTCCGATAATTTCAATTTTGGTTCAATTATAGTTTGTATCAAATTAAAATTTGTAACAATATAATCTATTAAAGTTCTGGATGTATTGCAAATTCTTTGTGTATTCGTTAACGGTTTGCTTCAAGTTGTTATCAATAATTAATTTTTATACCCTAGATCTAGATGAAATCTATAGGGTATACTAAGTTTGCCATTCCGTTTGTAACGCACAGAAATAATGATGGTAGAGCAAAATGGATTCGACACCCATGCATAATATTAAAAGTTATTTTGATTTTTGCATGTCCGTCTGTCCGTCCGTCCGTCCGTGCGCACGATAACTCGAGAATGAGTTTACTTAGAAAGCTGAAATTGTGTACACGGACATTAAAAAAAAAGTAAAATTAAGTTCGAAAATGAGAATCGGGCAACTCCTTCGTGGGGTTGCCATACAAAAATTTCGTTTTCCACGATATATTTGGACACTAAATGAGAACACGTCGACATAGAAAGCTGAAATTTGGTACACTGTGTTTTCATACTAATAGCAAATAAAATTTCAAAAATGGTATAAATCGGGCAACCCCTTTTTGGTGTTGCCATATAATAATTTTGGTTTTTTACATATACTTTGAAAGCGATCAGTCCTAGACATTTTTA
Source organism: Dioctria linearis (assembly GCA_963930735.1). Lineage (NCBI taxonomy): Eukaryota > Metazoa > Arthropoda > Insecta > Diptera > Asilidae > Dioctria > Dioctria linearis. The sequence goes on along the minus strand of OZ005742.1, from coordinate 17,694,673 downwards.
TTGTACTACAAACTTCTTCGGAATAAGAAATCCTATAAAATTGGTTATAATCATTTTTTCTGTCCGACGAGCCGTTCTAGAAATACACTGCGGGTCACTTGATTACCCTCACTTGAAATTTTGACCGAATTCATATTGTATTATAGAAAATATTATATTATATATATATATATATATATATATATATATATATATATTATTATAGAAATTGGCAAAATTCTTGCATTTAAGCATGAAAATTATTCCAACCGGCAAATTGCGAAGGAAATTGGTCGAGATCCTTGGACAATCAACAATTTCTTGAAAGATCCCGAAAATTACGGAAAAACCCGAAAAGGCCGCACCGCAAGAGCAACAACAGAACGAGAACGTAGGTCGATTTTACGCGAAGCGTCAAATTGTGCTGCATCCGCTCGCAAAATAAGGAATACAGTTGGAACTTCAGCCAGTGTCCGGACAGTTCGCAGAGTAATTAAACAGTGTCCCCATCTCCGACGGCAAAAACTTAAGAAAAAGCCACGTTTACTTCAGCGTCATAAAGCTGCCAGATTAGAATACTGCCGAGCTCATTTAAATTGGAAGGAAGAATGGCAACAGGTGATTTTTTCTGACGAAAAAATATTTAATTTGGATGGGCCTGACGGCTTTCAGTATTACTTCCATGACTTGAGGAAATCTGAGCTGTTTCTGTCTCGTCGGCACTCCACTGTTGGTTCCGTCATGGTATGGGCTGCAATTTCGTTTTATGGCGCAATAGATTTGGTTGTCTTAGAAGGCCGGCTTCAGCGGATTACATTGAACTTTTAGAAATACAGAAAATCAATTTCCACGAAATGTTCAATGGCCGACGATGGATTTTTAAACAGGATAACGCTCCCATTCACACAGCAGGACGTGTTACACAATGGTTTGCACACAACAACGTGGAAGTTCTGGATTGGCCAGCTCTATCTCCCGATCTTAACATAATTGAGAATCTTTGGGGATGGCTATCGCGAAAGATTTATGCAGAAGGAAGGTAGTTTGACAACAGAGAAGGTCTTATTGCAGCAATTGAAGATGCTTTTGAACAAATACCATTAAACTTATTGCAAAATTTGTATAATTCGCTACAAAATAGACTTTTTGAAGTTGTACATAAAAACGGAGGACCTACAAAATATTAACAATAAAAAAAAATATTGAAAAAATTAAAAGCACTTGTTTTATTATCTATTTTTACAGATGAGGGTAATCAAGTGTCCCTGTTTCAAAGGCTCAAAATGTAGCATGGAAATTTCCACTTCTTCTTTGTTCCATTTTCTCACCTTCGTCATCAGGTAGCATGTAACATCGGGTAAGAAATCTTGTCTTAATGGTTTGCAGGAAATTGTACCCCTACATTAGGCATTCGTGTCGTAATAGTTTCCGAGAAATAGTACCCCTACAATATGAATTCGGTCAAAATTTCAAGTGAGGGTAATCAAGTGACCCGCAGTGTATATGTGAGAAACCAATGCAAAAAATCAAAATCGCTCAAATGGGTGACCATACGAAATTTCATACATGCATTCATCTAGGGTATCATAAGAATTGGTCTTAGACCAATTCTAGCTTTTTCACTTGTTTATATAAATCTGAGTTATTTGACCAATCTATGTTAAAATCACCACCTATAAGTACATTATTGTTTAGATTTTTTAAGTCATCAATGTATCCTTCTATAAGGTCACAAAAGCTTCTTTTTGAAGAACTTAGTGAGCGATATACTATACCTAAAGCAAATGAAAATACATCATATTTAACCAAAACAGACATCCACCAAATCTTGCTATCCACTATTACACTATATATCTTTTCACAACTCCAATCATCTCTAAAGTACACTATTAAACGTCCAGTATGTCTGGACGCACTATCACTATCAAAGTTTGTATTGCCATGACATGGAATAATTAAACGATTCGGGGTACACATACCCTCTGTGAGGGGGATTCTTTACCTTAACGGGTTGAAGGCTTCTTAGCAATAACAGAATGAGGCCAAACAAATTTTTATAGTTCGGGTGTTTGAGATTAAGAGAATCTTTTCGAACTAAAGTTGTTAAAGACCATAATATGAAGAAAAACATTAGTAACAGAACAGAGACATCAAGCTATAAATCCTCGTTTGATTTAAAGTTGCTGTCGATCATAAATGGGTTTTTCATTTTTTCATTTCGGGTCAGAATTCAAAATTGGAAGATTGTGCACTTGAAGGGAACACTCTTGATACATTACAAATCCTCTTCTGAAAACTATAGTCTTAATAGACTCAGCAAAACTATGACGGACGAGGAGGAGGGGTGGTGAGAGATGTCTTTCAAGATAATAATGTAAATTTTTTGCGATATCAAGCAGCATTGATATTTTGTCTGTAGAGATTAACTAAAACCAGGGCAGTGTACAAATTTTATAGATGTTACGTTTATTAGCTGTGTTCTTTTGTGTTCGCAGAACAGACCTGTAAAGTACTTAAGTACATTGGTACTTAAGTACTAGTAACAGTACCAGTACCTGGACTTGTACTTGAAAAATTTTAAAGTACCAGTACCGGGACTTGTACTTGAAAAATTTTTTAAGTACCAGTACCGGGACTTGTACTTGAAAAATTTTAAAGTACCAGTACAGGGACTTGTACTTGAAATTTTTTTTAAGTACCAGTACCGGGACTTGTACTTAAAAAATTTTAAACTACCAGTACCGGGAGTTGTACTTGAAATTTTTTTAAGTACCAGTACCGGGACTTGTACTTGTACTTAAAATATATCAAGTCAAGGTACTGGTACTACTTGTACTTGGAATTTTACAGGTCTGTCGCAGAACAGGGCAGAGCAAAAGATACACAAAAGAACGCCTCATACATTTTTATAGAAGATTTATAAATGAAGCGAACAGTACAAATAGTTCGCTTCAATCGACAGAACAATTTGTTCTCTCCAGTATATGGAAGTACTACAACAAGGGTACACAAAAGAATATATAGACATGTCCTAAAGATAATTTTTTGTTACTAGGAATTTTGTCGAATATTACTCATATTCAGAGATATGGAAAGAAAAATCAACACCTGCTTGAGAAAGCAAAAATGTATTAATAAGATATTTTTGTGGGAATTTTAATCCAATTTTAAAATATTCAAAATTTGCACGATTTTTCAACTTTGAAATTTTATAAAGCACTCTTCTCCCTCAGCCCCCCCCTTGTGGCATTATTAAAATGAGCTATTAATTCTGACACTTCAATATATAAGATTTGTAATAAAAAAAAAAGTTACAGGGTGATAAGTGCAAAATGTGCGTACAAACAAAATCTTCCTCTCACCGCCCACATCGTGCGTTTATTTTTCCACCTCCAACACTTCCCATACAATTTTTCACCCTACATTTAGTGAGAAGTCGGGTGTAAAAAGGAGATCGCTATTTATTATACGTTTATTGGAGGTTACTATTTAAGTTTTACGAACGACACAAGAAATTTCTATGTCAATTCAATTTGTTTTTAAAATCACAAAAAAATCAAATTTCATAGCGTTGGTAAAATATAAAAACCAAGCCAACAATTTTTTTTTGTTTATCCAAAGCTGGCAAAATATAGAAAAATATAACGTCAAGGATTACCATCCCAGGGGTCATGGATTCGAATCTCACCTTGACGCGTTTCTGCACCTAACATTGTTTCCTTTCCACTTTGTTTTTCCTTTCACTTTTCTAGCATAACCACAATAGGGGTATTCACGCAATGTTGTATCAAAGAGTGTATCATTGTAAAAGATGTATTTGATTACAACCCAGTAAAGTAATACAAGGCCTATGCATATAAAAGGCATTACAAGGGTCTTGTAATTTTTACATTCACAAATTGGCAGTGTAAACGGACTTGTACAGTTGTACTTAGGAGGTCAGATTGAACGTCAAATGTCAGGTTGTGCAGATGGGGAGGGGAGTGTCCTAGGAAAATTTCCAGTGTGCCAAATGAAAGATCCCTTTGAGGACTATCGACTGGTGCACTTATATTTTTCTAGCTGGAACTGGGTGGGTGTTCAATTTACATCTACTCGCATTACGGTTTTCCCCCACAAAATAAGAAATTTGTTTTAATTATTTTCAATATTCGAACCTTTTTTGCGGGGAGACCAACTTTTGATTCGTCTTTAGTTTGATGAAGGGATTAAATTTATGAAAAGAAAACGTTGGGTGGGGGAATTTTAGGGTGGGGGTTGTTACCCCACACCCTCCTAGCTCTATCGAATGGCGTTTTTAAATTTTCAATCCGGTATACTTCGTAGTGTATTTTTTCCACCCTCCTACATTTTACCTGAAAGCCACTTTTTCACTTTGTCGGACTCTGCATCATAACGGATGCCCCTAGAGAAAAAATTTTACAATCAAATTAAAGGTAACAAAATTCTCTATCTACTAGAATGTTTTTATTTTCAATTCGACACATTTTCTCACTGAGCTTTTCCTCCCGAAGTTCAAAGTTTTTCCTCATCTAGGTCCCATATACCCCATTGCTACATATGAGTTATTTTTCAATTTTTTTTCGATCATAGGCATAAGTGTTCGATTACAAAACTTTTTTTCATCTTTTCAAAAAAAATCCTCAGAAGCACCGTTATTCCGTAAAGAGAAATTGTAAATTTTTACATCATCTCACGGCAAAAAGCCGTCGAAAAAGGATGTTGTTCTACTATTATTAAGTTTTCTCCCGAGCAAAAAACTAATTGGAAATAAACGTTCCAAACAAAACCGGGCTTCATTTTATCCGCTGACATTATACTGAAAAAGTGTATAATTAAGTAGTAATAGTAGAAATAAAAACTTTGAAAGCGACCAAAACGGTCAGAAAACGCCATGAAAAACCGGCATTTCCTTAATTTAAGCCGTTCTGTTGAAATACTTTTGTTTTTATCTCAGCTATTTTTAATCGGATCTTCATAATTCTTTTTTTCTATAATAACTATGACTCCTGGGAATCTTGAGGATTTTTTAAATTTTTTCCGGGGTCGGGGAGAGCTCCTACGGAGCCATTTTATCACCCTGTTACATTTCGAAGTAAGCTAAAGGCTAAAGGGTGTGTTCACTCTTTTTTGTAAATTCTTGTTGTATTTTTACATTGGTTACACTGATACATTAAAGAGTGAATACCCCTAATATGTTTTCTAGGGAAACAAAGAAGCATTTGTTCCCACAAACTTCAACATGAACAAAGATGTTCATTACACCAAGAAACATCTATGACAACAATTAAAAAGCATTAGTTTTAGGGGATGCTTTCCTAATAAGCTACAAATGGCAGCCCCATCATTGGGGATCTTGGGGACTTCGATCTATTGTGGTGAGTCCCCGTTCAAATTATTTCCTTCTTAAATTAAGACTGTTAATATAAAGACTATAGAGCCATTGTGGGATTGAGATTCCACACGTAGTTTGGCGAAGGAAAAGTATATTTAAGGTGGAGTATTTTCCGCCCAGATAATGCTTCACAATTACAGAAAACAAGTGCTCTGCTGAAGTTTCATGACCATCCTGACAGAACCTACAGGATGAAGTTTCAGCCAAGCCCATCTTGTTTTGAGGATAGTTACTGAAATAGAAATGGAGAAAGGTATGTCATCAATAAAATCTGATATTTCGCAAAGATCTATCGTTTTTTTTTTAACTTGTAAGAGAGAGCAAAGATCTATAGCCAGATCATAGCCCCTTCTTCTACACCTGAATTTTGGTGATAGATACTGTTAGTTAGTTATAGAAGACGAGGCTATGTGGAAAGATTTACGCTCTCCCTCTCTTTTTCAAGGGGAGTGAATTGAAAAAAAAAAAAACCGAAAGACCCTTGCAATGCAACACACCAGATTTCTACACATTTCTACAAATGTTCTATCTCCATATGTAATTCAATGAAAAAAAAAATTAACTTCACAGTTATTATTCATTAGTTCGTTTAACATTTTACAATGGCTAATACTAGTGGCGGCCTTAAAAAAAAGTTAACTAGCGTAAAATACCAGATATAATAATATAATCATAACCATGTAATTGAAAATTAAACCGGCAATTAGTATCCATACTTTTCTATACCTATATATACAAACATCACATACGGTACATATCTAACTTCATTATATGTATTTCCTAGTTAGTAACAATTAGTTATCTCATTAATAATTAGCTAACCACCCAAGCGATAAATTAAAAACAAAATTTATTATGTGCGTATAAATTGCAGTGTTTTCACACAAATCTACAAACAAACATGCGTACAATTTGTGTAAAACAAGCAAAATGAAAAAAAAACAACAAAACAAAACCAAACAAAAAATAAATAAAATAAATTCATTAACGTTTTTTTTTTAAACATCTATTTTTAATTTTTCATCGTCGTTGTTCGTGGTAATTTTAAATTTGCAATCCACACCCAGCAGCGAGAGAGAATCTAATATGGCTAAGGCCAGATTGCGATTATGCCATGGTCAGATTTTTACGTAGTTAACCGACTTTGGTAATAGGAGAAGCATAGCTGATAGATTTTTTTTTTTATGAAGGGTGGGGGAGAGCTTTGTTGTCATCTAATCTAATGTTCATAAATTATTCACAATAAAAGCCCGTAATTTTTTTTCCGACAAAATATGTTTAATTAGTAAACTTGAATGAGCATAGGTTTTCGAAAAATTCGTCCAGAAAAACAACGCAGCGCAAAGTTTAAATCTTGCGCACACCTATCCGAAACTCGTTTGTCACATTTCACAGTTTTCATACAGAAGAATGAGCTTGTTTTGACTATAAATAAATAAATAGTCCATAAAATAAATGTGTATTTTTTTAATTACAATTTATTTCTCTTTTATATTCTAATTAGACTCGATTTTTTGCACATATGTAACACTCCTCAGGTATGTGTAAGTATGTAGCAGAGCAGCAAAATAGTCAGCCGTTCGTGCAGAGTTGTGTGAGCTCTTTGTTTTCTTTGAAGGTCGCTCGAAAACAAAAGGAATGCAGAAAATTATAATTGTTTTGATTAATTACGTGTGGTGGTGTGAGCTTGCGTTGAGTATTTTATTATTAACGTATTTTGCATACTGTAAACCCCCGGCAAACTGCCAATAGTTTACTTGTGAATGTATATCGGATTTCCTGTATGAAAACACAATTTGATCTCATCCCGTATGCCGTGATAATATAATTTGTTTATCACTGATTTTGACTCTAAATTGTGTGGAACACAACAAACAGTATTTTCTTAAGTAAACTTGTTTTTTTTTTTTATTAAAGAATGTTGAACAAAATTGTTGGTAACCAAAGGATGATATTACAACGTTAAGCATTCTGAGCAGTAAAACAAAAGTGCATTCTTACCGGGCCCGATCTTATTCTCCCTTTAAAGTATGTCATACAGATAGTTCACGTCAAGGTTAGTACAAGCACCCACCGAAAACCTTGACGAATGTGTGCTACATAGTTGGTTGAGAGTTGGTAAAGGTTGCAAACCACAGTTATATAGGTAGAAAAGTATTAAAAACGCATTATTGCACTTAAATGTAAGATGATATCAAGAGTGACACTGAAGTCAAGAACAAACCGTGGAAAACTTATGATGACGTTTTTGTGGAATAACTGTTATCACATATATGTATATGAATAGGTGTGAAAAAGTACACGGTACGGCAATTCTTTATTTCCAAAAAAAACAATTATGAATTAATTCCACTCTAACTTCGAACCTGGAACCGGCATTTTTGGTAAAACGAACATGAGTGTAATTAATTTTAGCTTCATCATCACATTGAAGAATGTGCAGTCAAGTCAGGGCTGATCTGTTTACATGGCCTATGACAAACTCGCATCGCCAACAGAATTTCAAGAACAGCTAATATATGTATATAGAAGAAACAGGGCGGAGTACATGTTTCTATTGGGCTGCGACGACGCAGGACAACAACAAGGGAAATTTTCCACTTTTATTTCTCCGAGTACGAAATATTTTAGTGGTTGGAAAAGGGTTTTAGATATCACATCCTCCTCATCACCAACAACAATATCTTTAGAGGTGAATATTCAGCTTAAAAATTCTTCTCATATCATAATTGGGGCCGGATTCTGCAACACGGAGAGTTGGGGAGTTTGGGAGATGAGAATTTTCGTTTTCTCCGATTAAAACTCCCGAACTCTTCATTCGCGATTCTATAACATACTTGCAGAGTTAGGGAAAACGTGAGAAGTGGCGCAATATTGACGGACGGCTAACTCTGTGTGGGAGGGTCATAGAGCATTGGGGATTTTCCTACGGATTTGGGGTTTAAAGTACAAAAATATAGGTGAACAATTTCTGCGGGAGGAGCTTTTGGGGATGAAGGTTGTACCATCCCTTATAGGGGGTTGCCCAAAAGAAGTCATATGTGGTATCAAATTAAAGAGGGAGGAGCGGGTAGTCGAGTAGTGTAGTTTTTTTTCTTGATCATTTTAACGTCATTACTGAATTTTTACCGCCGAAAGACGGATTTTTTGCACTTGGGTCATATACACCCCAGTTCCTATATTTTACATATATTCCTTCCGTTCTTTGTTTTACATCCATTAGTAATCTGTTGTGAACATTTTTCTCATGAAAAGTGAATTTCTAAAAGTTACCAGTTCTTCATAATAATGAGTTGAAAATATGTCCATTTTAGTACTAAAAAACGGTAATTTTTTCATCTTAAGAATCACTTCTTTTTGCAGTTATCTACAAAACAATTTATCCAACTCAAAAACTAATTACATATATAATTAGGACACAAAAAGTAGTTGCGATTTCATCCTACATATAAGCTTTAACGTGCATATTTATTATAGCATCTCTTTTGTACTGGAAGGAGAGCAAATTGACCATTTTCGTGTGATTTAAAATTAGCGGGTACCTTGAGACCCCAAAATCCATATTTCTCTGTAAGTATTGCAATGATTTCCATAATTTGTTTTTGTAAATATAGCTAGGATATGCGGTGAGTCCATAATTTAATGTAAAAATTCCTAATTACCTAGCTATCTTCACAAAACACAACAAAAACAGACAATACTGTCAGTTGAGAAATATTCTTCTTACTTCTCCACAACAGTCGAGAGTTTTGTCAAGTGGAATAGAGAGTTTGATAATTCTCAATACAAATTTCTCGAGTGGAGAGTTAAGTGTCAAAAGAACTGTCATCTCCACTTCTCCACAGCAACACTCCGTGTTACTGAATGCGGCCCCTGAATAATTTTTAATATGAGTCATGAAACTGCGCAATCAATTTAGGAACCCTATAAAAGAATCAACTGGACAAAAATTCAGTCACGTGATTACGAGTGCAAAACACAAAAACATTTTTATTTTTCAACATAATCTCCTTTCAGGGCTAAGCACTTGATCCATTGGTTTTCCATTTTTTTTTTCATCCCTTCCAAAAAATATGATTTTTCAAAGTCTTCAAAGTACCCGTTTACGGCGTCGATGAAGTCATTAAAAAATTCTTCCGCGTGAATCATTTTTTCAAATTAGAAAAATGATGAAGAAGAAATCCTATGAGACTAAATCTTAGCACATGATTTTATGTTCTCGTTCTATTGAGATGCTTACAGTATCAGCTATTTTATAAATTATGACTCCATCTCATAGAAATTCGGAGACTTATCTTTAGACATTGGCAAAATTAAAAATTTCATCAGTCGAAGAGCTGAACTCTAGGATCGATAACTTTTCAATAAGAGCAGTGAATGTCGCTTACAAAATATGTTATCCAGTGAAGTACAGTAAGAATATAAAACACAGGCATGAATGGGTTGGTATAGTATTAATCCATAATGAGAATATGTAGGATTCAACAAGACTAAGAAGTGGTGATATCCAAAGAACACAGCAACCTGAATTTTTTGCAGAATTCGATTAGGAATTGCATCGAATCTTCTGTTGAATCCTTGGAACTTTTGATGAGCATCAATTTTCCAGGATGCGAAGTCACCAATTGTTACACCTAATTTAACTGTATTCTAGACATATACGGGAGTTTTAGTAATATCCGCATTGAGTCTCTTACCGAGCTAGGTGCTGTTGGGATGGGAGGGACCGACCTTAGTAGTTGAAAAATACGAGGTTTGATATTTAAGTTTTGCGATTAGGCTATTTCCTGTAGGATATCGTTTTTTGAAATGTTAGTTAATGATTTTTTGGCATTTTTTTATATTTTAACAGTATAGATGGATAAAAAAAAATCGTTTAAAAAAATCAGGTAACGAAACTTGGATTTATTGCTATGAGCTAAAAATCAAGTGCCACCATCAATAGATATTTCCATGACACGATAAACCAACCGAAGTTAAGTACTCACGGATTATTGGCAAGAAAAAAAGGGTACTCCACTTTTCGAGCGTTTACAGCACACAATTGCCACAATTTTACTGGAAAATCGTCATACGATTAATGTTGTATGGTACACCACCATTTGTCTCCCAAACGTTTTTCAAAACGACCGAGACAATGCACCATCATATACTTCATCTTAGATTATCGAGTTCTATATGGTTGGAATGGATGGCTCAAGCACCCTACAGTTCATACTTGACACCTGCCTACTGAAATACCAAACCCTATTACGTAGTTATATATATGTAAGTATACCAAATCTAAGCTAGATTTTGAAAGGATGTTCGTTGACAAGTTATTTTTAATATACACTACCTACTGTAATTGCAGGAAGGGAAATCAATGAAAAGGTAACTCTCAGTTCCCCAAGCTAGGCATCAGGCTCTATAGGTAACTTCTGACTCAATATTAACTTCTTCCGATTGGCTTTAACTTGGCTGACTTGCCGAAAGGACAACTGACAATCTGGTCATACGAACTATGTGGTATCAAACAAAGCTTAAAGCAGTTCACCTTAGTTCACCACTTGAACCAACCAATCGAGCCAACCTTATACTGGAATAATTCATGGAGGTGCTATTTTAATACCGGTACATCTTACAGAAAGCTAAACACTTCCTTTCGAATATATAGGTCTGAGGTCATTCCTCTCTTCAGCGCAAATTTAAATTTTGAAAATATAACCAAAAGAGGCCAAATGCTAAGAGAATTTTTGTTTTTTTTTTTTTTTTTTTTTTTGAAGTTCACAATTCCTATATGGAATTCCCATCGTACTGTCGTGTTGCTCGTTAAATTCGGACCTTACGTCAACAATATACCCAAAACTATTTCAAAATAATAATCACCAGTCACGGTTACGTTTTCATGTGGAATGTATACTCATCATCTAAATAAGGTTTGTGTTATCTTCGAAAGAAATCTATGTACATGATTTTGATTTTTGGCTACAGCAACTGTAATTTCTTTGCCACGATCGATTACTAACAAGAATTTTTGGTATTTCTGAACAGTTATAATTATGCTCGACTCTGAGATTTCGTTGATCGTCTACCATAAGGTATGGTATGCAGAACAAAGCGTGCACAAAAATATTTTTATTCAAAATGACCAACAAAAAATTTTTACGGTTTGTCTGCTAGCATTGGCAAGGTCGCACAATGATAAATTTTTATCCAATCACGCACTTTTTTTTTTTAATTGGACATCATTCCTGACCTTTCATCATCTTTCGAATAGTATCGGTAGTCTGTGAGACACGCAAACCAATGTGGAATTTTTTTTTTTTTTTCATTTTTAGATAAAGACATTCACCTTCATATACATAGATATTTGTATCAATAGGTACCTATCTCTGTTCTATTCACCGAGTAAATGGTGTAAAGAGTGTAAGTTGTGTAAGCCGAGTATAATTACTCATTAAAATTTACAGTTCCTGGTAAGTTTTGCATGAAAATGTTTTTACGTGAAGCATGTAGAATTTTCGTAGAAACGGTATGTAAGTCTAAGCCAAAAATGAGTGGATTTTTCAATATCAATCACTTATGGCGAGTCTGCATAGTTTTACATAAATTTTTAGTATGTAGATTCTAAGGAATTCACTTATTTTGTTTTCTTGTCTGGAAAGTACGGTTAGCTTTCCACGCGGATTATATTTTTATTGCATATCTGCAGCATCTTAAGCGCATTACGTAAACACAACAAACTAACGTAAAATGTTCAGCTGTCACTTTTCCAAATTTTGTAAGAAAATGTTATGTTTACGATTTTGGGAGATATTTGTCAAAATTTCAAAAAAATTAAGAACATTTCTTCTTTTAGTTTTTTGTCTTTGTAGTTTTATTATAACTCACGAAAAGCTAGTTGGAAACATTGAGAGCGGTGAGCATATGCTATTCAAGAGGAAAAAAATAAAATAAAAATTTTGAAAAAAAAATTGCATGCAGCTTTAAGGAAATTCAGCACGTGTGTGTGTGTGACAGAGAAAAATAAAAAATATACTTGGTATTTTTCTGAAGGGGAATTGTTTACATTTTCAATAACCATGCACGTTGTTTTTTACACACTGGCGAATAAGGACCTAGTGGTACATTTTACACACTGTGGTTTTTGCGTGTGTATTTATGGTAAAAAATTTAAAGTTAAACACAATTTTCAGAAAACAATTTTGCATTTCTAGTCCACAACTACAAGATATTTCAATTGTGAAATGAAAACTGTCAAATCCATTTCAGAGTTAAATGAAAGAAAGTCAGGAAGTGGGGAAGTAACTATAATTCATTTCACTCATAAGATTTATAGATTAAAAATCTTACTATATTTATTGAGAGCACAGCATTGAAAAAATAACTAATTAGAATCCCGTTCTAAAAAATTGGCAGCTTTAGATCATATAGAATAATAATAAAATTCTTCTTTACTCCATCTATGACCGATTATAAAAATTGTGAGTTCGATTCCTATATGGGAAAAATAAATACTCAAAGTTCTTTGCAATCTTAGGTAAGTACATTGAAAATGATTTTAATTTCAAAAAACTTCACAAATTTTCTATAGAATTAATATTCAGCTATTGCTGTAGTAACTCTCAATCAGATTCAAAGATTACAAATCAAATGGGAACACTACACAATCATCAATTCTGTATAAAGTCCTCAAATGTTGAAAAATTTATTTATTTATTTTTTCAAATGAGAGTAGGCGCCATTTCAAAAAATAATGCTGTCATTTAAAAAAAAAATAATGTTGTCATTGAAAAAAAAAAATAATAATACTGTCATTTGAAAAAATTTTGCCTACTTATGTTAATAATAAATAAGAATAAAACGAGGAAAAACGCCGAAAAATCACTTTTCTTGTAGGGGGCCCCTTTAATTTTATTTCATTTTTATTATTTGCTGTTTGTTAAAGCGGCAATAGAAATACACACTCTGTGAAAATTTTAACTGTCTATCTATTACGGTTCATGAGATACAGCCCGGTGACGGACATCGGAGACTTAATAATAGGGCTCCCTCCCGTTTTTACCCTTTGAGTACGGAATCCTAAAAATGAAATAAATAATAATGTTGGTACAATCAGTGAAAAGCACATAAAATTCAGTATGTGCTTAAATGTATGATTAATAAAAATTATAAGTACCAAAACTTAAAATTACATGAAAATCAAAAATTACGTGGATAACCCAAATCGAACTTCAACTTTAAAGCAAATTCTAGTTTTTACAAAGTCTGGTAAGCATAAATATGTTCCCATCGCTAATTCGAATCAGACTGAAAGAAATTTACAATGAATCCCATTTTCAAATCAACCAACTGTTTGAGATTTACAATGGTTGCAATCATAATAACAACATATTTCCTCCATACGATCTATATGTACTCAAAAACATTGTTCGCGTAATGTTAATGACAAGAAAACTAAATTGAAAATGTGCTAATCGAAAGATATACACTAATTGACCTCAGGTGCAGACCCATTGTAAATTAATGAACAATGCACGATATATTTTCGCACTTTAGTCAACAAATTTTGTACTAGGTTTGTGCCACAAAGTAAATGAAACGTATAACCTTACTTACATCGATTTGTTCAAACAAACAAAATGTTGTCTGGATTTATTAGCAGTTAAGATGCGATGAGGACTGCACTTCTAGGGAATCAGTTGTAAGTATATTATTCAGTGACATATTTCTCACCTCGTTCTGATTTAATTCCAATCCTATAATCGTTAGAAATGGTATAAAAATATATGTATGTATATATGTATATGTATATCGTAAACAAACTTATAGGTAGGTGAACACGCGTTTGACTTTCTTAGTTAATGATGTCCAAATATGGAGGCAAAACAAAAAAATTTAATGATTCTTTCAAAAATTATTTATACACGTATTAAAATGGTGGTGACAGATCTATTGAAAATGATTTTATTTTGTATGCAAACAAACAAACAAAATTTGTAGCGACAAATTTGCATTTTTATTGTGAACAAACAAAATAGAATGGGAAATTGTTTTCATCATAAATCATACTTTTATGGAAGAACGTCTTAGACTTAGATGATTTATTATCACTAAACGAAACGAATAATACTAAAAAATGGTCCAATAACGTCTCCGGATGGTACAGTCTCTAATAAAATTATGTCGTCAGGCAATGCAGGTGAACGAATTTTATCGCTTTCGATAATATCGTCGATATTACAGCTCAAATATATTAACTGTCAAATTCTATTTTAATGGCAGTGTCTAGATATTAATGCAATGTTTTCTTTTAGAATTATTTATGGAATATTTAAAAAAAAAAAAAAAACGTGCGAATATAATGAGGTTAAGTGGCAAACTTTAAAATAATTGAGATTTATAGTATCTATTGATCTTGTATTAAGGTCGTATTAAATATTATTAAAAATTATTGTTAAATGAAAGCGTTAAGTGCTTATAATTGATTGCTCTGCTCTTGGTATACATATAAATGAGTTAAGAATTTTTGTTGAATTATTTATAAATTCGAGTAATCCAAGTCGACAATAAATTTATTTAAAATTTAAGTAATGAATTTATCCATTTTCGCCACCCTATGTCGCATAGAAAAGTGATCCAACTCAAAATTGTTGTTTTTGAGTTAATAACATCCAGAGATGCGCAAGCTTTAATGCTATCATTCTGTAAAATCGGCATATTCTTATTTCCTTTTTTTTGCCGCTAGATAGCGATAGTGTCATTTTTCTTTTACTTAAGAACAGTGATATTCTTCATAGAACAGTGTCATTTTTTGTGTTGTGACAATCTTTATTAAAAACGTCAGTATGTATTATTTTCAAGTTGTGCCACTTTTCCACAAAATTCAAAGTACGGAATTTAATTCTTAAAAATTTTATTTTGAGTTGTGCCACTTTAAAAAAAACCTGTAAAAATATTTATTTAGTAACAAAGAAATGAAACACAACTTAAAATCATCCAGCTAACCTTGCCAACTGCGGTAACTAAAAATTAAAAATTCTCTTATATAAATCTTCAGAAATAAATTTACTAACAAATTTAAGAGCTCAGACTTATTTAACAAAAAATTACTATATTTATAGCTAAAATTAATTCTATAGCGTATCGTTTTTTCACTCTCCTGAAAAGTTGATTTTTTTTAGTTGGGTCACTTTTCTATGATAACTATGTTGATTCCAATAAATTCGAAGATACTGGAAAAATCTTTCGAATTCGAAAATAACTCTCTAGCTATTTATTAATTACCTATAAACAAGCATTAGCATTTACATGATAAGTACCTGTTCTAGAAACCTAAATCTTGTCAAGACAGAAAAAGAAAAATGTGTTGCCTTCGAAACATATTTACCAAATGCCTTTCTTCAGAGTATAGTTTCAACATTTTTCTGATATTCGCAAAATCATATTGGAAACCGTTTACAGTGTGGATAATCCAGAAATCTATTCCAAAGAACAAAATTTCTTCAGGTTTTCGTCTTAATAAAAACAATAAACAGGGGGACAAAAACGAACGACAAGATTTCATATTCAGAAACTGTTCGATAAGCCAAACACTTAAATAAATAGATGACGGTCAAATAGCAAGTGTAATTTTTTTTTTACGTTTTCCATCTTATTTTGGGTGCATACAGATAGATGTCAAATTTTTGACTGCGTTGAAAAATGGATAAATTTGTATTTTTAGGGTTCCGTATAACAAATGGAAAAAACAAGTATTCTTATATGATTGCTCGTGTGTCTGTCACAAACGTTTTTTTTTCTCGAAAACGACGTGACGTAGAAATTTGAAATTTGTCAGAATCTTAGGTTTAGAGTCAAAGATTTTTTTTATGGAAGTGAGTTGGGCGCGCTAAAAAAAAATTGAATGAGCTACCTATTTTCAAGGATAAAAAAAATATATTTTAAAATTTTTGGTGAATTGGTCGTAGAGATAAAGCCCAAAATTTGGGAAAAAAATACCGTTCCCCGGATCTTCTAGGTTTGGAGGTCTTTTCCATCCAGGTTAAGCTTCCATATTGTGGAAATTTGAGAGAAAAATATTTAGACATCGGATCAAAAGATTGAGTCCTTGATCCTATCGACTCTATTTGAGTGCACTACCTACTTATTGAAAACTCTTTATTCTAATAAATTCGACGATCCCAAAAATTTACTCTGCCCTAAGAAGTCCGTCTTTTACATTATTTTAGCGTCTTTTAGTTGGTCTCCAATTCACCAATTAAGTTCACTTTTTTTCATGGGAGAAGCTTCTCGCACATACCACATACTTATGTACATATATATGTAAGTGTGGCGACACATCTAACTCCCTATCTCTGTCCGCACTTTTCTGAACGCACGACCAATCAATGTGTAAATCGGCCATTTAGTTTTTTTGGCTGGAATTTGTATTTTAAAATAAGATAACAGAATTTTAAGTTTAACGTCAGAATTTATTCGAATAAAGATAATTTTCTGAAAAAAGTACTATTATAACGTTTTTTTAAACTCAAATTGGGAAAATCAATAAAGAAGATAAGATTCAAGAACATTTGAACCTGTATTATTACTTCATACCGTTATTACAGAAGATCTATGTTCATGCCCGCTCAGATAGCGGTGCATTTCTTTTGTTTCTATTTTCCTTCCAGATCTACAGCTGGCTTACGAACGAGGGATGCATTGCCATAAGCGGACATCTCCTCGCCTCTACCTTAAATCCAATCCTGCACAAGAAGTTTGGAGTCACTGCTAGTCAGACTCTAACTGGTAGTTGCTAACTGTTTGTCGGAAATGCACCAGGAATAAGTTCAATTGTGCATATACCAAATTGAATTAGTCAAAGCGCATGGGCCAGGTCGACATTGGGTCAGCTCGACATTGGGTCAGCTGGTCCATTACACTTCTTACAGTGTTCCCAAACCTGATGATAGCTGACTCCAGAGCCCGACGTAATTAGCAACGACATCTTCGTTCGATGCTGTATTGACCTCTTGCAGAAAATACCTCTATGATGGAGCACATAGTGTTGTCTTTTGGATGCATAATTTTATTACTATCGAACTTTCAGGAATTGATATCTGCACCTCGGACACTATCTGTCCACAGGTGGTTAACGCTACAACTAGGCTCGAAGCCGCCACTCCTACACAATCTGCTAGTTGAAAGCTGCTAGTAACACTCACTACCGAACTATATTTCAAGATCTTTTTATTAGTCGATGGATTTGGCAACCGGATGAAGTATCTTCAACTGTACCTGTACTACACTGAAAGACATCATCTAACAATATCCACCGCGTCAAGTCAACAAGTCATGTGGACGCCAGACTTCCGCATGAACCCAGTGCACACAATTGTACGGCTAATTATAACATAAGATATATGATTGGGGCTCAAACCATAATCCTTGGTACCCCACCAAATAAGTATATATTAGTAGTCATTTTAATTATATTACATGTGTAACACAACGAACTTCTTTAAAACCCCGATTAAATTTTCACTTATAAGATACACAGAATGCGATGGAATATTTGATCGCAAATGCATATACGTGAAAAATTCGAAAGGAAATCCAACAAAGAAAAAATGTACAAAATCGAACTCTTTTTACAATGAAAGTTAAACACTTCCTCAATACTATTGAAAGCATTAAAATTATATAAAAGCTTGAAAAGATAGCACAATCTCAACAAAATTTCAGTTTTTTTTTTTTTTTTTTTTTTTAACAAACGATAGACCCACTTCAAATCTGAAATTTGAACCGAACGGAAATAAGCTAAATTACTCATATAACACTTTTATCAGCCATTTTTTTTTCTCTTTCTGAATAGCGTTTTAATAATTGCTTCAAGGTCGTTTTCAATCCGATTGTCGTCAATTAACTGATTTACCTACATATACACATATTTCAATATTTTTAACTATAGCACGACAAATTTTAAGAAACGTTATACGAAACCAAAATTTCAGCGAAATATAATTTGAAATCAGTTTTTTTTTTTTCAATATTACTTTTCTTCTTCTTTCGATTCACAAAAACGATTAAAAAAATTACTCATAATCAACAAAGAGCTGCATTTTAAGTGCTAAAATGGAGTTTGTTATTGATAAATTTCAATTCAAGAGACGAGGCAATTTTCATAAATGTTACAACAATTACTTGAATCTGTCGTCATAGGATGATGAAGGCAACTACTGTAAATTATAAATATTGCAACGATTATGTCTAATGCAAAAAAAAAAAAACAAAAAAAAACAAAAGTAAAACAAATGCAATATCATAATCTTAGTGCGCATGCGCAACAATGAATCGCGCGCTATCAAAGTTCCATTAGTGCCGCATTTTGCGCTGTTGCACAACATGTCTAGCAAGACAGCTCGAGGCAATAAGTTGAACTGAGAGGGGCAATAGCGTTTGCGCGTTTGAATATTTGCATTTGATTGAAGTTACCGCAAAAAATGTTCCTATTAGAGAGAGAGATCCCGTTAAGTATATAATTTGTGTCTTTTTTTTTCTTTTTTTTTTTTTACAAAATGTCTTACTTTTTTTTCGAATATTATCAAAATTGTAAATTACAAACAATCCAAACATGTTGTACAGTAAATGTGCAATAAACAAACATTCTAGTTGCGAAGTGAAGTGATATCTAGCTAGTCTAGAAATTCATTTTACAAATGTATGTTTCATAAAAATATGTGTACAAACATGTGTGTATGAATACAGGAAGAAAACTTGAAGGAAAAAAAATTCTTTCAAAGGATTCAATTATGAAAGGAGTTTTGGAATTGTTTTAAAGAACTGTAAAATAAACAACAATATCCTGAAACCTGCTGCTCATTACTTATATCCAGCCAAGCCCGTTATAAATTCCAATTCCATGGCTATTGCTTGTAGGTTCCTGAAATGTTTTTAATATTTTAAAAGCATAAAAGCATCTTATAAAAGTGACAATAATTCTTGTGCCATTGAAACACGCAGCACAGAACGAATGAAATGAAAGGAATAATTTTGCTTTTTCTCCTCTGTCCGTCGTCGTCGTCGTCGTCGGTAGGTAGGTAGGGGCAATTCTCTGTCGGATTATTCTCTTTAATTAAGATAATTACATTTATGTTTTTAAGTGTTTTAATGGAATACTCAAGGCTAATTGCTAAACATTGAAGTAATATTAATAATTATTGTACTTTTCTGGATGGCATATAATATCTGAGAATAATTTCACAACTATAGACTTACTCAATTTTAAGCTTTATTTATGAGGTAGGTATAAAAGGCAACCAAATTTATAATCTCTTAAATGCACGAAAATATTTGCGATCCAAGCGGAAATAAAATTAATGATTCCGATATGGATTTATCGGTATGTCGTACAGCTACTTGTTTTAGGAATGGAGTCAACCATGGACCGAAAAAAAAATTTTATTTTTTGAAAACAATTAAAAAAAAAAGTCCCATCAAAACTGATTGGTTTACTTGAGAAGT
The DNA here is from genome assembly GCA_963930735.1 of Dioctria linearis. Taxonomy (NCBI): domain Eukaryota; kingdom Metazoa; phylum Arthropoda; class Insecta; order Diptera; family Asilidae; genus Dioctria; species Dioctria linearis. Next base: position 17,674,812 of record OZ005742.1, on the reverse strand, counting down.
AATGACAAATAGTTAATAATGGTTAAAAAAAAACTTTTAAATTTCATAATATAAGAGTTCCAAAAAGATTTTTTTTTTATATTATAGTTAGTTAGTTATAACTGTTATCGTCGACTTTTATTTATTTAAATCTTATGATAAAATTCTCAAAAGTCTCTGGTAACCATCCTAACTGACTGAAATTTATAAAATAAGTCTTCGAAAGGTGCATCCACACATAAACAAGCATTTGCAAAAAAAAAAACATTTGTCAAACAATTTATAAGCAGATGACAAATGTTTGATAAATGTTTGACAAATGTTTTTCAAACATCTGATAGGATATTTGTGTGAAAAATGTTTTCCAAATGCTCAGTTTTAATCATGTATTCTCCGAATGAAGTAACGTCCATTACAACATCTGTTGTCGTACTTACTTCAACGTGTGAGGAAAATTTGCGAAAAAGGAGATGGTGGAACCGGAAATTTTTAGACAAAAGATTAGAGTATAGTGGTTGTGAAATGATTTAAAAATTGACGATCTTTCCTATTTTTGAAATTTCACAAGAATCCCCTTTAAGTGGCTTTGAAATTCTAGTAATAGAAATCGGGCCAAAAATAATAAGAAGAAATACAAACTCGCGAAATAGTATAAGTGTAGATGAACGTCTTGCCATAGCTCTGAAGTTTTCTGCAACTGGTGATTCCTATCATTCTTTAATGTACTTGTTTAATTACTCAAAACAGTTGATTTCAAAAATTGTTCCTGAAGTAGCTGAGGCATTAATAGTTGCATTGCAACCATATATGTATGTCGGTTCGGTAAGTAGTAACATAGCAAAAAATCATTTTTACTGGCCCTTTGTGCCTGTTTTTCACGCAGGTAGTGAGTAAACAATGAGTTTAGCTTTTTGCTTGCTTCAACCGCAGCCACTGATAACTCAGTTCCAATTTGTATGATGGAGAGACATTACGTTTTAATTTGTCCTGGTACTCTTCACTCCATGTGTCCCACAAATTTCGGTGTTTAGAATTCACTATTTGGACATGCTTACCAGCTATGGCTTTAAGATTCTCAACCAAATAGATAGAGAACACCCAACTAGGGCCACGGAAAGGACAGCTACGATAATTGACCATGTCTTCACGGACCTATCTGAGAAGGTGCAGATGGCTACGCATGTAGAAGCTACATCGATATGTGATCATAACATCATCAATGTTGCACTTAATGAAAAAGATTATCAAAAGAACAGTATGAGCACCAGAGTTATATCAACACTAAATGAAGGAAAGTACAGAGCGAAAATAAGGAAGTTTACAAAACACACAGCAAGTAACAATTGAGGAATTTATACAAATAATACAGGAAAGCAAGGAACATAGTACAACTCTCAAGAGGGTGAGAACAAGAAAAAATGGTTGGATCACAGTGCAAATTATTGCTGAAATGAAAAAAGGGAAAGGCTACATAAAAAGATGAAGAAATATCCTGAAAATGCTGCGGTAAGGAAAGAATATATATGTACATGAAAAAAATAAAGTCAACAAGCTGGTTAGGAAAGCAAAACAAGAATACGTGGATAGACAATTCCAAAAAGCAAAGTATGACGCTAGGAAAACCTGGAAAGTAATAAATGAATTAATAACAAAAAAGGAGCAGATGAACAAAGACACTATTTCTGAAATAACATACTTGGGGAAAACTGAAACAAATCCTAAAAAAATCTAAAATTCATTCAATCAATATTTTGTCAACATAGGACAAACTCTTAGAGAAAAACTACCAATGAGAGAACCAATACCAAATAGTTACAGGGAAATGACAATCTTCCTTGAACCTACAACGCCGACAGATATAGAATCGATAATTAAAAAAACTAAAAAAAGGTTCTTCTCCTGGCCTTGATGGAATCTCCACTAGGGATCTCGTCATCGCCGCAGACATCATCAGTCCTACTTTGTCCTTCTTAATTAATAAAGCCCTGTCAACAGGGTAATACCCTGACATCTGGAAAATTACGGAAATAATGCCGATATTTAAAGGCGGTAATCTTAAAGAAGTAAGCAGCTATAGACCAATAGCCATACTCAGCTCTGTGGGAAAAATATATGAAAAAATAATTGAAACAAGACTAAGAAGATTTATAAATAAAACCGGAGGGTATGATCCGAAGCAGTTTGGCTTCCAGGAAGGCATTAACACGGAATCAGCTACAACAGAGACGATGAATGTAATTAACGAAAAACTAGATCAAGGACTTTATGTGGGTGCACTCTTTATAGATCTTTAGAAGGCGTTTTATACAGTGGACCACGAACTCCTCTTGAGATTCCTTGAAGAACTAGGAATAAGAGGAATAGCCAATAAATTGCTGGAAAGCTACCTAACTAACAGAAAAGTATACACGAAAGTGCAGCATACTTTCAGTGGCCCGGAAACTCTCACTTCAGGGGTGCCCCAAGGCTCAATACTAGGTCCAAACCTATACCTATTATACGTTAACAACATACAGAAAGCAGGTATCAAAGGAGTATATCATATCTTTGCAGATGACACTCATCTTATATACGGAGCTAAAACAGAGGAAGAGCTACAAAGAACCATGAATGAGGAGCCTGGAAGATTTAAGCGCTGGACGGACGGCAATAGATTATCATTGAATGTGGAAAAAACAAAGATTATTTTAATCAGACAACAAAATAAAACTGACATAAATCCTCAAATTAAAATTGGTACTCTGAGCATACAGAGGGCAAAACAAATTAAATATCTGGGGCTCATCTTGGATGAACAATTGACATGGAATGAGCATATAAATGCTAAAATTAATAAGATTACTCCGATGCTGGGAGCCATAAAAAAAATTAAAATCACCATAAGCCAAGAAACGGCTAACTTAATATATAATGTTCATGTATTATCCCACATTAGATACAACATACTCACATGGTCCCAGTGCACTAATTGCGTGATGAACAGAGTGCAAACAACAATGAACAGATCCCTGAAAACAATATATATTATGCCTCGGCTAACACCTACTATAGAGGTATTCTGCAGGACCAACAAGCTTAACTTAAAGCAAATTGTCTATGTGGAGAAAGCCAAGTTCATTTAAAAAATAATAAATAAATGCTCTAAATCAAACTTAAGGGTTACCACGGCATCTGAAATTCACTTCTATAACACAAGAAGAAAAGCAGACATAAGAACATCAGCAGCTAGAACAGAGAGGTTACGCACTGGTCTCCTGACATCATCTAGTGATATATATACAATGGCCTCCCAGGGAACATCAAAAATCTACCGAGCCTGAGCATCTTCACAAGGAAAATAAAGAGATATGCATGTAGTGCTAATTCCATATAAGCATGCATAAGATATGAAAATACGATAAATACCAAGTATTTCTATTGGTAGCGTAGTTTAAAACTTACTAAGCCCCTGCAGTAGTAGAGTCTATAAGGATTGTAGCTGATTGAGATGGATATGTTTTTCCGTAGATTTTTTCTGAGTAGTTGGTGGCATTGATAAAGTGTAAATTTCGGGGTAGAATCGGATTGAGACTACATTGTAAGTAACTTATGAGGAATAGTATACTGTAGAACTAACTCCATATCTAACCTCTTTCTCATACCACCAATGCTGACTGAAAGAGGGGACTGAGTGTTAAATAGCAGCCAACCACAGTTGAATTTAACAATAAGTGTGTATCTAGGAGCCTCATAATTATGTATCTGGAAGACTATGTCTATGTATTGAATTGAACCTTGTTAAGTGCTTTGATAGTAATGAGAAATAGTAAATATGTTGTTAAAAATCAAAATCTTAGGAATGAATAATGATAATGAATAAGTAATGTCAATTTATAAATTAGGGATTATATTAAGAATATATGTACCAGTAATATTGTCTTAATGACTGCTTCAAGATGCGATACAATGATGCTTCTTGATAATTATTTTGTTCGAATTAGAATAAATAATAAATAAATAAATAAACAATTCTATTAATTTTATAATATTTATGTTCTCTCATTTAACACTCATTTAATTTTAAAAAATTCCAAAATAAGTTCTCACTAAGGGCTACACTACACTACACTACACTGCACTACTTCCACATTTGTTGAAAACGGACTAAAAGTACTGTGCAAACTTTAAAAAGCATTTAATGTTATCCATTTCATTTGGATTAAATTTGAAACTTTTTTAAGAATCAAAAACTGTCAAATTTGCGTCCACACTCATCAAACATTTCACAAAAATTTGGGGAATGTTTGACAAATGTTTGTCAAACATTTGGGGAATGTTTGTTATTGTTGGACGCGCCTTAAGACAATTTTATGAAGAGACTTTAATTAATAAAAGCCTGTGATAACTCTTGGCACTGAAATAAAAATCTACTAAAACTGTTAGATATTATGAGATTTAAAAAATAAAATTTTGATGATGATCATAAGATTTAAATAAAAGCCTTCGATAACAGTTATGACTGTGCAAAAAACCAATACATTTAATAAATAACTATTATCTTATAATCTGAAATTTAGATATCTTTTATAACAGTTATATATATAAAACTAAAATAAAAATAAACTAAATTTGAACTATTATTTCAAGAATTTTCTAAAAGTCCCATAACAGCTATGGTACCTGGAGTCAACAAATAAAACCAAATATTCAGACCTGAATGTATTGGGGTGGGATAAATTTTTGGTCGGTTTTTATCAACAGATGTTTCTGATTCAATAATTTTAAAATCATTTTACCTGACATTCTTTACATAATTGCACACGTGTGTATATGTAGCACATCCTTTTGGATGGCCTCGGATTAAAACAAAAATCTTAAAGAGTTAAGGAATAAAATGATTGCACGCTAATTCTATGAGAATGTTGTTAAAAACGATCTGTGGCGAGACACGTTGATTTATCGCGAATTTGACAATGAAATTTTTAATTTTTTCGCGAGATGCAGCGCCTAATTTTAATAACCGGCGGATTCTTATAGGAGCTTTCTTTGATATATCGAAGGTTTCTTGACTCATTCTCATATACTTGAAGAATTATCAGGATCAGTACGTAAATCTCAAATCTCATATAGATGATGAACCCCCCCCCCCCCCCCCAAATTCTAATCGCTTCTTATTTTTGGGGTCATAAATAAAACTGCGAAGAGTACACTTATTAGACTTTACTACTTGTCAAGATTTCTTCTTCAGAATCTGACGCCTTGTTGTGAAAAAAAAACCTTGAGAATCGAGGTGTCACTTCACCTCGGTAAACTCTTGATGAAGTCTCGCACGACCTCGCCTTCTCACTTCTTTGTGCACGTACCCTTAAGCCACTTGAGAAGTTGATATGTTCTAATCTTCTCACTCAGTATGGCAATTTTCGTAAACATCTTATCTGATGTCAGAGCACTTTTCTTAATGTGACAAATGATGTGCGCAGGTAGCCAATTTTTGTTAAATGATACTTTGATGTTTTTGACAGCTTTAACCATCAATAAGTCATCAACAATTTACACAATGAATTTATACTGATGCGCACAATCATTAAAATAACGTACAGCTTCCTGTCTACAGGCATACACAATTGCCTATCATCACTTCAATGATAATTATTAAGTTGAACGTTCCACAATGCTTCATAATTGATCCAATACTGTTGCTTTATGTGTTAATTATATGCCTGGAATTTTGCCCCAACATATATCGACAAACTCCGTGAAGAATTTTTTTTGTACGTGTTTCTATCAAAAACCAGTCAGTTAATGTACATACATATGTAAAAAATTCTCGTTTACGATGAAAGGTAAACATGCTGGCTAATCTGAGTCACCAACTCAAACGAAAATTCCTGATGAATAACCAAATACATATTACTTTAGAGTGAATTAGTCTAGCCTACATAGTCTGGATCAAAAATCCTTAAAATAATATCTAAAATTCAGGATGAAAATTTAGTTTCTTGTTTAATCAAAATAACAAAATTACACCTTCTGTTCGAAAAAAAATAGATGGAATAGCTCTATTTTAACGAAAATAGTGGCACCATCTGTTGGTGAGTTATTGTTTTTGAATAAGTGTCAACTTTCCTTAGTAATTTGTAAAAATTTCATAACATTTTGTTCAGTAGAATCCAAGATACGACACGTTAAGTGACAGTAGTTGGTATACATCGGTTGAAAAATTAACCAACAAACTTATAATAAAATAAGTAAAAAACGAGTTTTCAAACAAAACTGAGGCTAAGCCGCATGAAAAAGTAGAAAATAAACTTTTCTTCACAAACAGAGGTGGACTCAGATTTTTTTATTGGGACATTTTCCTTGATTCTTTTTTCTCTTCATGAATCAAATCACTTATTACCTCTGATTGATCATACTGAAATATATCGGTGATTGTCAGCGAAGAAAATTTGAGTCCACCTCTGTGTGTGAAGAAAAGTTTATTTTCCACTTTTTCATGCGGCTTGGCCTCAGTTTCGTTTGAAAACTCGTTTTTACTTATTTTATTTTCTGCCTTTTTCACGTTAACTAAATTGTTATTACGTGCTGCATGAAGATATTTTAAAACAATTTTTAAGTCATGTTTGGTGCCGATCCGAAAACAAAAATTTTTCGATTATCAAATCGTTGAAGTAGGTAGGTACTGCAACGGTTTTCTGAAATTCAAATTATGTTTTAAACAACGTCTTTTAGCTGTATTCCAACTTGATCCCATATAACATGAACTTTCCCGATTTTCAATGTTTTCCACATACTTTTCCTATTACCATGAATTTTTTTTAAAAATTTACATGAATTTTCCTCGATTTTTCATGCAAGTTTTCATGATTGTTGAAGAGAAAGTATTGATGCCAGTAGGACGGAAAAAAATGATCTTGCATAGCTTATAAAACATTTTTGTCGGAAAATTTTCCAGAAAAATTGGAAAATTCTGCATTTTTCCTGAAACAGATTTATCACTAATCATATCGATGAAAATTTGTCCGATGATTTTCCCGCTTTTCCGGGTTTTCCACAAAAGCAACTTTATGCAACTCATTTTGCTCTACAACTTTGTCTTAGGTTGCAAAACGCTCAAACGCTTCCTTGGTCTGAAAAACTCCGGAAAAGCGTTTTACATGAATTTTCATCGATTTTTTCTGCAAGTTTTCACCATTGTCGGAGAGAAAGTAATGATGCCAGTTGATAGGAAACTTGATCCTGCATAATTTAGAAAACTTTTTTACAGGAATATTTTCCGGAAAAGTCGGAAAATTCCGGAATTTTTTTTCGGGAAAATCAGAAAACTCTGCATTTTTCCTGAAACGGATTTATCACTAATCAAATTTGTACCAAATTTTCAAATGATTTTTCCCGATTTTCCGGGTTTTCCATAGAAATTTCCGGCTCAAATTTTGATAGATTCAATTGTCACGCGACATGAACCTGTTTGCCAAATTTCAGCTCGCTGTGATGACGAAAAGTGGGTCTACGAGAGTGTCGAAAATAGTAAAAAAGAAATATATAAATAAATAGACATACAAATTCGTGGCCTCAAAAACTACCTGAATTGGGAAGAGAGAACCTTGAAAAACAAAAACTTTTTAAAAACGATTGTATCTGGTGATGTGACGTTGTGTTTTCAATACGATCCAGAAACAAGCGTCTAAATACTGAATGGCGGTCACCATTAGTGCAAGACTGCAGAGGGCAAATCTCCTGAGTACAATTTGGTTGGACACCAGAAAGTCCGCCAAGAATTCCTAAAGGACCCGACGGCCAACCCAATTTCAGATGTTATGCCGAAACGCCAGAACTTTGAAACACCATTCAAGATGATCTTATAGGAATCCGTCAGCAGTGACAAACTGGGGACCTACTCTTTGAAAAAAGATCTCTTAAATGGTACACGCGGATGGATCCAAAATGGCAGGCAGAGGAGGCGTGGGAAAATATGGGCCGAAGTGCCTAGTCACAAAGGCACTGAGCTGAGAGCCTCACCAGCCGTTTTCCAGACAGAAATACACGCCATAGAACGCTGTGCTCGCGAAATAATTCACAAGAATATGCGTGGAGCGAAAATATACATAAGCAGTACTCAAAGCTGGTCTCGGACTGTCTCACTGTCTTGGAGCAAATGATTTGGGTGCCAGGACATGAAGACATTAAGGGCAATAAGATTGCGAATCGCCTTACAAAGGAAGGCCGTGAGCCTGGTTTTGGTCACCGAAAAAGTCACCTCTCAGAACATGTCAGGCTTTGGAAGCACAGAATCAAAATCACACACTGGGAAAATATTCCGTGACTGAAACAAGCGAAGAAGTTCGTTCATAAGGTACTCGCAACAGAGGACAAAAGTATTCCTCACGCTCGGCAGGAAGGAATTAAGTCTCAAACCGGCTCTATTTACTAGACACGCCCCACTTAGATATCAACTTAAAAAGTTGGGTAAGGTAGACAATGAGACATGCCGCTTCTGCATGGAAGAAGACGAAACCGCTGAACATGTCCTGTGTGAAGCTCTGTGCCGCATAAGGCTACAACATCTAGAAAAGGCATTTCTATTGTCAGAAGATGTGGCAAAAATGGCCCCAAGAATATCATAGGCTTTATAAAGGACCTAAAGTTGGAATAGGCGAACTAGGGCACTTAGGGGTAATGTCACAAAAGATCTTGTAGTTCACGGTGGCTAGAAGAGAGGGGAGAGTTATCTCTGTGTCCCCGCACTAAATAATAATTATATCTTGCCCCATACGGGACTCGAACTCTCAACTTTTAGAATCAGTCATAGATGAATTGAAAACTGTTCACATTCATATTTTTATAGATTCTACTTAAATTGTCAAATACAAGAGAGAGAAAAAGACAACCGCCTGTTTTTGCCATTTCTATTTCCGGGCGACTGTTCTTATGGTACCTCTGAGCTAATAAGACAGATGCCTTTTTCAAGTACAATAACAGTGTAAGTATTTGGCAATTTAATTAGAATCTATAAAAATAAATTTAAAAATTTTTCAAATCCATCAGATTATGTATTATAGTTGTCCTACAATATAAATCAGGGTGGAGAGGGCTTTTGTTTTTGCTCTGAAACTAGTATAGCTTAACAAGGAGTTATTTAATTGTAGAATTATTATTAAATGTTCCTTTTTGTTAGGCTTAATGAATTTTTTTTTCCCAAAAATTAGCTAACTAACCTATAAAAACATTAAATGAGAGCCGTTTATTGTGAAAGTGGTGCACGACGAAATATTGAAATATTTTAGTTTAAATTCATTTAAAAAAAAAATAATAATTTAAAAATATTTATACCTAGGATCTAACAGTGAATTTTTGTGTGTTCGGAAGTTAAAGATAGTGTAAATTTATTAACCAATTATATGTTTACTAAGAAATTCTGAAGAAAATAGAAATACTATACGCAAATGGACTTACACCCCTAAACGGCTGAAATATTCATTGAAAATTGCTTTTTTTGTTTTGTAAAAAGTTTTTTTTAACCTGAATCTGAAATTTTCAAGGTATTGGTTAGAAACTATTATAGTAGGGGAGCGGGCGGCTAGTTTAATTGTAGAATTATTATTAAATGTTCCTTTTTGTTAGCCTTAATGAACTTTTTTTCATTTCAAAAAATAAGCTAACTAACCTATAAAAACATTAAATGAGAGCCGTTTATTGTGAAAGTGGTGCACGACGAAATATTGAAATATTTTAGTTTAAATTCATTTAAAAAAAATAATAATAATTTAAAAATATTTATACCTAGGATCTAACAGTGAATTTTTGTGTGTTCGGAAGTTAAAGATAGTGTAAATTTATTAACCAATTATATGTTTACTAAGAAATTCTGAAGAAAATAGAAATACTATACGCAAATGGACTTACACCCCTAAACGGCTGAAATATTCATTGAAAATTGCTTTTTTTGTTTTGTAAAAAGTTTTTTTTAACCTGAATCTGAAATTTTCAAGGTATTGGTTAGAAACTATTATAGTAGGGGAGCGGGCGGCTAGTTTAATTGTAGAATTATTATTAAATGTTCCTTTTTGTTAGCCTTAATGAACTTTTTTTTTCCCAAAAATTAGCTAACTAACCTATAAAAACATTAAATGAGAGCCGTTTATTGTGAAAGTGGTGCACGACGAAATATTGAAATATTTTAGTTTAAATTCATTTAAAAAAAATAATAATAATTTAAAAATATTTATACCTAGGATCTAACAGTGAATTTTTGTGTGTTCGGAAGTTAAAGATAGTGTAAATTTATTAACCAATTATATGTTTACTAAGAAATTCTGAAGAAAATAGAAATACTATACGCAAATGGACTTACACCCCTAAACGGCTGAAATATTCATTGAAAATTGCTTTTTTTGTTTTGTAAAAAGTTTTTTTTAACCTGAATCTGAAATTTTCAAGGTATTGGTTAGAAACTATTATAGTAGGGGAGCGGGCGGCTAGTTTAATTGTAGAATTATTATTAAATGTTCCTTTTTGTTAGCCTTAATGAACTTTTTTTCATTTCAAAAAATAAGCTAACTAACCTATAAAAACATTAAATGAGAGCCGTTTATTGTGAAAGTGGTGCACGACGAAATATTGAAATATTTTAGTTTAAATTCATTTAAAAAAAATAATAATAATTTAAAAATATTTATACCTAGGATCTAACAGTGAATTTTTGTGTGTTCGGAAGTTAAAGATAGTGTAAATTTATTAACCAATTATATGTTTACTAAGAAATTCTGAAGAAAATAGAAATACTATACGCAAATGGACTTACACCCCTAAACGGCTGAAATATTCATTGAAAATTGCTTTTTTTGTTTTGTAAAAAGTTTTTTTTAACCTGAATCTGAAATTTTCAAGGTATTGGTTAGAAACTATTATAGTAGGGGAGCGGGCGGCTAGTTGTAACAATTTTTAGTTTTTTTCAATGTGGAAATCAAAATATTGCGCATTTACATGATGAAGCACTTTTAAATGAGAGGACGTCTATTCAGGTATCAATTAGAATGATAATGCTTATATAAATGACTTTTTGTGAAAGTAGTAGCATGTTACAACTTACCCCGTTCTTGGAGCAAGTTGTAACTGGCGTGGGGCAAGTAGTAACAACATAATAAAACAAAATATTTGTATGATTTTTAGGATTTATTGTAAATCAATGTGAAAAATATTACTTATAACGTATTTATAAGAAGGTTAACATTTAGAGATGTTTCCTGTCTTAGTCTTAGTCTTTTAAACAAAACAACATTTCTATGAAAAAAAAAAAAAAAAACAAAATAATTTTCAAAGATTAACACAAATTTTGGTCATTGAACTTGTATAGTTTGAAAATTTACCTAAATCAAATGGCTTCTCTAAATTCAGTCTTCATCAGAATCACAGTTCACACAAACGTAGGAAACAGGATCTCCTTTTACACATTTAACGTGTGATCACAATTTGCAAATCAAACATTCGAGCCACTCTTCTCCGTCAGATCTGCTGTATTCTTCTCCGCAAATCAAACAGAACCACTCTTCTGTTTTTGAATCTGATTCGTCATGCAAAACCCTTTTCTTCACTTTATAAATCTTTTGTTTTTCATTCCTTTACCATTTCCCTTACCTTTTCCTTTGTTTTTTCTTCATCTTCTTGCTTCTGTTTCATTTTCATTTTCTCTTCGAATTCTTTTTCTAAGACTTCTTTTTCTGGAGTATCAGTCAATATAGCGGATTTTCGCTTGCGTCCACCTCTGTTAGATTCTTTCCTAGGTGGAGCTTTAGGTAGTAGTCTGATTTTTGAGGGTGAAAAATCTATTGATCTATTTTGGATCCCTGACGATCCTGGAACTGGTTCACTAGATTTTTCACCTGTCAGCTGGTCAATAACATCAGTGACGCTTATGTCCAACTGAGAAGCATATTGTAACAATTCGAGATCAAATGTCAAGTCTCCTTCATTTTGCATCGAAGTAGCTTTTTGTGCGTAGCAGACACTTGGTAAGGCATTTGGTCAGCAGTAGAATATTATAATGCTATTTAAAAAATCTATTGTGTACCTACCTATATATTAGGCCTGTTTAATGAACTCGAAGAAAATTCAGAGCAGAGCAGAGCAGGGCAGCTCAACTTAGATTAGCTGTCAAATTAAAAATAGAGCGAAAAAGAGCAGAAAGGAGCAGGCAGCTCACCAATTTTCTGAGATCTGTCACCAAAAAGAACAATTATTTGAATTAATGCATGATTAATACAATGAAACCTTATTTTCACTTACAAAAACACAATTATTATTTAAATTATTCCACTAGAATAGTCCAGATTTTATTTTTTCCACAAAAAAATACAATTATTTAATTTGTTATGAGAACAACTAACACAATTTGCGGTTATTAAATGCCTGCTCTAAGTTACACCTTCGAAAAAGGTAGAGCAGAAAATCTTGCTCTAGGTTACTCCAATTCACTTTATGTAGAGCAGACTGACTGAGCACAGTTCAGTTCACTTTGGAGTACTTTATAGCAGTGCTCTGAATTCATTAAACACGGTTTTCTGCTCTTTTCTGCTCAGTAAACAAACCTAATGACAAACATAGGCAATCACATAAAAAAATGAAGGGGCAAGTTGTAACATGTTACAATGTGCCCCGGAGTTTCGTTACAACCAGCCCCGTGAGAAAATTTTGAACATTTTTGTTTATTGAAAAAAAAAGTTTATGTTATTGTCAAATGAAAGTAGTTACATATGATAGCTTAGTATATTGTCTACACAAATTAATAGATATTCATTTCAAAAAGACATCGCAGTAACTTAGAATCAAACTTTGCGAACTTAATTTTGTTATGTTATCTGGCAGAAATAGTGCGCCTGCTCACAACCACTCACAGCGCACTCCCGCGCCACACTGGCTGTGCTTACGTAATAGGCCCTGTTATCAGGAGCAGATTAAGTGTAAATTGAAAACAAAATATTCGAAACCTGCTGAGTAATTAAGCTGTTACTACTTACCCCTGTTACTACTAGCCCCTCGCTCCCCTACACTTTAAAGAACCGCTTCTTTTGATTCGAAAAAATGACAACAATTAGTTTTCTTAACTTCATCATCAACTTAGAGTTCAAACAAATTTTTTTCTTTTATTCACAACAAATCCAACAACGATTTTGATATTTATAAAATAGTTAAAAAAAAAAACTATAATTATCACCTTGTATATATGTAAACGTTATATACTACAACCAAATTGCCCTTTTGAGAATATCATAAATCAATTTTTTGTTTAATGTTTACAAACCACAAATATAACTCTTTTGTCTATCATCCCTTTTTTCATAAAATTACCTCCCTTTCTCAAATTACTTACAGGGCAATAAAACTTCTCACATTACTAGGAAAGGAATCTGAACTAATAAATTATTGAAAAGTATTCTTACAATTTGGAAAAACTCTAATTACTCAAGCCATAAATCACCATAAAATGTAACGCCTGCTTAGTGCTGTGAAATATCTTTTGTGACAATCGTTAAAGAAGTTAATATCACCCATCTCTTGGGTAGTTTTAATTTGATACGGTTACAGTTTTATCCTTTTCAAAATTAATTTTTCGTTTTTTGTTTTAACGATTACTGAAAACACCATAAATTTTGTATTCTCTATTTTATTGCTTGCTGCTGTCTGGTGTAAAATTATTCAAATATTCTTCTATTCACGATTTCTATTATTAATCCCGGTAATTTGAAACCGAAATTTCTGGTACATATGCAAAGAAGAAATTAGTCCAAAATAAATAAATAAAATTTTAATTTATTCACCCCTCTCTAGACGTGGACTGACATGATTTTTTTTTAAATATTTATTTTCATAAATATTTTAGTAAAAAGGTTAAAATTTAATTCAAAGTAGGTATATCTCACAATTTGCACAAACACACCCAGTTTGGTTTGCTAATTTTGCATCAAAATGCGTATTGTGTAGAGAGATTGCACATTGCAATCTAAGACTAATAAGATAATTAGGAATCGATTAAATTATCGTGCATTGAATTTATATGAAAGTATAAACACAGTTTGTTTGCTTAATGACAATGAGTAGATAATGAAATTCCAGGAATTAATTTTTTTTTTTTCGTAATGCACTCAAAATGGTAATAAAGTATTAATTAGATGTGGTTTTTTTTTATATCCTGCCATTCATAATTTATTATACTAGTAGGGGAACCCGGGGCGGAACGGGGTAGCTGAGCTTTGTTTATAATTTGGAAGATTTGGACAGAAATAACACAATTATTTGTCAATTTGTACGTTTATTTACATCTTTCTCTATATAAAGAAACTAAAGCTAAACTTATGTGTCTCAAAAAGAAGAAGAAGATTTCCCATTTTGCCCCACCTCCGGGTCACAATGGGTTACCAATTATTCGCACAGTTCACAGATGAGAGTTCATGTTGAATAAAACCTGCGTATTAATCTGAGATGTACAAATATTATCAGGGGCGGAGTGGGGTATACCCCATTCTGCTCCGAGACGTAACGTTCTTTGAAACACGAGTATTATGGCCGTTATACTTGTTAGCCTTGAGTTATCACTAGACTTATAATCAGTGAAAAGTATATTGAATCAAAAATGTAATGTAAATTTCCGAATAAAGAATATTGTATAGTGTATGTAATTACCTAGGGGTCGCACAGCGAAAATTGGAGTTTGCAAGCTTTTTTTCTGGCCTTCGGTAAAATCTAAACTAAGCACTTTGTCTCGCTGACAGCGTCCACTCTATATAGCGCAGCACAGCAAATTGCAAGCTGGGACCCGGTTCCAAACTGGGTTCCCCTACTCAGTACTCTTTGGACATATAGAGAAAGAGAGGATGTAAGACGATGAATTTCTAGCTCTAAAAGGATTCATACTCGTGCAAGTAGTTAAAGGCTCAATGTATTAAAAAAAAAACCAGGTCAATCAACTTAAAATTAATAAATATTTTGGTGTAGGCATGGGGCGCAATTAAATATTTGACAGACAAATTATCAACTTATAATCCAAGCAGCAGATAAGCATTTGTTACTTACCGAAAAAAGTGTTCGTTTACAAGCAGAGCCCGATCCGTACGAGTACTGCAGTACCAGTAAAATGCAATGTAATTTGTATTATAATAGTACAATTTTTTTTTTCAATTTTTACTCCCTCCATATTACACGTGTACAACGGCACACACGGGTATTTAGTTTTTACTTATTAGTTGATTCACGAATAACTGATTGACGAGTACCCGGGTAGAGATTATATCTCTAAGGTAATGGAGTACATCACACTTACGGGTATCTATGGGTAGAGATTATATCCAGTGTAATGGAGTACATCACACCTACGGGTACCCGGGTTGAGATTATATCTAAGGTAATGGAGTACATCATACCTAAGTATTTTATTAATAATGTCAGTATGTAGCTACCCGCGTTTTACCCATGTGCACCTTAAGTAGACTGGTTACAAATGAATAAATTAAAGTTAAATAGTAGGAAAAACCCATATACATATAATGATGAAAATTAATTCTAGTGAAAGACCTTATAATTCCATTGGTAATGTTGAAATTTAAATCAGTAAATCAGATTAAGTACTTAGGCGCTATTATTGATAATAAACTGAATTATAAAGAGCATTTCAATTCAATTGATTTATAGTAAAAACATTCTAAGAAATTTTATTATTTTATAAGAATGAGACAAAAGCTGTCAATGCTTAAGTGCAATCTAATTTTCGAATATAGTATCTTTCCATAGTATTTCTGGAAACGAACGATTATATATGTAGATTATAGAACAAGCCTAATAAGAGACAAATTTTACGCTATGATAGTAATTAAATGTTGAATCCCTTATACTGGTTCAGACTTAAATAGTGAATTGTTTCAAATGTTTTATAGTGAGTGAATGAGGCATAATATGCTACAGGGGTATCAATTTAGTTCAAGATATTCAGTCATATCCACCAATAAATAATATTGACTTTAGATTTTGTAGCTTCAGCAGATGCATATACAACATGTCAAAATATGGTGATGTATAGAGATGTTTATTTATATTTAATTGATTACCTATTATTGAACCTGTTTAGATGGGTCAGTATGCTACCTTTGCCACATGAAACTTGTAGTTAGTATGATGGTTGGGGGGCAGGAATAAAGTGCAACTTAAAATTCTAAGCAGTACAAACAGAGCTCTTGAGATAGAACACGTATTTTTATTGGCTATTATTATGAGTCTCGTGATTATTCTAGTTTCAAGCATTGCATTGTGTGTGTGTGTGTGTGTGTTATTTATTCCACCGACTGTAAGGAAGCAAAGGCAGGAAGTTGCCTTATGTAATCATGAAAAGCATTTTGTATTCAACTCAAAGTACACCTTATACTACCCGTCTAAACACAAGGTCATTGTTAGAAATACTAAATATATTAAAGAATTTTAAAAAAAAGTGCTGTAGAATTTGTGAAATGTTGATGCTATAATCACAGAATATATAATAACAGAAGAAAATGTACGGCAAATATATGCTATCGACATACATAAGGTTTAAGCGCCATCTATTGTCAAAAACACTGCCTTCGTAATTACATTATTGTGACGACTTTCATCTTTTATTGAATCAAAATTACTTTTAGTTACATACATACATACAGGGTGTTTCCCCTTAGGAGGTCCATAGAGCGGGAGGTGATAGTACTCACCTAGACGAACCAAAAATTGTATGGCAGGGGGGGGGGGGGGGGCAATATCAACCGTTTAGGAGTTACAGGGTGATTCATAAAAAAAGCCAGGTTTTCACAAAATACCCTGTATTTTAAAAACTACAGGGCGTATAGTCACAGTTAAGGGCTCACTGTATGCAGAACTTCATGGCCTTTCCAACGACAGCTCAACCAGCCACATACCCCTCTCCCCTCAGAAGTTACGAAGGTCTAAACTAAAAATTTCGGATTTTCTTTCCTTTTTTTTTACTTTGACCTCTATTCTTTTTGCAAAATGGTCGTTAACATAACCTTTTTTTATAAAAACTGTAAACTGTAGACTCTCCTCTTTAAGTTGACCTATTACATCCTATGTGTTAACTGTAGCCGTTAAACAGTTATTAACTCATAACCTATTCAGGTCACACCGAAAAAAGACGATATTTTTTAAAATGACGTGCTAAGGGAACAAATTATCGTTGAGAATAGGTTTGAAAATAGGTTTGAGAATAGGCTTAGAGCTAATAACTCTTAAAGGGTTTCAGATAGCACATTGGGTGTAATAGGTCATATTAAAGAGGAGAGTCTGCAGTTTACAGTTTTTATAAAAAATAGTTATGTTAACGACCTTGTTGCAAAAATAATAGAGGTCAAAGTAAAAAAAAAGGAAAGAAAATCCGAAATTTTTAGTTTAGACCTTCGTAACTTCTGAGGGGAGAGGGGTATGGGGCTGATTGAGCTGTCGTTGGAAAGGCCATGAAGTTCTGCATACAGTAAGCCCTTAAGTGTGACCATACGCCCTGTAGTTCTTAAAATACAGGGTGTTTTGTGACCTAGCTTTTTTTATGAATCACCCTGTAACTCCTAAACGGTTGATATTGCCCCCCCCCCCCCTGCCATACAATTTTTGGTTCGTCTAGGTGAGTACTATCACCTCCTGCTCTATGGACCTCCTAAGGGGAAACACCCTGTATATGCAAACGGATTTTTAAGCCATTCCCTTTTTTAATAGTATAAGATTGTAATGTAGATTTTTAAAAGTACTAAAATAGAGGTAGTTTTCGTTCTTAATTACACGTGACAAATACTTGAACCCAGGTATTTTAGTATAAAACTGTATTAGATTTTATAATTATTTGTATTTCAGTATTGTAATGGTACTTGCAATTTATAAATATCATGTACTGTCTGTCATCACTTAAAAAAATTTAAAACAATTCGTAATGCATATATTCGATAGAACAGATTGTCGGAAAATAGGACATGGATTTCTCATTACACACCTGAGATTAAGTGCCAGTCTCATGTATGAGACCACTCAAATTCTCTAACTAGCCTCAAGAAATTCAAACAAGCATCTTCAAACAAAAAAGTCAAAACACCGTTTTTATTTTTTATCTGAAACGAAAAGGTATTCTGGTATTATCCGCCTCGAAGAAAAACCATCATTGCGGAATAGTATCTATAGCGGGACCTAAGTTAATAGTACGCTATATATTAGCTGTGCTCTTTCGTGTCCGCAGAACAGACCAGAACAAAAGATACACAAAAGAACGCCTCACACATTTTCATAGAAAGATTTAAATGAAGCGAACAGTACAAATAGTTCGCTTCAATCGACAGAACAATTTGTTCTCTCCCGTATATGAGAGTTCTAGAACAAGTTACACAAAAGAATACAGCTATTATATCCGTAGATGTAGCCTGCTCAGTATACCGATGATAGCTGCCACGAAACTGTCAACAGTTGGGCTTTTAAAAACATGCAGCAAGACTTCTTCAACGAAGAAATTGTCAGGCTTGTCATTTGATCTCAAAAATCCATGCGTTATATGAAGAAAACAAAATAGCAGCCCTCGTATTTTAAGAGTACCTAAGACCCATCTTCAAAATGGATAGTTACCTCAACCCTGATAAGTTGAATATACAATTTTAGTCACGTACTTGGTCCTTATATCTATTTTTGGCAGCATTAAACTTAATTCAACTTGGACTGATAATATTTCCCTAAAATTCCTAAAATTGTTTAACATCATACTCCTAGAGTATCAGACTACTCTTCCACTAGAGATAGTCAGGGAACTTCAGTTGCTCTCGGTTTTTAAATTTCTAGTTAAGTACAGTTCAGCGAAAACCTTTTAATCCAATCGTAATATGATGTTTACCAAGGTTCTTCCCAAAAGACCCGCCACAAATATCATATACGCAGCCCTGGCAGTGGAACCCTCTATATCTATGAACAGAAGTATGAAGTTCGTCCGAATTTTCAGTATCGATGTTGATGCTTGAAGTTCGTCCGAATTTTCAGTATCGATGTTGATGCTGTTCGCATGAAACTTGTGATACTTATAGAAAGGCAATTCTATACCGCTCTATTTAACTTTAATCACATTAAGTTTCGCCATTAGCATAGAACTTTGGATCGCCGCCGTATAGGTACTGGGTTTTAGTCGCCAATTCTATCCGTACGTTTCATGGCATGCTCAGAAAGACCTTTGCACTTTCTCCATGATTATATCTAAATACAGATTCAATATAACGTAGAATCTAGTATTGATCCTAGATATTCTGCCTGATAACTAAAAACTATGGTTGTCCTATTAGATTACACTAATCCGTCTTAAGATTTTCCAGATTGTCACACTCAAGGAAGACGTCTTCTATCAGTAGTAATCACATTTGAAGAATGCATTATAAAAATCTCCCTCTCAGTCACAACCGCCAATCTTTCATTATTGTCAATAAATATCGCTAGCGCTTATCTTTTATCGATGCAGGGGATTGCTTTAATCGCATTATGCCAATGAGTACGAAGAGGAAGAAAGGTAAAATACTTGGACTTATCTAAAACATTCTTAATCCTTTTAAGAATAAATAATCTTAAGCTTTTTGGCCTGTATATGACTTACGATTAGCCAGAGCTTAATCAATTTGATATTGCTTAGATATAAATGCTATTTTTATTTCTCTCAAGTGGAGGGTGGAATACCCCCAATGCAAAGGTGTATGTAACTGCTCTCTCTTGACCTCCATCGATATACCTTTCATGTTGGAAGAAATGTGGAATACCAGTGAAATGAGTTTGAAATAAAACCTCCATATACACATACATATATATAAAACTGCCGTCTGTTAAATCACGAACATCTATGCCCATATACAAAGTTCCCTCCATCCGTTTCTTTAGCTTTGAGTGTAAAACATGATTCCTGCAACCACATCTTGCTGCCATCTGGTGGTAGTAAATTATTTATTGCACCAAAATACGATCCTGTCGTAAGTCCTCACCAGAGTCTTAGTAGTCGCATAACACAAGTCATGAAATAAATATACATATTGAACAAAACCAAGACATTCGGCATACAAATGGTCAATATAACAGAAAAAAAAAAATAAAAAATCTTGAGCTACTTCTTCTTCTCTTGGTTTCAGAGTCAAAACTGGGAGCTCTACTAAAAAGGAGCTGGAGTTTCTTCTCTCCTGGATCGACCCGTCCTTATCGAGGTATAACGTCAAAAAGTTTATTAAATATAGTAGCTGGGGGACCAATTAAGTTGTCTTATACTCTTATATAGTTGTTTTGTTGTATAATTTGTTAAGTCGGCGGAATGAAGTCAACGGAAGAGTAAAGTTTTTTTTATATGAGTTATGGATAAACGAACGAACACTGAACACTAAAATATATCCGAAAGGCTGCAATTGTAATAATGCAAGGAAAGCATCACTAGATAGAAAAGAGTCTCGTAGGAGAAAACACTAATCTGATCAAATACCCAAAGCGTACGAATTAAATAAAAACGTTCGACCGCGATGGAAGTCAACATGAAACTGACCTTGAACTACGATTTATTACAAGAGAAACAAAACCTGTCATTAGACCCGTTTGTTTCATTTAAATCTAAAAACTCCTTCTTAATTTAAATATCTATATGTGCATTAATGTAAATATATAATATGTATGTAGTATATAGGAAGAAATTTGCTTGCTCTAAATTTCCTGATATCATAACAAACAGTTGTTTAACGACTTTTTTCGAGATAAATATAAAAAAAAAAACATTTGTTTGCAAATCTTTCAAGTAATCAGCTGTTGCATTCTTATGTAAATTAAAAGTCATCTAACCATTCATGAGTTATCACATTTGGACAAATAAAAAATCAAAAAAATACATCTTTATCCGAACTAATGCATATTAGGTATTAGTTTGTTTTGTGCTCAATGAAAATTTGGAAAGATGGGGAAATGCCATTTTTGATTTGATACCTATACTAACTAAATTATATTAATTCCAATGTCACATCAAATATGTACCTTCAAAATGTTTTTTTTTCTGTCACTTCTTTATAACCGAAAAGTTTGCACAAAAAATTCCTCTGAAGATTTATAGTATTAGACTTAATCAAGCCCATCTACTTATGTCACCATTCAAATTTATATTTAATTAAAAGTGATTTATTAGTGAAATATAAATAAAAAACAAATTTACTATGTATTTTCGAGTAAATGCAAAAATATATGTACATAGATACATTATACTTTCTTTACATAATATTTTTATACTGTGTAGACCTCCCCAACTAGGCTAAAAAATTATGTAAGAAATATAAAAAACCAGTTAAGTATAATTTTCCCCCGGAAGATATCTCTAGATCTGATATAGGGCAAATATTTAAGAAAAAAAAAAAAAACTCATAAATTTGAACAAAATAAATTTGTACACGAGACAAATTTTTTTTTCGCAATATTATAACAACTCGTTCAGTCTACTACTGATGCTGTTGCTGCTACAGGGGTTTCAGGTAAAGATAGATAGGCCAATATTCTCATCATCAGTGATAACAAAATGAAAAAAAAAACAAGAAGGAAAACCTGTACAAATACACTTATAACACATCTTCCATATAGTATTCAACAACATTCCAATCGTAGTTTCTCACAAAAGCCTTGCTCGGCGGCGGAACAACAGCCGCAAACTTTTCGATCACAAGCCGAGACCTTTACAAGAGCTGAAAGTATCACTCTTAGCCGCTTTTGCTATAATAAACTTGGGAAGTTGGTTCGTTGGATGCATATACATATATTATATATACAGAGGTAACCAGTCGACAACCTCAACCAACTCCTCATCATAGATATATACTATACATAAGTGTATATCAAGTACATACATATAGGTATATACAACAGTAAGGTACTTTTTATATATATATATATATTTTTTTTAATCAATTGGCGCCGCCGCCGCACCGTACTACAGATGTTTACGGAATTCAATTTGTACGTCATCACACAGCAATGAAGAGTTATTGACAAAAAAAAAATAAATAAAAAATAAACAGAAAATGAAAAATTCAAAAAATCCAATTTTATTTTGTATTCTGTTATCTTTTTTCTTATACTTGCTCCTGCCTTTTAGCTTACATAATATTTTATTGAAATTCGCCAATTCGATGAAAACCTACCATAACCAACCAACCAACCAATCCATACCGCCATCATAATCGCCATACTGATACCCGCCGCGCTCTACGTACAAACGTACAAACAGAGACCTATTTAGTTATAACTTTGGAGAACTTCGTGACCTTACCGCCTACAACCAACAAGCAACAGCAGAGCACCACAATCCAATCGTTCCTCATATACTCGTATATATATATATATGAGCAAAAATGTGCAGTATTACAACGATTTCAGTTTGTGTGGCTGCGTGTGTGTGTGCGCACTTTAATTTTTCGTTTTATACCACATTTCACTTTAAATTGTAAATTAAATGGCGAGTTGTGATGTGAACGAATGACTTTTTAATAGAATTGATTTGGAATTATTCTTCTTCTTTATTAATTCGTCTCTTTTACAAGAAAACGTCCGACTCATCATCATCACCATCATCATCATCATCATTGTGATGATCGTTTATTGACATCACCTTGGACTCTCGCATTCCAAACTAATTCACAATTCTCGAGTCAATAAAAATCCAATAAAAATCACTATCAGCTCGATATTTTTGTGTTTATTCTATTCAAACTGTATGTTTGTACATATATATATATAGAAGCAATGAGAATTAAACTTGAGCTTCATCATAATAATTCTGATAACTACTATTTGAATGCTAGTTCAGACGTCATACAGAATCTAGCAGCGCTGTTATATTATAGTTTTGAGATTTTCATTTTAATTGCGGTAATTTCCCTTAAAAACAAAATCTTCCATAACACATCTCTGTCGTCCAGACTCCGAGAAGAAAACTGATTCTTATCTATGCTGATAAAATTCCTTCGACTTATGTAAATGATGAGAATATCTACATATAGTTATACCTATATGTAACGCGTCTTTATAAAAACATTCTCATCATCATTCTCTACATATGTATGTACATACCTAGTTTTATATAAGAAATAATTATTATTTACAGTCGATTTTGACCTGGGAAATCAGAAGATCAAATGAGATGATCATGAACATAAGGCGTATTGCACATAATGTAGGTACGTATACGTACGTAATTTATTGAGGAGGGAAATATTTCATTGAATTTCGTAAATGTGAATAAATTGAAGGTTCTCCTGTTTTCCGAGACAAAAATGCTTATTTGGTCATAATTGAGAGATTTTTCATTGATTTTATATTTAATGTAGATATGTACATACTATAATATATGTAAACAATGATAGTTAATAATACTTAAACAAAGAAATATAGACTTACTCAAATTTTAATATAAGGATCGAATCCCTTTGTAAACGTTTTCACACCTATCCAAGATATTCTACTCTAGTGAGACGGCAGTTTAAATAAAACAAGTAAAAAAGCTAGAATTGGTATAAGACCAATTCTTATGATACCCTAGGGCCTAGATGAATGCCCTTATAAAATTTCGTATTGTAACCCTTCTGTGCAAGTTTGATTTTTGAAATGGTTTTTCGCATATATTTCAAAAACGGTTTGTCGGACAGAAAAAATTAGTATAACCAATTTTAGAGGATTTCGTATTCTGAAGAAGTTTTTGTAAAATAAAAATGTCTAAGACTGATCGTTATCACTGTATACGTAAAAAACTAAAATTTTTATATGGCAACGCCAAGAAGGAGTTGCCCGATTTAGTCCATTTTTCAAATTTTATTTGCTAGTACAATAAAAACATCATGTTCCAAATTTCAGCTCTCTATATAGATGCGTTCTCAGGCAGTGTCCAAATATATAGTGGAAAACGAAAGTTTTGTATGGCAGCCCCTCGAAGGAGTTGCCCGATTTGTCTCATTTTCGAACTTAATTTTTTTTTTTAAAGTTCGTGTACAAAATTTCAGCTCCTAAGTATACGCGCTCTCGAGTTATCGTGCGCACAGACGGACGGACGGACGGACATGCAAAAATCAAAATAACTTTTAATATTATGCCTGGGTGTCCAATCCATTTTGCTCTACCATCATTATTTCGAGGTGATACAAACGGAATGACAAACTTAGTATACCCTATAGATTTCATCTAGGGTATAAAAAAACATTTAAATAATCCTATATGTACTGGCTGGCTATACAGGGTGTACCTATTAGCAGAAGTGGTAAAAGGAAAAAAATCTGAAAATGTTTCTGCTTGGTCTTCCTTTGAGTAGGAACTAAATAGGGTTGACATGAACCCTGATAGAGCGTAACTACTTTTAGTTGTGTGGGGTACACCAGTGAAGTTGAGAACATTTTTCGGCTTATGGAACCGCCATGCTAATTAATATGGCAGGAAATTTTAAATAATATTTAAGTGAAAGTCTGATACAAGGCGATATCTATAAGTTATTCGCGTAGTTACAAATATATATGCATGACACACAATATTTTTATTGAACAAATTCATTGTGAATGTTGTTTGGACTGAAACTGATGGAAACAATAAATATTTATATCCGCTGGTAATCTGCAAAATATAAAAATCTAAGTTAATTGGGCAATTTTTCTTTTCCTATATCTTACTACGTCTATTGGTCAGGTTTCAAAGAAAAAATTTCCACGGAATAGTACCAAGTTCCCGCATTGAAATCTGACAGACAAGGTCCAATATGGCCGAACCTCACGCATATATAAAGCGACATTTTGGTTAAGTCAAAACCTTCGAGGAGGGAACTAAAGGAGGCGACATATGATGAAAAAAGTGTAGCAATTACCGTTCTTCTCCTTGTTTTGTCGAGGTGCCAGAGGCGGTGTTAAATATTGTTGATGCCTTAAATATCACAACAAATTAATGGCGCGAAAATTAAGACACATTTCTTAGAAACTCCGCACAATCTTCCGCACCACCAACTGACATGTATATAAATGGACTGACTGATCTCCTGTTTCATGTGGCACCAGTTTTAATTTAATTTCAGAAAGTATGCTCTCACTGACGATATATTTAAATTATTTGCGAATTTACTTATATATGCATGTCCGTGGGATTTACAGAATTTACCACAAAAGTATTTTAGAAGTATTTTCCTCAACACGTCTGGCTTGTTCTATCTAAATCTTCGAGCATATATAACTCCTTTTTATATTACTATCACTTAGTCCATTAGCCATTAACCATTTCCTATAAAAAGTAAATTATCCCTTTTGTAACTACGTCTCTGCTCCAAACACACTTCGCGGCTCTTTGTTTACAAAAAAGTGACAGTCAAACACCCTGCCAAAATCAAGATGGCGAAAATTTTTGGCTACGCTGCCATACATTTACTTTACTATGGGATGTCGTCTCCTTTAGTTCTCTCCTCAATGGTCAAAACCCTCGAGAATACTTCCCAAGCCATGAAAAAGAAGCCTAAATATGTGCGTTTGGAGTCCGTTCTCTAAGATGTTCTATATTGATACTTATGGAAAAGTGCCAAACATTGACTTTATATATGCTATGGAGTCTAAACTACTATCCATACAGGAAAGTAGTCTTCTAGTAATTTAAAACTTGGTTCCTTACCTTCCCAAAGGCTACACTTCCTATACACCTTACTTAACAAAATAATAAAATAGTTTTAATTACAAAGTGACCTCAGCTGAGTAATAATTGCATGTGTGTATGTGTAGCCGGAGTCCGATTCTGTAGGCAGCTCATTCCATATCATCAGCCCAAGGCATGCCAGGACGGCACAGGTCATATACAATTATTACTCTGCTGAGAGTTTTTGTTTGAGGAATCGTAGTCATTTGATTCAGATAAATTTTTATACCCTAGATGAAATCTAAAGGGTATACTAAGTTTGTCATTCAGTTTGTAACAACTCGAAATAATGATGGTAGAGCAAAATAGATTCGACACTCATTCATAATATTAAAAGTTATTTTGATTTTGCATGTCCGTCTGTCCGTCCGTGCGCACGATAATTCAAGAACGCGTTCACTTAGAAAGCTGAAATTTTGTACACGGAGTTATTTGGTACATGGTGTATTTATAGTAATAACAAATATAATTTCAAAAATGGACCAAATCGGGCAGCTCCTTCTTGGTGTTGCCATATAAAAATTTAAATTTTTTACATATACTGTGAAAACGATCGGTGCTAGAGATTTTTATTGTACTAAAAACTTCTTCAGAATACGAAATCCTATAAAATTGGTTATAATCATTTTTTCTGTCCGACGAACCATTCTAAAAATATATGCGAAAAACCACTTCAAAAAGCAAGCTTGCATAGATCGGTGACCATACGAAAATTTATACAAGCATTCATAAGATTTGGTCGTAGACCAATTCTAGCTTTTTTGCTTGTTTTAAATAATTTTGTTAGGAATGGTATAAAAATTTTATTTTGGTCCGGAAGATAAGAAAGCAAGCTTAGATTATCAGAAGACCATTTTTCTGTATGAATAGTAATTTAGGGCGGAGGAGCTATTCAAATTAAACTATTGTCCGTTTTACATAAGAACGCTGCAAATATTTTAGAATGTTCGGACTCCGTTGGGGCTCTCATGTGGTAGTAAGGGAGCCTGTTTCATGGCTTTTGAAGTATTCTCGAGAGTTTTGGTTAAGTTAATGGACACATATTTTAGACACAAGTTTCCTGCTCGAAGGTCTGTCTTGTCTAAAAATATCAAAAAAAAATTATAGCATAAAGGGTTACATTTGTATTAGAGAGAGTAGATCAAGCCCATTAGGAAAATATCGCTCTAAGAAACGTCCTGAAGCGCTGCCCTTCTCTATCCCAGTTCATTGCTATTTTTACATTAGGCACGTTTACCGAGAACACTAAAGTAAGCCGCTTTTTGAACAAGATTTTACTTCACTCTCATCTTCACAGGAAAAATGAGAAACGCGTTACTTCACATAATAGTAGAAAAATCCACAGTTGGAAAATTATATGAAATCAGCTCTTGTTACATTTCTGATGAATAAAAAAGGTATGCTATTAGATTAGCTACTTCTTTTCAAGTCTGGGAGAGGTGCAAAGTGAAGAGTTCAGATGTGTGTCCTGAGATTCAGGAATACTTGTGTGAAAACAATGTAATTAGCTGATTGATAATAATATGATATCAATCTTGCTTCTATTAGATTTCTCTAAAGCATTTAATAGTGTTTATCACGAAAAACCCTTGATGAAACTGGTCTTCGCGATTTGATTTCTCCCATTCTGCCATTTTTTTAATTAAAAACTTTCTGTTCGGCAGATTCCAACGTGTCATATTAAACAATGGTTATTCCTCAGATCTTTTGTCCCTTTCTTGTGCTGTGCCCCGGGGATATATTCTTGGTTCTTTATTATTCAGTTTATACATAAACGACCTTCCAGAAGTACTCATAACGTAAAAGTTCACCTATATGCAGATGATGTCCAGCTTTATTGAGTCGTCCCATAGGTCTTATCAAAGATTGTGTAAACCGTATTAACTGCGACCTCCAGAGAGTTTACTGCTGGTCAATTGACAATTAGTCTTAACCCTAGTAAATCCCAGTGCATTGCATTCTATCCACGACAAATTGATCTGTCTGTATTGCCAGAAATTTTACTGAATGACAGCAATATCCCATATGTTAGTAGGGCTCGAATTTTTGGAGGGTACCTTAATTGCCGGATGAGCTGCTGTGATCACATAAGTGCCATACTGTCTAAAATCTATGCAGGGCTTCGTCGTTTTTGGATAGATCTGTGAATATTCTTCTAAAGGGCTTCCAAATTATGCTTAAGCTATGCTTCTTTCAGAAGCGCTGATTTTTCGTCCCAATGGGAGATTTAACTACAAATCATGTGCATAAACAGTTATACATATGGTATTGTCTAAACGAAAACCAAAACAAACGAGGCATTCGAAAATTTTAAACCTGTTAACTTTCACTCAATTTTATTTAAAACACTATAATTTAATATTAAAACAATTAAACTTGCCTGAAAAATTATTTCCTATGAGAGCACAGCCCATTTCATCACTATAAATTCAGGACTCCGGTGCTTCGATTATATAAAGCCTCTTCCGAAAAACAAAATTTCACTGTAGTTTTTCACTATTTCTAACTGGAAATCGCTTTTAATTACTTTTCTGGAATTGTTTTCCTATAATTAGAAATGTCAAAATGAAATAAGGTGAGGTATCTTGTCATTCCCTCCCCCCTCCCCCCTAACCATAAGTATAAATACTTATTACACATACACGAATTTTACACAATACATTTATAACCTATCCTGATTTGAATCTAAAAATACTAGAAAATATAGAGACAAATATATTCTCGCATTCCAGGACGAAGTTGGCATACATTTAGAAGAAAGCAAAATTGTACAGATACAATACTTGATCATCGAGTTCAAAGTACGATACGTAATTGATATCCTTTCATCTTTTCCCTGATTATCTCCCACTCATCTTTTCCATATTGACTACATATCTCCCCAGCTCACTTTTCTGTCATCATCTCTTTTTCCTTTATCACAAAATTTTTATCGTTTTCCAGCCACATTCCGCTCAACCCTTCTCCATAAACCTCCACATTGCGACCAAACCTTTCAATTTCCAACACCATTTCATTTCCACTTAACCCATCAGCCTCCCATCTCAAGTTTCCGTCGCACCTCTCTGAATCGAACTACCCTCCAACTCACCATTTCGTTGAGTATAATTCGATGATCCAGTACTGTAAAAGTCACAAATAAATCTCCTCCCTATATACTAGATGGTAATCGAACTAGTAAATACCTCAATTGTCTATTGATATTGAGGAGAGTGATAACGGTCTATTCCCAAGTGTAATATCTCTCATTGCTATAGCTACCTTAGTGAAGCCACCTGTAGATTCCTGTTGAATTTTAGAAATTCGGACGTTTTTTCTTAGAGTAGTTTTCTAGATCTTTTAATTCTTGCAGCTCCTCCAATAAAGTGCAACTTCATTAGTTTAAAGGCCCAAAACTTTGAAAATATTGGTCGCAGGAAAAATCGTTTACTACCTGGTTTAAAGCACTTGATTGTCTATCGATTACAAAAAAAAACAAGGTTCACTTACTCAATACTGAAAAAAACTTTTGTAGCCCCCATACAATTTGTTTCGTTTCTCACCAAGGAGATCACCTGCTTCAATATTGCCATTCTAATTTGAGATGCTCTGTTAATATGTATGTGTGTATGTATATATGTACAATGTATACATGGCGATTAGATTACCGTCAAGGAATGAATTATGAGCCTTATGAGATATTTGATACCTATATGACCTTGGCAAACTGAGCTAAATTGAGCACGTTTCCAAAATAAAGAACAGCAAGAGCTCCCTGGTACCAAGAAACGAGAAAATCTCCGGAAAATGTATCTAGCTAGATAATAGTCATAAAGACATATAGACATAAAGCGATCCATACAATACTACCTACTTTTAATTGGCCTTGGAAAAGACTCACAGCTGCTCTTCATTGATATCACTTTGGAATTCAGAAGAAAATATAACAAAAAACAAAACTTATCTACAATTGCTATAAGCAAAATTCCAGACATATTCAACATTTTTTTTTACTACAATTTGCACATCTATGTATCTACAATATAATATTATGTAATCCCTGCAAAATTGCTCTCAATTTGTAAAATCATCTTTTACACTAATTAAGTGTTCTATATAAAAAGTTATAAATGGTTAATTAAAATTTATAAGTTCATTAAATTATTTAATGAAAACATTATAAATTAAATTTGACAATTAATACTCTTTTTTTTTTTTAATTTCTGTTTATAAATTTTAGAACAGGCACTTTAATGAATTTATTAACAAAATCCAACCAAAATCACTAGGAGATACTATACTAACTGTAAAGTAGAATTTGCATCTATAGATAAGCTGCCTGATGTTTCACTTAGATCCATCAGACCACCAGTTTCTTCTATTGACATAAAATATTGTGAACTCTTATTGTTAATGATTCTAAATTAAATTATAAATGCAACAACTCAGAGCTAAGAGCAGTCGCCCGGAAAGCGGAAGGTCCCGGCTACAAAAACCGGACGAGGCATTCTCAAAATTCTTCTATTTCCATTTATCATCGATTCTAAAAATTGTGAATTCGGGTCCTGTATAGGACAAGATAAAATAAAATAAATATTGTCTTGAACACATCCTAACGCCAAGACCTATATACCAATCGTATGGAACTTACAGTACGAGAAATATTGAGCTACAGTAGTTTTTATCCCATCTGAAAAATAAAGAGTAAATATATCAACAGTATATGGTGTTCCTCAAGGTACAATTCAGGGACCTTTTTTCTTTATTATAATTATAATATCCCACAAACTGAAACATACAGTATTCAGGAGGATTTTAATAGAATTCATGTCTGATTGAAGAAAAGATATAAATTGGGTTATTTCAACTTTTCCGGTTTTATATAGTTTTTCGAATTCGAAACTCGATGTACTACTGTGATCAAAAAAAAAAGGTCTTCTTGTTCTCCTTCTTCCAGAAGACGAATAGTACAACTATTCGTCAACATATAACATGAATAGACGCCACTTGGCCAGCCTTACTATTAACTGTATTGCCGGTCACTTATATGAACTGGCTCACCCGCGAAGACAAACAGATGAGGGTGAAGCGCAGAAATAGATATTTGTAATGTAGATATAGTTGTGTTATGTTGTATGATGTTGCTTGTATTGTAATTTTATTTAGGCGGACGGAAAAGAAGTATGTTTCATGATAATGAAACTACCGTTAACCGACGCCACGCTCCATTCACTGTTATTTAGAGTTGAAATCAACTCAAGAGTAATCTTTGATTTTAAACGATATAAACGAGCACAAAACACTGAGCACCACAATGTATCCGAGAGACTGCAAGTCCAATGATGCATGGAAAGCATCACTAGGGAAAAAGGAGTCCTTACTCTGGTCCAATAGTCTAAGGGAGCGGATTAGATGGAAGATCCGACCGTGATGAAGAACAACTTGGAACTAAAAAAAAAAAAAATAATAAGGTGAATTTGTTTATAAAATCAAAACACTTTATTCATGCTTCCAAATTAATTTCAACGCCTTCAAAGTACTCCACATCCGAAGCAATGCACTCTTATGCGAATGTTTTTCCAAACCTCGAAACACTAAAAACAGTCAAAGAAGTCTTTTTCTGGGATGGCCTTTAACAGTTTCTTCATTTATCTCCTCAATCCAGTCGAAACAATATCCCCGGAGCGATCTTTTGAGTCACACGGTGCTAAATCAGGTGAATACGGTGGTTGTGGAATAATATGGGTCGAGTTTTTGGCGAAATGTGCTCAAAGAACAAATGCAGTGTGGAGCGTTTTCTCTTCTAAAGGGTGTTTTTGAAATCAATTGAGATTTGACACGTCTGAGGCACAAAAATGGCTTGGGTTGATCCAAGTGAAATGCCCACCCCACATCAAAGAGGAAGGTCTCTAATTGTCAATCGACGATTTTCGAGCAGCAAATCTCTGATTTCTTTGATGTGGCTTTCATCGGCAGATATTGATGGTCGTCTGGGGCGTTGTTTATCTTGAACTCGTTCTCGGCCTTCTTTAAAGTCTTTGTACCACTTGTAAAAATTTATTTTTTTGTGACATAACATCATTACTAAAGGCCTTCTGCAACAACCTCAACATTTCCGCGGCAGAATATTCATTCTGCATGACATGAAACTGTGCAATAATGTCATAGACACTATTACCAATCCACAAAAACATTATTTTATGATTTTATAGTGGGTACCCGCGAAGTTTAAATGAAAAATTCCCTTATTTTTTATCACAGTAGTACCCTCTTCACTTTAAGAAAGTACGATATATTTTAAAAGAATAAGGAATACGCTAAATTTGTTAAGTGCTTGTAAAGCAACACACAGAGGTAAATAGAAAATTGCATAAGGATAATTCCACAAGATACGGAAGGAGCTTTTGTCTGAGGACTTCCTGGTTCTCAAAGCTAGTCATACGACAGGAAGAGAAGACTAATTCTACGGTTCCATGATCTCTAAAGATATCCTATATTAATCTTATTTGAAAATGCGGGGACCTCTTTCCGAAAATCCCTCCAGTCAATTATTTAGATGACAACAAATTTAGTTTTAATTGGTCTTTTATATTGTTGTGTAGTAAATCTTCTAAGCCTTTAGGCAATTAGTACCATCATGAAATTTAGTAATTTTTTAGTAATATATGCATATCTACTGCCAATTCCATGCTGTTAAAATGAGTTCATACTCCATTTTCATATGAATAGAACAAGAGAAGAACTCGCCTATTTATAAGTCAATAGTCTCAAAATCTTTTCGAGTCCGGTCATAAGTGAACTTTGCGTGGTTAAGATGGCTGCAAGATATACAAAAGCTCGATCAACTTCGGATGAAATGACTACTATTTTAATATTAAAAATTTCTAGTAAATAGTTTCGAAGGCAAAGGACAAAAAAGGGGTGCTAGCCTGTAAAAAAAATAGATTCTTATACGGAAAATAAAAAACTGTTTGAAGTAATTTTCCGAGAAAGTACCACAAAAAAACTAATGTTAGGGTATAGAACAAATTTGAAAAGATGCACAATGGTGAATAAATTATTATAGTCACTATGTATAACTGTTACGAAATAACTTCGATATTTTTACAAATATCAAATTGAAATGAGTTATTAAAATCGAGAATTAGTAGAAAAACCACTCTTTCTTTCCCCTTGTAGACGAGACGACATCTTATATTTATTTCTTAATTTTATTTTCAGGTCAAAGTCCATAAAACTAAAGAACAAGTTCAGGTGGTGGTTTCACAGTATGAAATGGAATGCGGCTGACAATGAAGTCTTTGACATCTTACAAAAAGATGCGCCAGATATTTTTAGCATCCAAGTTTTGGAGTCATTTTTACAGACAATGGAGAAAAGAACAAATACTGGAAATTGAAGTTTTTTTTTTTATAAAGCTGATTTGGAAATAGGAAAATAAACTCGTAAATGAAATGCTGTAGCTTAAATGAAAAAAAAAAAGTAAAGGAAAATAATGAAACATTGAAAACAATGGGAGCTGGTTATGTTAGGGACAGGAAGAGTACGTTGTTATGACCTTCACTGAATACTAATACCCTAGACAGACAGGTAAAATCAATGATCATTCGTTCGTAATTTCAATTTTAACCTTTGAATTTAAATTATTAAAAATGTGACGTCAATTACATATAAAAATTGAGAGGATTTTCATTTTAATTCACAAAATCTTGAGTAACTAGATTTTTGAAAAAACTTAATTGAAATATCTTTATTTGTTAATTTGGTGAGTTTTACCCATTTGTGTTTTATTTTCTCAAATCAAAAAGAAAGGTGCTATTATAAGCGAGAAAAAAACAACGATTTCTGCTTTAGTTAAAACAGGAAACCACTCTTCTAGAGAAATTGGCCGAACGTAAGGAGCTAGTCATGCTACAGTTGCCAATTTGGCAATGCAACTAAGGGACCATTCCTGCATTTTGGCTTCAAGGCGACATGACACTGGTAGGAAAAGGAAAACTACAAAAAGGTCAGACAGGATAACCACGGCAACATTTGCAGCATATCGGCAGTTACCATTTAGAAAAATTAAAATAATTCTACAGGCGAACTATTGAACGAAGAAGTGCTGAAATGAACTTCGGCTGCAAAATCCCAACAAAAACAAATGCATAAAGAGTGTAATAAAAAATAACTTTTAAATATTTTTATATTTTTACGTTGAGAAATAAACAGGGTTTAACGATCGGTAAATTTTTTTTAGAAACATGACCTTCATTCCTTTATTTTAAAGAAAAAAAACGAAAATATGTGCATCCTCATAAGTGATTATAATGTTTTGGTGGGGTTGTCTATCTCCATCGAATAAAATCCAGAAACATTCAGCCATAGAGCCACAAATCTCTTAAAAGCATTTGGTTTGCACTTGTGACATTTCTATTCGTTACAGTAATACTTTTGATTTAGAACTGCCATGAATATCACAACAAATGAGGAAACCATTTCCAAACCAATATTAAAGTTGTTTTACAGAAAAAGATTCATTTTGATCGACTTTGTGTTCTAAAATAAGTCAAGCACTAACATATTACATGTTCATAAAGATTTGACAATTTAATTAATTGGTGTCTTCTATGAAAACTTCCACGTTACGATCACAATGTTTACTTCAAAATCACTACCTCCATTGGTATTAGAAAGCATTATATGAATAACATAAATTATTCACACAGAAAAAAAAGCGATAAACTAGACTAAGAAATCAATTTTTAACTACTGTGCCTTTTATTAACATTTTTACGTTAATAGAAAAATGGTTATTAGTTACAAGTAAGCCTCTAATGATCATTAATCTGTTTATATTGAATTTCCTAATAATTATGAATCTAATAAGAGTTTTAATGAAAAAGTCCCCGGTTTCCAGTCCAAAATAATCATCCAATTATTTATTTAATTTATAAAATTATATCAGAAACTGTGAGAAGAGTATTCATTACGGTAGAGAATTTTGTCAAGCCAAAGAACAAGGACTTATGGAATCATCGCTCAATGTTTGATGACTATTTTTTCTAAACCCAAAAATACTCCAGAGGAAGTTGCTGTTAATTGAAAGTTTTGAAAGACAAAGTGTTGTAATTTATGTAACACAATGATTTAAAATGTTTAGATTTTATTTAGCATACTTTGTTGTCTGTATAAAATGGTATTTCACTTTACGTGAGTACCTGCTAGTTCGAAAGATTTCCATTGCCATTGTTTATTATGAATTAAGTGTATAAACTCAAACTTACTGTGTTTATGAACCGATGTATATAAAAGCATCTAACTAAATTATGTGGGTACGGTATGTACCTACCACTTCCCTTTATATTCTCTGCCATTATTTGTACGAATGAAGTCTATAAACTTATTAGTATATTCATTGTACATGATCAATAGCATTAACACTGAGTAAATTACTTTACAATTCAATTTATAGCACTCCAGGTCTCGTTCTTGTAGGACATACTGCTAGTCCTTAGTTAAAAGTTTATGTACCTACCTATATCTTACGTTGGCATTTGCTTAAACTTTTTGTCATTTCATCATACCTACATAATCTAAGGTAATATTTCGGACAGTGCAATACTTGCTATACCCTATATATAATATATTGTCACTTGTATTTTAATTTTCAAAGAATGCAATGTAAAAGCTAAACTAAAATCATTTAATAGGTTTGAAACAGATTAGCGTGGATTAATAAAGGAAGATTCAGTTCAGCAATGATGATCCTCAAGCAATATTTTCTGTTTTATTTTTTACTTATAGGTATCTTCACAATAAAACTGCCATTCATCCAGGTTCAGCTAAGTTAAGGTAGGTATTTTGTTTTTTGTTTTTTTTTTTCATTGAAAATTGCCAATTGCCATTCTTCAAGGACAGGTAGATTTATACAGTTCTGCGAATTTCAACCTTTCATTTTTATTATTTCTTGGTCAGCGTGAGTCTTGTCTTCCTTTTTATACATCTGGCAGTAAAAGGAAAATTGAAATTTTTAGTTTTGATTTGGTTTGTTTTCAATAGCTTTGTCTAACACAGCATTGCAATTTTATCTTTGCTATAGAACACCTACTCAATAACGACTTTATTTACAATATCGCAAGAGTCAAATCTTTTGAAGATAGGATAGGTAAATATAATCCTTCTTTTCATCAAATAAGATTCTCTATAGGAAATTTTCTTTCATTTACTATTTTCCAAGCATGCAGTTTGCTTCAAATTTGAATTTTCTATTATGTAAGACATATTATACCCAGGTACTCTTAAATTGGCATACGTATATAAGCTCTAGTCCAAAATAAAATTGTGACAACAATACAAAATTCCAGCTCGAATTACGAAATACATACATACATACATTCATTACATACATAAATAATTTGCAATACAAAATCTGTTTAAAAATTTATATATTTCGGAAATCATCAATCGAAAATTCACTTCCCCTCAGAGTAAACATCCCGTGAAAAATCAAGCCATTAAAATGAGGATACTCTACTACTCTAAACATATTTTACCAATTAGAACCATAATAAATTATGAAGGCAATATTGTTTGAATAAAAATAAAAATAAAAAAACAAAAAGCAATCGGCGAAGAACTTCTCTATGTGCGCAATGTTTACTTAATGAATTCTTTCGTAGAGGCAAGAAACAACGGCAACGTCCTAACAAAGATCCCAAAAGCAAACGACCTTCACAGCAGCTGCTGTGCTGGCCTATGGTGCTACAGCGCGGCTCCAGTCAACAAGATCTTAAGATGCTTGTGGAAAAATTATCTGGAAAGGGAGAAGAAAGCATTCATGGTCCGATCTCACTTAACAAAAAAGAAAAAAATAACACAAACCAAAACGACGATGACGAGAACAGCAAGGAAAAGCAGAAAAAAGAAACGAAAATTAGTAAAGCTGAATGGCGGATTTAATAAATTTGTATTGCCTGTATATATAAAAACGAAACGGCCATCTTTGTAGTAAATATTTTATCTATATTCTAATTGTAATAATCTTACTGCTAAACTTATTTCATTCTAAGTTGTTGCTTTGTGATAAATTTCAAATAAGAGAATTCAAAAAAAAAAAAAACTCAGATCGTGAATTTGACATAAAAACCTAATATGAAGTTTTTATACTTGAAAACGGTATGGCAGTTCACTCTTTCAGCAACACGCATACACAAAAAACAATTTGCTGACTACACATGTATGTACATACAGTTTTCTTTGCACTATGAATGTGTTTGGCAGTTCTTTTAACATTTCAATTATGTCGAATGCAATTTTCATGTTTTTGAAGAAATTTAGCAATAAACAACTTCTTACCTTGCAAATGGTGTTTGCTCCACATCATAAATCTCATTTATATCATCTTGTACCAATAATCCTCTCAGGCGCTCTTCACCAACATCGAGCAATCCGTCTCCAATTGGATGAATTCCTTCAGCCAGCATCTGTGATAAGTTTTTAATAAACTACTCTTTTTCCACGAATTCACAACAAATTTTCTAAACTTTAAAAGCTTCAAGAAAAGGCACTATTTACTAACGACTTTTTATAACAATCAATTAATATAGCAAAATATAAATTAGAACAAAAACACTTGAGCTGCTGTATCACACAATTGAAATGCTTAAGGCCATATAATTAAGTTCCGCATATTTTTGGCGCACATTTCTTTAATATTTATTAACCGAAAACAATTTTTAAAATTGTTTAATTATACCACGCCCGCTCGTTTATAGACAAAAATATGATTTTGACTTTCGATCGCTGCGCTACGCTACGATACACACCCCTTCTCGGCTTCTTATTAATTAAACTGTCGAGACGAGCGACGGTGGCTCTTGTGCTGCACTGAACTGGAATGAAGTTTTTCGTTGTTTTTTGCAGGGCCACAAATCTTTTACATTTTTACATTTAAATTCTGCTTTGTATTCAGCGTATTGGATAAAAGATATTGCCAACAGTAAAAAAATTTAAGGAAAACTAGTTTCTATTATTTCTTGCGATACAGTAAGATTAATGCTTGGAACAGAATGTAACGTAGCCATGCCGTTCAAATGCAATGATGTATGTAGTGTCAAAATCGCACTCATCAATATGTTGAACAGAATGGCCATTGGTATAGTAGTAGTATAGTATAGTAGTTCAACGAGTTATGTTAATTTCATTATTAAGTTACCAAAGCAAAGCAACATCCGGTTGAATATTTAATGAAAACGTTAATTTCTTTGTCTAGTGAGAAAGCAAAGAAATTACCAATTAGAAGATTGGTACGAACGGTTTATACCCTAGGCACACGACGCACTAGAATGATCATCGCTCCAATTACGTAATTGATCGAATGATCATTGCATGGTAAGGCAAGCACGCGATATCTTGACGGTAATTCTATTTGACAGCTGACAGTTCTCAATTTTGTAAATTAAAAACTGTGAATTGTGAAGTAGTTTGTGAAAAATTGACTCGAGCATTGTAGGTATTAAATATATAATGTGAGAATTTATTTTCAATAAGTCGTTCTGATTTTTCCAATAACTTTCAGTTTCTCACCACTGAAATCGCACTTATCGACAAAAGGAATGACAAGTAATGAATAATTTTAAACGGATGAGCTTGTGGAAGCGTAATTGGTGCAATGACGAAACGAATGATCATTGCGCCAATGATGCAATAACACACGAGCTATGCAATGATCATTGCTCCGCCAATGATCATTGATATGTTCAGTGTGTCTAGGGTATTAAACTGTCGCCCAATGACGTAACCATCCAATTGACAGCTGAATCACCAATACAATCAATTATCTTCGTACCATAATCAGAATATGTAGATGTAACCCCCGGAATATAATACAACCCATGAAGTCGCTGAAGGCACCGACACATTAAAAGGCCTTAACGTGCCGGGTCGTAACCCGCGGAATATAATACAAGCCATGAAGTCGCCGAAGGCACCGACACATTAAAAAGCCTTAACGTGCCGGGTACAGCATGCAGTAAGAGCTCACTCTCCCTGCTTTTTATATACTCGTCATGGAGGAAAAACTAAAATTTCATTTTAAACAGGTCCTAAAGCCCAAAATTGTCGCTCCCACAGCAAAATGAAGTTAAAGCAAACTGCAGCCAAATGTGTTTTCTTCCTAATAGTTTAAAAAAAACATAGCATGTAGGACAAATTTATGGAAATTATAGCGTTTGAACAAAAAACAAGCAACTTTTATATGAAAAACTCCTGCAGTAAGACAAGGCAAGAAGACTGGGGATGTCGCCTGCTGACCGGCCCGCTGCTCCTTTTTTTCGACTTTGTTCATGGCTTGTATATTCCGGGGGTTACGGAATAGACCTTATTCCTTGATAAGGCACTTCGGCGTTTTCTTTTAATATGTCAGCGCCAGTGCCATATATGTATAAATATGTATGAACTGATTAATTTTATTTTTTAAGTCCGCACAATTTTGTGTATCAAAACGAGTGCTTACATTGATGCCAACATTGAAAAAAATCGTTGACGGGAAGATGACAAAGTGAGCGCGCAGGTCGAAAAATGGTTTTAGTAAAACAGGATTATTACTCCATGGTGGTCCATAGACACGGTAATACAGAATACAAGGTATTCTCATTAAAAATTTTATACTAGAGCTGTGACGTGTTTCGTTCTATAACGTATATATATTTGTATTAAAAAGACAGATAGAGAGGAGTACTTTCCTATATACATTCGGACACAAATGGCGAACGTGGTTCGTAATGAAAATACTGTATCTCTGTACCATGTACATAGAGCGGGCGGTGTTAGTACTCAGGGGCAGGGGGAGGGGAGATTTCAACCGTTTCGAGTTACAGGGTGATTAAAAAAATATGCTTGGTTTTCATAAAGCACCCTGTATCTGAAAAATTACAGGGTGTATGGTCACGATCAAAAGCTCATTGTATGCAAAGCTTCATGGCACAACCAGCCGTATACTCATAACTTATCAGGAGTTATGGTGGTCTAAACTAAAAAATTTTGATTTTCTAACTTATTTTTTTTTTAGTTTGAACTCCTTTTTTTTACAAAGGGATGATTACCTACTTTTTTTTATGAAACCTGTAAACTGTGGACACTCCTCTTTAATTTGACCTATTACACTTATGTGATAAATGTAGCCGTGATGTTTACAAAGCAAAAACGCCTCTGATTTGTCGTACTGTTAGACGGATATTCGGACGTTTATTCATTGCAAATTCATTTTAGTTTATTTTGTGGTTGATGGAAAGGATAACTCAAAATGAATATGGTTAATATGAAAGTACGACAAATTTCAGATGAAATGTCAAAATATGTGACTAAAATATACGCCTAGCTACGACAAAAGATCAGAAATCAGAATTAAAAACGAGATAAAGTAAAACTGCAAAGGAGGGGGGGGGGGAGGTATTTGGGTTGAAAGAGTTTTTTTTTTATTTTATTTTCGGCGAAATGTGAGCTTGAGGATGGTAAAAAATCTAAAACTTTCATATTAGCCATTTTTCAACATAACCTCAAATTAATTTTTCGGTTTTTTATTTTTTCTCGCGTAAAAATAATTCAATTTACATGATTTTTTCTTTTTGTATGTGGGAAACAAGTAGTTTCCGAGATATTTACTTTTTTCGAAAAAAAAACAAAATCTTCCACGGAAAACTTTATTGGTGTTTTTTCGATTTACATATTTTATCCGGGCTTATTTTAGCCGTTGAAATGTCTACTTTAAAATAGTCTATAGGTATAACCTATATGTTGATGGTTTATTTTTTATGAAACCACTTAAAATTGAGAAAAAAAAATTTTTCCGAATCACGAATTTTTCAATATATTTTATGAAAATCGTAAGCTAGAGTTAAGACTCGTTGGTCCAGCAAATAAATAGTATAGCCATTAGTAATCTGTTTAAGGCATATTTGAATACCCCCACCCATTTCACAATTTCACTTTATCTCGTGTTTAATTTTTGTTTTTTCTCTTAATTAAAGGTCGCTGTCATAAATAGGACAGCTCGGTTCATAATTCGCAAGTGGGGCGGGGCGTCAAGATTTTTGAATAAATCGCAAATTGAATAATGGAATATTTATTTAAAGAACTAAGGCAACAAAATAACGTTTTCTAATTTTTAAATTTGTCCCCCAATTTTTATTGAAAATGATTTAAAAATGAAAATTCAATGATTTTTTTTTAATTTTTTGGTTTGCGGAGCGGGGCTGTCACAAATTTGAACTAAATTAAATAAATTTTTAACATAAGCTTTTTGAAGTTAATAAGCAGATAATAACGTTTTCCGATTTTTAAAATTCTACTTATATCTACGACAATTTGATGCAATAAATTGCTTTCGTAATGGGTGAAATGAAGGTAATGAATTTAAAATGAATTAAAATTAAAGATTAAGCCTATTCTTACACTAAAGTTGTTTTTATGAAGCCCTTAGCAATAGTAGATTATAGCTAGAATTTTATACATTAGCATATATTAGATTTTAGCAATATATCTTAGCAATCAGACATTAACAACTGATTAGACACATTAGACATTAGCCATTAGCAATTGTTCAGGCCTCTCTCAGAGAGCACATAGCTCTTTTTTTTAATTCTTTGGTTGGGCCAATTTCTCTGATGTTACCGGGAAGGCTGTTCCACTTTGTGACCCCCTGGAAGAAGATATTACTGCTGCCAAACTGGGTAATCACCCTAGGGTATGTCAGTCTGCGGCCGTCCCTATCACTCCACGAAAAGCGATTACATACATACCCTGGCAATGCTGTGACATCATACATACATTGTAGCGATCCGGGGAGTAGGATTTCCTGGTCCTGCGTCTCAGATTGAATACAAATCTGGCACATGCCTTGAGAGTACGCAGCAGCTTGGACAGTCCGGATTGTGAGAGTGGATAGAGTGCAATATCCGCATAACGAAAGTGAGGTAATATAAGTGCATTGAATAGTCGTAATCTTGTGGTCTCATCAAGATGAGAGGAAACTGCGTAGAGGGAGCGGAGTCCATAATATATTCGAGAGCACATCAAATTTATATGTGCCTTCCAGGAGAGACAGGGAGATGCATAAGGAGTCTCAGGTACTTAATTCGGCCATACTTGTTAATCTTTTTATCATGGGTATAGTCTACGTTTGTAGACACACGTAAACTAGCCATTAAGAAATGAAAAAAAAACTAGCGATGAAATGGATAGTTGTTTGGCCAGAGAACTTACCTCACATGATAGCCTCCTTAAAAGTTGAATTGGAAAGTCGTTTCAACTCCTTAGGACAAGATCCAAATTACTTGAAGACAGTTCGAATCGATCGCAGTGGGACCCTTACATTTGGTGGTCAGCTTATTCCACAAAATTTGCCAAGTGCAGAGAATTTAGTCTTTATTGTCATAATTTACTTGTTAATTTTGAGTATAATTTTGTTTCTTTTTAGTTTAAAATAAACGGTGTCTATATAATATAAGCTATTGTGTTATTATTTTACCATAGTTATGTATTGCAGTTGATTGTATGAATTGTCGTAGTTTTTCAAATATCTGGTATCCGGCCGCAGAAATAAATTAGGCCCAATACCGGATAGTTACCGGATATTCTTTTCATCTTCAGAAAAAACCAACCATTCAACTATAGTTGAAATGCAAACGTGCAAGAATTTCCTTCAAATTATTAAAACTATTTTGATTTTCTATAAACTTCCTAAAGTCTAAAAATTCTTAAATTTAGTCTTAGAACAAAAAATATTTTTTTTATAAATTTATTTTGAAACACCAAAAACAGCATCAAGTGCACTCCACAAAGCACCATTACATCGCAACGCAACGCAATTGACAATAATTTGCATAGACGCAGGAAATATTTTATCTATGCTAAGAAAAGCCGGCACAAGTTATTTTTGCTCATGAATTTCTGTAAAGGTTCGGCATCCAAAAAATTTACAAATGTCCACAGCATAGAAATAAATATTTTCCTTCCTAAATTTAATTTTGGTG
Source organism: Dioctria linearis (assembly GCA_963930735.1). NCBI lineage: Eukaryota > Metazoa > Arthropoda > Insecta > Diptera > Asilidae > Dioctria > Dioctria linearis. The sequence continues at coordinate 17,632,162 of OZ005742.1, read as the reverse complement.
TCAATTTCCCTTCTTTCCCTCTTTGCTCAATTGATAGGGAAAGCTTAAGAATACCGCACGATGCCGAGTCACCCGGTTTATGGTACTCTAACTAAGCGGCAGCGCGACGCGGTATTATGTAATTTTCGTAATGCGGTGCATCAATTTTATGCATTTGTTGTTTGCTGTTTTGATATTTTGCGTGCACGGATTCAATTGAATCTATGAATCCACGATGAAACCGAAATGCAACCGGCAAATCAGAGCAGACAGAGATTGACTTGTAATATTTGTTGATTTGCTCCGTGCCTCCGTGTGCTCATTTGAGATTGCACTGCATACTTTGACTGCCTGCATCAATTGCATATATAGAGAACGAAGACTGAGTTCCTATTTTGGGATATCTTTAATTAATTGAAGAATTCAGCTCTAGTTATGTTAAAGAAAACACAAAAGCACCACTATTTCTGCCTTAACCTTTATTTATTGCATCTTGCTAAAAGTAGATTAAATACTGCTGAAGTGCTGATGGAAATAGAAAGCTAGCCATCATCGGTTGGAATGAATGCGACAGATTCGTTGTGTTCCTATTTAAAGATAGTTTTTGATGCATTGCTTAAAATAGCTAGGATGCCAGTGCAATTCTCCAGAGTACTGCTGAATGACTATACTATAATGGGAGATTGGTGGAGATCTTCCGCTTCTTCAAGGTTATGGAATTTGAAAAATTTTTCATTATAGTTATTTTCTCTTGTGATCTCTAGCTGAAAGAGATTTTATATTAATTATTTTTCACACTTTTTTTTCTCCGTGTTTATTCACCTTAATACATATCATTAATGTAAGTTCAATTCATCTAGGTTCACACAGAAAATCCGAGCATTTTTATAATAAAATCATAGGGTATACTATATGTTTATCATTGCGTTTGTAATAAATAGAAATTATGGTAGAGCGAAATGGATTGGATTACGAGTTATGTATTTTGATTTTTACATGTCCTTCTGTCTGCCTGTCTTCACTATAATTAGAGAGCGCGTTCACTTGAAATTTTCCACACGGGCTTTAAAAACAAAAAGGAAATTTAAAATAGGAACATATTTACCATCTACAAATTTAAAGCTTTTGTAAAACTTAGTTAATACTATTGGCGGCTCAAAAATAGTTGTTCCTTCGTGAATTTCTTTACAAAATATTATATTTTCCACGATTTTTATTTCCAAATGATTTGTTTTTTTGTTTTTTATTTCGTTTAAGGAAGAAAGTATCCTTTCAGCAGTAGCACTACTATCAGGCAAGGACGCCAAAATACACATATTCGCTGAGTTCTTTGAACATGAATTCTTCGAACATGTTAATTTCTTTAGCCAACCTTTTCCAGCCTTTTACTAAATCTCCTTCAAAATATTCTTGGATTTTAATACCGATTTCCATTGATCACGTTTTCTAGCAGAAGTGTTACACTTTTCTTGTAGTGTTACACCAACATTGTTCCATTGACCTGCACTGCTAGAAATGGTGTACGTCAAAACGCCTGTGGTGCTACACTCGAAAAATCGGCGGTGTTACACTGGAATACGCACACATCTATCTGAGAAATGTCACAACTGAATGTCATTGAGCATCACATATAAATCTTCAACTACTACTCTACCAAATTCATCCAAATCACGCCAAAATCTTTTAAATTACAATTTTCATAATTTTTACGTTAATAGTGATGTTATTGTTCCCAGAAAATTTCAATCTGACAAATTACACGGATATGGGCTACTATTACATTCTCATCGCGTCAAAAGTTGTTCCATTGAACTCGTTTTTCATTGATTGACGTGCACTTTTCTTGAAATATCAATGGAAATCGACTAGGCACTTTCACATCAAAAACAAGAACAGAAAAATGTAAACCGAAAAACTCAATTTATTCTACTTTAAAACAGGATTTTTTTCCAATGATTAATAAAATCCAGCGAAATAGGATAAACTAAGAATTTTACTGAGAAAATAGTTATATTTATTTCAGATTTTGAAGAAAAACACAACTTTTATGTTTTATCGGCCGAAAAACCTTTTCGGCCGAAAAATTCGTCCGATAAATCATAAAAGTTGTGTTTTCTTAAAAATTCTAAGATAAATATACCATTTTATTAGTAAAATTATTAGTTTATCCTATTTCCCATGATTTTATTAATCATTGGAGCAAAAATTTTGTTTCAAAGTGGAATAAATTGAGTTTTTCGGTTTACATTTTTTCGATTTTTGTGTTTGATGTGAAAGTGCCTTTATTTTTTAAAAAAATATTTAAAGACCTGACCACCATTGATCATTCAGTATTTCTGAGGAGGTTTCATTAAATGGACATGCTTCCAAAAGGGGAAGAATATTATAGGAAGTTCTTTTTTTAAATTTTTTTTATGATCTATGTACTCTAGCACACGCAACTGGCTATCTGCAAAATCAAATCGTCCCTTTAACTTGTCGCACAGTTTAATGTAGTACTGAAGAAGATTCTGTTGAATTTTACCAACATCTAATTCATCTGGGTATTTTTTAATATGTTCCTCAAACTCTAATCCAAAGAACATGTTTAAAAATGGTAGATGAACATTTGAATCTTTGTAATTAACAGAAAGATTGACGTTTTCACATTGAATCACATTTTTCAAAATATTCAAAAATGTGTGTGTAATCGAAGAATATAGTAAATGAATCACAGCCAGATGCAATCCACAAACATTTATGTGATAAATTAAAGACAAAAATTGTGGTAGATTTTGACCTTTGCGTGAAAGATGTAGAAGATTCGAAATATTGGAAAACTTGTGGAAATTCTTCCATAATTATGCATTAGTAAATAAAATTTTAAAAATGGACTAAATATGGCAACCCCTTCTTGCTGCTCCTACTACTACTGCTAATTGTAACTTAAATTTTTCAATTCGGCTTGAACATACCAAAACATAAATTTTAAGGACAGCAGGAGGATAACAAAAGTTTTCACATGTTGAATCCCATTTGAAAAGATGGAGCATAGCTGTTAGGACGAAAGTTATTTATTTGTTGAAAGTTATCGAAAATTTATCAATTAAACTTCAGCTCTCATAATTTAGTGGAAATAAAATAATTTCAATTTAGAAGTTACAAAAACAAAGGAGTTCTAGACTTAATGGAATCTCACTTAATTTGAATTAACTGATAAAAAAAAATAATAATAATTCTGCATAGAATAAAGAAAATTAATATGGCTAAGAGATTAGCAGCACTGTTTAATTTTCGGCTTCATGAAGTTTGAATATCGCTGGAATAGAAGAATTTTTGAGAACTTTTATTTTTATTAATGATTCCAAATTAAATTGTAATACAAGAGAGAGAACACTACGTCGCCCCCGTCCGATTTTTGAAACCGGAACCTTCCCCTTTCAGAGCGACTGCTTTTACCACTGAGCTAATGAGACAGATGCCTTTACCTCTTGTATTTCTTAATTTGATGTGTTGATGTTTCAATTAGATCCATCCGATCACCATCAGTTGCTCTATTAAGGCTAGATAAAAATTCGATTTTTTTATATAATTTTCATCCTTAAAGTGTTTAGAGCACGTGGGTAAAATATATTTTCATATCATATCTAAAGTATTTTAGAATTCACAGCCTGTTGAGAGCGGAACCGTCCGTCGGCTGGAAAACAGGCAGCTGAGGAGCTCGGAGCGCACTTGCTGGGAAGACCTTTTCTCGCTACCTGAGGTACCCTCATAAATTTCGTAAAACCTTTAACCTTCACATTCAGCACATGTATGGTTCTGTGGAATATCTAAAGTAAGTTGTCAAAGATTTTTTTTATAATGTTAAGCTTTAAATGCGTTTTTCAGCACGTGGGGCGCTCTACATACTTAACGGATAATTCTATTCACATAAATCTCTACGCAATTGAAAGGAAATTCAGGAAGCAATTTTTGTCAAAAATTGAATTAGTAATAGTGTTTTCGTCCGTTGAAGAAAAAAAACGGCACAAAAATTAGGTTTTTTTCAAACGGCTGGCATTTCGTTATTCAGAAGTTTTTTGAAAACGAAAACCGATAAGGCCCCTCAAATTTCATCTACTTTAATAATTTTCAACTTTATTTGTTTCGGATGAACTGGTAGAGCTGTGGAGAGCGCATACTAAAACACGTCATGCACGCCTTGTTTAATGGGAGCTAGAGCCGCCATTTTTAGTTTTTTTTTTATAAATAAAATTGGAATTTACTCTCCATTGATAGAAATATAAAATACGTTAAAACCCATTTTCAAAAGTACTTATTTTATGTAAAAAGAAATTTCCAAAGTTCAAGCATTTTTCATGCCTCTCGCAGTGACCTTCCCTTAACATAAAATATTTTGAACTCTTATTTTTAATGATTCTAAATTAAATTATAAATACAATAAAAGCAGTCACCTGGAAAGCGGAAGTTCCCGACGTTAGAAACTGGACAAGGCAGTTGTTTTCCTCTCTTGTATTTATGATTTAATTTAGAATCTTTAAAAAGAAAAGTTCTCAAACATTCTTCTATTCCATTTTAAGACGGATTCTAAAAATTGGTAGTTGGAGTCACAGGCAAGAATAAAAATAAATAAAATTGAATATTGCTGTACTTACTAGGTACGTATAATCAGGTGAGCTTCTCCGATGGGATCAATTCGAAACACAGAAGTGTGTAGATGTTTTTTTTCTAATACTACCAATACTTCAAAGCTAAATGATCAGTGAGATTTCCGTCTAGACCTTTAAAGAATCGTACCGACTAAGACCAAGTTCGAATTAAAACGGCAGATCTAAATTTTTTGTTATTCTCTTTATTTAAAGTAAGATCTGTTTGAATTTAAGTAAAAAACACAGTTGACTTCGTAATAAGCTCTGACTATTTTTTTAATTTACAGATGCATCAAAGAGACTAAAATTCCCAAACAATCTACATAGTCCCCACACCAGCATTTAATTTTGCAATTATACTTACTTTCAAGAAAATTCTTCCTCTCTAGAGATTTATAATCACGAATCAAATTGCTATCCACACATCAACGACGCTATTATAATTCAAGAAAACTATTCTTAGCTTTGTTCCATTGGGCTGTGTAAAGTATTCGCGAGCACTTTCCGAATGGAACGCAAGTTTGTGTTGTCAAAAGTAAAATATAACCTCCAATTTCAAACATTTCTGTTATGTTTCTGTTATATCAAGTTTCTTATGAAAATAGTTAGGATTACTACCTAGGAATTTTAAGGATAACGATTCGTCTCCGTTCGATATTTATTATATTAAAAGTTATTACCGTATTTATTTTCATAACGATAATATATAAATTTGATTAATTCTTCTGTTCTCGATGAGTTAATTGTTTCTTTATAAACATTTTCTCTCAAATTTCATCTATCTGACATTTCAATAACCACTTAGCATCCAAATCCACCTAGCGGAAAATTCTTGCGAAACTACTCAGCACATCTACTCGCGGACAAGAGCATGAGTAGTTGCGAGTAGGTAAAAGTACTTAGGACTTTGGGAGTACTTTACCCAGCCCAATGGAACACAGCTATTATCTAACATTTTATTGCGGCTATCTACATAGTAGAGCGAATTTATTCTTAAAAAAAAAACAGAAGAGAACAACAACCAAAAAGCACATATAAAAGACCTAAACGCTTTTTATTCAATTTTTACATATTCTAATCGTACATACATGCATACACTGCAATTAATTTGTAAGAAATGAAAATAGAAGAGATGACCAAAAATTGTTTCATGCATTTTACTAAGATCATCACACATAAACCATTTCTGAATATTACATTTAACAAAACTCATAATATTTATAACGACGACGTAGTGATCTTATCTATTTGTTTTAAAACAAGTGTGATATAATTAATAATATTTTGAATTTTATTTTACTCCATTCTACATTTGATTAAATCAAACAAAATAATATACGCGTACGTGTGTGGTTGTTAATTTATAATAATTATATTGGCTCCCATATTTGTGTCTTCAGACGTACGAGAGCCGCATGATCTTGATTAAGGTTTAAAATTCATTCAATTAACTAAAATAGGAGGAGGAGGAGGAGGATGAGGAACAGCAATAAAATGCGGCGGTGATAAAAACATAACCAGTAAAATAAAAATAAAATAGAAATTAAATCGTGTTACGCCTGATTTAAAAAATAAAAAAAAAATAATAAAATAAAATATGATTTGTTTTTTTTTGTAAAATAATGAAAGAAAACAAAATTTCGCTTAACTTTAGTTGGTTTTGGATTCGTAAAAGATTCTCCATAGTAATATGATAGTAAACAGTTTCGAAAAAAAGGTATGTTACAGGTACTTTCGGTAATTTCTTATTTCACCATGGTCATCGGTAGTGACACCTTCCACAGCAGCAGCTGCTGATTCAAATGATGGTGGTTCAGAAATCATACCTGGGCTGGGAGGATCAACAAGGCGTGAATCTCTAGTGTTTTTACGTCGACCGCGTCCTCTGCCGGTTAATGTCCCCGATGGTCGACCTTTTCGTACACCGTCTGTAACATGTGGCATTATTGCCTTTTTTTGTCTTGCCTGTTTTCTTCTTCGTTTTTTATTTCCATATCTTGGATCATAGTCGTATTCATCATCGGCTGGAGATTTAGGTTCTTCCAAAGCGTCAATTTCATTCATATCCATATCATCATAAAACCACTCTTTGGGTAATTCTTCTTTTAAATGTTGACTATCTTTACTGTCCGAAGTATCAGCTCCTCCTAATGATGAAGATTCTTCCAGTATAGTTCCATTGAAATCTGAGTCACCATCTACTGTAGCAACTTCTCGCCTTAATGATTGAAAAGGCCTCTCTGAATATCTGAAAGGAAAAAAAATCAACTCGTAAAAACAAAGTTTTTTCACTATAAATCCTTTATATGCTGCGAGACGATTGATATTTATTTAAATTTTTCTTTTTTTCACCGTACAAACAATTTGCGGTACTAATTTTAACAGCCCACAGCCAACGGTAAAATATTCAAAATGTCAAAATGTCGTGAAAATATCTAGTGTTTTTCCCTAATTTTTTTTTTTTTAATCTTAATTATACTTGTGTGTGTGTGTGTCCAAAGTGCATTGTCATCGACGACAAATCGATGTGGAAAATTTCAGCTCGATTGGATACCGGGAAGTGGGTCAATTTTGACTTTCTAAGTTTGCGAACAAACCCGGCGGTGAAGTTAATATAAAGGATTTAATTATTGAATTTAGTTATTATAGATGACAAGAAAAGAGTAATTAATGTCAAAATCGTAGTGCAAAAAAGATTTCATTTAAAGAATAATGATAGAATAGAATTTTGAGATACACAAACAAAATAATAACACGTGAGATTTATGTTCAATTAGTTTTTTTTTTTTAAGAAAATCCTAGTATTTGATAGCGTGTCACTTGGTTAGAGTGGTTATTGAGAATAATTTACATGGCCTTTCCCAGCTATAAGTCTCAGGCGAAGGAACATTTTAAAAAATGTCTAAAGCTTCAGAGAAGTATGCTTTGGCTGCGTGATTGTTGTGGTGGGTAACATTAATCCATGGGCGTTCAGAGCATCTTTTCAGGGTGGAAGAACTTAAAAGCTTGCAACACAATAGAAAACTAAATATATTTGTGGAGGCACTACTGCGAGTATGTACTTAATGTGACGTTTTTTCTGAAGACTTTTGAAATGCTGAGGCATCCCTTGACACTCCGTTTAAAGGAAGTGATATTTCTAGTTTTAAGAAATCTACTGAAGCTGTGTTATATGATATAGTATAAACTACCCAAAAATTAAGGAAGCCTTCAATAATTTAAAAATATTATCCATCCGTGATGCCTGAGAACAATCAAGAATTGAAAGATTGACTCGATACTTAAAACATGTGTAATAAATGCACGCCCTAGGAACTCTATAAAGAAGGTTGCTCTGGGTACTACTGGCCAATAAAATTTAGGGGATTAGCCGGGATATAAGCATACTCTAATGTACAAAAATTATACAGCTTACAAGAATATTAGAGTGCTTTAAGTGGAGGTTTTAGTTATAATCAATTCCCAAGGCTGTTAAAGATAACTCTTCCATAAAATCATTCTCTATTGGGTATCTGCTGGCCACAGCAATGCATAATTATTTTAGAATCCTGCTGTTTGTTTGCAAGACGTAAAATTCACATGCACTCTGGGCGCGCTCACTGCCACCGAAATAGTGACTACCGAGTCACTACCGAGCGTTCGCTTCGCCAAATTTTGACAGTAAACGACTATGCTTGACTACGACTATCGTTCACTCCGCACTTTGAATGTACCAAATATTCAACTACATACGCTCAGAAGGATAGTCGATCGTAGTCGGTTTGAAATAACTACACTACGACAAGGACTACACTACCAAAGTGGCAGTGAACGCGCCCACTGTCAACCTTTGTAAATAGGTAATTAACCCGAATCATTAAAATTCGCTGGAATGGCAGAGACTGCCAGGCCAAAGCAGAATTGATGAGAAAACAAAATTAAAAGAGAATTGGAATTGCAATAATATTGCAATGAACCTTCACTTAAATCCGCAAAGTAGACATAGTATAAGGAGGAATTTCCAGTACCATTTGCAGCGGTCAAAAATTTTAACAGAATCGGTTCAGCCATGAAATATTTGAGCGTTATAGCTTGAATTCCTTACATAATTACTCTTCTGGAATTTAGAGAACTATCCAGCGGATTATTCGCCCCTTTCTATCGGTATTTCTCAAAAGTTATGTAAATAGCACTTCTCTACACTGGCCAATTCTTTAACGATTAAGAAAAACAGAACTGCGAAAGTGCAATCAATTATTACATTATGCAGCATTATCTTTTCACGGACAGTGACTTTTCTTAATATAAAACAAGTAAATTCTAGCCTCTTTGAAATATTGCTTTTATATACATAAATAATCGCATTTCGTAACTTGTCGTATAGACACGTATACAATATACATCCCACTATCTTTTTTCGGGAAACAACGATCCCATTGTTATCACCGTTATGTATGTTTACAATGCAATGCTAATATCAATTCGCTAAAACTGATAAGAAAAACACGAATGTAATGAGCTATTGGGACGAGTCAAATATCAAATTCACTCATTGCAGATGGAGCTGGATGAGAGAAATTCATGTTTCTGATAAAGGTTACAATTTCAGAAATAAGTTTCCTTGCTTTCTTACCTGTACATTTTATTCAAGTACTGTCTGCGACTTTTTCTCCATCTCATTGCAGGATATGAATATATTTGACCTTCACGAAATCCTGGCATTCTTTGTCTTTTATCCATAAATAAATTGGAATGGTTTTGTGCTACTCCTGTCTGTGGGTCTAAAAATGGCAACCGAAGCCTTCGTTCAAGGCATAATCTTGTATTAAAATTTGCACTAAATTCAATCGTCTCTCGGTATGTGGTATCCTTTAGAAAATTCTCAATTTTTTCTAAGTTTGGTGGATTCACGATTTGAATATCTATCGCAGATGTCATTTCGGTTGCGTTTCTATTCCAATTTCATTCATATACAAATGAATATCTCATTGCACTCGGTTAGGAAGATTTTTGTCACATAAACTATTCCGGTAATTGCCTTAAGACTATTTCGATACGTCAATTTGGTGCTGTGGTGTATTTATGAGTTGAGGATTGTTTAGAAAAATGGTCCTTTATGCATTGGCCGCCCTGAAAACATTTTTAAATTATCTTTTATTCCAGATTAGCTAGAAATTAGCAAATTTATTTCTTTACCATCGACAAGTGACAGTGAGTGCCTTCGTTTTGACAGTGTTTATACAAATATGGTGGATGGGATATTTGATGTGGCCGAAAATTTCCAAACTGAATTTCATTTTATTATCGGGCAGTACTTAAGGATATGGGGTAGTTCGTAAAAAACTAGAAACGATTTTTGGCCGAATTTTTATTATTACATTATAACGGTAAAATAAATTGAAAAAATTGTTAATATTATAATATAAATAACTATTTACATCTACAATTATGTTCTTATAAATTCAACAATAAAAATTAATCTCCAACGATTTGCCTGAAATTTCGTTTGACATTTCAAGCTCAACCCCAAATTGTGCTCCATAGTCACTATTAGTTATTTATCTATTCACTTTTCGCCTTTTGCGGTGCTGAACTGTACATTAAAGCCCCAAGGTTTTTCCATTACGAACCACGTTCCGCCATTAGTGACGAAATATCGTGAAAATGTATAGAAAAGCACGGTACAGAGAACACAATACTCTCTCTCCTCTTTCAGTCTATCATATAAAAAGGTATATACATTAGTCACAGAATTACGTCACAGGCTATCAGCTGCAATGTGCCAAAATTTTAATGGGAATTCCTTGTCTTCTATATACCTAGTTAAAGCCTTAAAGCCTTTACACTTGTAGCAAATTCGCGTACATAAATTTAATAGAAAAACAAGTAGAGAACTGATTCGAGATAATTTTTTTTAAATATTCGAAACACTCATTCCTTAATGCCCTTGGCTGGAGACGTGGAGAAGAGAAGGAGAAATACTACATCCTATTAAACAAAACGAAAATCACAATGCTTTAAAAAAATTCCCTTATATTTTTAATATTCAAGTCAGTAAAATTTCGCTGAAATGTCTTTATATGAAGACTTTTGAATTAAGAAAAACTCCTCATTTGTTTCCAGGAACGTTCGCGTAATTTAATTTCATCGTAAACAGAAATTTCCATCGGCGAATTTTCCTTCGCTCCTACCAATTTGTAGAATTCAACATGAAACTCGATTTGAATTAAATTCAAAGTTAACGAGACAGTTGTGATGTCATACATATATACAAAGGTCGTACTCCACTCTTCGTCTTTCTGAAAGAAGAAGAAGAAAACTGCAGTAAGAGTTGTAAAACTGACAACAGGATTTTTAGGCAGCACCATCGGGTTTATGGACAACCCACTATTTTTAGATGGAAAATCAGTGCAATATTTAATTTATATTGTAATATGGAGCAACTTAAAGAAAAACTCCGTTTGCATGGTGTAAAACTGCTGGTAACAAACAGGAACTGACGAAACGGTATATAGATATACATATATAAATAACAGCAAAACATAAATTCGAATAACATATTTTTGCAGATTACAACGTTGGGAAAAACATAATTTTCTCGGAAGTCATAAAACTCTGTTATTATATCTACTCCTAGCTGCAAGCAGTTTCTAGATGTACCATACAGGCCCATTATATGTATATTTGAATAAAAACTAAATCAGCTGTTTTAATTATTATTATTATGTAAATCAATTTTATTTGGGTATTGTTTGCTTCTCGAGTACAGCTTTGCAAGGAAAATGAGTCTAATATATAAATCACAACAACAATTTAGAAATTTTGTAAACTTACTTTGATTTGTTTTTTTAATACTGCTTTTTGATTAAGTTGTCCGGAACGCTCTCCTGTTGCTGCTTTACTAGTATTCTTGTTGCAAAGATATTGTAGCTTTGTTAATGGAAAGTTTTTCGAAGGTAAATCTGACTTCGATAAAATTTTTAACTCTCATGTAATGAAAATTTTATTACCTTTGATTACTTTAACCATGCTTACCCAAGGATGTTATATTATAGTCGCTCTCTGTAAAGTGTTCGCTGAATGAAATATCTTAGACGGTTTCTTTCCTAACTTTAACTACTTACAAATACATTCAGATTTAAGTTTTCGCCCTTAGGAAACATGAAATTTGTTCAAATTTTGTTTTTATCGAAAATATAAACTATCGCAAAGTATCTATTTTGTATTATGAACGCATCAAATTCTTATTCTCCCCGCGATTCATATTCTTATTACTCGCATTTTCTACCGAAAGGAGTAATTTTCTCAATAGGAATACGATATCAGAAGATGGTGATATCTTCAAAAGCGAAAGGTATGCTATATTCCGGAAGATAAATATTGTTTGCTGGGTTGCCGTTCTCGTAAGGATTCGTCATTCATCATTACCCCTACCAAAGTTGTTTAAATAAAGTAATCTGAATGTATTAAAGTTCAATTGGCTATACCAAAATTGGATTCAATGCCTTAAAAAGGTATGTGGAATTCACATATACCTTCAGCAGAAAAGTGTACCATAAGTAACCACAAAAATTGAATATAATTTATTTTGTAATAATTTGATAAAATATTTAAATTTATGATAATCAATCGGTTGATTTTATACTGTTATATATTTATATGATTGTAAATTTACAATACAATACAATACAAAAACGATTTATTGAAAGACCCTAGGATATTGTCGTCCCATCCATTTCATTTGGTGAATTTTGAAAATCAATACGTATCTGCACTGTTGGGTATTTTGAACAAACTAGTAAAAATTTATAGACAACGTAAAATTAAATATGTGTAAAAAAAAACTATTGTCTAAGTTATAAAAATCCCTCTCCACTGGAATTTTTCAGTATATTTTTGATAAAGTTCTTTCCAAAGTCATTTTAATGGTTCAGAGATAAATTTGAAATGAAACAGTATTTTCCGTGAGATAAAGGCTTCTGCCGGCATTCTAATTTGCAAAGCAATATAGCATATAATATGTATTTATCACTTTGTCGCGTAATCCATATTTTTTAATTTTATAATGAGCCACATTTATGTTTGCGATTGATTTAATCTAAATCGCAACGATAAGCAAATGAATTAGATAATAGTTAAAGAGTTGTAGCATATATTTCAGCTGCAAAAAAAAAGGCGCACATTATTAAATCATTTACATATATTCATTTAAGTACATTAGTTATGGTTTTTTTTCGAACAAAAATAAACAACACAAAAATAAAATCAATGGAAATAAAAATGGTAGTAAATTTCAAGAGCTCTCCTTAATATTTCCTTTTTTTTATCACCTCCAGTACTAATTACTTGTTTGCCTGTTACAACAAACAAGGAATAAACTAGTCAATTTTAAGAAAACCACTTTTAATATTATGTTTTAACATCTGACTAAAGAAGAAAAAAAAACGGCATATAATAATTAGAATAATGAAATATATATATATAAATATGTATGTTCTTATGTAGATGCCTTTTTTGTCTTTTGTAAAAAAATCAGGCTTTGATTTGGATTCACGATTATTCTCATCATCCTTTTTAGCAGTTCTAACACAAACGTAACTGTTTTAAAATAACGTTACAATAATCCCTTTCTTATTTTCAACTTTTCTGTATAAAACTAAAATACATAAGTAGTAAAAATTGTTTGAAAATCAACAATACGAAACAAGTTAGGCAACGAATTCATTTCTCACTCCAACGAATTATCCGGAAACCCACTGACTTCTGTTTGTTCGAGCACTGGTTGACCGTCAACTACATATGATATGCGTAGTCTCATTCGAAGAACAGCCTAAACGAATTTTGAAAGTGTAGTAATAGGATATTTTGTTTTTTTGTTTTGTTTTTGTAAACTCACTTTTGATGTACTAACAATACGCATTTCCTGCGTTATTGTACCACCTGGTGGTAATAAAGATCCGGATGGTGATAACATTTGCAGGGTAAAACTTTTAGGAACAGCAGCCTGTAAAGTATTGCGTATTCATTATATTAAATAAACATTAAATAGTTCTAATAATTTATTTTATTTTTTAATTGCTGTTTTTTTAAATTTTGTGATATTTTAATATTTTAATTATTTAGAATGCGCATTAACCTGGTCACTTTATATGCACTTCGAGGCTTAATGTTCTTTCAATTTGTTAAAGGATAGAATAATTGAATTTTCAAGCTTTTGAAAGCTTGTGAAAGCCATTACAGATGCTTCTCCAACAGTCTGTGGATCAACAGCTTAAGCTGAGAATAAGTTTAGTTTCAAAACAAAGTTCAGTATTATCATAGTGGCACAAGAACTAGATGTCGCATGGCATACTAGAGTATACAGATTATGAAATGGGTAGTGTATTCTGGAATGGACCATAACATGTTTTAGAGCGTGCCGAAAGCAAATGTTTTTATAAAGCAGTTTTGAATACATTTAATCGACTTCCTCAACACTTCAGATATGAAAAAATATGAATCACTCGACGTATACATCATTTAAAATGTTGTGGTCCATTCCGAAATCGACCTGCCGCCATCAATATAAATTATGTATACTTTTTTGGTACTGCATGCAACATCCAGTTCTTGGGACAACTATGATATTATGTAGCAAAAAAAAAGGTAAGGAGGGTGCTCTGGACTTATTTAACATATTAAATGGAGCATATAAGTATACTTTTCGATTCTTTTTACAGTAATAAAGGTACATTTACACATCTAGAGAAAAGTCTAGCTTATTCTGTTTAAACTTGAGTAAAAATTACAGTTTAATAAAGCTCTAGCTTAAGTGGTCAATGAAGTGTTTCTACTGGAATAGCTGCGAGTCAAGTGTAAAATAATATCGCATATTTTAGTCGCGTGAAAATTCATGCTTCGCGTGCGCGTTTAGTCGCTGTTTGTTCTGCGCCTACATATGTATGATTCAAAGTTAGAATCAGGAGGAAAAATAAAAGAAAATGTTAAAAGATTGAATTTTAAAACGTGAGTAAAGTGGAATATTTAAAATTTGTTAGAAGAATTGGGAATAGAAGATACACAACTCTATAGAAACTTTTTTTCGCATGTCTCATAATGATTTTGATGATTTGCTAGAAAAAGTAAGTCTTTTTATTACGAAAAATTACATGGTTACGACAAAAGCTGTAGCAATCATGACTGTTTACGAAAAATTGTTGTACTTGTTATTCCTGACCGATAATAGTTTTAAACCTGCAAAAGCAAGCACGAAAGCTTGATACTCTTTTTAGATAACAAACTATAAAGCCAGCTCGGCTTTTTAATTTTTCTAGCCGAATATAGCTGATTTCAAGGCTGGTTATTTTTTTCGAGCGAATATGAGAAGTCAATTTGGCTTTTTACTTTATGAAGTGATTAATAACTGGTTGAAAGAATCTTTTAAATTTTTTAGCCAATTGAAGAGGTCTGTAAAAAACTGTTTGAAAAATAATGTTTTAATTTTTTTTTTATAAAGATTTTAAGCGAACAGTTAATATATTTCGCAAATTTTCTTCCGACAAATTGCAACGAAGATCATTCGAAATGATTTTTAGGGCTGAAAAACTCCGACTTGTATTGGGGGGCAGCGTGGAAAATGTGGGCCAAATTTCGTAGAAAAGGAAATGAATACTTCTGGAATACCCAGTACTTAAGAAGATCGCCATCAATGTCGACACATGTTGTCAACGGACACCTAGATTGAAACAATGCCGTTGTGCCGTTACCACGTTGTAGTACCGACAAAGTGTTTGAAAAGCGAATAGAGTTTTCATATCCCAGTTACTTTTAATGGAAAAGAAATTTTTTCTCTAGCCAAAAAATGCAGCTCGGCTTGAAAAAATAAGAAGCCAGCTTGGCTTTTTATACTCCCTTGAACAAATAACCAGCTTCAAAACCTGTTACTTCCAGCTCGAAAAAAAGCCAAGCTGTAACTTTAAATTATTTTATGATAGAAACTGTTATATTTATTAAAAAAAAGTTAAGTTTTCAAAAGATATACAGGAATCAAAACGGGTTCCACGAGAAATATTTTGGTATATTCCACTAAATGGCACGATCATAATTTATCCCAGCTTTTTTTTTTGTTATAATTTTCAAAATACCAGATATTTTCAGCCCCTATTCACTAGTGATGTAAAATTTGCGTTTTCACTATGCTCTAAGGTAGAGTAACAAGGATTTAACGAGAGGACTATTCTCTAGCTAGAGTAAAGCTTTAACATCTAGAGCACTTGTAGAGCTATTTAGCTAAATTAAAAGACTTGCTAGAGCAAAAAATCTCGCCATGTAAATTCATCTTAAGAGACAAATTTTTTTTTCTCTTGACTAATGAAAATTGTTTGTCCAAGACTTTTGACACTACCGCTATTAAAATTTCTCAAACCCTCTAAACTATGCTGAATTAGTGTTCATGGAAAAGATAGTTGAGTTGAGTTGAGTTAAATTCATAATAACTCCACGAAGTCAGTCAAATTGAATTAAGTTTTGCATAAGCATTTGTAAAAATAGTGCGAATGTATGTATGTTTTATCAGTTTTGTCCAACTCAAATTAGGTTACTACATAAAAATTATTTCAGATATCAATTCAACTAAGAAGAGATCATGGAAACAGAATTGAGTTAAATTAGCCAACAAGACCCAACTCAGAATCAACTCATACTCATGGAAACATGAGTACAAGATTCCACTATTAAAATAATCCCAACTACTTGTAGATTAAAATAATTCCTTTTATTTTAAACTAGGAGGAGCCCGCCGGTGTTGCCCGATTATATAGATCCCTAGATGGGTGTGATGAGGGTTGAAAGGGGTGAGGTGGGTATAGATGCATAATATTTATGCTAACATCTGACACGATCGCGCGATTCCGTACTCTAGGGTTTCACTCTGTGTCTGTATGTGTGTAGTGCGTGCATACGTTCATGTGTGTGTAGCTCTCTACATCGCACGCTCTCAGTCAGTGCCCAAATATACGTATAGTTAAAAACGAGATTTTTACGAAGGAGTGATTGGTCCCATTTTCGAACTTAAATTTCCTTTATTTTAAAAAACGCCGTGTACAAAATATGAGCTCTGAACGTCGACGCGTTTTCCAAGTATATAGTACAAAACCACAGTTTTTTATGGCAACATCAAGAAGGGGTTGCTCGAGTTAGACCATTTTTGAAATTTTATTTACTATTTCTATGAACACACCATGTACCAAATTTTAGCTCTCTACGACGCGTTCTCAGGCAGTCGAATAAATAGTTAACCCTGGAGTGCTAACCAGTTTTAGTATTCACTTATATGGTCATCATGAGTAAAAATTACTCACACACGAAAAAATTATAAACAAGAGTTGAAATAATTTAGCACAATACAATAACACCAAAATGAAAAAACAGGATTCTTGCAAGAATAATTTAAGATTCACATAAACAAATTTGAATTAATAAGGTAAGAATAATTAGAAATGAAAGTAATTACAATTTGTAAATTTTTCCTCATGAATTGATTATATACCACAACTTTAGTCTTATAGTGGGTTCACGGGAACATGAGGCCTATGGGGAATAGGAGGGCTGACCTGCTTTCTAGTTCTCCCTCCCTTGAACTAACAATCACGCTTCAGGCAATGCACTTGCGAAATGGAGAAGCTGTGGTCATATGTCGGGAAGAGCAGCACAGACTTTAAGTATAAAGTGAGTAAAATTTACTCGCGGTTAGCGTTCCAGGGAACGAAATTTTTGTATAGCAACACTAAGGCGTTACCAATACCAATTTTACTTTCCCTAAAAACCTTATTCGGACTATTATGAACATTAAAAAAAAAAATTAGTCAATCGATCCAGCCATTCTCAACGATTACTAACGAACACTATTCATTTTTATTTATATAGATTAAGCTATAAAATATGAAAATTTTCTCAAGCCTAATTTTTACTGTTACCTTCCCACAACTCTGAGTTGTCAAGAACGTCATAATATTAACTTTTACTAAATTAATATCAATGTTATTATTATGTACATACATATATATGTATATACGTACTAGTGAATTCGTTTTATTCAACTTAAAGTACGAAAAAGTATGAAAATCAATTATACCTGAAATAAATATTGCTCTATCGTAGTTGATGAACTGTTTGTAGTTGTCATAAATATCTGCAAGCACCCATTATTCTTTAAAGGCGCCAATTGAACTAAAACACCATTTTTATCTAAGGCCGTTAATTTGGGACCAGTAGACTATAAGAAAAAAAAAAACAATATATTCATGGAAAAAACTGTGAATATACTTTTATCCTCAACACTAAATGTAAATACTTACATTATTTATTGTATCGTGTAACGAAAGATCACCCAAAAACGTATTTCCCATAATACTAGAATCAGCCTGTTGTGTTGTATTTAGATTAAGTCCAGTCAAATTTGTAACTGAGGAAAAATCATTTCCATTCGAGGTGACATTTTCTCCTATTACTGAATTATTTACAGTTGGTGCAGTCATATCGATTCCACCCAAAAGATCTAATAAATCTTGATTATTCGGTTCTGATGGTATTATATTAGCATTTTTAGAATTTTTCCGTTGAACACTAGAATTACTAAGTTCTGATGGTATATCAGTTCCACTTAGCAAATCTAATAGTATATTCTATAATGGTATATTATAAAAGGAATGAATTAAAAAAAAATGTAATGTCATAAATACTTACAGATTGATCACCAGAACCAAGAATTATATTATTTTCAGTCTCATCAAGACCATTTTCTATAAGTTCAGAACAATTTTCCTCAAGAGAATTACCATTTTGCGGTGATATACGATTTATCTGTAACGGTGGCATTTTTTCTAGAAGTGCTGGTCTTAAATGACTTTGTTGTCCAAACAGTTGAGTAAATTCCACACCTCTTTGCTGTAAATCAACATTTAGATGGCTTCCAAAAGATTCGATAAGTGTTTTTATTTCACTAAAATTTAAAAATTATTAATCTATATTTATTATTAGTTATTTGAATAGAACTTACTCCTGATTTGAACGAAGTCTTGTACTTAACTTTGCCAAAGAAACTAAAGCGTATTGCTTGCTTGTGGTGGCAACTTGAGCTGATGTTAAGAATTTATGGTACATCGCTACAAGTTCACTCTCTGTGGGTTTATCTAAATCTGAAATGAAAATCAATAAAATAAATTAAAAATCTTTTATGAATGAAATTCATACAAATATTTTTATTATATTTAAAATTAAGAAAATTTGTTCTTCTTGTTTTTAATTTCTGTTGTAGAAGCTTTAAAAAAAAATTTCGGCTCGGAATGCAGAATATTGGGGTTATAATTAAGTATAGGACATAAATGAGAAGATAATCCACATTTATCTATCTGAACAAAGAAATACCACGTATGGATGGCTATCTGGATATATAAATAAAAGAGAGAAATAACACTGAACTCATACATCATGTTTGAAATCTTATGCTACTAACTAAACAAGATGTAGACAAATTTTCGAATGCTTTTATATATAATAATTTGTGTATCTCTCTTTGGCTTTTAGAACTTGTGCTATTCTTTTGGGCATACTATCAAACAAATTACCCAAAATATTTACATTAATATTTGTCCTTTCGGCCTAAACTTTTTCCAATGTTCTGGGGTATTTTTGTTTGCTATATATAATACACCATTGTAAAAATGGACTATAATTCTCTCTAATGTATTGTGGTTTGGTGATTGTGCTGGCCATGGTGATGGTAGCAATATATCAGTGGCGACGCGTCAAAGGGTTCAAGGTATTCACTGAACACCCAGCGTGTAAACATATATTTTTCTAGTTGAAAATAAAATAAAAATAATAAAAATTCATTTTATCTAAATTTTCCCTATTTCCCAGCACTCATGCCTTTGCATTGCTTATGACGGCTGTTCAGTATCTTAACTGAACGCTAAGGAGAGTATCAATATGTACGAATGCAAGAAACAGATATTCATTCTGACGACTGACTTATAAGAATGGACTGCGCGATGATTTGCTATTTCATGTCGCACAAAAAATATTGTGTTTCTGTATATCAGAGTTTGAGCACCCTTTAAAACGTTTAATGTAAAAAACACTTAAAACTCAAGCAATCAGATGAAATTTCACACCCGAAAATCGAATTAACTAAATTAATTCTTGGTTTCAAGTGATATTTAATTTTCAATAGGTTATTTTTACATGAATTCTGTGTATGGGCAAGAGAGACAGACGGAGCATGGTAAACACTTTCTTTACCGTATTCTTCCTGCGGTGATTGCACCTGCAGCCAATATAAAAACATCAAATGGCATAAGAAAACGTTCAGTAAGCGATATTTTGTGTTGGTAGCTCCAACTCTGCTATAGCGCGAAAAAGAAAACTATAAAACTTGTGCCATTCTTTCATATAGAAAAATGACAATACGCTTAGTCCATTGTTATAAGTCTGTGACTCTGAATAAATTCCTAAGTTCCCCAGTTCCCCATTGCATTGCTTGTTGCTGTCGATTACGTATATAGACTAACAAGGTATTACTTTCCCGCACCATAGATTCGGAGTTTTGTGTGTGACATCACGCGAATTAAATCACATCGGGTCATTCTATAGACAATCGACAATAATTGTGTAAATTTGTGCATTGACTGATTCTGATTTTGATTATATTGTTAATAGTATTTTGCTGAAATATTTTCTGTTTTTGTCCATTTTTGACGGAGATACGTTATTTTGAAATTTGAAAGTGTCAAATTTTGCTTAGCAGGAGTAATTTCAAAAACTTATATCTCAGAATGCACACATCGCAAGCCATGAAAGAAACGCTTTTTATTTAAGGAAGCTTTGAGGTTTCTGAAAAAAATTAGTTGGTCTTTTCTGAAAATTTGTTTTCAAGGATAATGGATATGTTCGTTATCCTTGAATATCTGAAAAAGCCCACTTATTTGTTTTTTTATTTTTTTATTTTAATCCTTAATAGCCCAGTCAATAGGGACTAAATAAGGCCTTTGCCCTACAAAAGGTGGGGTAGTTGTGATTTTTATATATGTTATTCAGTTCCGAGCCCCGATCCAAGTTTAGACCCTTGGGGGACTCCGCACAGTCTGCCATCTTGGATTAAAAGTACTAAAAATTGGTTTTTCAAAATAATTCCTCAACGGTTGATCCTACGACAAAATTGTAAAAATATAAATTTGAAGGAGACTAAATTCCCTACATGTTTTGCAAAAACACTTTTTTTGTAAGTCTGATGTGTAACGAGTTGCAGCGGCGGAAACATGAACATTCTTCCAAAAAAATGTATACATATAGTACCATTTATACAAGGTGTTTCGTCCATGGTGGTCCATAGGACAGGAGGTGATAGTAGTCACCTAGTCAAACAAAAAGTTGTATGGCAAGGGAGATGCGGCATCTCAGCCATTTCGGCGTTACAGGGTGATTAAGAAAATTCGATATTCTTTCACAAAATACCCTGTATTTTAAAAGGTACAGAATGTACGGCCACTTACAGAGCTTATTGTATGCAAAACTTCATGACCTCTCCAACGACTGCTCCACCAGAGCCGTACTCCTCTCCCCTCAGGAGTTATGGTGGGCTAATTTTGGATTTTCTTACCTTTTTTTACTTCGACATTTTTTTTTTTACAAAAAGGTAGTTAACATAATTTTTTTTATAAAAATTGTAAATTGTGGACTCTCCTCTTTAATTCGACCTATTATATCTATCTGCTCACTTTAGCCGTTAAACAGTTATCAGCTCATAAGCTTTTCAGGTCATACCGAAACTAGATGATATTTGTTTAAAATGGCTTGATTCAGTAGCTAAGGGAACAAATTATCTTTAGTTTAGCCCACCATAACTCTCGAGGCAAGTACGATGAAAGATGCTGCAATGCGCGTTATTTCACTCGCAGAATACATGGCTAAAACTAAACATTTTGAAAACATTTTCCACACAAACTTCCTGTCAGATGTTTGACAAAATGTTTCACAAACATTTGTCAACTACTTATAAAATGTTTGCCAAATGTTTGAAAAATATTTGTTATGTGTAGTTCAGAGTAGTTGTATGTACTTTTCGTCATTCAGAATGAATCCGTTTCAACCCATCATGCAAAGATTAACAAAGTATGACCGAATTATCTATCAATTGGTTGCTTGCCTCATTTGGCGACAAATGTCACAAATTTGTTCGTCTCAATTTCAATCGTTCTTATCAAAGTGAAAAATATTTTCTATTTGGAAATATCTTTGCTTTTCCACTCGCAATTAATTAGTTTTCCCGAAGTGATTTAAACGAAGAAACTAATATTTTGTTAAACATTTTAATATATTCAAATCGTATTTCAGTCAATAAAATACGAAAAACTCGAAACAAATTCGCTGGAAAAGACATTGTCTCCTCATGACGTAGCAACACAAAAAGTTTCTCTCGAATTGGCCATAGCCCATACCTTGTTATATTTATATCATGGTTTCAACTCGTTTCAACCCAGGAGAGGAACAACAAGTAATTTTTAATTAAAAAAAAGTTTTTAGTTGCCTGCACTACTTTTAATTAATTTCACAAGAAAACTTTTATTTTTGTGAACTTAATTTAAAAAAAAAGTTCTGACTTAAAAAATATTGTCTGATCTTCAATCCCGAGCAGACTCGAGTATTCCAGAAACTTATCACAAATGAACAATTCTCCCCCCCCCCCTTCAAAAACAAACAAATTAGACAATGAAGCTCCAGTTTTGACTCCCACTCCCACTTACTCCGCTGTTAATATCTTGTTCTTAAGAAATTACGCTACATGTACACGAATTATAGACATTTATTACCTTTTCTATATAATAGCTGTGTTCTTTTGTGTACCTTGTTCTAGAACACCCATATACTAGAGAGAACAAATTGTTCTGTCGATTGAAGCGAACTATTTATACTGTTCGTTTCATTTAGAAATCTTCTATAAAAATGTATCAGGCGTACTTTTGTATATCTTTTGTTCTGTCCTGTTCTGGGGATATAAAAGAACACAGCTATTCTAAGTGTAAAGCGAGGTTCAAAAAAACGCGTGCCGTATAGAGGTAGGAAATAGGCATTTATATACATCAGTACTATTCTTAAAATTCTATTGACACAGAGCTTTTTCATAAGCTTATCTCTTATATTTCACAAAAAAAAAGCCTTGATGTTTGGACAGATTAGATTGACCGCTAATTACTGCTTTATCCCCATCCTTTTGGAAATATGTTGAATACAAGTCAAGCAAAAACTTTTTAATAATTTAAATAATTTTAATTTTAATATTGTATATATATAATATATTAATTATTCCAATGCCGTTGAAGTTTATTATGATCATATCCGAACTAATTTATAGTAAAAAAAAACACACACACAAACACACAATTTTCAGTTACCTACGTTATCTATCTTAAAAGTTTTCTGTTCTTTCAACAAAAAATTAAGAAGTTCCATTTTCATTCTGTGCAATGTGGGTCATCAAATTCACCTCTCTCAATTTTTCTTAGGCAATGTTCGTGAAATCTCACAGCTGCATTATGAGTTTCGAGACTCTTTGCATGGAACTCAGTTTGGCCAATTTCTTTTCGCTTTAGTTTCCTCAGCAATTCTTGTTCTTTTTTATGAAAATAAGATTCTTCCAAGCCTTCGGCCCGTTTAGTAAAAGCTTCGCCTCTGTGAATAGCATCCCAAGAATTAGAAGAACCCTTGCGCATGTGACACTGTTTTACAGCATTTTTGATATTCTTGAATTGAAAGGAGATACATCTCCATTGGAAGATCATTGCAGATATTTTATACGTAACGTGAATTTAAATTTAGAAATTGTTGAAATATTTTGACATTTAGAATATGCACATACTGAGATTCAATATTCCGAAATAATAGATCTGTTCAGGTACTCGAATTTGTGTGAATGCATTAGCACATTTTCACCCAAAAGCACCCAAACTCTGTTCACGTACTCAGAAAATTGGGGAAAAAATGTAGACGTCACACTTCCCCTTCAATAAAGTTTTAGCCCAAAACTACCCAAGGAAAAACTCTGTGTAACTTTTGTAACAACTGTCAAACACATGAAATTTGAAATCGAGAATTGTCAGTAGCTCAAACTATCAAAGGAAAAATGGAAAAGACAGCAGAATTTGCAAATGATGTGCACTGTTTGCCCAGGTCGTATAAAAATTTACAAAATAGTAAGTAAAATGAATAGATATGTTATGTTTGGCATTTTATTTTCAAATTAAAGTTGTTAGCTTGACAGTTTGTAGTTGTCAATTTCGCTTTTTGCCCAAGAGCACACAAAAGTTGTTCATGTACTTTCCAAATTTGATAGCTTCCCCTCTCTGCACATTTTCACACAAAAAAGCCCAAGAACAAAAACACCTGAGAAATACGTGAACAGACCTAATGTGTGCCATCGGATAAAAATTAAAAACATGATACAAAGATAATCTTTGTATCATGGGATAAAAATGAATAGCAGGCAGAAAAATATGACATAATTAAATGGCTTGGTGAATACGGCCCTTAGAATATAGAGAGTACAGGAAATGTTATAAGTCAAATTTTGTGTTAGTATCTGTTGCCCCTGTAGTGAACGCTCAGTACAGCCGTGTAGTAGAATCAATATAGAGAGCGGGGCAACAAGATATATGGTTGAAAATATTACGTTTGCTCCCATCGAAAATGTTCTTATTCGCTGTCACTACGCCACATACCTAAGGAATTTCGCAGCTGTCACAAACGTAAACAAATCTAGGTGGAGGAAGGATTTTTCGATATTTCGACAGCTAAACATAGAGTTGTCTCTTTCTTGAATGTAATGCTGAGCTACTTCGTGATACTCTGAAAAATCCACGCTCATGCACACGAATTTTACAGGTATCAACACTTCCTGTTGTCTCTATATTCTAAGATACGGCCTTAAGGGCCTGTAAGAGAGGGTTAGGGCACACTCAAAATTAAATTAAAATTAAATTTGGGTTATTTTACGTTATAATAACGTATATATAACTTTTAACTAGTCGTAACCATTGAATAAATAACTAATAAGGAAACGGGGTATCGTGCGAATACAGTGTACGTGCTTAAGCAATTCAATGACAGTGTGATCTATGGTTGGGGGGGGGGGGGATGACAAGAGGGCATTCTGCCTATTTTACGTCAATTCAACATTTCTGACATTTCATATTACTTGAAAATAAGTTTCGGATTTGAGTTCGCGATATTTTGAAAAATAATTAATTAAACGTGATTTTTATGAATAGTAGTGCGAAATAAGTGCGGAATATTTCTTTTGTGAACGACATTTTGTGTAATAGAGACTCCGGAGCCTTAAAAAACAGTAAAGTGCGCTGTGCTGTGCTGCAGGAACAAACGGCGTTATTGTCGTGGAAAAGCATTCTTCAAGTAAGCTTAATAGCTTTAATAATTAATTATTGTGTTTAAAATAAAATAAAAGTGAAATATTAATAAGAATAAATAGCCATGGCAAAAAATTTTACAATTTTCCAATGCCGGTTTGTTTGTTTACAATTGATTTGTAATTGCTGCCTAAATTATGTCAGTCATACAAAGGCAACGCCAAGAAATATCATCTGAAAATAAGGGGGTGCTAAATATTTGTTTATTTTACATAGCAATTTGGATTATAAAAAATGTCCCCGTTCAAAATCTCACGATTTCATTACTGCAATGACGAAACAAATACAAACACAGCACACTAATGCATGTCGCCGAGTTTCTTACGTTTTCACCCGATATGCCGTGTCCTTATTAGTTATTTATTCAATGGTCGTAACTAGCCACTAGAGCCTTCTTTATTGAGGTACAGTTTCCAAGAGAATGCGACCGGCGGCGACGGAATTGCGCGACGGAAATACGTTTACACTGTTCACAGCGCGATTACGCTTAGTGTAGTTTCCTTCCTACAATTACGTCCGTAAAAATTGCATTAACTCTATTGCCTCGTCTCCAGATAAGTGCTTTTTCCAACGAATTACGCCGTCGCATCTTTTGGATAGTAGGGGCATTAATAAGAAGCAATAAATTTGGGTTACATGGAAGAAAGTTTTTGAAATAAATAACGGTATTTATGAAATTTGTGTGTAAAAAAAATCAAAATTTTGGAAATATTTGAGAATAATTTAAAGATGCTTAATTAACAAATACAGAGGAACACACTTTTCGACAGCTACTATTATTGGCTATTTAATAAGCCAACAATATCCAAAATCTATAGGGTGGCTCAAAAGTTATACTCATTTATTCCCATCAGGGCTCACGAATATTGGCGGGGTATGTGGAACAATTTTTTGATCAGCTTACCTCAAGGAATCGCGTGGTATACCGGAAGATATCTTGATCTGAATCACCCTGTATATAATATCTTGTACAGCATTCCATTTTTTTGCCATCAATCTATCAATATTTTTTACTTTTGTCACATTTAAAAACACACATTAGCTATGTTCTTGGTTCCGTGCAGTATACTGCAGAACACAGGTGATGACTTTAATTCTTACAAAACACTAAACCAAAAATCAAGCTCTGTTTTGACATTTTGTAAAGATTCAAGTCTTGACAATATGTTTTCTCTATACTTTCAAACCCTTTACTCAGAGAGTGTCTCTGAAGAACACCAATTCTTTAGGAATCATCGATTCCTAAATTCTCCCAACGATCCACATCCTATCATTCCTATCTCTTTTCCACGCCCTCCCACTAGTTTAGGTTATGTATATGGGTTCCGCCAGAAGTGCCTGGCCTGCTTCACTTAGACCACCAGTGAGTCTATTGTGCCCCTTGTCCTCAAAAAATATTTTTTAAAGTTTCCTAATCTATCCTGCTTCCCTTAGGAAAATCAGGATGCGTCTGAGCTCTTTTCTTTGCAACTCCCACAGACTTGAAAAGAAGTAGCTACCAAATAGCCTACCTCTTTTGTTCATCCGAGCAGGAAACTGGCAAAGCACGTGTTGGACGGACTCGATTTCCTTCGAATCCTTACACCTACTTCGCTTGTAAAGCTTGAAAAACGAATTTAATACTGAACAAAATTCTGCAAACAAAAATTTTTTTAAACTGCTGCAGTGGAAGTGGAATGAATGATGGCCTGGTTAGATGGTTACACTATTGACTATCATGAAAGAAAAACGTCGCTGCAGCAGCTATTTTGTTTACAGTGATAAAATTCTCAATGTAGTGTAGCGTAGAGTTCACTTGCAAAGTTCCAAAAAAAACCATAGCTTTTAAACCATACCAAATCGGACTCTATAAGTATGTCACTGTTGAAATTGTTAGTTTTAGGATCCTCTATCATTCTAATCATTTTAGACTTCTATGAACGGAACACTCTGTATATTCCAAGCAAAGATACAACTTAAAAACACTTCTTATTACATCTAAGCCATAGTATAAGATTAACAAAATATACCCCATACAAAAGCAATCAACACCATTACAATTTTCTTACTTGGCGCGAAAATTTTCCACAACAAAAGCAACACCCAGTTGGAAGTTGTGGAGGAATTTAAATATCTTGGGATTGTTGTGACAATAAATTGACCCCACATAAACAAATTATGTTGTAAGATAGCGAAGAAACTAGGCATTATGAAAAGAATTCGCAATTTTCTAGTTCTCAAAAAAGCAATTTACGTTTATAATACCTTGATCCTGCCCCACTGTGACTACTGTGCTACAATTTTGTTCTGTGGAAATACGATAACGGTAAATAAACTACAAAAATTACAAAATAGAGCGATGCGGATAATTCTGAAATGTAGTAGACTGACACCTGTTGCTGTGATGAAGGAATAGCTGAGCTTGATGACTGTTAAACAAAGAATTTGCTACAATGTGCTAATATATATTTTTAAACTTGAGAATAATCTATTGCCTAATTACTTTATAAATGCAATACAATATATAAGTGAGACTTTTAGATACGAGATAAGAAATAGAGATGATTTTAGAGTAATACCATTTAAGAAAACAAAAACACAAAATATGCTAATGATAAATGGTTTGAAAATATTTCATAGCCTAACTGGGGAGTGTAAAATTGAAAAAGACTTAAACTTAAGAGATCGATTGTTGAAGTGGTTAAATTTAAGTACTAGTCATGACTAAAATGTCGTAATTATAAAAGGAAATTATCCGATAAACCATAAATAAAAAACAAACAAAAAACATTTGTTTCTTCCGTTTCCTAAGTGTAAATTACTCCGTGAAAAGTGAATAAATATCGTCTTTTCTGCTTCCAAAAATTCATGCATTTCCAGTATTTCGGGATACACACAATTTTTATGATAAGTTATGAAGAGTAGTAAATAATATAAAAATCTTCTGATGTTTCGCGCTTGCAAAAAATGTTAAAATAGAAATCAAAAGAAAATTTTATAATTTATAATTTTCAGAACTCTTGATAAACTTAATTTTAATTTTTTTTTTTTATACTTTATGTGCCCCCTGTAATTCATTAAAAGGCAGATGATTATATCCCAACCACATGCAACATTGTCCACTGACACTACTGAAATTGCTCACATTATAATGGGATTACCTTGTCTACAGTTTTTTCTTTTTCGTTTAACTACTTTATTCTGCTGAACTTCAAATAATAAGTTATACGAAATATTAAAGCAAAAGTGAAACTTTAAATTCAGATAATTATCACACTCACGCCAACAAAATTTCTACCACGTGAAATAAAAAAAATGCAATCCATGTTAAATAGATAAGTCAGTGATCCCAATCCAAACCATTTGTCGTAAAAAAAAAGCAACCTTTAATCGGCTAAAAATTTATAAAAGTTTTTTGTGCTTTCCAAAGTAGTTTTATATTCACTATGGACTACAACTCGGGTCATCGTAGATACCTCTTTTAAATTTACTCAGACATATTTCATGAAATTGTGCAGCTTCCTTATGATTTTTGAGACTTCTTTTATGGTATTCCAATCGACCAATTTCTTTTGCTCTTAACCTCCTTAACAATTCCTGTTCTTGTTTTAGAAAATAGAGTTCTTCTAAGGCTTCCCCCCTTCTACTAAAAGCCCCACCAGCTTGGCGAATCGCACCACTGGAATCAAGGAGATGACGTTTTATGGTATTAAAATGTGTTAATGCATTTTTCACATTCTTGAGTTGAAAAGAGAATAATCCGGATTGGAAAAGAAACATGGCCAATATTTTTTTAAACTACATTAATTTTAAAAAGTTCTATTTTTCATAATAATTTATACACGGTGTTGATAAAATTTGACATTTAGAAATATGCGTACTGAGACCTAAGTTTCTGGAATCGTGTTTTTTTTATTAGTAACAAGCAACTTACGACTGTTAGGCCCATATACAAACATGTGTGATATGGACCGCTAATACTACTGAAATTGCTTACATTATCATGGTATCACTTTTCTATAGTTGTCTCTTTTTGGTTTAACTACTTTATTCCGCTGTACTTCAAATAATAAGTTCTAGAGGAAACATACCATAGTTCAGTGGATATTCCATAATAATTTGGAATATTTGGAATTTGTTGAACTTGTAATATGAATATTAAAGCGAAAGGGAAACTTGAAATTCAGATAATTATCAAACCCATACCAACAAAATTGCTACCATATGAAATAAAAAAGATGCAATCCATGTTTAATATTATGTCAGTAAAACCAACCCAAACGATTTATCGTAGAAAAAAAAAACAACTTTTAATCAGCTAAAAATTTATCTTAAAAGTCTTTTGCTCTTTCCAAAGTAGTTTTATATTCACTCTGGAGTACAATCCTGATCGTATATACCTCTATCAATCTTACTCAGGCATTTTCTGTGAAATTTCGCAGCTTTCTTATGATTTTCGAGAATTTTTGTATGGTATTCAAATGGACCAATTTCTCTTCTTCTTCTTAACTTCTTTAACAATTCCCGTTCTTGTCTTAAAATATAAAGCTCTTCTAAGGCTTTCGCCCTTGCACTAAGAGTCCCACCAACTTGGCAAAATTCACCACTGGAATTAGAGTAATGACGTTTTATAGCATTAAAATGCGTCAATGCATTTTTCCAATTCTTGAGTTGAAAAGACAAAAATCCGAATTGGAAAAGAAACATGGCCAATATTTTTTTAAACTACAGGAATTTTAAAACGTTCTATTTTTCATAGTAATATATACAGAAATTGTTGATAAAATTAATTTGACATTTAGATTATGCATACTGAGACTTTATGGAATCGTATATTTATTTTTATTTATTCGTAACAAGAAACAACTAAGGGCCGTAAACACTAACGACGATTATCCACTGACATATATATAAAGTGAACTAACTGATCTCCTGTTTCATGTGGCACCATTGAATCAATAACTAATAATAAGTTAATTAATAATTAGTTATTTATTCAATGTGTGGCACCAGTTTTTATTTGGAAAGTATGCTCTCACTTCAATACTACCAACTGTCGTAAACTGGTGCTATATTTTAATTATTTGGAAATTTACTTATATGCATGTCAGTGGGCTTTACCGAATTTACCACAAAAGTATTTCGTACTATTTGTATTGTTAAAATATAATTATGAGCCGAAGGGAGTGTTTTTCACAAGGCTTGTTTTGATTACCAAGTTGCCAGTTCTGAAAATACCGGATGAACTTCAAGCAATTTCTCGTTTCCAAACGTTACAATTCAGTGGGAAAGTATGCTCTCACGGAAAGAGACAGAAATATGAAAGTGGTGCCATTTGCTTTCATGCATTTTTAGATCAACGAGCAGTCCATTTATATCTGTACATGTCACTGTGATTATCCAATTTCCTGTGAAAAGATTATTTCTATACGAGAATAACCCTGTTTGCTTTGGACCAAACACTAACTCGTGTAAAACATTTTTTTTTGCTTATGTGACATTACTTTCGGACATTTTCTGTATGTCGAAATAAAGGAGTATATTATGTTTTAAAACAAAAAATGTTGAATAAGCAATATAATGAAGAAAACTAATTTAGCTTTTAGTTTTCTAGTTTTACATAATATTAAAAAAGTTATTAAGTACAGAAAAAAATCAGTACATCCCTAATCGAAGTATCGTTGCCACGGAAACGTGCTAATCTTTGTTGTTTGCTGTAATTGTCGCTTAAATTCAAATTTGGTCATCCTTCGCCTATTCGGAATAATCCTCGAATAGAAATTATATCCCTGGCAAATCTCAGATAAAATATTACACCGGTGTAATACGATGGATTAAATCTCGTGTAATCTTGGTTGGTGTGCATTACACGTGAATATGGTTTATTCTGGTTAGTGTTTACGGCTCTTAGGCTTTTAGACCCATTATATTTAAAAACACTGTTACTTGAGTAATAATATATAATAAGAGCGGGCGACTAAAATTCATACGTCATTTCATTAGCAACATTTTCTACCTTATCATACTCTCATAACATCGTTGATAACTTATTCGGAAGTCTGCCGGCTTTCAGTGGTGTTGGGTGTTGCGGGATGGCCTCGAATGCCTTAAAAAAACCGGTTAACTTACATTATTTCCTAAAGGCTTATTTGGCAGCAGAGAATAATGATTTCATGAATGGTAAAAATTGCAGACAATTTGGCTGTAGTGAAAGTGGTGGCAGTCGAAAAAAAACCCGCGAAAATGTGTATAACTTACGTCATACCATAAAGGTTTGAACAAAAATAAATATTTACAGAAAGTCGTCAAAGCGCTATATACGAAAGGGCACAGATAAAAATCTTGATCCAATACCCTGGCAGACAGCGAAAAAGAGAGATAAATCTGCGCATCATTCACATCGCCAGTCTATTTTTTACGCTTAACCAACCCAACTAGTTCCGATGGCTGGTTAAATATCATGATAATTTTATTAAACCGATACCCCCAGGATTAAAAGCAATATTCGAGCAAGCTTGCTTTGGAGTAGCTAGAACGGACCAACAAGTCGTTTTTGAGGTAACCTGCACACTTAATTTTTGAGAAGACTAAGTTCCGATGAAAGATGCTCGTAACTCGTAAAAAAACTTATCTAGACTATCTTCATTGGCGAATGTAAATATGTTTTACCCTATAATACAGCTATAAATATAGAAATTCAAACTTACCGTCAACGTTTTCTGAATACATAAAAAGATCGCCATACTCTCCAATAGCCCAAACAGCTACCTGTAGTAACGGTTGTTTATCTTCACAATGATTTGTAACTTGAAGTGATTCCCAAAACCGATTAGCTATATATGTTTGTTCAACTACTGGACTACTTGATATTAATTGAATTGTGGACGAAACAACATCATCTCGGACATAATTACCCGCCTACAAGTACAAATTGTTAGGATAAAAAACAAAATTTACAATATTCATTATACAATACCGCTATTAAAACACTTAGTTGAGTGTCTAAATGCCAACGTATTGTTGGAGAATAACGTTCTGCAGCAAGAATCATTCCGGAACTACATTGCGCCTTAAACTCTGAATCTGCTTTCTCCAAGAAAAGTAGAAGTTCCTTTGTCATTGTTCTAATATTTTGGGCATTTATAAGAGCAAAGGATAATTCCATAGCTCTTTTCCGAATAGATACATCTGGATCCTTTAAACATTCTAAAATAGTTGTCCTATGTCGTTGAACCGCTGAAGTATCAGCATGCACAGTACGAAGCAACGTATTTAAGGCGACATATCTAATATTTTTGTCACTATTTAATAAAAATCTGCCCAAAATATTCACTGCCAGTACCCGTAAGCCACCTTCCGAACTGTAATTTAATTTATTGTAATTTTTAAAGAAGTAAAAATTGTATATAGTTTTTACCGAATATCCATTATTGATAAAACAGTTTCATATAAAATAGTATTCCCTACGTTTTTACTAGTTTCTGTATTGGTAGCCACCTGTGCTAAAATATCATTCATAGCTTCTGAGGCATCAGGATCGTTATGTCCCAAAATGCGCAACAGTCTCAAAATTTTCACTTGCAAGAATGGATCGCTGACACCGCTTACATCATGTTCAGGTGAATATCCAGCCAAAATTAAATTTTTAAGTATTCGAACTAGATTCGGCACAATCTATAAAAAAAAGGGGATGAATTCTTGTAAATGTGCTTTAATTATGTGCAAAATAAATATCAATAGTCTTTTGCATTGCATACCTCTCGGTTTCCACTATCCTGGCAAGCAACATACAAACATATAATTAAATTTCTTAATAATATTTAACAATACATGCATAATGTACCCGAAAATAATAGAAAATATTTTTAATGTGCATTAGTTGGAAACGATTAGCTCCTAACTACTTACGTTAAAATTATGGCCTGCGGACAGTCTGTAAGTTACTGGGCAATTTGAAGGAGACATTTGATATGATTTGTTTTTACAAAACAGTGTGTCTGTGATAGATACTTTCATTAAGGAATTATGGGTAATAGAAAAACTGTATCGCTAGTAAGATATTTCTTGCTCCAGGAACAAAGCTTGCTGCCCGTATACGTTACTACAAAACATAAATGACTGGGTCCCTCATCAGAGATGTTCACAGGTTACATAAACAGCGTTAGGCCGATCTTGCAGATGAGTCAAAATTATATCTTGACGAGTAATTCACGAGTTGAAGCTTGGGAGAGAACAGTTCAAAGCTGGCGGCATTAAACTGGAACAACCATGATTCAAACCTATTTTTCTAATAATGAGTGTCGTTAAAAATACTCAATTGCTCTATGATCGATCTATAAATACATGCATGTTTTCTAAAATATTTTTCTTCTAGAATAGGTGTCGAAAATCAGGATTACGGCCTTTATTAAACGCATTTTTAAATGACACAATACAAAACTAAGCCGAGCTTCAAAAATATCCGCCTTGTTTAATGTTATACCTTCAGAGCTTCGTACATTAAATTAACAAATATGAACGTTGCTTCTGTTCGGGACAGAAAATACTTGGTACATTCATACAGATACTTCCTTGGGACGGCTTGTGTGGCATGATTTTTGGAAGTTACATTGATTCAGGTGACTGTGTCACTAAAAATTTTCATAGCCTAGGTGAGATTCCAAGGGTTAGGTTAATTTTCAGATTGTGTCAGATTAGAAATAGTAACGTGTTTCTATGAATACATCAACTGTCCGTAGATCGACACATTCATTTCTATAATATTGTAAACTTTTGAGTTCATTAGTATTAACGTTACTTGATCGTGATAATATATCTGCTTTCATAATTTTCAAAGTGTAACAAAAACATTAATGGTCCGGATATAGCCGTTATACTTGAGATTTTGCTCCTTTTCCACTTCTATTCAACCGTTATAGATATTAATCCCTATATAATTTTACCATTCTTTCCAACTAATTACATATTTAGTGTTTAAAACTTTGGAATACAACTTATTTTTGTTTTACGGTAAAATGTTTTGGCACATACGTAATCAACAAATTTAACTAAGTAGCGATTATGCAGCGAAAGCATAAGAAATATTTAATACCCATTACACACACCTTTTTGAAGTGATTAAGTGTATCCACGCTGTTTTCGCACATTTCTGTTATCAATGTAACTCCAGTAATTAGAATACCTAAAAGAAAAATAATATTTTTTTTTTTAAGTTTTTGAAATACATTATCTCACGTACCGTGATTTTTTTCACTTAGTAAAGACCTTGTGGCTGGTAAAAATATTTCCATTAATTCGGGTACTCTTCTTATCACACGAAATGCACATAATGCAGCTTTCTTTCGGATATAGGTATTTGGAGATTTCATTAATCTTTCTACTTCACTTGCCAAATCCCTGGCCATTTCGGGTGAAGCAATAGCCCCTAATGTACAGAGTGCAAGACCGACAACAAATTGTGTTGAACTATTTAGGTCACTGTGAAATAGATAATTGGAAAATATGCATTTGATTTTTTACTAGATTTTTGTTTTTTGTTTTAAACTTACTTTTTTAAGCAGTTTGTTATTAATAAATGAACGTCCTGTCTTTCATCTAAAAGTAGCATCGCACCCAAATAACCTATCCGTTTGTCTGTAAATCGTGAGCTTGCTGTTAACTTAAGACATTCGAGTTGACCAAAATGTGCTGGGTATCCTAACATGTGTATGTACAACAGCTTTGCAATATTCCTACATCTGAAAAACGTTGATATTAAATTTTTAAAGTTATGAGTACTACTCGGTTGTTGATAATAAGTAAGAAAAAATTCAACCAATGACACTTACAGCCCCGCATGGAACTAATAACTATAAATGGAAAGTAAGATAAGACCTACATGGTGCTCTGCTTGTCGTAAGACGTCGTTGTTAATGGCGAATCATAATGAGAGAGGACCAACAGAAAGGATTTAGCAAATAAACCAATATTCTGAAACAGTGAATACTTGAGAAGAGAGATCTCTGCGGTCCCTTAAGAAAATGGAGCTGATTTGTTATCTTCGATTAAACTGAGTTCAGGTTAAATGAGATTTTCAAAAAAAAAAAAAAAAAAAAGATTGGGACGGCAGCTTTGCGCCACATTCCGACTAAGCAGAAAAGTTTTTTGTTTTTATCCCTAACATAAATTTTGCACGCAAAAGAGGATCTAACCACTGCTGAACGTACACTGAATGACTTTGTTCGTTATTAAAAATAAATCAGTCGTAATTAATTGCTTTTATCATAAAATACGAAATACATACTTCGTGGTCACTTGATTATGTATTGGTTTTATCACTTTTAACTTAAATGATATTTTTTTAATGCTTTCGTTTTGAAAAGACAAAAGGAAAACAGTAACTCGAGAAGAAATTAGACACTTCAAAGCATTGAACGACCGACCTTCTTCGTCAAACATTTAGCTCCATTAGCATATAAGGCACCATTTTATATCGCTGAGATTGATTTTGTTTTTATATAACCAAATGATCACCAGCTTTAAAGATTTAAATGATTTATTAGATAATGTTATAAATAAATTTTGGATCCTCTACAAGACTAACATAATTCCTTATTACCTAGCTCTGGTTGAAAAATATTTTGCTTGACCTGGGCATTTAAGATTTAAAAAACACTGTGTGGGGTCATATTTTCAGGAAAGTTTGTGAAAACAACAGTTTATTTCTAAGGATTAGCTCAGTTCCGAACGATTAGGAATAAATTCAAACTTCATACATTCAAAAGTACTAAGCTTTATGTCGATTTCGATGGGACTTCAGTGCAACACCAGTATTGAAATTTTTCTAGCAGTGCAGCACTGAAATGTTCGATGGGACAACTTTTCTAGCAGAAGTGCAACACTGACTTCCCCTACTTTGCACTGGATATTTGCTCGGTGTTACAAATACATATTCAAGTTGAATTGCCATCTGCTGTCAAATTGTACTGTCGCGATTATTTCAGAATCCCATCATTAGCTATGGTTTCTCATCCTGGTTCCAGATTACTCCGAACGTCGTCAATGAACTGGAATCTTTTGAAAGGAAAGTCATTAAACATTGTATTGGCAAATTTAGAAAACCAGACAGCCACAAATGGTACTCTCACAAGAGGTTATATAGCGAGGCCAAAATACCATCGCTAATAACATACTTATTAAGCATATCCGAAAAAGTTCTGGCCAAGATGGAAGCCCACGAAAATCCATTAATTAGAAATATATTTAACACAAACAGAAACGACTCCTTAGATGACAACTACTATGTCACCTGTTAACATGCTGCACGCAGATTCCCGCCCAACTCTCTCGAGTAACACTGCTGGGTATCGAAGAGTACCATTTTACGAGAAGGCATCCACGATAAACTACAGGGGTTAAAGCAAAAGTAAAAGGGAAATTTACTATTTTTATTTTACTATTTTGTTATAGTTTTATTTGTTTGTTTGTTATTTTGTATAGTATTGTTAATATTAGTATTTTCTATGATACTGTTACAGTATAGAGCCTGAGCTCTTGTTATAATAGGTTATGTAATGTAAAGATAGGTTTAGTGTCAATAAGACAATGCGAAATAAATATACACAGGGAGCAAGTGTATGAACACTCAAGCGTTTAATCGTAGCTGTAAATACAAAATGTGATAAACTTAAGGTTAATGTTTTGTGACCTTACTCATATAAGTGAAAAGCGAATGAGAGCCAGGCGAATTTGCGAACCAGGCAGCAATAAAGTTTAAATAGATACATAAAGTCATGTTACGAAAATTATATGTGAATTGACTAAATAAATTACTTTGACTTGACTTTGATTATTTGTGAAATTTTCGAGTTAAATGAATTAAAAGATTTTATTTGGGTAATTTGCATAAAGTTTAAGAAGAAATTTCTTTCTATATATCACTAAAGAACATTTATTACGTTTGACAGTTTCGTGCATATAATACGTGTGTCCACAAATACAAGGAATATGACCGAAATATGTTCGATGGACTTCAGTGCTCCCAGTTCTCAGCTGCCAGAAAAAGTGCAACACTGAAATGGTCCCATCGAAATCGACATTATACCGATTTCCAGTGATCACGTTTTCTAGCCGAAGTGTTACACTTTTCTTGCAGTGCTACACTGAAATCATTCCATTGACCTGCACTGCTAGAAAAAATGTGCGTCAAATGATTCTGGCTACACTCGACCAATCGGCTTTGTTACACCAGAAAACGCACACATCTACATCAGAAATGTCACTACTGAATTTCATTAAGCATCACATATCCATATTCAACCATTGCTCCACAAAATACATCCACAATCAGGCAAAATCTTTTAAATTAAAATTGACTTCATTTTACGTTATTCGTAGAAAACTTCAATCTGACAAATTACATGGATATGAGCTACTTATTTCATTCTCATCGCCATAAAAGTTGTTCCATTGATTGACGTACTTTTCTTAAAACGTCAATGGAAATCGACGTTAGTTCCACACCGATTACGCTGGATTGAAACTTCTCGAAAATTGTTTTAAAAAGTTATAAAAGATTATCGATCACTTAATTTACAAAAATTGAGTGAATACGGTTTCAACACATCATCAGTACGCTGATGTGCACTCAATTTTTTTAAAAAGATAGTGTGATTGATAATCTTTTATAACGTTTTAAATCATTATATTGTATCACGCAATCTCAGCCGAAACTATCCAATTAAAATTGCTAGAAAATAGAGTAAATACTCAAAATAATTTAGATCGATACATGAGAAAAGATATTTCCTTCACTTTCTAAACATCTGATAGTCCAGGTAATAAAAATACAGCGGGGTATTACATTATTATTCATTTTCCGATGTATACCTCGAAGGCATAGAAGGATAGATATAGGAGTAGGGCAAAATTTACCGACTTAGGGCCGTATTCACCAAGCCATTTAATTGAAATTTAATTTAATTTCTGTTTTAGTACTCCTGCAAGAGAGGGTTAGGGCACACTTAAAATTAAATTAAAATTCAATTAAATGGATTGGTGGCCCTAACCCTCTCTAACGGGAGTACTAAAATAGAAATTTAATTAATTAATTGGTGAATACGGCCCTAAGGGCCGTAATCATGCCATTTAATTGATATTTAATTTAATTTCTGTTTTAGTACTCCCGTTAGAGAGGATTAGGGCTCATTTAAATTAAAATTAAAGTTATATATGCGTTATTATAACATAAAATAACGCAAATTTAATTTTAAGTGCGCCCTAACCCTCTCTTACAGGAGTACTAAAACAGAAATTAAATTAAATTTTAAATAAATGGCTTGGTGAATACGGCCCTTAGTGTAGTAGATTCTTAAATAGAGATGTTGATTACCAGCGAATAATAAAATACACAGTGCATATTTCTTTGAATCTTTCAACATAGTAAAGTTCATAAAATGTAGTAACTTAGATGGCTTCGTCATATTGTGAAAATGGCAAGATGAGCAAAGTAGTTTCTGAAGAAATTTCAAGAGGTTCAATACATGAAAAATGCCTTAAATTGAAAATAAAGTGCTGACAATGTTGATGGGCAGAAACGTGCATATGGACAACGTAGTGGAGGCATCAGTGTGATCAGTCTATTTTCTTAACGATTTACTGACAAAATCAACACCCGAATTATTGAATCCACATACATAGGACACTAGATAGTTTCTTTCAATGTCAATAAAATAGAAAAAAAAATCACCTCCAAACTGAATCCTCTTCCCGAAAAGTGCTCCTTATATACGCGCATTCTCTGTTTACAACAGATCTTTCCTCAGCTGCAGTTCGTGCTGCTCGAATTTGTCGAATAAGATCTCTTAATCTTGTGGGTGTAGGCATTCTCACTGCAAGAAGATTCGCATTAAAAATATTGCGTGTAACTAGGTAACTATATGGTAAACAAGAAATCAAAACAGAAAATTTTACAGAAACATGCTAGGAGATCAAAATCATACTTTACCCCTTTCCACGGCCTCATTAAACACCTGCCTTATGGTAGCCATATTAAAGGCCGGATTAAATCTGTAAAAAAAAGGGTTCAAACCCATGCATAACAAATATATTAGGCAAAACTTTATATCAACATTTCAACACAAGAAAAAGGATATATTACCCATGCTCGGAATTCATTGTTTTTATTATCAACAATACAGGAATATGTCAGGATTAATATCTTACACTTCTACTTAAATGAAATTATGTTGAAAATACTCTCTTTCTCTTGACTACAGTTAATTTATAATAAAATGTGAGCAAAATGTTGAAATATCAGGACGACAAAAATATTATCAAAATGTAACCATCACAATCATCTCATTTCACTTCTTGAATGAAAATTAGTTTGCAACAATTCGGCATATTAAAATGAGGCTTTCATTGATTCACAAGAACTTTAAACTGGAACAGGTTGTCTTTTTTGTTTTTACTAATCGTGTGCAGTATAGTGAGGTAAATTCCTAATTTAATTTTTTCTTCGTTTTGTATGTGCAACTTCTAGCAAGAGTGACAACTGTGATAATTATATTGTTCTATTTCTATCCGTTTTTCAGGTAAAATTTCTAGTAAACAATTGCTTTAAATGACAAGGAATGTATAGTTTTTAAGTTTTATAGTCTAAATTTAAAGAAAACTACGAAATAAATCAAATAAAGCCACACGAAATGTACAAAAGTTGCATTCAAGGCGACCGAACACTTTTGTGACGATGACATTTTGTGCTGAAATTCAGCTGGTATTGGCTGAAAATAATTATTTGCCTTTGAATGTTAAATTGACATTGAAGATGGCGCTTTTCATTTTATCGATTTTTGCATCCACGTCGAATGAGTCGCCCTCTGGTGGGGCGTAGAAAAGCACAAAAGCTCGCCACGCCAACTGTAGCCAATAGATTTTTCACCGCCCGGCGCCTACAGAAACCGTTTCCCGAAACCAATGCATCCACGTCGATTGAGTCGCCCTCCGGGGGGCGTAAAAAAAATCTTATTTTTATTTTCATTTTTTAACTTTCTTCGAGAATTTGAAAATTTTTGGACCCATCTTCAGAGAGGTGCCCGCTGTTTTGCTCCGTTTTACCCGGTTAAAATCCGTTAAAACACTAAAAACTAACAATGGTTTTTACTTTACCACTTGTTTAAAAAACATTTTTATTTAAATTCTAAATTATTTTCCAAAAGAATTTTTTGCACGATTTCTTCCAAAATGAAAAACAAAATTTCTCAGATTTCCAATTTTTGCAGGTTTGTATTTTATGGATGGAGGAGCAATTTTTTGCAACTGATCTTGGCTGCTTAAACGACGTTGTGGGTTCAAGAACTTTATGCGGGAATAAGACATGACAGATATACTTTACATTTATTTCTCGTGGCACTAATGACCACCAATGTGTAATGTGACCAAGAAATCAAATTGAAATCTGGGATTAGATTCTTCATGCAATTGAAACTTATTATTATATATTATTTTTATCAAAAATTTCAAAGTTTAATTGTAATATTTCATATACTAAGCACGCACCTTCTATTATTTTCCGGAGGAAGTACACTCCAGTCTGGCTCATAATATGGATACATTTTACACAACTTTACTTTAACGCGAAATAAACATATTTTGATTACGGATCTGTTTTTTTGTTAAGTTATTTAAAACATGTCAATATATCTAAGCAATTTGCAAAGAATATTATTTCAATCGTAAAAACTTGGGCAACTGATAAGCAGAAATTTTATCACAATTTTTATGATAAGAAGATACATAGATAATTTGGTTGATAGTTGATACGTCACACCACAGTGCTTCCAAGTATGTTGAATTTAAGTAGAAAAAAATATTAAATTTACTACATAATATATATGTAGGTAGGTACTTTGATTATAGATTGAATAAATTAGTCTCTTTCTGTGTTGTGTAGGAGATGTCGCTACTTGCAAAAATATGTTACAGACACTTATTTAACGGTACAAATCAAATTTTCCAGTACCTAAAATAAAAATGGTTTAAAAGTAATATCCGTGAAGTTTTCTCATATACATGGAGACATCTACTATAGTGTAAGGAAATTTTGTAAGAGCAAGGAAAAAAGCTAGAATTAGTCCAATTCTTACGACACTCTAGTCTAAATGAATGCCCGTATGTAATTTCGTATGGTCAACCATCTGTGCAAGTTTGATTTTTGAAATGGTTTTTCGCATATACATATTTCTAGAATGGAATTTCAGGCCGCTAAGTAAACGCGTTCTTGGGGGGACGGACGGATGGACATGCAACAATCAAGATAACTTTTAATATTTTTCGTGAGTGTCCAATCCATTTTACTTCACCATTATTATTTTTATGCGTTATGCTTATGATACCCCGTCGTATACACATAGGTTAAATATAACTGGGTGTTTGTTTCAGGGTAATTGAATTACCTAGTTAATTGGAACAAACGGAATGACAAGCTAGGTGTACCCTATAGATTTCATCAGTAGACAGTCAAATCAATCCATTGTCGGTATACATTAAAATAAAAAAAAAACAAATTTTTTTGAATTCTTAAGAAAAAAAATGAGTTCTTGAAAATTTGTAATGGCACTCAAGGACCTTTGTCGCTATGAGAAATCAATCACTACAGAGTGCAGCGAGTTATGATACTGCTGGCGTTGCTATAAATCAAAATTTTTTAAGTCAGATTTTTCCTACATTGATTCATTTATGTTAGATATTTTTTTTATATAAGTAAAGCAGGATAGGTAACAAGACTAAGTGGGGGAAATGCCAAAACTTTTCCTGATGTTGGTTCTACTAGTAACTAGTAACTACTAACATATAGCATATTTCCATATCGGAAGCACACACTGGTGGGAAAATAATTCTGATGCTGGCAGTAAAGCCATATCCTAAGAATTATGAGACAATGTGCTATTATATATACCGTTGACGCTAATTTTACCTTTCTTTATCTATACTTTCTGACTTTTCCTTAATGTATATTTCGGCTTTTTTTAGTAGGAAAATAATTGACTCTATTCCCATTAACGTCGACAAACTTTTACAAACACACCAGAAAAAGTTTCTACATTAGCCGATTGCATACAGACTAAGTAAAATTGAGGCAAATGTGTATCACAGATATTTTTTCACGTCTCGGCCGCCGCTTAAGTGGAACATTGCAACTGGCAATTTATTTGACTGTACTTAATTTTCCCAGCCATATAGTAATTGTTAAAATAAAACTATTCTCCTTTTGCTCAAAAAGAATTTCATGTTTCTGAGCTTGCGTTCACCTAGCTCTCCTCGATTTATTCTTCACTACCAATTTCACCTTCTTCATAGTTTCTTTCATTACGAATACACATATTAGAATTAAAAACAATAAACAATAGCAATAGCAAAAGTAAGACCATACTTAGAAAAATATTGATTATAATTAAATTGCAAATACATAATAGTGGATTATACATGTAAGGAATATCTTTTCACAAAAGGTAAGTAGTTTGGAATTTTTAGTCGTTTTCCCTTGGTGGTCGAACGATTGTATTTCTTTTGACAGCATCCACAAGCCAGCGTATACCTTCATCTACTCCTTCTCTAAAGTTAACAAAAGAAAATCAAAAATTAGTATTTATTACATAAAATAAGATAGAATTTTTGTGTACCCAGTTAAAGCTGAAACAGGCATTACTAAACAATCTCTTCTTCC
The DNA here is from genome assembly GCA_963930735.1 of Dioctria linearis. Classification (NCBI taxonomy): domain Eukaryota; kingdom Metazoa; phylum Arthropoda; class Insecta; order Diptera; family Asilidae; genus Dioctria; species Dioctria linearis. Next base: position 17,589,437 of record OZ005742.1, on the reverse strand, counting down.
AATTAATATTCCGGCCTGCTGAAAGACGGGCTTTATTTCTCGGACACCCATAACGTCAGGTAAATCTTGTTTGTTTGCTAATACCAACAAGGGTACTCCAGACAAGAGATCATTACTGATCATCCTATCTAAAATAGTAAAGAAAATAGTTAATTGTCATATTGTTTTTTTTTATCTTTAGATCTTTTAGATTGTGTAGTCTTCTGAATTCATTTTGTGACGATCTATGTACATCATATTTGGTTGGTAGGAGAGTTAGGCCGTTTGCATAACGGGAAACGAAATTGTTGTACCGAACTAATTTTTGTAAAGAAACCATGCAATAAAATAAGGCCGGTTCGACCATTAAAATTAGTTGAAAATGCGCTGTGACCGGTGCGTTCTCGTGTTTAAATTAATGTTGATTTCGATAGGACCGTACATGAGTGGTAAACAAGTAATGTAGCAACCATTATCTCTTATCTTATAGTAAAAAAAATAAGTGGCTTTCCGATTGTCATTAAATCCATTAAAGAGAAAAGAAGTGACGACTGTGAATTTTATTAGTGCTTGACTGTTTTCTTTAGCTTAAAACACTATATAAACTTATACATTTAATTTATGTCAGTTTATAATATCTGTTAATTTAGGTGACGTGACAATCAGATTTTTTGTTGGCAGTTATAATTTTAAGTGTTAAATTAAGATAATGATCGAAAGGCATTCCACATACAACATCTCAATATTAGACACACACATAGTTATTACCTAATACTGGTTAGAAAAAAACTTGTCCTTTTTATTATCGCCTCAAATCGCAGGTACACATATGTACAGCCGTCGTCGGTCAGAAATTTCGCAAATCAATACCCTTGATATGCTACCCGTCCTCCCGATCGAAACTTGGCATTTTAGAATTTTTCCTACCCCCGAAGGCCACTCACACGTAAAAGTGTGGGCCATAGCAAAGGGAGGGCAAGTAGCATACCAACACTTCGGCAAAGAAATAGTTTCGATCATTTTAAAATTGTGAAATTTCTGATCGGACCGCTGTGTAGTTGTTTACCTGCGATTTGAGATGATAATATAATCATTAAATTCTCATTACGGGCTGTGAGTTTGTGATACAGTTATTGTTTATATCAAACAATTCAACTTGTTTGAATACGCACACCATTGAACTCGGCAATCACATAAGGAACTACTGCAGAGAAAAATTATTGTGTTGGCATTAGAATCAGAGATCTGCATGAATGCATTCAAAAATGACTGAGACACTTTTTAAAAAATAGAGCCTCAAGTTGGCATTTTTTTTTCATAGCAATATGCAAGTGTGAGATGTGCTCATGCCGACGCCGAACTGTAAAATACTCAAATTCACGAGCAATGAGCTTTTCTAAGCTCATCAATCAGAGTTTTATAAAGCTTGCAATCATGGAAATCAATTACTCGAAATCCTCACAATTTGTATTGAAATAAAATTCAAATTAAAAAAAAAAATTATTGTATAATCTTAAAGAAAGCCTATTACAGCAAGTAAAAAAGCTAGAATTGGTCTACTACCAATTCTTATGATACCCTAGATGAATGCCCGTATGAAATTTCGTAAGATCTGTGCAATTTTCACTTTAAAAGTGGTTTTTCACATATATTTCTAAAACGGTTCGTCGAACAGTAAAAATTATTATATCCATTATATTTTTATAGGATTTCATATTCTAAAGAAGTTTTTAGTACAATAAGAACGTCTAGGACTGATCGTTTTTACAGTATACGTAAAAATCCTAAATTTTTATATGGCAACACCGAGACGGGGTAGCCCCATTTAGCCCATTTTTGAAATTATATTTGCTGTGAGCAAGATTTCAGCTCTCTACGTTGACGCCTTCTCAGGAAGTATCCAAATATGTCGTGAAAACGAAATTTTTGTATGGCAACCCTACGAAGGAGTTACCCGATTTGTCCCGTTTTCGAACTTAAATTTACTGTTTTTTAAGCTCGTTCAGCTCTCTACGTTTACGCCTTCTCAAGTTATCATGAGGACAGACGGACGGACAGTTGGGCATGCAAAACTCAAATAACTTTTAATATTATGCGTGGTCTCCAATCCATTTTGCTCTAAGTATTTCTATGTATTACAAACGGAATGCCAAGCTTAGTATACCCTACAGATTTCGTTTAGGGTATAACAAAGTGGGCGGCCCACGGCTTCAAGGCTATTTGGGCTATATCTGCGTTATGATCCTAATCCTAACTTTTTGTACTTCTCGCTAGAATGCTGTAGTTTTTACAGTATGGATGCGAAAGCACTAAGTATCCCTAGTAAAAAAGGACCTGTTATAGAATAATTATAGGCGAACTCAGAATAGACCAGAGATAACATAAGCTGGTAGATACGTCACTCGTCCGTAGTAAGATAAGATTGATTTATTAGTTCATGTACCTATAAAGCATACTAAAAATATAAATATGACTATTTAACAAATTAACGTCATTAATTACATACATAATATTAAATTTACTATATCTACATTTCAAGGAACTTTTTCTAAAATATATTGAGCAAGTTTTCTTTTAAAACAATTTAGCATCTTTCATTTTTCACTTTATCAGGCAATTTTTTTCATTGCCAAGGTACATATCTTCTGGATTAATGATTTTAAAGCACATTGCCTTAGTTTTTTCAGCATTCAATTTAAGTTTATTCATTTTAAGCCAGTGGTCAATGCTCTCAAGGTCTTCCTTTATGTTACGAATACATTCGTCTGCTTGGTCACAACAGATATGTGACCTAGGCAAGGATTATTCTTTAAATAACCAAAGAATTTATAAATAATTGGTTACAGGACACATAACTGATAATCATTTTAAAATACTAAGACTGCATTCATAAATTGATTAAACGTGTCAGTTTCTTACTAGTCCAGGTAAGGTAATGTTCCAGAGAGACAAACCTCGTCAATAACGCCAAGGCGTGTTTGTTTTGGTACTTTTAATTGTTACTCGTATCTTTTTTATTAGTTTTCTGAGAAATTATATTTAATCGCAAATTGATGTTGAAATCGAAATACCTACAGTTAAATGAAGAAGCTCTTACTGGGATTGCTAATAAATAATTTTCGAATTTGATGTTGTAAAATGATACATAATTGGTTATGTGGTCAATTATAGTCTTTGTCTTGAAGCATATGAATTTCTTCATTAAGCTTCTCCCTCTTGAGGAATTTAAGGGATTTGATTGATTTAATTAAGGAATGTGTAAAATCTTACCAAAAATCTGCTTAGATTCGTTCATCCTTTCTCTATCATTGGAATCAATCACATATATAACAGCATGAGATTCCTGATAGTATTTATCCCAAAGAGATTGTAGTTCCTGCTGTCCACCTAAATCCCAGAAATTTAATCTGACTCCATGCACGTCAATTTGTCCGATATTTAAGCCTACAGTAGTTGTTATCTTAGACGGATTCATCCCTCGGTAGTTCTTGGTGAATTTTGTTTTTGCAGCTTCCAGGTATGTCTGAAATTAAATTTAGTGAAACGAATACAACTAAGCGAGATTGTAAAATTTTTACCGTTTTTCCAGCATTGTCTAATCCTAGTATGAGGATGCAATATTCCTCCCTTTTTGTAAGATACTTGTATAAACCGTGTAGAAGAGTGTACATCACTACTTCTTCTTCTTACTATTGTCGTGACATTTCACTGGATTTGACAGCTCCCTTGATGATAAGGTCGTTGTTTGTGGACAAACGTAAATATTTGTAGAATTTACTTACTAGTATTGAAAATATTATTTTTCTTAGAACAATTTAAAATTATAAATTATTTCTTAAAAATAATATTCGTAATTACGTCAATATTTCGTTTCAATCCTTTAAATACCTGGCAATGCTTTTTTAAGTGGTTCTTATCAAAAAATAGTGCACGTGGATATGGAAATGGGAAAGACGTGGAGGTTGCAGAAACAGTAGTCAAGATACTTCATTTCTGTCCTTCCAACCGGGCTTGTGTCATCTTGGAAATTGAGCAAAAAATTTCAACTCATATTTTATTGTAAGTAATTATTCTCATTAAATAATATATGCAAAGTGATAAAATAAATTAAATTTAAGATATATAACACGTAACGAACGAAGATGGATGCCCTGGAAAGGATACTTGTCCCGCATGCCCTTCGCATTGCCCAAATTGCAGCAGCCGTCACAATGTTGCAGATTTTAAGTCCTGTTTTCCTACTCTATGATATACGTAAAAAGGGTAGCTCCAATGATTACTCAACAGCTCCATTTTTAGGTGGTATTGTGTTGTAAGTGAATTGATTTTTTCTTTTCTCATTCAATAAATTTTATAAATTTGAAAGTAGTGGTATTCAGTATTGCTTCTGAAGAATAGACCCCAAGAGTGAAGGGTAACATAAGTTCTGGGATCAACTATTCAATAAAAAAAAGATTAATAACTAGGTATTAAACCAGGAAGACCCTTATAAATAACTACCTTTTATAATTTAAGCCATTCCTTAATTTTTTATTTTTCGCAACCATAAAAGACTGTAAATTAAAACTAAGGCATTAATTAATGACACATTTTAGTGTTATCTTTTAAATTATATATATTGTACAAAAGATATTGTCTATACAATATCTTTGTTTTAATATTACATTTATTCCTTGTTTGTTTTCTAGTAGAATAATGGCACAGCGTACGTAAGCAAACAAATAACATGTCATGGCAAGGTCTTAAAAGCAATTTTTAGGAATTTGAACACAATATTAAAAAAATGTATTAATTAGAATAGCTGTAGAGCAATTAAGAATAGAATGTATTAGATCAAGAGCCCGCAGTATATTTTGGGTGTGTAGTATAATCAAAAAATTATGCATAAGTATTAAGTTAAAGGAGTCATCGTCAAAGACAATCGTCTGGGAGGAAATCTCCGCGGCCTAAGTGAATAGTTTTTTTTTCAAAATTGAAACACTTATTATAACCACTTAATGCACGTCTTAAAAAACAGGTTTTCCCTGAGCACAAAAATGCTGTCCCAAGACGTTTCGTGCGCGGCTAACCCCTTGACAGACGAAGTTAAGGTACTGAAAATTTTGTATTTTCCAATAATCTATATAACCACATGAAATTTAGCTCAGAAACAGAGTTAATATTTATCAGCACAAATATGCAGTCCCAAGAAGTTTTAATAATAATAATAATTATATTTATTAGCATGATTTGCCATTTGTATACAAGATTGTACAATCTTACTTAATATTTTGCGCGCTGCCAACCTCTTGCCAAAGAAGTTGCACTGACAAATATCAAACAAATCTTACAATTTCCAGCATTCGTGTTTTACATATAGAAATCGTTTTTACAATTTATAATTTTAATTGAAATATCACATTCAGATTCACTCACATCTGATGAATCAGAAGTGAGTACATCGTTTTTGTTTTCTTCAATTACATTAACTTTAAGGATATCTTGCAGTCTTTCTAATGTTGCATTTCCCTTGAACTTATTTTCTACTAAAACCCAACCACTTTCTGTTGGTGATAATTTAATTTCTTCATTTATCACCGCATTCTTTCATATACAGCATATATAATTGCTTCTGTATATTTGTTGCAGCAGAGCTGCAGATTCCTGAGATTTCCAAAGGTGCACAGGGAATTCACTACTTATGTATAAAGGAACGGCTTACTATTTGTTATATAGATTATATGAAAATCCAAAATTTTCAATACTTTAACTTCGTCTGGCAAGGTATTAGCAGTGCAAAACCTCGGTTTTTTAAGACTTGCATTAAGTGGTAATAAGGTAAAAGAAGCAAAGTAATATCTGTACATTTTAGAGAGATATTTCTTTGTGCCTTTTATCTCTTCCCTAGAAAATCGGCTTGCATACTGCATCAAGAATTCTCATGTGAGATGGCCCATTCCCTATCACACTAACGTTTAACGTTAAGTTGTCTGGGAATAGTGTATTTATATTGTCCAATGAAAAAAACAAAAATCGAATTGAATTGAAAACTCATTTTTTTTCCTGTGGAACGGAATGCGCAGAAGTAAACGCAACCCCTCTCACCAGCCAGATGGGCCGCATGCGCCTATTGAGATGGTGAAAGAGGGAAGATAGCAAAAAATCAGCCGAACTAAAGTTCTTTTTTTCGTGACGTTGCTAGCTCTCGGACTAATACAATACCATAATAAAAGCACATTTTCAATACTGCGCTCAATAATACATATATACATTGAGTACGAGAGAAGATTAGAATATATTGCAGAAACAATAAAATAGATCAATGGGGATAATTTTATGATGCAGCAAAACAACACCAAGGACGCTTATGTTGGAATCATTGAAACGGTTAAGGTTGAAAAAAGAAATTTATTTAAATGTGTTTATAACTATATTTAAAGTTAGAAATAATCTACTGCCAGAATATTTAGTTGACTGAGTTAGATATGTATATGAGTCATAACCATATCAATTAAGAAATAATGATAGATTTAGGTTAAATAAATATAGATACGGGAATACTAAAAATGTGATAGTGTACAAAGATTACAAATGCTTAATGAACTGCCGAACTATTTAAAAAACTGGCCTAGTGCGAATCGGACTCGCACACGAAGGGTTCCGTACCATGGTACAGGACTTAATTATATGCACTTTTTAAATCGAGTAAAAATGAAAGTTTATTGTATGGGGACTCCCTTTAATTTTATTTTTATTATTTTTTGTTATACGGGCAATAGAAATAGATACTCTGTGAAACTGTCTACCTATTACGGCCTCATAAGATACAGCCCGGTGACAGTCGGACGGACGGACAGCAGAGGCTTAGTAATAGGGTCCCGTTGACACCCTTTGGGTACGGAACCTTAAAAATAAACGAGAAGTAAGGATGTTTAAAAAGAAAAAGCATAAAATAGATAACGTCCCTACTTTATAAATTAAAACAAAAAACACAACAAAAAACTAGTACTGCTTCTATATTTTCCACCACAGTGTGAAGGCCCCATAAGTCCTTCTGTCCCTTTCTCGGTCCTGTAGGTCTTGCATTCTTTAAAACGGTATTATAACTTTGGAAAATGACATTACAAAATGGCTTTCGAAGAGCTCCTCTTGCAATAAAACCTACCTGCCTATAACGTAAGAAGAAATAAAAGAGAAATAAACAAATTTTTTTTCCTCCACAAGATGTGGTGATGTGTCTCCGGCTGCTCTGTAAAAAAATGGTTAGGGTTACAGATCTTTATTTGCTTTTACTTCTTGGTATTTTATTGTTTATGGTATCACGTAAGTGATAAATAAGCACTTCAATTATCTTGCCTGAATGCTAACTTTGTAATATAACAAATTAATTTTTGTAGTCTAGGTATTTTATTGTAATTAAATCTTAGCTTTTAATTTTGGTAGTTATTATAGATTAGTTTTTTTGCATTTTTATTATGAGTTTTAATGAAAATATATATATATTTTTTTATTATTATTTCAGAAGTCTTCTTAACCTTAGGTATGGAACATTGTTACGTGATGATGCGATGACTAAAGTTAATCTATTTGGATTTACCATTAGTGTGATATATATGTGTGCATATTATTTCTATACTCCGGGAAATAGAAAGACAAAAGTTTGGATACAAATCGGTTTAACCGGTTTACTAAGTATCGCATGTATAGCTTATTCTGTTTATGAAGATTCAAAACTTGTGGAATATCGATTTGGAATGATTGTTACAATATTTATAATACTCTTATCACTATCTTCTTACCTATGCCTTGGTGAAGTTATAAGAAAACAATGCACAAAATCATTACCGTTACCAATTATTATTTCGGGAGCAATCGTAGCATTTTCCTGGCTACTCTATGGCGTCGCTATTAAAAATCATATATTAGTGGTAAGTGTATGATTTATTTGGAAATTTTATAATTTTCTTCACAGAGTCCCATTTTTACGTAGTTGCAAAATTCCATATTGGTGTTGATAAATTTCATTCCACTTTCGCTATGTTTGGTGTATCCAAGGGAACCAGCAGCAAAACGGAAGAAGCAGAAAAAATCAAAGGCTCAATAAAGATGTAGAGGAATGAAAGTTAATTGAGTGTCTAAGCGGTTGTAATAATCAGACAATAAAAATAATTATAGTATCTTCCATTTTATAATATGAAAATGTTAATATGTATTTACATTTGAAAAAGAATAAAAAATTAATATTTTATTGTTAATGTGAGCAATTTTTCATATTTGACGACAATATAATTATTAACAAAAGACAAATATTTGTGTTTGATATGCGCATGCTGATAAAAGGCGAAACTTTATTATAATCGTACTCATTCCTAGTCAAAGTGAAATATTATGGTAGAATAGCTGCATCTTCGGTTACACAGATTAAATTCTAGTAGTGTTGGCGGGTCCCTCATCAAATTAGTAGGAAGGAAATAAAATTAAATTGTCAGGTTTTCTTCCTTTTATGGATGGCTGCGATTAATTCTTCTCATCTGAATACATGCTCCTTAAAGGAAAACTTACCCAGTAGTCTCATAAATACTGTTACAAAATGAAAACGACAACACCCTTGCTCCGTAGGCCCCTATAAATTCTGTCGGAAAGATAGCAAATCGATCCAGTAATGTACATACATACATAAATTGGTTGGTACTTCATGGCTTGTATCTAATGTCGAGGATTATGACTAGGCCTTCATATTTAATAGTTCACACAGATGATATTGTTTATATATATATATATATCAAGAGTAAGTAGCGAGGTAATAGAATTAGTACTTTATATCTTTAGAATTTAGTGATATTCTCATAAACTCCAATCCGATACGAAACAAAATTATCTGTTCGCTCTGTTTCTGTCCACTTGCTAATGTTGAAATCTCAAATATACAAGGACCCGGCGGACCGAGATAGGTGAAATATTCCAAATTTTGCTGAAGGAAAGGAAAGGTTATGCCACATAAAGAAATTAGCAAAATATTCAATGGTTTCATAGCTACTTGTATGGAAGAAATCAAAGTACCAAAATAAATAATATAATTTCCGATAAAATTGAAGTACCGATGGGTGTTCCACAAGGATCAGTACTTGGAACTATTTTGTTTATTATATATGTGAATGACATTAAATCAGTGCTGAAATTCTCGAAGATAGTACTTTTTGCTGACGATGCATTGTTGTATATAGCAGGGAAAGACACCAGGGAATTGAAAATAAAAATAGAACGAGATTTAGAATTGTTGTGTGACTGGTTACAGATGAATAAATTGAAACTGAATATAGGTAAAACAAAAGCTATGACGATAAATAATAATACTGATGTGAGTGTTGAAATGAATGGTGGAATGGTGAATTGTATGAATGAATATAAATACTTAGGAGTGGTTTTTGATAAAAAGTTAAATTTTATATTACATATAAACTATATTTCTAAAAAAATTGGTAAAAAGATTGGATTTTTGAAGAGACTTAGAAAGAAAGTTACGATGGCTATCACGATAAATATATACAACAGTATTATAAAACCACAATTTGAATACTGCTCTACAATACTGTTTATATGTAATCACGGTGATTTGAACAGGCTACAAAAATTATAAAATAAGGCAATGCGTGTAATTCTACGTTGTAATCGTTTTACTCCTATTAGTAGTATGTTAAATTCTTTATTATGGCTTGATATTAAACAAAGAATTCTTCTGAATGTATTGCTTTTTATATTCAAAATGAAGAATTGGTTGGTTCCGGAATATCTTTTAAATATGATCACGTGGGTGGCAGAGGCTCAACCATATAATCTAAGAGGAGCATCGGAGAACTTCAGACTACAATTATACTATACATCAAGTACACAGAATTCACTGGTATATGAGTTTCAAGAAATTTAATGAACTTCCAACTGAATTAAAAAGTGAACAAAATTTTAAGTGTTTTAAAAAAGGTTGTGTGCAAGCAATATATTAAAAATAGTGCAATATTGTAAATTTTAAAATACACATATTTGTAAAAGATAGGTGGTGGTATTGTATAGCGATATTATTGCTAATAAATTATTATTATTATTATTATTATATAACATAAACGTATTAATCTCCATTCCTTTGACCCTATCTATTTCTTCCCCTAAATTTTTCACTATTGTACAAAAATGGTAAATATGTACATATGTAACAAATATTGACGGTATATGGTAGGCTCCTGTAAGAGGAGAAAAAATGTGGGACTTTTTTAATTTTGCATTCGTTTACATAGTTTTACACATTCATTGCGATTGCGTTACGTTTTGCTTTTAGGCACCTACACTGAAATAATCTTTTGATCGTTCCACCTGATGAGGATCACTTAAAGGTTTTTGATATGCATTCGTTTAAAAATCGTCGTAGTGTTGCCGATTTTACTTTTGTGCATTAGCTCGTAATGCTATGTTGATTCCCGATCCTACTCAACAAAATATCTTTCCTTGGTACATAGTAGTCGCAATTTGAGAAAGCTGCCTCTACTTAACTAACGAAAGATCTTACTAACTAATCTATTAACCGTGTACAGCGGACTACTATTGCCTGTTTGTGTAAGCTACTTCTGATTTGTCATTCGAATTATTGGGAAAAACAGGAGAACGTTATTAATCAATGCGTAATGTATAGAATGAAAAAATGAACAAAGCTTTGTTTGTTTATTAGGAGAAATCGTAAATTCGTACGACCAGTAGTCATAAAATTACTACATACTACTTAAGGACACTAGCAAAGCAGTGACGGAGAATCAATGCAGTGATCACAAAATCGAATATTTTGCGTTCTATTTTTGTACAATTAATAAATGAACGACCGAAAATCAGGGATTTTCAACAAAATATGGTTTTTTCCAACAGAACTTTGAACATACTAAACTGGAATAAGCTAGATGAAATTGAGATTATGGTTACCAGAAATCGAAAGATAGATATAATAGTGCTGAATGAAACGTAGCTATATCCCAATGAGGTGAACTTTAAATGAGACTTTGCAGGAACTTTTAACTGTAGAGTGGAGAGTCGTCGTGACAGAACAGCAATACTGTAATTAGTATGTTAAATTTAATTTAAATTCAGACTTATATATACTTTACATTTTGTACTCAGTGATTTCAAATGAGATGTAGTGATTCAAGAAGATTGTTTATGCTTGTGTTTTTTTAGTGTGTATTGTATGACCTGATTCATTGTAGTTATAATTGTGATGAAAACAGAAGAAAGGAACTTTGAATTTCTTAAGCGGTGTAGTATCAACCCTACCAACCTCTTTCCTAAACAAGCTAAGCTGGGGATTGAGAGAAGGAAAAAAGTAAAAAAGAGAAAGTACTGATCCGTAAATCTAGTCTATAACTTTGTGAATTTGAATAAATTCCATAATAATAACATTCCCGATGAGACAAGTTGTATAGCCTACACAAACTAAAAAAAATAATTATTCATATCCAGACTCAACTAAATGGTAACATTGATAGTGATCTTTCTTTAACCAGTCTATAGGATAAATTTTCTCGCTTTTGAATTATACCAATCTAGTTGCCTCTTTCAGTGTTTGCATAAGGCAATTATCGCAAGCACGTCATCCCAAATCTATTCAATATCAAAATGCATAAATGAATATAGCTGGTGATTACTGACAACACGATCGTACAAGATATGGCTGTAGTGATAAATCGTGCCCTAGGTCGATGGGGTGAACAGAAAATGCATGCCCACTTTCTGCAGTGTAAAAATTTCGAATTTTAAGCTACATAAGAGTTTTATACAATAGCAGACAAATATAATAAACTTGCCCAGCTTATACCTGGCTTTAATGTAGTAATTGAAAGTGTTTTATAGTCAACATTGTCTTTAATACTAATTGTGTTATTTGTAATACAAATTTAAAAGTTTCCAGGATCACTTCGACCTCTTAAAAAACGAACCAATTCAATATCTTTAATCATAAGAGTTAATCTATCTCGGTGCAATGTGCATCTATATGCGTCTGAAAATAGTTGGGTCAAGTAAAGTTCTGCAGACTCTTGTAAAGCTTCCAGAGCTGTAGGAGTTATTCTAAAGTCTTCAAAGGTATTATCCATAATAATTTCCCGAATTACCCTCGAGAAAGGCAATCTTGGTATTAAAAGTTCTTAAAAAGATTTTAATTTATTAATTTGTATATAAGTGAAACTATAGTACATACTTGTGCTTATCTGAAACTTGTGTATATCTTTTAAAACTTTATAGCCTCTTCTTTTCTTAGGAGCTTTTTGTTTTCTTCGAGATGGTCCTTTATGGCTCACGTGTCTGCTGTTTGAATCTGTTAGATTTCGCTGGGATGTACTAGCCTCTTGCCGACTCATTGTTTCTGGAGTGGGAGTTTTTTTGGTTAGAGATTTTCTAGTAAATCTCCCAGTAGTCTCTGTACGAGGAATATTTCCTGATGTACTAGGTCCAGGTCCAACCTTTGCATGGGGACTGCTCGGTTTCGATTTTCTACGAGATAGCCGAGTTTTGTTGGTAAATTCTAAACCATAGTCGGTAGCGTTAATATCTGTTGAAACTGAATGAAATGAGCTGCTGGTGCTGCTGCCAGTCTCTTCCCCTAAATGTTGCTGGACATCTTTATATATTACTTTCTTTGGTGAGGAAGCTTTTCTGTTGGTTTTTCCTTGACCAGATTTTCTAGGCATCACTTTTCTAGGCATCCCGCTTGCATTGAATACGGTTAAATTTAAGTTTTACACCCTGCAAGCGTTAATATTAACAAATTAATATGAAATATTTCGATGTCCGTTTCACATGCAAGCGGTGTAAAGAATATTAAAAAGTAGCAATGTTTTTACTCTATATACAAAATACAATTCAAACCAACCGAAATACCGACCGACGCTTTCGTAACTCTACAGCTCACAGGTGTCAAAAGGCGCTATAACAATTAAGCATCTGTTCGAAAATTACAAAAGACCCAACCCGGTTAAAGCCCGGTACGCTAGAGCCAAGGAATTAGGTCAAGGAATTTTTCTTAAAGAAAATTTGACATTAGGTCAAGGAATTTTTGACAATTTGGATTTGTCAATTGTATGATATTTCTGACAACAAAGAAATAATAAAGAAAGTGAAGAAATGGATAATTTCCAATGAAAAATGAAGATACACGTAAAACAACTTTTATTCGTCCATTTGTCATTTTAAAATTGATACACCTCTTGCAAAATCGCCGTTCCTTCGTTCAATTTTTCAATTATTCCACCAACGTCAAAATTCCTTACAGAAATAAGTGCATCGGTACTTATTTCTTCAAGAAATATTGACATAAATGGATTTTTCGTAAAAGAGCGACATCTTTTTGTCAATTGGGAAGTAGAGTTTTTCTGTTCGAATTACTTTCCTCTAGCGTACTACCTCAAGGAATCGGTCAAGAAAAAAATTCCAATGAATTCGGTCAAGGAATTTTTCCACTTATTTCTTACAGTAAAATTGACATTGGGTCAAGGAATTGTTGAGAATTTGGATTTGGCAATTGTGTGATATTTCTGACAATAAATTAATAATAACGAAAGTGAAGAAATGGATAATTTCCAATGAAAAATAAAGATACACGTAAAACAATTTTTATTCGTCCATTTGTCTTTTTAAAATTGATTCACCTCTTGGAAAATCGCCGTTCCTTCCATCAATTTTTCAATTATTATTTAAGTATATCAGTACTTATTTCTTCAAGAAATATTGATACAAATGAATTTTTCGAAAAACAACAACCTCTATTTGTTAATCGAGAAGTAGAGTTTTTCTGTTGATTTTGCAGTTGATTGCTCTAGCTGGATATCTGTATATATCTAATCTGTGACTGAACTTCACCGCTAAATTTCCATACATGATTTATCCGCGTAATGAACACAATACAACACAATAAGTCACCAAAAAGTGAAATGCGCTATAGTATAGAACGGCCCAATGGCAAGATTATTCTCAAAAGATTTCATCTAATCGAACAGATCAGTGCGCCAACACTGTCATATCACACTGTATGTATACTATCGAACTGACCAAGAATATTTTTGACATTTATTGTTGTCATGAAAAATGCTGCCGGCAGCTTTGATTTGGTGTCGAATAATGCGCGGGTCTGGCTGAGTGTTGTTTACGTTTCATGATAATTCTTTATTTTATATATTTATAAATTAAAAATCAAGAAGAAGAAAAGTTATAGACTAATACTCATGAAGCTGCTTAAACCTCAGTGGGTTCATCATGATGGTAAGCTTGTGTGTTTTTTTTTTTTAATATAATTTTGGCTTGTTCATAACTGTTTATTTCAGATAAACCAATATTCTCAGTGGATGTGCACCAAGAGTGCCTGAAATTTGTTACAGGCGGACAAGGCAATGATTCTGGAAGGGTAGTAATATGGAATTTACTTCCAGTTTTGTCGGAGAAGGCTGAACTTGATCCCTCTGTTCCAAAGATTCTATGCCAAATGGACAACCATTTGGCATGTGTTAATTGCGTTCGATGGTCACAAAATGGGCAGATGTTAGCGTCTGGCTCCGATGATAAACTTGTAATGATTTGGAAACTCTCGAAGGTAATTTTTTGTTTTGAAAACATCTTTTCCATTAACTAAATTTTAACTGCCATAATTTTGTAGTGAACATGATTTTTTTGTGTATAATTGAAAATGGTAGCAAGCGCACATGTAAATAACAAATCATATTGCATTAAGGGTAAATTTTGTTTGGTAGTATGCATATATATGTCATCGGGCAGAAGGATTTGCCCACAAACTAAACTAATATTCTTGATCTTGAATTATGAAGCTCCCTCTGAAACTACCACAAAAAATCGATTAATCGATGGAGAATTTTCCTGAGTTCCATAGCATTCAATCGAAATTATATTTCTAGGTAACCTAGTGTTGGGCAAAATATAATCTGATTGATGATTAATGATTACGATTACAATTTGTAATCTGTAATCATGATTGCAGATTGATAGTAATAATCAGAAAATTAATCATTTTTGGTCATTAATGATTGATAAAACACGTCGATGTTGCGATTAAATGTTGAAAATGCTATTTGTTTTATCTCAAATTGCAGCCAATTGTCTATTTTTATTTATTTAACCTAATATATTTTGGAGCAACTTTATCTTAATCCTCTGCAAAATCTACAGAACAATATCACAAACATAAATTAGAATGACAATTTACATGCATTGCGGTAATTTGAGAAAAGAGCTGGACCAGTACGCCTATTCTTCTCACTTTACATTAATAACATAGATAGGAAAATGTTCCCAACCTAATATCGCACGTATCCAATTTAATCATCATAGGAAACAACATCCCGTTAACTAGGAAATACATTAAAAATCTCGATATTTTTATAGACCCCAACCTCAAATGGAAAGCGCATATTAATCTTATGTGCTCACGTATTTATAATGGACTTCGTAAAGTGTATGCTGCTCACTGACTTATAACAATGGGCTGAGCATATTGCTATTTTCCTTTAGGAAAGAATGGCACAAATTTTACAGTTTTCTCTTTCGCCCTATGGCAGAGTTGGAGCTACCAACACAAAATATCGCCTGCTGAACGTTTTCTTATGCCATTTGATGTTTTTATGATGGCTGCAGATGCAATCACAGCAGAAAGAATAAGGTGAAGATAGTGTTTACCATGCTCCGTCTCTCTTGTCCATACGCGGGATTCAGGTAAAAAGAACATTTTAAAATTAAAGTCGGAATGAGTTTAATTCCTTATAAGCGATTAAAATATCGATTGGAAACAAGAAATTTAATTTAATTCGATTTCCGGGTGTAAAATTTCATCTGATTGGTTGAGTTTTACATGTTTTTTATGTAATAAATGTTTTAAAGGGCGTTTTAACGGTGATATACAGAAATACAATATTTGTGCAACATGAAATAACAAATCGCTCAGTCCATTGTTATAAGTCAGTGATGCTGCCTCTCCGCACTTTGACTAGATTAAAGCTATTCAAGGCACTTTTTCTGCCAAATTTTTGTACTCTGTCTCACAAACTGGGCTGTCTAAACTACTGACCGACCTTAAGGCCTGCGCCTGATAAGTATTTAGATTGATAAGAAGAGTTCATATTGGTCCTCTGCTTGAAATTCTTCTACCAGGATCGCTTCACTGTTTGTATGAGCAGAAGGTGCTGTCATTTATACATAAGGCAAGATTTGGTCTGCTTCCTGGTTAGGGGTCGCTTTGCATGGAGTAGCAGGGATAGGCGCAGGCTAATGTATCCCCGGGTAAGCATTCAATTCGGGAGCAGGAATATATTCATAAGGGGTCACGAATTGGAACCTCTTACCGGGTGAAATAAGAGAAATTAGTCCCAACTTGCAATTCAATAAAGAAGCAATGGAGTCGATCAGAGCCGCCCTTTCTTTTTTATCAGCAGTATTGAGGATATACATGATTCTATAGCGCCAATGCAATACAAAAATGCAAGTTGTAACATTGAAAGCGAATTTGTGTTTGACTTAGTGAATTATCAAGATGTGTACAACATACTAGGAAAAATAAATCAGAAACGAGATTTTAATCGTATTAGTGCTAAAATGGTTAAGGATGGAGGAGAAACTACTATAAATGCGCTAGTGAATATTATAAATACATCATTTAAAAATGGCGTTTTTCCAGAAGCGTGGAAAGAATCTGTAATCGTACCAATACCAAAGGTGTGGAAAACACAAAATTGCGAGGAGAAAGTTTTAGAGAAAGCCACACAAATGCAGTTTGCACGATACCTAGAATCTTATCAGATCTTATCAGCATACCAGTCGGGATTTAGATCTGGCCATTCATGCGAAACTACTTTAACTGGGTTGATCGTGAAATGGAAAGAAGAAATTGATAAGGAAGACGTGATTGTTGCTGTGTTTCTTGACTTGAAAAGAGCCTTCGAAACCATCGATAGATATATTTTAAAGAATAAACTCAAAACAATTGGGATTCGCGGAAAAGAGTTGAAGTGGTTTCAGAGTTTTTTGGATGGCCGTACACAAAGAACCAAGGTGGATATTGAAATATCAAATAATAAGGTAAATCAGCTAGGAGTACCGCAAGGATCAGTGCTAGCAACACTTATTTTTATAGTATATATAAATGATATTGTGTGCGTGCTAAAGAACTCTGATATAAGACTTTTTGCAGACGATACATTAGTTTTTATATGGGGAAAGAGCTTAAATGAATGTGTTGTAAACTTGAATGAAGACTTAAAGACTGAATGTGGGGTTAAGAATGAATAAACTTAAGCTGAATGTAACAAAAACTAAATGTATGGCTCTAAATGCGGATGAAAGAGTTAATGTGTTTATGGATAATGTGTTGATTGAACAAGTGAATGAGATGAAATACTTAGGTGTTATTATTGATGAAAAACTTAACTTCAAAGCTCATGTGGACTATATATGTGCAAAAATAGCTAAAAAGGTTGGATTTATGAAAAGAATAAGAAAGAAATTATCTATGGAAAGTGCAATTAATATTCATAATAGCATAATCATGCCACATTTCGGGTATTGCCAATCAATTCTGTTTATGTGTACGAAGGAACAGATGGCAAGGTTACAAAAATTACAAAACAGGGCAATGAGGAGCATATTATGTTGCCATAAAAGAACACCCATTAGTGCAATGTTAAATACTCTTAAATGGATGTCAGTTAATCAGCGAACGATTTTCAATGTATTAAAATTGGTGTTTAAAATGAAAAATAATCTTCTGCCAGAGTATTTATGCCGGGAACTCCAGTATGTAGCGGATATGCAACCTTATCGATTGCGCAACTTGGAAGACTTCAGATTGGAGCGACTGAGAACGAGTAGGGCTCAAAATACACTAATGTATAAGGGACTTCAATTATATAATAGTATAAAAAGTGATTGTAAAAATGAGAACAATTTTATGTTGTTTAAAAAGAAAATTGTAGAATTTATACGCAAACGTTATCCGGTTCGATAGTATAATAAGAGTATAAAATACGAAAGAAAGGTATATTATTAATATTAGTATTATCATAAAGCATGATTTATTATTTATTATATTATTATTATTATTAAAATAATATCTAATAGATTACCGCATTATCAAATAATATCTCAGCACGCTTATCGTTACCAGTAAATGCTTTGGAATGGCCAAAAGCGGTGCCTGTATAACAGGTTAATAAATAAATAAATAATTAATAGGTAGGTTTATTGCCAGCATTAGATTTAGTTACTATACAATTAACATATAAGATAGTAGATTTACTTGCTTACTTAATAATTCTATAGGTTAAAATGTGAATTAAAAGTACACGGAATAAATATTAAAAATGTAACAAATATTAAAGGAATTATCAATGTAATTGATAGGTTTAATTACTATTCAATTCAATATACATAAAATTGGGTTAATACGGGCAGGAGCTTGAATTCTTACTCAATTAACATATAAATGTAGGATCATCACAAAATAATAAACACAAAAAAAACTAATCTACTCATAATACTTGCCCAAATATGTCCTGTTAAAATCATGAATACAGATCATGCGATGACAAAACACAAAAGAATACATACCGACAAATTCCAGGGCTGATAACCGATCGACGCTACAATGAAGAACACTTCCCGCTACGTAGTCATCGAGAGCAGATCAAATTTTGTTAAGTAGAAACGAAAGCTTTGTACTTTTATACATAGCTTACCTATTTTTAGAGATGAGATTTTTGTTGATTCAATTAAATTAAATACATTTCTTATAATAATATCTCGCGATTTTTCACTAAATAACCAAAATCCCACATAAATATATAATATATAAAAAAAATCGGAAGTATTAACCAATCACGATTATATTTAATTCAATTTAATATTCTTGACTTTGATAATATTTACTTTTGTCTTATCAGTCTCACTTTATGGTCGTCTCTAGCATCCCAATTTTGTTGGGTATATGTTTATGAATCTGTAAGGCCGGTATACTGTCCAACTCTGTTCTTTGCTCTCATAATTCCTAATCTGTAAGGACTGACTATAGTCAAATAGTTGTAATACCTAATTCTCATAATATCCAATGTCCAATACTGAATATGTTGTAGTTTGCTATTATGCTTTATTGTTTATTTTGCTATTATAATAATCTATTTCTAAGGTATTTAATGTCGGAATTCCCAGCGTTATACGTTGCCTTAAGCAGGAACTACAAATAAACGCTATTGAATTTGAATATTGATATTGGTCGGTAGTCGAAGATATACGAAGATGGGGCGGACTTATTTCGACTCATTTTGAATTTTTCAAATGAATGTTCAAATAATCTCCATGCAAACCATAGAATGTACGACAATTAAAATCTTCTAATATCCTTATATTATAGTAGGTGTTGTGCCATGGCAACAGATATTTAAGATTCCTAAATTCCTGAGCAATCTTTTTCTGGCATCAAATTTATTTACTAATAGATCTGATATCCCAGTGAACATATATTACAGCACCAATAGTCAAATTTAACGAAATCGGCTTTCATTCCAGACGCACTCCTAATCCTTTACAAATACAGACAAAAATTGCTGAAAAATTTAAATCGCACCTACTACAAAACGGTAAGCATACAAAACTCTACATGCAATCTATTCTCTTCCAAATTAAATGTTTGTCGATAATCATCAATAAACCGATTAAACTTTTCTGTAAGGAAATGAAACTCTTGACGCCTTGTCTGTATAGTTGCACTATCAGCGTTACAATTGGGTTTGATTTTATCTTCATTCTAGTTTGACCTTTGAATATTGGTACACTGAGATGTCTCTCATTTGACAAAATTAATATATGGATATCTTTAATTTCAGGGCTCATCTGGTGTATTTGGAACAGGAGGAATAACAAAAAATCCAGAGAGTTGGAAATGTGCATCAACCTTGAGAGGTCATGCCGGTGATGTGCTAGATTTAGCATGGTCTCCTCAAGATCGATGGTTGGCGAGTTGTAGTGTAGATAACACAGTTATTGTATGGGATGTGCATGCATTACCTGCTATGGTTGCTGTTCTTAAGGGCCATACAGGTTTAGTTAAGGGTGTTACATGGGATCCAGTCGGAAAATTTCTGGCTTCACAAAGTGACGATCGTAGTGTCAAGATATGGAAAACTTCTGACTGGAGTTGTAGTAATACAATAACTGAACCATTTGATGAATGTGGAGGAACAACACATATTTTAAGGCTATCTTGGTCGCCTGACGGGCAATATTTAGTTTCTGCGCATGCTATGAACGGCGGTGGACCGACCGCCCAAATAATTGAAAGAGAAGGTTGGAAATGTGACAAAGATTTTGTCGGTCATCGAAAAGCTGTAACTTGTGTCCGTTTTCATAACTCTATACTACAAAGGCAAGCTCCAAAAACCAATAAGGCGCAACAATATTGCTGTCTGGCAGTTGGCTCTCGAGATCGATCCCTGTCTGTATGGATGACAGCTTTGCAGCGACCACTTGTTGTTATACATGATTTGTTCCAGGATAGCGTTTTAGATTTATCATGGGGTCCTGATAAATATATTTTATTAGCATGTAGCGGCGATGGAACTGTAGCTTGTCTCCAGTTTACAGATAAGGAGCTCGGTACTCCACTTTCTGAAGAGGATAAGGTATTAATATCAAATTAATTAAGATAGATAAATATATATATATCTGTCTATTAAATTAATTGCACGCTTTTAAACTATTGAGGAAAAACAAATTTTTCTTTTAGAATGCTCTCTATCAGCGAATATATGGAAAAAGTGTCAACGCCGATGTTCACAGTTCTTCGGGGAGGGATATGATTATTGAAAATGCTGAATTATTGGATGCTGTTCAAGAAAAAGTAAAGCCACCTTCAATACCATTTCTGAAGCCCGTAATAAATTCTTCCCAACCGCCAATAAGTATTATAACCGATTGTGCTAAGCCTCAACCTGCCAGAGCAATAAGTAAGCAAATAGAAACAAGAACTGCTGATGGAAAAAGGCGGATTACACCTATGTTTATCCCGTTGCATCAAGAACCCGGGTATTATATTTATTTAATAGACAATAATATTGCAGTTGAAAAGTTTTTTTTTTTAGAGAAAGTAATGGAACTCCTGAACTAAACAGCTCATCACGCAACTTTAACGAGTCTAGTGGAAATAAGCAAAATGACATTCTCGTTTCAAAAGATTCTGTTATTTCATTAAAAACAATTACGCCTGAAGAACAGATGTAAGTAATATTTGAAAATTTATAATTTGATATCATTTCATATTATATATGTATTGTATGTCCATACTTTTCTGCTATATAGACATTTGGACAATCGATTGACAAAAGCAAATATAACTGCGCCCGCTAGAAGTATAGCAATAAAGTCAACTTCTAGTGCTAATCAGATTATTGCACATAGCCCTGAATCTAAAACATCGGGTCCAACCAGAATTAATTTAGTATCGAATAAAGGCCAAAACGAGTTATCAAAAAGCGGGTACGATTACAGAATTCAAGTACAAAATGCAAGTGTGATTACAAGTATGAGTTCTTTATCGAAAGTTACATGTTGGTCGATCAGTCTAAATGAGAAAAATTGGGAGACGTTTGTAGGTAAGTCAATTGTTACATATGTTCATACATAGTATCTGCTTGTTTTTTTTTATAATTGCCTATTTTACATTCTGGAAATGCTTAAGGAAGCTTGAAGACCTTCAATTCGAAAGAAATTATTGCAAGAAAACTAGAATATTAGTTTCCTTGCTTACGTATAAAAACATGTGAATATTAGTTGAAACTCAAAATAATTCACTTTCGCCAGTTCAGTTTTTTTTTTACCGCACTTACGTTAAACGTTGAAATGTCTTGCTGCACATACACTATTGCAATTATTACTCAGCTGAGAGTTCAAATTCTAAATTTACTTTTTTTTAATAATGTTAGTGTCCTAAGCCTAACTGCTATTAAGCCTAGTCTAGTGAATCTGTGCTCTTTTATAGTTACATAACTAAAGATGTCTTATCTAACAAAGATTTGTGTAGTATATGACTTTAGTAATAGCTTAACTATCATTATATTAATAAAGAGTAAGAAAAGGCTTCTTATTGTTTCACAAGGTTATTTTATTATACAAACGCGTTTCGATAGCTAAGCGTCAACAGCCAGCTCAATTTTTCAATATATAGGAAATCTACTAGCACGCAGAGATTTATAACTTCGGATTCTAACCACTCGTACCAACATAAAATGTCTGCTTTTTACTCCATGATCCATCGTATGCTGAATATTCGGATGACTGACTTTCACTACAAAAACGAGTTGAAATATATCAAGGACACTGCCTCGATAAATGGCTATAACCCTCAAATAATTGACACAATCATACAAAAAATAAACCAAACCAAAATAAGTGGATACGTACCATCATTACTTTAAAAAGCGATTGTGAGAAGAATGGGGTTAAGAGAGTGGTGATTACATATCAATCAGCAATTACCGGGAAACTTAAAAACATCTTTAAGAAAACCGAAAAACAGGTTGTTCCAGTGTCTAAGAATAAACTTAGCGCTCATCTTTGCAGAACCAAAGATATAGTTGATCCCCTGGATAAAAGTGGTATATATTCTTTGAATTGTTCATGTAATTCTATATATATTGGCCAGTCATCCAGAGCGGTTAAAATGAGATGGCGTGAACACAATAGACACATAGTAAACAATGAAAGTAATAGATCAAGTATCGCACATCATATTTTGAATAATTTGAACCATAAACTTCACTTAGATGACTTCAAATTAATTAAGGCTGAATCAAATAAACAAAAAGTAGACGCTTGGGAATCTCTTTTTATGCATTTGTATGAGGACCGCTTGATGAATTCAGGAGAAGCACCGATAGAGCATGGCCTTTTTATTTATTAGATTAAATCTATTGATGGCAGATACTACTTCAGTCAACATTCTTTTTTCTGAATAGATTTTTATCAGTAACTTGTACTTGATGTTTGAGTTGTTTTCAATTTATTGTAGTGACCCTTTATTATATTTTCTGTACTGTCTATTGAAATTGTTTTTCAGTTTAAAAAGATTACCGATGATGGTAGCTTAGCTATCGAAACGCGTTTGTATAATAAAATAACCTTGTGAAACAATAAGAAGCCTTTTCTTACTCGTTATCAAAAGTTTTTCACAGTACTCAAAAAATTAACTAAAACTATCATTATATTATATCCTATTTTACAACAAAAGTTGTAATTTAGATGTGGTGGTACTTAGTTTGGATTTCTTAAGCCTGAAACTGTAATTGGTTTGAAAATAGTAGGAATTTTCTTTTTTACCGTTAGTTCGTTAAAGTTTCGTCGTCAATCGGTCTGTACTTAAGTATTGGTTGAGCGTGAGGATCAGTACGTTCGTACACTCTCTGAAATATGTCAAGAGTTCTGTAGCTCTTGTTGTAATGCCTCTTTCGTTAAGTAGACTGGTGTAGTAAACCTAGTTTCGTCGTTATTATCTTCCGATGTTTAAAACAAAGATTTGCTGCTTCTTAGGAATCTTCAGTAATGACACGGAGTAGTTGGTGAGAATAATTGTATAGGTATATGTTTGCACTCATATCACACTCCAGTAATACACACAAATGTAATATAACTGAATTACTGTTACAGAAAACTGAACATCATAGACTTACGGCGTTTTTTTTTTGTTATATTAAAAGTTTGTGCGAAATAGTTCTTTTCGGGACACAATAATAATTAATTGACCGTGATCAAGTTTCTTTTAAATTAAAAGTTTTGTGCGGAATAGTAATTTTCGTACACAATAATAATTAATTAACGCTGAGGTGATTAAGTCAGTGCTGCTAGTTTTTTTTTTTTTTGTTAATTGCGAGAACTGGTGTAAACAAAATGGTAAACGATCTCATTAGAGTGGAAAAACTACAAAATGCGGAGCACTATGCATTTTGGTAATTTCAGGTCGAAATATTACTTAATGCAAGTAAATTATTTGAGGTGGTAAGTGGTGAAAATGGGAAGCCGACCAAAGCTCAAAAACAAACGCAAGACGATTTTAACCTCATTTATAATACACAGAAGAAATTATATAACAATGCGCAGAAAATTATTGCCACAACCGTTGGGGCAGGCAGGACCGTTACTCCACATCTGCAGTCCGGCACATGAAATTTGGGAGAAGCTGCAGACTGTTCATGAACAGAAATGAAGAACCAATATCCACATGCTGCAACAGCGCTTTTATAATTTCAGCAGAGAACCGAGTGACGATATGTGTGTGGCACATTTCTAAATTGAAGCAATAATCAGACAATTAAGAGACGTTGGAGAGAAAATTTCTCAGTCTATGATAACGAAAATTGTAATGACTCTCCCGGACAATTTTTCTCATTTTCATAGTGCATGGGAATCAACGGTAATAATGCTTTTATGGCAAAGAAAAAGTTACACAAATACAATCGCAACAACAAGATCTTCAAGCCAGGCAAGTGCTATTACTGTTCTGAATGCGGACACTGGAAACGAATTGTCCCTTAAAACAAGAAAAGAATTCAACAAAACTGTATCATAAATAGAAGAGGCGATGCCTTCATTTGTGATGCTCTTACTGCAAATAGTGAAATGACAGCTGATGACTGGTTTTTAGATTCAGGAGCAAGTGACAACATGTCGTTTCGTCGTGTTTGAGAACTTCAAACATTTTAGCAAGCTAATAAACGTTAAGATTGGGAATGATGACACGATTTCAGCAGAGGAAGAAGGTGATATAAACATTAGTGTGTATAATAAAATTAAATGGACTGAAAAACGCTTAGCTAAGGCTTCTTTTGTGCCTGAAATTTCAATGAATATGTTTCCTCAAGCGCATTGGACAAGGACTTAAAACTTATATCGGCTAGTGATAAGTGAACATTTGTAAAAGGTAAAGAAAGTTTTACGGTTCGTCAAAATGTTGTTCAAG
Organism: Dioctria linearis; assembly: GCA_963930735.1. NCBI lineage: Eukaryota > Metazoa > Arthropoda > Insecta > Diptera > Asilidae > Dioctria > Dioctria linearis. Next base: position 17,564,449 of record OZ005742.1, on the reverse strand, counting down.
ATTATTTCAACTGAGCAGCCTATTGTAATTACTGCATAAAAACAAACACTGGATATACGACTATGGTATGAGCGACTAGCACACCAAATTATAAAATATGTACGTGCGTTTTTGACGGTAAAAAGCATAAATTTCATACATACTAAAGTTGGATATTGTAGTGTTAACATGCAACAGAGGTAACCTTCTCAAATTGTGCCCATTATCACGGAAAGAGATTTTGCTAAGTAGCAGGGGAGAATCAATATTCGCGTTTAAGAGTTGATGCACAAAAGTTACATCGGCGACCATGCGAAGTTTTTCAAGGGAGTGCATATTCAAAAGCTTCATGCGATCCTCATAAGGTGGAATATTCAATGAATTGTTCCTGGGTAGGTGCCTAAGAGCGAAGCGTTCAATCTATGGTCACATTTGACAACCAAGTCACAAACAGCACCCTCGCGGCGGCGAATCGTGGAATCTGAGAACACATAATCATAAGTGATTGGTTTCTGATTCCTGTGGAAAGTCATAACCTCACATTTGTCGATATTGAGAGCCAAATTATTGTTTTTGCACCAAACGTAAAATTTCTGAAGGTCACCACCAGTTTACAATCGTAAAACAACAACACTAGGAAAAAACTCAATTTATTTTAAATATTGTACGCGTACTCCAAAAAACAAAATATCAAATTATTTTACTAAATGTATGTTACTCCAAAAAACAAAATATCAAATTATTTTACTAAATGTATGTATATATCACATATGCGTTCAAAAACTTTCGTTGCTTCTGTACTACTGCACTGCACTAAATTTCAACAAACCGTCTGGGAAAAACCTAAAACCTGGTCACATGGCACTCAGTGAGTTTTGCATTGCATTTGACAGTAAATCGCATGAATCAGCTGTCGTCAAACCGTGGCCAGTCATGGCTGCTTTCAGGTTATGAAATCGGTCCAATTTTAACTTGATTTTAACTATATCGCTGGCAAGTTAATCACTTGGGATTCATTTGGCATGGAAAAAACCGTCCTGGAAAAACCTAATCGTATGTCGCTACCCTTATATATTTTAATTGCTTTGAAAACTGTAAAAACAACACATAAAAACAAGTCAAAAAGCTAGAATTGGTCTAAGAACCAGTTCTGATGATACCGTAGATGAATGCTCGTATTAATTTCATATGGTGATCCATCTGTGGAAGTTTGATTTTGAAGTGGTTTTTCGTTTATATTGCTAGAACGGCTCGTCGGACAGCAAAAATGATTATTACAAATATCATAAGATTTAATATTCTGATGAGCTTTTCAGTACAATAAAAACGTCTAGGATTGATCGTTTTCACAGTATATATAAAAAACAAAAAGTGGTTGCCCGATATGAAAACACCATATACCAAATTTCAACCCTCTTTATGTCCACACATTCTCAGTCAGTGTCCAAATATATAGTATAAAATGAAATTTTTGTATGGCAACCCTACGAAGGTTTAACGGCGGTAACGAAACAAGTAAAAAAGCTAGAATTAGTCTACGACCAATTCTTATAATACCCTAGATGAATGCCCGTATAATATTTCGTTGAACTGGTTTTTCGCAAATATTTCTAGAATGGTTCGTCGGACAGAAAAAATGATTATAACCAATTTTATAGGATTTCGTATTCTGAAGAAGTTTTTAGTACAATAAAAATGTCTAGGACTGAACGTTCTCACAGTATATGTAAAAAACCAGATTTTTATATGGCAACACCAAGAAGGGGTTGCCCGATTTAGTCTATTTTTAAAATGTTATTTGTTATTATTATGAAAACACCATGAACCAAATTTCAGCTTCTATGTCGATGCATTCTCAGGCAGTGTCCAAATATATAGTGGAAAACGAAATCTTTGTATGCCTACCTACCCCACGAAGGAGTTGCCTGATTTATTCCTTTTTGAACTAAATTTTACTTTTCTTTAAAGTCTGTTGAAGTGGTATTCCTATATAGGGGTTACGTTAGCGGCTTGATAAATCACTTTATTGGCGAAGAATTTGCAGAAAATTTTGTTTATGAGCTGCCTGCTCCCTTCTGTTGTACTTTTAATTTGACAGTTAACCTAAGTTGAGCTGCTCTGCTATTATAAGTTGATTTGCTGTTTTTTTGTTCAAATGCCTACCCTAGAGTTACATAACAAGTCTAATATATTGTATTAAAAATAGAACTATTCCAAATCTAATTAATATGTTTTCTCTTTTCTTTAACAGGTTCATCAGTAGTGAACTTTTGTTTATGTGAAAAATATGCACTTTTCTGCAGTTTAGACGGAACATTACGATTTTTCAATATACACGACGGAACAACTGTGTTTCCCATTATAAAATTATCAACTTCCGCAATACAATGCTCATTTGTAAGGGGGTGGAAAACTAAAAATATAATAAAACTATAATAGTGCAATTATAAATAACAAAATTAAATTTTTAGTGTCCTTTGGGTAAATTAGCCGGTGTAATATCAGAATGTGGACAGTTACGCGTCTGGGATGTTCAACAGAAAACCATTTATATATCTTCTTCCTGTGCGGATATTTTTAAGTCTGATCAGGTTGTTCAATTTAGTATCACAGAAGGTGGAATACCATTTGTGCTGTTCTCCAATGGAAGCTCCTATTCATATTGGAAAAGTATGCAATGTTGGATGGTACTAAATTCGAAAGATCCTATTATACGTCATGGTGTACAAACAACAATACCGAAAGATTTTCAGAAAAACATACGAAATTATCCGCTTATGTCTGTTCAGGCATCATCATCACACAACACATCAATAAATTCTATGGACTTGTAATATTGATTTGATTGCTTTTTTTTTTATTATTTCATTGAATTGAATTGAATGCTTTTGTTTTTCTTTTAGAAACTCTAATAACTGGCAAACATCTGCGAAATTATTATTCATTGAGAATCAAATAAAATTGTGTGAAGCTATCAATTCTCCAGAGGAACTTAAATATTGGTACTCAATGTTGGGATTTCATTTAGCCGGACATGGTACAGAGAAACGTATTCGTTTACTTTTGGATGAGTTATTAGGTCCAGCGCATGGATCTGGAAATACGGAAAATAAACTAATTTTGGTATTCGTCTTTTTTGTTTTTTTTTTGTTTCTTCAATTAGTTTTTAAACAAAATTTTTCCGTAGGGTGTTGAAAAGCGAACACTTCTTGAGACTATCCTAAATATTTTAAAGATGCATCCAAAGTGGCATAGGATTTATATGGAGTATATGCAGCAATTAAATGTTGTCGATATTTTTACTCCATTCCTAAGAAATTAAACTTGGTGTGTATGTATATATACTTTGTAAGATAATTTTGTGATTTTATATTATATATAAATGTATGCTTAGTGGAAAATATAATTTATAATTTTAGAAATTTGTTTTTTCACTAAACATTTTTTTACTCTTGTGAGGTTAAGGTTAGGGCAGAGCTGGACAATACTTAAATAAAAAAGGTCTTAAGAACTACTTAAAGTACGTTTTCCTTACTTAATACTTTTGAAATGCTCTACTTATTATTTGAACATAAGTACTTCTATTTACTTGTACTTAAGTACCAAGATTTTTACTTAAGTATTGCTGAGTTTATTAAGCTCGTACATATAAAAAAATATCTAACTCTTCATAGAAAAGCAAAACAAATCTCTTTTGCAGCTTCTTCTTTGTTGTGTTTTAAAGCAAAGTGCAAAGCAGAATTCTAGACGAACTAACAACATACAAACTCGACTTGGCAAGTAGAACAAATACCAGAAACGCCTCGCTCGAGTATAAAATCGACGTTGCCTCGACTTGTCAGCAATGCCCGCTCTAATATAAAATCAACGATGCCTTCACCTAATGTAGGGAAGGCCTCAATTTTTTATTAGAAATTTATTGGAAATATTTATGCATTATTGGAGGCATTGAATAAATAACTAATAAGGAAACGGCATATCGGTGAAAACCTAAGCCGCTCGGCGGAATGGTTTAGTGTGCTGTGTTTGTATTCGTTTCGAGCCGGAGAAAAACAGAAGATGGTAGATTGTTCAACATTCGCGCTGTTCAAGATAGAAATGTATTACGGAATTTTGCTGTATGACCGAAGGTATTTTGAAGGGTGAAAGGATGAGCGCAGCTTGCAGTGCGAGTATTGCATGCAGGAATTAATCTATAAAGGATCAACCCTGGATATTTTACCAGAACATTTATTATATATGTAGCGAATGACATTCAACATTGCGGCAGTGTTCAAGCAAATCGATATGACAAGAAATGAAGGTAAGGCGACTAACTTCGACCCAATTATCGAAATTCTTTGGCAAGATGTAATTTGTCCAGCTTAACTTACTGAAAATATGCAGTGCTTAGCGACGGTTAATCGGAAATTAATGCTGTTCAAAAGAAACAAGAGTAGTTAAGCGATCTTATTTTAAAGAGATGAGATAGCTTTGGGACTTAGATGCATTGAATTCGGCGCGATTCGGTTTGCCCCGAATGTGGATATTTTCAAGACCGTTATTCAATGATCTAATCATTCAATCTCGTTTGACACAATCGGCAGTTCCTCTGGAATCCACAAGAGTGTCAAAGTCGTAAGCGAAATGAAGGGTACTATCATCAGTGAAACTATATGGGATTGAAAGTAAGGGAAAGAGCAGATCATTAATGAAAGTTAAGAAGAGAGACTGAGAGATAAGAGAGCCCTGGGACCCTGCGGGATTTATAGGGTGAGGTTCGGATATAACGCCTTCTAATACAACCCGTATTTGGCAACCAGATACAAAACTTTCAATCTATAATAGAAGAGACGCGGATAGACCAGTGCTTTAAATTTGGCTAAAACGGCAGACTCTATCAAAGGCCTTTGAAATATTTAGGGCAAAGATTTTGTTTTTACCAAAATTGTGAAGACGTTCCGTAAGAAAAGCAAGTCTCCAGATGAGCATCCAGTCCGGAAGCCATATTGGCAATCGTTGGATGAGTTGATTGGTTTCTAGATATTTCATTAATTTGAAGTTAATGATAGATTCAAAAATCTTTGAAGGAATCGATTACTAGTTTCGAAGCTGTTGGAAATTTCCCTGTTGAATAAGGCAAGTAGAATAGTTTGCGCAGTGACTTAGCTAAGGATGAGGCGCAGCTTTAATTAACAGAGGAGAGAAACTATCAGGACCTGCAGCTTTGGAGACGCTGATCTACTGAAGGACCTTGAATACATCTCTCGTTCGGATGTATATTGGCTCTTGTACACATCCACATGGGAGATGTAAGATGTCTGATGTGGGTGACAGATAATAATTTGTAGCGAATCTAGCAGCCAAAATATAAACTTTATCCAGGCAGGGAGTCAACAACCACTTCACCATTATTAAGTAGTAAAGATATAGAGGAACTGATGAAGTTGTGTCCGAGACCAGAACCTTTGCTGTCTTTGCAGCGGCTTGCCTAAGACTCTGATCAAACAAATTTTTCTCTCTGGATAGGTGCTCGGTGCAGTCTTGTGGACTTGTTTCAGTTCTGGACATGGATGCAGTTGATAGGTGCGAAAAGCAGACGCTATCGCTCTTATAGCTTGGTAGAATGAGGTTAAAACACCGGAACTAAAAACTTAAATTTTATTTAATACATTTCGTCTTTATATAATCACTAAGCTAAAGAGTTCTTTCTATTTACAAAGCTTCCAGATTACCAATATTAATCTTATTGTCCATAATGTGGCCCAGGCGTTGGAACACTTTTCAATGGTGAATCAAAATCTACATCAACAGGTTCGGGTTTTTCTTGCACTGAATTTCCTATACGTTCCTGTAAACTTTCGTAAAGTTTATGAACATTTTCATGATGCTGGGCAGTAGGTTGCATTGCCTTCATAAGTGTAGCTAATCGACCGCCAGGTAATTTACTATGAATATACCTGAAAAAGATTCAAGTTAGACATTATGAAACACAAGCATAAACATTTTTTTTTAACTTACCAAAGAAGTTTTAGCATATGTTTGGTAACATTATCTCTTGTTAAACCGGCAAACAAAAATTCATCGAAAAGTGTTGTACAAAAATCTTCTGTGGTAAATTCATCTCCCATCGGAATAAGAAGGGCAATCTAAAAATTAAATATTTTCACGTATCATCTACAAAATATATTACTATTTTAGTACCAATGAATGCAAAAATGGATCTTCGTAAGCTCGATCGTCTTTACAAGAAGCTAGAATTGCTAGAACTCGTAAAACACCAACACGATCCTTTTGTCTGGCGGTATGTAAAGTATAATACATCGCTAATATGCTGGCAACAGAACTTTCCTGAATATAAGCTTCTACAGCATCTGGAGCTGGTCCGGAATGTTCTATGGTTGTAAGTGCACTTTCTCTTTCATCTGGTGGAAGCTTTGCGTGCAAATTACGACATTGATCGTCAACCATAAGAGACATTAAAGCTGGAAGAAATTTCGTTACAACTTGACTATCTAATTTGGGCTCCTTGAAGTCTTGCGAATCAATCATGACCCAAGCGCTTAAGCCTAAAGCCAACATTCGAAGCAACAATATTAATATAGTATTGTCCCGAGGTAGACCATCGTTATTTATTAAATGTTGAAGAATTTTGATAGCTGATGTAGCTAAGAAGTTAATTGCATAAGGATCACATAGAGTCATCGATAAATCTCCAAGAACCTAAAAGTTGGAGCGAAATTGAATTGTTTTTGTTTTGCATATATTACGGGCTGTCTAATCTGAACAAACCTGTTCTTGTCCTCTTTTTATATTATCCAAAAATCCTTGAAGTTCTCGTGATCGTTTAATATCGACATTCTTTTCTCTTATACAAGCATCCAAACACCAAGTAAATTTATGACATGGATCAACTGAGATAATCTCTTGGACTTCTAAATCATGCAGAGCCATCAAAAGTTCTGCTCTCAGTGTACAATAATGAACATTTCGTGTACGTAGGAATAGAGTTCTCAAAAACTGTAGAACCATGTCGTACAGTTTTACACTTGTTCCTATCATATGTGCCAGCTTCTGTACAACTTCTCCCTGTCGTCTCACTTTTGGAGATGGTGTGAAAAATAGATTATTTAAATTTGTATGATCGAAAAGGACATGCTCCTTTTCTCGTATGTACTGAGATAAAAGTGGGGATACCTCATCCCCAAAAAGAGATTGATTATCCCGCCAAATTTGTCTTTTCACCTCAGTGTCTGTATCTGAGTAGAGCTCTCGGTCTCGAACTAAAATCCTTAGATATTTGTCGTCAATGTGTGTTGTGTTTCGTAGAATGCACATAACTACGGGACGCAAAGCTTTGACACGTACAACAGGAAAACTTTTTATAAGGAGTTCTTTTAGTTTTCGATCTCTTTCACGGCCTTCTTTCTGACCCAATTCGTTGATGTATGCAATCAGTTTATCACGTAACTCCTACAAAGTAAAACTTAACTTAAACAAATTTAAAACAAATTTTTTTGTAGTTATTGTTACATGCAGGGTTTCAGTGTTGTGGATGGATTACTTCAAAATATTGTTTGGCGGACAATTAAATGCGAATAAGATGAGGATGCTCTAAAGTTTAGGAGGAGTTGAATGGATTGTATCAAGCGATGGTTGTGTGTTGAGAGGAATTATGGTAAGGAAAAGTTGGGCAGGTTAATATAGGTGCAGTTCCTAGAAATGTTTTGAATTTTCGAACACCTGTTACATTTGAGATTCCAATTGAATTTCTTATTCTTCTCAACAAGATCGTACGTAGTGCTGCTAGGGGTTTGAAACAATCTTCATTCATCTCTAACTATAGGAGTATTAAGACTTCCTCTGAATAAACGTGAAGTTTATCATCGCGGTACAATGTTATTCTCGATTCATGCAGGCTGTTCAGAAATTCCCCCAAATAGATTTAGATGTCAGTGGAATGTTGGTTAGTTTAAATTTGAAAAGGTTCCCGATTCGATACAGGATGGAAGATACTGAAGGTATTTGTAAATGTTCCACATCTAACATTTCGTCTAATTCCTAGTCTATGTGTACTTGAATTTGGGGAAATAGGGGTGATGTCGGCTGCCTCGTAGGGTAAATTAAATAAGTGTTTTCTACTGGCAGTTCAATAATTTGCTTAGTTATTTTTAGAGCAGCAACTTTGTTTTAGCTAAAAGTTTATCCGTGATATAGATTACTACGGCGGCTTTAATCGAAAATGTTTTTTTATGTCTGCTCTTGTATGGAAATTGAACTCCCAATCGCACACGGTGCTTGGTTTTCTGTCATTACTCCTCCGCTATAGATGAACTCTTGAAATTTTTGCTTTTAACAGGTTATTGGTTTTGTCCAGTACAAGACTTCTAGATGCAGATAATTCAGAATTTTTCGACATTTATTTTGTTTGGTGATGATTTGATGTCCCTTTGATCCAAAGTGGAGAGCTATCTCCTTGCTTCTTCTCACCTCTTCCCCAGAAAACCTGTTTGCATACTGCATCAGGAATACTAGCGTGGGATGGCCCATTGCTTATTGTTTAGTGTGTCCCTATCAGTTTTAAGTGGACTGGACTGAAGTTTTATATTTTGGATACGGGCATTATGTATGGGTAATAGCTCCATAAAAATTCTATCATGATCAAAAGTGCACACAGTAAAGAAATCACCCAAGGGCTCTATGAAAAAAAGATACACGTATAAATGGTAGAAGTTTAAATAATAGAGTTTTAACAGAGTGGTTTGCAATAATTTAACAAATTTATGAGGTAACAAGATTTCAGACCAATTCATTTGACAAGAAAGCTTAACAAAATCTTTTTTTTTTAGAAAAACCGGACTACATCAACGCGAGCGAATCGTAAAAAGGAAAATAAGGAGGTGCTCTAGTGTAAAGTGAGTTTGAACTAAGGTTAAAGGAAGATTTTTATAATTATTCTGAATAAAAAAGAATTGGATAAGGTGAGAGGATCGGATAAGGATTGAGGCTTAGTAATTATGAAATCGATCGCAATCCCTGAAACCAAAATTTGGTATGCACATTACATGAATGAAAAGTTCACGGTCAAAGATGACTGAGAATGGCCCACTGGAACACCCACAAGGATTTCCTTACGAAAGTGCGAGGCCAAGCTAATGACTTTCTGATCCGACATTAAGCCTAGTAAATCATTCGATATAATTTTATTCTTAAATATGCGTAAGAGGGATTCCAGTGCCAGACCTCGCACTGTAATGCTTTATCACAGTTGCAACGATCAGAGCGGCCGACGACTATTGTAATCATAGGAACAATTATATCTATTAACGTTTTATGAATCTGCAGTGACCGTTCTATAACATCTCCTCCATAAGCTTCTGTTGTTTCTCAGTGTCTTTAGTTTAATGGCGCTTTCGTACTTCCCGCCATATCTCACTAAAAGATTTATTTATATCTTACTAATTGGGAATCGACTCGGTGACATAGTATTTGATTTAAGAGCACAGAAATAATTTAAATGATTGACTCTACTAAAGTTTAGAGTTTATTTATTTGGTATTGCGTGCACATTTATATACTTTCCTCAAGAACAGATGTGTGAAAATCCAAACGCCGTACTCCATGTAAATCCAGCAGGGGTAACATTGGTCTTAAAGAGGGCAAAAGTATACCATTTTCAAGCTGAAAAGAAACTAAATATTGTAAGAGCTACATTAAGTAATAGAAATATAATTTTACTTGGAAACTTTCAATCGCTTTCAACGGATCAGTGCATGATGTTAGAGCCTCACGTAAATAAGCTTGTCCAGGAATATTAACATCTTCTAATCCAGTACCAGCGAATTTCGGAGGAGTTGTCATTTTTGAAAACCCAAGTTTAATTAATACTTGAAAAAAACTACGCACTCAAAACTATTATGAAAATAAATTCAGCTAGCTAGACAATCTCCCCAATGGTCACAATTTTGACAACTAATTGTTTTTATGAGCGGGCTTGTCATTTTAAAAGGGAAAGAGTACAGCAAAGATTGTAACATTGAACATATATATGGTGCACGTGAAGCCCGCCCGAGAGAAAACAAAAGAATAGAAAGCAGTTTGTAAATGTAAAAGATTTTTTTTTAACAAGAATAACCTTTTTTTGGCAAATAAAGTTACAGAGTACATTCGCACTAGAAATGTAGTAATACTCGTCAATAAAAAAGATTGTGAAAACAATTTATAGCCATCAGATTTAACTAACTCCTCCATTGAGGAATTGACTACACTGCATAATGTGACCCTATGCCTGTGCCTATGATGTGTACATGGCCACAGGAATATACCAGGCAACGAGATGGCTGATGATCTTATTAACCATTACTATAGTGTAGATCCTAACTATATTCAACTCTGCAAATATGCCTTAATACCTAGTCGCTGTACCCAACACTTGGATGTGTGGTGCATATGCCGGGGTTTGTAATAATAAATAAACTTTGAATTTGAATTTGATGTGTTGGCCAAAAAGGGCTCTGAAATTAATAGCTCCACAGCGAAGCTTATATAAGGATCTCCAAAAGAGGAGATCTTCAGGGGCGCCTACAAAATTGATCCAGATGCAATTGTTGCCTGCATATGGAAGAGGATAAGAGAACTCATTAATGGCAGCAGAACTAGGGTATACCAGGAATCAAGTAGGAGTCATTACGAGTGCCTCGCTCTGATGAACAAAAGGGGTACGCTATTACGTAGCTACTTCTTTTCGAGTCTGGGGGAGCTGTAAAACAAAAAGTTCAGATACCTCGGAAGAGTTTCCTAAGGGAAGCAGGATGGCACTTCTAGCGGCATCCCTCTTACCTATTCTAACAAGAAGTCAAATGTTGCTCCTATTTCTTCAAAACTAATATCGCAGAAATGCATTTTGTTGTAATTTTTAGATACTCAGAAGCTTTTGAAAGGATTTTCAAAGAAAATACAAAATGCTTTTCGGACGAAAATCAAATCCAACTGATGCGTTGACAGCTCTGGAGTAACCCTAGTCCATAACCAGCTATAAAATGTACATCACACAATGGCAGTGTGCAAACAAAAATAAAATAAATGATTGTTAGTTTCCGTCCCAGTCCCCGCATACCTTTTTTTACCTTTTTACCTTTTGAAATTTTTCAAATAATAATTTAATACTTATCTAAAAAATATTGTTAAATTTAATGGAGAGATTTATGTTTCAAAGGAAGTTTTTTGAGGCCTTATGGGATTAAATGTTAATTGATATATTTTGAAAATAACACCAATTGACTGTTTTATTACTATCTTGATATCATTAATGTACAAAACGAACAATATGAAGGCCAATACTAAGCCAAAGTTTAATTTTTCGTATTTTCAATAAAGAAAGAAATATATTGTCATATACTTTTGTCTTTTGCATCAATGGGAAAATGAAGTTGGCTATGCATTATTGCAGTGAGACTAAGACAACGAGTTAAAAACAAAAATTGAGAGAACGTAGGATTACCCGAATGATAAAATCTTAAATATCTCCAAGATCCCTTCAAACTATTCATAATGATGTACATCGGGTCGCACTACCTCAATTTGTTAAGAAAAAAATAAATTCCGCATTGGCCAAGGGGCTGAAAGAATATGTAAAATTTCTGTTAAATAAACCTCTCATATATCAGAGAATCCCTCTTAATCTCTGCACTCTGCACTTTCACATTTTTTGTCTTTATTCGTAAGGCTTTAAAGAGTTTAAATTTTTTTTATTTTTTTATTTCTTTCCTTTTCTAGATGTGTACATTTTAAAAGTAAAACAGTAGGAAATCTCTTCTATGCCCTATCTTTTTATTAGTTTATCTATGACTTAGTCTTGGGGAACTCTCACCACATCTATCGGATCAGACATTTTACCATTCTCCCCCGTTTTTGCGTTCTGAAATATGCCTATCTATAATATTAGTTACATTAAGTAAAAGAAATAGTATATACATATATAGTATCGAAATTCCATTCTTAACTCAAAATGGGAAAAATTGTAGTTACACCGTTCTGAAATGCTGATCTGCTACAATTATTTCTAGAGACTTTTCATAGCTAGGTAGCATATTTATTGGACGAAATTCTTCACATTTCATGGTATTGGAGACTTAAATTTGACTGTACTCAATGTTGCAGTTCATTTGATAAAATTTCGTTACTGGGGATGTGTTTGTGTTTAATACTTGTACAATTTCACTCGGATGCATTATATGTCTTCAAACTGTGCTACGTTCAGATCATTGATCTCTCGATTCTTTGGTCCAATAATAAATAAGTTCATTTATTGTCTTCCATACGTTTCTTTGACTTTCCATTTTATTTTATACTAGCAATTTCATGTATTCATTCTTTGCTTTATTCATTGTAGCCTTTGAATACCTTATAACGATACTGCCTTCTTACATGTTTCATTTTCTCTTCTCATTCTATCTAATTCCGATGAGTACCACCTACATCCAGTCTTTAATAATATTTGTTGACTTATCCTTTTACCCATGTTGATAGCTTTTTTTTCTAATTGAAACGATAGTTTTTATTGCATGAGCAGGGCAAATTACTGGGCATGATCACCCTCTTACTCTCACATTGATAGGAAAATAATGAAATAATAACTTGAAAACTCTGCAATAAAATTTTCATCATTCGTTCCCAAGAAAAAAAAAACATTTATTTTATGCACTTAAATCAAAATGAAGCTAAACAATTTGACAAAACTAACTAAAATTTCGACAAGCAATTATAAACTAGCGGTAGTTTACAGTTAGCTAAAATAAATAAACTTAGGCAACTAATGACGTAGATTCTATCACAATTCAAGTGAAGTTTCTCAGATATTCAGTATCAAAATAAAGTACAGTAATTGTTATATCGTCTCGAAAGTATCGGACAATGTCTTGTGGCAAGGATAATAAATGAGAAAGCTTTGAATGTTCAATGCCATATTCAGTACCGCCTAAAGCATTTCTTATTAAATGTGTTGCACCATTCTGGTCTAGCGGTTTTTTTCTTCTACCAGCTCTGTGAGAAGAAGGGGAATAAAAGAAAATATATTCCACAGTACGAATGATACTAAAAGAAAATACTTACCTCCTTTTTGCAAGGATATCTGAAACTTCACCTAAAGTAACATCATCTTCGGGCAGCTTAAGAGGTTGTAAATATGTTTTCCCCATCATGTGCTCGCCCACAAGTTCAACAACTTGGGAAGGTGAAAGAAAATCCCATAAACCATCACTACCGATTATCAAGAAATGGTCACTAGGATGTAACACGTGATAAGTGACTTCCGGACATGCAGTTAAATATGGCGGAGTGTAATAATGTTGAGGTACACTGAGCTCTCCGAATTGTGGTACTACAACTTGGTTCATAATATCTTTCGACCATTTGTATCGGAAATCTCCTAAAGCACGTAGAGGAGCTAAGTGACCAAGAAGCCTTTCGTTTCTTATAACAGTTTCTCTTTCATTTGGCGGATGTTCATTCAAAATTCGTTTAACTTCTCTTATATTATCAGTGTTGTGTTCTTGAGTTAGTCTTTTAGACACCCACTGACCTGTATCGCTATAAGTACCAAGAACTGCACTGCAGTCCCCGGTACTAGCTACGTGAAGTTCTCTTCCTTCAACAACAGCAACACAAGCAACGGCACCTACGAAAGCAAATTATTCATTAGCTGTGATACCGATTGACTAAAAACTATTTATAGATACCTGACATAGCAACAGACATTGTTCTTACACTAGGACTCTCCAATGCTTCTGTTGATAAATCATTGTCTAATCGCAAAAATGCATTCATGATAGCATCATGACGTTCACCAGGAACTTGATTGCACAGAATATTGGCAAATTTTTGAAAACTTGCTTCGTATAACATCTTGACTTCTTTAACAAAATCAACCTAGAAGGGTTTCAGATAAAATCGTTTATAAAACAACAAAGAAATTTCATTATTACTTTGTCATTATGGCACTTAAGAAATGATTGACTATTGCCCCCACGGGACATGGTCTGGATGAGGACATTTCGGTCCGCTAAACTGGCAGCGATATACCTTAGTAACCTTTTCGAAATTACTTGAGAACACGATGGTCCACCATGTCCATCAAATATTCCACAAATAAAACCTAAAATGAAGAAGGTGAAATTCGTGAACAATTTTTAAAATCTTCCATGGAAATTAACTGTTTTGATGAAGGAAACTTGCTTCGCTACGAGAGTCTTCTATCGGATTATTTGATGCCAATTGATTGGTATCATAAGTCTTAATGCAGCCGTCGGGAAAAATATGCGTATATTCATTTTCTCGCAGGATACATGAGACCTAATAGGTGAAATGTGGTTAAAGTACATGTTGTCAATTCCTAGCATATACTTACATCATAAGGGGATAGTTGAGGAACTGTGTTGCGCTTAAATTGAGTTGTACAGAACTCCCTGTTTGAATTTCTAACATGAAGAACTGTTCTTTTAACACAAATTGAAAACATCTAGTAAATAACCTCTCTGAAATTTGTGAGCTATGTGTAAAAGGTGTTTTAACTTTTAAAAAAATTTCCCGGTTCGGACAATTCAACCTGCAAACCCACTTTTCTGTCCGTTGTTGTCAAAGAAATGTCAAAATTTTAGCATGCGTACGGTATCTCATGTTCGTAGATTTAAGTTCTAAAAGATACTAGTTTTCGGAGATAGATTTCAAGAAATTGTGGTAGTTTTGTGATGATTTTAAGTACAAATAGTAGGTAGTAGAATATAGGATTTTATGTTCAGTTGAAGTAGAGGAGTAGTCTTTTCGGGGGTTTCCACTGGCATGTATAATATAGACTGACTACGTTATTTATAAAATTGTTTTACCAAAGGCAATATATATTGATAAGATGTGCAGCCGAAATTCGAAACGTTTTATTATAATCGCTTTTCGAGCTACGTGCTCATTTTTTCTAACTTCCCACCAATGATTTTTTTCAATGTTAGCACCGGCGTAAGAACTTTTTTTGAAATAAGCAACTGAGCCCACATGAAATAGAAAGTTAGGCCTGAAACACAATTGGAACTTTTCAGCCAGCTTTATGCCCAGCTTTCTGCTAAAGCTGACTGAAAAAGCCGAATTGAACACAACTTGCGCTTTAGACATGTGCAACTTTAACTTGTTTATGCTCAGAATATTTATTAAGGAACGACAGTTAATGCTTCCGATTTTCCAAAATTACGATAAATGCATACTTTTTTGGATAGTTTTAAGTTGTACCAATTATATGTAAAACTAATACTGAGTTTTTTTTAAAGTCCCACAGGAATTCCTTGGCTCTAGCATACCGCACTTAGGCAGTCTATATTATATATGTCAGTGGGGTTTGCAAACAAATCCCCTTGGAGTAGTAGGGTTGAAGTTGCAATTCCAAGTCGCTTTTATAACCAAACTTTCCAGATGAACTGTGCACCTTTGTATTTTTATGGTAATCGCAGTCTTTTTGACACGAAATTAAAGATTTTAGCAATAGTAACTGATATTTAAAACTTGTGAAGACCACTAAACTATAATGTAGTTACATATATGTATGTATGACTAAAACATAGAGGATTGTCCCAAAAATTGAAAATCCCCCTTATCTTGAAAACCGTTGGATTTTTGCTAGAAAATAGCCCCTGAATTAACTGAAGTATAATACTGTATAATTCGGACCACCCTGTAAATGTTAGTTTGAATAACTTTACTTTACCAAAATAATCTATTTCACTTGCACAGCGTACGACCATGGGACTAACTTGCCTGGGTTCTGTAGATGAAAAACATATTCGTAAAACATCACTTGATCGGAATACAGTAGAACCCGAATAAGATCACAAACCGTTTTAAATCACTACAAAACCTCTTATGTGCACCAGCATTAAATGCGCAATAAGTAGAAAAATACGGTAAATATTATTAAAATCTTGCTAGTCTACCTAGTCTTTGAGTGTTTATTTTCATACAGATTTCAAGAATACCACATGCATATCCATTTCGAATGGTTTTGACAGCTTAACCTATACGGAATCAGCCTTCGTTATTTTAAGAATAAGGCCCCTTAACGTTGAATTCCATGTATTTACTTAAAAATGGGAAGAAATCGTTACCTGATAATGTTTTTGGACTTGCAGAAAATAGGGTACTGTAAAATGCAAAAAATATTTTGGTATTCTCAAGTGAATATTGCTCGTTTATTGGGTCCAGTCACGGGTAAAACACTCCATAGGTTGACCCTAGATATTGTCAAATTTGTTTCAGTCTTCTGGTTTTTCATTAAATTTAATTCTTATCAACAATTTAACTACACAATTAATTAAGTTAAATGTTTAAAATGTTAAATTTACTAGCATAGAGCTAGAATATTTTCCAAAATTTCATAATGTACCAAAATAAAGTAGTTGCTTGGACCAGTTTAGAAAGCAGCCATATTTCTCGTAAGTACTACATAACAATTTAATTTAGGAGATTTCGTGAAGTTATTACACCTGTTTCTGTCATATTTATTGAGGGTGTTTATGTTCCTTAAATTAGTGAAAAAATTGGCAAAACTTGAGCATAATAGTTTATAACTTATCAATCAACATAGTTATCACTATGCATTTGAAGAAGAATTATTTTTCCTAAGTTTTAAATGCTTAATTTTGGTGAAGTGAAAAGGTTGTGATGTTGATTGAGTGCATCCAAGATGTTTGTAATTAAAGGTATTTATCAAGTTCTCTTTTGATAGAAGTGCTGGGTAAAAGTAAATAGAAATGATTATAAGTTAAAAGTTTTATTTACACATGGAAATGTGTTCTATATTCATAAATTATAGTCTTTCTTATGATGCTGTGTCCTATTACAAGCTTGTGAAAGTTTATGAAAGTCATTAGAAAATGGAACTGTCAAAGTTTTTATAATTTTAAAACATTTGCTCTTTCTTCATTTAGTTTCATAATTGTAGATTTATTTGTTATTTATAACAGTAAATTGATGCTAATTTTCATAACTAGACAAAATGATGAGTTAATCTATCTTGTCGGAGCTATGGTAGTAAGACTGGAATGATTTTGTAGTACATACGTCCGTCCTACTGGGATCACACTAACACGACTGATAAATAACATAAAAAAATGAAACTATTGATTTGCAATATATACAAGAAGTGTAAATTTTTAGAGAATTTATGCAGAAAAATGTTTTATATTTGAGTTTGTGCTGAAGTACATAATATGTTACGTATACAGATTTAAAAGAATTTCAGATTTGATATGCATACACAAATGTAAAATATGTTTGTCCAGTTAATAACAGAAAATATTTGACTTGTCAATTCAATTTGATTAGATTAAATGAAATTTCTAAAACTCACTTTATGTATCGCAATAGATATTGTTTGTTTTTACGAATTTTATTCTGAACAGTTTTGAAGATTTAATAATAGTAATTACATCAATATTAACTCTACTTGGATAACATCTGCAATCAAAGTGCTTATCATCTGGACTGAATCAATGGCATCTTCACAAATACAGATCTGCGTTGGACCAGCAAATTTAAAGGTTTAGGGGGGGGTGATAAATCTAAAACCATTACTGCCTTATTAACGTGAAGTTCAGTGTAAAGCTGAGCTCAGGAAACTAAATTGCACTTGCAGTTAACTATTGTTTCAAGGATGATGAGCACGGATATTTGTTTTCGTATTGTTAGAATTTTATTGTTTCCTATTACATCTAAATGTACTTTAGAGTAGTTATAATACATTTAATAATTAAGATCAAGTAGAGTTCATAGAGCAATATTGTTACAGAAAGTACCTAAGTTAATTTAGTTTTTGTTTTTTAAATTATACGATGCCACTGAGTACCTAATTAGTGAATGAATATGTTAATTTATTTATTTATTTCATTATTATTATTAGCCTTAGTTACATTTCCTTAATACACCTAAGCCTAAGCCTAGTGTTGTCCATGTTTATTTCTTCTTTTCTTTCAATCCCCCCTTTCATTTAGAGAGCTTGGCTGGTTTAAGAAAGAGGTTGAAATTCATTTAATTTAAATTTAAGTAAAATTACAATCTATTTATTCCCTGTATACTGCCTAATAAGAATAGCATGCTCTAAATTCAACTATATTTCATGCTTGAATTTCATCTATATTTCATGCTCTAAATGCAGCTACAACTTAGCTATATTTCATGGAGACTACATACATAACTTTTTTGTGAAGATGCTTATACTCGACATGTTTTTAATCTCAAATTGAAGTCCGTTGAAGATCTCACTGGATGTCGCCAATAGTCCCTCCTGTTCTTGCTGCTTCCACTCTTATATCATTTCTCTGTCTTGCATTGAGATCTGTGCGGTAATGATTTTGAATCTTGTTTTAATTTGTTTGTTCTTCAACTTATACACAAATTTAGCTTTCGCCACGAAGATTATTTGCTTTAGATTGAGTTTTTTCGTTCTTCTTAGTAATTTCTTTGTAGACGTTAGCCAAGGTACATTATATAGTGTTTTAAGAGCTATATTCATAGTTATCTGTGTTCTATAAATTACTCCTATATAGTTGGGGCAATGAGACCATACAAGTATGTGTGATAGTACATGAGCATTATATACTAGATTTGAGGTTTCGTTACTTAGTGTCAAATTCATTCTTTTGATGCGCCCATCATCGGTATAATGTTATTAATTTTTCTGTTTATATGAGTGCTCTACCTTAAATGCTCATCTAGGATAAGACCAAGACATTTTATTTCCTTAACTCTCATCAATCCATATTTTATCTGTGGGTCAATATCTTCCTTATTGACTTGTCGAAATATTATGAATTTTGTCATTCTTCGTTCGGCGAAAGTTTGTTTCCATCCGTCTATTGCTTATATCTTATAAGATCCTCATTCATAGTTCTTTGAAGGACTTCTTTTGTTTTCGCCCCATATATAATGTTTGTGTTATCAGCATATAGAGACTATCATACTGTTAATTCCTGCGTTCTGCATTTTGTTTATGTATAGCAAATAGAGGTTAGGTCCCTGGATGGAGCCTTGTAGTTCACTAGTGTAGTAATATTTCCCGGTCGCTATGTATTTTTTGTACTTAAGTAAACAATTTCCTATTGGTTAAATAGCTTTGCACCAGTTTATTGGCTATATCCCTTATTCCAAGCTCATCCAGTAACTTCATAAGATCTACAAAAATTGCTCCAACATATAGTCCTTTATCTAGATATTTGTTGATGTCATTCATTGTCTCAGTTGTGGCTGACTCTGTTCCGCTGTATTCCTGAAAGCCGAATTGTTTCTGATTATATCCTCCAGTTTTGTTGGTAAAGCTCCTGAGCCTTTTTTCAATTATCTTCTGTAATTACTCATCTTTTTTATCTCCACCCTTATAAATTGGCAGTATTTCGGTCTTCTTCAGTATATTTGGAATCGCAGTTGAGATGGTTTGATTTACAAGGTTGGCTATAGTCGGACTTACTATATCAGCCGCAACATTAAGATCATTTGCATTTATTCCGTCAAGCCCAGGTGCTGATTCTTTTCTAAGACTTAATTACATATTCTATTTTTGCCGTATCAGATGATTCAAGAAATAATTGTTTTGCTTGCCTTTTATTTGTAGTAGGTGACTTTGTTGGATACTTTTCCTTAAGTTCATTATCAATGTTGACAAAGTACTAGTTAAGTGTGTCTGCTATTGTCTTTGGCTCAGTTTCCATTTTCCCTGACTTCCTTATCTCAGTAACAGTTTCTTTATTCCCATTCTCCTTTTTTGTGATAAATTCATTCATTATTTTCTGTTTTCCTTGTATTGTAGTTTGTCTTCTGAAACTGTTTGTCTATATATCCTTGTTTCGCTTGCTTTATTGATATGCTTACCCGATTCTTAACACGAGTGTAATCCCTCTTCCCCTCAATATCCTCCGGCTGCTTCTTCATTTTTTTATATAGCTTTTCCCTTTTCTTCATGTCATCTATAATTTTATGCGTTATCCATCCATTAATCCTACTTCTAATCTTTCTGTAAACTGGGATATCTTTTTTACTACATTGTTATTGCTTCAGAGTTTTGTATTCCCTCTCTTAAATTTGTTCTCCATATCTCTCTTTATCTATCGTTGAGATCTTTTGTGCTCATTCTTTTTTTTTGCAAAAACATTTGTAGTGACTACGACCTTAATTATGTTATGATCTGATATGGAGGTAATATCCATAATTATGTCCATTAAAAACGTCTCGCATAGATCCGTAAATATATGATTTATTATTATAGCCGAGTTTTCTGTAGATCTTGTTGCATGTTTAATACCAATTTTATTTAGGATCCTATATAGATAACAAGCCTAGATATTGAGTTACTGCATTATTGTTCGCGATCAAATCAATGTTGTTATCTCCCAAAAAAATAAGCTTTCGTTGCTGAGTCAGTAAGATCTCCAGATAGTCTATAAATTCATGCTGGCTTTCGCTAGGTGATTTATACAATGTTAACATTTTAAAATTACTCTTGCTGTTTATTTTTATTTCGCTTAATATCATATTATATTTAATGTCTAATTTTATATTGTTATACTTTATTCCTTGTTTAATGACAATTGCGGTTCCGCCACCACCACTCTCCTCTCTGCAATTGAAAATTCCTGTTAAACCTTTTATGTTATAGTAGTTCACTTCATTAGAATATAGGCACGTTTCATTCAGCACCTTTATATCTACCTGTGGGTTTTTGGTAACCATAATCTCGATTTCATCTAGTTTATTTCGAATACTCCTGATATTTAGATAAATTACATTTAGCATGGTGGGCACTCTTTATAAATATTGCACAGTATATTCGGTTTTGCTCCTTACTATCTCTATGTGTCTTTGGTATATCGAACACGTTCTACTGTCTGCAGCGTGCTTACAGTCGTCTAGAGTATCTTCTTTATTCTTTGTTGCTTTCATACGACAGTTTATACAAGAGACTCCAGTCATAGTGCAGTTTGACGACTCGTGATTTTCACCACAGTTCTTGCATATATCGCTATTCGCACCATTTTTTATGAATGACCAATTTTTTTGGCATTTAAAGCATCTCATTGAAGTCCTCATAGTGTGAGTTCCAATCGATGTTTACGTATTGATCTGCCATACGCTTGTATGTGGATGCAGACTTGAAAAAAAAATGTCAATTTATTTGTGCGTCTATTTAATTTGCTGTATGTTATTTTAAGTTGGTCTTGTGTTGTAAAGGAGTGATTTAGATCTCAAAGATCTTTGAGTAGTTCTTCCGACGTGTAATTTTTATCCAGATTCGAAATAAATAAACAAGGAACTCTTTTATTATTAAGGGAGATAGGGTATCGCTCACATAGTTTCTTATTGGCTCCCTTTAAGAAAATCATATTGTTTTCCGCAGAATTTGATTTAATTATGACTCCTCCTTTAGTAATGTGCTTTACTTCAGTTATTGGCACCTTCAAGGTACTTGGTTTGATTTTTTCCTTAATGTATTTTTTGTGTCTTCTGATATTTGGTTTGGATTTAATGGTCTAATTATTACTCCCTGTGCTAGTATCGTGAGGCCAGCCTTATTTACTACTTCCAAGCGTGCATTTTTATTTTTATTATTGTTTATTGTTCCATTTGCACCTACCCCTTCTTCCATTTTATTTATCGTTTGTAATATTGTTTTAATTACTTCTCTTTGTTCATTATCTTCCTTTTTCATCTCAATTAGACCGTTCGATACTTTATACAATTACTCTAAAATTCGTTTTTGATACTTGTTTTGCCTTTGTACGTGATCCATTATCGCTTCAAAGTTTTCCGGGATTATTTTCATACATTGTTTTATATGTTTGCTGCATTCAGAATACATAAAGAAAACATTTTCTTTGGTATTTATTAAATTACTCCACAAGATTTACACATTTAGCATGAAGTAGGGATCCACATATTCCATTACAAAATACTGCTTTCTCATTTTCAGTTATTCTCTTAGAACACCTGCATGTAGAACAGATTTTCACAGTCTTATAGATATATAGAAATTTTAAATTTCAAAAATTCAAAATTATACGTAAAATATTATTATCATTTTTATTTGACAGCTGGAAACACTAGGCTAAAAACATAAAAATGCAAAATACTAAGCTTGTAACTGCTGACATATGCTTAGAAATCGTCTCCTATAAGCAAGACTGAATAGAAATTTACCTAAACTGATTGTTTTTTTTTTTGTTTTTGGTGTTCAATTATTTAGTACCTATACAACATTGAATAGTATACAATGGCCAATATGCCCTATTAATATTGTTCCATCCCCTATGTGACTGTTGTTACTTTTTCATTGGACTCCTTGGGGCAGTGAGGACGGAAATTTAATTTAATTTTCCCAAAATCAGAAAAGCGAAAGTGAATGCATGCTTTCAACTTACAAAAACCACACCCGGTAATCCCGTAAAATTTAATTGTCACGGAAGTGGTTATATTCAAATAGCGTATAATTTTCGGGAGGGAGCTTTGCGTCAAATATTTCCAAGCAATGTAGAATATTTTTTTCAAATTAGGCAGGTATGCAATTACAAACGCAAGCGAAAAACTGCAGCTCTTGATTATCTATGCTGTTCCATGTAGAACCCCTGCAATATAGCTGGGCGTTAAGCCTGTTTTGTCTCCTTGAATCAAAGACATTATCTTTCACTTACACATACAATGCAGTGATAATTAAAAAAGCATATTAAGAAGGGAGGTAATATGCACAGCAAACATATCTGATGCCAAGGTATATAGATAACAAGTTACTCCCATTACGAACCACGTTCCGCCATTAGTGACGAAATATCGTGAAAATGTATAGGAAAGCACGGTACAGAGAGCACAATACTCTCTGCGCTCTCTCCGTCTTTCCTATAGAAATGTGCATATATATATTAGCCACGAAATTACGTCACAGAACATGCTCCAAAATTTTAATGGGAATATTTCATATTCTATATACCTTGATCTGATGCATTTCTTGAGTGCAGTGAACGCGAGTAATTACACTAACTTGTTCGATGAGTGGAAAAAGATAGGAATATATCTAAATTATTGTAAGGGAAAATTCATAGTGTTTTACACGATTTTTCATCTGACAAAGCCAGTGTGTTGAATTATACTTATGGTGAGGGCTGTCGTTTTGCGCTAATATTATGGCATCATCAGCATAGAGTTTGGTAGTAGGATCAATTTTCCTGCATTCTTTTAATATGTTTTATAGTACTTAAATTATATATATATATATAATTGTATGTATACTTAGTAAGAAGTTCATTTATACAGAATGTTCGGCTCATATAGATATACAATCTTTCATAGGATAGTAGCGAATATAAAATCAAGAAGAAGTTCCTCTAAAGGATTACCACTCCACGATGCCTTGATATAACATTTTTTTTACATAACCTTACTTTACTTCACTTTTTTTTGTGGGTTTCATAACATTAATACAAAAATACATTAGCTAAATTTGATAGTATACTTTTACCAATGATATGGGCACCGTTTAGAAGCTGGGCTTTCCTTTTTATTTTATAATTCGCCATCTAATTTCGGAACGATACATCTCAATGATGATATAAATTTGTTTGGATAGATAATCGTTTGAACTTTCTACGGGTTTAGCTTTATATTTACCTCCACCTTCGTTTCGAATTTATGGCCTAACAAATTTTTGAAATTTTAACAATTTTTTTTTCATGGTACTAACTACATATATACATACATACTATTTTTTTTTCTCCAAAAACATTAATGGATTTAAGAAGCCTGAAATATGCTAGACACATTGAATTACCAAGAAAGTGGCATATCGAGTGAAAACTTAAACCACTCAATGACAGAAATTTTAAATGTATAATGCGAAATTTAAAATGCATTAGTAAGCAATAATTTTACAAAACACTAAAATTGAATGAAAATATACACTTAGGATTAAGAAACAATGCTTTTTGCTTGCTGAATCTGTTTACTTTATCAAAATAAGTTCAATTAAGTTCAATGCAATTGTCAGCCAGTGGCTTATTTACGTACACTGTATTCACTCGATATCCCGTTTCCTGTTAGTTATTTATTCAATGGCTTGATCTCTAGCCTTTTTGCGTTTTAGATTTCCGTACTTCAAAAGGAAAAAAAACGAGATCTTATAAAATCCTTCTTGCGTCCGTCCGTCTGCCTGTCACAGGCATTTTTCTGGAAAACGATGTGACGTAGGAATTTGAAATTTGGCAGAATGTTAGATCTTTGTGACGTGCAAATATGTCGACAATCAATAATTATGAAATATATATTTTTTAAAATTTTTATAAGGGTGAGTTGGACTTCAATTTTTTTTTGTATCAAATATGCGAAAAAACTAGAAGATTTTTGCAATCTGTGCTGTGATATGGCGCTATTCATCATCGAAGACTTAACTTTAATTTAATTTCCTCTTATTTTTCTAATTTTTGTCTATAGATGGCGGATTTTTTATGAACCGAAATTCTGCCAATACAGTGATTTAGCTTGCTTTGCTTCTGCGTTCTCTATTATAATTCTTACTCAATGGTTCCAGGCAGCCCTAGGTTTTTCAAAAAAACAAGATAGTGCCCTAGGTTTACCCGGTGTTTTCATCGAACAGACCTAATTACGAATCGCACGTAATTTATATATTTTTTTAGATTTATTACCCAATTTTCTTTATATTGTTATACGCTCATATACATATATCAAAGGAAATATAACATTTTTGACTCTCTGATTGGAGAGGAGCCTTCTTCTTATACTTTTCTTTTATGTGACGGACTTTGCGATTCTAAAAATAAATTTGGAATTTGTTGAATGCAAGGCAGTATAAAAAGTAAAAATTCTTATAAAAATGTCAATCAAATAATGTGAGTAAGAAAAATTTAGTATAACTTCGCACAGACAATATTCACTATTAAACTTGTGACGATTGTCAGTTGATACTTCCCATTACGACGTGATGTTATTTATGATTTGGAAGTGAAAATTTAAATTTACATCACTAAAGTTGAGAATTTAATTCTATTTATCTCACTTGGATCTAAGAATATAAAATCATAAATAAAGTGAAGTGGGTATTATCCAAGAATTGTTTACAAACTCGGAAAATTTGCTGACTTCAAACTTCCTCTTTTTTTAAATTTTTAGTTTGAATTTATTCAAAGAAAAGAACAAAGTATCGTTTGTAATTAATGTTAAAGCAGTCAATAAGCAATCATTTGAATATATACTAAGCTTTCCGTATTGTAAAATTTCTCAATTACGTATTTACTTTGTTTCAGATTATTAAATATGCATCTAAGCTAAAAACAGCAACTAAAATCAGAACTGACTCCGTCAGCCTAATAAGATGGGTGCCACAACCTCTTCAGATTGTCCGGCAATTCCATCAACTTCTGGTGGGATGCAGCCATCTAGTAGTAATGGAGCACATTTTAGAGAACAACGACGTAAAAGAGTGACAGGTTTTGCTACCTTAAAGAGAAAATTTATAAGAAGACGACGCTCCTCAAAAGCTTGTGATCATGCTCGCGTTTTACGTGACTTCGTATCAGATTGGAGTCCCTTAGAACTGGCAGCACTATGTGAGGAATATGAAGCTTTGGCAGCCCTTAAAGACTTGTCGGTGCAAGCAGAGCTAGCCAGACCTCCGGCTACAACATTCAAGCAAGATTTATCAACGTTATTCGATTTAAAAAATTGCACCGATTGTGATTTAGTATTTCGTGGTACTGTCTTTCCCGTTCATAGATCAATTTTATCGGCTAGATGTTCTTATTTTCGAGAATTATTAGCAGGATGTCCTGGTTTTGGTGCGCGTATTTGTTTGGAGCTTCCATCATCACCGATTGACGTCCAAATGTTTTCATCTCTCTTGAGGTATCTTTATACTGGAGACCTATGCCCACATGATCCGACCATTGACATCAATATACTACGACAGTTGGGTGATGATTTCGGTACACCGAATCCTCTAGAGCATGACCTACGTTATTTGCTAGAAACTGGTGATTATGCAGATGCGGCTTTAGTATTCACTTCAGAAGGAAATGACTACCATCGACCAGATTCTGGAAGTTCAGAATATGGGTTTCGACCAAAGTTAGAGTTGCCATGCCATAAAGCTATTTTGAGTGCTAGATCACCGTTTTTTCGAAATTTGATACAAAGACGTACTAGGAATGTTGAGGAGTACGCTGAAAGGGCACTTCATGTTCCAACAAGAATCGTTCTTGATGAAAGTGTAATTCCGAAAAGATACGCCAGAGTGCTTCTGCATGCTATTTACTTAGATACAGTTGATTTAACGTTAATATTAAGGGGTGCCGGGAGTGGAAGTAGTGCAGGTAGCTTAGGTGAAGTGCACGCCCTTACGCATACAGGACGAACTAGGCCAACCCCACTTGAAGAAGCTATGGAGTTATATCAAATTGGACGGTTTCTTGAATTAGATATATTAGCACAAGGTTGCGAAGATTTGATTTTGGAATGGCTTTCATTAGAAACTTTGCCAACCGTATTGAAATGGGGCAGTCAGCCGCATGGATCTGCGTGGGTTTTTCGTCAAGCCTGCCAATTTTTACGTGAAGAGTTTTCTGCTGTTATAGGCTCACCTGTTCTTCATCAATTGGATAAATCACAATTAATTTGTGCATTGCAGAGTAATTTTCTGCAAGCATCTGAATTGGAGGTATTGCAGGCTGTTTTGAAATGGGGAGAACAGGAACTTATTCGTCGAATGGAAGATCGTGAACCAAATCTCTTAAGTCATACAGCTCATTCCGTTACAAGAAAGGGTGTAAAGAAAAGAGATCTTAGTGATGTAGAATTAAGAGAAATTTTATCTGATCTCTTACCGCTTGTACGCATGGACCATGTTCTTCCGCCAAATAGTGAAATTCTATGTCAAGCTATCAGACGAGGCTTAGTGAGCACTCCACCATCGCATATGATAGGAGATGAAAGAGAAAATTTAAGAGTTAATGCATGGATACGTGGCGGCAAAAATCAAGGATTATTTGTACGACCACGGCTTTTTATGCCATACTATGAAGAAGTGAAGGCATTATTAGAAGATCGTATGGCTTCATCTCATCATGTAGAGCTCTTACGTATGAGAAGGTCAAGGCATTTGCCTGACATACCGGATACATTATATATGGTGTCACGCATGAACGCTGCTGGCACTGAAAGTGTAGATGTTCTAGCAGCGGCCGCAGCAATTCCAGCTCCAGATAAATCAACAATGGCAGCAATGATCAAACGTGAACATAAACTTCGGCAATCTCCCATGTGTCAAAGGGCACTTTTACTGCCTCTCTCTTCAAAGCATGAGATTAATCGACAAATTAGATTACGAGTGGTTAGAGAATTCAATTTACCTGATGCTGTTGCTGATCTACTTGAAAATTCAATGAGTCAATGTATAGACGAAGCTGCTACTACTCAGACAGAGGATATTGAGGAAGATCAAACACCGCCTCCATCGCCGGCAATACCCAGTGATCCAACAGTACAAAATATTTCTCCATGTTACAATCGTAATATGACATTTCCACGCCAACATTTGAGTCATCAGAACTTTGGTCGTATGTCGAATCATCGGGCCGAACTTCCAGCTCTTATTACAGAGGGAGAATATCGTTTTCCCCCCATGAATGAACAAGAAAATACAAATTCTTGTCCTGAAGGACATCTTTCTGATATGATGCCTGATGTAGCTATGGCAACAGCATCTTTAGGTCAACTTCATCTGTCGGGGGAGCCACCGGATAGTTTACAGTTGGATTTAGGTGATGGACCAAGTCATATTATGGGCGCAGCCGGACCAATTGGATTGCGTGGTATTCAGGTAAGCTTAATGGAAATTTAATTTCCGACTCTATGTTGTTAAATAGCTTCTTATGTTCGATGTTGGTGTTCATTTGCCATTTGTTTTAGTTTTAACAATCTTATTATGAAATCCCTCATTATACGACTTATTGGGTAAATGTATAATTGGCAGGAGAGTTAAACATTCGGGGCTTTGCTTCAACTGAGATCTTACCGATGTTCCATATTCCGAATAACTGAGAAAAATCCGTGCTTATTTTTTCTCATACGAGAATTGATGTCTTTTTTTTTGTACATCGATATCCGGTCTTCCTTACGTGTTGCTAAGACTGACACCATTGGAATTTAATTTAATTTTTCTTTTCCCTCTTGGCTATGATTAGCCTTAAACCTTAAAGAATTGCTGATCGCTTTCATTTTAATAATGCAACGCATTTTTTTTATAATCCATGGAATAGGATTCTGGTCGTTTGACTAGACTTCGCAATTTTGTACGGATTTTTATTGGCCACAGCAACATAATTCCATGTACATGTGAGATTGCAAGTTCCAGTCATGCAAACGACAATGTGCCAAAATCCAATCCCACACCTACCACCTGCTTATCAGTACTTTATCTGTTTTATAGATTTGTTTTTTTTTTAACTAGAATTTTTTTTTGTAGTATAAATTCAATTTTTATTTATCATTACAGCATCAGCTGGCGCCAAGCAACTACCATCATTTCATGCAGCGTTCTGACTCACCATATGAAGTCCATCATCAGGCTCAGCCACCGCAAGGGTCATATAATTCAGGACCACCTCGTTATTTATAGAGTTTGAGAGTGGCCCCCGACGAGGGCCTTTATTTTAGCATGCCTTTTTGAAGAAAATAAATGCATAAAAATTAACTATATTAAATCCCAGCTAAATATCGAATAAGGAAAAAAAAAACGATAAATTTTTATGTTTATTCATAAAGTCGTTGGAGAATTTACGGCGCACGTTATCGTATAGAAAACTTTTGTTTTAATCTCAAGTCTTTTCATTGTGATAAGATGATCTCTTTGACCAACGTTTTAATTTTTTTAGGAAATTGATTTTTCAAAATTATTATACTTTTCCATTTTCATCTTAATGGCGTAAAATCAAAAGAATTTTTTTTAATTTAAAAATGTGTGTTCTATTTGTTTTTATTTTGAAATCTTTTTAGTTTTCTCTTTGTCTTTTATATTTTCGAAAAGTTTTGGACCAAAATTTTTAAAAATGATTACTGATATTGAACTTTTGGTTTTTGCCAGGCATTTGAGTTGATTTTACGCACGTTTTGAGTGCATTACAATTTACGAATCTCCTTAGATGTACGCATATTTATTTTCTAAGTAAGTAATGTTAGCTGATTTTTCATAATTTTCTTCGCGCATGGCTATTTTTGAGAACAAAGGGTATTAAAAATTGTGCATTATTTTTTGTTGTTTTTTTTTTTTTTTGGCATTATTATTTTTTTAATTTATAAATAATATAATATAGTAGATGCGCTTCTCATCCAGAAAAGATTGATTAATTTTTAAATTAACTTTTTTTATTCCTAGCTGTAAATTATTTAGAGCGAAACGCACAATTTCGTTAAAAAGAAATACTTTTTACGACGAACGATTATCGATCGACCCTCTGCCATGCATGCCAGCTATAAATAAAATGTTTTCCTTTTCCGTATTTTTATTGTTTTTTCGAATTAAGGTAGTCGCCTCGAACAGCACATACTCGTAATTTACTGCTTAAATAAAACGACTTTCTTTAAAAATAAAATGAAAAAAAAACAAAACAAAAAAAAAATACATAAAAATAATAAATATTGTTTTCATAGACTGCAGATTTGAGTTAACTTGTTATTATTATTACAAATATGAAGAAATTCTTATTTTTATTAGTTAGTTTAGTTTTTATTTTTTATTATTATTATTTAAGGAATTTTGTTTAGTTGTTTGATAATTTATTTATTACAAATAAAAACATTATAATTGTATTCTTATCGAAAATTTGTAATTGTAATTTACAGCGCAGTGGATGGATGAGCAAAAACAAAAACAAAACATATTAATAAACGGATACAAATAAAAACGTTCAAAATGTTAAATTTGTTTTTATTGTGTTATTTTATATATGGGGCGACATAGGGTCAGTGGCTGTTTGGTATAAACGAAAGGAAAAGGAACCATTTTAGAAAAGACCTCTCGTGCGTTTGTCCATAGATTTAATCATTAAAAAAAAAACTTTTTTTTTGGTGACTTGGTTCGGCTATATCTTTGCCTAAAATATGCGAAAAAATACCGTTCTCTCCTGAGCTTTTAGGTTTCTAAAGCTAAAATTTTGATATTATCAGGGTTTAGTAACAGGAAAGCTGCAGCATTTTCATCAGTTTCATAGTTGCTGGAAAAAACTGTTTTTTATGTTAACTTAAAAGGCAACTCTTATTAATGTAAGACCAACTTTTCTAAAACAGCTCAGGCGTCTATCTGTTTGAAAAATTTTCAGTTATCATAAACAATTTTGGATTGGCTGTTCGTTTATAAAGTTCTGGTGCGGAACCCTGATTGCGCGAGCCCGACTTGCTCTTAATTGAATTATTTTGTCTTAATGTGGTTAAATGTTATAGTTACTGTAATTATCAATCAACTGGAGTCTATAAAATATAGAGCCTGAGGAAATTCAATCAATTCGTTAAGAGAAAATTATCGGCTAAGCTCAAAATTAATATGAGACTATTGAAGAACTGAATTCCAAAATCAGTACCTAGGTCATTAAGTATTTTGTCCGGTAAAATATTGTAAGAAGCTTTTTTCCCTGTTCCACGAAAGGTCGGACATAACCAATCATTTTGGGACAGGAATATTGGAGCCTGAATCGATAAAGAAGTTTGTCGATATCAACAATTTGAGATTACATGGACTCGTAGAATTCGATATACCTACCATAGAATAGGTCTGTTGATTTTCTTTCGAAATTTCGAAGCTTCTGAAGAATATTCGAATATCGAATTTCGACCTTCAAACGGAAGAAATTCGAATTTTCGAAGTTAACATGTGACCGGATTTCGACATTTGTATCGCCATTTTTGACCCACTTATATAAGTTTTGTATGACATATGTACATTTTTGCACTTTTATATAATATTAAATCCAATCCAGTTGGTGGTTACAAGATGGAGCAACAGAATTTTATTATTGTGCGATATTTGGTCCTTCGTGACTGCAAATTACAAATTTTTGGTTAAAATTAAGAATTGCAAAATGGCGGTTGAATTTTAATAATTATTTTGGTCCGATTTGACTCAAAATAGATATCTGAGAATTTCAGGGGTAACGGATTAAAAATTGTTAGTCCAAATTTTGAATTTCAATAATGGTAGACAAATTTAGTTATTTATGGTCCAAAATTCAGTATCTTGGTGATTACGGATTTTTGGAAATTTAGAAACTTTTTGATTAACTTGTTAGGTTAGGGTCGAATTCGAATGTATAATGTTGGATGGCGCAGTTATTTTATCAACTTTTGGAGCGGCGCGTTCAACAGAATTAATAAGTATTAAAACAAAACGGATAGAAATTTTTTCAAGTTTACGATGATTTAACGGATAAATTTACTTGAAATTGACGAAAACAATTCTCTTCGCTATTGCAATTTCAACTTGAGAATTCGGCAATTTATTAACAACATTATGAGTATTAACATAATAAAATTAAAAGGATACTTTCTCATTTGCTGCGTTACTTTTCTCGTGTTGAATGAATCTGTGTGAATCGACAGAATAATTAGTTCTGTGCACATAATTGAATCAATAACATACAGGCAGTGGCATATCGAGTGAATACAGGGTACGTGAATAAGCCACAGTCCGACTGTCGGCGGGATTGAACTTAATTGAACTTATTTTAAAGTAAACATTTCAGAGTTTCGGTAGTTTAGCGACTTTTACAAGGTTAATATTAGATATTAATAAACATTAGAAATTTTAAATAGCGTTGTTTCTAAAGCTCTCCCTTCCTCGGACTGGAACCTGCCGTAGGCGTTGCCACTTCGAGTATCGGGTCTTCAACAAAGCGGATGTTCATAGAAAGCATCAGCAGAGCTGGGCAACCTGAGTACTTGCAGGTGTACAAAACTGTTTCTTGATGGGCCTAATGGGAATATCTCCGATTTTCTCATGGGGCTCAGAAGGAAACAATGTAGAACTGTGGTTGGTATCATCACCGGTCACAGCTCACTTCACGCTCATTTAACAAGGATGGGAGTTGTTGACAGCCCTGAGTGTCTGTCCTGCCTGGAGGAAGAGCCAGAGACAACCGAACACTTTTTGTGTGCGTGTCTGGCCTTCGTCCGGTGCACGCTGGATACTCTAGGGTCTCTAGCAAAATTTTGAAGGGGGGCAAAGCTGCCGCCCCCCACTAACAACAATCTTTATTTGGGACAAATTTTATTACAGTTTCAGGGTATACTAATTACTAGGCACCATGTGTATATGATATATGACCTATTGCTGCATACCCTGGTACTAGAACCAGATTTGTTAACAACAACTTGAATTTGAAACAATAATGATTGTTAAATAAAAAGAATTTGAAATTCAAACAAAAATTAAAATCCATTATAGATCTTAATTGCCGTTCGAATTTCAAACTGTTTTAAAATAAAAGGAAAGTAAAAAGCCGCCCATATCAAATGCACTTTATTTTATTAAAACAAAGAATACAAATTAAAATTTTTATTATGATAGAGATTAGTTTTTTATTTTAGCCGCTTTTCAAAATGAATTTTCCCGGTTAAAACTACTAAAATTTGAGACGGTATAAAAAAACTCTGGATAGGAATTCTGGCATATTGCCGTTCAGGTTGAAAGGATTTAGCCGAATTTTTAGCCGGATTGGACGGCCTTAACTCTGGCTAAAATGGCTAAATTTAGCTGATAGATAGTACATTAGTACATTTGTACAATTTTGAATTCATTTCATATATCATACAAATGTACAATTTGAGAATTTAGCGGAATTTGTAGTTTAAATAGCTTACAGAGGGTAACAGAAAATTTTATATTCAGTAAATTGATTGGCTGTCTAAGTATAACCACAGTTCAAAGTATGATGTCAGCAAAGGAGCTTTTAGATTCCGGAAACAAAACTGAAATGTGAAGAATGGTTTGAAAAAAATATTTTCCAATTCCTGTAATTAGATTTTTACTCGTTTAGTTATGAGTTCACAAGTCAGTCGTATTGCCGCCCCCTTAAAACTAGCACCCAGGGCAAGTGCCCCCTCGTGGCCTCCCATAAATTCAGTCCAGATAGAAAGAAGAAAAATAGCCTATGAATGTGCTGTTGGTTTTATAACATACATATTTTAACATTTAAAAAAACAAACTGCAGAATAAGACTGGCTTATTAATTTTTCTTAAAAATCCAAAAGGATCTATTCATTCGAGGCCCGCACTCCCCAGAACAGATGTGAAGAACAACAAGTTTGAACTGACATTATGTTTCCATTTATTTATAGGTGGCATTGTATAAAAAGATTTTTATTAGTACAAAATTGATGTGTAGGTATACCTACATTGATTATTCGAAAAGCAATATTAAGAACAACTAGACTAATAAGAGAATAAATAATAATCAAAGCTTAGATAAATAAAATATGTATATTAAAAACACTTTTAAAATAAATAACCTTCGTAAATAAATTGCACTAAAAAGTAAAAAATATTTTTTTCTTTCTCAGAGATACACACAAGAAAAGTTTCGTTATAAAATAACAAATGCTAAAAAATTAGATTAAATCTTAAAAGTTTGAGGTTGAGTTGCAGTCAGACAATTGTGATTATAGTTATGGATGGCCAAAATTTTAAGATTTCATCGAAGTTGTAGCATTTCTTATTTTACAACGAAACTTTTCTTGTGTATATCATAGAAAGTTTTTTCAATATATTTTATTTTGTATTTTTTAGTCATTATATTTTCGTTAAAAACTCATATAACGGTACATAATCTATCTAACATAACCATATTAATTCGTATCGATGTTCTAAAAAAAGTAGTAAAAGTTTACATTAAAAATCTAGAAAATTTTATTTCAAATTAAAATCTATACAACGGATAAACATCGAAAATTGAAAAGCTCCCATTAAATATGTAAAACATTATTCTAAACGCGTTTAAAAGAAAAGTCAGCATCCCGCACCAATCTACAAGCTCTCTGTACACAAATTCGAAAATCACGCATTTTAACGACATTGGGTGAGAAAAGTCAGTTATAAAGTTTCTTACAGCAGAAAAGCAAAACGCCATTTAAGAGCACTCAGCAAGAGATTTAATTTGATATTAAACACGGCCCAAATTGGACAACCCCAAGGGATGTAGCTACCGCTTCCACCCCAAGACCCCCAAAAACGTAAAAACAATTTACCCCACCATTCTAAGTCAAAAACCCCATGTAAATCCATCCACGTTTATTACCTTAAAGCCCTTTCGCCACGAACGTCGTCCTTACGGACAAAGTTATTTAGTCAGGGCCTTGTGAGTAGATAAAAGTTAATTAAAAAGAAAAGCATATGCAATTTATATTATTTACAATTCAAATTAAAAACTAAACGGAGTTTACGTGCTTAAGAGCTTTATATTTAAAATTACCAAACGTGCCTGACTTAAACAATAGTCTCAAATTTACTGGCAGTGAATTCTAAGTCATAATGGATCGGGTAAAGAACTGGCGGTTAAATATCAGAGAATTATTTCTAGGCTTGATTTCTGAATGTTCATTATATTAACAAGTAGTTAATTAAATAACAATGCGAAATTTGAAATAGAATAAGATTGCGTAACCGTGTAGGGGAAATTCGCACCTAAGCGAAATTAGCACCATAACATTTTTTAACTTAAAATGCACATACAGTATAAAAAAGTATCCCTATAAGGGGAACGTCGCACCGATATTAAAAAATTTATAAAATTTATAGCTTAGCGAAAACCAATATTACAAAATATGGTTTTAGAGGTCCAACAGGAAGTCTGTAGGTCCCTTAAGGAACATTCACATAAACACCTGTATTATTCGCACCCTATTTAAAATACATGGTTATCACTCGCTTTAACAAAAATTGCATGTATGTGATTCACACCCTGTTTTAAATAGAAAAGTATCACTAGAAATTCTAAAAATTGCATCTGTATCATTCACACCCTATTTAAAATAGGTTATCTCTCGGAATGCCAAAAATTGCATGTATAAGTATCGCACCTTGTTTAAAGTTGAAGCCTAACACTACATTTTCAAAAAATTGCACCTGTATCATTCGCACCTTATTTAAAGTACAAGGTTATCTCTCCTACTGCAAAAAGTTATACCCATAACATTCTCACCCTGCCTAAATTAGAAGACTATCATTAAAACTTCTAAAACTTGTACCTGTATAATTCGCACCCTGTTTGAGGTACAAAGTTATCCAAAAATTGCATGTATAAGTTTCGCACCCTGTTCGCACTCAAACTTCCATAAATTGCACCTGTGGCATTCGCATTCGAAATGCGAAGCGCACTAGGTTAAGTTTCTCGATTGTAACTTGAACTGCTTGAAATTGAAGTTATAGTTACTTACAAGATAACATTCTGTTTATGTGAACGTTCTTTAAGGTACCTACAGATTTCCTGTCGGACCTCTAAAACCATATTTTGTAATATTGGTTTTCGCTAAGCTATAGATTTTATAAATTTGTGATTTATGTGGAAAAATTTATATCAGTGCGAAATTCCCTCTATAGGGCGAAATTCGCGCCACCATTTTTTCGACTGTTTTATACTGTATCTGTATTTTAAGTTAAAAAAATGATGGTGGGAATTTCCCCCATATAGATTCTACTGGGCGTGCCAGTGAAATTCGCAGTATGGGGTGCGAGTTTCCTCTCAGTGAATTTTTGGCATGAAAACCAGTGTGAGGTATTGCTGTGATTGCTTCGGTAGCATTTAAATTTCAATAAGCTATCTCCCTCATAATATCTGGATAAAATGCATGCCATCATAATGTTATTACTTTTTTACTTATAATATGGTATGGTTGTTTTTGAAAACCGAACGGCGCTGGTTTGGGATCATTTATACGGGCCCAGTGAGGCTCTGATGCAGGGTTAATAATTCTATTCTTAGCCGTACGTCGACGTTGGGTATTCGAAGGAGATTTCTCGTCTTAACAGACTGAAATTTCTTGAAAATATTTTCAATAAACTTACAAAATGCATTTTGAGTGCAAAAAAAAAGTGATTGAATTTCGATCCAGCGATCAGAGAGGTCTCATTGGTATATGGTTATCTCTGATCGCCTACCATAGAAGTTCAATGATGGAGGTCACACCAATGGCTCATATAAATACTTTTTATAAAAAGTAATGTGCATTCAAACAGAGAAATAATTATGTGGACCAAATACAAATTACGGATTCAATGAAAAAATTTCGTATTGATAGTGAAACAGCTAGAATATTTGTTTAAACGAATTCAACAATTGCAACTATGCTTTATTATAAAAGCAGAGACTATTATTACAGCTCTTAACTAGTTAGGAGGCCATGCCCGTGGAATAGCATATTTATTGTGCTTTTAAAGTGTACTTGAAGCAGTTAAAAGGTTACAATTGGTCTAAGACAAATTCTTATGATACCCTGAATACCCGTATGTAATTTCGTATGGTAACCAACAATCAGTGCAAGTTTGATAGTTGAAATGGTTTTTCGCATATATTTCTAGAATAGTTCGTTGGCAAGTAAAAATGATTATAACCAATTTCATAACAATTTATATTCTGAAGAGATTTTTACTACAACAAAACGTCTAGGATGGATCGTTTTCATATGTAAAAAGCCTAAATTTTAATATGCCAACACCAAGAAGGGGTTGCCCTATTTAGTCCATTTTTATACCCTAGATGAAATCTATAGGATATACTAAGTTTGTCATTCCGTTTGTAACGCCTAGAAATAATGCTGGTAGAGCAAAATGGGTTGGACACCCACGCATAATATTAAAAGTTATTTTGAGAGCTGAAAATTTGCACACGGGCTTTTTAAAGAAAAAAGTTAATTCAAGTTCGAAAATGGGGCAAATCGGGCAGCTCCTTCAAAGGGTTGCCATACAAAAATTTCGTTTTTCACTACTTGGACACTGCCTGAGAACGCTGTCAACGTAGAGCGCTGAAATTTTGTACACAGTGTTTTCATAAAAATAGTAAATATATATTTCAAAAAATGGGCTTAATCGGGTAACCACTTCTTGGTGTTGCCATATAAAAATTAATGGTTATACTGTGAAATCGATCAGTCCTAGACGGTTTTAATGTACTTTTTCAGAATGTGAAAGCCTATGAAATTGGTTATAATCATTTTTACTGTCTGACAAATCGCTCTAGTAATTTATGCGAAAAACCACTTCAAAAATCATACTTGCACAGAGAAGTGACCACACAAAATTTCATACGGGGTTTTATCTAACATAAGAATACGTCTTACAAGAAGAGGGTCCCTACTCGTCACCACCGATTTCGTTCAAATTCACAGTATAAGTACGGCTTGACTAGAGATGAAATTCACCCATATGGGAGCCCCAGAAGACCAAACCAAACCGAAATAATGCATAAGGTAGGGTAGCCCGGGGCTTTGTAGGCTTATACCCTAGGCAGACGGGCAAAATCAATGATTATTCGTTCGTAATTGAATTTTTCAAAAATCGATTTACCATTGATTTTAATTTTAATTATTAAAAATGTGCTGTCAATTACATACAAAAATTGACAGGACTTTCGTTTTAATCAACAAAACCTTGGGTAACTTGATTTTTGAAAAAATCAATTACGAACGAATGATCATTGATTTTGTCCGTCTGCCTAGGGTATTACCCCTCGGAAAATGCTCAAATTTACAAATTTTCGCGGGAGTTGTCGCGGTTAAATTGCAACAGAACTTAAACGAAAGCGCTAAATTCATTCGTTTTAAATGCCAACCACAGAGGAGGTATGTAGATTTTCGATTCTGAAACTGGCACTTCCGTGGGTTTTCAAAGATCGCCAGTATGCAAAAGCTTTATAGGACTTATTTTTTTTTAAATAGGTAAATGACATCGATCTTCCTCAAATTTTGTACAGATAATCTCTTAGTAAAAGCGCATTCATAAAAAACAAAAAAAAAAAATGGATTAATCGAAAATTTGTAGAAAAACATTTTGAAATGAATTTTTCAGACAGAACTTTGGCCGTCGAAAATTAAATTGCGCAACTTTACCAGAAGGGGAGGAAAAATATATTCAAAAAATCAGAAAAGAAATCACAAAAAACTAGCAAAAGGAATCTTGCAAATCGGATATTATTTACCCCACCAACTTCAGAACACCCGAAATCGGTAAATGAGAAACTTTTTCCAGTTGGTGTATATGAATGACCTTTTGACATTGAATTTATCATCCCATTTTGATGAGATTGTTGTACGAATATCTACACCCTAGGAAAAATAATTTTATTTTTTTATTATAATAATATATAAGTAACCCACCACGGGTTACCAGTCTGTACCTCGCTGCCGTACAAATCTCGTAATAATTTCAAAAACTAATTAAAAGCTCACAATGAACTTAGCAAAAAGAATTTTGAAAATCGGTTGAAATGAGGCCGAGAGATAAAGGGTGGTAGCTTTACAGTAGATATTATATGCTGCTAATTAATGTAAGTTGAAAGTAATTTAGCAAACCTCACAATCTTATTTTGGGAAATGCTCCTAAAATAATTGTTTCTGGTTTTCTATATATGAAAGATAACAGATTATAGATAATTGTACAGTGGCGTAACTAAAAGTACGAGCGCCCCCCCCGCAGATTTTTGAAAGCGCCCTTCTATTTTTCACACCGTCTTGATCCTTCGTATTAACATTTTGGTAAACTATTTCACTCGTAAGCGTTTTTTAATTGAAACGTTTAATAAATACTGTATAAAGTAATTTTTTGTTGTAAAAATGATAAAATTTTAAGATAATATACTGCAATTAAAAAAACATTTTAATGATTAAAACGTAAGAAAACGAAGGGTTAATATGTGTATGGAGGGGGATTGGGATTAGCTGAAAATTAGGAATTGGATGCGTTAAAATTATTCATTTATTTATGCATGAATATGATACAAATCGTATAAACATTATTATTAGTTACTTTTAGAGTAAAACTTATTACTAACTGAGCAAACCGCGGCGGTTTTTAGCGTTAGCAAATTCTTTCCCAACGTTGTCCAAATCGAGTTTACTCGCCAATTCGTGTTCTACGATCAAAATAGCAAGTTCGCTTAAACGCGATAGATTCGTTTTTATCAATTTGAGTTTTGAAGCAGAGGTAACACGTAACGTCAAATATAAAACAAGCGCTGTACATATATTCGGTAAATTCGAAGCCAATATTTTATAATCTATTAATCAAAATTGAGCAAAATCACGGATGGTTTTCAGATTTCGGCTTTTAATCTCTTTCGAAATAGTACATTTTAAACTTATCATTTCATCAAAAAGACAATTTGGACAAATCATTTTCATACTTATCACATAATTTCTGAACTGATTTTTCAATTTCTTGTTCGCTTCAACCGATCAATTTCAAAGGATTCAAAAACATAAAATTATTTTTGATCGTCCGCATACTCTCGAAATGCGTTTTGATTTGAGCTATCTTTATATCCAAGGACGCGTTGAATACAGTAATGCGAAATTTTTCACTGGGCTCCTTGAATTGAAAGTCATCTGATAATTAATTCATCATAAAATTTTTTGACTTTTCGTTGCTGGCTCTCAGTGAAAGAAATATCTATCTGCCAGCTTTCAGCAATGACTTCAGCTTCTTCCAAAAGAGAAGAAAAGTCATTGCGTAAAGCCGACAGATGAGAAACAACACTTTCAAGCAAATCACAAGCTTCCTCCAAAGTAATATCAGGACTTTGGAGAGTTTTTGAAGCCAAATTAATGCAATTTAATACTTTGCTTTGAAAAACAAGCAACAATACGAACTCGGAGGAAATCAAATTTTTTCGAATATTCGTTGCTTCTTCAATTTCATGTTTTTTCTTCGAAGTGGGAATTATTTTAGATAAGCTGTTCATTACAGATGAAAAGTTGCATTTCAGAGCATTCATCCTTTTCAGCGTTCTCTTAACAATACAATTTGAATTTACGTACGACTAAAATAAGCAGGATACATACAACTGTTTACAAGTGTTTGTGCCCCACGTTTTTAGTTGTATGTGTTTTAAAATTCATCATAAAATTATTTTATTGTTTTTAGTCTATTAGAAAAACGTGGTCTTTTTTAATTTTTTTTATTTATATTATTTCGAAGCAAACATCCGTCTCCACTTAATTTATCACTTAGCGCCCTGAATTTGCAGCGCCCCCCCTCGAAATGCGGGGCCTGCGGGGGCGTCATTTACGCCACTGTAATTGTAATGAAATGAAAGTGGCTTAATTAAATATGGCGAATATACCCGCGAGATAGTAATTATCAAAGTTTTCCGAAAAGTGTTAATTTTCATTCCGGGTTCACCTAAATTACACATTATTTCGGTTTCGCTTGTCCATCTGGAGTTCCTACTTGGATCACTTTCATTTCTAGGCAATCCCAAAATATACTGTGAATTTGGATGAAATCTGTGATGACGAGTAGGGAATTTCTCCTTGTTAGACCAATTCTAGCTTTTTTCCTTGTTTAAAATCAAATTAAGTAAAATCAGTTTCATTTCTTTTGAACACATTTCCAATCGAATCATTCGAGGTAAGGCAAGAGTAATTTTTTATGGAAGCAAGTTAGAACACTTTCTTCTCAGAGTCTTATTACTTTATTTTAAACTACTTAGAATGTGAATTCAAAATCGGTACAATTTTAATACAAATATTCAATTAAGTGTCTGTTTATAGTTTTGCTGTGCTTGAAAACAAGTAATTGCTAGAGAGAGAGAGAGAGATTGACTAAATAATTATTATCGCAGCCGTAGATTGATAATTACTAGTCTACTCTACACTAATTTTTAGTATTCGAAAACACTTTTATGAAACACTATAAAATTAGTCCATAATTTATTGGAGCTAATAACTTGGAAATTATTATTATTACTAGGCTACTAGGAATTTTTTTAGTGATTCAATATTATATGTATACTTCTAAAATCTTATTTAACTCTTTTATATAATATGAAATGTACGTGAATGTGGATCTAATAACGTAAACAGTATTTTTCTTCTTTTAATTTACGTAATATTTTTTTTTCTTTACTAGCTGGGTATACTTACCTATCCAAAAATGTTTGA
Organism: Dioctria linearis; assembly: GCA_963930735.1. NCBI lineage: Eukaryota > Metazoa > Arthropoda > Insecta > Diptera > Asilidae > Dioctria > Dioctria linearis. The sequence goes on along the minus strand of OZ005742.1, from coordinate 17,523,271 downwards.
TCATCATAGCCGAGCCGCCCGCAAGTAACCTTTTCCACAATGCATCCGTACTCTAAAATAGAAAAAAAAAAAAATTAATAACATTCAAATATGAAAAAATATATGCGAAAATTATGATCATAAAAAACCCTAATGAAACGCATTAATTTACCGAGGTTCATAGAGTGAAATTATGTTATACGGCATCACATGAAGTCGTGCTGCATATAGTGATTATGTCTCACAGTTTTTTATTTATTTAGTTTTTTTTTTTAACAAGGAACACATGGAAAATGACGGACAAATATTAAAAAAAAAAAAAACACTAACAATCAGTTAAAACACGATTTATTAGTTTTTGACCACTTAAATATTTCATTTGAATTCCATTTGATTTGCAAGATGAATCAGCTCAGCCTCAGCCTCCATCATACCTTCCTGGTCTTGACAGTAAGATTTTGCGGCTGTTGCTCTTTATCTAAACGAAAGCACGTTGATCGTCGATTGCACAACAATCAAATTCAACGTTAGTTAAAATATTTTACGTAGAGCCGTAGACCAGACAGTGAACTCTTGAAGGTTTCTCATTTCGGGTATTACGGTCCTAGAAAATATATATAAATTTTTTTTTTGTTTTTGAAAAAAATTTCATTAAATCGAGGTAAACCAGGGTGTAATAATTCTTGTCGGTTAGATTTCGCTAGAATCAGAAAAACTCATGGTCATATCCCGAATGTGGCAACGAACTTGATTGCTATTTGAAATAATTATAAGAATTTAGCAATTTTGCATAAGTAATTGCGTGCTTGTATTAGATTACAGTATATACCGCGAGTGGAGCGGTAAAAATGTTGTGAATTACAACGATACTGATTACAACTTGTTTCTGCAATGTTTCATCAATATATGTCTACTGATCTCAACATTTTGATCGATCTTTTCGTTATACATATAGGAGTTAAACAGCTAATGGATGTCTGTTGTTATTGTAATCGCTGAAGGTAGACCACAACGATATTTGCGGTGGGATCATTTTGAAACAAACTGAAATTTATACTACTTAGTATACTAGAGTTTTGCTAGAGCTACTTGACAGACAGTAGCCGTCGCAGTCAAATGAAGTGCAACTTAACGAAATCGAAAGTTGATATGCGACTGTGATCGCGCTCTGAGACCGTTCTTTAAGTCGCCTTCAAGTTTAGTTTTAATCAGAAATCCGATCAGATCGCATGCGTAAAGTGTTTAGTGTCGGAATTTTATGTTTATAAAGTTTTTGTTTTTGTTCTCGTTTGAGACTCTTTCGAAATATATTGTCACGATTTGATTCAGTAATAAATTATTAGAGCTGCGCGCGCAAATATTTTGTATTTCTTAATTTAGTGACATTATTATTATTATTATTTTTTTTTTGGATAGGAAGGAAAATCTTTACAAAATGCAGAAAATTCTGCTATTTTTGACTGTGATTGCATTTTGCGTAGCTAGTGCGCGAGATGAAAGTTTAAATACATTTAACAGATCGTTAGACTCGAAAAATGTTAGCAATTTTACGGAAATATTTAAATATTCGATAATTAGTTCAAGAGAGTTTCATTTATATGAAAAGGGTTTTCAAAGTATCAAAAATATTAAGTGTAGAAAAGATTTGAATGCAACACTTTGGGGGATCGTTGAAGGATTACCATGGGCTGTTGGAAGTGAGTGAAATTATTATTGTTGTTGATTATATATTATGAATTTTTTATTTTAATGATATTTATAGTTTTTTTTTTGTTTTTTATTATTTTATTTATTTTATTTGTATAGGCGAGTATATATTTTATTTTTTTTTTAGATGGAGTTATAAAGTTTGATATTTAATAGAACTTAGGTAGACCGTTTGAAACTGAAATGTTTTATAAATTTTTTTTAACTTACTTAGATTCAATTTTATTACTTACATAAATAGCAGTTATGAATTTATGTAGAGAAATTTAAAAAATAGAAAAATAGTTAAGAAAAGAAGAAAAAAATAGTTTACTAATATTTAAAAATAACTAATATCCAAAAGATGCTAACTAAAAACTAAAACTAAAATGTTTTAAAAATTCAAAAATTGTTAGGTAGTTGGTAGATACTGCTTCTTCTAAGTCAAATAGGTAAAGCGTTCTAAAGTTTGATAAACCAGTTTAACAACTATACATCAGTAATATTATATTTAAAATATGGGGTATACATGCATTGTTTAAACTGTTTTTAACTTCATTTGATATATGCAGATAAAGTTGAAATTGGCTTGATTCGATTGACTCTACAGTACTTATTAAGCTGAGTTGCGTTGAAATGATGGATACAAATTCCATGTGTACGGAATTTGAATTTAAATTTTTTTCTGTTTTTTTTTAGTGGTGGAAACGTTTTTCCTTTAAGTCTATTCTATAGCAGATGAATATTAGATATGAATTAAATGGAAATATTTTTTGTAAATAATTTCCAACAGGTATCCTGAAATTTAAATTGAATCAATTGCATTTATCCCGAAAAGTATTCATGTTCCGCTGCAGGAAAAATAGTCGAACCATATGATTTTCAGAGTAAAGAGAAGGAACCTTCAAAAAATAGGGTGAGGATTCTTTTGGATTGGGAGAAGTGAAGAAATTTTCAAAAAAAAAAAAAAATTATTCATAGGTAGAGATAAAAAATGAATGTAATTTTGCTATTGAGGTTAAACAGTGATTATTATCTATATCTATTGCAAAAAAAGTACCGCATTGAATAATACAAATTGTGAAGCATAAGGTAAAAGAAGAAAGCTCGAAGCACAACCCGCCTGATTAGACAATAAGTCTGTTCGAAAATTTTATAATTTCAAATAGATGCCTAAATAAATTTTGAGAAATCGGAGTAGGATTTGTTTCTAACATTTTGCTTAGTATAAGTTTAAAGGACTATTCCATGTTATTCTTAATACAGGGTAAAATGTGATGTAGATATGAGTATATTAGTACACAAAACTAAATAGAACTTCTGGTTTTATCTTTATTTTTAATGTATAATGAATGAAAAACATGTTGCGACATGACACTCCGAAACCATCTTAGTAATATGCTTTTTTTTCAAAAAAGATAATAGAATAAAAAGTTATAATTGGTCTAAGATCAATATGGTAATTCTCTTCTGCAAATATAACGACTTAACAATATTAAGTTTTTCTCAAGTCTTCTGATTGAAGGTAGTAACTTATTCCGTGGCAGTTAACGGGAGGTCGGCATATTTGTTAGCTAGCGTTACGGAGATTTTGGAAATGAAACTTGCCTTCTGCAATGGCATAAAATATCTTGCTGGCAGTAATGTTTCCACACATCTTCTCTGTTGTCAAAAAAGCATCGAAATGTTTTCGATTTCTGAAAAAGTGTAAAACATATTTCAACCCATCCAATCTAGCGCTCCACTAGAAGTCCTACATTAGATCTAGAATGGAAACAATTCCTATATCTAAGCAGGGCCTGGTTGCACAGCCTTAGCTTCATTGGATATTGTTCAACAGAGAGCTTTCAAGTTCATTGGAGATTTGACAAGTCATATCGACTCGCTCGAGTACCGCCGAAATATTGAATGTTTTTCGCTCCCTTATTGCTACATGCATGGTCATATATGGTCTGAAGAAATATCTATTCTGATTCATTCTAGAATGATTCCTGCACCCAATACTCGCGCACTTTCGTTTACCCTTCAAATTACTTTCGACCGTACAGTGAAATTTCGTGATGCTTTTTAATCCTGAACTGTGCGAATGGAGAACAGTCTACCATCTTCTGTTTTCCTCCGGCAAACAATGTGAGAAAGTTTAAGAGTGACATACATCAGCACATCCGTCACTCTCCTCATGTGACCTAATTCCTTTCCCTTTTTCCTTCCTGCCATGTTGTGCTTTTCATCATAGGGTATCTCTTATACTTGGCTTAATAATATAAAAAAAAAACAACAGTAAAAGTTATAATTGATCTAAGACCAATAATATTACACCCTAGGAGATGAAAATAAAAGTTAAATATTTTTATAAAAACGCTGTTTACAAAACTTCAGCTCTCTACGTGTCGCGATGATGCGTTCTCAGGCCTAAGATATAGAGAAAAACAAAAGTTTTGTATGACAACACCAAGAAGAGGTTGCCCGATCTAGTCCATTTTTGAAATTCCATTTACTATTGCTACGAAAACATCATTTAACAAATTTCAGCTCTCTACGTCGACGCGTTTTTAGGCATTGCCCAAATATATAGAGAAATAAGAAATTTTTGTATGGAAACCATACGAAGTAGTTGCCCGATTGATTCTATTTTCGAACCTCAATTTACTGTTTGTTTTTAAAAAGCCCCCACTTTTAAAATTTCAACACTCTAAGTGGACATGTTCTTGAGGTATCATATGAGGGTGGACAGACGGACATTCAGAAATAAAAATAGCTTTTATGCGTGGGTGTCCAAACCATTTTGCTCTACTAGCATTATTTCTGTGCGTTAACAATGACAAATTTAGTTTACCCTATGACTTTATCTTGGGTAAAAAGGGATGAGCAGAGAAGGGTTAATATTGATTTACCTTTTCGTAAGGAGATTCGGTAGTAGTGGTCCATATCATGACCAGCTCAAACTATCCTGTAGAAATCCTCTGCCAAATGTTGGATATCGCTTACAAGTTTATATAAGGACGCCACCCAGTGAAGAGCTCCAGCAAGAGCAAGTGGCCACCCAGTAAAGAGCCCAAACAAAAACAAGTGGAGCTCCTAAGAATCGATCTAATAAATAATTTGTACTACTCGTAATAATAATAATAAATTTTAAAACTGCATACACTCTATGCAAGAGTCTAGGTTAGAAACTCCAGCTGCTGTCAAGGGACAACAAAGTAACGTTGGTTTGGTTCTTGGAGACGAAGGAGTGGACGATAAGAAAATGCGGACAATCTGACTAAAACCGGAGTCGGCAGTTCATATACTGGACCATACCGAACATTTAGTCTACCTTCAAGCAACTTTAGAGGCAACTGCTAAATGGAAAAAGGCAACTTGGTCTCCTCTGGCGTAGTTAGCTCCACTGTACAGAGAATACAAGGTATTCTCACTAAGTTTTGACACATTACAGCTGACGTCACTTCACCCATTTATGCATAGAAAGGACATATTAATAAATTAGACGGAGAAAGAAGAGAGAAATTTTCTTACTTTTCTATATACATTAGTGGGTGAAGGACGTCATTTTGTCCATTTTCTCCAAACAAAATGGTTGAGCGTTGGATCGTACAGAGAATACCTTTTATTTTCTGGACCTTGGTGCACCCGGTGTAGGCTCAACTACAATTTACGTATACGTAAGTAATGTTATTTATGTAAACCGAACGCGCACTTTAAATTTAACAAACGTTCACAAATTAACTGTAACTCGTCGGAGGGGAACTTTCGTTAAGTTTAAATGCCAAATTACAGTCAGTACAAGTGCGGTGAGAATCGCTTATTCCGTAAGAAAGCGACGCGTCAAACAATTAAATTAATAGTAAGTGATTAAAAGTACAATGTAAAAATTAAAATGGAATAAGAATGGTACTGCGAATTAATAGAAAGCACAAATCTTCGATTAAATCAACTTTAAATGTGATATCTCTTTAGTTTCATTCAAAATCGTAAGTTTTTTTCTTCAATTGTAGTTGAGCCTTATGAGGCAGGCAGGCAAAGGAGTTCTTCACCCTCTATCTTCTATAAGCTGTGTTTTTTTGTGTCCGCACAATAGGCCAAAACAAAAAATACACAAAAGAACGCCTCATACATTTTCATAGAAGATTTATAAATGAAGCGAATAGTACAAATAGTTCGACTCAATCGACAGAACAATTTGTTCTCTCCAGTATATGGCAGTTCAAGAACTATAGGTATACAAAAAAACACAGCTATTACTATGTTCACATGAATCGGAGTAGACTGGATTATCGAACTCCGGAGTGAGTTTATGCGCCATGTGAACACCAACTGGAGTGGAATAGCCTAGACCGGTTTTAATTCGGTAGTAGAGTGGATTTGGTTTCATGTGAACACGGAGTGGAGTGGAACGGATTAGATTTTGACACTTCGTCGGCGGTGAAGGTAGTCCGTGCGTTCAGGGGCACGCAGAATGTCACATAATGTCACATTTTTACACACCATGTCGTTCAGGCGACCGAAGCGTTGTTATTTCCCCAGTACATCGATGTGCACATTTTACGCTACGGTCTGGTAGCGTAGTGTCCCGGTGCGCTTTGTAGTTTTAACGTTTAGCGTAGTTTTGTTCTTAAAGAACTTTCAAAATTGACATTTCGACCGTTCTAGGTGCTATCCCTACTTTTTCAATGATGTGATGTGCGCACCGATGTGCTGAAAAGCACATCGGTGTATACACCTGAACGCACGGAGTGATATCACATTGGTTTGTTTTAAGTCCGCGCTTCAATTTAGTTTTGAAAAAATGTGTAATTTACAAGAGAAATTTTTTGAGGGAAACTATGATTTAAATTATAAACCTATTTCAGAAAAAAATTATAAGTATGAAAAGAGCCTCAAGACATTTTCAAATGAAGTGAAGGAAATTCAGAAGGAATTGCAAGTTGACTTCATGAAGGAGCAGAAGGAGTTGTTTGAGCAACAAAAACAATTTGAAATGGATCTACAAGACAGGGAAGATCAAAGGTCAAGCGAGTTTCTGTCTGGATTAAGATCAATTTTTCAACCCAATAATACTTGTGGATGTCAGAGCACTCGTAGTACAACAGCTTCATTTTTTTTAAGTAAGATAAAAAGACTGGAATTAACATTTTAATTCAAAAATAAATACAAAAACATAACTAAAAATAATTGGTTTTCCTTAACTGGAAGTTTTTTGCCAAGTACGCTTTTAAAATATCCCTATAATGTCTTCCTTCATCTGAAATTTGTTGGTTTACTATTGAGGTAGGTTGGTGGAGATGATGGAGATTCCGCATAGCTAGCCAATTTATATAAAGAAATTGCCACTTTCACTTCAACCGATAAAGGCTTCTGACAAGGTAAAGAGTTTTCACTTGGCTTCAGTTCATCTACTACGAGTGAACAAACAAAATCAAATGTACTTTTTGTCATCCTAAAATTCTCTAGCCACTTTTGTTCATCGTAAGTATTTAGTGCATTTACCCAAAAATCTTTATTAGGTCTCGGTTTTTCCACATTCGGCCATAATTTGGTTTACATCTCCCCAAACTTTTCGTCATCGCACAAAATGTTGATTGTAGAACTGAATTATAGTACCTTCTCATAATTTGCGACAATATTTTTCGGTATACTTTTATCCTTCGCTTCGAACTCCTCTGTGCTTTGATACAATTTTTTGGAAATTGTGAAATTATCATTCTTTTCATGGTCCGTCTTTCAATAAATAACTTCAAATGACAGTTGACTTTAAATTGAGAATTGTCAGAAAAGAAGATGTCTCTCTTGTCCATCGCATGTGAACACTTGGTACTTTGCGAATTAGGACTATTCCTGTCCAGTCTACTCCGCTTCATGTGAACATGGTAATTGACTCGCAAAATAATTCGTCGCTCAGGTTGCTTACTACTGCAGTCACTAGGCATGGCTCCTTCCATTATTTTTTTAGGAAGATAATAAGCAAATCCAACAGCGAACTTTGCCGACTGTGCGAAACCAAAGAGGAAGATGAAACCTCGAATCATGTTATTTGTCAATATACGTCCAGTGCTTGCAGGTCTAAGGTTGCAAAAAAAAAACTGGAGAAATACATATCACTCCACATAAGTTTTGCAAACTAACCCAAAGGGCCATAATCGAGCTCGTTAAAAGACTAGATTTTGCTTAACCACTTTGGGGGGGGGGGGGATCGCGGTGTCCACATAGTCCTAATGGACTAGTCGCCCCTACTCTTAACTTAATCTAACCTAACGTTGCAATGCATAACATGTTGTTTAATGCCGCATTCACAATGCAGAGTGGAGTAGAGTAACGTAGAGTGGCAACTGGCATCCTTTTTTTTTGCACGCAGTAGTGCATATGGCTATCTATGTTTACCTCAGAGTAGCACAGAGTGGAGCTGCATGAAAATAGATTCTATTCTATTTTCACGCTGGCTTTTCTGAAAGCTTACAAACTGGAATTTCGAACTACTAGCATGTAGATGACGTGGAAAAAGCTCTATACTTCTTTTAATCATAGCTAACATGTTTTCTGCCGCATTCACAATACAGAGTGGAGCAGAGTGAGCTTTGAGTCTAGAGCGAAGCTGTTCACAATACATTGGAATTAATATAACAAAATGCCATAGCAACGCAAAATCAACATGCTTGTCGTTCTCAAAATGATAAATTCCAAAAAGGAGACACCTGCTGCACCTTCAGATTGATTTGAAACTAGCTAAACACTAACGTATTTTTCTGGTTTTTCAATCATGCAATTTGCAGAAAATATCTCCTGCATTTATTAGCATTCATAAAAATTATTAATTTAGAAAATAATATTAAAACATGTTAGTTATGATAAAATGAATTATGGAGCTTTTTCCGCGCCATCTACATGTTAGTAGTTCGAAATTCCATAAAAACCTATTTTCATACAGCTCCACTATGCGCTACTCTGAGCCAAACAAAGATAGCCATATGCACTACTGTATGAGAAAAAAAGGATGCTGTAGTTGCCATTCTACGCTACTCTACTCTACTTTGAATTTTTTGATTTAAAATTTTTTATGAATGCTAATAAAAACAAGAGGTATTTTTTACAAACTTCATGATTCAAAAACCACAAAAATTACGTTAATTTGTATCTAATAGTTTCGAAGTAATCTGATGGTGGTGCAACAGCATGGTGCAAATTTATTATTTTGACGTCGAAAAGCATGTTGATTTGGCGTTGCTATGACATTTTGTTATATTAATATCTAAGTTCGTTGTTGATGTGGTGTTCTTATGGTGATTTGTTACGTTTAATTTCAAAGTGCGAATTTCACTCTGCGCTGTAGCTGGAATCAAAGCTCATTCTGCTCCACTCTGCTCCACTCTGCATTGTGAATGCGGCCTAAGACTGAATGGCAGAAAATAAAGCTCTCGATCTGAGCTTCCAAAATTTAACTATGTAGTAGTGTAGTAGTATGGCTTTTTATTTTAGTCCATAAATAAGCAATCCCTATCAATAATACTTATAAAGTATTATATAAAGTATTATTCAAAAGTATTATTCAAAATTATACACATATACTATACAAAACCGAGTATTTGCTTGGGACACTGGATCCTGTTGTCAGCATGAAAAGCTTTAAAGAAGTAAAGATGAATAAATCATTCAGTTTTTATCAAGATAGAGGCTTACCAATTGATTTTTATAAAATAAACTACACACGATATTTATCCGGTTTCTGGGCTACTGAATAAAAAAAATTACCTCAATCTTCATTCTCGTATTAAAATAAACGTGTAGCAATAAATTTTATTAAAGTTACAGGGGGTTTCAATTTAAATGTTATAAAAGTAATTATAACATGAAAAATATTAACAAATTTAGAAAAACAGCTCTGGTAGCATTTGCAAATATGTTTGGAAAACCTATGTACGAAAAATAATAAAAATTGGCGTGTACATGAAAAAAATGTTTAGGGGTGGAAGAAAAATAGCACGGTTTTTTGAGATTTTTGATAAAAAAAAAAAAACGCAAACGCAGCACTTTTTCCAAAAATTCTAAAACCGTCCGCATTAGAACTGAAAAGTTTCTAATATTTTACCGAAGGTTTCAAACCAATATCCTAAAAATTGTGGAAAATAAATAACAAAATTTCACTCAGCATGATGCTAATCCAGAACCAATTTTAAATGGTAAAATTATCACTAAATGTAGTTACAGACTGCAAGCAAACATGCAGAGTAAAACATTCCGTGAAACATCAGCATTAAAGTTATCCGTCCAATTAATAGCTTTATCAAATTTTTTTATTCAAATTTAAATTTTTTCGTCGGGATTCGATTTGCTTATAGTCATTACGCATAAATGGTCGACTTCCTCTTCCTCATTACTCCCTTTACCAAAATCCATTGTTCAACTTTTTCATATCTGCCAAGGACGACATTTTGTAAAATATATGATATAAAAAAAGAAAATATTGTTAAGTTTATGGGATAAAAGGGGAGGCAGTACTAGCGGGAGGACCGATATTGTCATTTTTATGATAAAAAGAATGAGAACGCACAGAAAATATATTTTTTCCTATGAAAAGATGATAATTTTCCAAATTACTGTTTTTATATGATATTCAAACTTTCACTTTTATTTTGACAGAGCGCTTAAATATGTATAAAAAGTAGAATATAAAGATTCCTCAAAGTGTTAGTTTGAAAATTTGTTCTAAATAACAAATGTACATAAATTGAATTAATTTGCATAATAAAATTCAATTTAGATCTTACCAATTTCTTAAGATTTTTTTTTACGCGCAACTATACTTTACGTGCGAATTTTAAATATTTTCTTTGGGAAGCCGCTGCTGTGCCATGCCGTACAAAATAAGGAAATTATTTTTTGCTTCTTTCAGCAAAATATTTTGCCTACCCTAAATATGGTTTACGATGGCTGACGTGAACAATTCGTTAGAGTTTCGTGTTAGGAATAATAATAATAAATAGATTTGATTTTTAGATTAAAGTACATAAAGAAGAAATAAAATATTTTTAGTGAAGTCGACCTTAAAAAGTAGAATTTAAAGTTTTCTACGCTTCACCAGTCATCCGTAATCCGAAAACCAGGTAACGAAATGGCCAATAATATCATGTAAGGTAGGTACATAATCGGGCGTAGATATATATTTTTCTGTCTTCAGGAGAATAAAGTGTAATTATACTTTATGGAGGTTTTTTATTATGCGGTCTACACTTCTACGCTTATGTTACCTTTACAAATGATCATTGAAATATAAAAACATATTTACTAAGTATAGGTAACCATAGTTTTTATAGTACAATTTCGAATCATTTTGGATTGAAAATATTGTTATTATGAAATAAGAGTTTTCAGGTTTTTTGATCGATCTTTATGCAATTGTTTTCGGTCTAGTAACTTTTTGTTGTTTTGTGCGAAATTGCTTAACTTAAAAGGCCTTTTAAAAATTTGTTGACCCAGCTTAGTATTATTTATACATTTGACTCGGAAAAGTGCTAACGTTGGTGCAAGAATTTCGATTATATTTTGATATGATTTGTATATATAAATTTATTACTTTAATTCAAAAATCAATGTTGATATTAATTACTCTTCATACAGCTTGAACTTTTCCCCACAGGTTTTTTTAACGTTCCGCGAAAATTTTTGCGTGCTATGTACATATATAATACTTGCACCCTTTTAGAATGAACTTCAGATTCTCGATCGGATCGAGGTGGTTTTCCAATTTGTTCCATTTAAAATAATTGCAAATTTTAAGTTTTTGATAATATTTTTTTCTTGAAGCTTCAAGTTCCTATCTAGCCATATCCTGCACCAATAATCGGGCCTAAACTGACTTATTTGTGACGTGACTAAACTGACAAGTTTTCGGAGGTTGTTGCTGCCGAACTTACATCGAAAATTGGAATTTCTTGGAATTTTGTACGTAGATTATCATGCAAACTCCCGCAATCTTCTCCTAGATACCAAAAAGTATAAGAAATAGGCACACATAGGGAACAGTTCACACATAACCTTTGAAAACTAAGTAGTTTTTATTAACAGTGGAGATCTCTATAGAAGTACATTCGTAGATTAATAGTAAAGCAATAAGTGCTACTAGTACATATCAGCTTTTATACGAATATATGAATATTTATATACAGATATGAAATATAATAAAACACACATAAACATATGGTCGTGTGTGAGGGCAGACCTGCACTTATAAGTGGACTTAAGATCCTAAACAAAATTATCAGAAATCTTCCTTCGCCTGCAATCAAATTCTTGGTCATACTCTTTAACAATTGCGTGAATAACGCTTACTTTCCAGACTCATGGAAATTTGCGAACATCGTCCCAATACCAAAAAAGCCCAACTCCAAAGCCTTGAAAGATTTCAGCCACATATCTCTTCTTTCCAACATCGGAAAATTATACGAGAAACTCTTACGTCAACAAATCGTGAACACATGCGATGATGTAGGCATCCACCAAGACTCCCAGTTCGGCTTCAAAGCCTAACACTCAACTTCACATGCGTTACTCAAATTCCATACTGACACAACTTCAGCTCTCAACAGAGGTGACTGCACAGTAGCCTGTTTCCTGGATGTCGAGAAAGCCTTCGACTCTGTCTGGAAAAATGGCCTCATCTTCAAATTGTTAGAACTACACTTCCCACCACATCTAACAAAAATTATTCACAGCTTTCTGTCCTCAAGGAAATTCGCAGTGAAACTTGAGAACTGCAACTCAGCTACCCTATCTCTAGAAGGGGGAGTCCCTCAGGGCTCAGTACTCGGCCCAATCCTGTTCAACCTCTATACGTCAGATCAACCGCCAATTGAGCACAATTCCACTTCACTGCTTTACGCAATCAATATCAAATCTGGAGAGGAAAGTACTCCGTTCTTGCACTGGCCTTCGTAGAAGGGCAGACAATAAGTACTACCCCAACAAAAGGCTGTATGAGGCAGCGAAAATCCTCCCTATCGACAATTACCTTGTCTCGCAAGCCCAACATCAGATGGAAAAACTACCTCATCATCCAAACCCTCCCATCTTCAACCTGCCTGCACACACTCCACCTGCAGAATTCAGGTATATCTCACCTCTTCAACTTGTTGACCCTGAGAGTAGGGGCATTTACTATACAGGCGAAAGATTTACTTTCTTTTGCAGCAAAGGTACCCATCATCGAGGATAGATCTCCGGAACATCAGCCACCGTCATCATAGCAGGATGCCCCACATAGGAACTGCCTAGAGAAGGAAGACCCCCACAAGGATACCTGGTCCAAGGCCCAGAGCTGCTCATCCTCCGCACCCATCCCAATTTTTCCGTTTCATCCTCCTAAACAACATATAACAAACAACCGCCACGGAAACAGCTTAGCGTCACGCGCGAAGCTGTAATAATCAACAAAATCATATCAAACATAAAAGTTTTTAATCAATATATGTACCAATTGAAGACAAAACCAAGACAATTGTGAAATCAAGGCCAAAATAAAAAGCCTCAGTATTAAATCTACCCTACCATAAATCCTAATAGGGAAGTTAGGACTACACATTAAGGACAATATATTTTAAATGCGCAAGAAAGACTCTGACTATGACTATGACCTTCAGAGAATAGTCTAGTTACCTATTTTATTTTATTATAACGTACTTACGTTCAGTGAAATTTTATAACTTATGTGTACAATATGCCAGGTACTATTTCAATAATAGTATTTGATCGTGTTTAGTTCAAAATTCTGTTCAACAAATTAGAGTTTTCTCGAGCAAAGCGTTTGAGAGTTAGTTTATAATTAGCAATGCTCAAATTTAATTTAACTTGTGCTGGTATTTTATTAAACAATTTTGGCCCTAGTACACTTGCATGGCTTTGGGTTAGTGATTTGTTACACCTAGTTCCATTTAAGGGGATGGTTAACTGGTTTCGAGTAATATAATTAGAAGTACGGACTGGGAAACTTTCAATATTCTTATATATATGAATTTAAGTAACGTGACCATATGGATTTGGCGAATGATCATTACATTGAAATCAGAAAATACTTTAGTTGTTGAGTAACATTTTGATTTTTTTAGGCATATCTTGATTACTTTACTTTGCAAGTTGTTTAAAAGAATTAAAGTACTTGTATATGCTATTATACCATCAATGTATCCCTATTTAGAATGTTGCGCAACATAAGAAATTTATATGTGGTTTCCTTATTCTATTGCATACGTGTAAAATGTGTGTTTTTTTTTCAATTTTAGATCACTATCTATAATTACCCCCAAGTATTTAATCTCATTAGTGTGGTTTATCTGGAAGTTATTTAGTAGGACGCTATGTTGCCGTATATTATAATTTCGTATGTTACCGAAAGTCATATAATATGTTTTATTTAAGTTTAAGACTAGCTTACTATTACACAACCAATCGTAAATCTTTTCAAGCCCCTTGTTTCCTAAAAAAACATTACTTCTGTCCAACTTTTTGCTTTGAAAAGCAGTATAGTAACATTGGCGAAAGCGACCAAATCACCATCAAATTCACTAACTTTTAGCTTACACAAATCATTTACATAAATTAGGTATAGCAGTGGACCCAATTCAGTGCCTTGTGGTACACCGTATTTCACTATAATTGGTTCACTAATAGTATTGTCAAGATAAGAATTTAATAGATCCAGGGTTTTACTACGAATGCCAACTTTTCATAACTTCTGAATTAGAAGTTTATGGCTTACAGTGTTAAACGCTTTCTTCAAATCTAAGAATATTGCAACAGCACATTCATTGTTTATCAGTGGCATGGGTTATATATTTAATTATGTCATATTGGTTTGGTGCTAGGATATTATTCGCGTTTAGATATTCTAATAAACTAATATTTCATAACACCGAAATGCGTCTGTAGTTATTTGGGTCAATTCTTTCCTTATCCTTATATATGGGTGTAATTATCGCCTCTTTCAAACAACTCGGAAAAACATCTTGTGATAGCGATAACTTGAAAATGTAACAGAGGGGTTCAGTAATTTCACTGGCAACACCTCGAACTATATTTGTAGTACAATTAATACTACCGGACGCCGTATTATTCTTTAGGCCAGCTATATGGTATAGCAATTCATCTGGAGTAATAGTCCTCATTTCAGAAAGATGTGGATGGTCAGACTGAATCCAAAGATCATCTTGTCCGGAGCCCTGAACTGAGTTAGATATAGTTTCTCCAAAGCTTGCAAAGTATATATTGAATTCTGTAGCTATCTTTGCGGGGTTATCAATTAGAAGACCTAAAATGTTGCAAATTTGTGAAAGAGGTGACTTATACGTTTGATTCAAAGTTATTTTTGTTTTATAGTACGATATTTTAGCTTGTTTTATAATATTATTCAACTTATTTCTATATGTTTTATATCTCTTTACTAGGTTTTCGGAAAATGATTGCTGCCTAACTACATTTGCTAGTCTGTTTCGATACCTAATTAAAGCGATAATACCTGGAGTAGCCCGTTCTTTCACAGGTTGTTCTTGTTATAAAATAAATCCAAGCTGCTATTAACGTTATTGCAAGAGTAAATACTTTCCCAACTTTCATTCTGTAATTTACTGAACAATCCATGTATATTAATATGCCTATAATTAATATAAATAATACAAACTCTCATCTCTAATCACAGTTCCCAAAATTTTGTACCAGTGCTTTGCTGACCTTTTTATGCTTCTTGGGGTAAAAATGATAAACTACACCCCCTCTTAACAGGTAACAAAAAATATAGACACATTTCTACTTAGTATTCTAGCTAATTCAAAACTCAAGATGACCGACATTTTCTTCCTTTCTCACTAAATTCATTCATTCCACTTTTATCATAGCTATAACAACTAAAGGCTACCAACTACCAACTATGGCTTGAATAGATCTCAGCTCAGCTATGTTTACAGATGTGTGTGTATTATTCGTGGTACCTAACACTAATTAACTAAGTACCTATAATATTAGAATGGTCCATTTGGAAGAAGAAGTCTTCAATATTGTACGTAGGTGGCTGACTATAACATATGATTATCTCTTATATCTCCAAACAACATTTTTTGCTGAAAATGAATAATTCGTTACCAGTTCTTACCTTACAACTCACCAAGGAGGATCCCAATTTATTCACATTGCACAGTTAAACCTGTCATATATCATTTATATCTGTAATAACGTGTTCGAGCCTGCAAAACCCCAGTGCGAAATGGATGGATTGGATTGAATGGATTGAAAAGAGGTTGGGGCCCCACAACAAGTCCAATTGTTCAGCCTACAGACCTATGAGCTCTTGCTCGTAGGTTCCAACCGGAAACTCTTATAATGCTCAGTATTGGCCCCCAGCCCTCCTTGCCGGCTTCATGCAGTTCACTCAGGAGGTGTGCGACAAGCAACTTGTAACGTTTTCCTGATAGAGCCGGACAGTGACAAAGAAGGTGACAAACCATTTCGGATTCCTCTTCGCAACTTCTGCATATAGGATCATCAACAAGTCTCATCCTGTAAGAACTGACACTAGAGTTCTTAGGGTTGCCTTTTTTAGTCCCAAAAGCTTATTCGTTAGGTTTAGGTTGGGTTTATCCAACAGTTCCTTTGTAGTTCTACCTGAAGAGTTACTTAACCAAAGGCAACTGTGCGGGTGGTCGGCCCAAACCGAAATATTAGAGGCAAGGTGTTTTGGTGCAATCCTGATTGTGAAGAAAGATTCGTCCGAAGCTGCACCAAGACGAGATAGCTTGTTTGTCTTTTAGTTTCCGCTGATATTGCTATGCCCTGGCATCCAAAGTGTTATTCTGAGAGAGGGAATACAGGGTAGTTTTACACTCCCATTGGAGGTTGTAAAGGATTGCGATAAAGCTTTGACAACTGCTTGGTTGACCGAGCAGATGGTAACCTCCTTGTTCTCAGTGTCTGACTTAAGAAGATACCTTCCCGCTTCAAGGATGGCCTTAACTTCCGTCTGAAAAACATTTACATAGCTTTCAAGGCGTATGAAAATTTCATCATATTATTATTGTGCAATGTTGCGTTTTAGTAAAAATCATAACAATTCATAATTAAATTTACTTTGTGCAAGCGCAAACACAACTTCGTGCAGTTGGTTTTACAAACGAAAAAAGAACAAGCTTGAAAACATACGTTGTACCTTCCAAAATGATTCTTCTGGAATCAATCTGGAATGGATCAAAAATCATCTTTTTACACTAAGTTTTACTGGTTCCACAAGCCTTCACGTGAAAGGCCTGACCAGATTTTCCGCTGGGACGTTTCTCCTCCACACAAATCTCGAATATGCGGGAATAATTCTTGTGTTGTTGCGTCGGCCCAAAAAGAGGAACATCAGAAGCTAAACAAAGAATACCATATGGCGCTGATATCTAAATTTTGAATAGCCAAAAAGCAAGTGATATCGTCTCTACAGCTAGAATCGCCTTTGAATTAAAGTTGCTCTTCCTACTTAAACTCCATTAAAATCTCCGGTTCATATGAGATCGATTGATAAATTCACCTAATTTCTTGAGAGAGCACTTTTAATTTCATTATAACCAATTACATCTACCGATTTAATGAATAGATGACCTTTGAACTATCGAATGAAAATGAAATCTCAAATTTATCTGGTCAGTAGGATGGTTCAACCATTGCTGGGTTCCGGTGGGATTCGATCGTTCAACTTTTTTTTTCGCGTGATCGAAATTTAAAATATTTACTGAAAATCGAGATCGAAGAAATGATTAATTTTAGGTAAAAAAAACTTCGATATTAGACGGAGCAATGTGTGGTACTCAATTACATACTTGCATAAGTCAACAAAAAAATTACTTCAGGCATATACTGATTTACACTGCGATAAAAAATGATAAATTACTTAGACCGAAAAATCGGCAATTACCTTTAGAGCTTTTTTTTGAATTTTGCTTTATGTTTTACAGCAAACAGTCAATTTCATGTAACAAGTTTATGTAATTTGGTTGTGATGTAATTAATAAATTAACTAGGTAGACAATTTTTTAGTATATTGCTAATAATTTTTTAAGATTAGTTTTTTATATTTACGGTGTATTATGTAGGGTATTTCCAGCTAGGTAGTCCATAGAGCAGAAGGTGATAGTATTCACTTAGGCAAATAAAAAATTTTATGGCAGGGGATGGGGCATATCAACCATTTCGGAGTTAAAGAGTAATTAAGAAAAGAACCTAGTTTTTCACAAAAAACCCCGTGTATCTTAAAGAGTACAGGGTGTTCGATCACCCTCTAAAGCTGGTTGTGTGCAGAGCGTCATGGCCTTTCCAACGACTGCTTAACCAGTCCCGTACTCATCTCCTCTCAGGAATTATTGTGGTCTAAACTAAAACTTTCGGATTTCCTTACTTTTTTTTTAATTTGCCCTCTATTTTTTGCAAAATACTCGTTAATATAACTGTGTATATAAGTTGTGTACCGGTGACCATACACCCTGTACTTTTTAAGATACAGGGTGTTCTGTGAAAAACTATTTTTTTTTCTTAATAACCCTGTAACTCTGAAACGGTTGATATGGTTCTCCCCCTCCGCCATACAATTTTTTATTTGGCTAGGTGAGTACTATCACTTCCTGATCTATGGACCACCTAGGTGGAAACACCCTGTATATGAAAATCAGACTTCATTTACCTCTTCCTACTCGAATTTAACCAGTCGAATTTTTATATTCGGAGTAGTTTAAAAGATTTGGAGCCCAATATAATTAGGAAGAACAAAAAAATGAAAGCGGGTTAGGATTAAGACATCAGAATTGTTTTGTATTTACAATGTGTACTCTCTTATGCACCTTCTATACGGTGAAGGTTCTTATCAATTCTGGATTTCTTATTTTTTTTATATTGATCGCTTTATTTAATTCCTCTATTAAAACTCTTGGAAGCGTGGCGCTGCCATCGATTTTTGTTAGTCACTAACATATTATTATATAAATGGGCTATGTACTTAAGTATTTAGTCAAATTTCATGCATTTTAGGAGGCATAAATTTTGTAGATATCCGTCTCCCTCATTGGCAGTTTAATGTCTGGCCACCAGCCAGTAGCTAGAACCAAATTAAATGTAGGACTTCAGAAATTTGAAGTAGGGTGCAAATTTTCGGTGCATTTGGGATACATCGGTTCAGGGAAAGGACATCTTTTTGAAAAAAATAAGTTCCTAGAACCCTCATTTTATTAAAATTTTTTATAGATGAGCTAGAACAGGTACCTACAATAAGAACGAATAAATGGACAAAAACAAGAAACACAACATTGTAAAAATATTCAAAAATATAATTGCAGTCTTCGATTTGGCATATTGTGGAATAGCACTTCATCAATTTCTATTTTGTCTGTTTTTTTCCGTTCAAATGCAAGAAACACCAAACCTGGCATCAGTGAGCTATTGGAATTCTTTCAGGCTTATTGATAGCAATTAGTTTCGAAAAGGTAGATTCGCACGAAGAAGTACTACATCCGGCTGTTGCGACTAATACAAATAGTTCAGAAGAATTCTCTTTGTCGGTATAGAACTTCTAATATTTTTCCGCTTCGACCATTCAACTCATTCAGGTACCTTTCCACAATACTGGCCTCTTCTTTGGAAGGAATTTTAATACCTGAAAAATAATTGCAATTACAGATTTGTTTTTTTCTCATTAATTTCCTCACAACAATTATATATTAAAATGTTGAACATACTTAAACTTTGTCCAACTTATCAAGACACAATCCTCATTGTCTGCGAATCTTCTTTTCATCTTAGCTATTATTACGTCTACAGTTTCATAATATTCCGCTTTAAATGGTGAAGTTTAAACTATGCCTGCAATGTTTTGACGAGAAGGTGATGGACCATACAGCACTAATCCATCAGATGTCTTGCCTTTACTTGTCTCTTCTCTTCTGGAAATTACTTTGAAA
Source organism: Dioctria linearis (assembly GCA_963930735.1). Taxonomy (NCBI): domain Eukaryota; kingdom Metazoa; phylum Arthropoda; class Insecta; order Diptera; family Asilidae; genus Dioctria; species Dioctria linearis. Next base: position 17,503,649 of record OZ005742.1, on the reverse strand, counting down.
TTCATTTCTACAATATGGCATTCTTAACTTCTTCCAAAATTGTTTCATACATCTCTTCTGACCTCAATTTCTTCCTGGACACATTTTATTTTCGATATGGCATCCTCCAATCCCGTGCTTCGACCCTGTAAAGCCGCATCAGCCGGTTGCAGAGCACATAAAATTTTTTTGTTACTATCTTTGCCAATCGAACTTCCATGTTTAACATAACGCCTTTTATGTCAACACTTTTTGCAATATCATCACCATTAAATTTTCCATTTTTCATTTTATCTGGAATCTTCAAAATCAGAGAATAATTTTCATATACGACTCTTGTAACAGCCAAATGTCCTGACCAAAACTGTTCAAGTAGTCGTCTTACCTTCAGTCAAAGCAGTAAGAGGTGGGAGATAAGCAGCGTAAACATGGGTGAGTAGTGGCTGACTAGTCAGTGTTGCCGATGACACAGACTCACCCCGATGACTTTTATGACGAGATGCAGCCACAGAATAGGGAATATGTTGTCAATGTCGTGGGCATTGCCCCCTATGCCCTCCCCTAGCTACGGCCCTACTGTCAACTACGATAAATCAAATTTATCATGCCTTGACGTTTTCATAAGTTTTAATACATAGCTCTGCATTTTTTTTTACATATATTTCAGTTAGTTATGGGTTTGTTTCCTCAAAACATCTTATTTGGCTTTTAAAAATGAATAAAAATAGGTAACTTGCCAATTTATTTATTTTCCGCAATAGACCTTCCAGGTAAAACAACTTCAAGAAAAACGTAAACAGAAAATGAGCAGATCATTTATATACGTCAATGGTCCAGAGTGTATTTTCTTACGCGTGTTTAACACTTGAATGTATGTAAGAAAATCTTACAGCTCGATTTTCACCTATTTCCACATTTCCGATTAACTTGAAAATTAGGTTGCGTACATGGTGCAATTCACTTTGATACTCTGTAATAAGAATTCAAGATGGCGGATGAATTTCCTCCTTTATTGCGATTCGTTTCAAAATTCATATATGGAGATATTCGAGTCGCAGATTACGAATTTTCGGTCAAAATTTAAAACCTCAAAGTGGCGGAGCTAATCTGTCGAACGAATTTTATCATTTAAGCGTAGTATCGAGATTGGGCAAAATAAAATTTAAATATTTCACATTAAAATCGCTGGTAAAATTTTGACGTATGTTAATTTGGAGAAAACAAAGTGACAGATGTTTAAAAATCTTATGGCTGAAAAACTTCAAATTGTTTATAAAATTTAGATAAATGTTTTTACAATTTACAATTAAAACTGGACTTAATTAATCTGAAAATTGTCAAAAGAAATTAAATCCTTCAATAAATTAACAAAAACAATCTGAAAATTGTGAAGAGAAATTAAATCCTTGAATAGGTAAATTCAAAAAAACTATCTGAAATTGTCATAGAAACATGTCAAAGAAAAATGTCAAATGTTACTAGCATTTTAATTTACTTATAACAATGGACTGAGCGTATTGTAATTTTCCTATAGGAAAGCATGGCACAAGTTTTATAGCTCTCTCTTTCGCCCTATGGCAGAGTTGGAGCTACCAACACAAAATATTGCATTCTGGAACGTTTGCTCATGCCATTTGATGTTTTTATGTTGGCTACAGAATGAATAAGGTAAAGACAGTGTTTACCATACTCCGTCTCTCTTGCCCATAAGCAGGATTCAGTTAAGAATAACTTTTGAAAATTAAAGTCGGAATCAGTTTACTTCCTTATAAACGATTAAAATATCACTTGGGCACAAGAAAATATACTTTTTTAATTAAATTCGATTTTCGGGTGTAAAATTTCATCTGATTGGTTGAGTTTTACATGTTTTTTATGTAATCGTTTTAAAGAGTGCTCTAACGGTGATATACAGAAACACAATATTTTTTGTGCCACATGAAATAGCAAATCGCTCAGTCCATTGTTATAAGTCAGTGTCCGCGCCTTAAAATGTTCAGTAAAATAACTGGAGACATGCCAATTGCAAGCAGCTTTACAGAAATTTTGTTGCTATTTTAGTTCTATTAAGTTTAAACAAAAGTTTATTAGCTTCGCTTTCAAATTGTTGTTACTTTTTTTTTTATTTCATGAAAACAAATAAATTGTATGGTTTGAAAAAAAAGTGATTCTTTTCAGGATCAAATCTTTTTTTTTTGCATTACCCATTAGCTTTAATTTTTTTTATTCATAGTTTGAAAGATTTGAACAAACATGAATCAAAACAAGTAAAAAAGCTAGAATTGGTCTAAGACCAATTCTTATGATACCCTAGATGAATGCCCGTATTAAATTTCGTATGGTCACCGATCTATTCAAGTTTGATTTTGAAGTTGTTTTTCGCATATATTTCTAGAACGGTTTGTTGCACAGAAAAAATGATTATTACCAATTTTATAGGATTTCGTATTCTGCAGAAGTTTTTAGTACAATAAAAATGTCTTGGACTGATCGTTTTCAAAGTACGCGTAAAAAACCTAAATTTTTATATGGCAACACCAAGAAGGAGTTACCCGATTTAGTCCATTTTTAAGATTTTATTTGCTAATGTAGTAAAAACATCATGTACGAAATTTCAGCTCTCTACGTCCACGCGTTCTCAGGCAGTGTCCAAATATATAGCGCAAAACGAAATTTTTATATGGCAACCCCACAAAGGAGTTGCCCGATTTGTCTCATTTTCAAACTTAATTTTACTTTTTTTTTAAAGTCCGTGTACAAAATTTCAGCTCTCTAATTATACGCGTTCTCGAGTTATCGTGCGCACGGACGGACGGACGGACGGGCGGACTAGCAAAAATCAAAATAACTTTTAATATTATGAATGAGTGTCCAATCCATTTTGCTCTACCATCATTATTTCGAGGTGTTACAAACGGAATGACAAACTTAGTATACCCCTATAGATTTCATCTAGGGTATAAAAACCCGAAATATTTTGAAACTTAGTAGTAAAGAAACGGTTCAGGTGTTATTCTCACATACCTACGAACAAGTCTCAATAAACTGGGATAGGGAATTTTCTTAGAGCGCTCTCTTTCCCATTGGGATCATTCAAAATCGAAAACAAAATTTAAAACTTCGATTATATCACAATTACATTTCATATCTAGGTATTAAGCTTTAATTGCAATAATTACCTTTCATTATATCTACCTCTACTCACATTCTTTTTATTTATTTTTCCCGCGGATAAGTTGTTCTCTTGACTTGAAAATTATTTTCAAGACGACAAACAAAAGTTGCACATTCTTGTAGATAACAATCTGCCCATGCTACAAGATTGCTTCATTTACGTGAAGCATTTCTTTCATTGGCGCTATGATTTCAAATTAAATATTCATAAACATTTCTACTCTATTGTAATTATCACAAATTAATAATAACTTTTTATCGTAATTCAATCTGTTATTTGTTTTTTTTTCTATCTCTCTCTTTCTGTTGCCTATAATAACTGTATTTATTGTGGAAGATTTTTTAATAACTTATTCATATATTCTATTTTTGAAAAACTACTATCACTGGACTGGATTAAAAACTGTTTGATTATTGTTCTTCTTCTTATTTTTTTGTTGCCGCCCTTTAACTTCACTGCACGTAACAATATCAACAATATCTACGTATTCTTTAAATTGAAACATTGCACATTTTCAGGCATTTTAACTACATATTTTAGTTTATAGTTTTGAAAGACGTAATGCCTATAGTATATTGACGTAATATGTATTGGAAAAATTCCATCATTTAAGTTGCATAACTATCAGTTACGAAGATAACTGACAGCTGGACAGCTAAATACGGCCTACAGAATAACAAGGTCTATGCAATATCAAGGCATACAGAAAACAAGGTGTGTTACCTAGGAATAGACCGGAATTTTGTTGTTGATTACTATTTGAAATTTTCCATCTTTGTGTTACCACAGCCAATATGTAACATTTTTTTTCTGTATATTCAGGGTGTTTCCTTTATGGTGGTCAATAGAGCAGGAGGTGATATCAATCAACCGTTTGGGAATTACAGGGCGAATAAAAAAATGCTAGTTTTTCACAAAACACCATATATCTTAAAAGTATGGAAGCAAGTTATTGCTGAAGGCAAATTTAGTGCCACTATTCCCTTAGACATGAGAGACGGCTTTTGAGATGGTGGATATATGTATATATTTTCAAGGAAAAATTACATAGTTCGGAGTGAAAGGAAGAGAAGCGAATTGGTTTCAGTCCCTTCTAACGAACAGATCCCAGAGGACTAAAGTTAACGCATATCTGTCACGATCAATAAACTTTGTCTTAGGAGCACCACAAGGTTCTATTATGGGAACATTGCTGTAGGTTATTTATATTATATGGGGTATATTCTGCGCCACTGTAAATTAGGACTTTTTGCAGATGATGCGTTATTGTATATTAAAGGCGACACTGTCAATTTTAATTAGTGTAATAAGCTTTGTAAACGGCTAAAAATGAATTGGTGCAAATTAATAGTGCAAAAACAAAAATGATGGTATGACTCCTAATGAAAGACTTACCAAAACTATAGATAGTGTCGCTATTCAATTGGTTGAAAAAATTAAATATTTATAGACAATAAACTAAATAATTTCAAATATCATTTCAATTTTATCTGGAACAAAATTGCTAAACTAATACACTATTTCAGAAGAGCCAGAGATAATCTTTGCATGTTAAGTGCAATAAAATTGTACTTACAATATTATGCTACAGTATAATATAACAATATTGTCCGTCAGTACCTACTCTTTATGGCTACAGGATAAGATTTAACGATACCTCAGATATTACAAAACAAAGCAATTTATGCATTATTGTGCGGTTTGGTAGTGGGATATAAGTAATATTAATGCTTGACACGATATGCTGGTGTAAAGCAACGAATTTTGTTCAATGTGGTAATTAATATTATTAAACTAAAACATAGCTTCTTTCCCAGATATTTGTGCAGAAATGTAAATCTCATTAGTGATATACAACTATGAAATAATATAGAGTTCAGATTTCTTGTAGAACCTTCAGAATTCAGAATATGATTTTATACTAAGGCATTAGATATAGAAATGGGGTTTGGTTTGATTTTCCTACTACCACAAAGAGGCCATGGTATGATTTGAGTTTTTTTTTTTAAAATATTTGTAGTGAAATAAAATACGTTTTTTTTTAATTGTTGGCTCCCCGAAATTTGTCAACCTAGATACGCCTCTGTTTTAAAGTCTAATCTCTTTAATATTTACGCGATTTTATTCTTGGCCCCTTCGAAAAATCTCAATTTTGGCACTGAAATATGTATGTATATACAGGGTTTTTCCTCCATGGTGGTCAATAGAGCAGAAGGTGATGTATAGCGAGAGGAGGGGCATATCAACCGTTTCGGAGTTACAGGATGATTAAAAAATAAGTTAGTTTTTCACAAAACACCCTGTATATTAAAAAGTACAGGGCATACGGTCACAATTAAAACCTCATTGTATGTAGAACTTCATGGTCTTTTCAATGGCTATCGTCTAAATTCGGTATGACCTGAATAGCTACCATTTAATTATTAGATTTATTAGCGAGTTGAGAGCTGTTTCACAAAAAAAATGTTATTTTCTAAAGTATGCCTGATATTCAAAAATAATGCTATGTTCTTTCCTCATATTTAATCAGTTGTAGTTGAATTACCTTTTTCAAATATATCTTCCGGCCTAAGGATGTCGCATAAATTCTAATTTTTCACTTTTTGTATAGATATGCTAAGGTACTTCTCAGAACCTCCGGAAATTATCCAGTTGATAATGTCAAGTCAAATAGGTCCGATGAAATTTATCCTATCCTTTAACATGCTGGCGCTTCAACATTAACGTGTAGTACTTTTACTGATTGATATTATTGAGCACTTGTTTAAGTTCCTCTAAATTAACTGATCGAAAAGAAAATAATCTTAAGCTTGTTTTCTAATTTTCTCAATCGTAATCATATTTTTATGCCTTTCTTAACAAAATTATTTAAAATTTTTTATCTTAATCGAACGATTGTGATTACCCAAACAAAAACTCTCATATGCAAATGTGTTCGAATGACTATGTAATATTACTCAGCTGGAAGTTATTGAGCGTAAATTGGTCAGGTCTCTTTTGAATCAAAGCTACTTTATAATTTTGTTAAGTAAGGTATATAGTAAGTATAGCCTTTGGGAAGTGTAAGAAACCAAGCTTAAAGTTACCGGAACACTATTTTCCTGTATGGGATCTATAGCAAATCAATGTTCATTTTTCCATAAGAATCAATATAAAACATTTTAGAAAATCAGACAAGTATTATTATATGTGCAATAATAAATTCTGTAATGTGATATTGCACACACAAATAATAACACACACAAGTTTTACATGAGTTTGTGTTTACCTCCAAATCAAGCGAGGTTACCGTCGGATAGGAATAATCTTTACACAGGAAATAAGATTATCCTCGTTGGTGTTTATGGCCCTAAGAGTTTGATTCAAATCTCAAATACTATACGCATCACTCAGCTATAGCTATTATGAATTTTATATCGGTATGCTAGTAATGTACTTTGAAATTCATTCCACTTTAGGTTGGAGTAAAAAATTTGGACATTTATTTGATTCTCCTTTTAAATTACTGAGGATAAGACTTGGATATCCTTTAAAATTTCTTATATAAATTGCACGGAATCCATTAGATCTCCTTATTTAAAAAACACGGAAAGAGCATTGAAAATCCTAGGAATTCCATGAATGCCATGAAAAGTCTTGAAATTATCTTCCACGAGAAAATAATACGAAAAAACCTGGAAATATGTTGGATAACTATCAAAAAAATTACAGAATTGGAATCTTGGCGCAGTTCTCTACGGCCAGAAGCACGAAATCCGTGCGAATATTGTGCAGATTCCCAGGTGAACTGGTCAAAAATGACATGAAAAATGAACGGAATTCGAAACGAAATGCTGAATGGGATACTTTACAAATTTATTGTTGCTTTTTTGTTTACTTTTATAGAAGGGAGACTAATAAGGCCTAGTAGCATAAATAAAGGCTATAGCTCCAAAATCATATTTAAAATGGATTGAATACATTGAAATGTTTCTCACATGCAAAGCCAATAAGTAAACATGATTTGCGGGACAAAGTATTTTTCTCTGCTTTATTCGAGGTTGATTTTATTGCGCTGTGTATTAAGAATTCTTGAAAAAACTTGTAATTTTTGCTATGCTTTGTTATTGTTTTGATTAGTGATGGGGTTTTAGTTAAATACTATTTACATTTCAAGGTTTCTAAATATTATACCATTTGCCTATTTTATCGAATGGCATAAGACAAAAAAGGGAAGTCAAGCAGCATCCATCACTAAGAAGGGATCCAAAGGATCGCCATAGCAATACCCTTGAAAACTTAGCCCCGCTTCCATATTGTCTATAAATTTTTGTCATTTAAGCGGCAGGTTGTTTAGGCCGATGCGCAGTGGTTCATTGGAGCCAAAAATTGTAGGTACTTTATTACAAATTTGTTAATTTTATATTTTCTACATTTTAACTGGTATTTCTCATTGTAAAGACTCTGAAGTACTTAAATCAGATTTAAAAGAATTATACTCTAGATGAAATCTAAAGGGTATACTAAGTTTGTCATTCCGTTTGTATCACCTCGAAATAATGATGGTAGAGCAAAATGAATTGGACACCCAGGCATATTATTAAAAGTAATTATGATTTTTGCATGTCCGTCCGTCTGTGCACACGATAACTCGAGAACGCGTTCAGTTAGAAAGCTGAAATTTTGTACACTGACTTTAAAAAAAAAGAAGTAAAATTGAGTTCGAAAAAGAGACAAATCCGGCAACTCCTTCGTGGGATTGCCATACACAAAACTTTCGTTTTCTACACTGTTTTGGACACTGCCTGAGAACGCGGTAACATAGAGAGCTGAAATTTGGTACGTGGTGTTTTTATAGTTAATAGAAAAAAAAAGTCAAAATGAACTAAATCGGGCAACCCCTTCTTGGTGTTGCCATATAAAAATTTAGGTTTTTTCGGCTACTGTGAAAACGATCAGCTCTAGACATTTTTATTGTACTAAAAACTTGTTTAGAAAATGAAATCCTATATAATTGGTTATAATCATTTTTTCTGTCCGACGATCTGTTCTAGAAATATATGCGAAAAACCACTTCAAAAATCAAACTTGCATAGATCGGTGACCAGACGAAATTTCATATGCGCATATCGTAAGAATTGGTCTTAGACCAATTCTAGGTTTTTTACTCGTTTTTATATGTTTTTATTTTATTTAAGAATGTGATGTTTTTATAGTTTTTTAATTTTTCCTTGAGATTTAAAATGATTCCTTCCGGATCCTATCAAGACAAATATCCCATACAGCACAAAATGTGTCTGTGGTATGTTACTGGGAAATCCTGTTCGGATATATAAATTGTTCGTGGGAAATCCCGTTCAGGCACAGTAACAATTTAGGACATCCCTGAGAGTGACTAATGTCCGGGGTTAGGATGTCCCTGGTATATCCCATGTACTTCATACAGGATAAGCTGTAGTTGAACTAAGGCACAGTTGCATTCAGTAATATAAAATTCCCCTTGCAAGCGTACCTAGGACGTCTTAGTTTTTGGCAGGATGTACGGGGGAATATCTGAGGATATTTTTTAAGATTTTCTGGGATTGTAGAATTATCGTTTTGTTAGGTAGGCATTTTTACAAAAAAAAAAAATACTGGCTGGAAAATATTTGCCAGAGGTGTATGCATTTGCATAAAACATAAATGCAATATTTTTAACACATGTAAATTGAATTCCTATGACAAAATTACAAAAAAATTACGTTCTGAAATGTACAACTAACAAACTTTGCCAAAACAAGAAGAGATTGCAGAAGCGAATAGAATTCCAGTATAGCTTCACGCATGTAGCTGGCTTAAACAACGCAGTTGTCATACGGCTTCTTTCCATACATATTTTGTTGTTATGTTGTTGTTCTCCAAAAACGACACACGGAAGCTTTCACCACAGAACCACGCGTTCCGCGAGAATCAGAGAACATACCGAAATAAATTCTGGTAGGGGGAAAAACGACTTTCCCATGTTTGTCCCAAAATTGTCCTGCGTATCCTGTATGTATTTGTTTGTAAAATACTGAGAATGTTCCCATATAGAGTATTTGTGGGATATCCCAAGGAATTACTTATGGGAAATTTTTAACTCCTAAAAATAAGGCCCTAATACTGAATACTTCCTATTTATCCCGGGAAAGCTATGGGATATGTGGGACAAGAATGGGATGTCCCTGGGTAACTTTGTACTGTAAGGGATATTAAATTGTTTGCAGATTACCCCTCTTTTAGAAACCAGCAACAGTTTTTCTACATTTCCCCTTTTTTCAGAAAAACCATGTTACGTTGAAAAGGGTACATGTACCTGTACTCAGGTTTTCAACGACTTAATGCAAAAGAAAAGGTGATATCAAGAGAAGGCAGAGTCTTAATGTCTTATTCCCTCATTCTTCGAACAAAAGGCCGTGCTATCTGACATTTCAGAGAATGTTACCCAGATTGGTACTTATCTTTGTTATTATTATAATCCTGGAAGTTTTCATTAATTTATGCCTATTTCGTAAGAAATGGTAAATTTTCATTTACATTTTTCTTGTCAGGAATATTGAATTACATCCCTAGTTTACAAACTTTACCCTAAATTGAGTTTTCCACAAAAGTGGTCTATTATAAGAAGTTTTAAGAACGTTTTGAGCTACTGATCGAAAAGAAAATTAAGTGTTGTGAAATATCTAGTTTAAGATGTGGGTTAGTTCTGAATTTATAAATTTAGATCTAATAACTAACTTTATTGCAAGTAATGAAAAAAACCTGTGCAGAATTTATTTTATCGGAATATGGCGAACAACATTTCGATAACTTCATTAGTGAGGGACAAAAGGATCTTGTGCTAAAAAGTGTTAGGAAACTTAAACCAAAATTTTGTGCTTTATTCAACATCATTATGCACTGGAGCGATTAGTGCGGAATTACGAAAAGTGGGTGCATTGATATTTTAATGTACCCAACGAAGTTGTGAAATTCATGTAACCAACAACTTCTACGCGAGCAGCAGCAGCTGGGCGACCTTTTAAAAAATTTTTTTTAAACCTTCACTCTTAGAAAAGCAAGCAAAAAACTTATGCCGCTTGGGAATTAAGCTGCAAAAATAAAGCATTTATACGACTTCGCTGTAGTAATCCAATATTGGGTTTCTTCCCACGATGAGCCATCTACGGTACTTGATAAAGAAAAATAGTCCTGTGAAAAGGAAAACTCATGAAGAAGCACTATCTATGATATTGGATAACACTCTATTGAAGCGACAATACCTGAATATATCACAAAGCTTCCAACTATGATATATGTATTCCCTTCTTATCAATATATTCTTAAAGCGAACGCTGTACCGGAAGGGAAAATATTTACGGATACTTGCTCTGAAGTATACATATACAGCATCTTTTAAATCATACAACTAAAAGAACTTATAAACTTATCAAATTGAATTATTTGATCAAGTTGATGATAGTAACAAAGAGGTAAAGCTGACTTTATGGATTTTTAGGATTTTCAATTATAGTCAAAAGTGGGCAAATACTGGTCAGTCAAGGTGACGATTCCAGCTTGTTTATAACAACGCTAAATCCTTTAGGAATTTATGATGAAAGTGACCCAAATCATTATTTGGAATAATAACACATGATGTTTCAAAAGCAAACCATCCCATTTATAAAAGCTGAGAAAAAGAGTTTTGACGAACAGAATGGAAATTAGAAATTCGCTATAAATATTATAAAAAGGATAGAATTGACCATGCCAGGAAATATAATCGGATTGTTAATCTCCAGGATGTATTTCATTCACCCAAGGATTCCTCAGATTCTATAATTTCTTTTTTAGGAAAAAAGGTGAGATGGTAAAGGCGAAAAAGAGAAGCTCTATCGGAGGAAGTTTTACAATTATTAGGCAACCAGAATGCTTTATTCTTAGAAGAAAATGACAACGACGACGATGATAACGCCGATGATACCGCCCTTGTAAGAGCTTGAGAATCTATTTCCAGAGTTAAGTTTTGTAGAATTACAGAACAATGATGATTACTCGTATTATTATGTATTTAAAAAAATTGTTTCTAAGGTTGAAAAATACTTTAAAATAAATTGTGGAGTACATAAAAAATATTAATCTTTCAATTTGACCAATAACCGCAGTTTCTTTGAATTTTGATTGGAATAAAATAAAATAAAAAATAAAATACTACAGGGAATTCTTTTTTAAACATAATCAGACCTCTATTGATGAACAAAAATTCTTTTATGAACACATTAATCTTTGTAAAAAAATAACAAAAATTAAGGATGCTTCTTGAGATATTCAAAATTCAACATAAGGGATATTTTTATTAATTTTTTTTTCTTATAAAAGCCATTTTGTATACTGTAAAAGATTTTTAAATAGATCGGTATTAAAAGTGAACTAGAGTAGATCTCCTAGATATTCTAGTGGAATATCTATAGTTGGAATCATTTAAGCAGAAGTCAAATTGAATATTTTAACTGCATTTCTAGTGGATATGTAACAGATTTCTGGACATTATTTTATCAAGTGGATTTCAAGTAAATTTAAATGTTATTTCCCATTTGTCAACTCGATTAACTATTTATTTTCAAAATGCTTTTCCAATTAATGAAAGAAGATTTTTAGTTTAACCAGCCGAAAATCAGTTTCACCTAAGCTTATAGGCAATTTAAGCCGAATTCAATTTAATTACACAGGGATCCAGTTTTCACAATCAGAATAGATTTCTAGTGAAATGAAAAACTTTCATTAGAAATCTGCTCTGGTTGCGAAAACTATATTCCTGTTTATCCTCGTCAATTTTCATCTCCAATATAATATATTCCGTATATATGTCCATGCATAACATTTTGCTCATTAATTCGTAAGATTTTCACTTGGTAAAACAGAATTGGATAGCAGAAAATGCCTATATGGCATTAGTTTTTATCAGAAAATATTTTTTTTTTTATTATTTAAGGGGAAAGAATAAGGCAAAACTTATTTATTGACTTTTAAAGAAACGCTAGTTGCAAATACATGTGTACTTGTACTGTACATATAAAAGAAAAGATTAAAAAATATAAAGAAAAAAACAATATTTTCAATCAATCAGCCAGAGTTTTGTGAAATAGAGACACTACCCCTAATGGATTTTTTTTTTGCTTTTATAGATAAAAGTGTAAAAAAAATTAAAAAATTTTGTCAAATGTGTTCTGTACTTAAAATTGAATACATAGTGAGACTTATACAATATATGAAAGGCATGGCATATATCGTCCCTTGTTTCTATACAAATATCCTCTAAAGAAACATAAAAAACTCCCGTTTCAAAAAGTCGCTCAGATCTACAGGTTTGGGATTATGGGTTGACCCCCACTTTTTGTTTTTTATAATGGTGATGATGTCATCTTCAAGCTGAAAATACGAAAAGTACAAAGTACAAATTTATTGTTGCATTCTTAAATTATTTTCAAACTTACAATGATCCACTGTATTAGTGGCATTAAAAATGTTTTGAAGTTTTTTCTTTCCAATCCTCCATGTATCTGTGAAAATTTGGCAGTATGACCGTTTTATTTGGCGGTTGGGAATTTTTTTTAAGACCGTTGCGAGCATCTTTAATTTATCTATGTAAGTATTTAAGAATAAAAGATAAAATATTTTATTTGAATACATATATATATACAGATTGAAGGAAAAATATAGTTCAATTTCTGCGTCAAAAATAAGTTGAAATAAGAATTAACTTAATTAAAACTTATGAACTAATTCAAACTTTTAAGATAATATGAAATCGTACCATCTTTTAAAAATTCTCGATAAGTATCACTTTGAAGGACTTTACTTGATACATAGCAAGGTCATCAATGCAGCCTTTATGCGCCTGTCCCATATTTTGGAAATCTAGGTTAATCTGAATTAAAGATGTCAATAGTAAATTTTGTATAATTTCTTACCATAGCGCCTTTAAAATAAATTATTCTTGGGAATATGTGAAAGATCTATTTCACCGATTTTCCGGATAATATCATAGTTCGCCTAGTACCATAAGTTTCTTTCATTAGATTAATTATTGTATGGTAACTGATTTAATTTGAACTGTCGAAAAACACAGAAAATAAAGTGCTGACTAGAACGAAATTGTCGCAATTACGTTAAGTAAAAATTCAATGCAATTAACATATTTTCAGTATTCAGCTAGTGAAGTTTTATTATGTTACTAAACATTCTGGGAATAATAAGAGTAATATATAGAATATCCCGCATCTCATTAATTAATTTTACATTACAAATTTAATTACAAAGTAGAATAGAATAGAATAGAAAATCCTTTATTAAAGAACCTCAGCTTACGCTACGTTACAATGTTAGGTACTTCGAGTAAGTAATAGACAGTTGGAACAATCGATGAAATACAAAGTTGTTTATCAAATTAACAAGGGAGCAATAAAAAGTGGAGCAGAAAGTAATATAAGTAATATAGTTAGATAATGAAGCTAAATAATAGAGAACTTTCTTACGGCGGCGGCTGCAGAGAGTGCGTTCACTGTGGGCGAAATAATGTATTTGAAATGCATTCAACTTCTGCATAAGAATTCTTTACGTTTACTGTGGCATGGGTACGTTGCATTCTGTTCCATCCATTAAAGTCTAACCAAAATTCCGACTTTGACGGTAATTCTGATTAGGCTTTTACAGCCTTTTTATTTACCTGACAATCAAACAATAAATTATAGAAAATATTATTTTCTAAGCACTGTAAAAACAATATGCTAGACCAATTAATATACATTTTGGAACGTCCATAGACTTTCACTTCACAACTTTAACACTAAATGAACACAACTCAGTCCTTGTGTATCTTTAGGACTCTAATTTTCATTTGAGTAAACTAGATATGCAGTCCAGGAATGTATAATAACTGAACCTCCAAATAATAAACTGGAAACACATTTGAAAAAAACTGAATTTCCTGAATTCCGAAAAAAAAAACAGAAATTAAAACAAGAAAGCATTTATTTATATTCGGAATCCTAGTTGAATTTCAATTTTAAATACAAGTCCAGTTAGTCAAAATAACTAGACACGCCCGCAGATAAATTTAACTAGAAAATTGAACTTTTCTCTCCAAAGTAAGCTACAGATCATGGCTCCGTGATAATTAGAACCAAATTTATGATTTTTGTATATACCTATATAAATCAGCAAATCAAAAAGCGAAAAATTTTAAGGGCTTCAAAGTCCTTTAATTCGGGCAAAAAACAAATAGAAAAATTCTTATCCCATAATTACTTAACTTTCAGTAAAAGAAGAACGGAATTGGTGACGGTCGGGTTGAAGTTCAGTCGATTTCCTATGGAATGACCCATTTTACCTTAATTTCCATTTTCCTCATATTACAAATTTTTATTGGAAAAATGTCATAATATGGGAAAATTTCCATGAGTTGAGAATTCAAAAATTTTGGTCCTAAAAAAAGGGGATGGATTTGAGTGCCGAAACAAAAAATTATTGATAGAATGTTTTTTCATCCTTCTTCAAAATCGGAAGGCTCCGTGTGTGTGTGAAATTAGTTGTATAATTTTAACTAATATACACATTTTTAGGAAACCGGATTCGATGATTGTCGGTAAATAGATTAATTAATTTGATGCCAGGATTCTAATCATACATCGTTTTTGTGACCAAGATAACATGTAATTTTCAAACGAAATAATCTTCTCTCAAGTAGGCAGTTAGTAAGCCACATTTTCGTTTTGTTTAAACCGAAGGTCTCGATCTCAGTTCTCCCAGCGGGACGAGGTTAAATAGATAATATTTAAGTTAAGAATTTATTAATAATAAACAGAAATAAAATATTAATTTAATTACAATAGTTGTTATGAGAAGATATGACGTATGTGGAAAAATGTTTAAGAAAGCATATCAAGTTTATATATAAATATATAAATCATAACTATAAGATTTGAATTAGAATCTACGATAAAAGAAACTCTTCGTCTATGAAAGGTATATGCACATTAGAAGTATAAAATAATTCACACTTTGTCGACTGTAAACAAATCAAAGCACATCCCCAGTAAACATCAGTTTCTGACTGGCTTGTCCATTTCAAATGACATTTTTATGCATTTTTAATTGCAAGTACAACAAGTTCTGATCGTCTATCGCTAAATTAAGAAATGAAGAAATTTTGCTTACTACGCTAATACTGGCCGGGTTCGCATTAAGTAGTGATACTCTTTCAAATGGTTTTCACCTCTTCGCTAATTAAAGCGCACAAACAGTTTTATAGGTTGAATATTTCTATGAAATTGTATTGCGCTGTTTTGTTTAAAATTGTTTTTTTTTAATATCATAGACTGAAATAGGGTCTTGCTCAATTGAATAATTTTAATTATAGTATGATACCTTCCAATTAATTCTACAACACAGTATATGTATTTAGGTTATGTGTGCGAAATTGCTATTTATAGGCGAAAAAGCCTATCAAAGTTTTGAAATATCTTTGCAATATCTCAGGAAGTACTTATATCACATATCATCACATCATCCAAATATGATGGGATACATTTTAAAGGCACACTTGCTATGTTTTAAAAAGCCATAATATATTACAATGCAATTTGTATGGTAGATACTTTTTAAGTTATACATAACCGTTTTTTTGAATTTTTCGTGATTTATATTTTGGGAAAAATTGGAATTTAAGAAATAAATTTATGCATTAAGAAATCGTGATTTCTAACCTTCAATTTTGTATATATCATATTCGCTTATTTGAACTGTAAAATTGGCTACATACAATTTACTTCTTAAAGGCATACCTTTGAGCAATTTAAAATTCCGAACTGCTCACAATAAATAAATGTAAGTAAAAAATCTAAAATTGGTCTAATTGTAAGATCAATTCTTATGAAACTCTAGATGAATGCCTAATTTCGTATGGCTACCGTGAGGGGGGGGGGCGGAGGAGACCATAGGTGACCCAGTCTAAAGACGGGTCGGAGTAATAAGTAGTAAGCTCGCGTTCTGGGCCCATCTGCGGATTTTAGTACTGCTCTTTTGAAGATCTTGAAATTCAAGTGTTTTTTTGTTAAAATCTCGGTATGGACCATAAAGTCACTATTTTCTTTATCTTCAATAAATTAATCAAAACTTCATAAACGATTTATTTACAACCCACGTAATGACAATTACAAAACTTCAAAAAGAAGAAACCTAAACGATCTGGCCAAATGTCAGATATCTACCAATTTTTGTCGTCAGAATTCTGCCTTAATGATTACACAACGGAGCAGATATTCGGAAAGATTTCATCTGGCACAGAATTGTCAGATAGTTTTTGGTCAGTTATCTGGCATAAGTCCGTCTTAGCTGATTACACGATTTGCTATTTTCTTCTGGTAAAGACAACTCAAACTTATGTGAAGTTTATTGTTCAAAAATGACTTCTAGAGAAGGAACGCGGTTGCTTTTATTGTGCATAGTGCATTTTGAAGAAAGAAAGAAAAAGTGATAAAGTTAAAAAAAAGAGACGATCTTGGGTTAAAGTGTGGATAACCAAAAGAAATATAGAAGTAGCTTATCTCAAACTTCTTCCAGAAATAGAAATTTAGAAATTAGAAAAATTCTGTTAATTATGTTATATATATAATGTATACTCCTGGTAGATATAATAATATATAATAATATGATATAATACAAACCTTGTATCAGCTTGTCTCCTGCAGTCTGTTGTATACTCCTATCAGTATGTGCAAAAAACCATTTTTTAACGGGTATACTGGACAGATATCTGTTCAGTTCAGAAATTTACTGGGCAGTTTGGCCATCGTCATATTGTCAGACAGAAAAAAAGGTTGATTAAACGTGCGACAGACGTCTGGACATTTTTGAGTGGCAGACGTTGTCAACATCTGCCACCGTAAGTACACGTATCTACCCACAGAAATGGGCAGATATTTGGCATTCTGCCAGATCGTTTAGAAGGACCTTAGGACTATACAAATTTATAATTATATAATTATAAATGGCGACATGTTTTGATACTGGCTCTGAAACTGACAGAAAATTTACCAAATTACCTCCTACCGGTCTGGCATAGCGTACATTTTCCCTACTTGAAAATTTTAATGAAATTTCAATGAAATTCTTACTGCAACAAATACTTCATTATATTTAAAACATTTCTGATGTGGGAAACAATAATATTTCGAGTCCATATTATGCTAAAATTTGAGTTATTTTTTTAAATACGGAATCCAAAAAAGGCAAAATCTATTTTGGTCGTATGGGCGATCAGTGTTGCTGCTCAGGCGTCATTTCCCTAGATCTGTGATTTGTACCCCACTAGATTTCGCTTAATTGTGTATGCTTATCCCACTATTAAAAGAAGTAAATTAAAAAAAATAATATTATTCGGAACGTTCTAATGGAACCTTGATTTAAATATAGAATTTTTATAATATCACTAGACCATAAGACTGATAGAGCCCAGATGGCCTAGTAGCCGTGGGCCAAATAACCTTTATTGTATTAGGCTTATTTTAAGGTTATACAATAAAGAGGTTTTTCAATTTCAATTTCATTTCAACTACCTACTTTTCGCAGATTTCCTTCCGTATCATACTCAACAGATGCCCCTATAAGGTTTTTATACCCTAGATGAAATCTATAGGGTATACTAAGTTTGTTATTCCGTTTGTAACACCTCGAAATAATGATGGTAGAGCAAAATGGATTGGACACCCACGCATAATATTAAAAGTTATTTTGATTTTTGGATATCCGTCCGTCCGTCCGTGCGCACGATAACTGGAGAGCGTGTGTTCTTAGAGAGCTGAAATTTTATATGCGGAATTAAAAAAAAAAGTAAAATTAAATTCGAAAATGAGACAAATCGGGCAACTTCTTCGTGGAGTTTCCATACAAAAATTTAGATTTTTTAAGGATACTGTGAAAACGATCAGTCCTAGAAATTTTTATTTTACTAAGAACTTTGTCAGAATATGAAATTCTATAAAATTGGTAATAATCATTTTTTCTGTCCGACGAACCGTTCTAGAAATATATGCGAAAAACCACTGCAAAAATCAAAAATGGGTGATCATACTAAATTTCATACGGACATTTATTTAGGGTATCATGAGAATTGGTCTTAGACCTATTCTAGGTTTTTTACTTGTTTTTTGTAAGTTGATTTTTGAAATTAACTTTCCAGTAGTTTATTCTCAGCTGTTCTACCGTAAGAAATATACTGTACTGTAGCAATGTCTCGTCCTTGTTGCCCGCTCATGCCATTGCGAGTCTTCATGCCCGCCGCTATGCCTCGGAATCGTGGCTATTAATTACCTACTGGGTGGTTAGAGGAATTTCATATTCCTATTGTATAGCTAACATTTTATTTTATTTTATCGGACTTTGTAATGATATACTGATTACATTTTATTCATGATTTTTAAATTACGTAAAAAAATGACCGTCTGGGGGATAGTATCTGCAAACTTGAATGTTGAAGTAGTTTTTTGTATATATTTCCAGAACGGTTTGTTGGACAGTAAAATTAATTATAAACAATTTCATAGAATTTCATATTTTGAAGAAATTTTCAGTACAATAAAAACGTCTAGGGCTGGTTGTTTTCACAATATACGTAAAAAACCAACATTTTTATATGGCAACACCCAGAAGGGGTTGTCAGATTTGGTTCAAATGAAATTTAGTTCATAATGAAATTATACATATATACTATTTCTATGAAAACACCGTATAGAAAATTTCAGTTCTCTATACATTGACGCGTTCTCAGGCAGTGTTCAAATATATGAAAAATGAAATTTTTGTATGGCAACGCCATGTTCCATTTTGAAATTAAATTTACCTTTTTCTTTGTAAAGCCCATGTGCATAGACTGACGGTTAGACGGACCGACTAACAACAATGCAAAAATCAAAATCAATTTGAATTTTATGCATGGCTGTTCAACCTATTTTGCTCTACTAGAGCATAAAAATATGTTCTTGAATCATTATTGATATTTTAAGAAGGCAACATTATTCTACTTCGAAATTATATTTACATATGAAAAATTAAAATATTTTGTTTTCCAAAAAGAAAACTTAATAGGCTGAGCTAAAAACGAGGACACTCTACAACTAACATTTTTTTGTTTATTAAAATTATATAATTTTATATCAACTGCGATATAAACACCGTCAACCGTTGTTGACGTTTTTTTTTAATATTCCTTCGACTAAAAACTGAATCAGTTCGAAGATAATAATTTTTACGCATAATGTTTTTTTAAAATTGTCTTAGAATTAGTGCTATTAGCCAACATGCTTTTGTTCGATTTAGAAAACCAGCTCTAGTTTTTTTTATTTCACTTTCCCTAATATTTATGAGTGTATACGTAGGTTAGTCAAAAAATAAATTTCACTCATTCACAATCAGAAAAGTGTTACAAATTTTCAAATTTTTTATAAGTAGATAGTATATTACATAAAAGACTTATTTTTCTATATAACCAACAAGTTTTTTTATAAGTATCCTGAGTAACCTTTGACTCCATTTTCGAGGAAATTTCGTCCAACTTGTAAACTTTAAACACGTTTTAATTAGCAGTTTGCACTTTTTCGTACAGATTGGTACATATTGCATCTTTGGAAGTTCATTTATCATTGGACCGAAAAATCAGGGTTGTAGGGAGGCTGTTTCCATACTTCACATTTGACGCTGTTGATGGGTGCTACGTTTTTGTAAGCCCAAGCACAAGTCCCTTTGTCAACTATTTTTTATTTGTATTTTGCGTTTATTGGAGAATTTCCTTATACAATTACGACACTTTACTTAAGGCTAGTAATTAAGTTTAATTAATTCAACAATCAAGCACTTATATTTATTCAAATTTCTTTCTACTTTACATTTCTAGGTAAGCTATTAATTTTTTCAACCCATTAATCATTAGCATGTTTTGTGTTTTTATTTTCTTGCAGGCTGATTCTGAAATCATCTCTATTTTTTAAATCGTAACTAACTGTTTCGCTGTTATATTGTATAGCACTTATAAAATACTTAGGCAACAACTTATTTTTGAGTTTAGAAATATAAATTAGTACCTTGAAGCAAATTTAGATGACGAAAAATAATTTTTTACTATCGCAAATTTTAAATACGCCAGGGATTGCCTTTTCTATAGTAAATTTTTCAAAAAAGAATTTTTTACTGTCGCAAATTTTAAATACGCCAGGGATTGCCTTTTCTTTAGGTGACTGTAAAGCTCAACACATCCTTCATTACAGCAACAGGCGTTAAGCTACTACATTTTAGAATTATTCGCATTGCTCTATTTTGTAATTTTTGCAATCTATTTGCCGCTGTAGTATTTTCACAGTACAAAATTGTAGCACAGTAATCCAAGTGAGGCAGAATAATGTTTTAAGGTCCAGAAAATTCCTACCTTACAAACAACACAATTTGTCAATATGGGGTGAAAAGCTCGGTTTATTATCTACTACCACAGATTATATACAGATGGATAATTGAGCCAAAAGCTCAGTTCACAATTTATTTTCTACTCAGCTCACAACAGCCAGCCCGCGTCGATGTACGTTGCAGAATTAGAGTCAGCAACAGGCACTAAGCAGGGCGAGGTCTGGCCATGCGGCTAGTACAACATCTATACTGGTTCCCTGTGTAGTTAATGCCAAAGGTTCCCTGCCATTTATTAACATACAATATGTTTTAGACACATTAACCTTTAACTTGTTCATGTTGATACATATTGCGATACTTTCCAGATCCTGTTGTAATTTTTGTCTGCATTCGCTAGAAGTCATTTCCAGTTATGTACACCAGCGTTTCGTCTGCAAATAACACTACTTTTGAATATTTTACCACACTAGCAAAGTCATTTATGTACAACACAAACAAAAACGTGCTCAAGACTGCGCCTTGAGGCACTCCAATGTTGCATTCTATAGGTGTAGAAATGGGTCATCGATATATAATTGTCATTCTTGATCTTCTGAGGATTTCACCACCTAAAGTAGCTGTAGACATAGATAGTTGTGCCTTTTGGTATAAGCTCTGAATACACTATGTCTTTGTTGTTAAAGAACAGTATTAACATCACCTTTCCAGCAGATGTAATAGTTTTCAACTTTTTCGAATGCGGAGAAGCTGTTTGTCTTCACTTACTTGAACGTATAGGTTCGGAGAACCGATGTTTCTAGAATGGAATCTTCGGGAAGGTTTTGGAGAAATTTGTAGATTGCAAATACGGCACTTGTCCCCGCCAGGAGGGATTTTTGTCTCAGACAGTGAATGAAACGTAGGAAACAGAGCAAAGTGTTCTAATTGGATTCCGAATATTTGAAGTAGGTACAGGTCTAGCGATAATTAAAAGTAGAGTGGATTTATATTGTTTGTGAATTTGATAAAAGTAAACAGTGTAGTGTAATGAAGAGAACTTGTAATTATATGTGAAATATTGTGTTTTAAATAATGAACTAAGGCCACGCTCGTAACAGTATCTTTGATTCAGGTTGGAATAGTGAACATAATAAGTCTCATAACCGGTGACTATCTTATTCAAAAAATAGTTTTCTCTACTCTCAAAATTACGCCAAAATTCATTCGCAGCTTGAAAATGGTGGTTCTTTTGTTCATCTGTCAGTAATCAAAGCTCGCATCAGACACAAACTTTTCGTTAGGTACTGAAAGTATTCTATGATGATTTCTTCAGTACCTACCTACTCTACCACAAATAATTATTCAGTACCTTTGCTTCAATTCGGGATAGTGAAGAAATTATTCTCAAGGCTATAACAGTGTTTTTTTTTATATTTATTCACCCGGAAGCTAAGAATTGCGCTAGTTTAATATCTCGTAGGTAGGGTGTAGTCAGAAATATCTTCATGAATTAGATTTGATATGCGATGATTGTCCGCTTGCTGCAAGATATTACGTGTTTTGTAATTATTGATATTGTACACAAACACACATAAATAAATAGATTCGATGCTGTCACCTGTCATGAAAAAATTTCCTTTGATTCTTTTATTTATGAAGTCTACATCGACGAACTAATTTAAGTACTTATAATTAGAAAGTTTATATTACTGTAGATAAATTATACAATAGTTAATTTATCACAATAGATTTTTCCCTGAAACAATTTAAAAACAGAAGCGCAACGCCTGTACGTGATTATTATGGTAAAGTTATCTTTAATTTATCCATTATAATGTGGAGGCAATATGTAATTTAAATTTTAAATGAACAGCTAGTTACGTATTATTATGCAAAGCATTTAATACCTTCTATTGCCAGTATGGAAAATTTCCGACATGCCTCTGTAGTCTTTCCTAAGAACAACTTAAAATTATAGATTTGAGCAAAATCCTGAGGAACTAAAAAAAAAAAAAATAACATTTCGATTAAATTTCCTCATAGAAGAATATTCACGTCAACAGTGAATTGCACAGTTTTTTTTTTTTTTTTAGTTTGTCTCGATGGTGATGAAGCAAATGAGTAAACGCACTATATGCCGTAAAAACGCACGCGCACGCGCAACTGACTGTCGATTAAATCTGTTGAAATAATGAAGAAATGTTTGTGCCTAATAGGAATAATTTCATTCCAAATTGAACCGAATAGGCTAGACGACTTTTGTAAAGTTGATTTTGTTTGCGATAAAAAAAAAGTAAATTAAGGTCTTTTCGTAGTTTTTGTAGTTTTTTAAGTTTCAGTCATTTAAAGTTTAGGTAATAAGAGAGGCTAATGAAATAAGATCAACTTATTCTAGTTGCTTTCAATAGTTTTTTTTATATAAAAATTTAGTATAAGCACAAATATATAAATCACAGAAGGAAATCGCATAAAAAAATATTTCTAATTTTGCAATAGAAAATTACTCCACAGCCAAAAAGGTATGGTAAAATCAGTAGTTGGGTTACTGACAAAATTGTGCGGAAATATTTGTTTGGTGATTATCCATCTGTTAATACTTTATAAGGAGTAATTGGAAGTGCGTATGGTTATGGAGAAAGTTCCATTGAGCTTTACAGTCTTGAAAGACAAAATTCGGAATTTTTACTAAGTTTTGGCCTAATTTAACGTACTTTGCGTACTTCTTGTGCAAAAACTTTCTGGGTAAAAACTTACTCGTGTGGTGGGGGAAGAATATAAAAGCAAAGAATGCTTTTTCTGCAACTTCGCGAAAAACAAGAAGAAGAAGTTTGGAATAACCACCGACTTCAATATATAGGCTGATGATAGCTCGCAAAAAGTGAAGCCATCATAAAATATGCTTTTTATGTTGCGAGCAATTTGTTCTACCACAAAGTAAGAAAAATATTTCAACAAGGGAAATTGTTACCCATAAAAGGATATTGTTTATTGATGTTATTAGTTTGATAATTTATAGTAATATTTCAAGCTAATAACAAAAATTGTGTGGCTTTTATTAATTTAAAACAAGTGAAAAAGCTAGAATTGGTCTAAGACCAATTCTTATGATACCCTAGATGAATGCCCGTATGAAATTTCGTATGGGTACCCATTTGAGCAATTTTGATTTTTGCAGTGGATTTTCGCATATATTTCTAGAACGGTTCGTCGGACAGAAAAAATGATTAAAACCAATTTTATAGGATTTCATATTCTGAAGAAGTTTTTAGTACAATAAAAATGTCTTGGACTGATCGTTTTCACAGTATACATAAAAAACCTAATTTTTTATATGGCAACACCAAGAATGGGTTGCCTGATTTAGTCTATTTTTGAAATTTTATTTTCTAGTATAATGAAAACACCACATACCAAATTTCAGCTCTCTACGGCGACTCGTTCTCAGGCAGTGTTCAAATATATAACGGAAAACGAAATTTTTGTATAACAACCCCACGAAGGAGTTGCCCAATTTGTCTCATTTTCGAACTTAATTTTACTTTTTTTTTTAAAGTCCGTGTACAAAATTTCAGCTCTCTAAGTGTACGCGTTCTCAAGTTATCGTACGCACGGACGGACGGACGGACATTCAAAAATCAAAATAACTTTTAATATTATGCATGGGTGTCCAATCCATTTTGCTCTACCATCATTATTTCGAGGTGTTACAAACGGAATGACAAACTTAGTATACCCCTTTAGATTTCATCTAGGGTATAAAAAAAAACTCATAGATGATTAAATGATGTAATGCATGAAAAATGAAATAAAATAAAAAAATTAACATTAAAAATTTACGAGTTTCCACACCACCTTACACAGAGTACAGAGAATTTTCACAATATTTATTTCTCAAAGTTTAAAAGGAATTACATGAAATAAAATTCGTAAAGAAACATATAAACTTTTAAGATTTCTATACAGCGCAGATTTATCAAGATTCTTACTTTTCTTATAAAATATAAAATTTATTACAGCATTGTACTTAGTTGGTTTGTACCATAGATGGCACAAGAACTATAGATGTCGTATGGCATACTAGAGCAGATTATACAGATTGTGAAATGAGTCGTGCGTTCTGGAATGGACCCTTAACATGTTTTAGAGCACATATCAAAAGCAAATGTTTTATAATAGCAGTTTTGTATACATTTGATCGACTTCTTCAACATTTCAAATACGAAAAAATATGAATCACTCGACATATAAATCATTTCAAATGTTGTGGTCCATTCCGGAATGGGCTTGGCCCATATAAATTTTGTATACTTTTTTGGTACTACATATATGTGACATCTAGTTCTTGTGCCATCTATGGTTGTACGAAGCTCGGTTTTAAATTTGAAACGGGAAAAACGTAGATACTTAAAATATTTTCTAAATATTTAGTAACAACTTGATTTGTGTATAGAATTTTTAAGATAAAATTAAAAATTTCCCTTCATTTTAGCTAATCATGGTAGCCCTAATTATGTAATATCCCGCAACATGACAGTAATTTTGGATGTTTGCCCCTCTGATGGGGGCATATGCTGGCTTTAATAATTTTGTATGGGAAAAGCCTGCAACTAGCAGTCTATATTATTTAAGTCTATGTGAATAATATTTGCGAATTGAGTATTGTTTTTTTTTTACCTTACTGCACTCTTGCAAAAGTCCCAGGAGAACTTTGAATAGTCAATCCATCTTCAATATTCTTCGATATTTTGCTTGCGTTTTAAAAACGTTTATCAAAATTAAAATACTGAAATGTTCTTATGACAGCTGTCAATTTTCCTTGCAAGAATGGTAACTAAAAACTTCGGATAAATTCATGACAGAGGGGAAGCTGTGGTGAAGTATGCAAAACTGTGGTGACGTTTTCAAAACTGTAGTGATGTATGCAAAGGTATTGTAATGCATTGTTTCAAAAATGAGTAAGTACGGACACAACTATTGTGTAGCTCTCCGAATGTTTTCTCATTTGGTAAACGTTAGTGTGATAAAGTTGGATTGCTTCAGTCCTATTGCAAAATCAAATGCATTTCTGACTTCTCTTCAAAATTATAATCTTCCATTTTTGTACAATTAATTACAAAACAGTACCAATTACTCAAAATAAATCACTTTTTCTACTGTCATGACCCAAAACAAAGTATGGAAAACCTCGAGTGGCTATAACTCAGTAACGAATCATTTTAGTATTATGTTTATATAAACTTGTTTCTTATTTTTAGTCTTAATGTTTCTATTTTCTTTCATCCTGCTTTAAAAAAATTAGTTTGAAAAATATTATAAAAAGCTAAGAATATAAAAAACAAATTAAAATATATTGACGAAGAAAATTTATATCAAAAGAAGGAGGACTTACGGTAAAAACTAGAAAATGTTAATGTTAATAAATAAAAAGTGGTAAAATTTGCATGAGAAATTAAAAATTTATGTGTAGGTATCTCGTTCTGTCGATTGTTGAAAAGTATTTATTATGTTCGCTTCATTGAACCTTGTATGCAAATCAATGAGCGCTATCATTAGTGATGCCAGATTGGTAAATTTATTTTTATTTGTCAAATTTTAGATATAATAAAAGATTTTAAGATTTCTTTTGATAAAAAGTAGAATTTCCAAGACGATTTTTTATATTCTTTTACTATCTCATTGATCTGCGTAGGGCGAATTTTTACGGTAAAATATAAGTTTAGAGAAATAGAGTAGAAGTTGAAACTATCAGGAAAATGCTTTTATCCGAAGATATACCTACTAATGTGAAAAATAACCAAAAGCTTTTTAACTTAAAAGCAACAAGTTTAATTATAAAAAAAAATTATAAGGATATGTAGTAGTAGTGCTTCATTTAACAGCATTAAATACATGCTTTATAGCCATAGCTTATATTCTATTTATTTTGATATATTCAATTTTTTTCTTCTTAAATTCTCTCAGTTCATTCTCAATTCTTTTTTCTATCGGTAATTCATTACACATTTGTAAACCTTTATACATAATCATATTTTGCATATTAGTATTTTTAAATTTGCTTAACCTAAACCTGTCATTATTTCTCAACGAATGTGGTTATATTTCATAGACATATCTAACAGAATTGTTGCTAAAATTGACCCTTGAGGAACACCATCAATACTAATATACACCACCAATTTTTGTTGCTTATTTTGTACTCCTGAAACCATATTACTCAAGGTTTTGAAGTAAGATTGCTCGATTTCGAATGCTCTTCTCATATCAAAAACTACTGCAATTACGATTTTCCTTTGATCTATTGCTAGCTTCCACTCAGTTAAAACCCATGTCAATGCGATCTCGCGGAAACCCGATTTAAACTCCACTAAGATTTTATTTTCTTCACACAACGATAATAAGACAGATGTTCGATGTGTGTAAGGAAAAGAAAAATGCAAGCAGAAAAAGATAAATTTTAATGATGGCTTTTTAAGTTGTGCATTAAAACATAAAATTCAATATATAATTTATAAATTAAATTAATTTACTTTTTGCATTTTTAGTGTAAAAATTACAACACAAATACAATTTGAAGTCATTATAGATTTTATGGTAAAGCATCCTTTTATAACTAAAGCGATGAAATACATCGCATTTATGACTTGTTTTCTTTTAAACACTTTCAAAAATAACAACAATACCACGAAATAAGACAAACTTCACTTTTGTCTATAAATGTAATTCATACCCTGACGCATGTCCTGATGCTATCTGTCACTTTAACAACGATAATAAGGCTTCAAAGAAAATGTCACGTCACACCTTTCGATAACGACAATCTGAAAAGTGACTGCGGAGCTTGTCACTGCGGTGAGTCGACATAAGGGTGTAAATATAAGGTAAAATTAAAAATTCATATGTTCAAAACGAGGTAGTACCTCCGAGATTTTTTTATGAACGCTTAGAAATAAAAATACAAGAAAAAAGTTGTAGTGGTCCCCAGTAGAAAAAAATGCTACATTCCTCCATACTGCGTGACTTTGGGTATATGGTAACTTTAAAAGTTCATATCTCAAAAAGGAAGACGAACACTTCGAAATTTGAATGTAGATAGATAAGGCTAATGGCTTCAAAATAAAAAATATAATAAAGTACTGGAGCTTCTCAATAGTAAATAATACTGTCTATTTAAAAAAAAACACTAGATGGTCGGGTTCCAAGATGTTCGGTTTCGCGTGGTTGGCAAAAGTAAGCTCGATTTTGAAAATACATATGGCCAGGAAATGTCAATATGGAATAAAAAAAATTATTCACATTTCTATCGTACAAATAAATTTATATTAATTTTAGCGTATAACATATTTGTAATAATTTTTGTATACCCAATTGGCAACCACCTGTGATCTATATGAGTATCAAAAAACCCAAGCAGTCCTAGTATAAGAAATAGAAGAAGCAAAGCTTTCAACAATTTGATTTGCTTTTTGGGAAAATACCAATTTTGCAGAAATTTTCCGAAAATTCTTCCATTTTTCGGCCCCAATTAAGACATTGTCAAGAACAATAAGGTTTAAGAAACATTTGAGCCCATCAAATCTAGTGCTCCTCCTGGTCGTACCAACTTAGCTTCAGTGGATATTGTCCAAAAGAGTCCTTGCCTCTCACATTGCCGATTTGGCAATAATTTCTCATATCGACTCACTCGAGCACCGCCGCAATGTTGGCTGCCTTTCGCTCCTTTAACGCTACATGCACGGGCAATGTTCCGATGAAATATCTAGTCTGATGCGTTGTAATACTTACGCTGCAAGCTGCGCACATCCTTTCATCCTTATCTCCTCGAACTGTCTGAATGTGGAATAGTCTACCATCTTCTGTTTTTCCCCGGGCTTACAATTTGCGAAGGACATACATCAGCATCTCCGTCACTTTCCTTATATTCCCTAATCCTTTGCCTATCACCTTCCTGCCATACTGTGCTTTGCATATAAATATCCCATGAGCTTGGCTTAATAATGTAAAAAAAAACATATTTTTGTATTTCTTAAATGACAGTATAAAGTAGCGCCGCAATGTAGGTACTACAAGACATAAAGCAGTTATGGATAAAAAAACTTACACTCAATTTCAGAAGGAAAATTTATTTAGAAGAGAATTATGATAAATCTATCTTACCTTTTTAACAGCGACCAGATTTGTGCCACCTTTTCCATAATTTTTTCGCAGGTATATAACATATTTACCGGTCTGAGTTTTCACACCTATTACTTGTGGGAACTTTTTTTTATCGGATATGTGCAACAAAATTATGGAATTGGTGGCGAGTAATATTGATACCCCGTAAATTATATTATGACTTTCATAATTTTGCCTTAGTTATAATCAAAATTATTCTTTGGAAAAAAGGAGATTATTTTTGCGAAAACTTAAGGTTTTTATCACTCTCTTCCTGGCTGGCAACACTGATGTGATCGTTATAATGTCCAATTTTTTTTTTTAACCTGAGAATGAAATTGATATAAATTAATTACCAGATGAAGATATAATTTCAGAACATATCAAAATGTTTCCTGAAAAAGTCAATATTTCCAAATATTTTTTTAATAATATTATTACTTTCTAAAAATAATAAATTATTGACAGATAAACATTAAAAGTATTGCCAATTACTTGAAATAAAAATCCTTTTTCAATCAAGGCATTCATTTGTGTTCATTTTCTTCTGTACTATCTCCAGCGGACTCCATATAATAGTGAAATGGAATATTTATTTTCCTTTGTTAATTTTAAAAATAAAAAAAATATTTTGCTTGCATTTTTATTACCAATTTATTATTATTGATTGATTTATGTAATACCACACGTAATACATAGTTAAATTTTCAAGTTCATAACGGCTATAAAAAACTATTTCAAATTAATTTGCATAAATTTGTGTAAAGTTCACTTAACGTCAAATTTATTATATATGTAGGTACTAGACACTTTCTGGTTACGAGACCTTCAGCTTTTCCTTCGTGAAGAAATGACAGGTGACAAATTTATGAACGAATCGTGCTTAGTTCAGTTGATGGAAGATGCAAAGATAACAAAAGAAAAGCGCAAGTTCATGATGTAAAAGGAATCATTGTAAATAAATATTCTGTAAATTACTTCGAAAACCACAAACTCATAAGTAAATCAATTGGATAAATTATATAATAAGTGTTCAGAAACTTCGTATTGATTGGATAACTTTGATGGCAGAATCAATATTTATAATGACATAAATTATAGAAGTAGGCAATTGATGATTTTAATAATTTATCAAAATTCAAGGTTGTAATATTATTTTATGGGTTATTGAGCGATCGTTAATTATTGAAGCTTTAGTTCAAAAATTATTTAAAATATTAAAATAAAAACAAAAGCAAATATAGAGTAGAATAAGAGTAGTACAAAAGAATGCACCAAGAGAAAAAGCAAAAAAAAAAAAAAAATAATCCGGCCAAGTGCGAGTCAAATGAGAGTAGGCGTCATAATGCTGCCATTTGAAAAAAAAAGTTCCTACTTATGACAATAATAATTAATGAGAATAAAACGAAGAAATAAACGCCGAAAAAATCACGTTTCTTGTATGGCGGCCCTCTTTAATTTTTAATTTTATTTTACTTTTAATATTTGTTGTTATATCGCCAATAGAAAAACACAGTCTGTGAAAATTTCAACTGTCTACCTATTACCGTTCATGAGATACAACATGGTGACGGACGGTCAGCGAAGTCTTAATAATATGGTTCCCGGTGTTACCCTTTGGGTACGGAACCCTAAAAAAGAAAAATTTGAATGCATAACGATCGTGGAGCCATCTAGATGGCTATAGAAGTTTTAAATGACGCATACATAAATACTTTTCTTTAGTCGACAGAGTCCAAGGTGCACAAAAGATACAACTTAACATTTAATTGATTTTAATTTTGTTTATTTAATAATATTAAACAACACAAAAGTAAACTGGGCAACACAATGTGGCGCTGTAGCCAGACCTGTCAAAATTTAAAAGTACGGAAAGTTTATGATGGCGTTCCAATGTGTAGCTGGCTCTGGCGCGTAGCGCGCTAAATCTGACATTTTAGTATTTACCCTGTGAAATGAGTAAAATGAGTGATTATTTAAATGTTTTTTCATAAAATCCTGAAATCTTTCTCTATTGATATAGAGGCCTAACCGATCCCTTTTTGCGTTTTGTTTGCTTTTAGATTCTTATAAGTTATAAATAAATCTCAATTGCACTACACACGCTAAGAAGGATATTTCTTTTAATTCCTCCATATTAAAAAATATTTTCATATTCTACAAATTAAAATAAACGTAAATAATGGCCCATGCCATTGGCTACAAGATACAGCGTCAGCTACCGCGCCAGCTACGAGCTACAGCGCCTTAAATAATTTGTATTGAATTTATTACTATGTAGAAAATAAATTTTATAAGTAGATGGGTAATTCTTGTATATTAAATACACGCACGGTATCCATAGTTTTAGGTTCGTGTGTTTAAACCCGAACTACATGTAATTCGAAGCATGACATTTTTTTCAGAAGTTTAAACCGCGGAATTTATGATATTCTTGCTGAACCGCTGTTCGAACAGCTTTTAAAACATTCAGAAATTTTTGAAAAAAAAAATGAACAAGTAATAAAGTTAGAATTGGTCTAATTGTAAGACCAATTCTGATGACACCCTAAGGTGAATGCCCGTATGTATATTCATATGGTCACCCAACTCTCAGAGTTTGATTGTTAAAGTGGTTTTTCGCATCTATTTCTAGGACGGTTCGTCTGACAGTAAATTTGATTATAATCCATTTAATGGGTTTTCATATTCTGAAGAACTGACTTCTCAGTACAATAAAAACGTCTTTTCACAGTATACATAAAAAACCTAAATTTTCATATGGCAACATCAAGAAGAAGTTGCCCGATTCAGCCTATTTTTATACCCTAAATGAAATCTATAGGGTATACTAAGTTTGTCATTCCGTTTGTAACACCTCGAAATAATGATGGTAGAGCAAAATGGATTGGACACCCACGCATAACATTAAAAGTTATTTTGATTTTTGCATGTCCGTCCGTCCGGCTGTCTATGAGCACGATAATTCGAGAATGCGTATACTTAGAGAGCTGACATTTTTTACACGCACTTAAGAACCATTTTTTCTTAAGTGTAAGTTCGAAAAGGAGACAAATGGGGCTACTTGTTCGTGGGGTTGCCATACAAAACTTTCGTTTTCCACTATATATTTGGATACTGCCTGAGAACGCATTGATATAGAGAGCTGAAATTTGGTACATGGTGCTTTCATTGTAATAGCAAACAAAATTTCAAAAATAGACTAAATCGGGAAACTCCGTCTTGGTGTTGCCATATAAAAATTTAGGTTTTTTACGTATCCTGTGAAAACGATCAGTTTAAGACATTTTTATTGTACTAAAAACTTCTTAAGAATACGAAATGCTATAAAATTGGTTATAATCATTTTTTCTGTCCGACAAACCGTTCTAGAAATATATGCGAAAAACAACTTCAAAATCAAACTAGCATAGATCGGTGACCATACGAAATTTAATATGGGCATTCATCTAGGGTATCATAAGAATTAGTCTTACACCAATTCTAGCTTTTTTACTTGTTGAAATTATATCTACTATTTTTTATGAAAATGACGTGTACACAATGCAGCTCTCTACGTAGATGGGTACTCTAAGTGACCCCGTTCTCGAATCATCATGAGGACGGACAGAAGGACATGTAAAAATCAAAACTTACTTACCTGTATAGAATTCTTTATCTATGCAAGATAGATTATTTTTTTAGGCGACGATGTGCAAGGTTTAAGGATGACACACAAAAACTATTATATTTTGAGCCATGGTTGGATCTTCTATATTTTTCGCGATACCTGAATTATTGTAAAAGACGTTTTATATTATTGTCTTCGTTATGAGTTCCTTTCCAAATATTTCACATTTCTAGGAAAGGTTATTGGCCCTTTCAAATGTGAGGTACGACATTGTTTTATTGAATCTTCCCAGATTAAAATTAATAGTGAAAAAGAGGTTATTCATAGTCCTAAACGTAAATCTTAAAATTGTGAACTAGGTTTCGGTCGATTTCCTGCTTAACTGCTTAGTTTTCCCACCATTATAAAAATTTTTTAATTTCGAAATAATTTCTTATAAGTATAGGCGAAGTATGTTGCAAGACGTCTTTTCCTATATCTCAGAGATTACTTGAGCTAGATTAATAATGTTGGATTGAAAGGTAACAGATTAGGAATGTTCGCTGTGCTTACGGAACAGTTTGCTAATATGGCTACTTTAGGAGATTTTTGACCCTCAAAAATGATAATTTTTCGAAGAGAAAAAAACATTTTTGAAATTATATAGTAAATTTTTTTACTTATATATAAACTTTTTTGATAGAAACTACAAATTACTAATGAAAGCCAATAGTAATACGAATAAAACAACATAAAAATGGCGATTCAGTAAGCAAAATGAGCTGAGTTACAGCCAAAAGAGCGTTGCAAGAACCACATTTTCGAAAAATTCAAAATCTTCTGTAATACCAAACATATCATGAATTCGAAAAAAAATAATATAACATTTTCGATTGCAAATCACCTCACCGTTTGGGAGATTTAGTATTGCATACTCAAACTGGAACACTCTGTACAGTAGCAGAAAAATTAGTATAATCTTAAGGTACGGTTTCGTTGAAGTGTCTGCCTAATACGTCCGGATCTACATCCAGGCAGTGCATCTAAGTAGTCTGATTCAGGAATTGGTATCTAAAGTATGCAAGAATTACTGAGCTTGTTTGAGTAAAGTGGTTCAATAATATGGACAGAATAATTAATTTTTGATATTACACGAAGGAGAGGATGAAAGATTGCTACATTTATTGCTGGGTCCTCGAGCGAATTATTTCAGACACGTGATAAAGATCACACTTCACTTTTTCTTTACGTATCTTTTCTCGACAAATAGTAAATCGCAAGAACAAAATTCAACACAAATTGCTGACGTCTACATTCCGATGGATATCTAGACTCATGAGCAGTTGAATCGGTACGCGTACGCTTGAATCCAGATGCAACGTCTAGCAATTGGGATGCATTTAGTACATCATAGTTAGGCAGTCGTAAGATATCACACGCGGCTACCAAATGTGGCGCCAGGACCCTTAAACGTACGAGACCGCCCTATTACAATGCTCACGCCAAGGATCACATTCATTAAACATTAATGAATGTTAAACCAATATTTACACAATATATTAAAAGACTTTTAATTGTAATTTATTATTTACAAACAATTAAAAGTCTTCTTATATTATGTATAATATTGTTTTTCAGGGGCGGTTGGTGGGATCCAGAAGCAGACAAGCAATTCATTTTCTGTATAATTTATTGCGACGTTAACTTGTACATACATGCTATGTACCACAATTCTGGCCAGGTCTACTCTGCGCAAATAATGATAAAGTGAAGAAAAATCTTTAACAAACGTATTTTGCTCCAGTTGGAGCCAACAATTTTACTAGTTGAAGGTAAAACTCTGGAGCAAAACTTTTACAGAGAAAATTTTTTTTTAGCTTTACTAAGACGCTCCAGAAACGGAGCAAAAATATTAAATCAGAAATACGAAAAAATTTCAATAAATCTTTAATTTAAAGATTTAAGATTTATAAAAAAAATATACCTACGAGTACCTATATATAACTTCTTGTGCCGCTTATTGTTCACTAGGTCTACTTAAGTCCTTATTTTAATTGGCTTTCTAAAGTACCTATCTACTATATTATTTCTGAACAAAAAATTTAGTTCCAAGTAGAGCTTAAAATTTGTTGGGGCATTTTAAAAATACCAGGCGAAGTGACGCTTTAGTGTGAAGCATTTACTTCAAATCAGATTAAATTTTGCTACATGCAGAGTTTAAAATGTAACCCTCCGGAAGAAGCTTAATTTTTCAAGCAACATGTTGAAGTAGCAGCAATATTTCAAAGTCTAATTGTGGAAAATTTATCTTTCATTCAACTATCTAATCCATTTACAGCATGTGTTCCTCACCACAGTCACAAGAATTCAATTCAACGTCCTGTTTCACCATTTAAGAGAAATGTACGTAACACTCATAATGAAGGTCACGGTCAGTGCTGTCGTTTGGAAAATTTCAAGAGTAGTACAATTTGCTGCCAAAGCGGAGTACTTTCGGAAAAAACGGAGTCACGACTAACGAAATTTAATGAATTAAATTTATTTAGAATGGGATGTCCAGAAGTCATATTAATGTGAATAAATCTCTGTATGGTGTATACTAATACTTATAATACATAAATGCAATCATAGTTTAATTATTTAATTATTGAAAACTTTTGAATTTTCAAAATATTTGTAAGGATTTTAATACAGTCATCATAAAAAATTGTATTGACAAGTTTAACGCTTTAGTTTTTCTGCATTTCAAATCTTTACAATATTTGAATTGGTAATGCACAGAAATAATTCTGGTAGAGCAAAATGAATTAGACATCCTTGCATAAAATTAAAAATTATTTTGATTTTTGCATGTCCGTCCGTTCGTCCATCCTCACGATAACTCAAGAGCGCGTGTACTTAGAGAGTTGAAAATTTTCATATGGGTAACTTCTTCGTAGGGTTGCCATGCAAAAATTTCGTTTTTCACTATGTAAATATTTTGATATTGTCTGAGAACTCGTCGACGTAGAGAGTTGAAATTTTGTACATAGTGTTTTCATAAAAATAGCAAATATAATTTCAAAAATGGACTAAATCGGGTAACCCCTTCTTGAAGTTGCGATATAATAATTTAGGATTTTTACGTATACTATATGGTTTTCATGCATTGAAAACTTCTTCAGAATATGAAATCCTATATCATTTTATCTATCAAAAATCTGTTCAAAAATCAAACTTGCACAGATGGGTGACCATACAAAATTCATCTAGGATATTGTAAGAATAGGTCTTAGACCAATTCGATTTTCTTTACTTGTTTGCAATAACTTTAAAACATATATTACAAAACCGGCTGTTATTTATAAGGCTGCGTGCATACCGAGCAAAATTTGTGAATACGCTTAGTTTGTTTATTGTAAGTATTACCTTTTGTTGGCGACAAAACAGCTTCCATAAAATTTCAAAGAATGGTTTCTTGACATATCCGGTCGTCGTGCTCTAAATCTGTCATACTAGAAATTATGTTTTCTATATTATTTATGTTTGTTCAATTTCCAGGCATTGTTCTAGATTGCCTTTGATCTTCGGATAGATTTGTCATATTCATATTGCTAGCACCACAACCACTACATGCAGAAATTTTAATACTATATCTGCAATATTGCCAGGAATTGACTTTAGTACTTTACCTATGGACATACATTTTGCATGCTTTGACATTTACTTCTCCAAGTGATTTTGATCACATTAGATTTTTACCTGCACTTCACAGTTCTGTATTAAGTTCTGTTTCCCCGATAAATCTGGAATAGTTAGTAAACTAAATATCTGAAAGAACTTGGGGCATTATAAATAATGCTCGATACTCATTAGGGTTATTCCACAGGAAATCGATAAAAACTCGCACTTTGCCAACCCGACCATCACCAATCTCGTTTTTTAAGTAGTTATGAGATAAGAATTCAACTATTTATTTTTGTGATGCGCCGCATGCTGGTTTAATTAAAGAACTTTGAAATCCTTATAATACGCCGATTATTAGTCTGCTTAATTCTATTTAAAAAATCATAACTTTGGTTCTGATTATCACAGTGACATAACCTTTAGGTTATTTTAAAGATGAAAGTACAATTCTTAAGGGAAAATTATAAAAAAGATATGACTTTTAGAAGAAAAAAAATTAAGCATAATATAAATCTTTTATCCTTGCATATCTTCAAATGCATTCCCTTAATTTTTCCTTGCTTTATTTTTAAATTGATAATGTTGTTACTAACATTTATAGTTCATTAAAAAAAAATGATCTCGTTTCGAAGCTCATTGAGATCCCAACTTGAAAATTTAACTTCTTACTAACAACATTATGAGCATTAATTAAAAAATATGGTGTTAGCTGGAGGTTCCTTGAATTTCGTATTTTTCAGAATTTGTGCTCTTTAATCAAATACCACTGTTTCTGTGGAACTGTCCACAAGAAGTCAAAAACCCTATCTCAATCAGATCATGCAAACTAAACTCTTGTTATATTAAATCGACGGGGGTCTATACTACATCATATTTAAAATAAAATTAAAAAAAAAAACTTATACAAAAAATCAGCTTTACTGACGAAATATTCCGTTAGTTTTTCAATAAAAGAAGACAATCTTAATCGTCATCCCTAAAATTTTCCACAGAGATGGTACGTAGGCTCCTTGAATTTCGTATTTTGAAAATTGGGAACTATTCTCAAGGTTTTTCCTTTGTGTGACAGTTCACAAATTTTATATTGCTTTATTACAAGAAATTAACGTTTTTACAACACTTGGATTAAAGTAAACAAATGATATAGTTAAAATCAATCACTAAATACCTTCGCCGAATCATAAACAAAAACCCAACCTTTCATGAAAAATTTACTGTTAATTCGAGTTAGCTTTTGTGAGAAGGAAAATGAAGAAAATATGAAAGAGCGATTAAAAAAAACGTTTTCTGGGCTAGAATACAATTTTCTGGAGTTCTTCAAGTAGAGAGCGTGCATTATTCACTTCATAAACATTAATCACAGCGTTTAACGAACGAATCATAATGACATGACTAGATATGTGTAATAGGCTAAAACAAATCAGATTACACTTTAGCGCGCTGCACGCTAACGCTGAAAAAAATTATAAAACATGGATGTGTTAGCTTTTAGCTAGAGTTTTAAGTATGAAGAAATGAGAAGGAGTACTTTTATAAAAGGAGTAGTACCAGAGTATGCTATTAGTTTTCGGAGTATAAATACTCCGATCGCTGTACAAATGACAGCACTGGTCACAGTAATAAAAATATCACATTCCATTACATATACCTACACTACAATTCTGGTAATAATTCTCTAACTTTCATCCAATCCTACCATCTAATACATTCTTACCAAATACCAAGCATATCCAATTCATCCAACTTATCCGCCAGAATCCAACAACAAAAACAAGATTCTCTTTTCACAATATTAAAGAAAAACATAGACCGACACTCTCAACAAATTTGTTATGGAAATGCTACGATTTGTTCAGTCTCTCATAGCAATTTACATACGCAAACCTCTGGAAATCATATGAATCCGATAAGTCGAACGATTTACTGTGACTTTGTTGTTGCAAAGACGCTGGTAAAATGTCTGCGTCTCTGCGACCGTGCCACAATAAGTTTGAGAGGAAGGCAACTCCATCCATCCAACAAAAGAGTGTATTGTTGTTTGAAGTTTGCTGGGCGATCTGAATCGGAGGCTGGATATGGTGTTAGGTAGTATAGACGCGGCAAATATTTCAGCGTTTCTGGCATTTGACTGTGTTACAGTAGGATTGAGTTGAAAGCAAATCCATTAACCATTCGATTATAATTTGCTGGCCGAATTGAAGGTTAGAGGTTAGGTTATGTTGGGTGGTATGATGGTAGGTGGGGAAAAAGCTACGTTTTGTTAGCGTTCTATTGGAATGTATATACATATTTACATCTGCACATTTTTAGTTTGTTGGAGATAACTATACAAAAAGTTTCCGCCTGAATTTAATGCTGTCACGGAAGGACAATATTTCGTCTTTTAATACAAGATTTTCTTTTAAATATTCTCAGAATTATTTAATGCAAACTGATTTGTCTTTTATGTTTGAAGTTTTCCATTTGGTAATGGGAAGCAGTGGTTCCTTTGCATTGCAGCATACAGTTTACCAAAATCAGAGTTTTTTGCATGGTTGAGAGCATAGTTTTGTTGTTTATATAGTTTACTAAATGTAGTTTACATGATTTTTCCAAAATAAACGAAATATCGAAACCTTTCGGTTGCAATGATTATTATATTCTGTAGAGAATTTGCTACAACTACAACTGTTCAGTTTGGGAGATTTATTGTAAATATTGAGTAATAAACAAAATGTTTTGTAATGTAGCATAATATTTGAAACTGAAAAGTTTGATTCTGTTTAGGTAGATTTCAAGGCAATCACAATTGGATAATTTGCTCTTGTATGTTGACGCCTCTTTGTTTTTATACAGTTGTAACACCTTAAAATTGATATATGTATGTATATAGATATATGCTTTGATATACCTATCTGAGAATTCTATTTTTTTGATTGACGAGCATATCTACGTGAATAAATTTTTTGAATTTTTGATCACTTTAACATGTGCGATTAAGAAAAAAGCCGGTAGGTGGCAAATTTATAGTCAATTTTCTTTGAGCTTATTGAGAGCATTTAACAGCTGGTGGGCTTGGTGCACTTATTATATTCATATACTGGCAAATACAAAAGTTTTCATGTTCGTATGTGATCACTCCCTATAAATTCTCAAATGTTGACGCAATATACTTAGCAAGGTATAGCAATATAAAATTAGCAACCCAATATATGTATATGCATATATAAATAATACACACAAGCAAGAACAGTGCTTTTTTTTTCAAATTTCAATCATTTTCGGAGACCTTTGAAGAGTACCTAAATATACGCACTTCATATAGCTAGTGTCTAGAGTTACTCCATAAAACGGCCCGGCCCGGCCCGAACTGTTGAAAATATTGAAATTGCGATTATACATTTTAAGCTGAATTCCAAATAAATAATAATTGTTAATGTCAAGAGCTAAAAGTAAACAAGTTTCTTCGCATTGGTATTACTTAACATTGACCTTTCTTATTGATCAAACAGACTCGCTCATCTGTGATAGCCTTTCTTATACTTGATGTAACTACATACTTTCGTGTAACTGCTAGACGCTCTTTCAAGGTTTTTACAAATTTAT
The DNA here is from genome assembly GCA_963930735.1 of Dioctria linearis. Lineage (NCBI taxonomy): Eukaryota > Metazoa > Arthropoda > Insecta > Diptera > Asilidae > Dioctria > Dioctria linearis. Next base: position 17,464,095 of record OZ005742.1, on the reverse strand, counting down.
TACACAGATATGTCTTCCCGCCGCTATCCTCAAAACATGAGCTCTGTACTCTTCTGTTTTGCAATGTAAATTGAGTTTTTAGAAAATATTTAATTAAATAAAATAGAAAAGAGCGAAAGAAAATGCGATGTGGAGGTGAGAGCCTCACAACCGCAAGTGATAATTAAAACTAGTAAACTTTAAGTGAAAAATGTAAAGTGGAAAACTGACAAATGAAAAGTGTAAACAAACTCTAACTAATTTAACTTTTGTTTTTCACTATAAAAAAATACTACGATTCAGAATTTTTGTGGTGCTGCTTTGTAATGATGCTTTGCAAAGTTTATTGATCCGGAGTTTTTCGTAGAATTTTAGTTCATGGAACTTAATTAATAAAAATCTTGACATTGAGATATACTCCACGTTACATAGAATAGCTAGTTACTTTCCCCGTCACGACACGGCATCACAATTCGGAAGAATTCAGAAAAATTATTAAAATAGATTATTTGGTAATAGCTTTGACAAATTACAATGAATTATATCATAGCAAATAAAAATTTGAATATTTAAAAAAAATATATAATTACCTGACAGCTTTGCTTTTTTTTGCAACATGCCAATTCTTATTGTGGGAGCTAAGACCACAATCGTGTGTGTTTTGCAAAAGGGGCCTTGAACGCCTGTCTGAGGTAGAGCACTGGCTGTCTTGAAAGCTGGGTACAATTACAATGTACTCGAACGCTAGCAGCGACGCCTTGAGAGCTTGCTTAACCTAGTTAATTGGCGACTTGAAGATTTGGTGAGACGTAAACAATAATGTGTCCTGCCTGAAGGCTGGGCTACTAATTGATCTGGCGTTCGATAAACAATCAGATCAAGCTTCTGGACCTGAAATTAGATTAGAGGCCTTAAAAAAGTCTGCTTGATAGAGACTGAGAGTTGTCGGAAGTTTATTCGGTTGGACAAGTGTGGTTCTTTCCAGTCAATGGAATCAAACCGACCCTACGTCGTCTGGAGTAGCTGCAACGCTAGTATTGCTTGCAGACTAGCAGGTGGTAGGCTGAATCAAGCCTACCCTATGTCGACGTAATTATTGCGTCCGGAGGAGCTGCAACACAATTGCTGCTTGTTAGATCAAGACGACCTTAGGCTCTATTCTTGAATAACGAAAGCAGATTACGTATACGTTGAGCTGTCAAAACCTTTCGAAATGAATGTGTATGTGGTTTTGTGGAAATAAATCCGTATTCGTTATTTTCGTACGCAAACTATTCGTTATATAATATAACAGCCATTCGTTATTTACCGAACCGAATTAGTAAAATCCATTCGTAATTCAAGAATAGGCCCCTATGTCGACTTTGGTGTTGCTTGTAATGTGCTATTCCAAACCACTGATGTACGCACCGGGCCTAAGTTTTAAAATTCGAAAAAGTCAGGTAATTGTAACTATGAGTAGAGTAATGAGATGGACGGACCATTTGGCTATTCCCACCCATAATACGAGGAATCTTTCCTGATGTTACGCAGTTTATTTCAGCATTGCATTAGCATTTGACATAGCAAAACATAAGACGAGCGAAATAATAGGAGATGTCAAGAATTTGTAGAGGTCAATGGGAATGATTGTGCAGGATGTCTCGGAACTTTACCCAAACACAACCAGAACTAACGATTGGATCAAATACACACATAGAGTGTGAACGTTGGCTTACTATACGAGGTTATACCAAGTATCAATACTATTACGACACTTGTGCGGAAAAAAACTTCAAAGAATTCCACAAGTCTTGTTGGTTTAACCCTACTCATATAACGCGTCCATCTCAACTCATGATTAAAGAGAAATGGACCAATGAACTGATTCGTTTCTTTTTTCTAAAATGATACTGCGGTTAATACTGATTTCTTTTAATGAAAAGAGAATGCTTATATTGCTTTATTACAAATAAATTATGATGGTAATTATTTTCTACTTCCACTTTGTTTGATTTTAAAGATAAGTGGTCCAATTCTACTAAAATTAAAAGTATCTTCTAATACTGAAATCTCCATTGATGCTTTTAATATTCGAAATTTTTAATTGAACGACGTAAACTATTTAATTTTTAAATAATCTGACCCATTGCGCAATTTTGATTTTTGAAGTTGTTTCTCGCATATATTTCTAGAATGGTTGGTGGGACAGAAAAAAATGATTATAACCAATTTCGTAGGATTTCATATTCTGAAGAAGTTTTCAAAGTACACGTAAAAATATTAAATTTTTACTATTTTTATGAAAACACTGAGTACAAAATTTCAGCTCTCTACGTTGACACGTTCTCAGGAAGTCTCCAAATATGTAGTGAAAACCGAAATTTTTGTATGGCAACCCTACGAAGGATCCGTCCCATTTTTGAGGCCAGCCCGTCCCTTTAACTCGTACACGAATTTGTCTGTCTGTATATTTATTTATATATTTCTTTTTTACTATTTTCGACACTCTCGTAGACCCACTTTTCGTCATCACAGTGAGCTGAAATTTGGCACACAGGTTCGTGTCGCGTGACGATTGAATCTATAAAAATTTGAACCGGAAATTTCCATGGAAAACCCGGAAAATCGGGAAAAATAATTTGAAAATTTGGTACAAATTTGATTAGTGATAAATCCGTTTCAGGAAAAATGCAGAGTTTTCCGATTTTTCCGAAAAAAAATTCCGGAATTTTCCGACTTTTCCGTAAAATTTTCCGATAAAAAAGTTTTCTAAATTATGCAGAATCAAGTTCCCTATCAAGTGGCATCATTACTTTCTCACCGACAATAGTGAAAACTTGCAGAAAAAATCGAGGAATTTTCATGTAAAACACTTTTCCGGAGTTTTTCAGACCAAGGAAGCATTTGAGCGTTTTGCAACCTAAGGACAAAGTTGTAGAGCGAAATGAGTTGCATAAAGTTACTTTGTGGAAAACTCCATGGAAAACCCGGAAAAGTGGGAAAATCATCGGAAAAATTTTCATCGGTATGATTAGTGATAAATCTGTGTCAGGAAAAATTCAGAATGTGACAATTTTTCTGGAAAATTTTCAGAAAATTTCCGGAATTTTCCGACTTTTCCGGAAAATTTTCCGACAAAAAAGTTTTGTAAGCTATGCGGAATCATTTTTTTCCCGTCCTACTGGCATCAATACTTTCTCTTCAACAATCATAAAAACTTGCATGAAAAATGGAGGAAAATTTATGTAAATTTTTAATCAAATTTCATAGTAATAGGAAAAGTCTGTGGAACACATTGAAAATCGGGAAAATTCATGTTATATGGGATCAAGTTGGAATACAGCTAAAAAGCGCTGTTTAAAACATAATTTGAATTTCAGAAAACCGTTGCAGTACTTAAACTATTTGATACTCGAAAAATTTCTGTTTTCGGATCGGCACCAAACATGACTTAAAAATTGTTTTAAAATATCTCCATGCAGCACGTAATAACAATTTAGTTAACGTGAAAAAGGCAGAAAATAAAATAAGTAAAAAACGAGTTTTCAAACAAAACTGAGGCCAAGCCGCCTGAAAAAGTAGAAAATAAACTTTTCTTCACACACACAGAGGTGGACTCAGATTTTATTCGGTGACAAGCACCGATATATTTCAGTATGATCATTCAGAGGTAATAAGTGATATGATTCATGAAGAGAAAGAATATTCAAGAGAAATGTTCCAATCAAAAAATCTGAGTCCACCTTTTTCATGCGGCTTGGCCTCAGTTTTGTTTGAAAACTCGTTTTTTACTTATTTTTTATACCTTAGGTGAAATCTATAGGGTATACTAAGTTTGTCATTCCGTTTGTAACACCTTGAAATAATGATGGTAGAGCAACATGGATTGGACACCCACACATTATATTAAAAGTTATTTTAATTTTTGCATGTCCGTCTGTCACTTAAGAAAAAAAAGGTAAAGTAAGTTCGAAAATGAGACAAATCGGGCTACTTGTTCGTGGGGTTGCTATTGCTATACAAACATTTTTTTTCATTATAAATTTGGACACTGGCAGAGAACGCGTCTACATACAGAGCTGAAATTTGGTACGTGGTGTATTGATAGAAATATCAAATAAAATTTCAAAAATGGACTAAATCTGGTAACCCATTCTTGGTGTTGCCATATGAAAATTTAGGGTTTTTACGTATACTGTGAAAACGATCAGTCCTAGATGTTTTTATTGGACTAAAAACTTCTTCAGAATACGAAATCCTATAAAATTGCTTATAATAATTTTATCTGTTCGACGAACTGTTCTAGAAATATATGCGATAAGTCATTTCAAAAATTTAACTTGCATAGATGCATAGATGGGATACGAAATTTCATACGGGCATTCATCTAGGGTATCATAAGAATTGGTCTTAGACCAATTCTAACTTTTTTACTTGTTCAAAATATATTTATTATTTTTATGAATACAGTGTGTACAAGATTTCAGGTCTGTACATTGAGACGTTCTCAGGTAATATTTAAATATATAGTGGAAAATGGCGTTTTTGTATGGCAACCCTTCGAAAGAGTTACCCGACTCGTTCCATTTCTGAACTTAATTTCACGAGTTATCGTGCGGACGGACGAGCTCTACTAGTATTATTTCTATGCGTTACAATCGGAATGACAAACTTAGTATACTCAATGATTTCATCATCTAGGGCAGGGGTGGGCACACATAAGGTCAATGAGAGCCGTATGTCGGTTTTCCACATATTAGGAAGAGGCACACCATAGTATTTAAGTAGAAAAATTGAAATAGACAGCAAGCAGCTTTCTTTAAGTGTGGATAATATGATTCTGGCAAGGGGTTTAAACAATTCAATTATAGAAGTAGATTTGTGCTATATTTCCAATGCGTGACCCTATTTCATCTCCAATAATTCCAATTCTCCAACCTCAACTCTTCTAAATAGATCTTGATGATGAGTTTTAGCATTTGTTCTAATTAAATCACAATCTGCAAAAAAAACCTGCTACATATTTTCATATTTTAAGTAAATTTAGCTATAAGTTGCTCGCGGTGAATTATGCAGTGAAGAGGTAAAAATGGGGAATTTCAGGATTGTTGCTTGAAAGACCAATGGCACGCTCCCTACCATTGTAGGCTCTCCGTTAGTCGCAACATTGACGAATATAATTCAAAGTTGTACCTTACTTCGTCAAGTGCACATTACTGACATCGACACCGCGAGTTGTATCGATAAGAGCTTACTGAGTCTAACATTTCTTGCTTCACATGTACGTCTGCAGATACATATGTAGCGGGTAAAAACTTTGAATTGTGGATCCTCCCGAAGGTCTGTAGACTCGTCGAGAGCTAAAAACCGAATACTGTATAATTTTTCAAATCACACATCATCAATTTATTTAGTTTTGTATTATCGGGATCCAAAATTTTTAGCACTTTTTTTAAGTTTCTTATAATAAAATTTCCTGCGCCACATGGACGTCAGGTAGACGCACACGCAATATGCCAAGCTATTAAAAAAATATTAGCTTCGTTGGATCTGTCATCTTCGCGACTAAAAACAGACAAGAGTCTTTTATGCTTACGAAGGCCTGGTTCCAATGACTTAAGTTTCTTTGTTCGCAATTTTGAAGTCAGTGCGTATTGAGTTTATGATTGGGAATGACTTTCTTCGTAATGTCGTTTAGTGTGCAATTGCAACGTTGCAAATAACACACAACGATGCTCCATTATTGTCAATTAAAGCTAATTTTTCGACCCAATTTTTTTGAAAGGATCTATTTTTATTTTCTAGTTTGTATTTTCGTTTCTGATGTTTTCTGAGGTTACGTTAATAAAAGAAAAATTACACATCGTAAACAAGCCTAAATTGCTTAATAAAAAAGTCTACCAGATTTTTGGAAAAAAAAGCACGAAATTGGACATTTAGCTGATAAAGTACCTGCAGTAAATAAAGCCCGGATGGTATTAAGGTCCACATTTAAAAATTCCTACTAAAATGAATCGCAGCAACCTCATACTTTATGCGCACATGCATTAAGTCGATACGAATGCCGTCAAGGGGCGTCCGCGGCAGCTCACGCCGCCATATTGCCAGTAGCGAACGGTACGTCACCGAAAGGAGTATGGCTGCTTGGAATTATTATTTTCGCCTAGACAAAATCGTAAGCTCCGCTGTGTGATTGCTATTTCCACATGTAGTAACTTGTTTAGTTTGAACGTTAGGTAATGCAGTTTATGATTTCGGCGTTTACTTTCGCCCACAACCGTGTTTATTTGATTAATGAGTAATTTTGTAATATTTTGTCATAGGTCTAATAAGGCCCACAGGAGTAGACCGTGGGCCTTATTATCCTACCTAACCTAAATTCTCAATGAAACTAATGCCCCTGGATTATGATTGTGACATTATTTTTGTTCCAAAGAATGAAGACATTTTGGATATACTTCGTTGTACGTTAAGAAACTTATAACTAAAGCTGTTTTTATTTTTATTCGAAATTATTAAAAATAACCAAAAAATTGTTGATTTTCTTAGTTTTGCCAAGTTTAGAGGGCATAATTCCGCTGATTAAGTTTTTTGAAAAAGTTAATTTTTGTTTTGGGCCTTATTATATTGTGGTAGTTTAATAAGGCCCCTGGAAAAGGTTTTATAAAACTGAATAATTTTTTCAAATACCCACTTCTGTTATAGTTTTTCTCTTTTTTTAGTTGTGCAAATAAATAAACTTAACGGAAAACTTGCTTTTCTAGTTCTATATCACCAAATACTTGATTTATTGCATTTGCAAATTAGGAGGGCCTAATTTGCCACAGGTACATTAGAAAAACTAAAACAGAAATATGGTTTCACCCACATCAAAGAAAAAAAACTAAATAAATAATAATATACTAAAATAACTAAGGATATTCAAATTCAAAATAAAGTATGCTTTCCCCTTGTTCCAGAACGCTCACCACAAAATAATTTTAAAACAGGATTAAGGAAACGCAAGCTTTCTTAAAAAAATTTGTAATATTGTTGCCTAACAAAATTATTCTGTTGATAATCTGCAGAATATCTGAAATAATTTTACGTAATGAATGTTTCTCAGTAAGAATAACGATCGATAAGGTCCGCACGCGAGTGTGCGTTTCCGTAGGTAGGTACTCAGTTTTAACAATATTGAAAAATAAAAACAATGTTTCGTTTTTCTTTCGAAGCGAGAATTGGCCATTCTTATGAATATATAACATTAGAAAAAACTGAAATAATAACATTACTCATTCAAATAATGATTGCCAAAAAGCAACACATAAAAACTAAAATTAACACAAAATAAAATCCGTACAACAAAATAGATACATGTAGTTACTTATTTAATTTAAAAAGATTCACTGAAAAAAATTTTGAAATAATAAAAAAACGGATTTCAAATTGCCATGGGGAGCCGCAGTTAGCTCAATCAAGAGCCGCATTTGACCGTCGTTGATCTAAGGCAGGGATTCCCAAACTATTATGGGCAAGAGACCCCTTTTCAAAAATGAACTGATACCTCAGACCCCCATAGCCAAAATACTTTAAAATTCCTATCTCTAGTTTTTTTTTCCTATTTATACAAATTACTTACCAAATTAAAATCTTTGCGGTTGGTTAAGTGAGTAAACTTGACACCATTTTCTCATCAAAATTTAACAAAATAAATAGACATAAAATTCAGTAAATATCAACTGTAATTAATAATTATTAATATAAATTACGTAAAAATACTTAAGTAAGTAATTATTTTTTGAAAAAACATTAAAATCGCAAAGTAAAGATAAAAAAATTAAAAATTCAGTGTGATGGATGAACCTGGTGACTTTCTACCAATCTAGCTAAATCCGGTTCAATATTGGTGAGTTGCAGCCATAAATCTCCGCGTTCGTTGATTTTCAAACGACTTCTTTGTTTTGCAAAAATGTTTGTAACCACACTGAAGCCTTTTTCGACTAGGTATGATAATGGAAAAGCGCTAGGGTGTTTTTCAGCAATGTTCCACAATGCAGGATAATGTGCTTTAATGTTGCGTTGCAACCAGAACTTCTGATAGCATTGGTTGAACTTCTGCCTAAGGTCTTCGTCTGCGCTGATGGTAATCAACTATTCTTGCGTTATCATATTAGCTTCTTCCTTGCTGTGATATTGTACGGATTTATTATCAATTGAGGAATTTGTAAATTTAAGAGATCGTCAAACCTTTTAGTAAAATCCTTGTGTAATGCGTCCAAGTGAGTGACATATGATAAAATAACATCGTCTTGAAGCATTTCTGGTAATTCTGACAAATGCGGACACTGTGAATTATCTTTTCTGCTTAAATTTTGTTTATAAATAATGAGTTTACGTACAAAGGTCGATATTATTGATTTTGTTTTAATCAAGTTGAGATCGTCACCCGCAGCTGTAAATTAACTTTGTTCAAAATACCAACGATATCAGTCAAGTAATAAATATCTGTTTTACAATTGTTCAGATTTTCTTTCAAGTTCGGATCTTTTTCTTGTAAAAACTCCAACACAGATTCAAAAATAGCTGAAAATCTTGCTAAGCAAGAGCCTCTTGATATCCAGCAAACTTCAGTTTGCAGAAGTAACCGAGTAAAGACTTCGTCGTTTTCCTTACATAGCTGAGCAAATAACCGAGAGTTCAAAGAATTGCTTCGAATCTTGTTGACAGCATTTATAACATATTGTAAAGACTGATACAATCTAGGACTCAGATTTTTTGCTACTAAATGTTGTCTGTGAATCACGCAGTAGTATATGAGTGTATTATCATTTAAGCTCCAACGAATTTCAAAAAGAAATGAACTTTCAACCTAAGTGTAAGCTTGTTATTTAGTAAAATATCAGGAGCATGTTTGGACTTGAACTTGATCATAATTTCGTATGCATCAAATACAGAGCAAGTCAAAAGGTGCCTGAAAGACTTGTACGCTCGAACACATTATGTTGCACGAACTTGTCTACGCTTATTGACTTGCCCAGTTTTTCATCTTGTACGAACTTGTGTACGCTTATCGACTTGTTGAGTTTCTTAAAAGTACAACAATTATACATCCCACTAAAATATTAGTCATTCTCATAAAAAGTTGGTACACGTAACACGACTTATACATTATCTTGAAAGTTTCAAATAAGAACTTGTGCTAAGTAATAGGGGTCGATTTTGAGACCTCGTCGACCCCAAAATCAGTTTTCGTTTATTTTGACCACTGGAAAACCGATATCGAGCCCAAGTAGTCGATATCGACCACTTTGGGAATCCCTGATCTAGGGTATAAAAATAGGTATTAGAGATATCTCTGAAAAAATATTAACCACGTACCGAGGAAATAATAATAATAATAATATAAAGAAAATAAAACACTTTAAATCTTAATTTTACTTATTTGAAAAATTTAAATTTTTAGAAATTTAAAAAATGAAAACGCAGGCTTAAAACGTTTCAAAATTGATTGGCTATTACTGTGCCATCTCCTAAGTAAACAAACAAATTATTTGGCAGCTACTATTCTTCAAACTCTTCAATACACTAAGATATCGCATCTATACGTGTTTTTTTACCACAATATTTTGGGATAATTTTGCGTTTCTGATGTGTATCACTTCATTACATTACATAACTCATAATAACAAGATCATATTATGCCCCTCAAAGATATTATTCCCGTTAAGGTTTAAATTTCTTCAATTTTCGGATATTTAGAAGACACCGCAGCGTACTTACCTAAATTGCATAATAATCGTATAATTTCGTGGTTAAGTGATATTTAATATCATTTTCTTGAGCCATGACAACTTTTACTTAGTAGTGAACTCTCGCAATGGATGATTACAAATTATGAAAAAAAAAAAAAACAAAAATGTGATTTTCGGCTGCACAAATTATCGACGCGCCTTTGTTGACCTTTGTTTTGCACAGGGCGTTATGCAATCGAAAAGAGCTCCTTTCACTTTGAAAAGGACTAGTTCTCTTCAGATGAAAATTTTACTTACTCTCCAGTCAGTATTATGGTCAACTTGTTACAGAATCACTGACTGACTGACTGACTGACTTACTAACTAACTAACTTGCACACGTACATACCTTATTTTCTGACCTGATTCAGTTAACGAAAAAAGCGAAAAGTACATTCACTTTATGCATTTTTACGTAATAATGATAAATTCTTCATTTAATCCGAAGAAGCTTTGTTTACACTAATTTACTTTTGTTCTGATTTTTCCAGTGTACGACTCATCGGTGAAAGTACCCGCGGGCGTGCAGAGCGGGACAATTTACCAATTCGGCAATTTCGACGAATGTATTAATAGCGCAGATAATATCAACAACAATAAACGAGGAAGACCACCTCTTCGGATAACACCCAAATATTGTCTAGCAGATGTAACTGTCGAAGGTATGACTGTGACGTCACTAATGTCACGAAAGTCTCAGGTAAGATAATTTTTTTGTATGTTTACCTTTTACAGTTTTGGTGGTGGTTTTATTATGCAAACTTGCAATGATTATATCGGCAGTGTAAATACATACATACATACATATAGGTAATTGCAAAACAACACTCTTCAGCGCAATTTGTCTCTGACCGCTGTAAAATTGTCCCAGATCCATGTCCATTTAGTGAGACATTAGTACAGTGTGGCAGTACACAGCGAATGAGCGAACGGTCAAGCATTAAGTCTAATTTGTATGCCTATCTTGAGTTAGGTCTGGGGATTTTGTAAAAACATGTTACACTCAATTCCTGGCGCAGCATATGTATATAAGAAAATTACCTGAATGCAGGAGATTCGGTAGTTACTATGGGCAGTGTGGGGGGCATTTACACTTTAATGTTTTTTTTTTTTTTATTATTTTTTATTGAAAGTGTGGCGAAATGTGATACGCATGAGAAGTGGGTTAAGTGGAAAACACTCGAAGGTCAAGTTTGTTAGTAATTAAGTTAAGGCGGAAGACAAGTGCGATGCACTTATATTGGCGTCACTTGAAAGATTTAGCAATATCGTTTTAGACAACTGCGAAATTTTACAACAATATACTTAACATCGAGTACTTACTTATATGTATGTACCTACCTTAGGTATGTACAACGTGTGTTGGCACATTTAAATCGAGCTAATAAGCCAAGTTCGGATTGGTCATTATCTGGCACTGGAATACTAGATTTGATGTGATTACTCACTTTAGTAATATTTTATGTCCCGGGACAAGTATATAGGTATATGACTGTGGTTTATATGCTAACGTCAGCTTTATATGTAATTTTATCGAAAGCCATTGAGTGATGAATGAAAAACGATTTCAAAACTTCCGTGAAGACGGTGTTTATATTATTTACGAAATCTTGAATGTATCTACTTCAGATTTTTTGCAATTTAAGGGGTCTCTTCTGGTGTTATTTAATATTATCGCCAATGAAGATTGATTTTGTTCTTTAAGTGTGGTTATGTTTGTTAACTGAATTTTGCGTAATTATTGGGTCGTCAAGGATGAAATTTGTAGAAAAAACAAATAAGAGTCTCTTTGTTGATCAACATAGGCTATTTTGTTGGTTGCAGTATATTTCCGCTGTGATAGATGAGCCAGGGCCAGGTTTCATGAGATCATAATTAATTACACCTGTGCTATAGACTAGACCACCAAACACTCACCATCAGCTTCTTTTGATGAATATTGAGCGTTGGAGTGTGTTTTGGTGATTCATTCTTGTCCAACTACTGTGCTGAATGTTTGCGATTGTCATATTGGATCCATTTTTCATCATAAGTGATAATTCGATGCGAAAATTGATCAGATCTCTGTGACGAGAAAGTAACATCAAGCGAGCTTTTTAACGCTTTTGTTTCTGTTTCATGTGAATCCCACTTATCCAAAATTTTCACTTTATCTAAATAATAAATAAATATTGTTTGTTTGCTATAAAATTTCAACAATAATTCATAGATGGGTCAGACTAAACAGTGACTTTTACTTCGTCAACTCATGTGGCTCATTTGTGAGGGAAAGTTACACCTGTACAAAATTTGGCGAACCAATTTGATGATGTCTGCTGTATAGTAACACTAGAATCAAATACACTATTAATGTTTCGCGCGGTCTGTAGACCCGCGTAAGAACTCATATTCATATTAGTGCGAATTTCCGATGGTTCCATTTTCAACAAAACTAATTTTTAAAAAAAGTTTTTAATATTTTTTAGAACTTACAATGAATATGAATATGAATGTCAAGTAATAAGCTGTTAAATTTGGCAATATTCTTAACTACAAATTTCATTTTTAACAACCCAAACCAAAATATTTTATTTATTTTTTTTATAGGTATAGGGGGCTGTGAGATATAGAATTCGCCTCTCATCTAGTCAATGAGACCAGTGAGATCTTTTACGATATTAAATCCTAAATGTCCTTGGCGGGTCATACTAGTAATATCGTGTTGGTATACTTACCAGATTTTAGATGTTTAAATCTTTTGAGTCCAAGAGCTTCACAATAGTAGACGACTTGCTTGCATGTTTTGTCATCCTCTTAGTTCTGGTAGTTCTGTTATGCTGGGCATGAGAAATTTGTTTGGTACTCTGTTGCGAGTATATCAAAACTGTCTTCATTTGTCTCAATTCTGCCATGTTTCAACAGTGAACCACTCATTATGTTCTCCCAAAGCCTAACTTGTGCTGACAAGTTGAGTTTTGGATGACAAAGAAGGGCCCAGCACCGATCAATTTAGAATTGGCTATTCATCTTGGAAGGAGGTCTGCAGTCGCATTAGCACAGTGCCTTGATGTTCGAAAATACAGAAAATAGTTTAACCTTATTGGTCTCAGCTATAGTCGCTTCAATACAGTAAGACAGTCTTAGATGATCTTAGATTTATGGGTATAAGGCTTATCTCTTATGGATAGACTCCTGGGCTGTTGTAGGAGCGAGAGCCTGAATATTTTAGGTTAATTGTCGAAACGAAAGATTGGCTTATCTCTTATGGATGTACCCTTCAATTCGGTCGATGCTTTGGTGCTGAAAGCCGGCCAGGACAAGACGACGCAGGGCTCCTAGGCAGAGTAAGAGTCCCTTTTTAAATAATCGAATAAAACAAAAATGTTACCGTTATTTTTCATTTATTTAACGTACATCGACTTTAGAAAATAAACAAGCAGACTTAAAGATATCACAAATAAGTGGAAAATTATATGCAAAGAACGGATTACGACTAAAGCCACAGACTGCTTTATTTCTGAAACAGCAGTGAGTGAATTGAGCCTGATCTCCTCTCTGGTGGATTTTAAATGGTTCTTCATTCGTTTCGACGCTGAAAACGACCATTCTGTCGAGCAGTTTGACCCTGATGTATACCACAACATACGGAGCGCTATTTACATATTTGAATAAATATACAAAAAGCCTTTTTCATCTATACTTCCAGAACTGTATATACATGTAGAACTCCAGGGACGATAATTCTTTTCCCCGTGTACTCACAATGGACAACAAATGAGTTCGCAGATGCAGACATTCGTTTTCCAAAGTCCCATCTATATATCCTAAATAGAAGGCTTTCAAGATCAGTGCGCCTTGCGGATACTTTGAGATACTAAGCTATGTATGTAGCTTCATGAGAAAGGCAAATATTTCACTCAAGCTCTCGCAAGAAGAACCACGTCTTTGTAGTACTGCAATCAACCTGTCCATAATGGCGCTGAAAATGTTAACTCTCAATCCGTTCCTGCCGCATAGTGCGTCTTCGATGTCGTTTCCTTTTAATTCATCAATTGAGAATTTGCCGCACTGCTCTGCCCTGGTAAATCCGCCCCTGAATGCAGGAACAAAAAGTCCGGTGCCCCCCCCCCCCCCCTCCCCCCTCTACAAGCTTGAAACCCTAGGCAATGCCTGTCAAGGAGTAGTGCTAATTTGACCCTCCAGGAGGTTTCGCCTCTTGAAGTATGGAGCTTAAGGACTAGTCCTGATTTGACTTTCCAGGAGGTTCAGCCTCTTAAAGTAACGAGGTCAAGGAGTAGTTCGCGTAATAGTAATTGTATTCGTTTTCAAATTAATTTGATTACATTTTATGGGCAAAAGCCAAAGAAGACTTTTATCCAATTTTATGCAGTAATCAAACAATCTATATTTTTTCCTTAATCTTTCTTCCCAGTAGAATCTAGCATCTAGGTGACTGCACCTCCTGGAATGTCAAATCACTCCTTGACCTTCATGCTTCAAAATGCGATTACCGTCAACCTTTTCAGCAACACAATTAACCTTGACTATTCAGGCTCTCAGTTCTGCAACATCCCAGCAGGAGTTATAGGCATTAACTATAGGAGATAAGCCCTATACCCACAGACTCAAAGGTATACGAATTTGATGCTTTGAATGCCACTTAGCTGTTTGATGTTATGTATAATTTAGCATTTGGGAGGAGATAAAGTCAATGTTGGTTTATTGGTTTCATTGGCAATATTCACCCCGTTTTTTGGCGTCACTGCTTCCCCATAAGATGTTGTGCACATACGCTTGGCATCACAGCTGATGATAAAGAGCTGCGTCCTTTTCAAACAGAATTCCTAAAAAATTGGAATTTGCTCTAGAGGAGGTGTTGGCTAAGGCATTACAATTCAATGCCCTTTTTCATGGCCGACTTCATTAAAACAGCAAAAAAATTCTGAAAGATGAGTTTTGGAATATGAAAAAAGTTAACCGTTGGTTCAAACAAGATTGCCACTTGCTGGATGAAGTAATTCTTACCGTTGATCAACTTACATTCTTTAGTTGGAAGTGTTTTGATTTAACTTCCACGAAGCGAGGAATAGGTATCATCTCCAATAATTTTTCTGTTAAGCACATTACCAGCAGGTTTTTTCTCTTGAGGTTGATCGTCATTGCATTATGATGGTAAAAAGATAATAAGCCCAAAACGATGGGTATAACCACTGAACCTTTTTAACACCCCAATGAGAATTTACAAAACCAGAATTCGACAGAATAACACCGATATTAAAAAAATCATAATTATCACAGTTCTGAAAAGAATACGAACATTTTGCATAGACAATTTTAATAACTAAGTTAGAAATGTGGAAAATTTAAATATCATTTTCTCCTTTTTTTATTACAGGCGTCTAATTCAACGGTAGTTCACTGGGCAGTTTGCCTGCCATCCTCTTGTTTTGCAAATGATATAGAAAATTTTATGGGAAGCATCCTGGGTCTTGATGTACATGTTGAAGAAAGCAAGTGTCACGTAAAGAAACCATTCGAAGCAACAAAAGGAATGGTGATATATGGGTAAGTTAAAAAAGATTTACTTAAATTATATTTATTGGGTTGTATGAAGTATGAACTATACATATATGAGGCGAAATACCACGTAATTACTTGAATGCCTATGCAGGACTAGCATTTCACAGAGAGTTTTGCTATGAAATAAATTCATAACGAATTTAGTCAATATGAAATTGACCAAATTGAGTGAAAAAAGCTCTTTCTACAACGGAAAATTTTTGAAGAAGAAATTTCTTTGAAAAAGAGGAAGTTTCGTATTCGCAGAAACCATATACTCATCAGTACGGCTTGGTTTCTGCCTGTCGTGTACGCCAAACTGAAGTAGTTGTGCAGGTGCATTTGTATAAGATTTTCATACTTGGAATGGAATCTATTTGATATGATTTTCATCATATTGAGTAAGGAGAAAAACGGATCGTTTTGATTTTGTGAATATTAATACTGAAAGAACGAATATTAATATTGTTCATTATCGAAGAGCCATAACGCGAATTGTGAAAATTAATAAAAGAAAGAAAAAAGGTAATTAACAGTCAGCGGTCGGACACATGTAGAAACAAACAGGAAAACTATGAAATAATCAAAAAAATCAGCAGACAAGCTCAGTAAGAGAGACAAATCTAGGAGAAACGTCAAAAACAAACAAACAACCGAATAATCAGAGAAACGAGTAAATACCCAATTGATCAAACAAACAAAGAAATAAATAGACAGAAGGCAATAAACAAAGGTGAGTTACAGCAATTTTTCCTGTTGTTGCCTGTATATGCGCAGAAATTTATAATAGAGTGCATATAGTTAGGATAATCAAAATCAAACCAATTTTGGTTATGTCTTATAATGGAACCCAATAATTTCTTGAATCCTTATCAATTCTAATCAATATCGCTACAGTTGCATTACAGTTCTCTATAATGTCACTAAAGCCGTGCGGGCTGGCGGTCAACGAAGAAAACGGTTATTGCGTTTGTACTGTTGAGCTTCATTAAGTCTGAACCACAATGAACGTAAAGACCTTTACGAATTTGAACGAGACTGAGATTTACTAATGGATGATTGACATTTTTGCCCTAAATAGATGTCATGTTCCGTAAGGGTTATTGTCTTGACATTTAATGTTTGCAATTTTAAAAAGTGGTAAAAGCAAAAAAATTAACAAGTTGATTTAATTGAAGATTTGTGCCTTTTATGGACAAGAAGTATATAAAGAAATATAAGAACAATCTGAAGAATAATCTAAAGAATAATCTGCAGCACTTCCAGAAGCAATATCTCGTTTTCTTAGCTCCTTCCCAAACTTTTTTCTTAGAAGGGACCACTTCCTTTCAGATTTTTCTGCTTTAATAAAATAAAATAATAAGAGTGTTATACCCTAGACACACAGCACGAACTAATGAATCATTTGTACTAACTATTCATTAAAATGCCGTGTGTCAAATAGTATATGTCATTATAGCTCGAAAATCAGATGATAATGAAGTGCATTAATGAAGTGTTTTCCTCCTTCATTATAGCTATAATGAGGAAAAATGTGCTAGATTTGACATATAATGTAAATCTGGAGCTCCGCTGTGCATCTGCCGATTTGAAAAATAAGAAGAAGAAATGCAAAGAAATGCAAATCACAAATTATATTATTAATATTTTTTTAAATATAATGTTTTTCTCATTTGGAAGTTGTTAAATTGAAAACAAAATAAATGAAAATAAAGTTTATCGCGTTTAATTCGATCCATATTGCTTCTTTAAGGTGATAAGTTCATCAAAACCAGTTTGACAGCAGAACTTAATTAAAGAAATGGCTGTGTGTCCGCAGTTTATAATGAATCATTATAGACTAATGAGTCGTTAGTTATTTCTTCATTAAGAGTGCTGTGTGTCTAAGGCATTACTGATTTCGTTAATATTATTGGATAAACAGACACGTCCGTACGTAAGGAGTGACTCTTACTGCGCTTTACGTACGGTAATTGGACATTTAACAAACGGTTCATTATCGACACTTAAGGCTATTTTAGGTAGGTATCTACGTCTGTTCAATTTAAACGGCGTGTTCACCTGACGTAAGTAACTTTACTTATGCATATGTCTATAGGCTGTTGATCAATACGCTGAGTACCACCTACAATTATTCACTGTCCGTATGTAAACTATGATATTTCATCTCTTTAACAGAATGCAATTGCTTGGTCCTTAGAGTTTTTTTTTTTTAGAAATTGTGGTGTACCACAGGAATCTGTTTTGAGACAGCTGTTTTTCTCAGTTTTTATAAATGACCTGCCAAATATTAATAAGATATTTTAAATTTCACCTCTGTGTTGATGATTTAAAATTTTATATCTCCATGCCTGTGGGGGTGATTAAAGAGGATTGTGAAAAACTCAATTAGGACCTTTTGATAGTCTTGAATCGGTCAAAGAAAAATAGCTTTATCCTCAATCTCAATAATAGTAAATTGATTGCTATATATAAAAACATTCCCTTGACAGTTTTTTTGTTTTCTATCAATTATACTTAATCAATACCCTATCACGTACTGCGATAGTGTCAGAAATGTTGGTATTATGTTTAACAATTTCTTGACTGGGAATAGTTAACGTTAATAACATCACTGCAAATACTCGCCGTGTGCTATGTCTATCATCATCCAATGCTCCTTTATACTATACTATGGACTTATACTTGTTCGTGCACTGACTATTCTTCTCATTATGTATTCAATTAATAACCTTAAATATAGAAGCTTGGAAAATTTGTATAAAGTGAATTAAAGTAAAGGCCGACTTCGACTTCAATATTTGCCAAAGTCGGATGTTGTCGCCGATATTATATATAATTGAAAGTCGGACTGCAGATAGTCAACAAACAGAAGATTCCGAAATTTTTCACAAAACACTGTTAAATTTTTTCCCAGAATTTATTATATTGATATTTATTGAAAGCTTGTCACGTTAAAATGACAAACTGGAATCCCATTTAATGTCGTTCACCGTCTACAGAATACAAGGTCTGTGTACTAAGAAACGCCTAATTTTGTTGACGTC
This sequence comes from Dioctria linearis, assembly GCA_963930735.1. NCBI lineage: Eukaryota > Metazoa > Arthropoda > Insecta > Diptera > Asilidae > Dioctria > Dioctria linearis. Next base: position 17,445,776 of record OZ005742.1, on the reverse strand, counting down.
TTTTATGCCAATAAATTTGTATATTTTTTGGGAAAAATCGGAAAACTGTATTTTTCTGCGGTGTTTCTTTTAAAAACACGGAAAAAATGTTCCATTAAATTTGGCATAAATTTTTTTGGCACAAATGAAATAACTATATTTTAAAATAAAAACATTTTAAGCAAATGTAGCAGGTTCAATTCAGGATTTTATGAGATGGAAATTTAATTTTAAATTTTTTTCTTCGGTTACCACAAGCCTTTTCCCACTCATCTTTCTCATCTTTCGGAACAGAAAATTATTTAATGTTTTTGACACCTTTCTTGGTGATATGGTTTTTGCATGACAATACTTTGTTCATATAGGGGAATTTATCCAAAAATGACATATAGTAAACTATACAAAACTATAAAAGTATAAACTATAAAAATTATCTTAACTAAAACGAATAATGATATGTAATATATATAATGACTGGAAATAGATGTAAAATAAAGTAGTTTTAAAGTATGATATTGAACAATATGAAAACCTTAGATGTGTCCTTTTATTCGAGGAGATGTCGGTAAAATAACATAGTGCATTTTATTTTTAATAATAATTTGCACACAGCACAAATGAAGTTCTTTGGGCTATTCTCTAATCCTGAACATATACAGACCCTGTTCTTCGAATTAGGACCACTAAGATTTTCCCAATGTATTGTCCTTTTTTTTTATCAAAACCAGATAATATTAGAAATATGATATAAATAAAATTAATATTTTTAGATTTACTAATATGAATATAATTATTTTTTCCCTCGTACATATCAATATTTTGTATGGGCACCCTTAGAACTAATAACTGCCCTTACCCTTTCTATACACCGGCCTGTCAATTCTTTAATTTCGCAGCTATTTTGCCATACTTTTATAATATTTCCTTTCAGGATTTGTGTCATAGGATTAGGAGAGGAATAATCATGGGATTTTAAGAGACTCCAGACATTCTCTATAGGATTAGGGTTGGGAGAATTGCCTGCCCAAGGAAGAATCGGGATATTATGGGTATTTAACAGATTTTGAATGGATTGAGCGCGATGATAAGGCGCACCATCATGCATCAAGGTATAGGATATATCAGGGGAATTCAGGGAATTAAAATGGGATAGTAAAATTGTCTGGATCATTTTCTCGTCATTTACTGGTTCTTATTCATTGTCCCGTGTACAAAGAGCAGCGGTCCAGGTCTTTTGCCGGATATACACGACCATGTCATTGCGGCTGGTGGGAGCTTGACGGTCCTCACGACACAATATTGCATTATATCATTCGGTTCTCCGCCTGCACTCGTCGCTAAATATCAGCAAAATGGAACGGAAAGAGTGCTATATTTTAGTATTGTACCTCTAAGCAAAAATAAATACATTAATATGCTTTAGAAATGTGAAAAACGATGTTGCGTTTTTTTGGGAATCTCCGATCTTGAGGAAAAAATTAAAACACTTGAGTTTTTTAGTTGTTTTATTATAGAGTTGGCCCTACTCTGTGGTTTTGAGTCCTTTTCTTGGGTCTGCAAGTTGTATCATCATTTGGCATTTTAAAGTTTACAATATCACAATATAAAGCTATTCACTTTACATGTCTAAATAAAACTGATCGGTTTACAGATAATGAAAAAAACGAATAACTACATTTATGCGGTATATAAAAACAGGAATAAAATAAATTAACATAAAATAGTTACGTCGTAAAAACTACGATCACGAGAATTCCGGACTAAAAACGATAATGAACCATCATCAGCTGTTTCTCATTTTCATATCAGATGTGGCGTGTTATTTGCTGATGTGGTCTTTTTTGGTTGTGTATGTGTGTGTGTGTCTATTTATTCTATTTATTGTGTAATAATCTTTGTGTATTATTTCTGAATTTAAAAAAACCACAGAGGTGAAACGTCGGGCCAACTCTATAATAAAACAACTAAAAAACTCAAGTGTTTTAATTTTTTCCTCAAGATCGGAGATTCCCAAAAAAAGGCACGTTTTTCACATTGATAAACCCCCGACCAAAAGCAATACAAAAAATAGCTTAAGAAATGTTAATTACTTTTTTCCAGTCATCCACTGACTAATTACGATGAGCTCTTGTCCATTGCAGCCTGGATCGTCGCATTTTCTGTGTGAGCTTAGGGTTCTTTACAGGTCGCCTCAATTTAAGATTATCCTCGTACAAGCGTCTCCTTAAAATCATTCTTGATATTTGAATCCCTTCTTACTGCAGGTCTTAATGCAAGCTTCTTTGAGATGCGAAATGCCTTTCGCAAGCCTTTTTCTACGGCCTACTAGTGCTGTTGTTTTTCTTCTACCATGACAGTTTTCACGCTTGTTGCTTGCTTGCTCCTGATTTTCCTTTCATGTTTTCGATATTCTCATTACCGTTTGGTGAGATACCTTCTATCTTCTAGCGATTTCACGGAAGGATAATATTCCTGTTTTTAAAAAAGTATAGCCGATTTTTTTCAGTATTATGTCTTTACACTTTCCCATTTTGGTCCTTTTAGCAAATTGTTACAAAACTCACAGTACTTTTCAAATTACCGCAATTTCACAAAATAAAACCTCTCACGTTTTCCAAAAAATAACTGAATACAATATTCACATAACTTACAAATGAATGCATATGAAATAATTGCCAAATCACGACTAATTTTGCATTTTTCGGATTAGTTTATAAAGTGCATGTAAACATCACCAAGGTTCGCTATATTAAGCACCAGGTGAAAACATTTTCCAGGAAAAGAGTATGAGAGCCGGATATTCTGTATACCTTGTATTTTGTTCGTTACTCTAACACCAAAAAGACAAAAGGATTTTACTTGGGAAAAACAGCATTTTTATAGCGCTGCAAGGAGAAGTATCGAAAAAATTAGATTAATTGTGAGTGGTCCTAATTCGTGGAACAGAGACTATATTATGTTCCCATTTACAGCATATACTGCACTGTATCTATCGTTTCCCATAACATGCTCCAAAAGTTTGCACTTAATTCGAAATTGGAAAAAAAAGTCACTGTGTCATTTTTATCCTAGAATGTCATTTTAGGACAAGTTCCCTAAAACTCAAATCGCATTAGAAAACAATTTGTCCAATTCAGAATATTCGAAACATTTGAAATGTTTCAATTGGCAGTATTGAGAACAACAGCAGAAATATAAAATAGATCCAAGTTCGACTTCTTATCACTAAAGTCGCAATTAAATTTTGCTCTATTTATTCCCTCACTTTGGGTGAAGTCAAACAATATTTTCCATATCTCTCGTTCTAATCAAACTTTTACTCTAACTACCGCTATTATTGTACTTGTATGATATTAGAGCATGAGTTCCTTGTCCAGGCTACCAGGTCATGGAGTCATCCTCCACCTGTGCTCAGAAAGCACGCAGCAGACTTTAGAACTAAGCAATATTATGTACAATACATAACTGCTTGCATAAGGGTTTTGTTTGCCTTTAAATGTAGCACACAACAGCTCAATCGAATTCATCGGCGCGGCGGTACCACTGACATGTATATAAATTGATTGCCTGATATCCTGTTTCATGTGGCACCAGTTTTGATTTCAGAAAGTATGCTCTCACTGTCAATGCTCCAGCGCGTATATGACCTAGTATGCAGCTTGGTATTTGTACCCTGGTATGCTGAAAGACTACTGGCGTTAGTCTCAAGCCTCTCCTAGCCTAAAGGGTGGATCATAACCTTCTCGTGGTCCACTACTGTCACGTTTTAAGTGCTAATATGATTAAGCCCGCACAGAGGTACCAGTAACGTATCAGAGTCTGCATGTAAGATTCACTGGGAGTACTCATGATCGTATGATCATGTGATACGAAGCCATACCAATTGGGTAGCCGACACTGCTAACTTGGTACTACGGGGTTGAGGAGCCCCGAATAGAGCTCTTTGAGTAATATTCGCCTCAACATGGGATGGCCCCCTTATGGAAGCATCGTAGTGGTTGTGGTAGCCCATATCGCGGGCAGAGTGAGATCATCTGAGTCTGCATGACTTGGGCGAACATTCTTCTCTAAACAGAGTAGTTTGTTCTTTTGATAAAATTGCATACTGCGTCCGTGAATTTGAAGGATGGTCGCTTATTTAATGTATGCTTAGAGGATTGGCTCTCGGCGTGGGGTTGCGCTAAATCAACCGGGTGCCGTGACCCACAGATCGGAAGAGATTTTAGGTAGGTCTAGCTTCGACCAGTAAGTCCAATGTCAAGCATGCACTGACATAAACTGGTACTTGCTGAGACAGAATATAAATTATATTCTGCCTCTCAAGGGCGTTGATTGTCGCTTGTGTTCATATCCGTGCATTAAGAGTGCCGTGAGATTAAGCCATTATGGCAGGTGCTCACGTAAAACCATGACAGCTTTCTGTCAATGCTCCAGGACGTCATTATGCAGAGAATTTAAGTACTCATGATAGTCAGAATAACAAAATCTCAGACATAGCCTTTTGGGCAGGGGGTGAAAGGATGTTTTAGTTGATGAATAAGTTGATGAATAAGTTAATGAATAACGGATATCAAGTGTGTATGTTGAGCGCTTATGTGGTTACTATACATCGTCAGCTATAAGATCCAAATGGTGAATCTCGAAGCCTATCCAGACTTGAATACGCGCATATCTTAACCTTTACGAGCTCCTCCCTGACAGCGCCCATGAGGGTTGTATTACCTGTATAGGCCAAGTACAATTCTTTTTGTCGATGTAAATAAGATCTAGGCCCGAAAAGAGTAACCAGTCCCGTTACAAAAGGATATCTGGGAGTATTCATGGACTGTTGATCATGCTTTACGAAAACCATACCAAATGGGTAGACCTACATTGGCTAACTTGGTACCACGGGGTTGAGGAGCCCTGAATTTTAGAATATTCACATCAACTTGGGATGGCCCCTTTATGGGAGCATCGTGGTGGCTATGGTGAAGGGTGCCGTGACCCTAGATCGGCAGAGATTGGATAGGTCTCGCTTCGACAAGTAAGTTGATGTCATATCATGGCACACTGATACTCATTGTTACGACATGAGGCCGTTGATTGTCGATAACAATCCGAGCATGAAGAATGCCATGAGATTAAGCCATACTTAGCAGGCGATCACGTAAAACCACAAGGACTTTCTGTCAATGCCACCAACTGTCGTAAACTGGCGCTATATTTAAATTATTTGGGAATTTACTTACATGCATGTCAGTGGGATTTATCGAATTTACCACAATCGTATTTGGGACTATTTATATTATTAAATTTTAATTGTGAGTCAAAGGCAGTGTTTTTGAAAAGGCTGTTTTGGTTGGAAATACCCCTGAACCTCAACCAATTTCTCAGCCCAATTATTACAGTTCAGCGGGAAAGTATACTCTCACGAAAAGAGGCAGGAATATGAAAGTAGTGCCATTTGCTTTCATACATTTTTGGTTCAACAAGCAGTCCATTTATATCTACATACATATCAGTGGGCAGTACCAATTAATTACCAATCGAATCGAATATCCTTTTTGAAGTAAAGTAATCGAAATCGAATCGAATCCCAGTAGATTTTTGTTAGAAATACTTTAATAGGCAATAGAACTTCTCAAAATTTCGAAGGCAAAACGTGTTTGACAGATCTGAATTTGGGTTTTTCATAATATTTCTTTTTCTCTAATATATTTTGTCCTATTTCAAACAACTCCCGGAAAAAAGCCATGTGCACATGTATGTACATACGAATTTTGTATGCATCATCATTTCCTGTTTTTGGTCTATTCTAAGTTTCTTTAACCAATTACATATAGAGTAATTATAATTAATGTTTAGTTTAAGTCATGAGAATCATTAAAAACTGATATTAAACTTTTTCTAAAGAAAACAATTATATTGCAATCAATAACAAAAGTAGTAAACAAAAAAAGGGGAAAAATAAAACCAAAACAAAACAGAAAAACAATCTTCCGAAAATACCGGGGCTAATTTAATTCAGGTATTCTTGCAGTATTTTAATAATTTTCATACTAAATCAAGTTAAATCCGTCAATGGCAAGTTCATGAACGACTTTTTGCATTCTCTCTCAATATTACCAGCAACCAGACGGCCAGCGCGCTGCGTTGGTCCAAAAGTTAGATAACCGCCTGCAGGTTTATTGCGCCGCTGAAACATATCAAGATCAATGGAGATCATTCACCTGCTCACAATTTACGTTTACTAAATGCATGTTTTTTTTTATGTTAATGAACCTTTCATTTAAATAAGTTGGCGATACATTATGTACATAATTATGTAAGTATGTATGTTGCACAACCAAAAAAGTAGAATTCTTAAGTTAATGGAAATTTAATCTAGTATTAGTAAAGGCCAAATAGTTTTTTTATTTTTTCTTAATTCTTATAATTAGCAATCACAGATTTAACGTGTGCATGGCGAGGTGAACGAGATTTATGTATTTCAATTCAATGCAAATTTTTAAGATGACATGCACATTGAAATTAATAATAATCTGTTGTTTTGTATTTTGAAAAAAAAAAAATGTCTAATTATTATAAAAATCAGACAAAATTATCAGCAATTTAGAGAAAAAATCACGAAAGATATCGAGCTATTATTATATAACACCCACATTTGCGTAAGTAATCTTATTATAGTTAATTGGCTATAAAAACAAATTCATTAGAAAATGCAGTAATAAAGATGGAGGTTCAATGATTGCTTCCCATGCATTGTTTGCTTTTGATAAGCCTTGTATTAGATGAATTTTCGTAAAATTGTATTCGAATGAATTCAGTGCATTATTTGACATTCCCAGTAAAATGAATCAGTTACACAACCCACGGGGGTAGCCATATAATGTCATCACAAAATAATGTCGAAAATTTGTGATATAGTTTAACATTTATATTGTGCTTCTATACTATTTTTTATGGACAACATTTTCACAAGACTACAATTTTGTTAGAATAACAAGGTATGATCGTCCGGGTTTTCAAGTGCGCGTGACGTCATATGAATCGAATCTTAAAAAGGAAAAAATAAAGTGTTAATGTTTATATAAAGGCCATTGACAGATATGGACAGCATTTGGTGTCCAGAAGTGGGAGTACCTCCAAGAAGTTTCTTACATTAATGTATAAATAAAAAAATAATAGAAAAAATATCAGTCCGAGAGGAATTAAATTAACGTATTTTTTTAAGAGTTTGGCGTCATTAGTGATCCCTTTATATTGTGCGTATTTTTGTTTTGGTGAATCTGTTTTATTTATTTATTTATTCATTCCGCTTACCGATTTACAAAATCTCACAGACCAACAATAGGAAAAATAGTTTTTAAAAAAAATAACATGCACTAAGCTTAAAATATAACTATATACATAGTAAAGGTTGAATTATAGATAAAAATGATAAGTAAATGAGGTAATCAAACAAAAGAAAATTAAAAGGTGAAAACAACTATAAAATAATTGGCAATACCGCGATAATCATAATAAAAATATACAATAAAACAAAATAGCTACGAGAAAGAAGCGATGAAACAGCTTACAGATTTCTTAATTGAGCATCTATTTTCATTAAAGTCAATCATGCAACTACAAAGATTAAACTGTCGAACAGAACGAGCAATTGGATCAGTAATTGGCAGTAATTTGATTTATGAAGCGATTTATGTAAAATGGAGAAGAACCTCAAATTTCTAGAGGGAGTGTTAAAGTAAATATGCTCAAGCAGGGAAGGAGAGACAATTCTGTAATCTAGCAGATCCTTTATAAACATGACGTTACGGGTCTTCCGTCTAGTAGATAATTTTTGCAAGTCTATGAGTTGACATCTTGCATGATACGGGGGTAGATCGGCAATCCAGTTCAGCTTCCTCAAAGCGAACCTTGTGAATCTCCTCTGAACACCCTCCACCCTGTTACTGTGAATAGCGTAGTAAGGATCATATACAACAGAACAATACTCAAGAATAGGTCTGACCAAGGACATATATGTAAAAGATTTTAAGAGTATAGGGATCAGAAAATTGAGCAGCATGGCGCCTAACAAAGCCAAGACGAGAATTTGACTTACTTACAACAAAATCAATGTGCTGGGAGAAAGTCATACGAGAATCTACTATAATACCGAGATCAGTAGCGAAATTACATTAAGAAACAGGAGAACAATTAATAAATAAGTCAAATAAAACTGGTGAAGTCCTTCCAGATAACGTTAAGTGCTTACATTTAGATAAATTAAGAGATAAACCATTTAGGTAGAACCAACGAGCAAATCTATCAACATCCTTTGTAAGGCTGGCAACATCGCAAGCATTACCAATCTTGATAAATATTTTTAAATCATCGGCAAACCCAAGGCATGATGAAAAATTGAAAATATTAAAAACATCATTAATAAAAATTATAAAAAGAATGGGGCCTAAATGGCTGGCCTGTGCAACGCCGGATGGAATGCGAATAAAACGAGATGTCACATCATTTATCATAACCATTTGGCTACGATCACATGAAGTGACGTGAGAGCAAGGTGACTTTTTGGCTCCTCCGGCTAGCAACTTTTGGGTGACAAAACTATCACGTTTAGATGAATGTGTATAGTATTAGTAACATTTTTGTCGCGCCGCTTGACTGCCATTGTTTTGGGAGACGTTGTAGAGCTAGGTGGAAACGTACGCATCTTTTTATGAAAAATGACTTCTGCAACGATAGTGTGAGGGAGAGGAAGATATAAGTAATGAAGCATTAATATAAGAAGTACAAATGGGAGCATTCACATACAACAAAAATTTGAAGAAATACCCTGATAGCGATTCGAAGATAAAAATGTGAGGAGAAATATCCATGATAGTGTTTATAGACCTTAGAGTTACAATAAGCCTCTCTTTGGGTTCAATTGATAATCGCGTATTGGTACTTTGATAAGTTATAGCAGTTCTCAAAATCTGTATTAGTAAATCATCAAATCTTTCAATATATGGAAATATCAATAAAATAAGAACTATATAATCTTCCTAACGGAGTTTCACTTGAATATGGCCGTTTCTTATAGTACCTATATATCCTGCTCATTCAAGAAAACAATAATATTATTTCTATTTTATAAATAAATGTTTACTAATACTGGGTTGTCATTAAATCCCCTTCCAATTTCTTCGCTTATTTCTCTTAAGGCCTTAGGCCACCCTAGAGGCCGAAAAAAATAGGCTTTTCTGGGAATTTTTTTCAGAAATATTACGAAATAAATCGAGATTACAGAAATGGGACTTTATTATACATATCATTAACTGCATACAATATTTTTTTTGAGCAATTTATTTCAAAATGGCGGCGGTACAGCGTTTTTGCGACGACGTCTTTTTTTTTCTATGCTCCACGGCCGAAAATAACAGCTCCTGTAATTTAATGAATATAAAAAATATAAATAATATATACAGGGTGTTCCGTAAATGTCTTTAATCTTTTAAGGGGATGAAAGTAGAGGTCATTCGGATCAAAAAAGTCTTGATACTTTTATATCGAACTCCGCTTGGTTTTCGAGTAAATCGATAATATCGATTTTCGAGATTTTACATACCTTTCCAGAGTAATTTCGTTATAAGTTCTATTGTAATTAATGGATTGTGACGTTCAAACCTTTATTTAAAAGAACACATATTGGCCTTTCTTAGAATGCATAATTAGTTATAATTGTGCCTTCAATTATTTAAAAAAAAAAAACAGTTTTCATTAGAAATTTTGATTTCACCAACATTTTTGTCACGCTTCAGTGTACATTTATTCGAAATATCACCATTGCATGAACTTGGCAAAACTATGAAAAAATTTGCGCATTATGTGCCCTTTCCAAAATGACCTCCCTAAGTGCTATCAACAATAAAACTCAAAAGTTATAAGCAAACATTTGGAAGATGTGCCCATCGAAGTAATCTTCAGTTTTTTCGTAGGATTCTATCTTCTCCTACAGTTTTTAACCTACGATAACCATTTATATGTCATTGTACGGGAATCTGAACTGACTATTAGATAGGGTACTTTTCGATTTCGAAAATGGAGGGGGTAATTTCGAAAAAACACTTTTTTACCAAACTTGATATTTACGTAGATTTCGTTATTCCGCATCTTCATTTTTGCGGAAGGGGCAAGCTCTGGGAGGGGAGGGAGTTCAAAGTTTCAACTTTAAGCGGCTCGAGTTATGTTTCCGGCCAACTACAAAAATGTAGTTTTGAGATAAATGCGTTTAAAGTTTTGAGTAGTAGAAAATCATGAATAATTAGCTCGTTTATGTTGGACCGCGTTTTTGTGAGATTTTGCACATCTAGATGTAAGTTGCCTCAGGCCGTGCCTAACTGTCTGAAACAGCCGTTCCACAATTCTAAGCTCGCCAGACTAGTCAGGAAATAAATATTTTCAATAACATCTGCAGTATACCTGCTCTAGTCTCCTAACGGCCATAATCTTTTGGAACATCATTTTTGAGGCATTAAGGGACCCTTTAAAACAAAGCAAAAAAATGGATTTTTCGAAAATTCTAGGGTGGCCTAAGCCCCATTTCTTGTAATTTTTTTTTTTATATTTTGCCAAAGCATTATTGATTCAATCAATTACTTTCTTGGAAAGTTCTATAAGCTTTCCATATTTGATAAATATAACTAAACTCTGCAAACGCAAGAGATTACTTGAAAAATGATTTTCGCGACAGCGTACTTTACTCAAGCGCAGTAAAGTTCTAAATGACCTCTATTCCAGAATAATAACAACAAATTCTCGGAGAATTCACTATTAGTCAACTATTATTTGATTTGTTCTCATCAATAAATGTTGCTCACTTTAGCATTGCAATCTTCACCACAAACGTTCTAATCATTAACAACAATTTCATTAGATTTAAATAAGAAACATCATTGAAATAGGAGCCAACGTTTAGTTTTTAAATTTTAACTCTAACTGCAGTCACTCTTTATAATACACAATATAATAATAATTAATTGTTACTTTTAAAAATTACTGGATTGTTAACATTAAAAAAAAGGTATTTATTTTCAACCGTGCTCCGTAGATTGTTAACTAATAATTATTTTGGTTTAAAAAACCCAACGGAATTTCTCTGAGTGTGGGACTAAATATGAATAATAGTTTATGAAATAATACTGGAGAAAATGTTAACTATTGCTATTTAAAATAATTGATGAGTAAAAATATATCATTTTTGCATTTATGTATATAAGATAATAATAAAATTAAATCAATTTACTTCCAGATGTGTAATCTTATGCTTCATCATGATGACTCTCTTTAGTACTTTATACCACACCTACATAGTTTTCCATAAAACTTCTTTGAAAGAAAAACCAAATGAATATTTTGAAATGGTCATGAAATCCTTCTCAGTAATTGGTAAGTATATCACCTATCCTATGTGAAAGATGCACTAGACAGATACGTTGATATGAGATAAGAGTTAATCCTTTTTCAGAGAATATGAAGAAACTATTTCAAAAAAGTCACGATCATTTGGGTTTGAATGCCATAAATGGCATAAAAGCCTGCTTTATGTTCCTTGTTATCCTTGGACATTCATGCTTTTTTATCATAGCTGGACCAGTTATGAATTTAGATTTTTATGAACAGGTTTGTCCGATACAGTTTTGAAAAAAAAAATTGCCGAAACTTATGAAAAATATTTGTCTATTTTTTAGGCCGCAAAACAAGTGCGAAATGCATTCATGTTCAATTCAATTCTGTACGTCGACACATTTTTACTTCTCAGTGGATTCCTGTTTTGTCGAATTTTATTAATGGAACTGGAACGTCGTAGGGGAAGAATTAATGTCCTGTTATTGTACATCTTTAGATACATAAGATTAACACCAGCTTATTTTGCCGTGATTGCCTTCTACATGACTTGGTTTCCAAAACTTGGTTCAGGACCATTATGGAATAGCCGTATCGGTTTAGAACAGGAACGGTGTACACAGTCGTGGTGGAGTAATTTGTTGTACATTAACAATTATGTGGGGACTGATAATTTGGTAAAGAAAGAAATAAAATTAAGAAATGAATTTATGTACCTATTTGGATGTGTTTCATAGTGGCTGTGAATTTTGTTTTTTTTTTATTTATTTATAGTGTATGTTCCAGTCCTGGTACCTTTCAGTAGATACTCAGCTTTATATTCTGGCGCCAATTGCAATTTATTTATTATGGAAATCAAGGAGAGCAGGTGTATGGTTTTTGTCTATAGTCGCTGTGGTTACTAGTATTCTTCCGTTTGTTGTGACATATATTCAGAAATTGGATCCAACTTTGCTTATATATGTTGAGTAAGTATGCCTTCATAAATATTGATTTTGAAATTGAAAAATTTTATTAATATTATTCTGGCGTTTAGCTTGAGGTTATATACTAATCTAAAAGCTCACAGTAAATTTTTGGTGTGAATATATAAAAAAAAACATATACATTTATTAAGTTAAAGGAAAGGCAATGTAAAAAACAATCCCGACTATATTAATAAGTTTTAAGTTTTAAGTGTTAAGTTTTACCATTAAGACATAATCCCCACAAAATTCAAAATTTCCTCCAAGCGTCGAAGGTAGAAACTTAGCCCTACTGATGAGTATTAGGGTTTCTGCCAATACGAAACGCTTCTTCTAATCAATTTTTAAGTTCAAATTTGTAACTGACAATCGCCATAAGCATGCCTTCTTTCCTCTATACACGGAATATAACCCACTTTACAGGAGGAGTTGGCCTTCATGGATTTTATCACATATCATGAATGATGGCTCAATTTTATTATTGATCATGATTGATGGTTAGGTTTCCTTCAGATGTAAATGCCATAAAAAAATTCCAACTATATTAATAAGTGTATATTAATATATAACCCACCAACAACAATTGAATTGTCATATGGGTATTAAATTATCTTAGCCATACAAAGGCAAAGCCAAGAAATATTATCTGAAAATAAATGGAGGACTGGGAACATTCTTAACAATTTAAAAGTTATAAAAAAATTAAAAATTATAATTTAAAAATATAATGGGATCTCTTCTATTAAATTTCTTCAATACTTAATAAAGTTCCAACAACTAAATTATGTGCCTGCTCTGAAAATAGCGTAGTCTTACTACTTCCATGACTAAAACGAACACATCGATTCGATTCTACTAAATGAAGAAAAATGCTTAGGTTTTTCTGCCTCATAGCCTATCCTTTTTGTTATATGATTACAAGAAATATTAGTGTGAATCTCATAAAAAATCTCATAAATTTTTTGCAAAATATCACTTACTTTGGATATTTGTAAAACTCTTTGTGATGTAGGCTTGCAAGATTTTTCCGATATATACTACAAAAGAAATTTTTTATTAGTGTAAAATCTTCTTCATTAAGATCTACTTCGTTTCCAAATTTAGAAAATGTTACCTGCAATTTTGGTCTAGTTTCCAAAATTTTAAATGGTTGTATTTTTCCTTACTTGAAAAAAGATGGAGTGTAGTCACATTCTGAAAAGCTCTGAAATGCAGGTTAAGCTGCGTCTTTGCATATTTGTACTGAGGAATATTAGCTCTGTTTCTGAGCCGAATTTCATGTGGTTATATAGATTATTGCATAATTAAATAGGGGAATGCCCACTTTTCATACAACCTTAGGCCCGACACCTCTAGACATGAGAGATTATTTAAACGATGCATTATGACGCTCTGAACATATTTTAATAATAATGTTTTTTTCCATAAAGCTTTAGGGATTGAAGCAGCATGAGCGACCTTCTTGGGAGAAAAATTGGACTTTTCTACTTCTCGTAATTGTGCGGAATTGGTGCAGAGTGGAAAATGACTATGAGAAAAAGTTCACAACAGAGCACTAATGGCCGTGGAAGAAAGAACTGCAAGACTATGTGCCAAATGTAACAGCTGGGGTGTATGTGACCCAAGTACATGAATATGCACGGCAAAAACGTCACGAGAAAGTTTTCTGAATCGGAAAAAAGTACACCACCCGATAATTCTCGGCGAGGTCTTTCATTTAATATGCAACATGCAGTACTGGAGCCAACCCCTCGCCGGGGGTTTCTACCCCCCGCCCTAAAAGTATACAGAGAAAAACTTTCGTCTATGAATTGTGGCTAGTGATGCGCTGAGGCGTACAGTGATACTCGTTTTTCGATCGGATATAACCACACCGAGTTAGAGGCGATCTAAGGTACGAAAAATCTAGTACCTCAGTTCGAATAAAAAGGAAAGAAATGCCCTCCGAGAATAGGAGTGTGGGTACTCAAACTCCATCTCAGGACCTAAGGAATTCGATTCTGTTCTAGATTTACCAAAATGTACTATATAAAAATATGATACCAACCCCCAAGCTTTCTCCGGCTTAATTGAAATAAACATTGTTAATAAAATATGTGGGGCCTAAAATGGGCATTCCCCTTTCAGTACTTTAACTTCGTCTGGCAAGGGGTTAGCCGCGCAAAAAACGTCTTAGGACTGCATTTTTGTTCTCAGGGAAAGCCTCCCTTTTTTTAAGACGTTCCTTAAGTGGTTACAATATGTATTTCAATTTCGAAAAAAAACCTGTTTTCAACATATTACGCACTTAAGCCGCTGTGATTTCCTGGCAGACGATTGTTTTTGACATTGCCTTTCCTTTAACTTAATAATTATACCTACATATATTTTTTGGTTTTACTTCAAAAACAAAATTTGCTATGGACTCTTGGTCTATACATTTCGGACATTTGATCGAAGTTTAATTTTTTGTGACAATCATCCTCGGATTTTCGGAACCCCAATTGCGCAAGTTTTGTTTATTCACATATATTCTTGTAGGTGAAAATGAGTCTCATCGCTTATAATGATTTTCTTGAAATAATGTTGCCACCTTCCTGCATTTCCAATGCCCAATTTATAAACGTACGGTATTTTGCGTATTGTGGTCCGAAAACTTCAGTCTTGGGTCATCTGGATGTGGTAGGTCTTTATACAAAATAAGATGTAGCCATATATAACGTCGTGCAATGTATAAACTTGAATTATTTGAAAAACTATCCGCCTCACGATCTCTGTCGTTGGTGGTAGTTATGGACTCTGTCTATGTCTTGCTAGATGGTTAGTTGGATATGCTGGATTGTTTTTATTCATTTTTTACCACTTTTGTAGATCTAAGATGAGTCTTTAATTCCCTTGCTCTTTTCGTTTGAGAACAATTTTGTTCAGAAACACTAACTGAAATATATGTAATGTGATAGCCTCACATTCTAAGCATAACAACAGAACCTTCATTAATTGACAGGCTTATTAATATAATCATAGCTCTCCACTCGGCCACATTTTAACGAGTCCACATTTATATTCAATTCAATTAATTTATTAATTCAAATATACGCAAGAATATTGCAATTCTTATAGTTAGTACATAAAATAGTGTCAGCTAATATTTAACATAAAACAAACTCCCAGCTTGAACGAAGTAAGAGTCTTCTTGAACAGAGTTATGGAAATCAGGAATAAGTAAATTAAAATGACGTGTACAATTCAAGAATCTCTGTTGATTGCTAAGATACTCTGGTTTGCCTGATGATTTTATGGAGAGAGATTAATAGTTTTCCCATCCGTAGTTACTCGTTGAGAGAACAACCAAACAAGTTATTACTGAAAGGTGAAATGTCATCATACCATCTACATAAGTCCAATCTAAATCTAACTCAGTCATTAAATGCTATGTTCAACCTTCTTAAACAAATGGAATCCAATAAGGAAGAAGAAGTGATCTGACCAATAATATCCTGATACCAATTGTCACAATACTAGTCGATAACTATAACCACCGGAGGCGACCATATATTTGTCCTATAATATTATCAAAGTGGTTGCAACATTTCGTTTTCGCGCCAATGAATACACCAAGATTTTTCAGACGTCTAGAGAAAGGTAGAGTTAAACCATTTAGAGGGACAGGATCAGACAGCATAATATCACTCATATTAAAGACAATCCACTAACACTTGAGTAGGTTCAGTTTTAAATGATTATTGGCATCTCAACACGAGACATTTTTCAAGTCAGAATTCATACGATGGAAGCAATATTTTAAGAGGCCGATAAGTCTACTGATTTGAAGCTGCACGTTATCAGCATACAAATGAATATTGCAACTATCAATGAAATTGGGCAAATAATTTATAAACATACTGAACAATAATGGACCCAATATGGAGCCTTGCGGCACACCGCAACTTAGCAGATAAGCACACAAGGACACAAGATTACAAACTTTTATATATTGAGATCCGCCTGATAGAAAGCTATTAGGAATGCATAGCTCTTGACTCTTACTTTTATTCAGCTAATTTCGTTGATTTAAAACTGAATTAACTTTTGCTCGAACTGGCTATAATTGCAGTTCTACTCGGAAATACCATATAAAACTCATTGTAAGGTCAGCTTATTGGCCTGTAGCTTTAGAAGGTTAATTTTATATAGGGAGTAAATCTCTAGGCGCAAGTTCCAGGTGTAAATATGTTTCTTTTTTTATAATTATCTCCCGTTTAGTAAAATTAATTTTAATTTTTTTGCTCTTATGTTTCAGTGAGCTCGAAGATATATCCCAAAATGAATTTTTCATAGGGGCATACATAAAGACGCATATGCGAGCGACTGGATATGTTGCTGGCCTATTAACGGGATTCATATTACACTATATCCAAGAAAAAAGGTATGCACTCTCTTAGCGCTCCTCGAAATATCTTACATACGAATTGTAAAATTTCCCATTTTTTTCCAGATTAGAAATACCTCGAAAATTGGTTTATGTTTTCTGGATAGCCTCAACTATATTGGGTCTTGCATCCATGTTTTCAATAACAGTTTTTTACACTTCACCATTTACAACACTTGAGAGTGCCTTATATGCAGGTCTGCATAGATTGGGATGGAGTCTTGCAACTGGATGGCTTGTAATAGCGACTACAACAGGAAATGCAGGTTTTTTAAAACCTGTCTTAACTTCAAGATTTTTTGCACCCTTAAGTCGACTAACATATTGTGCCTATTTGACAAATGGCATGGTTGAGCTACATCAATTGGGAACCTTAAGGACACCAATCGATTTGAATTATGTGAATTTGGTAATTTTGAAAGCTATTCATTCATTCAGATTTTCCGGTTTAATATTTTTTTGTTTTAATTTCAGTTTGGAGTCCCTATGTCACATGCTGTATACACATTTATAGCATCAATTGTTTTATGTTTATTGTTTGAATCTCCAATTCATGGAATTGAAAAGATTTTACTGAAAAAAGACAGTCAAAAGAGGCACACAGAAAAGAAAGTAGAAAATCCCACACCTAGCACATCTGAGGAAGCAGCATAGTACATCGCCTCCTCCCCCACCTTTTGCCAAATGAAACTCTTCATTTAGAAATAAGACTTTAAAAGACTTTTTTTGTAAATATATTTATTTATTTAATTTTTTAATAAAAGGTTTTTAGGATAATTTATGATTGGAAAGTGAGTTGAATTTTCAATTGATTGCTGTGCGCCTGTGCGGTTGGATATTTCGATTTTGGGTTAATCTTCATCGACATCCCATTGTCGTTGACGTCGTCTAAATAAAGGTTCAGGAGATTCTGGACGTCGTATGATTTCATCATCTTCACTTATTTCTTGTTCCTCTTCATCTTCTTCTATTTCCTCTTCTTCATTGTAATTCTCCTTTGTTTCGATCTTTTGAGTTATTGGAACATCATCGTTTTGGTCTAAATCGCTGAAATATGAAAGAATTTCATTTAAAAATTGCTCAGTATCAAGACGTAAGTTTAATGTAGATATTGAAAAAAGTGTTGCGACAAGAGGTTGTGTTTTGCGGATGGATAAATCTTAAAGAGTCGCCAAAGAAAAATTGCTGAAATAAATTATAATTCTCAATTTTTCTGGTTTTCTGACTGACCCTTACCTCTTGTAACTTAGACAGTTTCAGTCATATTTTTGGCAGAATGTAAAAAGGATCAACGCAACATCTGTTCAGTTATAGTTAACGCATGTCTCCAGAAGAGTAAATTTACGCGTATCACAGTACTAGAAATAGTATAGGAAATGGCAGCCATTTTTAGAGTTTTCTTTATATGAAAAATCTCTGATCCTCCGATCCTCTGCTACGGCTCTTCTACGATATGATGGAGTTTACTCCAGAGACTGTTTGCGGCACGAGTCTTATAATAGACTGCCGGACAAATGTAGTGTCTTTCAGGCAGATCTCGCAGCGATTTACCAGGCCGCAATATTGGTATCTAGGTGCACAGAGTCCACACGGCACATACCTTGATAGCCAGGCAGCCATCAAGGAGTTGGTAAATCAAAATTGGTCCAGTTATACAAGACTACCTTTGAGGAATTGACTACATGGTACAAAGTGACCCTATGCTGGGTACCTGAATTTCCCAGGCAACTAGATGGCCCAAAAGGGCTCTGAAATGGATAGCTCTGCAGCGATAACTTATGTGAGGATCCCGATCGGAGCTTTAATAGGGGAAGATCATCAGGGGCGCATATCAAAAGGCAAGCCTCCGATAGATCAACAGTAATGCAAGCAAATTATGGACTGCATATGACATGAAGAGGGCAGGAGAACTTCTTAATGGCAGTAGAACATATACCAGGAATATAGTAGGAGTCATTACGGAGCATACTGGGCCATAGGAGACCATGTTAGAAAACTTGGAATAGCGCGAACGATTTCTGCAGGATTTTTGTAAGAATTCAGAGGAAATCGAATTCGTCCAACACGTACTTTGTGAGTGCTCCGCTCTCATGAATAAAAGAGGTATAGGCTGTTGGGTAGTTAGTTCTTTTTAAGCCTTAGGGAGCTGCAAGGTGAAGAGTTCAGATGTATTCAGGGAAGGAAGATGGCTCTGGAGTGATTTTAAATGTTATGCTATGAGGGCAAGGGGCGGGGCATAATGGATCCACTGGAGGTCTAAGTGAAGCAGGGTAGATACTTCTAGTGGCACCCCTCCTCCAAATCTAACCTAACCTATGTGAAAATCTCAACAGATTGCCTCTAAATAGAATAAAATTTTGCTAGAGTGCAGGTAGATAAAAATTAGTCAAACTTGCAATAAAAGCATTCACCAATGACATACTTCTGATAATGTTTTCAAGAAGATCATCTTTCTTCAGAACTCTAGCTTTTGGATTCGGATCGAATTTAGTTTAAATATGAATTTTAAGTTCGGTCCGAATAGAATTAAGGAAGACTTTTATGCTGCATATGTACAAGCGAAGAACATCTACGAGAATGTTAGTATACTGATCAACCTCTGTAACAGCTTCAGCGTGGAATAATTGATGAAATCCTAAATTGAGACAAAACTAACGCACAATAGAAGTTCCAGGCGCGTGTACAGACCTGCAGCCTAAGGGGGGGGGGGGGGGGGTCACAACTAAAACGTTCGAGGGGGAGGAAAAAGTCGGAGAAAGTCGCTTTTACATTTTTTCGAATCATATTTACGTTATATCACAAAATCCAATTTTCAATTTTCAGTTTCATTTGTAAAACCTGCCGATACTATTATCCACATCAATGTCAATCTCAGGGTGGACATTAAGGTTTCATAACCAGATATGCCTTCTAGTGCAGAGATTGTATAAATTGCTGCTGACGCAAGCGATTCTGTCACGGGTGAAGTAATTGACTGAGAGTGAGCTTGTTCCTTGAGTCATATTTAAAGAAATAGGAGTGCGAGTGCATGATATGTCACTGACTATTTCTTTTGATGGGAGCTTAACTGATCTTGCTTTTTTCTGAAAAAAAAAATTATCAATGGTTTATTCTGCTCCTATAAATTAAAAGGAAACGTGAAGTTGAATTATACAAAACTACTTGAATTAATACGAAAGTACAAACAAAGCAGCGCCAACTACGGCAGAGGAAAGCGAATGGATTTTATTTTTATAGTTTGCGGAAAAAATTCTGTATAAAAATTCTAAAGAAAAATTTTCAAGTAAATTTCCAACAAAAAATGTATGATAGCCAACGCTCATAAATAGCTTTTCCGACCAAGACCAGCCAAAACACCTGAATCATTATGACACCTTGGAACCATTGTCGGCCACCAGGGCCCGGACTCACTAACACAGAGAGTTGTGGAGTTGCGAAGATGAGAGTTCTTTTGGCACTTAACTCTCCACTCGGAATTTTGTAATTCGGGGAATTTGTATTGAGAAGTACCAAACTCTCTATTCAAGTCGACAAAACTCTCGGCTGTGTTAGTTGTGGAGATTTCTCAACTGACAGTAATCGCTGTTTTTGTTGTGTTTTGTGAAGGTATCTAGGTACCTAGGATTTTATAATTAAATTATGGACTCACTGCGTATCCTGGCTATATTTACAAAAGCAAATTATGGAAATCCTTGCAATACATACAGAGAAATATTAATTTTGCTGTCTCAAGGTTTTGAATTACGCGAAAATGATAAGTTTGATCGTCTTCCAGTACAAAAGACATGTTATAAAAATTTTAAATATGCGCGTTAAAGCTTGTATGTAGGATTAAATCGCATCTACATTTTGTTCCCTAATTAGATATGTAATTAGGTTTTGAGCCCGAAAATGGTTTTGGAAAAGAAGTGAATCAGTCATTTTGAGATGAAAAAATGTGTCCGCTTTTTGCTACAAAAATGGACATATTTTCGACTCATAAATATGAAGAACTAGTCGTGGAAATTCACTTTCCATGAGAAAAATGTTCACAACAGAGTACTAATAGATGTGAAACAAAGAATGGAAGAAATATATTCACCAAATACTTGACCCAAGAGCAAAAAATCCGTCTTTCGGCGGTAAAATTTTAGATATGAAGTTAAAATGATAAAGAAAAACTACACCACTATATTACTCGCTTCTCCATCTTTAATTTGATACCAAAGATGATGTATTTTTGAGGGGTTGTACGACCCCCCATTCCCAAAAGAACATCCCCCAAAATGTGTCATCTATATATTTTTACTCTAGACCCTAAATCTGAAGCTAAAAGTCCCAGTACTCTACGACCCTCCCACACAGAGTTAGCCGTCCTTCAATATTGCGATACTTCCCACGTTTTTCCTAACTCCCCAAATATGTTAGAGAATCGCGAATGGAGAGTTAGGGAGTTTTAATCGAGGAAAACGAAAAATTTCATCTTCCAAACTCCCAAACTCTCAGATATGGAGAATCCGGCCCCAGTAGTGCATGAAAAATCTAAAGAAAAAATGTCAAATCTTTCTAAGAAAACTGAATGCTTGTGCACTTGTCCGAAAGAGTGAGCCACCAGAATCAATACACGAATTCGTTTGGACTGTTGTCGGTAAATAGTTACTCGTTAAAGCTCTTAGGGATAATTTGCAAGTATATTTCTAAGAAAACTCCCTACGAACGTAAAACGTTGATTGCATTGAACTAGGGTTCTACTGGAAGAACTCAAATTCAAAATTCGTTAAGTCAGTTTTTATGCTTCTGTTGCGAGCTCCCCACCAAGTTGTCCTGTTATCGATTTTATGTCGAAAATCAGATTGTTAAAAAAATTTTTTGATCGCTGACCAATTTCTTAAAAATAATAAGATTTTCAAATCTCGAAATTGTGTTCTTTTCATCTATAGGAGTTAATCGGTACAATAAAAATATAAAAGCATCATATTAACCGGGCTGCTAAGTATTGCGTATCTATTTCTAAACAATCACTAAATAAATATCTAATATTCCAAAATTACTTTCCATCCTGTGATAAAATGACTTTTAGACACTACAAAAAACACAAGAAAATTCTAAAAAAAAAACGTACACGTTTCAAAGACGAGGTGCTACGACCAAACGACTATTATACCCACTCTACAGAATCCATTACTAGTATTCAAAAGAAGATAAACAAACGCCCAACCCAGCGATAGCTGTCGCCACAGATTGGTAAAGTGCGTTACAGCGCCAGCAATAATCGCTGGCGACAACTACACTTGTGTCCGTACCATACGAAAATCGTCCTGATAAACTTTTAAAGCTCACTCACCACATTCAATTCATTGCGAAGATGAGGTGGCGCTTTGTGGGAGGTCATGACCCCCGTGACCCTCCCCCTGTATACGCGCCTGAGAGGTTCGTTGATGTATCTGTCAAGATTTTGAGTATATGTCATCGGAGAGCAAGTATAAGCCAATGGTGATAATAATTCTTTAGGTACTTATATTCCATGGTAAACTTACCTTTCCGTTCGCCAATTTTCAGTTACATTTTCTGTTTCAATCTTATGCCAATCTAATTCAGGGCTGGATCTGTCATATTTGTCGAGAATATTGTTAGATTTGTAATTAATTTCATCCTTATCTTCTTCAGACTCCCAAATATCTTCAATCTTTTCCTCTTCGCTACGTTCAACAGGACTTTCTTCTTCTACATTATCATTCGTTGTTAAATTATCTTGCTGATGAATATCATCTTCTATTTTTTCGTCTGTCGAAATATCTGTCGGAATACATTTCATGAGTAATTTCCTAAGATGACGGAAAGGAAGATCAACTAAAAACGCTAATAGCAAAGCTAATGTTACTATTACGAAAATTTCTTGGAAATTTATCTGAAACGGAAAAGATTTTTAAAATTTAATTATAAACGGTCCTAGGCACAAGCAATCCCATACAAACCAAGTCTGATACATGGAATTTCGTTGCTTCTTTATATTCTGCTGTGCTAAATAAAATCACCGAATATGTGACAAGTTGAATGGGATAAGAGATTTTACTCAATAAAATTATGGGCTTTGATAAAATAATTTTTTCCACAAGAAACGGAAATTCCTTATCATGTGTCATGAATATAATCCATCCAATTGCCAAGGAGAGTAAAAGTGGAGCCCAGGATGAATAAGTTGCAGCCTCTGTAGAGTTGTAGATGAATTCAGCGCTCATATTGTGCGAAGGATACCAGAAGCACCAAATTATTCCAAATGCTGCTGTTATCCATCCGACAATTGATGCCATTCTTGGGAATTGCAATTTGTCGTAGTGCGATTTTAGAAGAAGTCCTATTCCAATGCCTACCAAATATGCTGTTGCACGATGTAAAGGTGACGCAAAGGTTACATTGACGGTTCGATAAAATTTACTCAAACTAAATAAAAAGATTAAAATGTAGTCAAAGTTAAAAATAATTTTGAACTTAACTTCATGCCATGAAAGATAGTTGATGATAAACTGTCGATATTTGTTCTAGAAAAGCGTAGCGCAACAGAAATGGCATGTATTGCTCCATAAACTATAAAACCAACATCTCCATTACTGTTGTAGAGCCAAATCAACAATGGTGTAAGCAAATATAATTGCATTTCTACAGCAAGTTGAATTGTCATTGGTGAACACTGAAAGGAACATTTTATTAGTACCTATGTAGTCAGCGATTGAGTAAAGTCTTGTAGATTAGTAAAAAGCTCACTGTTTCTTCAAAATCAAGGACATTTTGAACTGCAAAAAAAATTCGCCACATATTCTGTTCGCATATTTTTGAATTTTGTCCTATCAATATGTTCCAAAGTGGACCTGAACCGAGGTGTGGAAGAATCCATGTTTGAAAGAGTAGAACTAAGTAAAGTGTAGGTAAATATCTGTAATATGAAAATGGCATTAAAAAGAGCAATTGAATTTTTTTGGTAAATACAACAAAAGAAAGACCTTAAAAAGTTTCCCATGATCCTTTTGATGACAGAAATTTTCAAATTTTGCTGGATTTCTTCATGCATCTTAAGTGCTGATAGTAGTCCACTTATAAGGAGAAGAATATCGAAATATATTAAGGGAGATCTTATCACTATACTCAATGGATTTTCCAAGGTTTTGATAAGTTTATCACGATTTGTCAGTGGTAAATGTCCAATTAAGAGAAATTTCAGCGACACATATAGCAATGCGGTACATATCACTCGTAAAATGGGAAGTATTTTAATGAAATCAGGCTCAGTGGAGAAAAGTGATTGTAAAGTTTGTTTTGCAGAAAAGGATAAGAGAATTTCTTGTATGATCGGTTGTTCCAGATTTTCTAGAAAAATAAAATAAAAATATATTTAGTTAGAAATGGATATAAAAATTATAGGTTATTACCTATATCTTCATTACATAGTACATCCTCAGGTTCAGGTTCCGGTTCAGGTTCAACATTTTTCACATCATCTTCTGGTTTCTGGTTTTGTTTGCTTGATTTAAGAATGATTTTCAGATAATGCGTTGAGTATTTTTTGACGACATTCCAGTAATTGAAAATAGTTGAAGCAATTACTACTGATGTGAAGAATATATATAGGCCTCTATGAAAATAGTAATGTGAAAAATTTGTTAATTCACAACAGATTATAAAGCGCTTATCGGGGAGAGGAAAGGAAAGGAAAAAGTGTTCAATATTTATGTTCAAATCATAATTTTCTACGATCACTAATTATAGTAGATGCGGGGGTGAAATGTTGTTGGCTCTACTAATCCTTCTTGAGAGGAGATTGAACCATAATTAGCTACTGTTCTTGAAAGTGTACTCAGAACTTTGATATAATACCTCTGAAACAAGCTTATTCCAAGCTTCGGTTTACTTGGATAATGTGAAAAATTTTCTTCTACAGAATACATAATTGGATAAAATCTGCAGAGAATTGAACTAAAACAACATCGCAGTTATGGCTTGTTATACAGAGTGTTCCGTATGTGTATTTGTATTATAGATCACCCTGTATCTTCGGAAAATTATACCCTTTTTCCTATTGGATGAAAGAAGCCCAAAAGCTTTGCTTCAAACTGACCTATCGCACTCTATACCCAAAATGTAATCCTTTCTACGTTTTGTCCTTAAAGCTGGCAGAACCAAAATGGTACAATGGGTTTTCGGGTAGTATAGTATGTTTGTGGTGATGTATCTGTGACTGGTCGCACGTGTAAAGCGGGACATTTATTTTTCAAAGTTCTGAGCTAGTAATACTTTGCTGAGCATAGAAAGCTGTAACTAGAGATAGGCGTTGATTTGCAACGTCGATTTTTTGTTAAAGCCTAGTATGGAGTTCGGGTATTGGTAAAATTTAACGCGGTCTCCAAAAAATATATATCATTTAAGTGCTGGTAAAAAGTTGACGTAAGTTTTATGTGGAGAAAACGAAGTGACAGCTGTTGACGACGAGATTGTTGCTGCGGCAGGTCTAAGTCTGTATCGTCGTCAATCCAATCAAATCCACGGGAAAAACTAAATAAACTCGCTTTGTGAACAATCAAAGTAATTTCAAAGTTTTACTAGCACTTTAATGCTACGCACATTAAAATGGTCAGTAAAATGAGTGGAGACTTACAAAACGCCATCTACCTTATAATAGAAAAAATGGCACTTTTTACCAGTGAATTCCGTACTGTTTTACTCAAACTCTATACTAGGCTTTAAAGCCTAGTATTGAGTTTGAGTAAAAAGTGAAATTTTCATACAAATTTTAGCTCCTGGTAAAATCGCAAGCAACAATTTTACTGATGATTTTACTAGTGCAGTACTGAGTTCACTCGTAAAATGTGAAATTTCACTATTATCAGATAGATAGTGCTTTGTAAATCTCCATTCATTTTACTGACGATTTTAATCACTGACATGTTTATAAATAGACTGCTCGGTGAACCAAAAATGCATGAAAGCAAATGGCACTACTTTCATATTCCTGTCTCTTTCCATGAGAGCATACTTTCCCACTGAACTGTAACTATTGCGAACGAGATATTGCTTGCGGTTCAGCGGTATTTCCAACCAAAACAACGTTGTAAAAAATTAATCAATTAAAATGTAACAATATAAATAAATACTTTTGTGGTAAATTCGGTAAATCCCACTGACATGCATGTAAGTAAATTCTCAAATAATTTAAAAATAGCCCCAGTTTACAGTTGGTAGCATTGACAGTGACAGCATACTCTCTGAAATCAAAACTGGTGCCACCACTGACATATATATAAATGGACTGCTTGATCTCCTGTTTCATGTGGCACCAATTTTGATTTCAGAAAGTATGCTCTCACTGTCAATGCTACCAACTGTCGTAAACTGGCGTTATATTTAAATTATTTGGGAATTTACGTATATGCATGTCAGTGAGATTTACCGATTTTACCACAAAAGTATTTGGGACTATTTGTATCGTTAAATTTTAATTATGTGTCGAAGGAAGCATTTTTTACAAGGATTTTTACAAGCAATTTCTCGTTCCCACTGACATGTATATATATGTCAGTGCTCGTTCCTAATCGTTACAGTTCAGTAGGAAAGTATGCTCTCAATATGAAAGTGGTGCCATTTGCTTTCACGCATTTTTGGTTCAACAAGCAGTCCATTTATATACATGTCAGTGGGTGCCACATGAAACAGGAGATCAGTCAGTCCATTTATATATATGTCAGTGATTTTAATACGCGGAGCATTAAAGCTGGTAAAATTTTGACATTGCCTGTTTCTATGACAATTTTCAGATTGGTTTTTTTGATTATTATTGAAGGATTTAATTTCTATGCCACATTTCGGATTGTTTTTTAATTGATTAAAGGATTAAAATGTTTTATTCATTCATTCATTGACTTATTTATTGGCTTACTTATCTAGATATCTATTACTAACGTGTAATCTGTTTCTTGATCTAAAATTCAATTCTTTTTTGTATGTCTAAGGACGATTTATTGAATATTTTCAAAACTTTTAAATTTAAGACTATTCTGCGTTGTAGCAGTGTAAAAAGTTGGTAGTCGAAAATTATCAAAAGACCTTAAAAAGCAAATTCTGTTTCCTCAACCGCCAAGAAGAGGTTGAAACCGGCTCCAATAAAGAGGAAAAATGTACGCAATTAAAGCTTGCAGGTTTGGTGGTTTGGTCCGTGAAAAATCTGTCACTTTGTTTTTTTCCAAATTAACGGACGTCAAAATTTCCCCAGCGATTTTAATGTGAAATATTTGTAGACCACGTTAAATTTTACTTTTCCCGAACTTGATCTTAGATTTAAATTTAAATAAGAAATTTAAGGCCGAAATACAATGATGCGGACACAACACTTACGATGACAAATTAAAGTTGTGGCAATACCAGCTCTGTTCTTTTGTGTCCGCAGAACATAGCAAAACAAAATATACACAAAAGAACACCTCATACATTTTCATAAAAAAAATTAAATGAAGCGAACAGTACAAATAGTTCGCTTTAATCGACATCGACAGAACAATTGGTTCTCTCTAGTATATGGTGTCGATCAATTTTGTCGCCATAACCACAGTTGGGAATAAATTAAATTTTGTCGTCGTTGTCGTCGTAGTTTGATTTTGAGAGTTCAGAGCAATGAGAAAAAAATATCTTTCGAGAAGCAATTAATTAATTTGGTGAGAGAAACGATTTTTTTTTACAAGAAAAGTCCCAGATAACACAAAACATGTTCTGACGATCTTCTCGATATGTTCCATTGGATATGAGAACATGTTCTCTGATATCAAAAAACATATTCTTTCCATATGGTTTTTATAAGACTCATGTCCACCCTGCCGAGCGAAATCTTTCGACGACGGTTAAAAATGATCGTGTGATAATCGGTGTGTATCCGAAAGAACATATTCAGAACTTTAAAAAATAAAATAATAAAATAATAATAATAAAATTGATATAAATGAGCATCAACAGAAACATATTAAATATGAAACCCATATTCGGGACGTTTTCAAATGAATATAAAATTGAAAAAAAGCATAAACTAACTATCAAAATTACTCAACAGAAACCACCAGAAACTAGACATTAGAACTGACTGAGAACACTAACCGAGATTCAGTTTCGAAATGTGTATTCCGATATAAAATAATGTATCGAAAATGTATCATTTTTACGTCCGACGGTACACAAACCCGAACGCTCCTCTACCGAGGCAGGAATGAAAATTCGATTTTCCGAAATGCATATTAAAAATTTATTCTATTCATATCCAGCGTAATACTTTTACCGAAATTCAATGAAGTGCATCGATTTTGAGCCGATCATCTGTGTCCAAAATGTATCTTTTTAGAACATGTTCCATTTTTATATCTGGAGAAATTCCAATATCGAAGTACATATTTAAAAGAAAAAAAAAATGGATAGAAATTGGATAGAAGTTGAAAATAAGTGGAAGGTGATATTCTGTAATCCACATAAACTCAGCGCTAATCATATTACACTGTTACAACTTTTTTGTGATATCTTTCCCATTTTGTTAATAAACTTCAACAAACAACTTTAGCATCTACATAATATTGATATGTTAATTCGGCGACATTTACAACGACAGATCCTCGTAATTGTCGTTGCGACATCATTGTATTTCGGCCTTTAATCTGTTGTCGAAGTTATTTACTACGGTAAGAAGATTTATAACGATTTGCAAATTTTTGCTGAAAGAGGCAAGCTACAATAAAGGAAGAAAGGAGAAAAAATTTAACAATTAATGACTTTTATTTTGCCGTATGTCTCCAAGAGGATTATGTTTATGCCCGCTCCTGTAGCCTTTCTTTTTAGGTGTTCCCTTTAGGACGACCCGACGTGAGTTGTTATACAACGGCACTACTGTTAATTAGCGGACGATGGAGAATATTCTTGAAGACGGACGTCCATCGCATGTGCCTCGTATTACTGGATCAACTTGATGCAACGAACCAGCGAAAACACCTCGACTAGTTCGACATAGGGTCAGAGTACGCGGCAAGGACCGCAGTCATCAAAGTTAACTTAGTGACGAGTTAGGACACAGAAGAGTTTTCCGATTGTTTTACATTTAAAATGCACACGGAAAGAAAAGGAAGAAAGAAACAAATTAAAAAAAAAACAAGATTATACTCTCCTTAAAACTTTTATAAATAAAGATAAAAAATGTGAAAGTGCAAATTGCATGCAACGAAACAGAATGGCAAATGATTCATTTTCGTAAGTTAATGAGATTCAGATTTTACTCTCATATAATGTTCCCGCGCTTTTGTGAAAATAGGCTTTCCTGAAATATTTAGAGAATTGGTTCCTGTTGCTGTAATCCTATGATATTTGAAAAGCACGTGCGTTTGTTTACATTCGTTTTGCTCTGAAGAGATTAAGTGGGAGAAATTCAGCTGGATTCTCTGATATTTTCAGGAAAAATGAGAATTTTTTTTTTACAGAAATTTTACATCTCTTTTCATCACCTTGGCCAAAGCGAAATTTATCGTTTTCTTAAGAAATATAGGTAGTGTGACCTGATGTATATTATTACGAATAGTTTAAAAGGGTTTTGTCGATATTCAAAAAGATTTTACTATTCGGGTAATCCTACGTTCTCTTGATTCTTATGTTTAACTCGTTGTCTCACTCGCACAACAAAACTGCATAGCCAAGTTCATTTTCCCCATTCATGCAAAAGACGGAAGTATATATGACATTACCTGTTTCGGTCTAAAAAACACGAAAAATTTCCAATTTTGTTCGACTGTGTGCTATCTTCTTAATATTAGGTTATGTTTAGTAGTGATACCACCACCTGTGCTAGATCACACGGTACCCCTTACTTTATTTTATCTAAATTCCTTACAGAATTTCCATACGTTGCTATAGGTGCACAATAAGCACTGACTGGTGCCACTTGCTAAGGATCAAGTTCATCCAAATTGCTGTTCCTTTTATTATGTCAAGAGCCTCAAGCGTATAGAGACTGATGCCTCAAGATATCGAGTGTATCTAAACTACACTTCCTTGTCCTATTTAAGACAGCTAATGGATATCAAGAACTGAGGCTTTAAGTCTTCAGTTCACCCTCAGTACGAGACGTTTCAGTTTGAATGACAACCGCAGCACAAGACATCTGGTGAGCCGGGTATTAACTAAATATTAAAGGCTCATTTAAGAGGAGTCAGTACCAAGATTTGCTAGTTTTATACATTTTTCAATTAGAATTTCTGGCAAACTATTTGAGCAGAGTAATGATTTATATCTTAAATTAATGGTAATGAAGAAGTCTAGTAAAAAACGTCGGCAAAAATTAAAAAAAAGTGTATTGGAATGGAGATATTAGCTCGGAAACTTGTAAAAAATAGTAAAACTTGAAGTCTTTTAAATCAAATTTCCGTGAGTAAGTATTCTCATTTCTTTAAATTGTGACTATATTAGAAAGATAAAGCCTATATCTAGCAAATAACGTCGAGTTATTTCATTTTTAGTGGCGTTTTTTATGATTATTTGACTCTAATAGTACTTGTTTTTTCTCTAGATATTTCACCGACGAGAAATTGCAATATTTCGTTGAAAGTTGTTGTAATACAAAGCAAAATTGCATATTTAACAATTATGGGCAAAAAAAATTAATTTATGAGAGTTAATTCTCGTTAAAAATTTTCAATTTATGTGAACTGCAAATTTTCATTTTCGTCTTAAATTGTAATGTTTGCGAATGTTGGGTTTCTGTCTTTTACGCTAGATGTGTCTGATGTGACTTGAGGTCTCGGTCTAGGCTAATTTTATATGAATTTTCGCACTTTAAGGACACAAACCT
This sequence comes from Dioctria linearis, assembly GCA_963930735.1. Classification (NCBI taxonomy): domain Eukaryota; kingdom Metazoa; phylum Arthropoda; class Insecta; order Diptera; family Asilidae; genus Dioctria; species Dioctria linearis. Next base: position 17,415,220 of record OZ005742.1, on the reverse strand, counting down.
ACGTATAGTAAATTTTATTACCTACAGGTTCGCTGGTATCTGAATTGAAATTTTTGCTGAGTATTGACTCCTCTTAAGGCTAATTTAATTCCCAACAACCGAATTGAAGGCTCCCATAGTTTTCCCAGAAATCACGGTTCTGCTAGCTTTAGAAAAAGTTAACAGAGCCAAACAAAAAAACGTATGAAACTTTACTCTTGCAATACAAAAAGTATGTAGGAATTTCAGGCTAATTTAAGGCTACATAAATAACGACATATAAATAATTTTGGTTAAATTGGAGCTAATGTTTTGTAAAAGAATATCACCCCTGCAATAAATAGCCCGATGTCGATTTAGTCTGGTTCAGCCAGCAAAACGCAGTTTTGCTACTGAGCCTAGTACTAAAATTCACTCGTTTTGTGAAACGTAATCGTATTTTAACATTATCTTCAATTTTCATGTCCTTTGAAGGACTTCTGTGGTATCTTTAACTAAAATTATTTATATGTCGTTATTTATGTAGTCTTAAATTAGCCTGAAATTCTACATACTTTTTGTATTGCAAGAGTAAAGTTTCATACGTTTTTTTGTTTCGTTCTGCTAACTTTTTCTAAAGCTAGCAGAATCGTAATTTTTGAGAAAACTATGGGAGCCTTAAATTCGGTTGTTGGGCGTTAAATTAGCCATAAATGAGCCTTTAATATATCACATACCCGTTCTGCTATTTTGGTTCTGCCAGCTTTAAGGACGTTTTTTTAAACATATGTATCCAGGGAAAAACTTCAATAAATGCCAGAAAGTAGGCAATTATCTTTTGGGAATCAGCTTTCAAGGCCATTTTCGCTGGATATGTTGAAGAAAAAGTGCAAAAAACCCACAAAGGGTTACATTTTAGGAACAGAGTGTGATAGGTCATTTTAAAGTGACGCTTTTTGGCTTCGTAACTCCAATACGAATAATTACTGTTGGTGTCGTTCTTGATAAAAATAGTAGTTAAAGAAAAAATCGAGTTAAAATTCCGAAATTGTAAATTTGTTGCCATAACTTTAAAACGGAGAAGAGGAGGGGAAAAGTTGTGTAACACCAAAAAGTGTACCACCACATACGGGACACCTCATATGTTCTAAGAATGAGATAGCCCTAAGCATCAATGTAGAAGATTAAATTGCCAAACAAAAGTTGAGTAGGGTTAAATTGGTGTAACGAGGGCAGAAAAAATATTTTAGGGGTTTGGACTGCGAGGTCAAAAATAACATTTTTGTAGTTGCTCCTGTGACGACAGCTTGTGTCAATATTAAATTTTTACGTAACTTTTATATCATTATGTGCACCAAACTTTAGGTTTAAATTTCGTTTTTTTAGCAAAATGTTAATGAAATTGATTAATTTCAAATTTATTTTGAAAAATAAATTCAACTTGTTGTTTACAATCTAGCTATAGCTGTGTCCAGTCAAATACAGGATTTTCAAATAATATCAGGACATTTAGAACTTTCTAAACATATCCAATAAGAGTAAGTACTTCAGGTGAGTTAGTCAATTGGAGTAATACGGCTCAATTTTAATTCTTGGAATTCAGCGTTAAGTTTTTGATTTTTCAATCAGTAAAATATTGTTCGAATATACATAAATCTAGCTACTTACATTGTTAAGCAAATTTTCCAATTACTTAAAAGTACACTTCCAATACGATGCTTTTTACGTACATAGCAATCATCTTCAGAAACTTGAATCTTGAAGATCAATCCAGTATTATTGTAGGGTTTTACAGTGGACTCCAGCATATGGAGGACATCAGTTGAGGAGCATGCATTTGGTATACAAATACCCCAGTTTACAATTGTATACCGAGGAATAAAGTGAGAAGGCTAGAAAATATAAAATCATTCCCTATAAGTTATTTTATTTAAATTATTTAAAAAATTTACCAACATTATCTAGATGACTATTCCATAAGCCGCGTCCTAGTGCTAAATACAGTGGCACTTTTAATTCCTCATTTTTTAGCAAAACTTCTATGTGTGTCAAACAATATTTGCCCTTTATCCGAGTCGATTGATCTGAAGTCAATTTAACGACAGTTTTTGTATGAACGCAAAGATTAAAATCACCAAATTGATTAACATTTCCACGTAAAATCCCTGCTGGAATTTTGGCAGATGCATCGATCACTAAAAATATTAAATTAAAGAACTTTTATTATTTAACTTTTTTGTTTTTTTTTATAAAGTCATATAAAAACAAACTTTGAAGAGTCCACAATTTATGTCCACGAAGCTGCCGATGAAAAATGTGAAGTTGTTTTTTGCATTCAACACTTTCAGCCTCTAAAGGATTTATAATGAAATTCGGAAGTTTATGCAACAGAGATTCGAAATCTTCTTGGCTAAGTGGTGTGGCATCTTTAAATTGTGCCTTAGCTGCTGCACTGAATTCATTTGATCCATAACTTTCTGACTTGTCAGATTTTTCAAATGGAAAAAATAAATTAAAAGGCCATCGATCAAGGTAAGATGTCCAATGGATTTCACTAGCACCATTTGTTTCTGATTGCTTTTGTACTTGTACAGCGTCTTCTTTAGAATCGTTAGTCGTATTTTTAAATGTTTTTAGCCAATCAATTATTCCATTATTAGATTCTGGTTCTCTTTCTACCTTTGGCTGTTCTTCAAATCCAAATAATCCTAGTAGAGAATAAAATGACCAAGCCATTTTCTCGGATGCTTCCTCGGCAACAACATCTTCCTCTTTTTCTATCTCATCTGCTATTGTTTGAAACACAGACTTGGATTTCGCAAAATCAGCTTTATGCACTTTCTCGAATTTGAAATCAATAATTTCTTCATTTCCATCATCGTCTACGTGAACAATTTTCGTAATTTTCTTAAGAGGTGGCAATTCTCGTATATTTTTTGATGATTTATTATCTTCAACATTGTCAGGTGAGGTTATGTCTTTTAGCTTAAATCCATAGCTTAATTTAGGATGAACTAGAAAAACAATAACGAACAAAACACAACACCGTTTGCACCAATTCACTGCAATACTCATTGGAATATCGCCCTCATCCAAATTGCGATCTACAAGTGATCCTTGGTTGATTTCGAAACGATTTATAGAAAGAATTTTCCAAAAAAAATGGAAAATTTTCTATTCGGTCTGTTTGCGGAAATAATTTCTGACTTAGACTGGCCGCTTTTCATAAGATTTTTCATGTTAGCATTGGCCCGAGCGATGTTCTATTTTTAGTAGTTTCTACCAGATACGTACTAAGGTGTGCTCCAATATGTTTGCCACTCAATTTTAAACTCGAATGGAGTGATAAAAATAAATTATAATTAATTTATGACATTTTCTATTTTAATTTCTTGTTGAAATAAAGTCCTAATCGAGTTTATATTTTTTAGAGTCCACTTTGAGTTGTAAATTTAAAATTTCTTTAAGGTAAAAATAAATTTCATGGAGTTGTCGGATATTTTGATGATTTTCCGGATTTTAAATTTTGTGGAATTTTTGCTATTCTTTTGATCAAATTTGATATACAATTGGCCCACACTACTACTTGGAGTTAGATGCGTTTAACTTTCCTATTGACGTATTTTAAATATGCGAATAGTTACTAGGCTTGAGTACAAAAACAGTTTTTCCAATTTTATTGGTTGTGTTACGAAAATCTTGTGTGCAGACTTGTGCAAGTTGTTTTCTGTAGAAATACTAACTTTGACGCTTGTGGAAGTTACTTTCAGAAATTGTAGAAGTCATGAGGAGACACTTTTTGTTTACTTAAGAAGTGACTTGAAGCTTTTGCTGTTGGTTGGAAGTTTTTAAAGAATTTGCAGAAGTTTAGTTTAGTATGAAACTGTAGTTTTCTGCAGCTATTGTAGGACATATTTGAATAAAGCTATCTGTCTACTCAAACATACATAGACAATATCAAGTTTGTAATCTTAAGACAAGAGTTTTATAACAGATTAAAATAAGTTAATATATTATTGCGTAAATGTCAATTCAAATTTTATTAAAAAAGTCCTTCATACTTTGGAATACATATACTAAATTTAAGACCGAAGGATCAACTTAATACTTTCGTTGGATTAAATATTCAACCAATTTTTTTTGCTGTGTAGTAGTCGATTTCTTCGACCTCGCAGGTCTCATTTTAGTATCCTGTTAGGAATACTTGGCCAAATAACCGATAGAAAAGAGTTTAAAATTTGAATAAGATAGTTTGCTTTTATTTTAGCTGGATCTTCCATTCGCAATTCGTGCAACAATGTATCCTGGAAACTTATATGAATATATCTGCACGGCTTTGAATCCACTTTTTCACCTGAACTCTTCTTTTTCTTTTTTTTAGAACCTTTTTCTTCTTATTTTAAATAAACAACAGTAGCTACTGCTCTTAATTTCGCGCTCTAAATTTATTTGAATTAATTGGCCCAAGTGAAAATGATGTATGTTATGTCTCGACCACTCTTGCTACCAGGCATAATGTGGTCGATTTAAGGAGTTTAGATATACTTTTTGAGACGGACTCACAAAATAAATGCCATTCAGGTTCACAACAATTATTTATTTAAAAAAGAGTGTCTCTAAGACATCATTAAAATTATTATTTGAAAGAGAATATCTCTCAAGCTCACAAAAATAATATTTTAAATATTATTCAATAAAATGTCATTTCGACTCACACAATTTATGTTTTATAAAATTATCCTTTGATCTAAAGTCGACGGGATTTTAAGAAATACTCCTCGAGGTTTGGGCTCGCTGCCCCCAGGTACCCATGAAAGCGTTTTTATTATTTTTGTTACTCTTTCAGACGTTGAAGAGTCATACATGAGAGATTTCGAAAAAGTTTTGATACAATGCAGTTGCATCCAGAAAATTGAAATGTGATATGCAGTCGTAGCCGTTTTAATATATTAATTTTAAGACGGCAAGAATAATTCTAGAATTAAGTAATATGCGTATGTACGGTTTACATACGAAAAGAAAAAGAAGAAGGCGACACTGTATGTAGGTAAGTATGCATATCGTGGGGGTGGAATGTGTGTCTGATAATAACATGCAAATCATGCTAAATTGCATTTTATTATAATATGGAAGGATGAATTTTAACTTAAATTGAATTAAATTTAATTAATTAAATTAATTAGAGATTAAATTTTCGTACTCCTTAGATCCCGATGAAGTTACTGCAGATAGACGAAAGGGTTTTGAATACACTTATGTCGAAATAAAGACAAAGGTCTTGCGAGCAATTCATAAAAAATCTCCGCGAACTTCAGTCGCTCTAGAGAGCTCTTCTTCCAATTATTTCCTTGTCTTGTTAAAAGACTTATCACCATATATGGACGATGAAGGCTTAACAAGAGTTGAAGGAGGGCTAAGGCACTCAAACTTAAGCCTTGATGCGCGCCACCAAATATTATTACTTAAATCCTATGCTCTTACTAAAAGTATAATATCTCATTATTATCACACAAACATGCATTCTAGATGCCAAGCTCTTCTGACCATAATACGTGGGAGATTTTGGTTAATTGGAAGCAAAAATACAGTCAAGCAAATAATACATAACTACATCGGATTACAATTACACTGGAATAGACTTCTGTGGACAATTTTTTATCAGTCATCTCATCCGAGGATGCAGTTCGACGAAGGCTTACATATGACTTTTCATATGCTTTACCACAAAGCCTGTCCATCTCGAAAATACCTCCAATTTAACCATGGATGCTTTCAATGCCACAAATATGCGATTTATTGCTCGGAGAGGTGTTTGGCGAACAACGCTTCATTGGAACTAACAATAAATTGAAAGAATTACGCTCTCCTTTCACCTCCAATGGACATCACAAACAAGTTTACAAATCGTGTCTTCAGGATAGCATTGAATGGAAATTTATTCCGCCGCGATCACCGCACTTTGGCGGCGTCTGGGAATCTTCAATTAAATCAATGAAGCATCTCGTTTGTCGTGCCTCATCTAACAACTCATTCAAATTAGTGGAATTGAACATATCTGCCTGTGAAGCTAAAGCAATCATTAATCTCAGGTTAACAACTGGAATTTCGAACGACCCAAAATAGCTTGGAAGCTCTTACACTTGATTACTGTTTAGTAGGAAGTCTTAATTACTGAAATTGACAAAAAGGTGACAACGTCAATCGGCTAACAAGATGGCAGAGGATCACCTATGCAAAACAACACTTCTGGCCCAGATACAGTCACGAATATATCCAGACTCTACAAGTAAGTCGCCAATAAGGATATATTCGTTGGCTCTTTAGTAATCATCAAGGACGAGAATCTATCTTCTCTAAAATGGCCACTAGGGAGAATGCTCGATGTACATGTTAGTCAGGATGGGCATGCCAGAGTAGCCACAGTGAGAACTGTTAATGGAATCCTGAAACGAGCTCTTACCAAACTATGCCTTGTTTCGATCGAGGACTCAGATGATGAAAGTGACCACTTTGATGGCGGGGAGGATGTTTAGATTTCACCTAAATAAATCAACATTGAAAATTCTCCAGTTAAATTCATTCTAATATTGTTAAAATTAGATCACCCAATATCGTTATCTGTAGAATCAGGGGCGGATTTCCCTATAGGCCGAGTTGGCCCGGGCCTAGGGCGGCAGATTTAGGGGGCGGCAAAACTTGGTGGGATTTTTGATTTTTTCTTGTAGTTGTGGGTATTTCATTACATTTTTATGCTTTTTCGTTTTTTTAAATAAAATAATTCGTTGGAAAGTGTTATTTTTAATTCTACTCCATTTTTTTCAAATCTACTCCGATTTATGAGGCAGCCTACTCCGCTAATTCTAGCCTGGGGTCCCTTCACTGGATATAGATCATTCAATTTTTCGTGTTTTACAGGGAGTAGGGGGGCGGCAATCTTCCATAGGCCTAGGGCGGCCAAGTGATCAAATCCGCCCCTGTGTAGAATGTTCTTGATGTTCTTCATGATTATTCTAAAGTTGTTTAAATTTTCACTCTTTTGCACTTCTAGCTATCGATCGCATCGTTTATCTGGTTGTACAAGTACTTTCGTATGAATTAATAAAAGAATTCAATTAAGCAAAGGTTTCGTTTCATTTTCTTTATTTTGTTGAATAGGAAATTTTAAAAATGCTTAAAATTGCACAGGTACGACGTTTTTCACGTTCCATGACCTACATTTTCGGTTAACACAAATTTAGCCGCTATCTTGGCTATCTCACTTTGAGTTAAGATTTTAAGTTTTCAACAGCTATGTATTTTTGTTTCAGCAGAGTCGAATTATAACATAGATAGAAACGTCTGTTAATCAATTACTATACTAAATGTCCCTTGAATCTTGATTTTTTTTTATATTGGGTCTAGTTTAATAGTCCCGGGGCCACATATGGTGGAATCCATATGAAAGTATGACAGACAATGTAAATGGGCAGGCTAAGAACGAAACTGATTTTGTTGCCAAATAACACGTCAATAAAACGAATTTTCAGAATAAGATTTGAAATTACAATTTATTATTTTTATGAGTTTCATTTACCAAGATAAATTTAATAAAAAGTTCTACAGTTAAAGATAACAAAAATTAGATTCTGCTTACATATCGGAAATAAATAACATAATTAACATGAATTTTTTTAAATTTAAAAATCATTTTATTGTGTATTTTTTTTGTTAATTTAACAATATCTTTGGTGGAAAAATGTAAAGCAAACAATATGGAACTTTTAGTGGTATAAATAAGAAATAAATACATTTTATCATGAAATTTATTTTTAATCATTTTAAATTAAAAACAATTCGCATTCACTCAATTCCCATTGTAGCATTCAGGAACAAACTGTTTTTGCATTGAAAAAAGAAAATTTCACTTTATTTTCGTATTTTCTTTTTATATATCGATCAAATTCCTCGGTGCTTGCAGTGCGATAAGTCAATGATTCTTACGCAATAACAATTTTATTTTTAGTTTTTCTGTTTTTTTTTTACTTTTCTTTTTTCAAATATAACTAAACAACTGGTCAAGTATAATAGTTTTCTTCTAAAATATTTTATACTTCAAAAAACTTTCTTCTATGTACAAATATTAAGAAAAGAAAAATTAGAATTTAGTTTAAATAGTACTTTTAAGTGTATATTTATACTATACATACTAAATGTATATATAGGTCTAAAAAAAACATAAAAGTGTTGTTTCTTTCTGGTCCATTATAATTTTTTTTTTTTAGGTGGAAGTAGTTTTTTTTCAAATTTTCCTGTTTTTGAGCGGAAGTATTTCTATATTTTACTTTGAGAATACAAAAATCAAAATTTGCGTTAATAATAATTAAAGTCAAAAATAAAGTAAAATAGTAAATTTTATTAAAATTAGAAAACATAAAAAAAAATAATTCACTCCGACCCAAATGAAAGTTAATATGTATTTGTATGAGAAAAAAATCTTTTATTTCTTTAATATCTTGAGTCATTATTTTCAAAGGAAGACGGTTTGGGGCAGTCCAAGGGTAACTCATAAAAATTTACAAAAACAAAAAAAAAACAATTTATCCCGGAAAACAATGTATTTTTACACTCACTCTGTGGAAAAATTAGTTTGTTTTTTCTTTGTTTTTTGTTTGTTTGTTGAAAAAAAAATGAAAACAATTATTTTGTGTTTTGAAACTTTTTTTTAATCAGGGTGAAAATAATATAATAAAATCGACTATACGTAATCAAAATGTAGAAAATAAAACCCAAAGACCTTATTGCGACGCTATCAACCCCTATAAAAACAAATATGAATTTTATAGGAAAATATGACAGGAAACCTTAATGAACAAGAATTGCGAACACCATCTTTTCCGACGAGTATTTTGTTTAGTTGAGAAAAAAGAAGCACATTCTACCGACAAAGGACATTTTAAGGACATGCTTTCTAACAAAAATAATTTGCAGTTTCAACGTTAGAACGTTTTTCAAAAGATAAGAATATTCATTTTCTCTATATTTTTATAAAACGAAAAACTTGATTGTGTTACTCACAAGCTCTTAAGATTGTGGAACCTTCTGGTTATTCATAGATAGAAATCGTCCCGATTATCAGGCACTTTGACTGAATTGATTAGGTAATTGAGGAAACTTAAGATGAGAAAATCATCAAATAGCTGCAGTCTTGGAATCAAAAATCCTTCACAGAATAAAAGATTTTTACTTTTAAAAGGATTTAAAAAAAAATGTTATTTATACATACATATATCCTTAACGCTAGGAGCGAGACGAGTATTTCAACAACTTTTGTTGTTAATAACATTAAGAGTTGTTGGGACTCCTCAAAGCAGAATCAATTACTGCGAATGTAAAACTCAAACGTCTTTATCCAATTCGATTGTTACTAGTTACTATCGTTAAAGGTTTTATAATGGGTTAATAAAATATAATAATAATAATAATAAATAATAATTTTTCCTTGATCGACGCTACTGCTACCAGATTGGGAAAATAAAAGTTCCTTAAAATTCCGTGAAATTATATTTCAAAGAAATCTTTAAAATATCTTAATAATGGGCTTGTAAAATGACAACACTAAGTTTGAACCAGAAATAATTTATTTCAAAAATTTAATTATAAACATAAAAATAAATAGCTATAGCTAGAGATCGTAAGGTTATTACAATTTTTGTTTTCCTGAGGACACAAGATTTCGCGCAGTATCCTACTTTATTATTAACTGGCAATGATTTTCAGAAAATTCTCGATGTAAAAAATATTCAATCAAAGTCATCATATCCGGTTTGCAAATTAAGGTCAATCTTTAAAAATAAATTTGAATCTTCCAAGTATTGCTCGTAAGCATTATATTTTACTTTAATAATTTTTATTGTAATGTATCCCCGAACTTCCCACCACCTTGTCAATAATATATCGGTCTTCATCATCTTTAAATCCTTAAAGACTCACTTTCTACTGAAAGGTAGCCCTATTAAGTTGTATACTTTTCCAGAAATGTCGGGTACGGGCCTGTCCAAGTGTAAATGCCTTAATGAATTATTTTAAAGTTCTGTTGAACTCAGTTACATAGAATAAACTACTTTACGCTGCTCCACTTATACATTATGACATCTTACATAATGGATTCCATTTGTCCGAATTTTATTAATTGGAGAATTCTATGGAAGTTGGTCTTACTCTTGGTAATATTAACATAAAAGTTCTAAAATATCTTGATTACATTGTCATATTGGCCGATGATGCATGTAAACTACAGCGTATAATTAACAATCTCCTACCTAGTTATCAACTTAGAGAAATCTACAGTCTTGATTGTCCAACACGGAAATGGTGCGAGAAATATGTAGTAGTGATTTACATAGAGATTTACAAAGTATTCTTACTTGGCTATTACATTAACACCAAAACTCGCATTAACTTCCAATTTTAAGAAAAGATTATATTCTACTAAAATCACGATAAATTGATTGATTGAAAGTTGAGGTTGATACCCCTTACAGGGGCTCTGGATCGTAGATCTTAAAAGGCCCATTGTTCAGGCTCGTGCACGAGTTGTGAGCCAAGGAATCTGTAACGCTTTCTCGAGAGAGCTGGACAGTGATAAAGGAAGTGAGCCACTGTCTCGGGTTCCTCACCGCATCCTCTACATATAGGACTAGCAACAAGCCCTATCCTGTGTAGGTGACCTCTGAGTAGAGAGTGCCCAGTGAGAATCAACATCAGGGTTGTCAGGGTTGGCTTGTTTAAGCCCCGTAGGTTTTTTGTTTCTTTTGGGTTAGGTCTGCCTCACAGCACCTTTGTAGTTCTACCTGAAGGATCATCTAACCAAAGGCGACTGTGTTGGCGGTCGGCCCTGGCCGAGATATTATAAGTAAGGTGATTTGGTGCGATCCCAATTGTGGAGGTAGATGCCTCTTAGGTTGCACCAAGACGAGAAAGTTCGTCCGCCTTTTCATTTCCGTTAATGTCGCTATGACCTAGCACCAAAAGTACCAGTACCCTGTTGTTCCGAGAAAGGGAATTTACGGTGGTTTTACATTCCAACACAAGATTACAGTTTGTAAAGGGGTTTGACAAGGCCTTGACAGCTGTTTGGCTGTCTGAGCAGTGTCCTCAGTGCCGGAGTTAAGGAGATGCTTTCCCACTTCAAGGAAGGCCTTGATTTCCGCCTGGAAAACCGTGATATGGCTTTAAAGGTGTATGGCAATATCCCCATGAGTCTCCTATGAGGGTTTGTTAATGGGTGAAACACGGAATGTGATTCCCATTCTGCCCTATCTGGAAAAGTCACGATTAATTTGACGTCGAAAAATATTATTAGAAAAAAACGAAATTACACTGTCTAACAAAATCGCTCTGTTTAACTCTGTTGTGGAACTCAAGTGTGAGGGTTCTACAAAGCGTAAAATTACTGAGATTTTTTGTCAAGAAATTGCTTCGGATATCACAAAATATACAGCTAATTAAATATTAGATCCTGAGTTTAGTTTGTTTCGTATTTATACATACACGTTGGAGTACCACGTTGATTAGGTACATGTTGAAGATCTTATTGCGCCTCACTCTAGATAGACTTCCGTATCAATTAGTCTGAGTTGCTGTTGACGGTTCTAAGCATGTTTTAAAAAAAGTCTATCTAATATTTAATCTTTTTTGTAAGATTTAATTTTTTTTTATCTTTTTGTTGTATGTTGCATTGCATGTCATTCCATCCGGTGTTTGATACTATCACCGACTAAGTGATGAAAAGCATGTACTGTTGGCCATTTATTTATTAAACGTTTCACTACAGCGAGCTTGTGTTAACCTGATTTTGATAGTAAAAATAGTCAAAACTATGTATTTTGGTACAAGTCTTGGCAGGAACTAGCTAGTTCTCATAATGTTGAGCTAAATTGATTAGAACAGTTATGCTGGTATAACAGCATACGAAATATGTTGACTGATCTTTTGGAAAAGGAAGAATACAAAATAAAACAAAGGACTATTGATAAAGCAAGTGGTCAGCAACATTTCGTTTCTACTGTAAATGAGGCTTAACAGTTAAAAACAGTTACAAACTCTTCTTACTAAATACTTTTGCATTGATCAGGGTTACAACTTATTGCGCATGAACTAGGGCATCAAAATCTGTCCACACAAATATAAACAATAAAGACTGCAAACTTTAATCATTTCCAAAAATATAACAATTCTTATCGTTTTGATATAAACAAATCTAAGAGAAAATTATTAAATTTAATTCTCGGTAGGTTTTAATCGAGATGACAATGTTACAACTAAAAAACAAAACAAAAACTGTATAAAATACTTCCTCTCAATACAGTTTAATTTTATCATGGTCATGGTTGCATTAAGAACACAAACGTAGTATTTAAACTTAAGAACGTTTCTCTTTAATCCCTTAAAAGTAGAGTGTAAATTAAGTTAAATAAAATAGTAACAAAGGAAATCATCTACATGATAATAATATCAGAGCAATTTAATGGTAAGTGTTTAAATATATAAATTCTCTCATTAAAACACTTTTAGTACCACTCGGCCGTATTAACATTCATCTGAAATGTTTTTATTTATCTCCTAAACAGCTAAGATTCATAAGACCTTCGTTTCAGTGTGTATATATTAAAGATAAAAGTTTGAATTATATTTTCAAATAAATACTTTTTCCAACAATGTCCTCCCCTCATCGGAACTGAGGTGGTTTTTGCATTTATTGAAATTTTATTTAATACATAATATTTTGAAAAATACTTATAATTGGTATTTATCGTGAATTTTACATTTATTTACAATTTGAGTGGGAGTAGAATATTCTTTAAGTGGTTCCATAAATTTTCTTAATATAATGTTTATCGTTATAAAAATGATTACATAGTTTTTTTCTAGATTTTTTTTTTTCATCTACAGGGAGTAATTTTGGACCCATTTTCTCAAAACCATTTTCAAATCAATCAAATTTGGTTATTCGGTTCTTCCATGCACAATAGGTACATAACGTATGTAAATAATTACAATAATTGAAATGAATATAGTATTAGTTTTTTTTCGAGCTCTAGAGATTCAGTTTTACGTTTAATATTGTTTGTTTTGAAATAGAAAAATAAACGTAGAGTTTTTTTCTACAATAAATTGAGTCTTTTAACTGCTGCTACTACATTTAGACTAGTTAGTACTATATATTTTTTTTTTATTATTATTTATTATTTTTAGTGAAATTAATAAGAATTGTCTTTTGTTGTAAGAGTTTGAGCTATCTATGAAATAGTTTTTTCCTAATTGCTTTGTTTTGGAAATATTGATTTTTTTTTTAAATTTTTATAACAAATATTATACAGAAATTATTATATTTTGTAGATTACCACGTATTTCGTTGTATATAATTTGATCAAAATGGATTAATATAAAGAATGTTCTTGTACATAACGAATGAATGCAACTATTTTATTTGTGTAGTATGTTGAATTTATTTTTTAATGTAGAAACCGTGCATGATGAAGTTAATATGAAAAACGTATGCAGAAAATTATATGTATTTTAGCCACGCTATATATGGTACTTGAGGATTGGTGAATGAATTGAGAACTAACTTCAAGCTCAAATCCAATTGTTTTTAAAACAAATCCCATGTACAATTAAGATTTATGAATCTTTATATTTAGTTTTGACAATTAATAATCAATAAAAATAAAAATATAATTCATATAATATATGTAGATATATAAAAAAAATAGATAAAATAAACAAGAATAAAAGATAAATTAAGATAAAATATGATAATACAGAAAATAAAATGTTTAAAGATAAATTACTAGAAATTAAAATATGATTCTGTTTACAGAGGATCGGGTATGATCTATGATTTTTAAAAACTTAATCCGTCTTCTTTAAATATGGCGATTAAGTACCTTTTACGTCCTAACTATGTTTCGGTTTATAAGTTCATCTCCATCCTATTATATTTAATAAATTAATTTTTTGAATATTAAGCTATTTTACAAAATGAAAACAAAAAATGTTCACTTTATATTATTATTAACTAGAGCTTGAAATACGATGGGCGAACCTGAGCACTTGCAGGTATAAACCAATTTTTTCTATGGGCTTAAGACGAATTTCTCTGACTTTTTCTTGGGGCTCGGAAGAAAACAATACAGAACTGTGGTTGACATTATCACCGGCCACAGCTCGCTTCACACTCATCTAACAAGGATGGGAGTTGTTGACAGCCATGAGTGTATATCCTGCCTGGAAGTAGAGCCTAAGACAACCGAATACTATTTGTGTGCATGTCCGGCCCTTGCCCGGAGCAGGCTGGATACGCTAAGGTCTGCCCTAATATCTGTGGATGAACTGAAAAATCTACCGGATGCGCTTCATTAAGAGGACAGGAAGGTTTTGGTGAAAGAGTCTCTAGCAGAATAGCACAATGGGCCGCCCTGGGCCCCTATTCTGCATTCTCACTCACTCACTTACCCGTTTCCACGTGTTTCTTTATTCTAGAACCCAAGTGAGATTGTTAAGTAAGGTATTCAGCAAGTTTAGCCTTTGGGAAGGTAAGGAACCAAGCTGTAAAATACTAGAAGACTACTTTCCTGTGTGGATAGTAGTTTAGGCTCTATAGCAAATATAAAGTCACATCAAAAATATTCACCACGAAAGTGGTGGATTACTTTATTTAACAGTGTACATCTCATTCCATTTGTTTTCTAGAATACCTAAATGGTGGGTGAGTGTGATCGGAGTGAGTGACTTCTCTCATACAGTCATAAGTGAGTGAGAATGCTAAACAGGGTCCCTGCCCTCCCCGTGCTTGGGATATTTCGTCACCCTGCCTATAAAAAAAATAAATAAATAAAAAAAACATTTGTTCATAATTTAAGAAGTTAAAAAAGGCTTAAATAATCGCGAATAAATAAAAATTAATTAAATTCCACAATCTGCGATTCCGCTTTGATACAGGTTTGAAGTCTGTGAGCTGTCCACTGTAATCCTTAATTCTATTCTATTCCGTTTGAATGAAAGCATTTAAAGCTGTGTGATGAGAATATTTAAGATACTTCCCCACCCCCTGGTCTTATGAGTAATCCAATGGATTCAAACCAGTTCTCAGGAGCATTCAAATTGGGAAAATGATCTTTTGTCCATTGAATATTTTTTAGCGTATAGTGTGAGGAGGCCTCTATCTAAGCCCTAAGTGCTGTTGAAAGATTTGTTGTCTATTTCTAAAATGGTGCTCACGACTTTACTTAATAATTTTTCACATTCATGCGGAGCCATTAAAAACTCTTGAAAACCATACTGTACGTGTATAGCAGTCATTATTGGATTTCAATAAATGGATTCTTTGCTTCTAATAGGGGTTCTTCTTCAGCTTTTTGATGACTGCAACGAGAGTTCTGCCTCAGTGTAACTGATGCGGATTCAATTTAGGAGTTACAGCGTTGTTTGTATCTCTCGGACGATCCATTAGTCCAGCAATCTGCTTGAAAAGCGTCTCGTATAAATAAAGTGTTCAGATTACATAAAAAATAAGTTAAATCGCATTATTACCTAATCGTTTTATCAGAAAGTCTATGAAGGAAATGTACGAGATCCAATCACTAATTTTAAGGAATTGACATTAAATTGATTGACGCATGACTTAACACCGATATTTAGAAGTTCAATCTTTATTTCGGAAAGCCATGATTTGTTATGGTCGCATATTGAGCTTTTCTGTGTCAAATCAAAATCCTCTTCTATCTCATTTCCTCTCCTATCTCCTTTCGCTGCCACCCTATTAACAACTAACTCCAAAGGAGAATAAAACTCAGTATGGCTGATATGGGGCATCATCCATAAAGAAACCGATGACAGCAAAACCGAAAGTTTCAAAAAAGACCAAGGGATAACTGTCAACAAGAGGATAAGAGATGATATAAAACTAAATTGATGGCTATAGATGCGCCCCAAGTACCAAAGAGGAGCATAAGTGGTAAAAAGACTTGAATTTTCTGCATAATACTACCATCCGACAATAGCCGAGAGGATCTTATCCTATTCAAAGGACACGCAGAGCGATAGACAGAGGGAGAGAAAGAGAAAAGAGAGAGAGAGAGAAAAAAGAAAGCATATGCCGTGAAAATGTTGGTCAAGGTGTGGAAGAAAAAAAGGGATAAGTACAAGGGATTGTTGTAATCTGGGCGTTATTAATAGTTTTTATAATTTTTTACCTGCCTGTCATGGCTTTTTTTTCATGAGTTATAATAATAAAAAAAGGACTAGGCCATTCTGGACTTAGGCTAGTCAACAATTTAATTGACAAGTTTGTCTTACATCTTTATCTTACTGAAAATTGGTAATCAGTACATCGAATTTATGGTACGATCCCCAATGTTAATTTATGGCAAGATTATAACATTCCCGCAGAAATAATCAGCAGGTACCTACATATATATAAAAAAGGTTTGAAGAAACTAACTAAACACCAAAACCGTCATGTGCTCAATAGCCACGTATATGAAATTTTTCATTACACTAATCACTGTTGGGAGTATTAATACTTTTGAATAAACTTTGTTTAAGCTCTTTAATTTTGGGTAAACATTTTTTTTACCACTATTCTGCTCAGTTCTGAGATCTAATTTTATGTCCTATGACGTAATACAAACAAACTACGTGGATTCATGGACCACACAATTACTGAATTTTATGCTAATAGAGCTATTCCCTTTCGTTTTAATTCTTCAATTACAGCTATGGAGCATCTAACTATAGATATCCACGTAGATAGAGGACACAGTATGAGCACAGTACAACAGGTTAGATAAATGGCATAATCATTTCTTCCCGCATCCTTACCGTTCCTTCGAATTACTTTTTTTACGGAACATGAAACATTTTTATTATATCGTGGGTTTTAGTTCTTACCTAGCTAGCAAAGTATTAGATTAGATTTGTGAAGGGATGCGCGTGCACTAGCCTCATATTTACTGTGATTTGAAAGATCGATTGTCAGTCCTCTTTCTAGGTTAAGACTGTTATGAAGTCTAGAACCATTCCGGGACTGAGATTCCACGCATAGTTTGGTGGAAGAAAAGCATGTTCGCAGTCCAGTATTCTCCGCCTGGCTAATGCTTCGTAATTACAGAGTAAGTACTCTGAAGTTTCATGGCAGAAGCGGCAGGATTAATTGTCAGCCATGAGTTAAGTCCATCTTATTTAGGTGATACCACAAGGGGCAGTGGCCTGAGAAGAGTTAGCTCTGTGATTATTTTAAGCTCTGTTCTCCTGAGGAGTAGGAATTATTTTGTTTTTCTGCCAGAGGTGTCGATAAAACTTTTTGCCTGACAATGTCCTTGTAGCCTTTCCCAATACAGAGATTCCTGTTTATTCTCCCGGTTATTTATGGTAGCTCTGGGGTAACATATTGAAATGACTAAAAATGGATCTGGTCAAAAGGGTCATTCTTACTACAAGTTTATCTGAACACATTCGGAATTCGTAGAGAATAATAATAATTTCCTTCAAGCTGTGTAAATAGGTTTAATGACGTCCACGCCATCTATTTCTCAATAATCATAATTAATTTTAATTTCACCTGATATTTCATTTCCAAATTAATATTAAGATGGTGTATAAGACAGAATTCATTATCATTATCATAATTTATTTTCTATATATGAAACTACATAGTAGTGAATTTTAGCGAAATACTTTACAGGCAGATAAATTGTGAAATGTCTGAAAATATTTTCAATTCAAAATCGGCATTAAATGCAATTATCTCAAGGTCATTAAGGTTTGGTATCTACAAGTGTTTTGTGGTAGTATTCTCACCCCGAAAACTTTAATATAAATATTATGCTCACCTCCTAGATACATCGTAAAAGTTTATTATAAATTTCCATAATTCTGTATAATTAATTATTTTCATATAATAAAATAACAAAAATTGTTGTTACGTTTTTTAAGGAATATTAACCCATCTCACTAGCACGGTCAACCTTAAAGTTGAAAAAACGAGTTCGATAAGATTTTATATATTCCTGATTCAACATAGTGCATTCAATATTAATGTACAATAAAATTAGGTTAATAATAGTAACCATTTCATGAAAATTGATTTTAGTTTCAAACGAAACCATAAAATATAAGAAATTGGACACATCCAATTATTTATTTAAATACGTTTTAACAAACAATAGTATAAAATATATACAAAAAGAGAAGCTCATTGCCAGTATAATAGTGAGATAACATTACTTAAATTCTGATTGTAATTAATCTTGTATGTATGTGTTTTTGTTTCCATTTTATTTTTATAATTTGGTCTTTTATTTTATTTTGTATTTTTTTTCCTTTCAAAATTTACTCATCGTCAAAATTGAATCAACAATAATCGAAAAGTTTTCATGCAGAGTTTTCAAATGGGTTTGTAGGAAGGAAAATAGTAGTATTTTACTATGTATGTTGTTAGTTAGTTAGTTTCATAAATTCCTTTATTTAGACATAGTATTATTTATTTTTCTTTTCTTTTTTTTATCAAAACTGGATTGTCATGTGCTAAATTTCTCGAAATCTATTCCAAAGCTTATGAGAAAGTTAAGATGAATTTCGTAAGTTTTACAGAAAATATTTAAAATATTCCGTCTTACCTACATATGTTAGGTTCTATAACTTTTATGTTTAAAAGAAAATTTCGATTAAGAAAATTTAAAATGTTATTTAATAATTAATTAATCCTAAGAATTTCATCGTCCGACACAAATTTAGGGGCACAAAAATTTGCAAACGGTCGATAAAATTACTTATATTAGCAAAAGACTTTTATTTTTTTTTAATTTTATAGAATTTCGCTTTAAGATACATTTTATGTAAATTATGTTTGAATTTTACTTGAATCTTAAAAAATTTGTTTAAATTTAAATTTTTAACTAAATTAGTAATTGACTTTGACTTTTTTTTTCTTAAATGCTAAAAATATTCATGAAGGAAATTGAAGCTTTTTTTTTATGCTTTAGTTTTTCTTTTTTAATTAAGTAAATTATGTACTCTTACACCTAACTTTAATATTTACAGTGGAGTCGTAGAAAAATATATTATTACTAAATGTAACTGTGTTTTTGGTATCACCATTTATGAGTAGTATTTATTTACACCTACTAGCTAGTAAGTATTTATAAATTTCATAAACAATTAATAATAGTAAGGTCACAGTTGTTTTTGATAGATAGAAATAGGTTTTTTTTTTGTAATATGCAATGAGATTCAGATTTAATTCGATTTTCAATTAAGATTGCTTGGAAAGTTTTCATGTGGAAAAACTAATGTTTTATTTTTTACTCTTAATACTAATAAAATGTTTCTTCTAAATTATGATTTCAAATAGTGTGAATATAAAGGATCAATATATAGAAGTGGATGGGGCTTTTTATGATTATTATTGAAGAAAAACTAAATTTATTAGCCTCTGATATAAAGGTCGTACTGAAATATATTGTGGGGTGGAAAAAAGTCTTTGATGGATATTCTATGATATACCAGACCAGTGTTAATATGGAAATGGAGAGGATCTGGGGATTTTGGAAAATGTATGTGACAGCCTATGGAATTAGGCTATCAAAATCATATTTTTGTACAAAAATAGGTACAGCCTTTGAAAATACATGTATTGTGAAATTAAATGCACCTATAGTGCGAGAGGATTGGGCAAACCTATTTAGATTAGAGCTTTTGACTTATCACAAACGAGGTTCTTTCTAATGTCATCGGTGATTTTTAAAAAGCAGTCAAAAAGATATACGCAGCGCGAAGGCAGACTATCACTAGGATTTAAGAAAGTAAGTGAAGTATACTGATGGTTCCAATAACTCCGTTGAAAGTGAATGCAATTTTTGCAATGGGAGGGAATAACAAGCGAATATTTTATCTAGGGTGACTATATTCGGCAGGTTATTAATGAGTGAACCATGGTGGTGTAAAGTAGTGCTCTCTATTATATGTATGTGGAACCATAAATTTCGTGAATGGAATAATGACTTGTGTAGATTCATAGACTGCAAGAATATATTTGTGACTATAGTTTCTACAAAATTTTGTATTTGGTAATAGGATCGAATGGATAACAAAGATTTATTATATTAAAAACCCGTTTTATAATTGGATTGATCAACCTGTAACCATATTCTCTTAATGTAGTGATAGAAGAATAGAACGGAAAAAAAACATTACAAAGTGGAAAATAACTTTCTCCATTTGTAAAAGTAAGAATGAATTTGCGTAATAATTTATGATTTGAACAAAGTAAACCCATTGAACGGCACGCAATGAATAAAATATAAACCTTGCTATTATTCTATGTATATAAAAAAAATTAATATAAAATAAGAACAAGGGCTGCTTTTGTTACATCGCCAGTAAACGATAAATTGAAGAAAACACCGGAGAAGGGGATTTCTACGAGGAGCCTCATATGGAAATCGCCATACACCATGAAAGTCATTCAGGGTTTTCCAGGCGGAATTCAAGGCCATCCTTTAGGTAGGAACTGAGAATTAAGATATTACCATCTGCTTGGACAGCCAAGCAGCTGTGAAGGCTTTGTATAAATCTTTTAAAACCTCCAAACTGGTATATTTGGTATTAGAGTGTAAAACCACCCTCAATGCCCTTTCTCGGAATAACAGGGTACTTGTTCTTTGGGTGCCAGGTCACAACGATTGCTTGCTTGTCTTTTTGCAGCCACGTAGGTATTCTCCTCCACAATCGGGATTGCACAAAACACTTTGCCTCTAATATTTCGGTTTGGGCCGACCGTCTACACAGTCGTCTTTGATTACATGACCCTTCGCGTAAAACTACAAAAGAACTGTGGAGTAATCCTAACCCAAATCTATCGAATAAATTATTGGGACTAAACAAGCCAATCCTGAGAACTTTTCTCAGGGGTCACCTACACAGGATGGGTTTTGTTGACGATCCTGTATGCAGGGGATGCGGAGAGGAATCCGAAACGACGACTCACTTTCTTTGTCACTGTCCGGCCCAGGAAAGCGTTACAGATTCCTTGGCTCATACTTCCTGGACGAACTGCATGAAGGAGGGTTGGGAGCAAATATTGAGCTTTGTAAGAGCGTTCGGTTGTGACCTATGTGAGCAATTTCTCATTAGTCTGGAGGGTGAACAATAGGCCTATTTGTGGTCTACATTTCGGGGGCTCCGTTGGGGCATCAACCTCTCTTCAATCCATCCATCTAACCAAACTATAAATTAATATTCTATTCCTAGTCGCAAAAATCTTTTCCTGAATTTATTAGCCAAGTACCTAGCAACGATCGGGCTGCTTTAATCTTCGTTTTCTCAAAAAACTTCTAACAGAAAGAATACGCATCTCGTATATTGAATAGTTTTATATGGTGGGTCGTTCCTTTACGACCCACTCTCACAAATTGTATGAAAACTCTCTGTTTGTTAACAATCCGCCACACACCGGTGGTGATATTACGACCCGATTTCACAAATTTTACGAAAAATCTGCTTTGAATGACGGCCCGCCGCCAGTCACCAGAGCCTGCCATGCATTGCATTGCGTGTTCTCTTTGCTTCTTTTATCTCTTCTCTAAGAAACCGGTTTCGTCAAGAATACTTTGTTTGAGAGAATTTTCATTTACATTACATTGCATTGCAGCAAAACAGGGGGAGAATAGTAAGATGAGCGGATGGGATAGGAATTGGTGGGCGACAAGCAGCATTCAGTAAATCTCATCGAAGGGCTCATTGGATGTCATGAAACTGATCCCTATATACTAAATCAGCAATAAATATATATTCATTCTTGTCATCACCGTGTCAGATGATATTTCTATTAGGAAAATTTGAATTGGTTTTTGCTGATTTATCGGATTTTAGGTTACATTTTTAAGTCATTGATTTTAAATTAATTTTTTGATTTGTTCTTCCGCGGAAAGACTGTTGCCCATATGCTGAACAAGGCGTTATGCCCAAATCGTTACGCTTTAGCGCCTCAGAGTTTGATTACAACCGGAGTTTGAATTCGAAAAATTATATGAGATCAATCGTAAAATCAGATTCTCATTTATGAACTCATCATGACACTCATTGACATGCTCATTAATACCCTCATCGTAACACTCATTGACATGCTCATTAATAAGCTCATCGTGACACTCATTATGTACTCATCGAAGTGTTCATCTAATATTGTAAAATGCACAAATGAGAAGCAGAGTATTCATTTCTATATAAGTGAAAGAGATGCAATATCTCATGCACACTATCTGTGAATAAAGTAAATAAATAATTATTTTCCCGGTTTTGATTCAAGGACGAATAAATTTCATCAGAACGTTCCTTTGATGAGCTCATCATGATTTGTCTACCAGGAATTTGATTGATACTAGTTTTTCACACATAATCAATCATCATCAATCATGTTACCAATTTCAGTGCCAATGACATTTTTTTCGGCAAACTAATTGTACAGGAACGGTTTACAATCGATGTCAAAGCATTTTTTGATTAAATCCAACTTTCAAGTTATTATTGAATCCTGTTAAAATATTAGAAAAAATCTTAGGGTTGAGATATTACATGCATACATAATAGTATAAATTAAAATTGTATATTCTAATCCTCTGATAGGTAAATATGAACCTAGGCAATTTTTTTTATGTCGATGCTTTCAGAAGCATTGATACATCCGTTTAAAATAGGTCAATTATCAGTTATCTGGTCTGGGATTGATAGGAAATATGAAATGAAAATCTGGATAGTTTATGCAAAAATAAGATTCTTTTTTTTTATCAATTCAATAACACACTCTCTAAGTGAGAGCATGCTATATTCAGATGAAATATGTTAAGAATTTCAGTTAAGTATGATTACCCTTACCCTTACTATTCAAGAGAGTAATTAATGATGTTCACTAGTAATAATTATTGCGAATAAAAATTTAACAAAAGAAAAAAAAATACACATGCACATAAATAATTATATAAACAATCACGTGATATGTATTATCTTCTTTTGAAAATAAATATATAATATACATATAAATTTTATCAGTCGTCAAAATATGGGCAGAGATTTGTTCCCATTCCAATACACATTACTTTTACACCATTTACTTTTTAGATTTATTTTTTATTTTAACTATTTATTATTATTATTATTATTAGTTGCTCTGCATGAATTTGCTTCGATTAAGGTTTTAAAATTTTATATTAAATACTATTTACAAAAATATGTATATAGTCCCATCAAATTGGTGCTGTTATGTTTCATAAGAAATACATGAATAGTTTTTGTAGTGGTTTTTGTTTTTTTTTTGTTTTTTTTTTGTTTTAGTTTCTCAATTTGTATTATATTTTACTATAATTACCGATTATTATTTTAATGGAGATACAATTAGTAAATGTTCATAAATTTATTCGGCCTCTCTTTTCTGTATTAAAAACAAAATATTCGGGTTGATTTAAATAGTATATTATTGCAAAGATATTAAATTAGTTAGTAATAAGTAAGTCGCTAAATTTACAAAGTGCCTACATAAGTTCATTGTTCTAATATTAATTAATATTCAAAGATAATCTTTTTTTATAGCCTATAAAACTTTATACAATTTTTTTCTTTTTTACAAAGAGAATCACATGAGAATTAACTAATTAACGAATTATGCAAATAAGTATTTAGGAACAGATTGTTCCTCCTAATCTGATGCACAATTACTCTTAAGTTTTTCAATAAAATACAAATTGCAAATATTTCACTATAGGACAGTGTTTATACTTTTTTTTTTGTATGGAACTAATGTTTTATTTTTTTTTTTAATATTATCATCATTACTATTATTACTTATAGTTATAGTACTATATTTGAATTTTTTTATAAATTATGTCAACAATAAAAATTTACTGGAAATTATTAGGAAAGCATATGAGGTTATATCTCATATGATTGCTTGACAATCCATCCTTAAAAATCTCTCTTGACCTATTGTTTTTTTTTTTTGAATAAAAATGGAATGTAATCATGTAAATTTGAGTATTTAGCATGTGTAGCATGTGTCAAAAAGAAAATAATTTAAAATCAAATTAGATTAAAAATAATCGAATTTTATCAAATAATGTTATTTTAATTCTTACTTTCTAAGTATGCAGCTAAATCATGAGCATCAGCGTTAAATGCTAGCATCATTGGAGTGTAACCATCATGATCTCGTAGTGCTAAGCTAGCACCAGCTGCAACTAGCATAACGCTTATTTCACGACGTTTATTTGATGCGGCTACATGCAAAGCAGTTTGTCCTCTATAAATAAAAATAAAAATATATATATATATAATATAAATAATTTAATTTAATAATGATTGTTATTTATACTTGATATTGTCGACCATGTTTATAATAGAGCTGGGCGCACATGCTATTAAATATTTAACAATGTCCTTGTGATTATATTTGCTACCGTAGTGAAGGGCTGTCTGTCCGTATGCATCTATTGAAAGTAATGAGTATCCTTGTTCATGAAGAGCTCGCATCTGAAATATTGAAAGGATTCATATATTATTATTTTCAATTGGAGAAATGTAGGAATGAATGTATAGTATATAGGAAGGAATTTATTTTTATTTTTGTTCTTTTACCATTGAAATATCTCCAGTTTTAGCAGCTAATAGTACGGCATCGGAAGTTTTTTCCAAGAGATTACTAAAATTAAAGATTAAGGAGGTGCATTCATATGTATATAATTTTTTTCATAATATTAGTTTTAAATAAAATGTAATAAATATGCAGAATAAAAGTGCAAAATATATGCATAGAGAAGAAAAATATTCGCATTAATAAAATTCTAAAAATAAAAAAAATCATTGCAAGTAATTTGACCATGAGGAATAATATTTTCTAAATTTATTTTGTGTCTTTAAAATGGTTAAAGTGAGACATGCCAGAATGGATGAAAAAAAAAACTTATCGATAAATCTGATCCTCAACCACACAAATTGAATATGTGTGCTAGAGTGTGTATTAGGTATGTGTCTAGACACTGCGCTTTTTATTAGAGGCCATTGGTATTATAAAATGCGTATATATTAGAAGCGTATCATTTGAAAGCCTTTAACATTGCCCACTATGGGGAAACTAACAAGTCTTATATTTGAGAATGTATGATTAATAAAGCACACTTCTGGTGACAATAATTCTAACGACTCTTACGACTACTTTTATTTTCCTAAAAGTAAGCACTTTGACCTATAAAGAAGAGAATGAAGAATTATCGCCACCATAAGCGTGGTTTATTCAGTACAAAGATTTAAACATGAAACGACCTTGATTCTTGATACGGCGCAATGCCAAAATGCTTTGAAATGACACGTTTCTTATACATAAGCAAGTAAAGAAAAGTCTTACCGCCATGGCCTGTAATAAAGAAGTCAAGTGATCTACATATTTACTGCATGCAACAGTATGCTACACTGAAGCTAGCACCAGTATGCTGCGCCGTGTGACACACGGCGGATGTGTTGCTCGCTGTAGCAAAGAAAAAATTAGCATCTCCGTCACTTTCTCTTCTTTCTTATCGTTTTCGAATCCACCCCGTCAATTCGTTGCTCCTCTAATATAATGAAAACATACTTAGATCTTCCTGGAAAGAGGAAATAATAGCAAGCAAGGAATTCCTGCACAAAGGCAGGAGATAACGACACAGAATTTACTGCCGATCGAAAGATTTTTCTTGAGTAGGGTAACGCAGTAAACTTCGCACGAGCCCCCTATTGCGGGGGCAGAATTGTGGTTCTGCAAGATTTGGGAACAAGCTACGGCGATCTAGGACGTACGAAGATAGTACCTGTAGGATTTGACGTTCCGGACCGTGACCTGTGTAAAGAAAAGGGTCCAATATTTGTCAAATTCACTAATAATAATTTTTAGTATATTTGTTCGTCACCAGTTGAAAAGAAGTGTCAGTACATTAATTAAGGCCCTGTTGGGAGTTTTCAATAGTGAATTGTCTTGCTTCATAGTATTGTTAGATGACATCAGAGTATTCAAGTGAGAAATTGAACATATACCAATAATAATTATAATTACCTGTATATGGGTGAAGTCTTCGGATAGCTAATTATTTCATTAACAAAGATAAAAATTAGATAAAATTGGATGCAAAATACTAGGATTGCACACCGTCTTGACAAATAAATGGAAGTGCACACTTAAGATTGAAGTTAAATAAGTAAATATAATATCTATTTAGTTTTGTACTACAAGTTAAAGTCGTATGGCGTTAAGCCACGCCAAAGAACAATGCATATCTAAATTAGATTATACATTAATTCGTTATAGGTATATAGAATATTAGTAAATAAATAACCATATAATTCTTTTGTTTTCGAAAACAGAACAGATATTATATATACTCATCGGATACTGCAGCGCTTCATCATGCCGTGGAATTTCGATCGTGAGTACAATTAAAATATAGTTTATCTATGTGATATATATCTACATATTCCTTTGTTTGGTTGATATTCATATTCCTCTTATGGTATAATTAGCTGATTCTGACTTGAGGTTGCGTTGCGTTGCACTCGTTCCCTATACGGTGGAATATTCACGTTCAGCACTCATTTTAGTGATTAAGTTTGATTTAGATGTACAGTAAAAGATTAAAATTTAAAGAAGTTTTTATGGTGAAGTTTTCCTCTCTCTCTCACTACTTTCGAGGCTAGCTTTGGATATGAAGGTCGGGTAGCTAGAATTTCAGATCGTCAATTGGGACACTGAAAAATACTCTGACCTCAGTGTCATTGGGTCGATAGGGCAAGCAGAAAGAAGGCAGAACATCTGCGCCTTCACAGGAGGTAGTTAGTGGTAAGGGATGTAAAGGTCCCTTCTGGACCGGGTGTGCTGCGGTTTTTTTGTTTTGGCACGAACTTTTTTTGTATATGGCAGGTGACAGCGGCAGGTATTCGTGGAACCCCCACCACCCCACACTCTCCCGCCAAGAGCCCAGGCGAGCTAGTTGGGGTCGCCCTGCACTTCAACGCTGTCTACCGAGTGATCTGTCAGCTCATACTGGCAGTCTGGACTTTACGTCCAAGCCTGTCCCGAAAATATCAGAGAATCCAGCATGAGTTCTCCCACTTAATCTTTTCATAGCAAAACGAATGTAAACAGAAACATATGCTCTTCAAATATCATAGGATTACAGCAACAACATGTGTCCATTAACAGCAACAACATGTGATCAAACATTGTCAATATTTCACGGAAACAGAGCTGGGCAATACTTAAGTAAAAAAAGACTTCAGTAATACTTAAAGTACATTTTCATTACTTAAGACTTATTACTCAATACTTTTGAAATGCCCTTACTTAGTACTTGAACATAAGTACTTGCTTCTATTTACTTGAACTTAAGACTTAGTTGTGTATTTAAGTACCAACTCCTTTTTTGTTGTTGACTTTTAA
This sequence comes from Dioctria linearis, assembly GCA_963930735.1. Classification (NCBI taxonomy): domain Eukaryota; kingdom Metazoa; phylum Arthropoda; class Insecta; order Diptera; family Asilidae; genus Dioctria; species Dioctria linearis. Next base: position 17,387,769 of record OZ005742.1, on the reverse strand, counting down.
GGCACGCAAATAACTGTCAAAGCATGTGCCGCACTCACGCGTCAGGGCAGAATCTTAGACAAACTAATAACATACAAACAAGACTGGGCAAGTAGACCAAAAACTAGTAACGTCTCGCTCGAATATAAAATCGACGATGCCTCGACTTGATGCCATAACCACTGACATGTATAATATGGACTGACTACGTTCATAGAAATACACTGCAGAAAGTGGGCTCACTTCTATATTGCTGACTCTTTCGGTCTAAGCACCAAGTTCCAACTGAGAGAAAACTGAAAACAACAAATAAATTGTGAACTCGTCGAAATACATGTTTTTAAATTAATTATTTATGGTTAATACTGATTAAAAGTGTTTTAACAAAGACAATATATTCATTACATACGCAGTAGAAATTCTAAATGTTTTATTAAAATCACTTTCCGAGCTGCGTGCACACCTTTTCAACTTCCCGAAAATGATAATTTCAATGTTGGCACCGACTTAAGATTTCTTTTTGATACAAGCAGTGGTGCCAACGTGAAATAGAAAAGTAAGCAGTCCATATTATATACGTCAGTGGACATAACCAAGGGTAAGCAAGCAATGCCTCGCTCCAATATAAAATCGACGATGCCTCGACCTGATGTAGGGAAGGCCTGAGCTTTTTCTTAGAAATTTACTAGAAATTTTTACCTAAGAATTGTTATGCATTACTGGAGGCGACAATGGGTCCTTGGGCTGACCTGTAATAGTTTTTATGAGTTTATTTATTTATTGATATCTATTAACTGAACTCGATAAACTTCATTATATTACAGCCAGCGTACAAAGATTTTAAAAAAGTACTTTAAAAAGTACTTCAAAAAGTACTCAGTACTTACTCAGACTTAGTACTTAGTTACAAGTACTTTTCATACATGCGGTACTTGTACTTACGCTGAAGTACTCAGGCCTTCCGTACTTACACTTGTACTTAAGTTACATATGTTTTCTTTGGTACTTGCCCAGCTCTGCATGGAAATCGGTTTTCACAAAAGCGCGGGAACATTTTATGAGAGTAAAACGTGAAAACTTCGCCCCTTCTCATTTATTTACGAAAATGAAACATTTGCCATTCTGTTTCGTTGCATGCAATTTGCGCTTTCAAATTTTTTATCTTTATTTATAAAAGTTTTAAAGAGAGTTTGATTTTATTTGGATTTTTTTTCTTTTTTCCTTCCCTTTCTTGCCGTGTGCATTTTAAATGTAAAACACTCGGAAAGCTCGCCTGCTTCTTAACTTGTTGTTAAGTTAATTTTGGCCATGTTACCTACATATGTACATATATTAAATAACTTGAATTTTACGAGACTCTCGGGTGCGGTTCTTGTAGGACTCGAAAGTGTAAACTTTCGGAAAAATGGAAATGAATTTTCATTTCATTTCACATTGAGCTACTAGACCGCCCACACCAGTACCGTGAATATTAAGTGACAACAGTCATATGTAGTTGTTGTGTGTTGTTGATGAGAATTAAGCCGAAAGTCTATTTGGACTTTGAATGAAACAGAAGTTTTATGAGGTAGCCAAACTATACATAGTGAAAGTGTAATAACATGTAAAAGTAATTTTGACGTTTAAAAAAATCGACTAAAAATATATTAACAGTGAAATTGGGTAAAACCAATATTATAGCTTTTCATATGGATTTAATTTGCCCCTATCCGTTTCCCCCGTAGCTTCCGTAAGCAACCAGACCAGCATGTCAGGACGTCGAAATTTGCCAAGGGGGTAAAGAAACTCAAAGAAAATCAAGAAATCACAGCAAGATCTGCATACTAAAGTACATATATAAACTGCTAATCAAATTCCTGTCAGAAGTTAATTTAAGTTCGAAAATGGGACAAATTGGGTAACTCCTTCGAGGGGTTGCCATACAAAAATTTCGTTTTTCACTACTTGGACGCTGCCTGAGAACGCGTCGACATAGAGAGCTGAAATTTGGTACATGGTGTTTTTATACCAATAGTAAATAAAATTTAGAAAATGGACTAAATCGGGCAACCCGTTCTTGGCGTTGCCATATAAAAATTTAGGATTTTTATGTATGCCATGAAAGCGATCAGTACTAGACGGTTTTAATGTAGTGAACAATTTTTCAGAATGTGAAATCCTATGAAATTACTATCCGATCACCCATTTTAGAAATATATGCGAAAGGCCACTACAAAAATCATACTTGCACAGAGAGGTGACCATACAAAATTACATACCGGGTTTCATCGTGAGTATCATAAGAATTGGGTTTAGACCACTTCTAGCTTTCTAACTTGTTACAATCTGACATTAACTTATGCATTTTCCTGAAAATGTTTGTTTTGTTTTTAAACAGGTAGGTACTCGGCATTTACATTAATCTACTTTTGCATTCTATGAAAACATTTCTGTAACGAATTTTCCATTATTTTGGGTTTCGAATACAGCTAACTACTGTTTGTGGCGTTGAAATGCTTAAGTGAGTTATTTCTTGATTTTTGGTAATGTGAAAACTACCTGGGTGATGGTTCATTAATTTTATCTCATTTATTCTTTTTAACCTGCAACTGCTCTTGAAAAATGATTAGGCTCATCCCAATCCCCAAGAAGCATATAGTTCTACTGCGTCACGCCTCGCACTAATAAAATTTTGTAATCACAGTTTTTAATTAATTTTGGCTACTATCGCTACTGAGCAGATTCCGAATAGGCTAAATAGCTTCATCACCCAATGATTTCTCTCAACTAATTTTTCTTTTCTTTCAACGATGTCTTTAGTGTTTTATAAACATAAAGTAAAGGTACTCAATTGCCTTTTTAATATATGCCGTATGTCGATTCAGATCAATATTAAAATAATATATACTACTAATAATAATACGAAGTTGGTTGTGATTTCAGTGTTACTTACGTAACAAATGTTTATTTACTTATTGGACATGGAAAAAAAAACTACAAATTAGCCAGTTTCCTATCCGTTTCTTCGCAAATTCATTTCCATCCAAACATACTCGTACAATATACCGCCCAAAACGAAATATTCTTTTGATAACCATACAATACCGGGCGTTACAAGCTAAAAGAATAAATCTGGTGTCCCTGTTCTAAAACTATATACGTATAATATATTAAAATATTTGTTCTTAACCCTTAAAATGTGTATTCTTAATACTTAACTACCGACGCATAAATCTGTCACATTAACACAGGCAGTCCCAAGGATCGCGATTTAAATTTGCTGAAAAATTAGTAATATGAAGAAAATAATGAAATTTAAATGTGCTTTATTAGGAAATGGGAGCTAAAGGGTCATAATTAATTTAATTTGTTGTAACTTTTAGGCTTCAATTTAGGAACTTTTCATATAATACTATTATACCTTAAAGTTCATAAAAAGCATACCGATTTAAATAAAGCAGAGTAAAGGAAATAAAATAATAAAAAATATAGGATAAAACCAATAATTTCCTTGGATTAGGTACCATTCCACCTGAAATTCGAAAATCACATTAAAAATTGTCGGTTACAGGAAACCTGCAAGGTGTGCTCTGATCGCTTTTGTTCCATACATTTATATAGATTTCTATAGATTACAAAATCTGATATGTCATAATGAGACTATCAAAAATATTATAAAAAAAATACTTACTTAACAGCGGACGGATGAATTAAAATTAAATTTCTAGCAGTCCTGGGACTGCGCGTCTGCTCTTTAGTGTTAAACATAATTGTAGCCTATGTATCTTATTATATTCTATGAAGTTTTCACCCCCACCATAATAATTAAAGATAAAAGTACAAAAATATGAAAAGTTAGCCTCTATACGTGAAACATAAAATTAAAATCCAATCGACGTAAGCGAAAGCAGGTCTCGGTTATATAACCATGTTTTGTTGTTATTTTATATGTAAATTGAACTGAATCCAGTTTTTGTCCGCTGTGCTTCTGCTTATGGCAGACATGGGGTACCGATATCTAGATATTCATATATAGATGTTGACAATGCTGCAAGTATTACTAGTATTAGACGTCATTCGGACACTTGAGACAGATGTCATCAGATAGACTACGCACGCCGCTAAAGTTAGTTTATAGTTTCTTACATTTATATTTGTCTGGCGAGTTAATATCATAATAAAGTAATAAATATATGTTGTACAATAGTTTACTTATTTCGGTCACCCTAAATATACAACAATAGATATTCCGAATATCTAGATATCAAAGGACCTCTGACAGACATTAAAGGGTACATTGGGTGCGTTCACTGACACGATAGCGTCCTGTAGCGTTGTAATAGCGTTGTGTTGTGAACAAATGTCAAAAGAATTACTTTGACAGTTAGTCACTACAGTGGTGACTCTTGTGTAACCAAATTGCAGTGAACGCAAAAGAGAATAACGTAGTAAATCAAATATTTTTGACGTTTACAGAAAATAAGTAAATTTAAAGTAAACATGAACGTCAAATTGCAAATAGCGTTAATGTTGGAAGATGATCGTTTTTCGACATTACAAGGAAATAAAGTAATGCATTGAAATTGATTTATAATAAAAAAAACTTTTTCGCCCATCACATAGGCCATATTGGTCTCATCAACCAAAATTGATATATTTTCTGCTTCCATTTCCATATCAATGTCACTTTGACAACACAAATTTATTATCGCACAATTTTACTAAATAAGGGTAGTGAAATAATGCGCGCTACCTTTTACTCTTGGCCGTCTCAGTGAACGCGTGAGAAAGTAAAAGAAAGTGACTACCTGTTATTTTCTGTGTACAGTGAACGCACGATAGCGTTGTGCAGTGACTCGGTAGTGACATTATGTTACTATTTTGCTGTCGGTGAACACACCCATTGATGTGACAAACTGTACTTTGATATTTCAGCTCAGTTGACAGATTTTTAACCGTAAACAATTTGGAATTGGAAGTGAATATTAGCTTTAATTCAGACTAAACGGCAACAATTAATTGTAAATATACGGCAAATTCAAAACGTGATGCGAAAAAAATGCGTTATTTTGCAATGAGATTCTGGTAAAAGTGCAAAATGTATCGGCGGATGTGGTGTCTTAATTCACAATTTTGTGCGAAACGAAGAAAAGTGAGGTCATTATTATTCCCAGGAAGTGAATATTTTGGTCCTTTCGACCCCATGTTGACAACAAATCGTTGTTTCTTCTTCTTTTCCGGTTTCTTGAGAAAGCACAGGCACATTTTTGCTTAATTTGACACATTATCATATTCTTATTAACAACTAGATGGCGTTGCGCAAAGAAAGAAGTGCCGATAATCAATTTTTGAGGATATTGGTATCTAGTCTATACTCACTAATTTTTCTGGGTATATTGAGAGTATTTGATGTAAATATCTAGATATCGATACCCCATGTCTGTCTTATTCTCAAAGTACTCTCTATATTTATGTATAAGTATACGGCTATTAAAAATAATTACATTTTTTTATTAGTGGTATAATTTATTATTTATATACGAGCATAACCGTTCTTAGAACGGAATTCGCTCTTAAGTTTATAAAAAAAATTAAAAAAATTTAATTTTATTTTTAGGATTCCGTACAATAAAAGGAAAACACAGAATCGTTAAAACATAGCTCGTACGTCCATTTGTCTGTCTGTCACAAACGTTTTTCTCGAAATCTGTGTCGTAGGAATTTGAAATTTGTTAGGTCTTTGTGATGGGCACATATTCCGACAGTGATATAATTTTTTTTTTTTTTTATCTTTTTAATGGGCTCCCACAAAAAATTTAAGTAATAATTTTTTTTTGGTGAATTGGTTATAAAGATAGGGCCCAAAATTTGCGAAAAAATCCCGCCCTTGATCTTCTAGGATTCTAAGGCTAAAATGTTGATATAATCAGAATTACTAGCGATTGAGTTATAGATAACAGGATAACTGCAGCTGTTTTCATCAGTCTCATAATTCCTGGAAAAAAGTGATTTTGTATTAACTTATATGACAACTCTTATAAAATTACTTTAACGTCCGCCTGTTTGAAAATTATTCAGTTATCATAAGCAAATTTGGATTGTTCGTTGATAAAGTTTGTGTATGGAACCCTCATTGCGCCAGTTCGTCTCGCTTTCGACCGAATTATTATTTTTTATTTTATATATTTTTTTGTTATTTTTATTTATTTATTTTCTTATGTTTTTTAGTTGTTCTTTTACAAAATAACGCCTGCGCATTCGATCGCTTTACAGACAAGATCTAAGTTGTTCTTATATTTATTTTCCGACTTTTTTTTTACATGAATTAATTTCTCTTCCACATAAAATTTATTTTAACAATAAAAAAAAACATCATAGCAGTAATAAGATAAATATCTTAGCATACCCCACATTAAATTGACTTTTTTTTTATAGTAGCATGGTTTGAACAAAATTTGTTTATGTCGCCGTTTTGTACTGTTAATGTATCACGGTCTTTACATTTTACACCAACTATTTTTAATGATTATAAGGTGAAAAAAGATCCGTACTACATTTACATAGTTGAAGCTAAGTATAACAAATCAATAGAAATATAAGAAGGAAAAATTAAGAACCTTCATCAATTCAATTTAAATTATAATCGTAGATAGGTTTCCCGCCTGGGCTAAGTCCCTTCCTCCCAGAACAGTGTATTGTCCATCATAGTGTCAGTATTCATTTTATACGTAAAAAAACGTATACTCCTGCATACTTATGCAAAAATTAAAAAGAACCCAAATCTATAGTTACCTTTGTATTACTTATATTATAATTTTTGAATGATTTACAAATATTATACTTTTACTATATTCGATTCTTACACCATTCGAATTGTGAAAAGCACTAGTCCCTCTACTCACTGAAAAATCTTCAGCTTTAGTTTTATTATTACTAGCAAAAATGCAACCGTCAGCCTTTCGTAATAGTTATACCAACTTAATTAAGAGCTTTTGGGGATGGAAGTCTAATAGTACAGAAAAGTTCTAGTAAAAAAAAGTGAAACATTGCAACTATGTTCTAATATCTTAATAGAAGCTAACAATAGTGGTAAATACTTAGAGTAAAACTAGAAACTCAAACTACATTAAGTCAAATTCCAAAAATAAAAATAAGAAATAATTTTAGGTGAATATACCTGAATCCAAAGGCATCTTCAGATAAGCTGAATAATCTTTCTTGAAAGCTGCATGCAGATTTCGAGTGTTTTGATGTAAAAGAGAAAGTATTAGTAAAGTACGTGCAAAAAAAACAAGTAGTTTAAAAATTAACTACGAATTGCAAAAAACTTCTCCTTAATCTACAAGTGTTAAAAGTTTTACTATAACTACACTACAATACCTACATACAACATATCATAATATCTACACATACATATGTACACATACATACTTTTGTATCCATAATCTAAACTTTATACTCATTTGAAAATTTAAGTTTAAAATTATTATTATTATTTATTTATGCAAAATTACATATTAATGTATGTTTATACTTAGTTAGTTTTACTTTTTAGTACAAAATAAAAGGTAATAATTAAATAGAGCTGATAATAAAGTTTTTAAAGTTTTGTGTATATGAACATGCCTTCTAAAAAGTGAATATTAAGTGAACAAACTATTTTAATATTAAAACTTTTTCCATACGTTTTTTATTTTTACTTGTATTTTTTTTGTTCCTTTGTCATTAATTTACCTTTTAAGCTTTATTTCAGTGTTTCTAATCTCAGCTGCGAGCTTAGCCTCATTCCTGTGTCTAGATGGAATTACTTTTTATAAAGAAAATTATTATATAGATTTTGTTAAGTACAATAATAATAACAATAATTAATTAATTAAGTAATTAACATATTATTTTGATACACACATAAACTAAGTATTTAGGACATCAAAAGTAAAATAGAAAAGTAAAACATAGAAAACATCGAAATTTCAATTTTCAATATGTGTTTATAAAACTTTTTTTTTATAGTGAACGTTTAATAAAGTACAACGAAATGGCAACATTTAGGATCAGATTTTTTACTACCACACTCATGACCAAGTATACATATACATATGAAGTGAGTCTGTAAGCATCCGTATAACCATAAATTGTATAAAACATACATTTACGCATTTTACGTGGGGGGTTCTTTACTATTTTGAGATTCATATAGAATTTGAGAGCTTCATTATTTAAACACTATAGAAACACCCTCGTCGCGCCGGTACTTTTTAAATGCTTTTCAGAATTTTATATAATAGTGGAGCTCTTTTTACTCGAGTAGTTACTGCAGTAGTTATTGGCTGCTAATACATAGCCCGAGTTCTTAACTGAAATACTTAAAAGTGCTATGGCAGCCAAAATTACTGCTATACCTATTTGCAGATAATAATTGAAGTATATTTCTTCGATAAGATGTTATTACGTAAAAGCATTTCAAATTAATAAAAACTTAACGCTCGTACACACACAAATCCATATGTAATATAAATATTCTCAAAGTTTTTCTTTATATGAAACAAATAAATTAATAACAATAAATTCAGTCAAAATTACTACTAAACTCATAACGTTTTAGATCGGATGTTCCATAGGTATTGCACTTTTTTTTTTTAAGCGGCAGGGGATCAGGAGAAACCCATTCCAAGCACGGAGGCCATAGCGGCTCATTGTGCTGTCCTGCTAGAAGCCCATTCACCAAAACCTTCCTGTCTTCTTAATGAAGCGCATAAGGTCTTGGTGAGGAAGGTTTTCAGCTCATCTACAGATAGAAGGGCAGACCCTAGAGTATCCAGTCTACTTCAGGCGAAGGCCGGACACTCACACAAAAAGTGTTCGGTTGTCTCAGGCTCTCTCTCCAGGCAGGACAGACAGTCAGGGTTGTCAACAACTCCCATCCTTGTTAGATGAGCGTGAAGTGAGCTGTGGCCGGTGATCATGCCAATCACAGTTCTACATTGTTTCCTTCCGAGCCCCATCAGAAAATCGGAGATATTTCCATTATGCCCATCAAGAAACAGTTTTGTACACCTACAAGTACTCAGGTTCTCCCATCTCTACTGATGCTTCCTATGAACATCCGCTTTGATGAGAGACCCGATACTTGAAGTGGCAACACCTACGGCGACCTCCGGTCTGAGGAACGGGAAATCAGAGCCAGCCCTTTTATTCCCAATGATCCCCATGTCACCAGGAACCAGCAGAAGGGACACTTTGTTGTGAATAGGCACCTTATCCACTAACGACCTGCAATCACTTGGTAACATAGACGTTATCCGAGGGCCACTCAGAGCCATCAAGGTTGCCTTACTATCCGAAAGGATAGTAATGTCTAACTTTGCTGCTACTGAGATGGCGAAGACTTCAACCTGGAAGACAGTGGTGTGTCTTCCAAGTGAGTACTCCATTCCAAAGTCAAGCTCAGGAAAATAGACACCTGCCCCAGCTCCCTCATTAATGAGAGAGAGCCGTCGGTGAAAATTTTTAGAGCAGACCGGTGAAGGCTCGATAAGACACCTCCTTCAACCCACGATTCCTTTACAGAAAAGCTCACAGAGAAGCGACGCCCGAGCACATGTACCATCGCCTCCCGTGGCATACCGGCCAGATGGTTTTCCAAGTCCAGCAGATACGTCAGATAGCAATGAGAAGAACTAGTCCAGCCGTCCTCCCAACATCCCCATGAGCGCAATCTGTACACAGCCCATTTGGCATCTGCCTGAATGATAATATCCAGGGATGGCAGATTGAGTAGGACCTCAAGAGCCGCAGTAGCCGCAGATCGCATGGAGAGCTTTTGCAGTTTTAGTTCAGTTAAAAAAATTTATTCGACGGACATCAATTTCTGTTAGAATAGATATACTAGTGATCCACTGGTATCACAGTTATCTCAACTATGGTTTTGGATCACGTGTTCATCACTACCTCTCTATACTCATCAAAACATGTGGTAATTACTTTTAGAATTTTGCAGTTAGATTGTAGGGAGGTGAATTTGTAAATCTGAAATGGCATTATAAGTTAATACATAAAAATAGCATAAGTGCTCTTTTATGATCTGTTTCCAAGCAAACATTACGATTGGCTTAAGAATCGCTTTCTTATGATTTTTTATTGCCAGAACGAGCATTTTTATTACCGGCAATAATACAATTTATATTGTATATGTTTCATTTGACGGAGGTAAATGTTGGATCGCATATGAATAGTGTAAGCGAATCATTTAATGATCGCCATGGCGATATATATTCTTACGTTTACTCTTCAATCGCAGAGGAATTGCCATTTTATCGCATAAAAGCTTTTTTTGTTGCCAGAATTATATGTAACATATATGTCTATCGCTTCTGTTTAGTTTACTAATGGGGGTAAAAATGAAGCATCGCATATGATTCGTGTAAGTGATTCATTTTATGAACGTTATGGTGATAAATATTCTCATATTATGTATTTGGGTTTTTTTTTTTAAATTCAGTCGTTTGCAATAAATTTTTTCTTTAAGTCACTAAATCGCAAATTTATTTGGTTTTGGGAATTCTATGATTTATTATTTATATATATAATTTATATTTTATCGCAAATATTACTTTCAGTGCTTTTCTTCTCTACTATTTTTACTCTATCACATTTGAAGAAATATTATTTTCAAATGGAGAGTACCTACTTAAATATTTCCGTAACGGTAACATTTCTTTAAAAAATAGTTTACAGTTTACATACACCTCACTCTCATTACATCTGATACCAGCGATCTAGACAATAAGAATGCAATAATGTAGCAATAAGAAAGCGATTCGTAGGCAAATCGTAATGTTTTCCGGAATCTAATTGCCTTTTTTTCGTGGACAATCGCCAAAATATCGCCATGGAAATAAAAAGGCTGCACAATATTTATTGCCGTTTTTGTCGCCACAATCAGTACGTTTACATGAATACTTGAGTGTTTGACTTGAAATCAACTTGAAGCTCGTAGGGCGGTTGATTGAATTAATTCCAATTACTTGACTTGAATTTCTCTTGAATTTAATTTTCCAATTACCTAAGTTGAAATTTACGCGTTGAATGAGCCTTTTCATGATATTTTGATTACTTCAAGCATACTTCAAGTATACTTCAAGCATACTTCAAGCATATTTCAAGTAGTCAAGTAAACGTACTGAATGTTTGTTGGCTTATCACGCTTTCTGATCTCTCTATTTTCTAAGGTGTATCCATCGAAAGGAGAAAAGGCAAAATTAGCACGCATTTTGGTAGATATACCACGGACGGTGCGTCCAAGAAGATCGCTGCTGCATGCAGTCTGCTCCCTTTAACGTCAATGGCTTTCAGCTAATTGACGGTACAATCCACACTCAATCTTGATCTCATACTCATCGAGTTTCCTGACTATATGAACGTGCACTTGTTTTCCATTTCAAAGCATAAAATCGGCGTGCATCCAGTATTCCGTGGAGACTTTTTCATGTCTCCACCAATCTTATCTGCGCCCCAGTAGATTTTGGTTATCTTAGCTCACGCGCTGAGAAGCAATATGCTCGGTGGATATACTTCAAATACGAATCCAACTGATGCACGTGAAGGTTGCGTCCATTAACGTCCTCCTAGCACGAGGGTTGCGCGCTTGCAATATCAACTTGGCAACAAGTTCTCTTGTCCTAAAATGTAAAATTAGTTAGGGTTATTATATTCACAAATATCACTCAGTCGCATTCACCAGAAAATGATAATCTGTGGTGACATGAATAATTATAGTGCCTACTATGATAAGCAACAAAGGCTAATTTTATTAAGCCTGAAACGCAATTGGAGCTTTTCAGCCAGCTTTTTTCTAAAGCCGACTGTAAAAACTGAATTGAACAAAATTGACGTTTCTGACATTTGCAACTTTAACTTGTTTATGGTGAGAACTTTTATTCATGATGAGTGACATTAGGAAACGACAGAAATGCATCCGACTGATTTCAACAACTTTAGCGAACAACCATAGCCTCATAATATGTCATCTGTTATATGAAAGAGTCTTCGAGGAGGGAACTAAAGGACGTGACATGTAATGAAAAAAGCGTAGCAACTATCATTCTTCTTCTTGTTGTGTTGAGGTGCCAGAGGCGGCGTTAAAAATTGTTGATGCCTTAAATATCACAACAAATTAATGGCGCGAAAATTCAAGCACATTTCTTAGAAACTCCGCACAATCTTCCGCACCACCCAATGACATGTATATAAATGGACTGACTGATCTCCTGTTTCATGTGGCACCAGTTTTGATTTCAGATAGTATGCTCTCACTGACGATATATTTAAATTATTTGCGAATTTACTTATATATGCATGTCCGTGGGATTTACAGAATTTACCACAAAAGTATTTTAAAAGTATTTTCCTCAACACGGCTTGTTCTATCTAAATCTTCGAGCATATATAACTCCTTTTTATATTACTATCACTTAGTCCAATAGCCATTAACAATTTCCTATAAAAAGTAAATTATCCCTTTTGTAACCACGTCTCGGCGCCAGACACACTTCGCGGCTCTTTGTTTACGAAAAAGTGACAGTCAAACACCCCGCCAAAATCAAGATGGCGAAAATTTTTGGCTACGCTGCCATACATATACTCTACTATGGGATGTCGTCTCCTTTAGTTCTCTCCTTAAAGGAAAAAGTCAACCCGATACGTGACACAGCGATGAAGCTAACGAGATGTTTTAACTGTTATCCAAAGTAGCAAAGCTCGGTGGAGGTGTTGATATGAGATAGAGCTTGAATCGATATTACGTCACCAGTTGCTATAAAAAGACGAAGACGTAGATTTGGATTCGGACAGGTCCTTAGAATATGTTCGATGGATCAGCAAGATCAATAATATACTCTCCATGCGCAATTTCATTATTATATATTTCCTTTCTAACCTCTTAAATGAGTTCTTCCACTGTCTCTAGACCTAGCTGTAGATCGCTTTCTCGTTACCGTAAATAGTACATTCATGTAATTATATAAAATTCTTTAGATCCATTTGCAAGATAAAATTTACAAAGAAAATTTAATTCTATTTTATTATGTACAAACTCCATTTATTATTTTCTACTTTAAAAATTGACACTGGACAATTTATTGAAAGCTCAAAAGCAAAAAAAAAAAAACAGAAATTTTGAGCCACTCTACCGTGGTTGAAAGATTTCGTTGAATATTCGACTCGTGTATTTGAGTATGTACGCAGGGTTGAAAGATTGAGTTGAGAAGGGGTTCAAATATAGCTGAAGCGACAGTTAAACATAACAGCTTATATACATATATGGTGTTTTGTGTAATAGAGTTAAAAAAGTTGCTGACTTTGTTCAAGTCAACAAAATAAACTCATAATAAATATAACCTAATAAAATTTTCGAGTGAACAGCAAACGAAATAAGTCCCAGTTGTTAACTATCAGCTACTCAATTCAATCCACGATTATACGATACCATTTCAACTCGAGTGGGCACGCAAGCAAAGTGTGGTCGAGTCCAATTAACCCATTTTCAATTTGAACCATGTATACATGGAATTGAACCTGGATTGTCTTGGAAAACGCCATTAATCTTATTTGAGAGCAAAATGAAAGGCAGTTGTACATTTTTTACTCAAAGGGCAAGTATAGAAACTAATTAATGTAGTTGCAAAAATCGAACAAATATCAAACAAATTTTATATTTAAATTCTAAATTATTTTTGTATAAAGCAATTCAATCGGAGAAACTAAAAGCTACTAATACAACTAGAATTTGTTGTTTGTTATACATATATACTCTAAGTTGGAAAAGGTTTAAAAATAATAGCTTCAAAGATATTAGTTTAAAATTGATAGACAGTAAGACGACCTTTCTAAAATTTATTCCTAATAGCATTGCCAAGACTAAATTACAAAAATTCTATTATGTAAAGGAAGCAGAAAATTTCCGCTACCTTTGTCTGTACATCTCTGATTTTATTCTTAAATTAAAAAACGAAATGGATTGAAAAAACTATTTGATTGTATGAAGGTGGTTTAAATAGAATTTTGTAGCATTCGCAATTTTTTTAAATCAAGAGCAAATAAGTTTAACCCAAAAGCAAATAAATTTAAACCCAAGTACTATAGAAGATATTTTAATACAAAAGGTGTCAATTTAAATTCAAATGAAGCATTTCATTATTTATCTAAAGCATTTGATAGAATTAATATTTCTCTTCTTTTATGTAAACTTAGTATACTTGGCTTTCACTAATCTTTTTTTAAAATGGATTGAATCCTATCTGATTGATCGTAAACCCCTCTCTGGAGAGGGGTTAACGCTAATTCTGGCGTGCCTCAAGGTAGCCACTTAGGTCCTCTGCTCTTCTTGCTTTTTTATTAACGATATAGTCGAAAGTTTCAAATTTACTAAATGTTTGATGTTTGTTGATGACTTAAAATTTTATTTAAAAGTCAATTCCGCGGATGACTGCGCACTCCTACAACGTGTGATCTTAATAGTCTCCCTGATTGGTGTTCTGTGAACAATTTTCATTTAAACATTCGTAAATGTAAAACGATGATATTTCATCGTTTATCCAATCCAATAATTTTTGATTATCTTATAAAAGCAGTACTCTTCCTATGATTTTTGAAAATATTGATTTTGGGTTTATACATCATGAGTTACATTCCACATGTTGAGTTGATAGTTTGTAAGGCTCGTCGATGCCTAAGATTCGTTAAGCGTAATTCTAAAGACTTCAGAGATATTCACACTTTTAAAGTTCTCTAAGTCGCTTTGGTGAGGTCTATTTTAGAATATTCATTTGTCGTTTGGTGTCCATACTACAAGGTTCATATTGATCGTCTTGAATCAATACAGAAAAGCTTCACTACATTTGCGCTTTACAAATGCAACTGCCGATATGATGATTTACATTCATATTCTGTACGATGTTTACTGTTGGGTTTATCTCAATTGGAATTACGACGGGAGGCTAACTGTGCGACTTTTGTTAAAGATATTTTGGATTAAAGAATTAACTCACCCGAGTTATTATCATCCATTAGTATACATATATGCTCCAGAAAGGCCAATTCGCTCCAGGTGCTTGCTGTATATTCCTCATCACAGAACGAATTATGGTAATCACGAGTCTATTTCCAATTGTTCCTCAATGTTTAATAAATTTCCATCAATCTGTTGATATTTCTATTCCAAGAGATATTTTTAAATCTTGTATTTTTGATAATTATATAGAAGTGCCAACTCTTCTTAGAATTAATTAACACATTAACTGCAGGTCTGTAAGATATTGTAATCTGTAGACAATTATAATAATAAATAATTTCATTTTGTCATTATAATTCTTTTCAGTCTTGAAATATTGACATTAATATGAACAATATTCAAAATTTTTCAACAAATGGTCAGTGCAAAGGCTGCCCTTATATTGGCTTAAGGTTGAGATAAACCATATCCATAACGTAATTCTCGTAGTCAGTCGGTGTGTAATTTGTTTGCAAGAATCTTATGTTCTCTACTTACATCAACTAAAATTGCTCGTGCATGAGCCTTCATTTTAGAATTGTTTTATTGGATTGAGCATAGTACAGTATGGAGGCTAGAGTAAGATTCGTGGATTCTCGCGTTATCCATAATTAGAAACACGTCGCTGAGAGAAGCTTTTCAACAAGTTGACGGAGAAAATACAAAATCTTTCTGAATTGCAAGTAGAATTTGCTGAAATCTTACAATTCAGAGTCTCATATACGTTACGATTTATTATGAATACTTAAAACCATAGATGTCAGCCAGAAAATTTACCACACATGAGTTAAGTCAATCGGTTTCTTATGGACAGCAAAACTAAAATTACAATAAAAAATTAATCGGTCCAAACATTACGATTCATAACAAAAAACAGCAATACTAAACTTTTCGACTTCAATATGGCGGTCTAGTATTGTTTACTTTTTATTTATTATAAACATTTAAAGCTTTAATATACTCAATAAGTTCTCCTAGCATTTTACAACAATCTTATATAAAGATATTTGACTAGATTGACAATAAACCCAGGGATGACCTTGGTGTCAACGCGGTTCACATCATTTTGATTTTCTGGCAATGACCAAATTTCTAGCTAGTCGCCATGAAAACCATTTTAAGTTATCTTATCAACTTTACCATAGACGTTAGAACTTGGAATAAATTGACAACAAGTTGTAATGTGTATGTGGCCCTATATAGATTTATTCAAGTCACTTTTCAAGTTACTTGGCGACAGAGTACCTCTGCACAGTGAGTAGACATATTTTCTACGATATTTAATAATAGCCTTAGAGCGACCAAATTATTTTAATTATAAAATATTAAACCAAACTATTCTTAGGTTATAAATTTATGTGAGCCTAGTTTTGCAAATCAAATCTGTTTTATTTGGAGAGTACAAAATTTTAAGTTTAAATCACATCATGGACAGTGATATATTCTAAATAAGACATCGTAGCTCTTTACAAGATTATTTGGGGCTACCAACGCAGCAGTCTTATAATAACAACACTACGTAGGTATCCCGATAAAATAATATAATTTTCAACGATGCCGTTATTGAGTTTCTTTAGGTTAAGAATAATACATCTAAAATTATTGCATTACACATCGAGTACAACAATACAAAATAACTAAAACATGAATACGCATTATAACCAACCTATATCACCATCATCCACTTGGCTCGTTTCGATTTCTAGTACTTCAGCTGTTTTGAAAGAAAGATTGTGCCATAAAATAATCATCATCGTTATAATAATCACTGAGAAATTTCGTCTATATAAGTAAGGTTTTAGCTGTTTTTTTTCTATTATATTGTCCCTGCATCGATTGTGGGTACGAGCACGTCCTCCCCACTCATCAGAAAATGTAACAATCCGAAGATCTATTTCTATATTATATACATTAGTTCCCAATTGTACTTTTGGGATCTGGAGGCTGATATCGGTAGGGCTCGAAACCAGCTCCATAGAATCATGAGCAATTATGTTATTCATTGCACCGCTGTCTATGATGGAATAGTGGTAAGTTGACTTAGACTGAAGTTAAAAGGGGATACAATCACATAACTTAATTTTATACTGTCTCGGAGGTAGGGAGATTTTTTTTTACGTAATATATCAAGGAAAGTACATACTAAGGTGGGATAATTCACGAAAACCTCAACAATCCGAATTGGGATATTCAATATGGGAATTTCCCATGCCGTGCATCATTTGCCAATTCTGTGGTAATCTTCATGCTGAAACTAATAAAAACCTAATTATCTTGGAGAATAATCACGCCCGATAATAATGATATGTCGGCATGTGCAAGATTTCATAAGATCTTATCCAAAGAAGGATATACAAATACAGTTGGATTGGAATTTTAGAAAGAATAGATAGAAGTAGAACGGCTAACAAGATTTGACTAAAAATTTCTGAGAATTTGTCAGATAAACAATTTTGTGGCCGGCCGTTCTCGAATTTAGCGTTCAACCGAAAATATTCAAAGAATACGGGACATTGTTGAATAAGAACAAAGCACCTTTGATGTTCGTCATTAACGTCCATAAACGATTATAGTGAAGATAAACTAAATCAATGGTTATCACGAAGTTTTAGGAAAATTTAAATGACAATTTTGATCTCAGTGGCACTTGTCAACAAACAAAATACTCGTTATTGTGATACTGAAAATCCTTGCTTATTCTATTAGAGACTATTATATCCCCGTAAAGTGACAGTGTAGGACAAAATATATTTTGGAAGCGTCATTGGTGCCTGTGTTTTTAAAGATACTGATGAGATTTTCAAATTGTTATTAGTAAATGCTCTACGTTAAAAATAGCTTACATAAAATGAACACAATGAAAACCATTGGTAACAGAGATTGGCTGCAGAGATTGACAGATTGATTAATAATATTAGGCTGAAAATATCCAGAAATGTCATGCAAAATGGATTTCAAACGATCCGAATCTGTACAGCGAACAGGGACAGCTATCTGACCGTTATCGTTGCCAATGTTTAATTCCCAAGTTTTAATCTATAATTTATATAAAAACAAAATTAATTTTTCCTTCTCTTATAAAGATTATTTTTAAGATAGACATATTTTTGTACATACCATAGCAGGTCAGGCTCTGTAATGGTGTGGAGAGCTATCTGTTACTATGGTGCAGTTGATTTCGTTATAATGGATCAACGTTTAAAGAGTTTTGATTACACGGAGTTGCTGCTGCGAAAAATTCTCAACTTCAACTAAGGAAGTTCATGAATTCTGCATCCATTCATATGGCGAAAATTGTTACAATTTAAATGGCAAATGAGTCTGTCGTTTGGAATGGTCTTCAAATTCACCTGATATGAATAAGTCCACATGAGGGTGAAAGCGCAGGACATTGCAGCATAAGTATCCACATTTGCGCAAAAACCGTCATACTTTGCTAGTCGATATAGGTGGAATAACATGTCGAACACTACTATAGAGAACAAAACACTCACGTGGCTTAAATTTCCCAATCAAACATATGATGATGCGCCGTGCACAATCATTCGGGTACATGGTTCCTCAACCCCCATTTGCCCCGTGTTTTACTTCAGTGTGAACGGACACAATGCTGTCCATTAAATGATATAAATATCATAGAGAGCTTATGGGGATGGCTCACAAGATAAACTTATAATAATGACAAGCAGTATCAATCAATCACAGAGCTGGAACCAGCCATAAGAACAACAATGAAAATCCGATAACAAATACTTTCTGAATTACTGTCTATTCATTTCAAACCCGTGAAATTCCTAAATTATTCTTTATATAAATACTAATAGTCAACCTATTTAGTTGTCGCACTTTGGTATGCAGATTTATAGTAATTAAATTTGTAGAATTTTTAGAATGTAACATTTATTTGTGATTGTCCCATGTGAGCTTGCAAATTATTTATTTTAACTCTATATCTTTCCTTCGGATAAATACCAAACATACATATATGGTGAATGTAATCACTTGTAGTGCAGTCCAGAGGCTGTTTGATAAGTCAGTGACAGATGGCACTCAAATCGTAAGAGTTAGTTTAATTTCTAACATTTTTTATCTAATTTTGGTGTATAAATAGAGTTTCACGTTTCAAGAGTTCGAAAAAGAATCGTATTTTATGCAGGGACCGAAAATAACTGGTATTTTCAAAATTTTAAACAAAATGAATGATTCTGTAGCAATTTGTCAGAAGAAAATTTGCGAAATATATTATTTGTTCGGCTAAATTCTTTATAAAACAAATAAATAAAACATTATTTTTCAAACAGAGTTTTACAACACTCCTCAATTGGCTAAAAAAATTAAAAGAGTTCTTTCAACCAGTTACTAAGCATTTCATAAAGTAAAAAGCCAAATTGACTTCTCATATTTGCTCGAAAAAAAATAATCAACCCTGAAATCTGCTATTTGCGGCTAGAAAAATTAAGAAGCGAGCTGCCTTTATATTTTTTCCGAAAAGGAGTATCAAGCCCTCGCGCTTGTTTTTCTAGTTTCAAAACTATTACCGGTCAGGAATAAAAAGTAAATTAAGTATTTTTCGTAAAGTCATGACTGCTTCGAGGATTTTTGGAAAGTTTCAACGAGTTGGAAGCCCAAAGTGGCAAAGTGTATAGAGCTAAAAAGAGACATTTATTTATGAGAAATTGGTTCGATGTATCTAGACGAAATCAGGTTCTACTTGAGTTTGGAATGTTTACATAATTCACAGAGAAATATTTGTGAGCCTGTCATTTTTATTTGAAGCAAATATAGTTTTTTCTTGCACATGCTGATAAATCATTGTTGAGATCCAGTTCCAGAAATAGTAGTAATATTGGACGAATCTGCCGGGGATATGCTAATGACCAACAATCGATGCAGAGACAACATGGTGAATACGGGTAAAAGTTGGGGGAATATAACTGGTAATGATGATTTTTGTAGATTGGTAACTCAAAATGTACTTATTAAGTAAACACACCCTATTTTCGCTCTGGGCGCCATGTTACAATTTAAATTAAAAAAAAGGGGGTCAATTATGAAAATGTATTCCAAAAATAAGAAAAAAAGAAAAATTAGTAAAATTATTTATTTCTCATTTTTATTAATAAATTAAATTATAACAACAAAAATTAAACCAACAAAAATTCAAATAAATATAAATCTTTGAAAAAAAAGTGTAAAAAAAACGGACGGAGATTGATTTCTTTTCATGTTTGTATGTCTATAGGAGGGGTGTAGGGATGTATGTACAATTCAAATTCAGTCTTCAATAATTTTTTTTGTTATTTTTTCCGAAAGCATAGTGCCGACAGTCTTAGAAAAAAATTATTTTGTTCACCTTAAAATTATACAGTTAAGATTAATTAAGATTATTAACGGAACAAATAAACAAACAAACAAAAATTTCAAAATTCTCACAACTAAAAAAAAAACTT
Source organism: Dioctria linearis (assembly GCA_963930735.1). Taxonomy (NCBI): domain Eukaryota; kingdom Metazoa; phylum Arthropoda; class Insecta; order Diptera; family Asilidae; genus Dioctria; species Dioctria linearis. Next base: position 17,367,315 of record OZ005742.1, on the reverse strand, counting down.
CCTTTGTCCTTAAAAACTAACTGAACTTACCATTATCAGCATGATTCCGTTCGATTCGATTTTCATTCTTTTCTTGTTTCTGTTGGAACGCAGCGAAAGATCCATCTGTGTCAGGTGTTTGAGGCATAGTAGCACATTCTTGATCTAACACATAGATAACATCGCTTGCTATATCTGTTATATAATGGAGATGTTCTTGAGCACGATCAATTCGAAAGAATCGTTCCGCTGTACATGCTAAATAATGAAAATATTTTATGTTTACATGTGTTTTTTTTTTTTTTTTATAAAGATTATCATACAATCGACAAAGCACCATTCCGCTGATAGTTTAGGATAATTCGATGATTCATCACAGTAATTGTTGATCAAATTTCGAACCTGTTCCAAATCCGCAACAGGTTCAACTTCAATATTGCCTAGATTAACGGCAGACTGCTTGAGCAATTCCTTATCATAGTGATGTTGTTCATATTCGGGCATAGTAATTCGATGAATGCTTAAATTAAGCGGTTCAAGCCCTGCAAGCCTGTGATTAAAAGTGATGAAAATATTAAATTTAAAAGTGAACAAGGATTAACAAAACTTACTGAACATTTGCTCTTCCTGGCTTCTTTTTAGCTAACATCACAGCCTTATTGAGTAAACTGAGCTCAATTATTGATGGCTTCAGCTTCGCTGCTTCACCATCTACTTGCATAGGGATTGTCTTTGTGGTAATAATTTTTGCTGATTTACATTGGCAAATACAGCTTCCGTGCCCGCCGGCTTGAAGCAGAGGCAGTTGGTATGTCGTAAGACCGACGACTTCTATTAATCCATCATCTGTAGCTGGTTCTGATTGTCCTGCTGATTTATTCCACGGATGAGTTCCGCCACCATAACTACAGTTATGAAAATAAATGATATGATTTCATGAATTTCTTGTTTATGTTGAATATGTTATTGTATGTTCGATTAAGTTTTTATTATATTCCTATCACGACGACGACTACATTAGGATGCAATTTGAGGAAAGGTTAATATTAAGACATAGATTTGATATAATCACAGTTAAACAGTTGGGTTATATGCTTTTTTGCGCAAAACTGATTTGTTAAATAGATAGAGTTAGCCCAAATAAGCTAAATGTAATGGCTAATCAAGAGATATGCATTGGAAGGTTAGGTTAGGCTAGAATGGCGGACATCGTAAAAGCAATGGGGAATGATACCCCAGATTTAGGGGGTGCGCTGAAACCAGTCACAAGAGTTAATGAACCTTACCAGGTCCCCCAACTCCTTGTCAGCTAGCTCCTCCAATTTGCCGAACAAGTAACTGCTGAGCGCTGAACCCTTTCTGGCCAGGGCATCCGTTGCCTCGTTTCAAGGTATGTTACTGTGACCAGACACTCAGCAGAGAATAACTCTGTGGTTAGACTTGTGGCCAAGACCTTCGCTTGGAGCACACTATAGTGGTCCGGTAGGCGGTACGATTCCTTTATTCCATGGAGTGCTAAGTATCCCCCGACTCCCACTCCCACATCCATTTTCGAACCGTCCGTAAAGACACATATATCAGAGTCAATTGCCACGCGATTACCATGTCACTTCTCTCTACTAGGAATGCTAGTTGAGAACGCTTTCTCAAAGATAGGGTTTTAAAATATACTATACTTCTCCCCACCTCATCAGTGAGTAGATATGATCTGCTAAAGTCACACTATAGATTTTTTTTTACTGTAACAAACATATTTTTTTACAAAACTCTGTGAACGCAATTAAAAAAACATTGTGTACATACATGGTCTGCTTAATATTGGCTCAGTTAGGTTTTGACAAGCACAATTTATAGTCAAAAGCTAGCAGCTTGCTACTCAAAATATAATTTTTAATGAGCAAGTCATACTTTTGCTCGCCCTACAACTTTATTCTGGCGATTGGCCTTTCATCTCCTTCAGATGCAATTGTTAGTAAAAGTAATTGATTCCTCATTACTTTACGGCTTTGATGGTACAACTGACATGTATAATATGGAATGACTACGTTCATAGAAATGCACTGCAAAAACTCGGCTCATTTCTACATAGCAGTCTCTTCGGTCTAAGCAGCAAGTAAGAACTGACAGAGAACTGTAAACAACACATAAATAATTGATTTCGTCGAAATAAATGTTTTTAAATTAAAAATGTCCAACTATTTGGAAATTAGCTCACGTTCAGCCTATTCCCAAAAAGGAAAGGGTAGCAATTTCTCTTAATTATCGGCCAATTGCAATCAATTCGATTCTTTCAAAGGTTTTTGAATCTATCATTAACTCCAAATTAATTAACTATCTAGAAACTAATCATCTCATCAACGATCGCCAATATGGCTTTTCGAGCTGGACCCACATCTGGAGACTTGCTGACTTTTCTTACGGAACGTTGGAACCGTAGTCTTCACAATTTTGGTGAGTCCAAAATCGATGCCCTAGATATTTCAAAGGCTTTTGACAAAGGCTGGCATCTAGCCGTTTTAGCCAAACCTAAAGCATTTGGTTTCTCCCCTCTTCTTCTATTATGGATTGAAAATTTCTTATCCGGTCGCCTAATACGAGTTGTACTAGATGGCATTTCATCAGAACGTCACCCTATAAATACCGGTGTGCCCTAGGGCTCTGTTATCACTCCGTCTCCCTTCTTAATTCTCATTAATGATCTGCTTTCCCTTACTTTTTATGTTATAAATAGTTTTGCTTTTGACAGTATCTACCCTTGATTTCGCTTACTCCTATAACATTCTTGCGAGATTACGAGGGAATGCCACATGTGTTAAATGTGAGTGCATGATTAGATCATTGGGTAATGACCTTGATTATATCCTTGCTCGGAGCAAAGCGAATCGTGTCGAATTCAATCCATCTAAGTCCCAAAGCTGTCATATCTCTTTAAAATAAGATCATAATTTGTCCATTCCCGTTTGTTTTGATGGAGTACTGATTTACTATACACCGGCTTTATGCATTCTTGATATTAATATTTCTAGTAAATTAAGATGGACAGACCACATCTTCTCTATTGCCAAAGAAGTATCGAAATGTCTTGAATTTCTGGAAAGGTGTAAGAAATATTTCAGCACTTCAAATCTAGCGCTCCTCTACAAGTCCTGCATCAGACCTAGAATGAAGAATAATTGCCACATCTGGACCGAGGCTGATCGCAGCACAGCCTTAGCTTCATTGGATATTGTCCAAAAGAGAACCTTCAACCTAATTGGGGATTTGGCTGTACAGTAAAATTCTTTGATGCTCTTTTATCCAGAACTGTGTGAATGTGGAACAGTCTACCATCTGCTGTCTTTCCTCTCGCATACAATCTGAAGAGGTTTAAGAGTGACATGATGTGATCTCCGCATGATCTCTATTTCCTGCTATGGTGTGCTTTGCATCATACGATATCCCTTAAGTTTTGCTTAATAATATATAAAAAAAAAATATTTAGGGTTATTACTGATAAAAAGTATTTTGCCAAAGGCAATTGATTAATTAGGTGCGCAGCAGAAATTCGAAAGGTTTTATATTTTAAGCTGCGCGCTTACTTTTTCAACTTTTCGCTAATTTAAAGCAATCGAATTTCGTTTTCATAGAGGGAATTACTTAAAATGTAAATTAGTCGATCATTCGGCTTAAAATCACATTTCATAAATTATTTGCAAAAACAAAACTCACCTATCAATATTTAAAAAGACGATTGCATGAACGCGATGCTCTTTAAGTTTTGGTGTAAAATCTTGACCATCACATTCTAATGTAACAAAATCTGCTAAGGCCCTCCATTTTCGTTGCAGCAAATCTTTGCCTCCGGCCTGTCCATAAAACATTTTATTCCTTAAACGTGAATTAAATTTTTCGGGGTGAGCTTCACGGGCTTCGTGAAACTCTAAGGCAATATGGGCATCGACACCAAAAGAAAAATAATTATTAACAACATTTAGCGGAAGATTATCCTTTCCCTCGTCTGTCTGCTCTGCATCTGGATTCGGTTCCACCTTTAAACTCCATCGATCCAGCAATACTGTATCTGATTTTCCTATATTACAAAGGATTTTTCCTATCGGTTCATCGGTGTAACCCTGTCAAAAAATTATAAATAATGTTCTTTGTTAGTCTTAGTTGTTTTGTTGTTTTTTTTTTTTCAAGATGTGATAAAATAATATCTTAAAAGCATCTTACACCACCCCATCCTAGTGCACGAGCCAAATCATTTCCAGTGCCAAGTGGAAGAACACCTACAGCAGGAGCTGGTTGTATATTTATTTGATCCAACACAGACAGTACCCAGCCCACTGTTCCATCACCACCACATGCAAGTACTCTGAGTTGTGGGGATTTTAGAAACAGCTCCAATCTGTTGTGGATGAAAAATTATTTAAGGAACTCCTTAAATCCTATACAAAAAACATTCGAGTATGAAACTTACCCCATCTTGGGACCGCCTTGGGTTAAATCAAAAACCTGTCGTGGGTTGAGTAGCCATTGAAATTTTTGCAGCAATTTGACGCCCTGCGTATTTATATGAAAAAAAAAAATTCTCAAATTGAAATTTATGCTTTTTACAAGTTGAATTAACGTTGGCTGTCTCACTCACCTGGTTACCACCGCTTTTTGGATTAATGAACACTATCACAGGTGTAACGTTGGCCGATGGAATGGGCTTTATTACGAACGCTTTTTGCTCCTTATCCTTTGGTTTTTTCTTTCCTGATGACCTCTTTTTTGTTGCCCGCAAGGATGATTTGAAACTGCCTCTGTTTGGTAGCTTTACTATCCATGATGGTGGGACAATAATGCCGGAATGAGGGCCTGTGGAAAGGAAAATTTAAATATGTTTGTGGTATAGAAGGCTCGGGGTCGGGATGATTTTGTAAAACGATTAAAATTAATTTTCCGGCTCTTCAAAACTGAAACGTGCCGTGAGAAATTGAATAATAACTGCGAATCTCTGGTAATAGAGCGCCTAAGGGTTATTAATTTTGTTGTTTTTTCGTCGTTCTTCGTTCCGCTTCAAACGCTGCTGCGCGTCGTACAAAGGTTAAGTAGAGAATATCCTTTATGAATTGGACTTGTTTATCATTTTAAATTGAAAGGAAATGAGCCCCGAAGGAAAAAAAATTATAATTGGGTGATGGATGATAATATTATAAGAAGAAGTGGAAAACAGTAAAAACTATTTTAAATTTTTGTCTATTATTTCCTGCAAAGCAACAAAAAATCGATCAAAATGATTTTAAAAAATATTGAGATCAAATGATAAAGCAAGAATGATCTTTACGGAAATAGTTGCTCCTGAAACGAAAAATTGAGGACGTTGCAGCATAAGGGAGGCAAGTCCAATTTTCAAAACTTGTGGGTAATAAGAGAAAGCTGAATTAAAAAAAAAAATATTAGCGTTATGTTTTGATAAAATATGACAAGTTCTGTATATTTTAACGTAATTTATAGGGGAACAAATGTCATCTTAACAATTCTGTGATTTTTTAAAGTTTGCATTTGCCTCCGTTATGCACCAAAGTTGTCAAAAAAAGATGATCTTTATTATTTAATGCATATTAAAAGACTTTTGTATCAGTAGTTTTTTATTATCTGAACATTAATAACAAATCTTAAAAAAAAAAAGAAGATAACTGATATGTTCTAGAACAAAAATTAAGTTTGAAGTTCGAATTAGTCCTGGTCGTCGTTATCTTAACTTGAAACGTCATCACTCGGTCCTACTGCATCACACTTGAGAGCCCTGTAGTAAAAAAGTTTATTTGACGGAACGTAGTTTTTTACCAACTGTATGGGCAATGGGTGATCATATAGTGGTTTCTCAGGCATAAGAGTTAGGTGAGTCTTAGCATTTCTCATTATCGTAAAATATTCAAATAATGGCATTGCTGTTGAAACACTAAATGCTTTTACTGTATTCAAAAAACCATTCTGAGTTATTTTAAATCGAACCTTCTCAGCATTGGTTATAACTTTTTTGAAATGTCCTTCATAATGTTGTCCGAAGTCGAGAATCATATTTTGTTCTACGTCCACAACTTTAAACTTTTTAGAAGTTTGCTTATCTCGAATTGTACCACAGTTGCCATATGGCAGCACTGGGTAGTGGTTACCTTAAATACATCTGGCTAATAAAGCCACACACAAATGAAGAAATATATGGAAGATTGATGGAAGTTTACCTGTGGTAAGTTTGGTGTCAGTTGTTAATCGCATTTCGGCAAAGCAGTAATTAAAAATAGGTGAAAAAAGATTTGTTCGGGAAAAGCGCAATATGTCGTATATGAGAAAGTAAGTTATTTTATGTTTCTTTTTATGAAAATGAGATTGAAGTGAAATAAATTGCATTAGTTATACAGGGTAATTCAGATCAAGATACCTTCCGGTATACCACGCGATTCCTTGAGGTAAGCTGATCAAAAAATTGTTCCACATGCCCCCCCCCCCCCTGCATCTGGAAAATCTTCAAGTTACTTTCGATGGCATTATTCCTCGCACATTTGCAGTTGATAACTGGATAAGAAACCCTTTCACCGTTTCATTGGATCAAATTAGTGATGCTGATGACGCAAAAGATGAGCTCATTGAATTGCGGAATAACAAAAAAATAAGCAGTCACTTTGAAACTATGGCGTTGGATGTATTCTGGTGTAAACAAAGCGAGGCATATCATGTTTTGGTCAAGCGGGCGTTGAAAGCTCTTATTCCGTTTGTCACTATTTACCTTTGCGAATCTGGATTTTCAGTGCTTGTGTCCATAAAAACAAAATTAAGGAACAAACTAACGGCTGAACATGAGATGCGGTTGGCTCTTACAAACACCCTACCACGAATACAACATTTGGTTGACGGTAAGCAGCAACAACGTTCCCACTAAATATATTTTTTTTTGTAATTTTTAATTTTTAATTAATTACTTTTAAATATAATGTGAGTAAATGTTTTTTCTTTATATAATATTGTTTTTTTGCTGTATATGAATAACAATAAAAGTTAGGGGTACGTAAGATTCGAAATTGTTACCAAAGGGTACGATTACCCCAAAAGGTTGGGAACAATTGATCTAGGGTATCATAAGAATTGGTCTTAGACCAATTCTAGCTTTTTCACTTGTTTTTTTTTATAATTTTGAAGGATATTATCATTACGTGATACGCTTGATTATTTAGAAGAATTGAGTGGATAAGATGAAGATAATAACAATTTTCCAGCAGCTATTTACATCGAACCACCTGAATTCGATGGCGATATATCTGGTGAAGATGATGAAGGTGGCGTACCGGACAATGTTTGTCCAGAACAATTGAAAGCTTCATGTGAAATTGTTATGTCACATGAAAATGATTTTGCATTTGTTTTTTATTTTTTATTATTCCTATGATTCATTTATACATATTTTTTTAAAGCCGAACATATGGAAGATTTACCAATTAATTTTGTTGATGATTGTGAGAGATACTTGCACCAAATAAGACAATGTCAAATAAAACATTTACATCATTAGTATCCTCTCCTGTTCGAAAACGGTTGCGACGCGACGTTTTGAATCAACAGCATGTGATGTTACATTACCAGAATCAAATAAAAACACTAAATTTACTTGGTCGAAAAATGATGCTTCATCAATGATGCCGATATTTCCGAATCCAAATTAGGAGGATTGCAGAAATCTTAGGCCACATGAGCATAATTGGAGACATTTTTTGATGATAATTTATTGAACGACATCATCGAGGAATCAGCTAAATATGCGATTTTTCTCAAGAAGCCAAATCCGAATATATCAATTGCTGAGTTTCGAACGTTTATTGCTATTCTAATAATTTCTGGTTACAATCATCAATCTTCATTGAGAAATATGTGGAGACAAAATGATGACCTTCGGAATGTTTTAGTTCATAACAGTTGATTCACTTTGAAGATAGCAGCAAAGGTGGCAGAAAAGATAGCCCAAATCTAGACAAGCTTTGGAAATTACGTCCCTTGACTAACCATGTAAAAGCCAAAATGTTGGATTACTTCCATCCTGAGCAAAATTTGTCATACGATGAAGGCATGATTGCTTATGTCGGTAGACATGGATGTAAGCAATTCATTAAAAGTTTGTATTTTTGTATACTAATATTTCCTTTTACTTTAGGAAAGCCATTGCGTTTTGGTTTTAAAGCTTGGTCGTTGTGCACACACTCTGGCTACAATGCAAATTTCGAAATTTACCAAGGAAAAAATCCACGCTCTATTTCCGCATACGAAGATCGCTTTGGCACCATTGATAAACATGATTGATGATGACTTTTCTAACGATGTAAAAGCTTTGAAATTTTCATTTTATTTCAATACTTTGTTTTCCGTTGCTATTAGACCTGAAATCAGGTGTACAAAACTGTTTCTTGATGGGCCTAATGGGAATATCTCCGATTTTCTCATGGGCTTTCGGAAGGAAACCATGTAGAACTGTGGTTGGCATCATCACCGGCCACAGCTCACTTCACGCTCATCTAACAAGGATGGGAGTTGTTGACAGCCCTGAGTGTCTGTCCAGCCTGGAGGGAGAGCCAGAGACAACCCAACACTTTTTGTGGGCGTGTCCGGCCTTCGCTTGGTGCAGGCTGGATACTCTAGGGTCTGGCCTTTTGTCTGTGGATGAGATGAAAACTCTGCCTCACCAAAACCTGATGCGCTTCATTAAGAGGACAGGAAAGTTTTGGTGAATGGCCTTCTACCAGGACAGCACAATGGGCCGCTATGGCCTCCGTGCTTGGGATTGGGTTTCCTGTCCCCTTGCCTTAAAAAAGAAAAAAAAACTAGCAAAATCAATCTTTATAGGAACTAAAGTTGGTTTCGTAATAGCAAAACACAATTATAGTTACATTTCCACAAATATATAGTAAGATGACACACAAGAAATTGTAAATTTAATTAGGAGTACAATAATGTAAATCAGAAAAGCAATCAAAACATATGGGAGGACCACCAGGACAGTTCTTGCATTTCATGGTGGTGTTCACTCTTTTTTTTTGTTTTTATAGCATTTTCTAAAATCCTTTCTCGCTGTAACGTTTGAGGTGGTATGACTTTTTCAATTTTAGTCAGACTATGTTGCTGAATATTCCCGTCTCCACGTCTCTGCAATGTGTTTTGTGTTCGAGTTCTATTTATTTCCGGCAAAAAGGATTTAAGCACTTTTTCTCTAAAATCATAAAGTGACAGACTTCTTTGGTTGGAATATTTATTATATAACATCCGAGCATTTATCAAACTTATCATTAGTGTGTGAACAAAAATTTGCAAGTACCATCTAAGTGTTATCCTTTCACAAGGATAGTAACGAAGCATTTGGTCTTGAAGATCTACACCTGACATGTTGTGATTGTAATTGATAATAGCAGTCGCCTTCAAGGTAACATTGCCGCGCTTACTGCTCACTTCTTGAATTTCATTTAGAAAGTCGGTGGATACATAATTAATTTCCCTTTTATCTCTCCACTTCCATATATGGACACCATTACGATAGCATGCTATATTTTCACCATTTTTTATCTTTTTAGAAATGACCTCAGATGGATTTTCTTTGCGTTTCTTGTTTAGCGTGCGTGCAATAAATATCATTTACCAATAGATCGACAGCCAAACCGTAGCTGCTATAGAAATTGTCCATATATAGTGCGTAGCTGGGGTATTCTAATACTTTTTTATCAACTTTTTCTGTGTGCCCTTTGCCAGCAGTCTCATCAAATGTACTGGCATAAACATGAAGTTTTAAAATGGTTCCTTTGGGTTCGGCAAGTACGTAACTCTTAATGTACTGTCGACAAAATTGTCTACCACGCCTTTGTGGAGTCGATTTATCCAACGAAATTTTTTTATTGGGGTATTATTGAAGTTTTCTATTATCAACCTGCATTTACCTATGCGGTCACCATCATTTTCTTGTTCAGAAAAATGTAGGCATCTTAAAATAAGCTGGAACCTATTTTTTGACATATATTGAGCGAAAACAAATTTGTATAATCGATGAACTTTCCAGTGATCAACCAAACGATTCATTTTTGTCGTACCTTTGTGGAATAGTAAGCCAATAAAAGTTTTCAATTCTTCGATGGTTAGTGGTTTCCAGTTAGAAATTCGGGATTTGCTCTGATGAGTGAAACTTTTCAAGGTTTCTGCGTATTTATTTGAGCAATGGACGATTTTTTGTAGGTAATCATCACTAAGAAATAAATCAAGGTACCCTCTAGGATTATCCGGCGGTACTATCAATAACTCATTTGTCCTAGTAAAAGGAATCTCTTTTTTCATCGAACTACTGTCAGTAGTACTCCATCGCGTCGTAGATGCCGCTCGCGATGGCTGGTCAGGCAGGCCTTGTGCAACCGGTGAAGCAGATTGTGCATATGGCGGCCTAGATACAGGAGAAGAAACTGAAGGAACTGATTGTTGAATGGAGGGACCAGAAATCTGCTGTTCACTTACGACTTCATTGGAACGTTCCACTTCCAATTCCGGAATTTCATCATCTTGTGGTTCTGAACTACGTTTGCTATCTTCACTGAAATTATAGTCAACGTCATCCACATCACTCCCTACATCGCCCGAATCCTGTAATAAATCTTCCTATACAGCACTTCTATGATTTTTTTTGCACGATTTGGCATGGTAGTGGTTCTTTTTGAGGGTCCTGGTTTGTCACTCATTATTAAAAAGAAAAGAGTGTACGTAAATTAAGCGAAAACAAGTTGAAAATCGCGAAAAAACTAATTACATCAACAAAAGCGCTCCTACTTAAACGCAGGCGCTGCGTGAACTGTGTGACTAAAACAATATGGCGCACTCGCAGGCCACGCCCACCACTCGAAAAGTAAGTTCCTTCCCTAGTGGTTGCAATAAATTCCACGTACCGCTGCGCTATGGCCGTTATTCCACAGATCATACAAATCTATCAGGAAGAAACACACGGTAATGCGTGATTGGCAATCAACGTGGACGAAAGTCATCAGATGATGGCTGAGCGTGATTTTTTGCTTAAGCGATTTAGAAGAACTCAAGACAGTGTGGATCATGGTAGATATAAAATATTGCGCAATAAAGTAATTTCTCCGTTTCGATCATCTAAACGTGCCTATTTTGGGACCAAGCTAAATGCAAAGCTTCCTGTGAAAAAGCTATGGAATAATGTTCGTAGCCTCGGAATTCACGGGTAGGGCTCACCAGTTGTAAATTTTAATACTGACGATCTAAACACCTACCTTGCTTCTAGATATGTTACTGCAAATACGCCGGCTTATATTTTTCACGAATACTTCTCCCATGGGGGTTTGTCCTTTTTTTGTGTGGTTATTTCGGAGGTTTGGACTTTGTATTCCATTAAGTCTAATCTAATTCTATTGGACCTGATGCTTTGGAACCCAAATTCTTAAAGTTACTAGCGATCTCCTTGTCATGTCCTTTAACCCATATTTATAATTTCTTTCTTTCAACTTCGTAATTTGCCTCTCAATGGAAGCAGGCAATAGTTGCTTCTATGCCAAAGATATCTTGTCCCTCCCCATCTCATCTAGTGATTTCATTATTAGTTTAGAGTTAGTTAGTTAGTGATTTCCCATTCGTTCTTTAATTACCTCGTTAAAATACTCGAAAAAATTATGTACAGACAAATCATGGAGTATGGGGCGCGGAGAGTATATTGTCTGTTTGATGGTTATTAGGATTTCGCTTGGGTCACAGATGTGAATCTGCACACTTAACAGTCACATCTGATATTCATAATGCTCTTGAAAATGATCATTTAGCAGTACTGGTCTTTCTCGATTTCAGTAAGGTCTTTGAGTCAGGAGTCACTTCAAGTTGATCGGCAAATTTGTCACTAAATATCACTTTTCCTCATCGGCCGTTGGGTTTATTTCCGCTTTCCTTTCGAATCGCTCACAAGTTGTAAAAGTTCAGAGATCGACCTCTGCTCCATTGTCCTTTTTCCTTGATGTTCCTCAAGGTTCGGTTTTAGGCCTTATTCTCTTCTTCCTCTATATATAAATGACTTTCCTTCTATTGTGAATAGCGCTTCTGAGCACTTGTTTTCCAATGACTTTCAGCTGTATCTTAGTAGACCCATAGGCCTGGTCGAGGACTATAATGCTCGAATCAACGATGAATTACAACACGTACACGAATTAGCTTGCAATTAATGTAAACATGTCTTACTGCTTGCCGGTATATGGAGCATTTTCCCAATATCTGCTTTGCCATTAGTTCGGTTGAATAATTTTGAATATGTTGAGTGAGTTAAGAATTTAAGAATTCAACCCAATTCTAAATTTATTTGTTGTGACTACATCAGCGTTTTGATAGGGAAAATTTATGACAGTCTCCGTGAACTATGTATCCTTTCCAGTTGTGTGTGGATTTTCGCAGGAAATTGGCAATGACTCTTAGTGTCCCCCATTTTAATTTTGGAAGCCTTATTTTAGCCGACTAGAGTCAACATGTCAAAGCTGACTTACTGTAGCTTTTAATGACTTTATACGTTACATTTATAGACTCCTCGGAGCGCTAATGTCAGCTCTGCTCTATCTCTCCACACGGAACCTCTCTACACGAAACCTCTATCACGGCTTATTTGACTCGTCCTAGACTTACCTTTTTTCACAGGTTAATTATGCTGAATTCCTTGCATATCTCTCCGAAAGCTTAGAGTTCTTTTACTCGAAAAGAGGTCTTCAACAGCTTGTTCCGAGATACACATCCTAGTAAAATTTAATCGCAGATTTGGCAATAACATGTTCCGAATATAACCGACTGTGTGAGGACTGGAAGGAACTTATTATTAAGGAAGAGAAAGCCAAGGACGGAGAGCAATCTTCTAAGTATGTATACGTAAAAGAACCGTAATGAATATGGCGTCTTTTCTTATCGACAGCCATGAGTATAGTTTGGAGCTCGGAGAGAAAAATACACCACACCAGAACAGCAGGATCTCAGTATAGCAAATTTCTTTAGATTATTAGATTCGTAGAGGATGTTAGTGCTTGCCTTGCATTTACTGCGACCTGAAATATCTCTTGGGCATCTTCATTTTTAATTATTCCCATTCTATGTTAAGACTGTTGAGGTTCTACACATGATTTAAGATATATGTAATCCGTGCTCGAGGTAAAACAGTATCCACCTCTATGTATTGCTGCACAATTGCAGGGAAAGTTATCCGAAGTTTCGTAAGCTTCCTGTCAGAAGCTATACATATGAGGATGATTTTATTTTTTCTCGTCTTTTTTTTTACATTTCCGAATACACACTATCCTTGACTCAATGATGAAGGACTTTAAAGCCTTGTGAGTGACTACAATTTGCTATTAGATATAATTTGTAATACAGATATTGCATTCTTCTATATTTTTTGCTTTTTAGCTGGGGCTATGTTCATAAAGTCTGACTCCACTGTTTCTTTTAGGACTAATTTGTTTACCATGCATATTGAACCCTAGATCTTTCAGTTAATGATGCTGCGTCTCAAGTACATCTTGGTCTTCTTTCTTGGTCGAGCGAGAGTTCCTTTGGAGTTCTTTTGAGACTCGATCTGGTTCCAGCGAATTTTTAAGATACTAGTAAATGGTGTTTTTTAAGTCCGATAGGATTTAAAATTGTAAAAAATAACACCAAAAATGAAAATTTTATCAACAATTTTTTTAATTCGAAAGATAAATTCATGACATTTCAATTTGAAAATGATTTCGGGTATATGGGCACCGCGGCTGATCTTGACGAAGCGCATTCAGGACGTCCAATCTTGGGTAACTTTTTCGAGAACCGCTGGCTGTATGTCACACGAATAACACGAACAATGTTGGCCTCCAAGGTGTCAATTGTTGCTGGTTTATTAGCTTAAACCAGTGACTTCACATAACCCCACAAGAAATAATCGAGAGGCGTTAAATCGCACGACCTTGGAGGCCAATTGACAGGTCCATTTCTCGAAATCAACTTATCGTGAAATTTTGATTTCAATAAGTCGATGGTTGACACGTAGCGCCATCCTGTTGAAACCAGATCTCGGCCGGATCGATGTCATCCATATTTTCAAACAAGAACTTATTGATCATGGTACGGTAACGATCTCTATTGACCGTAACACGAACTCCGGTTTCATTTTTGGAGAAATAAGGCCCGATGATACCACCAGCGTGTAAATCGCACCAAACGGTGCATTTTTCTGGATGTAATGGAATCTGTAGGGTCTGTTATGGATTGGTCTCACTCCATATGCGGCAATGTTGCTTATTAACAAAACCGTCCTGCCAAAAATGAGCTTCATCACTGAACACAATTTGGCGATAAAATAACGGGTGACTTTCCAACTGCTGTAGAGCCCAATCCGCTAAAGAACGACGCATATGATGGTCATGTGGTTTTAATTCCTGTACTAGCTGGATTTTATACGGGTATAGGCCTAGATATTTGCACCAAAATTTCCACGTAGTGGACGAATGGAGTCCCAATTCCTGTGCCCGCCGACGAATCGATAAGTTTGGATCTTCTACCACACTTTCGTTTACAGCGGCGATATTCTCTTCAGTCATCCAGAGAAATCTATGCACAGTTTGATGGATGGCTTGCTCAGATGGACGATTATGTACTCCATAAAAATCACAAAGTCGTCTATAAGTTGCGCGAATCGACGACTGATTTTCAAAGTAAATTTGAATAACTTGGTGGCGTTGTTCAAGCGTGAGTCTTTCCATGATAACTTGTCAGAGTATACTGATCATAAATATCGAAAAGTGGCCGCAGTATGACCGCTCGTTTGACAGTTAAACCTTCGGAAAGTTCTATCTAAGCAAAAAAAAAACAGCCTTTATTATGTAAACTCTTACAGGTTCGGTGAACGCTCTTAGTTCGTTTAACTTCCCCGAAAATAGAACTCTCTTCAAAATTTAATTAAGCGAACAGGTTCTAGCCTGGCCTTTATAAGACTTGTAATCATCTGTATAGCACTAAAAAGTTGTATTGCATTGCTTCATTAGTATTCGGTATAGCTTTGCTCTCCGTTTGCATGCTGAAAAGGATATAAATTTCTGAAAACAGAGATCAGATTTTATGTCATACTGAGAATTGCTCTCAGTCTACAAAACTAACGAATTGTTATATTGTGTATAACAGTTATACTATCTAAAAATCAAAATTTTTTAAGAAATATTCCTGATTTGACCCATAAAAAGATAAACATCCTATTTTTATGTCTGACTGATTTTTCAAATGTCGCGTCGTCTGCAGTTATCATCTTTCGTAAGTAAAAAATAAATTTCCTTTAGATACCAAAAAAAAAGTAGTCTATCACGGCTGTTGTAGAGTAGCAAATTTTGTTTTATGTTCTACCAGCTGTCAAAGATTATATTCAACTCCACAGTGTTGGGTGCCATAGAAATTATTACTCTGAGAGTTGAGCAATATCAATTTGGGCAAATATTGCCCTCCCAATATTTCACAAAGGATACAAAGGATTTCAAGGAAACACTAAAAGAAGAACGTTTTGATTTTCATTGATTCATTTTCTTTGTGTGCCCGAGAGAGATTCTTACGCTTGGATGTCACGAAATAGTTATAAATTACACAAATAAATAAAAAAGCACAGAATCGGTGCGAAGTGATTAAGGTAGGTATGTGGTTTTTGTATATTGTATCGAAACAAATACGAGAAATAATATTACAGCTAAGAATAACACATTGCGTGCATAACAGTAGTTCTCACCTTTGGAGAACCTGAACACTCGTTTTGCTTACATTTTTATTGGGTGGATTTCAAGGAAATGAGTATAATTATTTATTAGGTCGGGCGGGTATATACTGACAGTGAATTTTCAAATACGGTGGAATTAGTGTTAGTGAGATCGTACATACAAAGATGTACTCTTGCACCAATGTATTGGTCCATGAACCAGTGCCATATCTAGATTACAACAAGGATCCAAATTCAAGAGCTTGTACTCTAGCCGAAAGTAAAAGAGTTTTTTCGTCATACAAAGTATTTGGATGCCCCCGACATGTTCCAGAGTATCACACATAATAATATCAACATATCCTTCAAGATCCTTTAAACCAAAAAGATCTGCCGTATTTCAAAGAAAGATTGCATAGGCTAACTACAAGAGGCATGGGACAGTGAAGGCGAAGGTGAAGACCACATCATAATAACACAGCATCGAGAAGAGTTGCAGTACAACACTTTGTGAAAGAAACATCTACCTAGCTTACCAAGAACAACTATAGTGAGTTATATACACATTTTGGAGCCTGAAGCAACGCCAACAGCAGAGAAAGAAACAAAACAACATCGCAGTCTATTGCATAGAATAAATCACAAGATTGACTCAAATTAGATGCCAAGAGGTTCAGCGAGAAATAAGGAAGGAAACAAAATGGAGTCATAGAGTCGTTAAATTAGTTCCTCAAGTAGGAGCTTTTGACTATCAAAGAAGATAATTTTTCGAAGAGAAAAAAAAACATTTTTGAAATTATATTGTTAATTTTTTACTTTTCTAAAATCTTTTTTGAAAGTTATTTTAAATGAAAGCCATTAGTAATACGAATAAAACAACACCAAAATGGCGGTTCAGTAAGCAAAACGAGCTGGCCTACAGCTAAAAAAGCCTTGGAAGCACCACATTTTCGAAAAAATCTAAAATCTTCTGTAATTCCGAAAATAACATGAATTCGAAAAAAAATGAATGTAACATTTTCGTTTGCGAAACATCTCATCTTTTACGAGAGATGTAGGGGAATTTCGTCAGGGTTGGTCTGTCGTTTAGGTCAGCCATCTGCGATTTTTCACTTTTGACCACTAGCGTAGCGCAACCAATGTTCGAGCACGGATAAATTTCTCTCAGTAACACCGAACTTTTTGTGACATTACAGATTTGGAGCGTGAACGCAAAGCACGTATTATGCACTCAGTTGTTTGAAATTCTAAAATAAATTTTTTTTTTGTAGCAGCAGTGAATACGGCCAGAAAGTGAGGAGAAAATATGCAATCATTAAGGTAAGCATTGTGAATGTGTTGTGTGACTCATGCTTGAATATAAACCAAAATAACCCAAGAGGAAAACTCAATTCTGTAACATGTTTGGTTGTGGTGTTACGTTTAGTCAGGGTTGGCCCACTGTGATTTTGCGGTTGGAAGACGCTAAAAAAACGTCCAGCAAAAATTCCAACGAAGTCCGCCAATAAAACATCAGCTAAAGGAAGATGCTAGCCCAAAAAAGCGGAGAAAAAGCCCTCTTCGGACAATGCAAGAAAGAAGTGCATTTGAAGTGCGTCAATATAACGACATTTGCCGGAAATGTGATTCCGAATAATGTGCCATTCAAATTTTGCTGAAAAACAGAAAAATGCAGCAAATCGGGTTTTTTGTTTCATTCAATCTATTTTTCCAGTTCATGTTCAATCATTTCAGTACATGGCCAACCTGCACAGCAGGGGCCGACCCTGACAGCATTTCACTTTTGTTTAAATACCTATATGTTTTTTTTCTTTCATTTTTCATCCCATCAATCTATAAAATGTTCAGCAAAAGTGTTCCTTTTTTCCACACCTTTCCAAAGCTTGAAAGATCGGATAGCTTTGGACACGAAAGATGGCGCTGTTGTTCAAACCTAGAAAACTGCCTGAGAGCGCTTCGACCTAGAAAGCTGAAATTTTGTACACGGCGTTTTCATAAAAATTGCAAATACAAGTTCAAAACTGGTTTAAATCGGGCAACTCCTTCGTAAGGTTGCCAAATAAATATTTCATTTTTTAGTATATATTTGGACACTGCCTGACAATGAGTACACGTAGAGAGCTAAAATTTGGTACATAGTGTTTTCATAGCAACGGTAAATAAAATTTAAAAAATGGGCTAAATCAGGTAACCTCTTTTTGGTGTTGCCACACAAAATTTTGGTTTTCACTATATATTTCGAAACTGCTTGAGAACGCGTCTATGTGGAAAGCTCAAATTTCTTGCACGGCTTTTTAAAAAAAAATAAAATTTAAGTTCAAAAATGGTTTAAATTAGGCAACTTCTTCGTAGGGTTGCCATACAAAAACTTAGTTTTAACTATATATTTTGGCACTGCACGAGAACACATCGACGTAGAGAACTAAAATTTGGTACTTTGTGTTTTCATTGCAATAGTAAATAAAATTACAAAAATGATCCGAATCAGGTAATATCTTCCTGCCATACAAAACTTTGGTTTTTCACTATACATTTGGAAACTGTCCGAGAACGCGTCGACGTCGGGAACTAAAATTTTGTATCCGGCGTTTTCATGAAAATTGCAAATACAAGTTCAAAAATGGACCAAACCATACAAGCCATACAAAATTCTCGGTTTTCACTATATATTTGAACAATGCCTCACGCGTCGACGTAGAGAACTGAAATTTTGTACACGAGACTTTCTTAAAAAAACTTAAATTAAGTTCAAAAATGGGAACAATCTGACATCTCCTTCGTAGGGTTGCCATACAAAAAATTTGCTACTTGTTGATTTTATACCAATCGTAAATATAATTTCAAAAATGAACTAAATTGGTTTATCTCTTCTTAGTGATGCCATACAAAACGTTTGTTTTTCATTATATTCTTGGTAGCTGCCTGAGAAGGCTTCGATGTGGAGAACTCATATTCTGTTCACGGCGTTTTCACAAAAATTGCGAATACAGTTCGAAAATGGGACCAATCGGGCAACTCATTTGTAGTGTTGCCATACCAAAATTTCGTGTTTTACTTTAAATTTTGGTACCGCTCCGCGTCGACGTAGAGAGGTACACTCTCCCACACACATGAATGTATGCACACACACATGAATGTATGTACACACACTCATACTTTGTAGAATGGAGAGAAAATGGAACTCATTAAAGTGTGGATGGAGTTATTTTTCAAATATACATATGTAGTTCAGAAAAACTGGAACGAAGTGTGCAGGGTGTTCGATAAATAAGAAGGATACAATAGGCCAATGGATTCTTTAGAGGGTTCTGATCATAGTTTTGTTCAGATCCCCTACCTAAAATCATGTCCCCCTCAAATTTAGTGTAGTCACTTAAATGCGCATAAGTCCTTCAATGTATATCGCAGGATCAAACTTGTCCACTGGTCCCAAACAGAACTCCTCCTCATTTATAACAATATTCAAAATGTCATGAGTTATGGGTAAATGCCTCAATGAAAGTTGAATATTTGATCCTTTAAAATGTTTATACCAAGGACATAATTTTTCCCTTGTAAAATATGACTCGTTCTCAGTCCTTTACAATAAGAAAACAATTTTCACAAAATATGTTTCCGTTCAAAAATTATTAACATTTGTGTGTTATGCGAAAAGTGAAAAAGAATAACACTTATTGTGTTCTGGAAATTAAACTTTTTCACTTTTCCCATAACATAAAAATATTTATAACTTTTTTGAACGGAATCAGATATTGAGGTAATTCTTTCTATATTTCAAAGGACTATTAACGGGTCATATTTAAAAAGGAAATAAGTTATATCCCTGGTCTAAAAACTTTACAGGATCAAGGAAGGTCTATCATGAGCATTATTTGCGTATGTAAAAATTTATATATCTCTCCTTTTTGAAATAGTTAAAGTTCTTCCTCCTAAAGACCACTTCATTTCAGTTTTATGCTTAAATTCAGCAATGAAATAACCGAATTATTCCCAATTATACAAAATGAGAGCAAACAGACATAAGTTGGTGCAAGATTACGCTTATAATTTTATTTGAACTCAAGTTAAATTCGTTAAAGTCTCTTAGAACTTGTCTGCTTGAAAATATGAATTTACACGAGAAATGCCAGTTTATGATGAATTTATTGCGACTTAAGATAAAATTTCACGCAAAGCTTTCAGATTATTATCCCTGGTTTCATTTAACAGGTTTTAATTAAATTAAATTTAGTTTTGATGATGATGTTTGTGAAATTCTCAAACCAATTTATCATTGCGCGCTATGCGATGGAAAAGCGAAAAGCTCTTCAGCAGAAATCTCTCTCCATTTTCAACTTTTGACATGTTTTAGTTGCGGCAGACAGTTTTGAAAAACCACCACACCATTTCGAACACAAGAATTCATCAAAAACTCTAATTGTGAGTCGTCTGGACTGGAGCAAATTGCTGCACTTTGTACTTACATACATACAATATATATACACACACACATATACTTTGAATGAATAGATTTCATGCAATTTTCTAGTCCCCTTCCTGTCCAGCACAATTCATTCATTTTTTTCACTAACAGGAGTTTTTTGTTAGAAGTGAGGTTGGTGTGGTGATTTTACATTTTTCATCGGACTGAGAGGGTGGTGTTGGTAAAACATTTTAATTTTTCTTTTTAAATTCTTAAAACAATCTGAAATGAATCCTTGTTTTTCCTTGTTCGAGGCAAGTAAATTCATATCTGGATTTTTACGTACTTAATGCTTTAAGCAATTTTTTTTAAATTTTGAAAGTAAATATGTATTCTGATTTTTTGTTGGAAAGTAGGGGAACTGTATTACAAGCAGATTACTGTGGGTTTGTAGTCTAGTTGCTCACAAAACTAAGTATCGCTCTCATTGAACAAACGAAATTTTACGAGAATATGTACCGCAAAAAATTTTTGTAATTCTTTGACACACCATATGTGCGCTGTTGATAATTAGGAATGCAAATGAACTTCCAAAAAGTTTGAAAATTCTATTGCAATACCTCATGAAATATGAGATACAGGATGTTTCAGTATAAAGAAATAAAACTTCTCAGGATGATAGTTGAGGTTGAGACAAAAAAAGCACTTTAGCAAACGAAAAATCTTTAAATAAAAAAAAAAATTCTATGCAAAAGCAAGCGTTTCGTATCAGCAGGAACCATGTACTCATCAGTGCGGCTTGATTTCTGCCTGCCGTATATGCCAAAGTCAAGTGAGGTTGAGACAAGCAAAAAATTGTAATGCGGAGGTAGTGAGGGAGGAAGGGGTAGTGCATCATTTCGGTGGTAGGGGGAATTTATAGTTGTTGGTACATTTTTTTCTCTTAATAGCTTATAACTGTCTTATTATATAATCTCTAAGGGTTTAGATTCAGGAGCGAGCCAATAATAAACCTTTAGCGCTTTCCAGTATTTCGGGTACAACTTATAGATCGTCAAAAAGTAAAAAAATCGTGATTTGGAATTTTTTTTAATTCGTAACTATTTTCCAAGTCAAAATGATGATAATTATGGAACTTTATTTTAAGATTTGAATCCTTAGAGTATTAACTTTCATTTGATCTTCCACATGGACATACCTATCCACATGCAATTGATTGTGAACAGGGATCGTAACGGTTATAAGTTTTATCGTAAAACTCATTGTTGAATGACCTTAGATATGAGTTTTACTATAAAAGTCGGAACGAAACAGTTAAATTTTACTTACATAGGGTTTCAGTCGCTGTTAAATGCTAAAGTTATCAGTTAATCTATATAATAAAAATGATGTTCGTTGGTAATCGCATCACTTGAGAACGACCAGAAAAATAAAACTCACTTCATGATTTTTATTCTTGATCAAGAAAAATAAAAATCACGATGTGACTTTTATTTCTGATCAGGTAAAATAAAAATCAGGAAATGATTTTTATTCATGATGGGAAAATTATCAATCATCTCATAACGATTATTGTTGAGTTAAAAAAATAAAAGTCTTTCATAAGCATTTAACAGAGACTGAAACCCTATGTAAGTAAAGTTTAGCCGTTTCGTTTGGACTTTTATATTAAAAATTAAAATTAAATAATTTTTATATTAATGATCAAAATTTTTGTAATTTTACTTGCAATAAACAGAACGAGTCAATAGCTGCAAGTAGGTGCTGAAAAGATTGTAATCCAATAAATATTTCTGTGTGATTTTTTCCATGAGACTTTAGAAAATAATCGTTATTTACGAACCCTGGTTTAGAAATAATCAAAATTGCGTTAATATATGCGTGTGTGTCGGCTACATTTGAGATTAAAGATCGCAGTTTAGCATAATTCATTTAACCGATGAAAGAACAAACAGCACAACAACAAAATTACAACACGAAAGTAATATTGCGGGTACTCTGTTTGGTTGATATTTTGAAAAATAGACTTTTTGTCTTCGTTTTTGTAAAACCATACTTTTTGTTAACTAACTTTTTTTGATATTAAGTAGAGTTTCAAGATTTTGACCATTTACTTGTGTTGTGTGTGTTTTGTGTATTCAATCAGTGCTAAGATTAATTAAGAAGAGTGGCACTGACACTCAACAATTGCTTGAAAAATATCCACTGGAATATTACAGAACGTGTCTCTTCTTATCAGGCTTATAACCAAATAATCAAATAACTAAAATAAAGAATATCCTAAAGATGTGTCCCAGATGACAATTGGACTTAAACCGACCAGGTGGGGGGAGACATTTCATGCTTTTTTAATGGCACATCCATTAAAGGATCATTATATGAAAAATTATCACTCAGACTTATTTCTGAGTTTCGAACAATTTTCCGACCTGGCGTTTGGCTTAAGGGCTTACAGTTTCATATAGAATTTGGGATCTGAAATACAAAAACCGAAAAAGTGAAATAATTTACTGTCGAATGAATTCTTTTTATCCAAATATCTATTTAAAAAAACATAGAAAAGATGTCAGCAATTAGGAAAATTATTGAAAAACGTGAAAATATCCCGTACAAATATATTATGCTTTTTTTTTTTTGGTTTTTCAGTAAAAAAAAACTGCAAGACAAAAAATCCCGAATTTTCCTCAGTTTTCAGGAGAAAGCATTTTTGTGAACAAAATATTCCGCAAGTGGTATATGATACCACAAGGCTATGGTCATACTTTCCAACAAAAAATTGTTTGGAAAGGGGGGGGGGGAGAAGCCTAACGGTTTCCGAGATAACGTGACTTATAGATATTTGGGAATGTTTTTGTAGATCACCCCGTAAATTCTGAACGTTACGGTCTATGATGGTGATTTCAGCCATTTTCGCTGGATATGCTTAAGAAAAAGTACAAAAAACGCAGAAAAGGATACATTTTCCGTGTAGAGTGTGATATTGATAACGTGGTTTTTGATAAAAATTGTAGTTAAATAAAAAAAAAACGAGTAAAAACTGCGAAATTTTAACTTTGTTGAGTCATAACTAAAACGGAGATGAGGAGGACAAATTTATAGACCATTGGAAAGGTCCAATGATTATCTATCTACCAAAGTTTAAATCATCATTATTGGGTGTACCGTTCAGAAGTTATAGGGTGAATTATAAAAAAATACCGAAATATCTATAAGTCCTGTTATCTCAGAAACCGTTAGGATCCCCCCCCCCCCCCCATAAAATGTTTTGCTCATCAAGTATGACCTATCCATAGCCTTCGGATCACACCACTTACGGGACATCCTGTATATATTTAAACCAAACAGTTATTTTGACAATTTTTTTTTGTATCAATATAACTAGAAAGTAATAATTTGGGTGACATCCTAGTTACAAATATAACTAAAAAGTTATTTGGCAATTTTTTTGTTATAAACATGAGTTGACAGTTATTTTGGAAAATTTCTAATTATAAATAATAATAAAGATTTTTTTTCAGAAACTTTTTAGTTTCATCAATACTAGATAGCTATTTCGACGAATTTAGATCTTTTTAAATTTGGCCTGCAATATATGTACTGTGAGACGATAATAAATTGTCTATAATTAGAATTATTAATCGCGATTTGTAAAAAAGCATAAAATTAATAACAAAAAAAAAAAAAACAAAAAAGTAAATGATCAAAATAAAGTTTGAAAAACAATTTTCAAATGAATTTTATTTCATAAAAATTATTTAGAATTTTGAATTAATTAAATTGTTTGAATTTTTTTGAACTATTTAAAATAACTAATACATGGTGGCCGAAGTAAGTCTGAAAAGTTAAAAGTATTCATAACTTTTTTGTTTTTAGTTATTTTTGTTTTTCTCTTTAGCAGGTTATTTAATTTTTTTTAGAGATATATATTGGCTGCATATGATAAGCAGAAACGCGTCAAAATGATCGAATTTTTTATTCTTCTGAAAGGTCTATTATTTCAACTCAGCAAAAAGACCGCCGTCATTTTAATGTCAGTCAGAATAGAACAGCACCCAGTGACAATTTGATTAGGAACTTAAGTCTCCCATTTTGGAGAACAGGGATCAGTGTCAAACCTTTCGGGAAGAGGTACTCATCGGTCCGTGGGCATTGATGTAGTTATGGAGACTGTATGGCAGAGTCTAAGCAAAGATACATTTTTTGGGAATCCCCAGAGCATCGCTACAACAAGCTTTAAAACTAAATCTTAAAATGTTTCCGTATAAAATTCAAATAGTACAGGAACTGCTTCCGCAAGATTTTCAGGCACTGCGCACACCTGCAATATACCATCCGTTTTGCATAAATAGTCTGAGAAAATAATAACTTTTAGCCTTATAATGAGCGAAGAAGCTCATTTTCACATAAATGGGTATGTGAATAAGCAGAATCATAGATTTTGGGACACTCGGAATCCTATGGCATTATACATCAGTATCAATTACACTTCTCCAGATGTACTGTTTGGTGGTGTATAGGACTATGATTAATAATTTTTTGCGTCCGAAAGTTGATAATAATCCGAACATATGTTTCCAGCAAGATGGATTCACTGCGTATATGCAGCCCCAATAGAGAGCCACAATGGAACTTCTTCGTAACCTTTGTGGTGAACGAATAATTTCAAGAAATTCAGATTTCGCTTGTCGTCCTCCTGTCTGCTCTCGATTTCTTTTTGTGGGGGCTATTTAAAGGGGCTGGTGTATGTCAACAAACATCAAATAATTCAATAGCTTAAGTAGAACATATTATAAGAAAAATTTATAAAAATGACAAACAAAAAAATTTGAGTTATTTTTAAACCTTCTTCAGACTTATTTGGGCCACCCTGTAGATAAAATTTAATTTAATTTTTATTTATTTATTTATGGTGAAATTAGTGATTTTGCCATTTCGAAATTCAAACCTTTGTAACTTTTTTCGATGAAACTTTCGCTGACTAAATGAGTTTAAAAAACTTGCAGATTGAAAGGGTCTATCGAATAATAGGAAGGAAAATCACATAAAATGTAATTAGATATAACATTTCGAAGAAATGAAAAAAAAATTTTGATCATTTTCAAGTTTAGAATAGTTACTTAATAGAAATTTCGAAATTCGAAAATCGAAAAATGTAGAAAATTGTGCCTTCGAATATCAGGCGGATAAACCAAATTTAATTAAAATCGGTAAAAAATTGCTCGAGTTATGCCGAAAAATATGTTCGAAATTGGCCATTTTCGAACTATACATCCTTAGTCTTTACAAAAATGAAAAAAAAATCTTCGAAAAATCTGCACAAAAATTCAGGCATTCGACTCAACTTTCCCTCTCCAGATTTTCGAAAATTTTCGAAACTCGATTTCGAATTTACATTTAACAACTGCGTAGCTTGTTACGCGTCCAATGACATCTCAGTCATTGCTGTAGGTTGAATAGGCTCGGAGGAGATAGAATTCCCGAAAACACGAAATCACTTATTAATTGTACTTCCACTATTGGGGGGCGCCCCCAATAATGGAAGATATCTTGCCCCATACGAGATTCGAACTTACAATTTTTAGAATTGGTTATGGATGGAATAGAAATATTTTCTCGTCAATTTCTTAAATTTTCTAGTCTATTAAGGCACAAATACTTTCACCTGGCATTAACTAGTAACGATGAAGGTCCATAAATAAATAGTCAATTAACGGAACTTCCTGGGTTTAAAAATCGGAAAAGGCTGTTGCTTTTTTTTCTTGTATTTAATAATTCAATTTAGAAACGTAAAAAAAAAATCCCAAAAAATATCTTTATTTAAAAATTAAATTCGTTAGTGAAAATTTACCTTGAATAATTGCAATATAAAAATTTGCCATTTATGTATGAACTACAACATCATAATTTGATAAATAAAATATGACTGACGAACTTGTCTGTATGAATTCTGTTTTAATTAAATTGTTGTGAAGAAAAGTTAAATTAAATAACTAAGTTGGTTAGAGAAAAACTTAATAGTTGTATATGAAACCAATTAGCATCTTTTTTGATAAGTCAAAATAGATGATCAGTACAACATCCGGGTGACCATAAAATCATTTGCTTAAGTTTAACAGTCTTTACAATCTCATCAAAAAGCCATGATAACCGGATGTTGAAAATCCGACGAAAGATTATTTTTTAAACATCGTCATGACATTGAAATGACTAAATCATGTTAATTACGAGCTTTATAATTTGTCTTTTGATATTTAAGGAATTTTGAAGTTAATTTCTTGAACTAAGAGTACACAACCGTTGCAAACTCCTCGTTCAATGTATTTATATAAACGAACACTACAAATTTCTCGTAAGAGGCTGCATTAATCGAGCAATCTTGACATTGAAGACATGTTTGAAATCACAGTCGATGATCTTTTTGTTGGGGAGAGCTGACATTTTAGGATGTTATGTAGATCTATACCCAGTGAATGGGAAATCTTTTATGAATATACAAAGCAAAGATAGGGTCGAATTTAATCTCAATGAATTGCTTTCTAAATTTTGATAGCAAATTTCGATATTCTCAATAATTTATTTAACATTAGTCTGGTAATAATTAAAATTATTGTCCCAATTATCTTCAAAGACTTTTACAAACATTGTTTTCTCGAAAAGTCATGATTAGAATTACAAATCATTCTGGCAGGCGGAAATTTAGTTTTTTTTTTTTTTTTTTGCAATCAAGTTAATTCTTACAAGACACATTGAAGGAAATGTAGGCGTAGATATTACACGAAAGAGAAAATTATTCCCAGTAAAATACTCGATGAGTTTTTCTTCTCTACAAAATGTTCTTCTTGAGCTCCAAAGTTTGATACAAAAACAAAAATTCATACAACAAGACAAACTTTCGATGTTATTATAACTTTTCGCAATTGTTTTCAAAATCACCACGCAATTAACTGAGTATATCAGATGCAAAGGCGTAATTGCCTAATTCCCATGTACTAATCAACTCACGCACACACACACACACACACACACACACAACCATACACACGATTCTCAATAATGTTATAAATTTAAGTGGCTCAAATAATGGACGTGTGTGGTGAAGTTCACAGACAATTCAATTAGTGCAAAAAGTTAAATTAACTAATTACGTTAATGAGTGCGTTAATTCTTGATAAATTTAAGGTCGAGACCAAGGTGCTGGAACAAAGCAATTAGCTCAATTTCTGATGAGGTAATGACTTAATCAACGTCAATGGCTCTTTCAAAAATTAACCTCTTCCAAAAGCAATCGAGTATCTCATATTTCACGATACGATGAATAGGGGATATTAGAGGAATTTACTTCTTTCGTCTTGCGATTCTAAGCCCGCAAATATAGACATTGTAAAATATTAAATTATCTTCGAAAGAACCTATATATAAAGGAAATAATGGTAATTTTTTCATTTAGTATTATATACAAACCTAGAGAGCACTCTTCGCCGATTCTCTCTGGATTAAAGCATGTTTCCTTGTTATGATAAGCAGCCTTACACCAGGCACATGAAAGGGCAACAATTTCCTTCGAACCGAACAGCTTTCCCTGAAGAGCCTGAAAATTTAATTAAAAGAACATTTCAGTTTCAGAATTAAAAGTAGAAGATAAGCGATACGTGCAGAAATTTAGCGTTGTACGTGCGTTACGGTAATTAATTTGGTAATTTTTGCGGTCTATCACCGTTGCTATGCTATCAAAATATGGAAAGCTAAGAAGCTTTCTGATGTAATGACATTAATATTCGTCAACTAGATATGTATGAAGTTCTCAGGGAGTTCTTAAGGTGGAGAATTGGCCACAAGTAAGACGCAGTACGTGACTTTTGATAATTTTATTAGCTAAGACTAATTTTACTGAATATCATAAATCTTGCAGCAAATTAAGAGAAATAAAGTGCCGAAATTGGTAAAAAATATTTTAATGAAATTCGAAATTAGCAAAAATTCGCGAAGTTGAAAGGATTTTCAAAAATTTGCAATTATTCATTAACATCGGTTGGTTATATACGTGAAAGAGCTATATTATGTCCATAAATACTGTTTTCACTCGGCACGTTAGCTTGTGCTATTTTAACAGCTATGTGTGTGATGTTGTACATTAAATAGAAAATTTGTGACAAAAATGTATTAATGTATATCAATGGAAGCGTGTTGTTGGCAGCTTAATTCGTTTTATTTTGGTTATAAATTTTCAACTCGTTTTGTAACTTTTTAGTTATTATGTAAAATCTATAGCAAATCAACTTTGTACCGAAGTGTTTTGGGAAATGATGTGTTAATTGTGGAGATCTAAATTTCTTTTTTTTATGCTCTACTGCAAAATCAACTGAATTGCAACTTGATAGTTACGAAACTAAAGTTTTATAAACCACTTTGCAACCAAATATTTGGATTATCTTGAGTTATTTCCAGTTGTAATCTGTTTACTATTTGATTATAAATTAATTATAATGTAACAATATAGTTACATTTACTAACTTGAGAAGTTTGAGTATAGACGTTACTAGAAAGAAGTCGTCTTTGTAAGAATCATATTAAACTCGGGATTCAATGCCTTTTAGTTTTTTTTTTTTTAGCAAAATCATAAAAATGAAAGGCAGTTTTTTTTATATCGGCAATTTTAAACAGTCATTTTGGTAGAATACAGGCTAAGAATAGTAAAAATATAATCAATGATCGAGAAAAACTTCAGCAACAAGACGAATGAATGAAATATGGCGGAAAACAATAAAAACTAGAAAAATTGTGTTTCTATTTTATAACTACTCTTTTAGATTTGTCTAAAGAATTATTTTTTCCATTTGCTTTGATACAACAAACACATATTGAAGCTAAATACCTCTTTATTATGTTTTGGTTATTTAGTTCCAACACCTCATAAGCGTAAAATCAAGAAGAGTTGCAAGTAATGTACAAAAAACAAACTTTAATCTCAAATGGAACTAAAAAGTTAAGAATTGTTACAATGAGGTTAGAGCATTGATATCTGCAATTCCATGGACTTGTATGCAGCCAAAAATTAACCTTTACCGATCTTTTATTAGTTTTAATTCATTTACCAAAAGTATCTGGGGAAAAAGTGTAGTATTTTGATGGTCTATTAAATACCCTTTGATTTTCAATCACGATATACTTTTTACTTTCACATAGATTATTTTTGGTTGCATGGAGCTAAACTAAACAATAGTAGTTAGTTCCTGGATGATTCGCATGCTTTTCTGTATTGTATAGTTAAATTTAACTCACAAAAAAATTTTGCGGTAACTAATAAGTTGCAATCAGGTTACGTTGCTTTTTCGATGGCAATAACCGTTTTGTTATTTTCAAGGAGTTGCTGGATTTCGAAAAATATTTTAATATTGATTAGTTGAATTTGTTGTAATTCTTGTCCTTTTATGAAATAAAAAAAAAAAAACAATCATATTTCAAAATTTTTCGTCTGAACAGTGAAAAAGGAATTTTAAAAAGTCATTTTTATCCCACATTTTTGCTTATGACTTTTATAATATTCGACCGATTTATACGAAATTTTGTAAATCTCATTTCGAATTTCGAAAACACCTTTAATAAAATTCAAAATTTTGGAAAATCATTTTTTTTTAAATTTATTGTTTTTATTTTTAGTTTTCAATAGATTTGATAGAATATTGCTTTCGCTACCTTGAAAGACATTTACATGGAGTTACTTTAACCCGCTAACCTTTTATAAAAGAATTTTGAAGGAGCAGAGTTTCGGGGGGTAAATTTTCAAATTAAGAATTTACTAAAAATCTTATTGCAGAAAAGGAAAATTCTTTATTGTCATTTTCCAAATTATCTCATTCAATTTCAATTTTCAAAATCTTTACAGAAGTGACGATTTTCGAAAAAATGACTTTTTTCATTCACCGATTCTGGAATAAAAATCAATAATATAAATAATTAGGGTGTGTGGATACTCTATGGAAACTTCTAACTTTTATCTGCAAGAATCTGTGTAAAACTTCAATATTTATTATGTCTTGAGAGGAAAACGAGGGAAACAAAACTTCTAAATCCAAAATTTATGTCTGCAAAACAGATATTTAAATTTTCTCTCCGCATATTTTTTCTCTATCCCATAGATTTTTCATGCCTTATTACATTCCACTTTTCAACCTACATCTTTTAGGTTAAATAAACGGTTGACGGGGAAGAGGGAAGAGACTACACGAACAAAAACTTCACAAAATTACGATTTTTCTACCTCGAGCTCTCTCCCATAGAATTTTCTTTCGCTACTAACAGGTATGTATATGCCTCACCATAAATAGTTCCCCTCTAACTCTTAAAGTTTTTCTGCAAAATAGTAAAAATAAATATATTTCCAATTGAACCCTATTTCCTTTGTATCATTTTTTTCCAATCCCATCGAAGGGGGAAGTGTAACGGACTAAGGTGACTTCTTGCACAAACTTCCTATGTTTTGGACATCACTAAAATATTTGAATTATCTTAATCCGTATACACACAAATATTTCGACTAAATATTATCCGATCTTAAAAATTCTCTTTTTTCTTTCATTATGATTTTTCCCGATTATTTGGGCATATTTTCTACCCTTCCTGAATATGTTAAAAAAATTAAATTTTGTGACTTAAAAATGGACGAAATATTGACTAGGAAATGTTTTTGTTTTTCTGAAGGATTCTTAGATTATCTATCTATATGAAATTTCAGGAATATGCTAAGATTTTATTAAATTGTTAAAACTGTTTTTTATAGACATGTCCATTTTATGCTCGATCAAATTCCATGCTTGCCTTAAACTTTTATAAGCTTTTAACCGCGACAACTATTACCAAACTTTGTAAAAGTGAGTATTTTCCTAGAAAAATAGCAAACAAATTACGATTTCACTTTTTTCATTTTTCTCCTCACTTTTTGATTAAATTAGTTCCAAATTAGTTTTTTTTTTGTTTGGAATAAGTGAATGCACATTTTTGTTAAGGGGGTATTCTAGTCTAGAGGCCCGAATTTTAGGTGATTTTTGAAGTTCCGTAAAAAAAAGGCAATCAATATTTTTCTATCCATTTTTTATGAGTTATTTATTAACATTGCAAGAATACAGAAAAAAATTAAAAAATTAGAAAAGTTGAAAATTCAAAAAATTAGCAGCTGATGAAGTGGGGGGCCTCAAAAAATTGGCGGAGGTCATGCCCACGAATCCAATCCGCCTAGCAATCCGAAAAAAAATAAAAAAGATTATTAGTCTAGAGTAATGTCGCTATGTACGGAACTAGAGAAAAGTTGAAAAAATGTTTTTTCACAAAATGGCCGCTGCCTAAAAAAATAGCAATTTTTGTACCACTATTTTGACTTTTTCGAATTTTTTAAAAATAGTAAAAATTGAAATTTTGGGATGCGGCTAGTTCCGGACATAGACAAGTCTATAAAGAAGACTCTCAAAAAAATTTCAAGTAAATCGGTCCAGTAGAATTTGAGAGATCGTGGGCATCGTCTTGAAAAAGGCAGTTTCGAGAAAAACGCGTTTAAGGTGTAACACCACTGTAAATTTTTTTAAAAAATCGTTTTTTTATTGGCTTAAAAAATAGTTTAAGCCCTCTAGAATAAGAAAAAAAAGGTCCCGTGCGAGACATTTTTTTTCCTTTGAAAATGGAGGTCGCCACCAAGCGCGTCAAACTTGCTCCGAAACATGTCCCGGGAAGATGGCTGTGGAGTCGCCATTTTGTTTTTTTCGCTGTCAAAAGTTTATCAAGAAATTTCAATGTATGCCCGATAATACCCTTCAAGGGCTTTTTTCAAACACCTTTAATTTTGCGAGAAAAAAATTCGTGAAAAAAACTTTTTTTTTTAGCCGTTACATAGGCGTTACCCCTTAAAGTCCATACGTCCACGTGGTTTGGAAGTTAGAATTCAACTGTTAGCAGCTGGATGCAAGTGAACACTAAATATAAACGATACAAATTTGAAAAATCCTCTTGTAGGCATATTCTTGAATAGTTAAACTTTGAAAATATGAAAACAAAAAAAAATTGATTTTTTCGAATTTCTAGGCTAGAATACCCAATTAAATGGAGACATCTATCGGTAATTTTTTAAACTATTATGACAGCTTTATGGGGGAACAACTCAAAGTTTGAGTCATCTGATATTTTCTAAAGTTTACTCCTTCTCTCATCTCATTGTATGTTTTGCGTAGCATAGCAAGCAGGCACAATAATTTGTTTATATGGTATAAGTATGCACCCCCCCCCCCACCATCACCACTCATGATTTCATAAGGAATTTGGAGCGCGGGGGGGGGGGGAGTGTGTTTCAAGAAAGAAAAAAATATTATAGAAATTTTAGTCGAGCTTACGCGGCCTTGTTTCACACACTCTGACCAGCTCTGCAAGGGTAGTAATTTTCATATATTAAATAATACTTCAGAGTTTTGTTATGTCCTCAAAGTCATGTGGTGGTATCGGCTTTATAAGTATCGTGTGCATCTCTATGCACAAATTTTATTTATAATTTTAATATCATATTTAAGAACGAGAATAAAATTAGTTTATTCAACCTGAGAGTTGTGCCACTACATACTTTCTTTGATCCCTTTTATTGGACCACTATTATTGTCTAGGATGTTCCTGTCAAATAAGAAATATACAAGGGTGCCGAGCTAATTAGCACATTTAACGATATAATTTATTTATAAGGATAAAATGCAATTACATATTTGAAATTTTCAGGAATTCTAATTCAGTAATTGATTTATTTCGGTAAATACTATACTTCATACAGGGTGGGCCAAAAGTCACCATGGGGGTCAAAAGTCACCATGGGGTTTAAAAATTTAATAACTTTTTCGTTTATATATTTTTTTTATTTTTTTTTTTGTAGATTATATAAATAACATCTGGAGAATAAATAATGGAGAGATTCACAACTGAACAAAGAACCAGAATAATAGAATTTTATTACTTAAATCAGCGATCAATTATTTTAACGCAAAGAGCATTTTTAAACCCCATGGTGACTTTTGGCCCACCTTGTATTATTCTGGTTCTTTGTTCCGTTTGTGAATCTCTCCATTATTTATTCTCCAGATGTTATTTATATAATCTAAAAAATAAAAATAAAAAAATATATAAACGAAAAAGTTATTAAATTTTTAAACCCCATGGTGACTTTTGGCCCCCATGGTGACTTTTGGCCCCCATGGTGACTTTTGGCCCACCCTGTATATCTTAAAATATAAATGTCTTTCCCAGAAAACCGAAGAATTTACATCAAAAATAAATCAAGTCATATAAGAGTAAAATTGGTATTAAAGTGATATTTAGTATATCTGAAAAATAGGATAATTTTATTAATAAAAAAGAAATAATACGGTTTTATTTTCGAAATACGTTTTTTTTATGATAGCCCAACAATTTTCGATTGAGTCTATATCAGCGCTCTGCGGAGGTCACCTCCATTATGAAAATTTGACGCTCCTTAAACCATTCCGTAACAATGCAAGCCGTATAATATCGGGCATCATCCTGCTGGAACATCCACTGGTGGTATGCTGAGAAGGGCAAATCTTCTGCGAATTCTTCCAAATGTTTGGCCAATATGCTTGTATACATTACACCGGCCATTCTGTCGTTTATTTAAATAATTGATTTAACACCGTGAGCGCTAAAGCAATCCCAAACTATACTGAGCTGTCTTCCTGGTGTAGTTAGGGTCTAGTTCCTGGTTTGCAGATTTGACGGCAAGCTCGGTCAATTTCATATTGACTAAATTCGTTATGATTTCATTTCATAGCGCAACTCTCTATGAAATGCTAGTCTCGCATAGGGCTAATCTTGCTAGGCATTCAAGTAATTACTTAGTATTTCGCTTCGTATATAATTCACACTTAAAAATTATTGTAAGTGCATATATGGCTGTTCACTTTGGCGTATATGGCAGGCAGGACTGATGAGTAAACGGATCCTGCTGATACGAAACGCCTGCTTTTGAACAGAAATTTCTTTTTTTAAAGATTTGTTGTTTGTTAAGGAATTTTTTTCATTCAATTTTCAAGCTGCGAATTTTGCAACAATTTCGGTCAATTTCATATTGACTAAATTCGATATGATTTTATTTCATAGCAAAACTTTCTCTATTTTAAATTTGAATCATCATTCCAGATGACCGAAATCCAAAATGATTGACATTTAAATCGATGACTTCTAGCGAAATCTAAACGTTTTCTTCGACTAACTTGTTGTATAACCTTAAGTTTCTTGAGACTCTGACATCCTCCGAGATTATGTTCGAGAAATCAACAGTCTGACAGTCCTGAAAGAGATGTTAACGCCATAATTTTCCTTTATTCAATCTCTAATTTCCACTGAAGTGGTGACAGTCTCCATAAAAGAATGCCTGATTATCAGACAGTCCTCTTGATTAGAATTTTTTCTCGGCCTAGATTGACTCTGATTCTTAAGAGTTCCATGATTTTGATAGTGTTTGAGAGAATTTTGTATTTTTTTCTCGAATAGTCCTGGAGGTTTTACTGATGTTTTGTTGCAAAATAGCCTCGTTTCTTCCTACGTGGAACAATTTTTTTTTCCATAACTGTTCTGAATTCGAAAATAACGTTCGAAAAATAATGAAAGGGTAAGGGTATTAAATCGAATTTAGTTTAAACTTATTTAGTTCAAAGCAAAGAAAAGTTGAATGATATATTTTGCATATAATTCCCCATTTTTTTATCTTCAAAATTAGTTGCAAGAACTTGAATAGTATCGAAAATAGTAGTTTTTACGGTCTTAAGTTGTTTTAAGAAATCTTCAATCGCATGCAAACCTTTCTTCTATGAAATCGTTATATGTTTTTGTTTTTGCTAAATTGTTGATAAATTAAAAGGACAAGTTCCACATCTCTTCAATTGCTGGAACAATTATAAATAAACAAAAGAAAAAGAAATTTACTAACATAAAACAGTGACAACTAGGCCTTAATTATTAATGGGATTTTCATTAAGACCTCAAGTCCAAAAACATTGAAGGCGACTCCATTAAGGGATGTGTGTTAAAAATTAATGGATATTACAGGCAGATCAGAAATGCATCACCAATCTCTTCTTTTAAGTGAAGTGGACCAGTAAGGACGTCAAAGTTTAAAATAAAAATATATATCAGAAATTAAAAGAAAGTTTTATTTAACAAAAAGGAAAGAAAAAAAGGACAATTACTCAACAGCAAAACAATAAAAGGAAAAAGGACGCAAATCGAAATTTTAGAAGAAACGGAGATAAATTAGCTCCAGTAGAAATAATAAATAAATTATATACTCGTTTTTTGTTGTATTTATCACGTATAATTACATTCTTTTGTTAATTAAATTTTCGTTGCCGTAATTTATTTTATAGGTTTCGTGGTCTATCCTGCCTCTGGAAAAAGATCACGTGGCTCCCATTCTTTCTTTTGAACTCAATTTAGCAACGTCCATATAAACCTGAACAAGATATTACGTGCTTTAGGAGTACGTAACAGTTTATTTCAAGCAGCGTTGCCATAATTTTAAAGTAGATTTTATCGTATCAAGGCCGGCAATGTGATTCAATACCCGAATCAAATTAACTCAAAGTTTTCAGATAGGAAAACAATTGTCTTGTTTCGTATTTTTAAAACTATTTAATGCATCGTTACACATAACAGTACATGGTCAGCTTTAGTAATTTATATATAGAGTAGGTACGTGAGAAATACAAGGACTCGCAAGTTTATTGGATTATACATGTAGTTCAGGCAGAACAAATTAAATCTGTAGTTGTTTGTGGAAGGAAAACCACTAATCACTCAGAAATTGGAATTGGTCACGAATAAATGCATTTTCCATCCTGAAAAAATTCGATCGAACTGGAATTGGGAATTTGGTGCAGAGGAAAAACTGGCAATAATCTTGAAATGGGTTGCATTCATGATATTTCTAAAATTTCGTATTTTTTTTTTAAAGAAAATTTACATATTAAATTAGCTCTAAAAATTTCTATTATTCTATTGTTGGGTTTCACCACTATGCCTAGCTTGACTATGACTATGACTATGACTAGCTTTGAATTTCGATTGTTCTGGCTGGTTTTATCCTTATATGCTAATGCAATGCGCCTTAAGAAGTAGGTACCTCTATGTAGTGGCGGATCCAGTTATGGGGCGCGGGGAGGAGGTGGGGGGCCCACCCCTACCTGAAGACCACAAAAAATTGCAGTAGATCATCTGAATTCTTTTACTGCACTTTTTGCAAAAGACATAAAAATAAAAATTTATGGAAGCGTTCAATTTGAAGCAGAACTTATTCGGGTAAAAGTAAGACATTTATTTTGGAAAAACAGTTTTATTATTTCGTAAAATGCAATAGTAGAATATTTAGCCAAAACTTAAACAAAAAAACATTAAATGCTGATTGGGAAATTCTAAATCAGAACCTTAGAGAAGACTTGGCATGTATAAATACATTCCGTATTCGTACAGCAGATCTCAACAACAGTAAAATCGCTCTTGGTTTAACTATAAGTTCAACCAAGTTATGTAAGGAAAGTGAAAGAATCTGATTTTCGCGCTTTCAATTGCATTGATGTCTAGAATTGAAACAATTCGACAAGACTTGCCAGAACACCTAGAAGTCCATTATCCGGAGAGAAAAATTTCTTTTTGATCAGAATGTTGGCAAGCCGCAAAGATAGCAAAAGCTTCTGGTCCCAGGTCACGACCATCAAGAACAACTTCAGCAATTCCTCTGTACCTTCACTACTTAATAATGGAGAAGTGGTTGTTGACTCCCTTGATCAAGCTAGTATCTTCACTGGTAGATTCGCTTCAAATTCTCTATAAAACAGCTAATACACATTCGTAAGAGGGATGTGTTCAAGGTCCTTAAGAAGATCAACGTCTCCAAAGTCGTA
The DNA here is from genome assembly GCA_963930735.1 of Dioctria linearis. NCBI lineage: Eukaryota > Metazoa > Arthropoda > Insecta > Diptera > Asilidae > Dioctria > Dioctria linearis. The sequence continues at coordinate 17,330,261 of OZ005742.1, read as the reverse complement.
GCTCCTAATGGTTTCTCACCCCTGTTAATTAAAAGCTGTGCCTCATCTTTGGCTAAACATTTGCGCAAACTATTCTACTTGTCTTATTCGACAGGGAAATTTTCAAATGGTTGGAAAATAGCTCACCTTCAGCCTATTCCCAAGAAAGGTGAAGGTAGCGACGCCTCAAATTTATCGACCAATTGCAATCACTTCGATTCTTTAAAAGCTTTTTGAATCTATCATTAACTCTAAATTATTGAAGTATCTAGAAACAAATCAACTCATCAATGATCGGCATTATGGCTTCCGAACTGGACCCTCATCTGGAGACTTGCTGACTTTTCTTACGGAACATTCGAACCGTACACAATTTTGGTGTTTTGTCGTCACAAAATCGTTGCTTTAGATATTTAAATAGTGTTTGATAGAGTCTGGCACCGTTTTAGTTAAACTTTTTCCCCACATCTTCTATTATAGGTTGAAAGTATTTTACCTGATCGCATAATACCGGTTGTACTAGATGGGGTTTCACCAAAACCTCACCCTATAAATGCCGAGACGTCCCAGGGCTCTGTTATCTCTCTTCCTAATTTTCATTAATGATCTTCTTTCCCGTACGTTTAATCCAATCCATAGTTTTGCCTATGACAGTAGACTTCATTTCGCTTATTCTTTTGACATTCTTGGGGACTCCAAAGAGAATGCCATATCTGTCAAACGAGATTGAGTGATTAGATCAATGAATAACGACCTTGATCATGATCTCGCTTGGAGTAAAGTGATTTTCGTCGAATTCAAGGCATCTAAGTCCCAAAGCTATCTCATCTCTTTGAAGCAAAATCATAGCTTTTCACTGTCATTTATGGAGCACTGATTTGCGATACACCGTCTTTTTACATTCTATTTCCTGTAGGCTAAGGTGGATAGATCACATCTTTTGTCTTGCCAAAGAAGCAGCGAAATGTCTAGGATTTCTGAAAAGGTGTAGACCCATCGAATCTAGCGCTCCTCAACAAGTCCTACACCAGACCTAGAAATACAATTTCCATATCTGGGCCCGAGGCTGGTCGCACAGTCTTACCTTCATTGGATATTGTCCAAAAGAGAGCCTTCAAGCTCACTGGCGATGTGGCAATAACTTGTAATATCGACTCACTCGAACAACACCGCAATGATGGATGCCCTTCACTCCCTTAACGCTATATGCGTGGTCAATGTTCTAATTAAATATCACGTCTGATCCCTTGCAGAAGAATTCCTGCACGCAAAACTCCCGCAGCAAACCGCCCATTAAATTACTTTCGGCCATGCAGTAAAATTTCGTGATGGTTTTAATCCCGAACTGTGGAATGTGGAACAGTCTACCATTCTTCAGTCTTCACTCCAACATACAATCTGCGAAAGTTTAAGGGTGACATTCAGCACCTCTGGCGGTCTCCTCACGTTCCGTAATTCGTTTCCCTAGCACCATCCTGCCATGCTGTGCTTTGCATCATAAGGTATCTTCTTAACTTGCCTTAATAATATATAAAAAAAAATCAAAATTTCTTGACTTTAGTAGAGGTAAAGTACGTATCCCTTTAGTTCCTGTATTTTGTAAAGTTACAATTTATGATTAATTCGTCAATTTGAACAAAATGTGTTTCCTTATTTTTACTACCTACAATGGGTGATTTGGAAGTTTTACACTTCCATTATTTTCAAACCAAAACAAAATACATAACTTAAAGCCTCATTTGACTTTCGCGAGTGGCAAAAGTTAAACTTTGAGCAACTTTCCTCGTTCCGAGTGGTAGCCACTCACTTATCTGATCGACACGTATCTTAATGATAAATTTTATGTATTTGACATTTGCGAGCTTTTGAATTGTTTCCAGCTTATACTGTTTTTCAACCAAAGTTGCGCCCCTCCCTCACAAAAATCCTGGATCCGCCCCTGCCTCCATGTTCTTTTGACTACCTTGTAACAAAAAACAAAAACAAAATTCGTTTAGAAACAATTAGAACACTTAAATTAAGTCTGAGTCTCAGGCATAAATTGGACAGCTCGGGGCATAATTTACAAGGTAGGGCGGGGATTCAATATTTTTAAATAAATCGCAAATTGATTAATGGAATATTTATTTAAACACCTAAGCCAACAAAATGACGTTTTCTAATATTTAAATTTGTTCCCCAATTTTTAGTGAAATTGATTTAAAAATGAAAGTTCAATGATTTATTTTTAATTTCTCTTGTTTGCGGAGTTATTTTTATGAAAATTTGACGCAATAGATTGCTTTCGTAATGGGTAAAATGTGGGTAAAACAAACTATCACATCAAATTTGTGTAAAAATAAGTGGAATTTAAAAAATCGGAAAAAGGTTTTTCTTTATATTAACTTTAAAAAGCTTATTTATTTAATTTGTTTGAAATTTGTGGCAGCGCCTTTCCGCAAACCAGATAAATTAAAAAAACTCATTGAATTTTCATTTTTAAATCATTTTCAATAAAAACTTTTGTTGTCTTTGGTGTTTAAATAAATATATTCCATTAATGAACTTGCGATTGGTGGTGATTTTAATATTAAATTTCTCTGTGGAGATAGTGCTACAAACCAATTTAATTTTGTGTTAAACTCGCTTGATATGCATCGAGTTAACAAACATCCCACTCACTTTACAATGCCCTCATCATCTCTTCTTGATATATATTTCTCACATCTAGTCCAGCTAAAATTAAATTCATGAATCAGATGTCACTTGCAGGTATATCTGATCATGACATGATAATAATGACCTATGATTTTCAAACCCATTATATTCAGGAGCCTAATACCTTTTAATTTTTTAATTATAGCGCAGTAAATGTAGATAATCTCCATAATGAAGCTCAGTCTCTTCCTTGGAATAATGTTCACACTATGTGTGACGCTGAGTTTCAAACTGACTTCCTATCTGAAGTGATCCATTATCTTCATGGAAAGAATGTTCCATTGCTATAACTAAATTTATATATAACCCTGTCTGCCCATGGTTTTCTGCTAGAATTATGAGCCTCATTCGTCGCAGGACATGTGGAAACGATATCGAGCTGCCACACTCTGGGAACAACATATGAAATCAAAATGGCCAAAAAAGGTATTTTTCTTCATTGCTCGATACTGAACTATCACCAAAAAAATTATGGAAAAACTTACGTTCTGCCGGCGTAGTTTGTTCAAGCAAAAATAATATCGACATTGATCCGGAAGAAATCAACAAGAAATTCCTTATGGTACCTGCAATAACTTCGAGTTCCCAAAGCAGCCCTGAATTGCCTATTCCTAGTGTTTCTCGCAACTTTTCACCATTTAATTTTACCCGAGTAACAGCTAACGACGTTCTCATGGCTTTTTCTGAAATCAAGTCTGACAGGACGGGATGTGATGGTTTAAACCTGAAATTTGTTAAAATGCTCCTGCCTTATATTCTTTCTCCTCTTGCACACATTTGTAATACGTGTTTTACGTCACCTCAGTTTCCGAACCAGTGGAAGTTCTCAAAGGTCATACCTGTTCCGAAAAATTCATCTAATACCAATTTCAGATCTATTAGTATCTTACCCTTTTTATCTAAAGTAATTGAAAAAATTATGTCTGCCCAGATAAATAGATACATTGCATATCATAATTTACTAAATGAAGAACAATCAGGTTGTGAGACTAAGCATAGCTGTATTACTGCTCTTCTTAAAATAACCAATGATATATGGATTGCTATTGACAGGGATGAGTTCTCCATGTTAGTGCTCTTGGATTTCTCTAAGGCATTTGATTCGGTAAATTATAGCAAGCTATGTAGAAAACTGATAATGCAGTTTAATTTCTCTCCCCAGACTGCAAACCTTATCGGCAGTTACTTGACGGATCGGTATCAATCTGTGCATTCTAAAAACTTAAATTCCTCTTTTCAATTGGTATCTTCAGGAGTGCCCCAGGGATCTATCTTGGGTCCTTTGTTGTTCTCTATTTTCATCAATGATTTATTTCATTGTGTTAAGTACAGCAAACTGCACCTTTATGCTGATGATGCTCAATTGTACATCTCAAGACCAATTGGATTAGCTGAAGATGGTGTTTCTTGTATAAATGATGATCTCCATTCTATTTATTTGTGGACCATTTACAACAAGCTACACTTGAACCCTACCAAAACTAAATGCTTAATTATATACAAAACAATTTTAGATACTTCTTATTTCTCACCTGTCGTAATCAATGGAACGCAAATTCCAATTGTTTATTCCGTTTCTAACTTGGGAATTATCTTCAATAGAACTCTTTCCTGGGGCCATCATATTAATACTCTAGAAAAGTATATGGTGGGCTTCGTTCACTCTGGGCGACTAGTAATTTCACTCCAGCGAAAACCCGTTTAAAGCTGGTCAGGACTATGAGTCTATTCGAAAGCTAAATACTGCATTCAACGCTACTATAAGGTATGTTTTTGGTCTCCGTCGTTTTGACCATGTCTCTCCTTACGCCAACTCCATCCTTGGTTGCAGCCTTATAGTCTATTTCAGATATCGGGCTGTTATTTTATTGGCTGGGACTCTTAAGTATCGGAACACCAGCTACTTGTTGTTTGAGTCAGGTATGTTTGGTAATTTTAAATGCAAAGTTCTCGAGCACTTAAAATCAGTCTAGTTTTTAGTTTTTCATTGTAAATAAGTATAAGTTTAATTTTTAATTTTTATTTTTTCTCTCCTTTGTATCTTGGTGCTAATTAACTAAGTAATTTCTTATTAGTCTAGTTTTTTATAATATTAGTTATTGGATAATGTACCTATTAATCTTGTACTAAAATAAGGTTTTATATCTTTTTGTACAATGCCACCTATAAAAGAATAAATGAAATGAAAAAATAATATTTATTTAAAAATCTTGACGACCCGCTCCATCTTGCAAATTGTACCCCGAGCTGTCCAATTTATGCCTGAGACCCAGCCTTAATATTGTGCAGCATCTTACCATCTTAGCAAAAACAAAAAGAACATAAAAACTCTCAATAGTTCAAACAGCATCTCTTAATTACAAAATGATTTAAAGAAAAGAGCAAGGAGCTTAAACAGCTGACTAGGTATCTCTGACAACCGAGCTGGAACAAAAAAAGCAATTAATGAGGTATTTATGGAGAGATTGGAACGCACACCACTAATCACTTAAAATTAACAATTCCAACCCAACCAAAGACTTCCCCCCAAACAATAAATCAATTTCAGACCATAACTGGAGAAAGGAATAGGGCGGTGTATGGTTTCCTAACTGCAATCTATTTAGATTATTTCAGTCGTTTTAAGGCTGTTAAGAAGGACAATTAATTTAAATCAATTTAGAAATTAAAATCAATTCTCCTCAGTTAGAGGGTTTATCTGAGAGTATCTTTGCAATAAATCTGTAACATTCACACATATCGTGAGCTCATGTTAAAAGTTTCCGACAAAAGATTCAGTTGTGGTTTATGGGATGTTTGAAAGGAGGAGGCAGAATCCTTTTCCAGTATAACAGTCTGGTTGAGGGTAGGGTGAACAGTTCACAATGATGTAAGTACTGCAGCTAGCTAGTCTAAAATCTAAAATGCCACCATTCTTGTGGTGGTATATCAAATGGAAGCTCGAAACCAAAAACAGCTGTTTTACGGAGATTTCATTTTGATGTAAACACACATATCACTAGGGTGGAGACTCTATTTTAGATTTAATGGTAAAGTTGCATGATGGTAAAATATTGAATAGTTATCTATCACCAATTGATTTGTGGAAAATGCGATGTGTCACCCTTGATACCCTAAGAACTAATATGAGCTGAATTTCAATATTTTCTCTGGCTATCTGAATAAAAATGGGCGGAATACTAGGTATGCTATAATTATGAAAGTTGAAGTAATACTCGCGCGTGACACTTAATTAATTAAAGATTTCTTATATGTTATTGAACTGCAATTTTATGAAGTGCTCATCTTTGTAATTTAAATTTAAAAAGTTGTTTTAAAATGGTCTAGATTTAATTAATCCTAGATTGTTTAAAGAAAAGAAAAGTCATGAAGGCTTTTACAAAATGCAATTTTTTAAAAAAATTGACAACTACAACACTAAAATGCCTGCAGCTAGCAAAGTGTATAAGGCGTTTCGTATTAGCAGGAACCAAAACTCTTCATTACGGCCAGTTCCTGCCGGCAGCACGAACCAGAAGAAAATGCAAGCAGATCCAAATCTGTCCAAACTGTCAAAATATATTTAACAATGTCACACAATTAGACAATAGCATTCAGAAAAGCGCCCCATTGCAGGAAATAGCATAACTTTAAAAACTAAATTTCGTATTATACTCGGTAGACGAAATTGATTGTAAAATAAAATGTTTACCTTCTTCAGTTACTAATAACAGATTCAGAATGTAGAAAGATTAGAGAAATTAAAATAGGTGGACTGGTGATTTCCATTATTTAAGTCTAGTGGTTCTATTATAGAAAAAATATACCAACCGATGAGTTACAAGGCAATCAAAGGTAAAGCTGCTGAAGCAAAAAGCCCTTTTAGCTAAACTTAAAGCACTTGATATCTCAGCTGGATTGTTTGGTCGCCTAATACGTGTTGTACTAGATGCCGTTTCATCAGAACCTCACCCTATAAATACCGGTGTGCCCCAGGGCTCTGTTATCTCTCCGTTTCCCTTCTTACTTACTTTCAATCTCAGTCATAGTTTTGCTGATGACAGTATCCTTGATTTCGCTTACTCCATTAATACTCTTGCTGGCTCCAGAGGGAGTTAAGCATAGATGGCGTTATTAGATCATTGAATAATGATCTTGATAATATCCTCGCTTGGGGCAAAGCGAATCGCGTCGAATTCAATGCATCTAAGACTCAAAGTCGTCTCCCAACAAAATCATCACCTAACCACTCCCGTTTCTTTTAATGGAGTATTAATATCCGGTTCATCATCACTAAGCATTCTTGGCATTAACATTTCCAATAAGTTAAGCTTGAGTGAACACAACTTCTTCTCTGTTGCCAAAGAAGCATTGAAATATTTTGGATTTCTGATAAGACGTAAGAAATATTTCTAGCTCTCCTCTACAAGTCCTACATTTGACCTAGAATGGACTACACTATTGGCCGGGCTGGTCACACAGCCTTAGCTTCATTAGATATTGTCCAAAAAAGAGCCTTCAAGATTATTGGCGATCTGGCAATAACTTATCATTTCGAATCGGTTGAGTATTGTCGCAAGGTTGAATGCCTTTCGCTTCTTTATCGATACATGCATGTAGAATTTTCTGATGAAATATCAAGTCTGATCTTTTGTAGAATGATTCCTTCACACAATACTCGCTCTGCATACCGCACACATCCTTTTACTCTACAAATTACCTTCGGGCGTACACTGTAAAAAGGTACAAATTGTTACCACAAAGTTTAGGGAAAAAATCCCTATAAATGTAGGGAATATTCCCTAAAATGTAGGAAATATTCCATAAAATGTAGGGAATATTCCCTACATTTTAGACAATATTCCCTACATTTCTAGGGATTTTTTCCCTAAACTTTGTGGCAACAATTTTACAGTGTACAGTAAAATTCCATGATGCTTTTATATCCCGAACTGTGCGAATGTGGAACATTCGACCATCCTCTGTCTTTCCTCCGGCATACAATCTGCAAAAGGTATAGGGTTACATATACCAGCATTTGCGCCACTCTCCTCACGTTTCCTAATTCCTTTCCCTATCTCCTTCCTGCCATTTTGTACTTTGCATCATATAATATCCCCTGAGCTTGGCTTAATAATATAAAAAAAAGTACGAAAACGAAGAATGGACGATTTTCCAGAATTTTATACCATTACCCCCCTCCTCCTCCTCCTCCTCCCTTATACCAGCTTTGATATATAAAGTAATTCGCAATTTCTATACTTTTGAATCTATCTCAATTAGAAAAAAACTTTCGCTTCCAATGATACCCATATCAACGAATGTCCAGTTTTACTCTTTTGGCCTACATAGAGATTTCCCTAAGTTTCTGGAAACCAAGTTTACTGGTAAAATATTGCTTCTATACATGTCTCTGTCCATACATAAATTATGTAGACGTACATATGTATATTTATATGAGATATTATATTAACGGAAGAAACTCTTAGTTACACTTCCAATTGTAGCCAAATTCATTAGTATTTCTTTTCATTAATATTCTCTACCGTACTACCAATTACACTGCAAGGATTACTTTTAATTAACCCCACTGCCTTCAAAGTTCTAATTCCTCATAAATTCCGAATCTTCTGTCTCTAATCAATATTCATTAATCAGTCAGTCAGGTGGATTGGATGGGGGTCGCTATATGTGTGTATATAAGGTACATCTTTCGTAATCCAGGAGCATTTAGCTAATCAACCTAGATGTAAAAGAACGAAACGAGATTCGCATATTGAGTGCATGCAGATTGCAGAGCATACCAATTGAAGAAAACATATTAGTGAATTCCTATACGTCCGGGACGGGATACATTCACATGATAAAAACGGATTTACATGGAAGAGCGGCACTGCAACAACATATCACATCCGTTACGATGATGCGCAATAATTGTAACGAGGACCTTTACACGAGAACTTGTTTGCTGTCCCCACCAGCAGTTGAGTTACGTGAGGAAATTGAGAAAGCTCACTTTCATATAAATGCAGTCATTAATAAATATGTAGTCCTCTTTCGTGATGAATGTCGATTGCATAAAAACCAACCCCCAGGACTTCTTCACTTCCTACTAACATAGATCTTATACCAATATGCTTATATGGGTTATAAGGGAGAGCGAGCACGCGATAACAGTAAATTATTCTAAGAACATTTGCAGTACTACACAGGATAATTGCTTTCGATACGATATACAAGCAGGACATCATTTCTAATCCTCGACACACATAACCTTAAATTACAAATTCCAACAGCAAGAGAACGTCAATTCACTTTATCTTGGTGCTTCTGGTGGCACTTTTCCCTAGAATATAATTCAACTACTTTTATTGCTCTTAGAATTTAGTAGATTTTGTAATAGAAATAATCAAATATGCACCTCACGTTTGAGAAGCGCAATTACATACATGGCATAACGGCGATTGTTAATAATTTCAATTACCGAGTTTTGTTTTAATTAAAAGTGGCCTTGGGATAAATTTAAATTGCAAATGAATGCAGCAAATGTTCGCACGAAAAGTATGTTTTCACGGGTGGTGTGGTGTGGTTACAGTTTGTCTAAAATACTAAGATTCCCGCGTAAGGTAGAGAAAATGGAAAATTTATATTCTTGTAAATTACAAAGGATTCTCAAGATGTAACGTTTTAATTAAAACTGAAGGAATAAACTATACTTTTGAAGTATGAAAGAAAAAGAAAATATTGAAATTTAATTAGTTTTGTCTTTGAGTGAAACAAAAATGAGATCTTCGGTAGTATTTTCTTAGGAAACAATGACTGTCATTAATGCATACATATAAGCACAGACTTCAACAGAGACGTTCTAAAAATTAAATATCATATCATGTAAATAAAGATGAGCAGAAGTATAAAATTCAAGAAACGAATAGTTTTTTTAGGTTGTTGCACAAAAAATCTCACATTTAAAGATATACATAATTATTTTAACCATATTAGGATGGAGAAGTTTTTACACCTCACATCTATTTTCAAGTCGTCATCAAGTTGGCGGCGCCATCTCTTACTGAGGGCCTATTGATAATAATAGAATATTAACTGTAAAACAATATCGTAACATAACATAGGGTCATTCCATACAAAAGAATTGAGTCCCTTATCTTTGAATATCCTGGAAAACGTATTTATGTACTTATTGTTACCAAAGTGTAAAAGTGTGTAAGAGGGAAAATTTTTAGCAATAAAGGAGCAAAAGGCAAGTGATTTTCAAATCGCCAATAGCTTGAAAGCTTTATTTTGGACAATATCCAATGAAGGTAAGACTGTGCGACCAGCTCCAGCCCATATATGGAATTGTATTCTATTTTGGATCTAATGAAGGACTTCTAGAGGAACGCCAAATTCGATGGGCTGAAATATATTTCTTACACTTTTTCTGAAATCCAAGACATTTCGATGCTTCTTTCGCAACAGAGAAGATAAGATCAGTCCAGCTTAACTTACTGGAAATATGCTTAGCGACGGTTAATCGGAAATTGGTGCTCCATCAAAAGAAACAAGAGTGGTTAAGCGATCTTGGTTTAAAGAGATGAGCCAGCTTTGGGACTTCGATGCTCTTTGCCCCAAGCGAGGATATTATCAAGGTCGTTATTCATTGTTCTAATAAGAATCCACAAAAGTGTTTAAGGAGTAAGTGAAATCAAGGGTATTGTCATCAGCAAAACTATACATGAGATTGAAAGTAAGGGGAAGTAGATCATTAATGAAAATTAAGAAGAGAGACGGAGTGATAACAGAGCCCTGGGGCACACCGGTATTTATAGGGTGAGACTCTGATGAAACGCCATCTAATACAATCCATATTTGGCGAATGGATAAACAATTTTTAATCCATAATAAAAGCGGAAGGGAGAACCCAAGTGCTTTGAGTTTGGCTAAAAGGGTTGGATGACAGACATTTTGTCAGAAAAATTATTATCATGTAAAGCTGGCATAAAATATTGTTAAGGCAGTTTTTAATGTCGTAAGGTTTAAAAGATATTTTCAATCATTTTCACACTTTTAATGCATTTAGAATTAATTTAAATTAGGTTTCATATTCTAAACTCAGAAAGTAGCAGTTTTGTTGATTTTTTTAAAATTATATTTAAACAGCACAAATTGACAAGTTTGTTTTTAATTTGATGAAAAATTACCCAAAATTAAACTTTTTCTCTTTATATACTTCGATTTTTCCACATTAGGGTGGCGAAAAAAAACCAAGTTTTTAAAAACTTCTTGCTCCACAGTCAACCAGTTTTTTAGCTTATAGGTAAATTTCTTGCAAAAAAAGTGGTGCAAGACGAAAATAGCGGTTTTTTATGAACGAGGTTAGAGATAAAAACCCATTTTTTTTAGCTTTGCATTCTCATTTTCACTGGATCACTTTCCTTGGTACTTCTGCGGTTTTTTTTTAGTGTTGCAATTTTGTTTCTACCCCTTGTCTTCGATTTTCTTGTGAAATCATTTTAAAGAAAATCTATTTGTTAATTAATAAAAACAAACTCCTCAAAAGCTTTATTTCACGGAATATTTGATTTTAAAATATATTAAGGCCCCCCCCCCCCTTTCCTTAAGGGGAGATAAACACCTAGGAGCCGGAAAAAAAGTCATTTTTGTGAATTTTTTCAAGGAAAACTATTTGAAATTTCGGATTGGGGCTTCAATTATCTAAAAGTATATAGCTATGTACATTCAAAATGTGTTTAATTTTCTTTATTTAAAAATATCAAAAATATACAAGGATATTGTATGATCCTTGGAGCGTCGAAAAAAAAAATTGCGTATACGGTACCCACTGGCGTTTCTTCAAAACTCTTAAAAAAAAAACCAAAAAGATTATTAAATTAGATACTATAATCTAGTACTTGTCATAGCCGATTTTGAAAATATCGATTTATGACAAAATGGCGGACGTTTGAACATAAATAGTGATTTTTGGACCAAAAATTAGTTATTATTTTGCCTATAAAACAAAAAGTAAGTAACTGGAAAAAAATTCTATGACAAGTACTAGATAATGGTGTATAGAATAATCACAAGAAACCTCAAGGCAATCGGTTCATTGATTTTCGAGAAATTTTGGGCACCGATTTGAAAAACGTGGTTTTGAGAAAAACGCGTTTGAAAATTTCGGAATGAATAAATCATGAAAATTCACTGAAACACACTTCAAGTACATTTCAAGCATAGCTGATAGTTTTTCTATTGGTCCGGATGGCGTTCCTTCCACGCTCATAAAACATTGTGCTATGTCCATCGTTTCTGTTTTGTGTTATTTATTTAATTTATCTTTAACCTGTGGTGTTTTTCCTAAACAGTGGAAGCTTTCTTTGATTATTCCTTTTCACAAGAAGGGTAATAAGTGCAACATTTCTAACTACAGACCTGTCGCTAAGTTATGTTGTATTGGTAAGATATTGGAAGCCATTGTTTGCGATGTTTTGTCGTTCCACTGCAAGCCTTTCCTGCGCTCTTTTCAGCATGGCTTTATGAAGGGTAAATCTACTACGACTAATTTGTTAGAGTTTACTAATTTCTGCATTTCTGCAATTGAAAGCGGAAAGCAAGTTTATTGCATATTCACGGATTTTAGTAAAGCTTTTGACCGAATCAATCATAAAATCTTGATTCATAAGCTGATTCTTCTTGGTTTTCCTTCTGTTTTTGTCAATTGGCTTCATTATTATTTATCGGATCGTACGCAACGAGTTATATTTCGCGAAGCTTTTTCTGACGTAATAGATAATACTTCTGATGTTCCTCAAGGCAGCCATCTCGGACCACTCCATTTTATTATTTTCATTAATGACGTATCTCTGATTTTGACTAATTCAAGAATACTTTGCTATGCTGACGATGCCAAAATCTTCCGTATTGTTTCTAATGAAAACGAGTGTGGAATTCTAAATTTGGATTTAGACACCTTTCATAAATGGTGTGCTATTAACTGTCTTCCTCTCAACATCAACAAATGTACTGCTATGTCCTTTTCTCGTAAAAGGAGGCCATTGAACTTCAGTTATACCTTAGACGGATGCTTATTAACTAGACTTGACAAAACCAAGGACTTGGGTGTCTTCCTTAATACACGGCTTTCCTTCGAGGATCATATTAATACAATCGTTGCCAGGGCTAATGCTACTCTGGGGTTTGTAAAGAGATGGTCAAAGGAGTTTAATGATCCATTCATAACGAAGGTCCTTTACTGCACATTCGTTAGACCTATTTTGGAGTATGCCAGTCCGGTCTGGTCTCCTTTTTATGCTGTATACATAAGTCGTATTGAGGCTGTGCAGCGGAGATTCGTTCGTTTTGCTCTGCGTGGACTTCATTGGCATAACCCTATTATTTTACCTCCATATGTTGATAGGCTCAAAACTCTTTCCATTGGATTCTCTTGAAAATAGGCGAAAAGCTTCCAGAGTTGTGTTTGCGTTTCAGTGTATACAGGGAGCGACAAATTCTCCTGAGCTCATAAATACTTTCAATATATCTATTCCTGCGCGCTCCTTGAGGAACTACGACTTCCTCGTCGTTCCTCATCATAGTACGAACTATGGTTTTCACGAACCGATTTCATCAATGTCTCGTCTCTTTAACAACCAGTTTGATTGCATTGCCTTTCATCTTTCAAAAAGTCAATTAAGAGATCAGCTTAGTTAAAGTTACTTTTCATTTTATTATTATTGTTTGTTCACTTTTGGTCATTATCATTGTTTACATATGTATATTTTTTTTTTGTAAACTTAGTAATCAGATTTTTGGTGAAGTTCTAAATAAATAAATAAATTAAACACAGTGTTGCACGAACGGCAAGCTACTGACAAAACGTGTCTTTTCTGGCAGTGAATAACAGTCATATGGTATTTCCGTTATACCTGGAGCCAAGCATGCCCAAAAACACAATAGAATCACAAAATAGGTCTAGACACGCTTTGTTCGAAGGGTGCCGCTACCTGCCTGTCGGCTCGGCGCCGAAATATTAACTTGCCGTTTTCACCAGATATTCTGGGGACTTCAAACTTCAAGAAAATGCAAAACTAAAAAAAGTCGATTACCATCTAGGTGTATATCTCCGTAAAATTGTTAGACAAAGTTTCTAACTAAAAAACAAAATAATATATAAAAAAAAAGACACGGAAAACAAACAGCCATGATATGAACACAATTGTGGGACGTGGACTCGCCCGTGTGAACTGTGTCGACTGTGTAAAGAGGAAGATGAAAACTCGATATTTAAGTTCTGCGCGCATGCTTCTTTAAGGTTGTAAGTAACTGTATAAGCATTTATCACTGTAAATCAGGTTTGCAAGCTAACCCCAAAGGCAATAATAGAGCTCGTAAAAATTCTAGATTTGAGGACATAATAGATCAACTCTGATTGCGGTATCCGCAGCATCCTAGTGGCCTAGTCGCCCCATCTGAACCTAACCTAACTCAAGCTATCAAAATAGTGTCTAAAATAGTGTTTCGATCCTCATATTGGAATCTAACAAAGGGATAGACTGCCATAAGTTTTCCCTACACTCTCCTTTGTCTATAGGTCTACACTGATTGTTCTAAACTACAAATATGAGCCATTTACATAAGGCATAGGAGCGAGACATATGTGAGCAATCCAATTAATGAAAAATTAGAAAATTTGAGTGCAAAAATTATGAAGCTTTCAGAACAAAATGATAATAACAATCGATTGTACTCTCGAAGACCTTACATTTGATATCAAGCATGCCTGAATGGAATTACCCCACCCCTACGTAAATTGATCTTAGTAAAATAAAAATGTTTTTACAAGAAATAGTGGCTAAATAGCTCGATTCGAAGAATTTCGCGATCGTACCGATCTCCACAAAATTAATATGATCCGAATGACTAAGAATTTTTTTTTTTTTTTTTTTTTGTAGAAAAGAGTGCAGTACCCAATTACTATTTTAGTAAAAAAGTGTAAATTGATCAAGTATGGACCCAGAGATACAAGAGTAAATTTTGTAAACCAAGATAAGTTCCGGAAATACGGAGCTACCATTTTGAATTTCTCAAATATAATAATTTGCAAAATTTTCAGATCGCATATCTAAAAGCGTCTCAGCAATTCAAATGAACACATAAATGTAGACGGTTACAATGCCATTTATCATGTAGATAATGCAACAAAAATTTAAAATTAGTTCTTATCACCCAGTTACAAAACAGTACGTAAAATTGTAAAATTTAAATAAACCTTTTACATATATTTTGCAATATTCACTTACCTTTCCGCATTGTTTACATTTGGATTTCTCAGTTCTACGATGAACCCAATGGTGATGAGTTGTCGTTTGCTCCCTATATTGTCTTACTCCTACATCTCGAAACGTCGGCTTACACGCTAACTGAGTCTTTTCGTTAACAATTGGAATGCAGTTAATATGGGCAATAAGTTGACATGCAGAGCATTTCATACGTTGTCCACTTTTCTATTGGAAAAAATAAATATGAAGAAAAAAAATAAATAAAACATTCTTAAAATTTCTATAAAGCTTACTCGGCACTCATCCGGAACACAGCAGAAATCACCTGAAGCTGATGTTTGCGCCCATAAGTGATCACCGTTTATAGCGTTTTCAGTCCAATCTGGAATAATACGAATCTGACGAGAACCACCTTGACCACCACTTGATTTTCTGAAAAATAAAAAATAAAAAATGAAATTAACTTCATTTAAATCTGCTCACAGATAAAAGGTTAATAAAATTTGTTGGTTAAAAAACGTAATTTCAAGTGTCCAAAAGTTGTTCCGAAATAATTAGCGGCTCTTTATTGTTCAGAAACTGACAGGAAAAGTTTGTGTAAAGCGAAATTTCGAACAAAGCCTAAAAAGTGAGGGGTAGGGAGAAAAGTTTATGAACAATTTAATATGGAAAATTTCCTATTTCAGTGATGGTAAAATGAATCCAGTTGGATGGGAAAAACGGAATGAGGAGAGTTGACATTACTTTTCTTCTCCCATCCAGATTGACAGTATTTTTAAACTTCCCTTTCCCCATCCTTACCTCACACGGCATAGTTTTCTTTATTTTGTGTTATTCAAAAAGCTTGTATCGAACTATTGCAAGGAGAGTCCTTGGTTTATTTATGTTGCAAGGAGCGTCCTCGGTTTATTTATGCTAGAGATTTGAAAGACTGCAAGAGAATTCGTTATCTTGCTTAAAATCTACACCCAGTCGGCAGTCATACCTGAACATGCACATAAACTGGTTACCTCGAAAATTGAGGAATTCTGTAAATTAATTATTCTCTGGATTTCAATGTCAGCAATTCTTGGACCATCATCAGACAACTTCAAGTCATAAGATGTTCCGTTTAGCTATAGTGGTGCTGTTGAAATTTTAAATACTATTAACTCATATAAATCAAATACTCACATCTGTATTAGGTTAGGTAAGAAGGGTGCCGTTTGAACGACTAGCCTGCATCACTTCATACCAGTGGGTCCATCGTGCTCCTTGACCTAATGGAATAACCTTTAAACCGCCATAGATCCATCCTGCTTCACTTAGGAATCTCAGAATACAACTGAACTCTTTACTTTGCAGACTGGAAAAGAAGTAGCTACCCAATAGCCTACCTCCTTTATTCATCAGAGCAGCATGGTCTCCTATAGCCCAGTGACCCGTAATGACCCCACCTATATTCGTGGTATTTGCCCTACTGCTACTTCCTGTCATATGCAGACTACAATTGGTCCACCAGAGGCTTTGCCTTTTGATAGGCGTCATTTATTATCTGCTCTTTTAATGCTCTGATTGGGATCCTCATATACCTAAGCTACCGCTGTGGTGCTATCTTTTCGGAGTCTGTTTTGGTCAAATCTTCAGCTATCTCGTTCCCTGGGATATCCTTGTGGCAAGGTACCCAACATAGGGTCACCTTCTGCCATGTAGTAAATTCCTCAAGGCTGGTTTTGCATAACTGCACCAATTTTGAATTTTCCAGTACCTTGATGGCTGCATCGCTGTCAGTCTATATGCAGATGTGCCGTGCGGACCTCTCTGTACATATGTAGATACCAATATTGCAGCTTGGTAAATCGCCGCAAGCTCTGCCTGAAAGACACTATATTTCCCGGAAGTCTATAAGACTCGTGCCACTGGCAGTCTCTGGAGTATATTCCAGCCTCTGTAGCCGCACTCGTCTTGTAACTAAAGATAGAAATATCGGATAAAACCACCGTCCCCTTACCATCCCAATCACTCCTGGTGGGCATCATTGCATTGGCACCCCCACCAAAACTTAGGACAGGTATTTGATATTACGTTTCTACCCTGCAGTCACTGCAGTTTAACTTCTGGAGTATATTGGAATGCCCAAAACCCTTTTTCAGTCACCAAACCCCCGCTCTCATCACTGATCTCCGCTACACTTCTGCAGTAGAGGTCTAGCGGCAATAAGTCAAGCATGACCTCCAGCGCCGCCGATGGGCGTGGTGCGCAGATACCTAGTTATTTCCGCACAAGCTGTTCTCTGGGCTCTTGGCAGCATATTCAGATTACATTTCCTCGTCAGTGCCGCCCACCAGACCGTGGAGCCGTAGCAGAGTAGAGACCTAACTATGGCTGTGTACATCCAATATACAACCGTGGGTTTTAATCCCCAGTTGCCACCAAATATTCTTTTCCATGTGTAGAAGGCCACACTGGCCTTCTTAATGCGCTCTTCTAAGTTAGCCTTCCAGCTCAGCTCGGAATCGAGTGTGACTCCCATATACTTTGCTTCTCTGGAGATAGTAAGTTCCTCTTCACCCAGCTTTGGAAGTCTGAAACTTTGCACCTGTCTTTTTCTTGTAAAAAGGACTAGCTTTGCCTTCGAGGGGTTTACCCTGAGTCAACTATTGTAGATCAGTTGCCCAGAGCAGCGCATACTCGAGCCATTCACTTAGTAGAAAGAAATTTGCCAGTTGCCAGAATGCGTTTATGTCATCCGCATATGCAACTACTCTAAAGCCTTGACCCTCTAATATGAGATTTAAATGGATTTCATCCATTACCAGTAGTTACAGGAGTGGTGATAGCACCCATCCCCCCTGCGGTGTACCTCTGTAGACTGCTCTTCTCACAACCATGTCCCCTGAGCAGGAGCTAATCTTTCTGCTGGGAAGGATTGAGTTTATCCAGTTACATAGACCCTTATAAACTCCCATCCTTCTCAGTCCATTGTATATATAGTCTCCGTCTTTACGTTGTTGAAAGCCCCCTCGATATCCAGGAATGCGTCCAGTGTGTACTCCTTATATTCTAGGGATTTGTCAACAACGTACACCACTGCAGGTAGAGCCGACTCTACTAATTTTTTTTGTATATGCATGCTAGCTACCACTGCTGCCCTGCTTCTTACATGCCCCTCAATTAGTCTCTCCAAGACCTTTATGCTTAAAATCTTGGAGAGACTAATAGGTCTAAAGTCCTTTGCCTAGATATGGCCTGTTCTGCCTGCCTTAGGAAAGAAAATTACCCACACCTCAGTGCCTTCTGAAGCATAATGGGTCTCAGTACATCAGCGCCTGATGTATTAGGGAAGTAAAGCGAACACACCGCCCATTTTATCTCTTTTTCGAACTCGATACCGTCGAGACTAGTTTGGTGCGGATTTTGGATTGGAGGCATAATCGGACCATTATTCTTGGAAAATTCGGCTGATCAAATTGTAAAATATTGATGTGGACAACATGCTACAGTCCGAAGAACAATTCAATTACTATATGAGTGATATCCTGGTCCATTTTGGTTATCAGAATTGCCCGCGCAGATCAGGTCTAAGGTTTATGCAACAAGCCCCCCACCACGCCTTGAAGGAGACAATTAAGCGCTGTATCAATGCAATGCAGCCACATTTATGCAAAACGGTCATGGATAATTTTAACAGAAAATAGTGCGTATATGTGCCAGCAAAGCAGTGGAAGTATAGTGAAGAAAGTGAAGAAGGTAAGAAGTAGTCCCATAAGAGTTGTACTGCCATTATGTCTGCAACAGAGTTTTTAGATTATTAAATTTAAGCGATGAAAAGTGTCTAAAATTTCAAATCAAATCAGAAAATTATTCCGATTCAAAATCAATACTCAAGTCATGTAGGTGGTACTCATCAGCATGATCATCATTCTCTCAAACAAAACCAATTTGATTTGTTCTGCGAATTTATGCAGCGCATACAATGATTTGAGTCAGGAGTCAGGACAGTGCCCTCTCGATGACAATAATTTATCAGGACATAAAGAGCAAGCAGAAAATCCTATTAAAGTGTTTTCTTTTATCCGTGATGTGTACACATTCCAATTGCTGCAAAATATTAATCTCCAAAGATTAACGAGCGCAAAGGTCTTTCGTAGGGCTGTGACTACTGCACAGTTCTAAACAAATGAAAATCAAATTAATTACACTGTCCAAGTACAACTGACATTCGAAAGTGAATATAAAATCAGGATGAATAAGATAGCCTGCGAGTGAACTATGTACGAGGAGGATGGTGGAATGGAGTTCATTTTTCCAGTTCAATGATTTCAAAAAGATTATGTACTCCCCAAAGAGCATATTAAATATTCGCGTGCGTGTGGATATGTTCGTAAGCAGCTAAAGTCATCCGCGGTGTGTGTACTACATACATCCATCCATATATGTATATGTGTATGTATATCGATGGAATCTTTGATTTTTGAATAAAAGGAATTTTCACATCGTCGATTTTCGCCCACTGGTTTTAAGGTCAGAGAGTTCTTTGAAAGTATTTCAGTTAATTTAAAAACATTTCTTACTCATGGCAAAACTCACGGGGTGGATTAACAAAGCCTTGAAGTGGAAAATGTGCTTCTGGGCTAAGTGCATGTTTTGAACATTCCAACAAGGCCACCATGTTTCTTTTTATGTGGAACAGCGGAAAAAATGTTTGCCTTTTCTTGTCCGATGGTTTTAAATAAAGAACGAAAAAGACCGGTAATTATAGGTAAAAGCTTTTGCAGTTTGACTGAGAAAAAATTCGACTTCAAACCAAGGTATCTGAAGACAAGGTAACAATTAAATTAAATTAAAATTTTGACATATTTCAGCTGATAGCCTGTGACGTAATTCTGTGACTAATTTATATATACATTTTTATAGGAAAGCCAGTGAGAGGAGAGATAGTATTGTGTTGTCTGTACCGTAAGTTCTTATACATTTCACGACATTTCGTCACGTAATGGTGGCACGTGGTTCATAATGGGAATACCCTGTATTCTATATACCTTGCATCAAACGTGCTATCAATATTGCCATTATGCTACATGGCAATCATGCTGTAAGGATTGACGTAATTAGGTCAGGCCCAGGATGCCCCCCCCCCTTCCAGAATGCCGACTGAACCCCAAGGAAATTTTGAAAATTCCAAAAAAAAAAACATTCGTTAATTCGTACAATCTTAGGCCTAATTAAATTGAATTCGTTCGGATCGGAATCGAAAAGGCTTTGACGAGTTCTTTTCTTCAAGAAAACCTATTAAAATCTTTTTAAAATTTTTAAAAACTATTCTGAGATTGCTCTGATTCCACTGAATTTTGACAAAGACGTGATGTAGGAGAAATCATTTAAAACTATTTTCACAGTTTGTGCGGAAATTTTTATTGATAACTTTTGATATCAATGAAATTTTGAAAATTTTGTAAAACATTGTTTAATTTTTCGGAAAAAATAAGGAAGAAATATTTACTGCGCAATTAAAAAATCCAATAATATTCTTATTAAGTTACATTATGGAATAAAACTATATTAGCACTCAAGACAATAAATTCTTTGGGAAAAAGAGAAATTCACAGAAAAACAGAAAAACTCGAGTCTCGAAAAGGAGAAGACAACCGGAGAGAGCAAAAGGCTTAAAAGTCTACTCTAGGTAAAAGTAATTTAGTAGACTTTCTATTCAAGGCCAAAGCCATCCGAACATTGGAAGATACATATTTACAACCAAGTGATGGACAACATTATCACTAACTTCAAAACTATATTTGAAAATCTACCTTTGGCACAGTCAGTTGAATTATTTATAAATTTGTACCTGAAACATGGAGAGGCATTTGTAGAAAATTATAAAAATGTTTTCAATGTAGACATTTCCACCTTACCGATTGAAACAAAAATAATAAACAATATCTTCCAAAACAAGAGCATTGTAGTAAATTTGGAAAAACTGAAAACAGAAATTAATAAAGACTTCTGCCCAAATTAATACAAGTAGCTGCAAGCAGCTCTGGGTCTTCCTGTCAGCTCGACCGGGTGTAAACGGAGCATTTCCATCGAGTTAAAAAAAACTTGGTTAAGAGCAACTGTTTCAGGAGAGGTTTTCGAACATGATACTTATAAACAGTGAATATAATATAATTAAAAACAAACTAACAGCGCAACAGGTGGTAAATAAGTTTGAAGAAAAAAAATCGTAAATTGAAGCGTTTACAGACTTCAACTATCTTTATATTAGTGCTAAATCTAAAATGTGTATCTAACTGCAGACCTATAAAGTACTTAAGTACATTGGTACTTAAATATTAGTACCAGTTCCAGGACCTGGACTTAAATGTTTTTTAAATACAAGTACAAGTCCCGGTACTTGTACTTAAAAAATTCTCAAGTACAGGTCCCGATACTGGTACTAAACGCACTTAATACAAATACCGCCATAACGCGAAGTACTTTAGATCTTGTAAATTATTTAAATACGCCTTCTAATGATTGAGGTTATCTGCATCTCGACAGTGCCTCAAGAAATCTTGCCGCCTTCATTAAAATAGAAAGAAAATTAGTGCAATATATGAGTAACTGGAGGACAGAAATTGACATGTCACAATCCGCTCTCTTTCTCCGCACATGCGGAGGGTTGATTTTCATTTGCAGGTCATGTAAAAAAAATAATCCCACGACTCGCTTATTCTCTCCACCTATTTTAATTTGATACCCCATACGCTCCATTTTGGGCAGTACCCCTTATGGGGAGTGGTACCCCTCACCTAGGAACCCTTCAACCAAATGCTTTTTTTTTATGTATATGTAGAAATGCACGAAAAATTGGCCGTCCACAACACACTGTTACTTCTAATTTTGTTCCGGTCATACAAAGCATTTCTGCATTGAGCTATTCCATACCGAAAGGGTTAAGAGATCAATTGCAATTGGATTGTCAGATATTCTGACCGTTCGAATAGAGAGAAAGGGTTTCCATTCTCTTTCTCGGAAAGTAAATGTCTAAAAGTAATATTTGCGCTGTAGCCAAATTTTTCGCTAAACAAGATATTTTTTGCATATAAAGCTATAATCCAGTTTTAAAACAGTACTTGATACTTAATAATGACTCATACCATTGGGGCGTAACTTCTATCCGTAATAATATTAACAGTAAAAAATTTGCGCAATTGTTGCCACAAATTTTAGGTATTTTTCCCCAAATTTTAGGGAGTATTCCCTACATTTTAGAGAAAAATACCTAAGCTTTGTGGCAACAATTTGTGCATTTTTTACAGTGTACGTGCCAATACTGTTGACACTACATTTTTTTTTAATTTTGCGGGGTTGCCATATCAGATAATCAAGATTATTTATAAAATTATAAAAAATTCAAATTTGGTAGAAAAGATTGTTTCAGTGGAAGCTGGATATTTCCAAATGTTTCCAATGTTTTATCAAGAATTCAAGACTCCTACACTCCTCACTTTTGGTTATTTGATGCAAAAGCACATTCTAACCAATAAAGCATGGAATTTTAAAAATTAAAAAGAAAGTAAAATTTAATTTTCGCTAGTGATAGTAATATAAGACAAAATCAAACAAATAGTTTTTCACTACGTTAGTTACACATAAAATGCACTAAGTTTTGGACGTTTATTTATTTTTTTATGATGTTGTCAATGCTCCGGGGATACCCTATGATGCCGTAGCACAGAATTGTCAGGAATGGTGGTATACGGGGTAGGGAACGTGTACATGTGTGTCATATTGTTTATTTCTTCCACTCCACAGGTTTGTTTAGGTAATTTTGTATTTCTATAAGAACTTAATGCCCTCTATAAATACATGAAAGCCTAAAATTCGTACACACATTTAGTATTTAGTGCCTATAAGAAAATCCTTCTTAATGATTTCGTCGCATGTAATTTCTGATGACACGTTCCAAAGTAGTGTAGTCATCAATCAAACTGTAATCTTCTAATTTTGTAGTAAGCTCTTTTGCATGAATGCGATATTATCTTCATATTACGTATGTATGTATGTATGCATGTATTTTAAGTCTTATTTTAAGAAAACAAACCTCAAGGAAGTTCAAAGGTTTTTGCTCTGGTGCTAATCCCAAGTTAGCGAATATTTGGCCTGAATAATACATAAATTATTGAAATTGCGCCGCATACGTGTTTTCATCAACTTCTGAAAATTAATTTTTTAAATTATGTCGCTCTTATGAATTCATTTTGTTACAGCTATCGAAGTAAGCAAATGCCTCGCCTACGAAAGTAAGAAGAAGAATAGAAAAAGTTTTATGCATATTTCCATTGATATTTCAAGAAAAGTGCATGCCAATCAATGGAAAACGAATTCTAATGGAACTTTTAAGTGCTGAGAATGCGGTAGCAGCTCATATATCCGTGTAATTTGACAGATTGAAATTTGCTGAGAAAAACAACATCATGAATAACGTAAAAATGATGGAAAATTATAATTTGGGAGAAAATTGAACGATTTCAGAAGTCGGGTGATTTCGGCAATAAATATGAATCAAATCTCGTCTTTTGAACGAATGTGAATTTTTACAAAATGTTTTACTGTACAGCGGCGTTGCACTTCAAAAAGAACATTAGTGTCTATTTAAGGCAAAATCGATTCTTTTCCATTTCGAAAAATTTTTTTTACAGATTAAAAGTTGGTACCAATGACATCAACAGTACTGATAAAAAAAAAACAAAAAGTAAGCAGCCTCAATTTTCTGGAAATTTGAACTTTACAGACACCCCACACTTTTTCTTCTACCTGTAGGTTTTTGGTATTAATCAGGGTTATAAAAACATCTGTGTAGAATACTTTTATCGCATTCTTTTCCCGAAAATGATATTAATACGACAGAAAATCAGAGTGAAATAAAGGGAAGTAATTTTTAAATTAAAAGTGTTTTATAAAAGTTTGTGAATAACCACCTGCTAAACGGTGGAGTAATTGTGCTTTTTGTTTAATGAAGTGAATGTTGTTTTGCATGTTTATGTTATTATTTTGAAGACAATTGATATTTGGCGCGAATTAAAAAAAAAAATGGGAAAAAGTGCAGAAAATGTCATAAAAGTTACAACCAATTTCTCCTGCCTGCCATATACGCCACAGTGCACAGCCAAGCTGACCTCATTTATGCACTTAAAATAATTTTTAAGTGTGAATAAATACGAGGCGAAATACTACGAATTTACTTGAATGCGGGACTAGCATTTCATAGAGAATTTTTCCATGAAATAAATTCATATCGAATTTAGCCAAATCCGCAGCTTGAGAATTGAGTGGATAAAAACTGCTACGCATTCAAGTAAATACGTAGTATTTCGCCTCGTATATAATTCACACTTAAAAATTATTTTTACGTGCATATATGAGGTCAGCTTTGCTATGCATTATGGCGTACACGGCAGGCGGTACCCAAGCCCTACTGATGAGTAATACGGTTCCTTCTATTACGAAACGCCCGCTTTGACAGAGAAATTTCTTTTTAAAAAGATTTTTCGATTGCAAGAGTTTATGAATTTATTTAATGGAAAAACTCTCTATAGCAATCTGCCCAATTCTCAAAGAATTTAGAGTCATAGCAGCCTCACAGAAGAGGAAATTATGTAGCTAGCCTGAAAATTGCGAAAAATTCTGAGTGATGAGTTCAATTGTTAATTGTCACTTTTTACTGCTTAAAAGCAATAAAAGTATAAATTTTAAATATTTTATATTTAATAGTTCATTCGCCTGCTATTTTGCATTATCTCTTGCTTTCTTAAGTATAACTATTTGGGTTGCCTTAATTTTATCTTTGTTTTTTGTTTTTTTCTTACGTTATTGTGGCCTATCTGAGGAAGTATTCTCAATAATAGACCAACTGTCTCAGTTTGTGATTGAGATGTTTACGCAGGTCAAAGCCAGCAACGCTTAATGAGTTCTTGGACAAAATTTATAGAGGAATCGTTAGATTTAAAAAACGATTGATAATAAAAAAATATATAATTTCAAAATCAGAATTTTCAAATGTGACAGCCTAATTTTTGTAGATTAAAAAATCGGCGCTGATGACCATGTGTTCAAGTTCACTGCAAAATAATGAGCCATGTTCAATCTTGTATTAATTAAAATTAATATTTAAAGACTTGCTCAGTATAAAGTCATGTTTCAATTAAAATCCATATTCAACATTGTGATTTCATTTAATGATTTGCTCAATTATACACTCCACTGTGAATTGGCTCAATTCGTCTGCCACATATTAGGTGCCTTCGGAAAGTACTCTCTCAGTGAGACAAATGTGACAAAACTTTGAGCAACCGTCTCAGTTGTCTCAGTTCAAACCAATCAGCTGATTTGCCAATTTTGACATTTAAAAAAATTTTGACCACAGAAAATGGATAGTAATAAATTGAGGAAAGTGTTCTTAGTTTATTTAAATAGCTCATTAAACAGTAATTAATAATTAAACTTTAATTAGTAATTAAAATCACAAAATAACGAAACTGAGTCAACTGAGATAAGCAAATTCAGTTTCACTTGTCTCAGTTGCTCAGTGGTTGCGTTCGATTTTTGTAGCTCAATATGGAACTAAGACAGTTGACCGAAAGTGCCAACTGAGAATATCTCACTTGTCTCACTGAGAATGTGCTTGCCGAAAGTGCCTATTGTGAAATTGGTATTGTATTGTTATCTTAGTATTGGTGTGAGCTACAGGCTCACGCTATAAAATGGACGTTTGTGCGATAGCTTTCAACGAGACCAGAGCAGCGTGTTAAGTTGTTAAATAAAATTTGTTAAAAGGTGAACAACTTTGTTTAAACGACAGTCGTTCGAAAATTTTACAAATTCGTCGATAGTCAAAAAGCCTTGATTCAACAGCAATGCACACTTCAAGTATTCGCGCAATTAGAAAAACGTGTGTGAGCTCAGGAGACTATTATAGCATATTTTTATAGTAAGTACGGAACATAGATTAAATTAGGAAGCCCTGTCCTAATCTAGATTGGAAATTTAAAGCCGGAAAACGTTTTAAGCCTGCAACTTGTTGGCATTTTCAAACGCTTTATCATCTCTCGTTGTTCCAAAGACTAAATTCTGATCCGTCCTTTAATCATTTATAAATCTGCCTCCTTCGCAAGGCAATGCCAGTTTTTAACCCTTCCGGTGCTAAATAGTTTTGGCTAATGTGTTCCGCATCGACGGAATTTACTAAATCTATGTGGCACAACCCCAGGTTGCATAATATTAACATCCCGAAATCTTCGATTTGGATGAAACTTTCAGAGTTTGTACAGAATACCAAAATAGCTCACCCATACTTTTTCCCCCCTATCATTCCGCGCCCCCCTCCCGGTTAAGGGAGTTAGAAATTGCGTGATTCTAGGAGGATCCGCTTTGCTGGAAACCTAAAACTATCTATGTACAAGAAATTGCAATGGTGTTTGGCATTGTTGGAGCAAGTCCTTCAATGAAAGATGAAAGATTATAGATAATTCTAAGAAAAAAAAAACAATGGCTTAAAAGTTTGCAAAATTTAGCAGATAGATGGCGTTGAAAGTAATGTAATGGCCGATGAAACGTAGTATCTTACAGAAATCATTTTAGATGCGGTAATTAGAATCGGATTGAAATTTAGTGAAACGAATTATTTTTAAGACAAATAGGGATTATAAATAACTACCCCTATTTAGGCTTCCTATGCAATTTCCGAAACAAACAAAAAATTGATTTCTAGAAAATAATTTTTTAAAAAATCCGAAAATTTTGTCGCTTTTATTTCCACCTCATCCAGCGGGGCCTATCCCTTAAATTTTCATCCCTAGTATTGCGGCTGTGTATCTTAGCTATATTGTAACAAAAAAAATATTGAAATCCATCCAATATTTAGATAGAAATATCAATTTTAGTGTCTCCAGATAACTTGAGGTTGCCCGAAAAAACCTCTATTTGGTCGTTTTCCGGGACGGAAAAGACACTGTCATTTTTTTTTTTTAAATATAAACGTTAAAGCTTGTTTGTAATAATATCGTTTCTACATTTTGTATCCTAATCACATATAAAAATAGCATTTTTTTTCGGAGATAACTCAAAAATAAAGGAATCCAGTCCTTCTTAAAGTGAAAAGCGGCCGTTTTTTGCGTGAAAAAATGGCTTTATTTTTATGTCGTATTTGCGAAGAACCGTTATGTCGGCGGAATTTTCCACTAAAACAAAAAATTGTCACAATACATTGCTTAATGTATACGAAAGAAAAAACGGACAAAATATATGCAAAATAAAGGAAGGGTGTATATGACCCAAGTGCCAAAACATTCGTTTTTAACGGTAAAAAAATCTGTATGAAGTTTACTGGATTAAAAAAAGAACCCAGCCACTCGATCACACTCTCTTCCCTCTTTCATTTGATAGACCACACAATTTTGGACAACCCCTATGGGGGTGGTACAACCCCCAATCCCCCAAAACTACAGGCCCTTCCACCTTCAACTTTTTCTCCCGAGCACCACAAATACAACTAAAGAAACGGCATTGCTCTACGACCCTCCTACGCCAAGTTATTTGTTTTTCTATGAATTTTTTAAATTACCATATACCTACCGTAAAATAACGAAATACTATTATTAACAAAAACGTTTTCGTTCGGTACTTTTATACTTTTTTATGAAAAAAATAAAGCATTAAACTTCAATTGACGTTTGAATCAGAAAATCGGTTGCTCCGTTCTCGAGATATGGTTTTTTGAAAATTACATTTTATCCTAAAATTACGAAATTTCTAGCCTCCCCTAGCGGAGGGATGGGCATGGTAGAGGGACATAAAAAATACGTTTGAGATATTTTGGTATTCTATACAAACTGTGAAAGTTTCATCCAAATCGGACGTTATCAGCTCACATTCAACAGATAAAAAGGTCGACGACATACGGACGTGTTTAAATACGCCCATAGCGCCCCAGTGTACGATTTACGTATACACGTCCATAGCATCGAAAGGGGTTTAAGAAGGGAAGCAATGATAACCCGAATAGATCCTGAACCATTGAGCTCTGGATGTTGTATTAAAAGATGTTGGCTCTTTGTTAAGGAAACATTTTGGGTTCAATTGAAGTTATCTTGATAGCTTGAAATTTTATCAGGAATTGTTGAATAATGCTTCCATAGAAAAATATAATGCGGAAGATACTAAAAAAGTTGAATGTGCTGCAGCAATATTTGAGATGCGTATTTCAAATATTTGATCACCTTTAATTTCATTTTATTAATTTAGCTTCATTTATATTGAAATTAAATGCGAAATCGAATTTAGCCGCATTGCATTTTCCTTAAGCTAGTTTTGCTTTTAATAAACACACAAAATAAGCAAGTGTTTTGTGAACACAAAATGCCAATTTAGCCGCGGCGTGTTAGTTCGCCCCTAACTATAGTGGGAAGAGTTTCAGGGCATAAATACAGCTCTTTTAGGGGAGTGTGTTAATTTAGATAACGAAGTGAAATTGTTAAAGTTAGTGAAAGTGCGTGAATTGGATTTTGATTGCGAAAGTTGTTATTAATAAACAGCGATAATTATAGTTGAATTGTTTCTAAATAGTTATTAGACTGTGGAATAACAATTTTATGAAGTGTATTTGCAATTATGTTTTCAATAACAAGCCAGAACTACGCACAAACCAATTGGTGTCAAAAGCGGGATAAAGTTCAGAGATTAGATTTAGGACGTAAACTTCAATTCAATTTGTGAAGATTTTTTATGTTTGACTTGTGTTTTTGATTCAAGTTTGAATGAGTTATCTACAGTGGGTTGCCAATTTATTAGGGACAGCTCGATTTTTCTGAACTAACTACGTTTAAATTTATTTAATTACCGAATACATTGTTTCCGTGTGTTTTATTGTCTTCTTCTTATTGCTGGTAGATATAGAAATATGTATTGAAAACTGGCAACACTTAAAGTGTCTGTCAAAAACTGAGGTTACTTTGCTATACGACCGTCATTCATGGTGAAAACGAATGTTCAAGTTAAGTTATAAATTTAATTTTAAAAGCAAATTTTTACAAATATAAGAGTGGAAAATTATCTAAACATGAGTATTGTTTGATATTGTATTATTTTTGTTAATATTTGAGTCAATATTAATTTTTTTCTTACAAATTATGCTTTAGTACTGATTGCTAGTTTTTTTCAATACGGGAAAATGTTCAGACATTTCTCCGACAAAATGTGCAGAAGTAAGCACGCTATTACTGCACACTGGACATTCGCAAAGGCAGATAGCATCAATTGCAGGTGTTTTGAAGTCGGTGGTTAACAGAATAAAGAAAATATCCGACGATAATCTGGCCCTACAGACGAGCCGTAACGAAAATGTGGCAGAAAATGGATCACCACACCCCGTGATGACCATAAACTCAGGGACTTTGGTGTTAAGCATCGTAAAAAGAGTGTGGCTCGTGTAGCCGACACAATCAACGATGAGGCAATTGACGTCTATAAGAGGACAGTTCAGACGCGGTGGGTTGAAGAGAGCCTGATTGCTTATCGACTAGCAAAAATGCCACGCCTAATTGATATCATGAAAAAAAAGAGACTGAAATGGGCTCAAGCACACAGGAATATGACGGTTGAGGATTAGAGACGAGTAAGGATGATTTATTATTGTGTAACATTTCTGAGTACTGACTTTTTCCTGATATTGTTTATATTTTACAGGTCTGCTTCTCCGGCGAGTCAGTTGTCCAAATCTTGGATGAGAAAAGTTCATTTGTGCGACGACGCCCTAGGGGGAAATTCCACCCTGAGTGCTTCGTAGAGAAGGTGATACACCCAGCAAGTGTTATGGTGTGGTCGGTAATATCCGCGCAGAGTATGACCGCGCCAGTATATCGTGGAGGGGACAATGAGGTAAGACCAGTACAAGAGAGTCCGCGAAAATCACCTGTCACCTCAGGTCGTTGAATGGTTCCCTACTGATGAGGAGTACGTATTTATGCACGACTCAGCCTCATGTCATAAAGTCAGAAGCATTATGGCATTCCTGGCTGAAAATTTGTCATGGCCAGGTAATTCCCCTGACATGAAGCCCATAGAGAATCTGTGGGAGCTAGCAAAATGAAAGTAACGAAGGAACTTATTAGAAATAAGCGACAACTTATCGAAAAGCAGCTATATGTATGGCAACACTCTCCAGAATAGGAGAAGTAAGGCGGCAAAGGGAGGAATAACGAAATATTAGTAGTTCTTCTGGATTTTATAATATAAAAGCCAGTACGGAAAATTAAATAGATACTAATAGCTGACATGATGTTTTGTTGCTCTCTAAACTAAACCTCTAATAAATTAAAAATAATTTCATTACATTAGAATACAATTTTTATCAATTATTTTTAATATAACCAGGAAAATTTAATTTTTCCAAAGTGTCCCTAATAATATGGCAACCCACTGATGCAAATTAGACGAATATTGCGCCAATGATTTAAAAAAAGGAATGTAAAGGAAGCGATACCTACCAACGATAGGCGCAAAGAATATTTTAGTTGAAAGACACAATCTTTGATTTAGGAAGAAAGGAGCTGCTATAAGGCATTTCTGTTCGATGACATTCCACAGTACCTGAAGTTTACAAAATAATTGTGAGCTATGTATGTGTATACATGGACCGTACTTTATAATGAGTACAATAGAAATTCCATCCATAGAATTAATGAAGACTTTGAGAAATTGTCAAATAACCCATTTGGATGTACAAAAAAGTTCTCTGGAAATATAGATATTAATGATTTTTTGACCGATTAGCATCAATTTAGGTGTTTCAAAACATCGTAAACCACCAAAAACTTCTAACAAAATTATCATTTTTATTATTATTATATGGGGTTCCAAAAGGATCAAGTTTTGGACCGCTGTTGCTTACCATTGCTCTGTTATAAACAATCGAAATAGTTGAAGATTGCAAAGTTCAGTTCACAAATATGCAGATGATGTGCAGAAGCCTCAGAAACAAGTTATCATTGAACTCTAATAAAACTCAGAGCATAATTCTTTTCAATCAGCCATCATTTTTTCAATCTCTTTATCTAGATGGAAATCTTATTGAATATAAGAATGTGGTTAAGAACTTAGGTATTTTTATTGATATCAACTTGTCCTGGCAAAGTCTAATTAATGTTACTGTATTCAAGGTTTACTGCTGGTTAAGAAGCTTGTGAAGATATGCAGAGTATACCGCTAGACTACAACGCAAGCTACTCATTAAGGCGCTCTGATTGCCCCCCCCCCCCCCTATAATAACTTACGGAGTTTTTCTATACTGCAATATTGATAGCTTAGGTCATAGGAAGCTAAAAGTGGCAATCAATGTATTCGCACATCTGCAGATATGATCACGTGTCAGTTGGATCACTACTTGGATTACATATTATGTGTTATAATGCATAATATAATTAATAATAATTTTGCCGAATTCCTTAAGGATAATATTGAATTTGTTGTGGGTTCCTTGCCATTTTTTCCTATATAGTTCTCGCAATTTTTTCATCTAGGGAATAGTCTTCCTGTTCATAGTTCGGGCACTTCGAAGTCTGCGGGGTTTCAGGATGCATGCCTTAAATAATTTTGAGCGGCTTTGAATGAAGCACTTAACGCATTAATGGTCCTTATTTTTCTTCTACTCTTTTCTACTATATATATTATTATTTATTAGTTTTTATTTTTCTTTGTTTCATTTTGCCTTTTTTTAATTTTTTCCTGTTTTAGTATTGTTTTTTTTTTCTCTAACACTACTTCTGAGTAATGGCATTATACGCATTACTTTTGTTTATAAAATAATGTACTAGACTATGCACATTTTAATGAGTCATATGTACATATGTCTTAATTGTGCAAATTAATAAAGAAAGGGGATTGCTCATTTTAGGCCCGAAACCTCCACACATGAGAGATGTCTTAAACGATGCATTATGATACTTACTCTATTTTATTAAAAACATTTATTGAAATAAGGCAGCGGAAGACTGCGGGGTAAAAGTTTCATCTAGAACATTTTGGGAAATCTACTACAAAATCAAATTCCTTATGTCCTGAAAAGAAGTTTGAGTACCCACACTTCTTAAATAGCCATCCCCATACTCACTTTTTTAATATTTCAGTCTTTTTTATTCGAACTGAGGTACTAGATTGTTCGCACCTTAGATCGGCTGTTACTCCGTAGGGTTATGTTCAATCGGAAAACGACTGCTCGCTTTAGCTCATTACCACCTACAATTCGTAGAAGAAAATTTTTCTGTGCATACTTCTAAGGTGGGGTTAGGAGCCCCCTGCGGGGGGGGGGGTAATTCCAATACCGCATGTTGCATATCAAATCAAAGTTCTTGCCGAGTACTATCGGGTGGTGTACATTTGTCCTGATTCAGAAAACTTTCCCTGGACATTTTTGCCGCCGGAAAACCCATTTTCATGTACTTTGGTCACATATACCCCAGATACTACATTTCGCTTATATTTTTGCAGATCTTTCTTCCATAGCCATTAGTGCTCTGTTTTGAACATTTTTGTGATTTTCCATGACTCACCAATTCCGCGCAATCACGAGAAGTAGAAAAGTCCACTTTTTCACCGTTGCTCAAGGATTGTTAATAAAATATGTTGAGAGTGTCATAATGCATCGTTTAAGGGGTAAGGAGAGATTACCGTTCATGGCGATGAAAAATTAGATTTTTTTTAACATAATTATCATCCTTAGAGTGTTTAGAACACGTGGGTACAAGGATATTTTCATATCTAAAGCATTTTAGAATTCCCAGCCTGTTGAGAGCGGAAACGTCTGCCCCGGCTAGAAAACAGGTAGCTCAGGCGCTCATAAATTTCTTGAAAGGAAATACAATTTGCGGGGCCATCAGGAAGTAACTTTTGTCCAAAATTTATTTACAAATAGTTTTTTCATCCGTTGAAGCAAAAAAAAAAAAAAAATAGGCAAAAATTAGGTTTTTTTCAAACGACTAGCTTATTTTTATCCAGAGGTTTTTTTGAAAACGAATTACGGTAAGACCTCCAAAAATGTTTTAAAAAATATCATTATCAACCCTTTTTGTTTCGAATGAATTGAAAGAGCTGTGGAGCGCCTCGCGCATACCAAAATACGCCGTGCACGGTTTTGTTCGATGGTTGCTAGAGCCGCCATTTTGGATTTTCTTTTTTTCTTTATAAATAAAATTAGAATTTACTCTCCATTGATAGAAGAATAAAATACGTTAATACCCATTTCCAAAGGTATTTATTTTATGTAAAACTTTTTTTCAAAGTTCATGCATTTTTTATTTTTATACCTCTCGACGGTAACCTACCCTTAAGACATATCTCATGTCTGCTGGTGTCGGACCTAAAGTTGTATGAAAAGCGGACAATCCGTTTTATTTATTTATGCAGTTTTTGGTGCTTATGTTTAGATATTTTCCAGTGGGCCAACTTACACAAGTCCCGATTTTCAGTAATACCAAAACTATTCTTGCATTAAACTTAGCTAATGATACCAACTTTCCAACGCTATAATTACTTTGCAAAATGCTCACTTCTCCACATTTTATGGACACAAACGCAAACTACGGCCAACCTACGGACCTCTCTCCTACCTACTTAAATGATAAATTCAAATTTTAATTCTAATTATTTCAGCCAAATCCATCTTTCAGAATTTCAATTTCCATTTAGGTATAAGTTTATAAACTTTAAAAGAAATTCCACAATTTACACCAACTTATAAATAAGCCTCGGAAAACTTTCCATCATTTATCTTCATCTTCAACCGAGACTATAATTTAATTCGTTTATTCTTAACGGTTGGTATCCGTGGGATGAACACCAGCTAACACACCTCCTCAGGACGATTTCAAAAGATAAGAAAATTCAACAATTTATAACTGTGCAATAGCAAACAATGCAACCAAGACGGGTACCTTCAACAACCTGAAAGGATGCTTTCTCTGACTGACTTGACAGCACCTGGATAAATAAATGTAACCAGCAATCCTAGCAATCCTGAATTGTTGCCATGGGTGGATGAAAACACCCGGGGTAATTGCGTTCCTGTGATGATAGTAACGAATTCAATTTCATTGTGTGATCAAACCGTTCATATAGCTTAGCCGGAGAATTTGTACAGAAGTTATCAAAACCAATTTCTTTCCGAAATGATACCAAGCAGAAAAGGATAAGGAAAAGCTCAAGGTAGGATGTGGGAGGAAGCTGCAAGTATAGCATTCCAACACAAAACAAAGAAATTTCCAACTGGAACTTTTCTTAGATTTCATGAGATGCAGCAGAGCAAACGATGTTGACAGTAATTAAAATTTTGTTGAAAATGTTATTCATTTCGTCTCATTTCGTTTCATCGCATTTTGCTTACCTGAGTCTCCTTAGTGTTCCCACGGAGTCAAGTCGGTGATTTCGTCTCCTGAAGACGGGTTTTCGCTGTCTGGGCGAAACTGAGGAACGTCGAATATTCTTCTGTTGGCTCATTTCGTTTTGTTTAGATAATATCAAAGTTTACACATAGCAAAACATTCCACACACACACACACAACATGAGATTGATATCTGCCGCACAATAAACGGAACTTGATTATATTTTGAAAGAATACAAAAGTTGATTTCGTGCACCGAGACGAGACTAATTTCGTTACCGCATTAAGCACCTTTTTGTGTAATTACCCTTGCTTCGGTGTCATTTGATCGTAATGATCCGGTTAATAACTGTAATAAAAGTCTGTGAGCACGCATATTGCCGAAATGTGGTATTGCATGTGTCTATTACATACATACATACATATGTGTGTTAAACTGCGTAAATCTTGGGCTTTTAACGGTGATAAAATGAAGGTATGTAAGTCCAAAAATAATAACGAAAATTTAATTAGGTCGTGTAATTTCCATATAACTGTGTACTAGGAGTGCTCTCTTATACCGTTAAAGGTTTATACTTTAAGAAGATTAAAAGTAGTTTTTATAGCAGGTGAAAATTAAATAGAAATTGTGGTGATGTAGAGGGAGAGAGGGGCTTGGGGATTTTTTTTAAAATTATTGTTTTCTTGTTTATGGTTTGGTTTAAAATTTTAATTAATATCTCAACTTTGAGCGGGGGGAAGTTGCGTTGAATTTGCAAGATAATGTCCATTATGGAAACTCTATTCTTATCAGCGTTCGTAAGTAAAGATTATTTTTCAAAATATTGTGAAAAAATCATACAGAAATATCTAAGCAACAATTAAGATCTCTTGTACACCTACTTGCACCTATTATTAAGGGGCTCTGTTCATTAGTAGTAAGATTACAAAATTTGTGATTAATAATATAAGAATCATAGTAAAGCAATTATATTTAAAGGGCAACGCCCACTATTCATACATCCTTAAGCCCGACATCAACAGACATGAGAAATATCTTAAATGATGAATTATGACACTCTGATCTTTCATTTGATATGCAACATGACGTATTGGAACTACGCCCCCCCCCCCCCACCACCGGGGGTTACAATTCCCCACCCTTTAGTATCCAGGTAAAGTTGTCTACTAGGAATTGTAGCTGGTAATGAGTTGAGGCGAACAGTCAAATCCGTTTTCCGATCGAACATAGTAATCGTGAGGTTTCAATTACCAAATATATAACTTCAGTTATATAGACAAGTACTCGAAACCTCTTTGTAACCACTATAAACCCCTTATATAGCTTAAATGGAGGATTATATAAAGGTTACCGTGACTTGATTTAGGTAACGTTATATAACTAAGAGTTTTATAAAATGAGTAACAAACATATTCTGGTTACCTTAATATAACTTCTTATATAACCCTTATATAACCCAGGGTGCTCTCGATTAATTAATTTGGTCATAGCCTTGGTTGCAGTAACGTTTCGGTTACCTTTATAAACTTTATTTATAATGGTGATGGTAAAGTTTGCACAACGCTTAAAATTTTCTTATACTGATTACTTTTAGTGATTGAAATGTTAGGGAAACTACTTTTCGTTACCTTTATAAAACAATATAATGCAAATATTTACGACATAGAATTTCGATGTTTTTTTGGATTGCATTTAAATTATGTAAGGGTTTAATAGTTTTACATTTCAGAATTGCAATTTTTCGGCATATACATGGTGAAATTCAGCTGCAATTCAAATTTTACTGTGAATATCGTCATAGATACTTCTAAATAATACAGACCCCTCCAAAAATAAGTAATTTTTAATAATTTTAATTAAATATGACAAAATTTAAAATTTTCACTCAGGTGATATTAATTCACAAATATAACATACATAATTTAGAAATGTTATATACCTAAAAAGATGTATTTTCTTCATTTAAAATAAAACGGAAGCCATATATTTGCAATTTAAAAAATTGGCTTAACCGACATTTTCTTTTTAATCTGCAATGGACAGATGAAAAAATGGTGGCTTGTACTTAAATCAACAAATTACCATTATAAAACTTCAAGTATATATACAGTCCCGGCCAAAAAATTACAAACACCTTGAAAAAATTACAAACACTTTGAAAATTTTATAAAGTTTTCCTTCATTTTTTTAGAAATTGGACCACTACATAGGGTGAAACTCCCTGGAGACGAGAAATTTCTCTCATTGAATGGTTCTCTGTTCTAAGAAGTGCAGAAATTACACTCTTTTTTCATTGGGGATATCTGCATTTCGTCGCATTATGAAATCCGTACACAAAGATAGATTTTCATTAAACTTGCTTTTTTGTACTGTAATAATGTCTAAAAATGAAGCAATTTGACTACTTACACAGCAGCTCAATGTTTCATTCCAAAAAACTTTACAATCAAAACCGAAGTAATACAAATTTTTCAATTTAGCCACTAAAAACACAGTTAATCAACCAGAAGAACTTGAACAATTGGCACCTCTAACAGAAACAACCTGAAAAAAGGATCAAACCATCGTTTTATTACCGTAAACCAATTAGGAAAACCCGATCAATAACCATTAATAACCTAAACAGGTTTCCGAGAAGAAACGATGAAGACAATTTGAGGTAATGATGAAATTTACAAGTGTTTGTGATTTTTTGGCCAATTTTCAACTGTTTGTAATTTTTTGGCCAGGGACTGTATATAAACTGAATGACCCTTATAAAACTTATAAAAATATTATATAAAGTAAAGGAACTACCATGCTTTGAAAATGGTCCTTATACATATACCCTTTAGTCATAATATGTAACCTTTGGTAATGTTATATATCTTAATTATAGTCACAAAAAATAGACGTTAGGGTTCTTATATACCCTTTGGTTATATTATGTTATATAAATAAAAACAGTTTTATAATGGCTCCATTCGAAACTAAAAGTAATTTGTTTTTATAACGATCACCGTCGTTACTAAAGGGCCACCAATAATTTTACGATATTTTATAGCGGGTATATGTATTACCGAAAGTTCCCAATTTTTATTAAAGTCACCTAAATTACTGAATGTTGTCGAGTTATATAAGGGTAACCACGGATACCGCAATAAACACTTATTACCAATAAGTTTATAACGTGGTGATCAAAACAATTATAAAACTTTCTTATATACCTTCTAGTAATGGTTACTCTAAGTTATATAGACCGGTAACTTATTTCCACGATAACCATTAGTAACCTAAAAAACTCTAATATAACTACATCACCAATTGGTAATATTATAAAACTCTTATATAACCACTGAAATTCGTATATAACCGAGTAACCATTATATACCCCTAATAAAACTACCCATCACCTTCGGTCACCAAAAATTGGAAAAATTGTTATCGAGTTAGAGCCGAGCTAAGATACAAAAAATCTAGTACCTCAGTTCGAATAAAAGAGAGGGTAATGCTAAAAAGGTGAGGTAGTGAGTGTAGGTACTCAAACTTCTTCTCAGGACCTAAGGATTTCGAATCTGTACTAGATTTACCAGAATGTACTAGATCAAACTATAACACCCCTAAGCTTTCCTCCGCTTAATTGAAATAAACATTTTTAATATAAAATATGTTCGGTGTATAATAATGCATGTCTGTTCATGTAGGGTCTAAAATAGGCATAGGGTTTGAGTTCCTGTTAAATTTTTATGACAAGTTCTTATTTTTTGTAGTCATTAATAATGGCCGATTCACACCGCCGCAATAGTGATTGCAATAACGTAGCGATATCGATAACGAAGCGACTGCGAATTATCGCTATATATAATTTTCAATGTAAACGCTTACACCAACGCGATAGATCACATCGACACAAAGAATTTCTGCAGCGTTTAACGACCGATTCAAATGTCTATCGCAGCATTCACAATTTTATTCATCTATCGCGAGCTGTGAGATCAAAACTGATTTATGCAAATTCAAGTGTGTGTTGAAAAATGAATTAAAGTCATATAAAGGAATACCCAATTTTTTATGAACTGAATTTAAAATATTATAAAAATAATAGAACAAAGGACAAAGTGCGGAGTTTGATATTGCCAAGGAGTTGAATACAATGCAAGTACAAATACGTTGCGGGATTTGGAAATTTTCTTCCGTTGGTCTTCTTCTATTAACTTAAAAATTTATCAAACCCGCCATTTTTTATTAAGAGGGCTCTAAATGTTGGCTGTAATAATTATCGTTCTCATTCGAGGTTTGTAAAAAAAAATAAGAAGAGCGTATGGGGCTTGAACAGTTTTAATAGTTGTTTCAGGCTGTGTTGCAGTAGGATTGACAAAAAGTCTCCATTTTACGCCTAAATTCCAAACGCGTTTTCAATTATCTACTTATAAGTCTGTGTAAATTTAAATATTGTACTGGTCTTTCTAAGGTTCTTGTCGAGCATATCTTCCTGCGAAAGGACACACCAAGTAACATTTTAAAGGGAATCCTTAATCGACAATCATGGTATGAGATGTTCTTTGATATTGATCACGCAAACATTTGATGGTATTCTTCGAACAAACCGCATTAAAATTCCATCTCTATAACTGAAACATTTAAAAAATCTGCGGGTCACTACTTTTTCCATATCTTTCAACGTCAAATTTATATTCGAGATCAACGATGGTCAGTAAGACAAACTTTTCCAAATTGAAAAAATAAGTCGAGCCAGCATAAGTTAAGCTAGTACACATTGAATTGACACATAATCGTAGGATGCTCACCATCGATACTAACCAATACAATTGGGAAACTTTAATTTATCCCATGTTCGGATTTTCCAAAATGGCTTTATTTGGTTCGGGCATGCATGCATGTAACTATCGCTGTGATCTATCGCGTTTGATGTGAAAGGAATTCTGTCCCAATTTATTGCTATGATTATCGCTATCGTTATCGCAATCGCGATCGTGGCGATGTGAATCGGCCTTAATCGTTATGAAATGATTAATATTTCTTTTTTCATCTCAATTCCTTATTTTTATTTTTATTGATCACATATAAAATTCATCGTGATTTTCATTTTTCTTGATAAGTGATTTTAATTTTTCTAGTCCGATAAATAAAAATCATCAAGTAATTTTTAACTTTTATGATTCTAATGATGAACAATTTACGGCGCTATGTAAAATAATTGGTGTACACAGGTTCGTTCAGATAAAATGTGAGGTCTAATGATAAGTAAGGAAAAATTTAACATCTGAAAATCCGCATTGCCACAGTCGGGGTTCCTCAGGGGTCGATACTGGGACCTCTTTTTTTTTCTTCTCGCATTTCAAAATCTAGCCTAAATCCATACAAATATTTTGCGAAACATAATTTGTATGGGGATAATATCTATCCGCTTATATACATAAATACTTGTCAAGTCCCCATGATTTCCGTGGGGA
Source organism: Dioctria linearis (assembly GCA_963930735.1). NCBI lineage: Eukaryota > Metazoa > Arthropoda > Insecta > Diptera > Asilidae > Dioctria > Dioctria linearis. The sequence continues at coordinate 17,290,489 of OZ005742.1, read as the reverse complement.
GTGTATTATTTGTGCCGTTTGATCTATAGCCTGTCAAATATATAAATGAATGATAATTTTGAAGTGAGAGACCCACTAACTAAAAATATTGCATAATCATATCTAAAACTGCATTGAACGCATTTAATTTTCCGCCAATATACCTCCTCCTATGAAATTGTTGTCATCACATTTCAAGATTAGGATTGGATAGTTTTTTTTTTTATATTAAACTACTTGAAATGCGGCTATTAATGGTTCATTTCAAGTATGCAATTTAAGCTTTTTAGATTATACATATCATCAAATAGGATCATCATTATTTTCAGATTTGTCTAATAACTAGCGGAGATTAAACCCATAACACGGTATCAGGATTCAATAATTGGCTGTGATTTAAAGACGCATTTAACTTTAATTGCATAAGATGATTTACTGAGAAGATCACTCTTGTTTAATATTAATACTAATTTTAAGGCTGTGCTAGCTACCAACGTGAAATACAAAAATGCTACTCTAGCAAAATCCTGAGGTCTTATTGACCAACTTTTCTGCATGAATCTTTTACAAAATGTAGGTGGAATCTTTTATATATACAGGGTGTCCTATACGTACCGCATTTTCTTTATACCCCGGATTCCACACTCTATTTAGAGAAATAAATTGTATGGGAGGAGAGCCGGAGAATGCACGGTGCGGGCGGTAGGGGGGGTTTTGTGATTTTGGGTGCTTTTTATCCTAATACCATGTAGTAACTTTCTTGTTATACACCCTATGAAGGTGATAGCAAACCCTCTACGGTTTCCAACAAATGCCCAACCACCTCTCTACCCCCTTTCCGTCAGCAGTTATAGGATGTCAAAAATTGGAAAATTTTGCAATTTCTTTTTCAATTTTAACGATTTTCCCGCCAAAAGGCAAGATAAGGATAGCACAATTTCTTGCAAGATTTCGAGACGTCCGAATGTTACCTTTAATTTGATCCTGCACATGTACCTACCTAAATGCTACCGTTTTTAAGATATTCCCGTTTTTATGATGAATAATTTCAGAAATTTTGCTAATAACAATAGAAATTGCGCCTAATTTTATGTAATTCCATGCAAATAACAAAATTCATGAAATTATGAATAAAAAAACGGGAATATCTCAAAAATGGTTGCATTTAGGTAGGTACACGTGCATAGTCAAATTAAAGGTAACATTCCGGGGTCTCTAAATCTTGTAAATAAACTGAATAGTTATTATGCATTTTGGGGGAAAAATCGTTAAAATTTGAAAAAAAATAGGATTATTTTTCCTAATTTTTGGACTTTGACGTACTACAACTTAAGATTGATGATGACAGTACGGCTGGTTGGGGGCATTCATTGCAACACTTAGACGGTTTGCTATCACCTGAGATAGGGTGTATATCAAGCAATTCACAGGGTGTAAAGTGGGAACAGTACTAAAAATCGTACACCCCCCTACCGCCCACACCGTGCAATTTCCGGCTCTCCACCCATACAATTTATTTCTCGAAATTGAGTGCGGAATCGGAGTATAAAGGCAATGCGGTACGTATGGGACACTCTGTATAGAACAAGTTAAAAAAAAAACTTTATTTAAAACAATTATTTGCTAGCTAAAGGGTGTCCCTATACCAAAACTTAAACACCTACATATTTATCTACGTCAGAAAAACATAAAATACGACACGAATATCATAATCTTCCGACACTGTGCAATCCACACATGTTACATCCATACTTACATCCCACAATGGCTTCATAAGACTCAACTTGACCATATCTACTATATTTGTCCGACGATTATCCTTTATTTTCTTTATTATCCACTCATCAATAAAACATTGTTCTTCCCCCTTGTGGGAAATTTTCAGGGCCAGACACTGTGTTTAGTAGGTAGGTAGTAGATAGGTAAGTAGAGGTAGTACAATCTAGATGAATTCGACTGATTCTAACAAAACAAAAAGAAAAAAAGAAAAACTCATTATCCGAAAATATCTAACAGGAAAATTACATAATTTGAAGAAGACATTTGCTTTCAATTCGTCATTAAGAGATGGGGGGAACAAATTATAGAAATTAGTGACACGTTGTGGGCTAGCTCCGGTAGCTGCAGCCCCCCCCCCCCCTAGCCCTGTATTATGATAAATTACGGTGATGCCATTAAAATAGAATCATTGTTCCAACGTAAGAGCTATTAGAGAGAAAACGACGCCATCTATGTATGTACGTAAGAGATATCATTAATGATTAATCCGAAATCGGGTTGTTTTGTTATAAATTTAGTAACAGAAAATGTGGGTAGTTAGGCAGGTAGGTACCTACCTGCCAACGTTTTATTTTTGGCTTAGCTCCTTTATGCCAACCAAACAGTGTTAAATTTCTTTCTTTCGTTGCCGATGAAATCTCTAGAGACTCAACGACATTAAACAAAATTTAAGGTTACTACGTTTTATATGCGCCTATATGTCTCTCTCACTCTCTCTCTCTCTCTCTCTCTCTGTCTCTCTCTCGTTTTCTTTATGGGAATTTTATAGCCTCCTCCTCTCCACTGAACCGAAACATAAATAAAGTTCATAGGTGTGCTCTAAATCCAGGGAAAATGAGAACATGATTAATTAATGCCCGTGAATTATACTTGAAAGTTTCTTGTGCTGAAAAAAGGGTTACAATAATTCTGTGAATATTAAAGGAAGGAGAAGAAGAGATGGGAAATGATTATTTCTTATTATAATTTTTCAATATATGTACATACATACATACATACATAGAGGTAGAGAGACTCGTAAATTTATATAAAAAAATATATATATTTCTTGGAAAGCATCCTCTATGAAAAATATCAGACGTTGTGTGGAGTAAGGAGATTATATTTATATACTCAATTGAATATTTGAGTATTTCTACTAAATCTCCCATAGGGATTTTTCGAAGCTTTACAAACATGAGTTGGATAGGTATATTCTAGATCAGGTACCTAATGTAGTCTATTTCCGGCCACCTCCAGTTCGCGGTCACACTATAAAATAAAAATGCCATGACAGTTATGTTTGTCGCATCAGCCTGAAACACATTCACTGTTGTAACTTTGACTTCAACTTTGAATTCATTCAAATCGTATCTTATTATTTGGTTGAACTTGAAGCTGACCACAATAAATGCAGATGCAACAGCAGTAAATGCAACTTCGACTTTGATACATTTCAAAGTTGCTGCAAATTTTAGAGTGGATTGTAGGAAAAATAAGAAAAACAAAACATTTTCAGTCTGTAATTTTTTAGTTGGCGTTAACTCTAGGTGCGTTTGTTACTTGCAACAATTTGTTTAAAAAATAATGGGAAGAAAACTTAATAAAGAAAATGCGTCATGATCCGAATTCGCACGATAAAGGTCGATGCATACTTTCCGCCACAGCACGACCTGGCGGCACAGACAGGCAATATATTATTCTATGAAAACAAGTTAGCTTATTCACATCAACCGGCAGTAACCGGCACGAAAAGAAAACTTCATTGCCGGTCGCTATCGGTGGCTAGAAACCAAACTGGCATTTATCGGTTGCTGGTCTAGTTGCGAAGTTAACATGGAATCACTTTTCTATAGTTTTTTCGTGATAAGTGCCTTAATTGAAAGTTTCCTTTCCGTTTTTTGTCGTTGTGTACACGGGAAATGCCGGTGCCGGTCAGTGACAGTCTGTGCCGGTAAGTCTGCATCGACCTTAAACCGGATGGTCAAAATTAAGGTGTTGCAGTTAATGTGGCTCACATGGGCAGTGAAGTCGACTGTATTGCAACGGCTATTAGAAAGTCGAAGTTAAGCTGAAAACACACTGCTAACTTTTCCAACTTCGACATCAGTTTAACTTTAAGAGCCTCAACTTGGTGAACTCTGCCAATTTTTATAACACACACAATGGCGGGCTTTGACAACTTCTGTATGAAAGCAATTAATTGGGCTGTGTTGGCTTGAAAATTCCAATTATTTTGTAAAATAATTTACTTGAGTAAGAATAGCTTTTCACATTATATATGTTTTCCATTTTTTTTTTTCAAAAAATTTCCGTGCATTTTTTTTTCAAAAAATTTTCCCGTGCATTTTTTTTTCAAAAAATTTCCCGTAAATAATGCTGACCCCAAATGATAACAAAAATTAGCTGTCAAAGATTACAAAGTTACACCAGAGTAGAAAGTAAACCTACTCGAGTTCAATCTTAACCTGGCGGACCTCAACAATTTTGCCACTGGGTGCTAGATAACCTAATTTCATATATTCTACAGAACTGTTAAAGTTGAAGCTGAGGCTAAGGTTGGAAAAGCTGGCACTGTGTTTCCCGCTTTACTGCAGTGGCTAAAGAACTCATTTCTTATTTAGTTTGCGTCCATCGTCAAACCTTTCCTATATGTACACAAAATAAAATGGTTTCATCCACGTGCTCCTATGGTATGAAAAATCTGACTAACAATTTCCATTTTGATTCATGGCCGTCCATGGCCGGAAATGGAAGCTCTGTTTCTTTTTATGGTCAGTTACTGAAATATGTATAGAATTTCATAAATAGGAACCCTAAAATTGCTTAAAAGGAAGACGTAGGTTATTGTTATTAAGACTTTTTATTATCTAGCTTAAAAATGTCACACACAACGTAGAGAGACTATACAGCCTAGGAAGCACCACAGAAATCGATTCAGAAAAAAAAGAAGAAAGGCATCGATAAGAAAACTCTTTCCACTTAGATGTAAAGACTTAGTTGATATTGTATGATGACCAAAGAAAAACACCTTTCAAAGGAGGCGGTCGACCGGCCAAAACTGGGTTGTTGTTGTTTTTGAAAAAACCACCTGAGATTGTTTTTTTTTACACCAATAGGTATCACAAATCGAAGATTCAATTGTTGGGTGATAAAAAGAGAAATGAGAGCCCGGTTATTCTCTTTGTCGATGGGCATAAATCCAATCTAATACTAAAGCAAACCGCTTTTGCAATAATGGGATAATTTTGTATGCTCTTTTACCGACTAGACTACCCCCTCTGCAACCTGTGGACGTAAGTGAAAAGGAATGGAAAAGCACTGTGGCAAATTGGGAAAAGCAACCTGAAAATGGAAACAAAGCTCTAGCAAAAATAGCATTTTGCCCACTTTTGGAAATTGTTTTGGACACAGGAATTTTTCCGTCTCAGGAGTCCGTGCATTAAATCTAGGTGCTGTAAATGACCCAAAGTGTATGCAGAATTCAATCGAAAGCCTTAATCAAGCCAGAAAAAAAATATTTTTTACTTTTTAGTGCATTTTATTTATAAGAGTTATTTAATTTAAAAGTTTTTTTAATATATTTTATTTACTACTTTTTAGTCTCCACTCTCGAATCGTGACTCTCGAATCCAGAATATCGACTTTCGGATTTCAACTGTCAAATCTCGAATCTCGACTCTTGAATCTCGAATCTCCACTCATATTACACACGGCCCAAATTGGACAATCTCAAGGGTAGTCGTTATCATGGGGGTGGTAAGAAATTTTTATCCCATTCCGAAAGTTCACCATTCACTCATTCTAAATCAAAAAACCCCATGTAAATCCATCCACGTTTACTACCATAAAAGTCTTTTGTCACGACCGACACTCTCAGACGCTCAGGGACAAAGTTTTTTAGTCAGGGGTTAGTGAGTTGATAAAAGTTATTTAAAAAATGCAAAATTAGTCGTGATTTGGCAGCTATTTCATAAGAATTCAGTTGTAAGTTTGGTGGATATTATGTTCACTTGTTTTTTTTTCAAATTGCGGAAATTTGAAATGCGCTGCAAGTTTTGTAAAAATTTGCTAAAAGGATTCAAGATGGGAAAGTGTAAGGACAGTAATACTGAAAAAAAAACAAAAATCGCTATAATTGCTCTGCTAAAACAGGTATAATTTCCTTTCGTGAAAAGAGAGAAGGTATCTCACGAAACGGTAATGATAATATCGAAAACATCAAAGGAAAATCTAGAGCAAGCAAGCAAAAAGAGTCAAAATTGTCGTGGTAGAAGAAAACACCACCAGGAACAGACCGTAGAAGAGTCGTAAGTACTTGAAGAAAGCGTTTCACATCTCAAAGAAGCTTGTATCACAACCTGCAGCAAGAAAGGATTCACATATTGAGAATAACCTTAACGAGACGCTTATACCAGATTAACCTTAAATTGAGGCGGCCAGTAAAGAAACCTAAGCTGACAAAGAAAATGCGACGAGGCTGCAATGGGCAAGAATTCAATGGATGACTAGAAAAAGGTAAACATTTTTTAAGCCTACTCATGTATTTATTTTTGCTCAGAGGTACAATACTAAAGTAAGTACGGACATAATCAACTTTTGGAAAATCGTATCACAGAAAGAGCGAGCGCCATCTATAAAGTATGGATATAACCAACTTTAGGTTCGGAGTATCGATGTGTCGAGAACGGAATACTCGGGAAGGTTCTAGGACAATCTGTAGAGTACACATTTTAACTCTAGAACGCATATGCAAGTGGGAGTTGGGAGAGTCTGTTGAGACGGCCCTCCACGAGGTGATTCACTCAATAGAAAAGGGCTTCCTCTTTAAACAATCTACGCTGCTGTCTTCATCTTTGTAGAAGGCGTCTTCAATAATGTTCTTCTGCATAAGTTTACTGAAATGCTAACAAAATATGCAGTGAACCGATCTTTAAAATATTGGATCGCACACACGTAGTATAATAGAACTGTCTTTGCGGATATGGGCGGAGCAAGCAGAGCTAAAAGAGTTCACAGCGGCACCCCGCAAGGCGGTATCTTATCACCTCTTTTATAAGTGCTCATCATGGACGATCTATCTTGCAAGCACTCACCCGGATGGGTAACAACGCAGTATGCTACGCAGATAACTTGACGCTCTTAGCCACTGGGAGTTACGAATCCAAACTCTGTGAACTGGTGCAAAACGCGATCCGACTAGTCATGCACTGGGCTACGGACTGCGGATAGTGCATCAATCCACGGAAAACTGACTTATGCCTCTTCACCATGAAAAGGAACATCCCCAGTTTAGACTTGCTCTCGATGGGCTGTACGCGTTCGGAACTAAAGAACAGAGTAAAATATCTAGATATTATACTAGATAAAAAGCTAAACTGAAAACCACACTTCGAAGACAGAACGAACAAAGCTCTTAGAGTCTTCGTAATATGCCGCAGAGCGGTTGGGAGCAAATGGGGACTCAAGCCGCGGATGATCCTATGGTTATACACTAGCGTCATCCAACCCATGTTAACCTACGGCTCTGTGGTATGGTGAAAAGCAATGGACTTCGCCAATCATCGTAAGATATTGAAGAAGATTTAGAGACTGTGCTTGCTCAGCGCAAGCGATACTCTTAAGTCAACTATTACCCGGGCTCTGGAGGTTATCATCAACATACACCCGGTGAAAATACATATTAAGTATGGGGCGTCGACTGCAGCGATAAGACTGCACCTTAATCTTGGCTGCCTTCACACGGGAACAAGAGTTCCATATGAATCCATCTATGAATTCGTGCAGTCTATCGCACCTGCCATCAACAGCGACAGTGACCACCTCTTCGAAATTATGCTGGAAAGCAATTTTGAATCTAGAATTCCATCCAGGGCAGAATGGGAATCACACTCTGTGCGTCAACCATTGACAAATACTATTATAATCTACACTGATGGTTCCAAATCCGATGAAAACACCGGAGCAGGAGCTTCTGCGAGGAGACTCAAGGCTATTTTTGAAGCGGGAAGGCATCTCCTAAACTCAGACACTGAGAATAAGGAGATCGCCATCTGCTCAGACAGCCAATCGGCGTGGTCAAGGTTTTGTCAAAACCGTTTACAACCGCCAAGCTAGTAATGGAGTGTAAAACCACCCTGACCTCCATCTCTCGGAATAACAGGGTAATTATGCAGTGGGTGCCAGGGCACAGGAACATTAGCGCGAATGAAAGGGCGGTCGAGCTTGCTCGACTTGGTGCACCCTCGGAGGAAACTACCTCCACAGTCGGGATTGCACCAAAACACCTTGTCTCATTGAATTCAAGATGGGCGGACCGCCAACACAGTCACCCTTTGGTTAGAAGACCCGTCGGGTAGAACATAAAAGAAACTGTGGGGAAAATCCAATCCAAACCAAACTAATAAGCTCCTGAGAACTCTATTGTCCATCTCAATGGGCACCCTTCTCTCAGGGTAACCTTCACAGGATGAGATTTGTTGACGATCCTTCATGCAGGCGTTGCGGTGAGGAATCAGAAACGGTGACTCACTTCATCTGTCACTGTCCGGCACTCTCAGGAATACGATACAGAGTCCTTGGCTCACAGCTCCTGGACGTGTTGCACGACGCCGGCAAGGAGGGTTGGGGGCCAGTACTTAAATTTAAAGGAACGTCCGGTTGGGACCTATGAGCGACTGTTCATGGGTCTGACGGGTGAACAATGGGCCTTGAATTAGCCTACGTTCAAGGGATCCCTCGGGATCCCATACCTCGTTATTCAATCAATCAATCGATGTTTCGAGAACGGGAAGGTTCTAGAACAATTTGTAGAGTATAAATACGGCGTATGTCACCGCCAGGGGGCCAAATTTAATTCAGACAGTCAAGTAAACGTAGTAAACGGAACAAAGTGTTCTATTTGCATTACGATAATTAGAAGTGGAGTTGATTTATAATTACTTGTGAATTTATTAAATAGTAAATAGTGAAGTATAATAAAAAGAATTTGTAAATTATAATTGAAATATTGTGTAATATTTTTCCCATTCCATTCGTTTTCCATTCCCGCCGAGTGCAGGCTTAAAGCTGTAACGGAGAGCCACCAATTTATTCGAAAAAGGCCAACAGAGCAACATAATGAAGATTGCGTCGTGAGGACCATCAAGCTCACCAGCCACAATTATATCGTTGTGTATTTCAGGCGGCAGTACCTACAAATGATCCAGACATCTTTACTACCCCATTTTAATTCTCTGAATTCCCCCGATACCGTTATAAATAATGATGCGCCCTGTTATCGCGCTTGATTCATTCAAAACCTGTTAAATACCCATAATATCCCGATTCTTTCTTTGTTAGGTAATTCTCCCGACCTTAATCCTATATAGAATATCTGGAGTCCCTTCAAATCCCAAGTTTATTGCTCTCCCAATCCTACGAAACAAATCGTAAAAGGAAATATTGTCAAAGTATGACAAAGAAGAAGGTGCCAAATTCAGGATTAGAGAGCTGATAGGATGCTGTATAGAAAGTATGCCAGACAGGATAGGAGCAGTTACTGGCTCTAAGCATACAAAATATTGACATGTACAAGGACAAAATTAATAATATACATATTAATAAATAAATAAGTAATAAAAAAAATATAATTTTCTTTACATTATGCGGTTTGTATAAAAAAAAAGGACAACGCATTGGGAAAATCTTAGTGGTCTCAATACGATGAACAGATTCGCATTGAAATTAAGTAATGTCTTTTAAGAGATTTTCGTTATTGGTGACACAATTACGGCAAAGTATGGGATAAATTTATACGAAACTTTTTTCAGAATCCTATGAATGATCGGACTGGTGGACATTAATTTCGCAAGTATCTTGAAAAAACAAAATTTTTCTAACATACATTTTACAATAATTTAATTTTTTTTCTACAACATTACAGAGACCGTTATCAAAATCCTATTTCGGTAGCAATTTTATCGTCTATATGTGTTATAGTTGCTGTTTATGGCAAATGGTTCATCTAAGAACCAACAAACATACAAATCGATTATCGACGTTACTTTTCCTGTTGTTACATTAATTCCACATATTTGTTCTTGTCTGAATTCACCCAGATAATGGACAAAGAGATCAGATAATAAAACAAAGCTGAAACATTGCGCTCGTGTATGCATTATTATGTTTGAAAATTGAGTGCTGAATTAGTTTGTTGAATTTTGCTGTAATTGGTGGACATGGACTCTGCATTACGGTAAATCAATGGGTATTATGGATGATAGATTTAGCAGCAACTAATGACTGGAATTTAACAAAACATCACAGTTCTGGCGTTCTGCTGTAAATCAATCAAAACTTTTCTCTATAGTAAACGGCATTAGAACATAACTCTATACAGGGTGTTTGGTATAGCTATACATTAATTTCACAGGGTGATAGGTCTCGGGAATAGGAAATAAAATTTGTATGGGAGGAAGGTGCCAAATGCATCGTTTTAGGAGGGGGGGGGGCAAACGATTCGTTTGGGAGGAGGGGAGTTGTAGTTATGCGTATTTTTTCACCTAACACACTGTATCATTGCTGTTATACACCCTATGGAGATGACTTTTATTTCATATGATAGTAAACCGTTCAAGCTTTCCAACATATGTCCGACCACCTCTCTATCCCTCTGCTTCGACAGTTATTGGACGTCAACATTTTTCTATTTTTATACCCTAGATGAAATCTATAGGGTATACTAAGTTTGTCATTCCGTTTGTAACGCACAGAAATAATGATGGTAGAGCAAAATGGATTGGACACCCCCGCATAAAATTAAAAGTTATTTTGATTTTTGCATGTCCGTCTGTCCGTCCGTCCGTCCGTGCGCACGATAACTCAAGAACGCGTTCACTTAGAAAGCTGAAATTTTGTACACGGACATTAAAAAAAAAAGAAGTAAAATTAAGTTCGAAAATGATACAAATCGGGCAACTCCTTCGTTGGGTTGCCATACAAAAATTTCGTTTTCCACGATATATTTGGATACTACCTGAGAACACGTCGACATAGAAAGCTGAATTTTTGTACATTGTGTTTTCATACTAATAGAAACTAAAATTCTAAAAATGGACTAAATCGGGCAACCCCTTCTTGGTGTTGCCATATAATTTTTTTGGTTTTTTACATATACTTTGAAAACGCTCAATCCTAGACATTTTTATTGTACTAAAAACATCTTCAGAATAAGAAATCCTATAAATTTGGTTATAATCATTTTTTCTGTCCGACGAGCCGTTCTAGAAATATATGCGAGAAACCAATGCAAAAAATCAAAATTGCTCAAATGGGTGACCATACGAAATTTCATACGTGCATTCATCTACGAGGGTATCATAAGAATTGTTCTTAGACCAATTCTAGCTTTTTCACTTGTTTTGTTTAAATTCAACGATTTTTCCGCCAAAACGCTTAATAGTCATAACATTTTCTTGGAAGATTTTAGAAACCTTAGAATGTCACCTTTCATTTAATTAGACACATGAACCTACCTACAATACCACCCTTTTAAAGTAAAATCCTGTTTTTCTACCTGAACCTTTTAAATTACAGCCTGGAATGAAGTGCAATTTCTACTGTCAGTGCCAGATCAATACTTGAAAAAACAGGATTATCTTAAAAATTGTTCCATGTGTGTGATCAAATGAAAGGTGACATTCCGAGGTTTTCAAAATCTTGCAAGAAAATGTTATGAATATTATTTGTATTTTGACGAAAAAATCATTAAATTAAAAAAAAATACTAGAAAAATGTTGGTTTTGACGTTTTTGAAGATTAAAATTTACCTCACGCTTAGCAGAAAATAAATATGGCTAATAACGGGCATACTTAAGGTAAAGATACACGGTGAAAGACTTTTGATCTCCAGTCTCTGGTTTACAAAGACTAAAATAAATCTCCGAAATGTTTACACGGCAAGAGACTTTTATCTCCGGAAACCAATAATAAAAAAGTCTCTAGAGATTCCGAAATGTAAACAAGAAATTTGAAGTTTGGTCTCTAGAGATGTCCAGAGATCTTTGTTAATTGTCACGTAAGGGAATGTGAGAAAGAATTATCTTACAAGTTATTAATATTTTTGTTATGAGAACAGTGGAAAAGCTTAAAGCTTGGTATATAAATTTTAGGGGATAAACATAACAAATTTGTGTTTTTTTGTTTTTGTTTTTTTCAAAAATAACCAGAACTCTATTGACGAAACAAATTTTCTGCCCTAAATCCATAATGTTAATCCTTTTCCTTTCCGAGTAGACTTACACTTAACTGACCAGACCACACAAATAGTCTCCGGAGACGTGGAGATGATAAATGAACAAACTTCGGAGACCGAATCTGTGGCCGGATTCTGTAACTCGGAGAGTTTGGGTGTTTGAGAGGTGAGAATTTTCATTTTCCCCGATTAAAAATCCCAAACTCTCCATTCGAGTTTCTTTAACATACTTGGGAAGCATTGCGGTTTTTTCCTACGGATTTAGGGTCTACAGTACAAACATATAGGTAAACAATTTCTGCGGGAGGGGATGTTGGGATAGGGGGGGGGGGGGGTCGTACCACCCCCATTGGGGGTTGTCCAAAATACGTCATATTTGGTATCAAATTAAAGATGGAGAAGCGGGTAATCGAATGGTGTAGTTTTTATTATCATTTTAACTGACTTTTGACCGCCAAAAGACGGATTTTTTGCATTTGAGTCATATACACCCCAGACCCTATATTTTGCATATATTTCTTCCGTTCTTTGTTTCACATCCATTAGTTTTCTGTTGTGTACATTTTTCTCATGAAAGGTGAATTTCCACGACTTACAAGTTCTTAATAATGATGAGTTGAAAATATGTCCATTTTTATACCAAAAAACGGCAATTTTTTCATCTTAAGAAGGATTGATTCACGTATTTTGCAGTTATCTCCGAAACCATTTATTGGACTGAAAAATAAATTACATATCTAATTAGGGAACAAAGTGTAGATGCGATTTCATCCTACGTACAAGCTTTAACGTGCATATTTAAAATTTTATAGCATTTCTTCTGTGCTGGAAGACGATCAAATTGACCATTTTCGCGTAATTTAAAATTTTTAGGGGGTACCTTGAGGACCAAAATCCTTGCTACTCTGTAAGTATTGCAAGGATTTGCATAATTTGTTTTTGAAAACATAGCCACGATGTGAAGTGAATTCATAATTCAATTTGAAAAACCTATGTAGCTAGGTACCTTCACAAAACACAACAAAAGCAGCCAATACTGTTGGTTGAGAAATATTCTTCTTACTTCTCCACAACTAACATAGCCGAGAGTTTTGTCGAGTGGAATAGAGAGTTTGGTACTTCTCAATACAAATTCCTCGAGTTACAGAATTCCGTGGAGAGTTAAGTGTTAAAATAACTCTCAACTCCACAACTCTCCGAGTTAGTGCATCCGGCCACGACGGGAGACCGGAGATCAAAAAAGTCTCTAGAGACTAGGTCCCTTTAGAGATATTTCTCGTCTCCGAAGTATGTACACAGGTCTCTGGGTCTCCAGAGACCCAAAAAAATAGTCTCTGGTTGGAGGCTTAAAGTCCCTCGCCGTGTAGCTTCACCTTTTCTGAACATTTCTCACTTAGAGATATAATCTCAAGAGGATATGGTAAAGTCAATAGTTGAATCTGTTGCTTCTGTATGGAAGACGACGAAACTGCTGAGCACGTGCTCTGCAATTGTGAAGATCTCGGTCGCATAAGGCTAAAAAGAAAACCAAGAAAGGCATTCCCCATTACCAGAGAATATTACAAAGATGGCCCCAAGAATGTCATAAACAGTAAAAAAAAAAATCGGTGTTAATTTACCCCGTTTTGAATCCATTTCGGATAATTTTCAATAATCATGATCATGGAGTTTTGAATTTTTTACCCCGAACGGTGTAAAGATGCCCCTCTATATCCGAATGAGACTTTTTCTGTATGGAAAACTCAAAAATATTATCCATCCGGATGGAAAAAACACCCAGCGGAGCTCTATCTAGCGGAAAACTTTGAAAGTAGATATTTATTTTAAAACTACGTTCGGTGTAACTTAACTGTAGTCTCCCAAACAGAATTGTATTTAAACTCCGTTCGGTGTGAAATGCAACAGGTTTAATCGCGCTTAGAAAAAATTATGAAATAATGTCATTTGGAATTTGATATTTGTAGATGCAAGCGCTTTACATCTGCAAGTTGCAAGTCTCAAGATAATATTTAGATTTAACTTTTTTTTACACGTAAAACATCTTCGAAAATTCTTTAGAGCGGAGTTGCACAAAAGTAAAGTCCCATTTCTTCTTTGATAGCAGACTAAAAATATTTTAATTTTAGATCATATCCAAAATTATTTCATATCGGTGCAGTAAATAGTTTTGGATATTATCTAAAATCAAAATATTTTTATTTTTCAATAACGCATACCTATTCGGCAATTCCTGTTCGAAGGAAACAATAAAATCAGATTTCTACGAGATTCGGTGTAAAGTTATACAAAATAGGTGCTCCGAATGCATTTCCGATCGGGGTATATATCATACTTCTCCGGAGAAGTTCTAGTAATAATATTATCCTATGCCGGAGCTAGGTAAAATTATATTTATGAGTAATAAGAATTACACCGTTTTAAAGGGACAAATTTACTCCGAAATTGCACGGACCTGATTGAACACCCTTTCGGTGTTAATAGAACACCGAATTTTTTACTGTCTAGGTTTCATAAAAGATCTTAAGTTCGAATAGGCGCGCGCCATAGCGCACTTATGGGGATCTCTCAGTTGGAATTCACAAAATGAGAGGCGAAAATCTACTGGTATGCCCCAACTCATTACAACAGAGGTTCGAAAAATGGGAAATGTAAAATTTTCAATAAGTCTTTAGGATTAATTACAACAAAAAAAAAATATTTACCAATATTCATACGGGATATAATTTATTTTCTTCACTTACTCACTATAAAGTCTCCTTAAGTCCATATTTTAATTGGCTTTCTAAGGATATAGCTCCTTTTCTGAGTAAAAAATTTACCTCCAAATAGAGGTTAGAATTTGTTTAGCCATTTATTTTAAAAAGTCCAGGCAGACTAATGCTCCGGTGTGGAGCGTTTACTACAAATCAAATGGAATTTTACTCAAGAAGGAGCTAATCAATAAGAAGCTTAAAATATATTGCTCCGAAAGCGATATTTCAAGCTCTGGAATTAATATTTCATTAGGTCTTTATCCAGGATTTTTTTTTTATTGGCTATTTCATCATCTGTGGCCTACTTAAGTTTACCTTGTCCCATAAATGATTTTGCCTTATTCGATAAATGTCACGTTTTGATTAACTTCCGTTGTGTCCACACCTGTGAATTTTTCGTCGAACGATTTAGATTGCCTCCCTGAGTCAGCATTTTAGATTTTCACTGAAGTTTTTAAGAAATAGAATTAATTTTATTTTGGGAAATGGTACTTCTGAACTAAAAGGTTCCATGATTTGCACGTCTTGAAAAATTATTAGTTAAGTATTAGTTTTTTGAATTTTTATTTTTCTGTCTCAGGCTATATACTCAATCTACATGGTTTCTTCCCTTTATGAGGTTTTGCATATGTTGCTGCTTACTTGCAAATCTTATAAAAAATATAATTGTTCAATAGAATTTTGGACATGAACATGGTCATCCACTTCATATCTTTCGAATGCAAATGTAATTTCAAAACATCCTGTATAGTTTTTATGCAAAAGTGCAAAACACTCCATACAACAGCATTAGTAAGCTCTACACCGCAGGGCGGACTAGAGGGGAGAGGCGGCCCACGCCGTTCTATTAAGCCTTCAAGTCTCGAGAAGTCCTCTTTAGCCAAATCGCAAATAAGGGCGAAATATGTTCAGTAAATAAGAAACAGTTAGGAGTTGGAGGTCCCCGAACGTATACAAAATATGAGCGTACTTAGGTACGTATACATAACTCTTATTAGGGCATGGCAATTGACAATATTAATATAGAATAGATTATACAGAGTGTTTCCTCCATGGTGGTCCAGAGCGGGAGGTGATAGTATCTACTAAACTAGGCATAATCTAGAATAATCTTTTTAGTGAGATAAGCGACCGCCTTTGGCGAGTAGAATTATAACTGCACCAGTTCAGGAAACACGCGAGAGCACAGTTGGCTTATACTATAGCACTACACACAATATTTAATTTCTCTTATCCTGCCGGCAAATTTATTGGATCAGACCTAAGCGGACGAGTACAAAGGGTGTTCTGTGGGGATACTGTCTCTGATTTTCTACATGTTCTTAGTGGAGTGCCTCAAGGATCTATTCTCGGCCCATTATTATTTTCCATTTTTATTAACAACCTTCCACTTGTCCTGCGTATTCCACATGTATTCTGGGCTGTAAATTGGACTCTTATCTTTAATTTCGAACTGTAATGTTTCTTCGCAATTTAATTGTAACTAAATAGCCAGATTAGCTTTACAGAAAATTAAGCTTTACTCATCCGGGATAATACAGTCTTTCCGGGATAATTGAGACACCACACCAATACACATTTTTTAGTAGACCCGGGGCCTTTTGTAGTATTGTCGCCCGGACCTCCAACGGGTTTAGTTCGCCACTGCTATATCCATAAAACTTCAATACATTACAAAGAGTCTATCGTGCATATCAAATTACACCAGAACTTTCCGAAACAACTCCTTGTGAAAGAGTTTAAAAAAAAAAAACTTTTACCTATAACAAACAGATCTGCAATTGCGGCTTATCTTTCAATTAAACTTAAACTTTATGTCTGGTTTGTTCTGAAAGTCTCTTTTGCATTTGCTTCCCCCTTAACTAATTCGAGAAAGTTTAGATTCCCCTAGACAATAAAATGGGTCACTTCGATATTAGACTTATCTTCTTTGCTCCAACAGAAAATTCCAGGAGCTGACACAACATCGAAACGGGTCTAACTTTTCATCCTACACCATTGAGACAATATACGAACAATAAAAAAATTTAATAAATTTTTTGAATTGCTACACCCACCCCCACACATAACCGTTAGTATTCAATTGTAAAACTTTTCATCGTTGTCTTTTGTTTCAGAGGATTTCAGGACTGTAAGCATCTCTAGCTTAGGATTTTTTTTTAGATATTCAAGGATCTTGAGGCAATTTACTCTAGTTATTAACACCGGTTGTCTCGTAGCTGTATAAAAAACCTTATGAGAAACATAATTGAAATCTATAAGAGCAGGCATAAAAAGGCATAAAATCAAAACAATAGTTAACAGTAAAATTTAAAATTTTTCAATTTGTGGGTCTGAATGAATGTAACTCACCCCAAATATTGGGGGTGGGGATTGCAGCAAAATATTCAACAGTTTGAAATATTTATTTCTCACTTTTATTTTGCACTCACAAAACACACAAAAAAACTGTAAACTTCAATCTGGAAAAGGTCTAGTGATGGTTGGTGAAAAGTTGAGTGGGGTCAGGGGAGAGTGAGATGAAAATCATTAGGGGTTTGGTTGGGTAGCAATCTATGTAGCAATAAATTCTCCTGAAGGGTTTGCAATTTGCTGAAATGGGAATTTACAAGGTGCTGATTGGTAATATATTTATACGTCAGTTGGAAAAGCCATTGGCCATTCATGATTTATTTGCAGAATGGAATTCTTCAATTTATTTATTTTTGCGATTTATTGAACTTGGCATTACTGAATTGAATGATTTGGGGAAGGTGTAATGCTTGGCGGGGGAGGGGGGGGGGGGGGAATTTTTTGTTCCAGATTATTATGAAAGAAAAGGTGCTATAATATAAGATTTTTAGAAAATAATGCCTTAGAGGCATTCTTTAGTGACAATGGGTAAAAAAAACATTTCTGTGGAATTTTTTGGAAAATTTACTTTTATCCTTTTACATTTTCTGTGCAATTCCTTTTCCGTGTTTTTATTCACAAAAGAATATTGCCTACCTTTAGGCATTTATAAGCATTTTTGCAGATGGATATCGATGGCGAAAAGGCCTTACGGTGACATCTGTAATTCCATGTGATTGTGTTGATGACGTATTAAAAAAAAAAACTAAAATAAAGAATTTAATAAAAAATAAATTTAATCGTGGAAGATTGTAAAAATTTACATTCTCGATTTGCCTGCGGCAATTGATAAAAGTGAATTCAATCGATCTGTCGTACATATTGGTTGGGCGTCCTAAATTTAACCATTTCGTGCCTGATGGGACACGTAGGTCCCAGAAAAATTTCAAGAGCTTTATATGATTGCTAAAGACACCCTTAATGGGATTTTGTTCCGCCATTTCGGTGTTTATACTCTCAAGTAACCGAATTTGTGATTGTAGCTGTCATTCAGCATATTCTTTTCGTGCAATTGTGAAGTTTGTTAGAGCGTGTTTGGAGGAGTATAAAAGAGTGTATTGTTTTTTACCGTTATAGTAGTGCTTTCGTAATTGATGTGATGGAAAAGGTATGTTTTTATTGTTTCATCAACTTATTGAATAAAAAACCTGTGATAGTAATCAACTTTCTGATTGCGTAACACATTTTGGTTTTGTTTTCTACTATGTGGGTCGTTTCTGTCCCAATAGAATCAAAGTATCCCAGCATGGTTGAATAATACGTTTTTTTGTGTTTTTTTTCTTTTAGGAGTACTTTGCTATAGGAAGAAGCCGAAACCTAGACCGATGGACACATTTGGGTTTTGTTTTCAACTATGTGGGTCGTTTTTGTCCCAATGGCATCAAAGTATCCCAGCATGGTTGAATAATACGTTTTTTTTGTGTTTTTCTTTTCTTTTAGGAGTGCTTTGCTAGTTGTATTTGGTTTCAACTAGGAGCATCTGATTGTATATTTATAAATATTGTTGTATACTAGGTGAAAGATTGATAAATTCACAAACTCGATTGGCAGTGTTTTATAAAATTTTTTCAAAAATTCTAACCATTTATTTTACACATTGTTCGAATGAGAGGCTGGAAATATATCGCAAGTCTTCCAAATCGTATCAGTGTTATCTTAGATGCAGATGAAGGGGAAATTAAAAAAACTTGGTTGCCACTATCTAAGTCATGACTTATGAGTATGTACCTCAGTCCTGGGGCATATACATATGTCCCACATAAGAAACCAGTTGGGACATATATGTCCCGCATAATAACTCGCTCCCCCCACCAAGTTTTTTACAGTTTTTGAGTGCAATTTTCAGCTTTGTAATTCTGAAAACAAATTGTAGAAAATTTTGACAGAATTCCTATCGCTTTGATGTTATTCTAAAGAATTGAGTACTTTTTTTTTTAAATATATAATTTTTGCTTAAATGTTTTTATTCCCGTGGAGTGTTTTTTTTTTCAGAGCAGAGCAAGAGAAAATATCATTAACTTGACAGACACCAGAACATTTTTAAGGGATTCATTTATATATTTATTTATTTTTCGCTAAAAATGATCGTTAATAACAATATCCAAATAAAAGCTACAGTGCATTCTAGCCATGGACTCAAAGTGTCCATAGTTGGTGCGATGGGAACACAAATAGATGAAATTATTAGATCGCACGTGTCGAGTCCGTGAATTGAAATTAATTTTCTCAAGAATCAAGGGCATTTTTCTACGAGTCTCAAGAGTAGGAAGGTGTATTAAATTTAATTTTTCGGTATAAGGAGGAAGATGAAGTCTATCCCTCCATTCGAGACCTCCTGGAGCAAAAAGTAAGAATCTCCTTTTCTTGGTCTTAATACGATTGGAATGATTTTTGTAGGAGGGAGACCAGACACGGGTGGCAAATGTTCCTAACAAGAGTGGTAAAAAGAGGTTTAGGAATGTAGACATCATCTAGTTCTTTTGCCCAGCGCTTTACAAAACTTAACGTAGACCCGCCCTATTAACGATGTGATCTACGTGGAAGGTAAAGGTGAGTTTGGAGTCACACAATACCCCCACAAGTCAAATATTTCGAAAGTAACAACTCATTCACAACATAGACAAAGTTCGAAAAAGACTCACTTACGAGAGAAAATGGTACGGTACATTTATCAAAAGAAAGAACTCTTTTCATACCATTTAATAAATCTGTCCAGGTCGTCCTACAATTTGAGACAATGGCAATGCGAATTGAAAGCTTTATACAGTTTCAAATGATCTGCGTACATTAGTAAATCAGATTTGGTAACTACATAGGAAACATCATTTATGAATAACATGAAGAGAATGGGCCCTACGTGGCTACTCTGCGGAACACCGGAGTAAGCCGTTATTTCTTTAGACAGAGCAAAAACGAACTGTATCCGAAGTTTGCGATCCTTAAGATAAGATGATAACCAATTCAACAAGCAAATTGGAAAACCTAAGGATCTCAGTTTAAATAATAAAAGAGATTGAGGAAGCTTATCAAAAGCCTTGCTGAAGTCTGTATAAATACAATGAGTTCCGCAACCATGCTCAAACGATTCGATACAGATAAATGTAAACTGGAGTAGACTTCTTGTTATTGATCTTCCGTTCATAGAACCATGTTGATGAGGATTAAGAGTTCCACTAAAATGACAATACAAAAATTGAGATATATAGACTCTTCAAACAGTTTGGGAATACAAAACAATTTAACAATAGGACGATAGTTGGTAGCAAGCTCCCTTTTACCGGACTTAAAAATTGGGACAATAAAGAATAGAAAAGTGTTCCACTGCAGTTATTTAGAACAGTAGGAGGTAGCCCATCGGGCCTAGCAGAATGACCAGGGTTTAACTTGAACATAGAGTCCTCAACAGATTTCAGAGATCAATAGTGAAGCAAGGGATATCAATTTAGTAAGGATTTGGGAAGTGTCGTTAAGTAAAGTAAAGTCATTAGTTAAAAATGATTCACTAAAGTAATCAGAAAAAAAAATTAGAAATCACAGACGAGTCATGACGAGAATTATGCGTAAATACTAACACATGGGTAAAATTATTGGATTTCTTTTTGGTACTTGCAAAACATCAAAATTGTTTACGATCCAATCTGATTACATTACTCATCTTAAACAAGTAGGTAAGTATCATAGGTCTGAAAAAGAGCATTACGAAATTCGCTCCTCAAAAGCAAAAATTGTGTTAACTCATCATTAGATTGGGAGAGGTGAAACTTTCGGCAAGCCTAATTTCTTGCGTAAGCGTTTAAGCTCAGCATCGTACCAAGGAGTAGGTACTTATATGTTATATATATATATGTTAAACTATATATTTGTAGCCCGCTTGTCACATATGTATAGATAGCCAAAATGTTAACATATTTGTTCTATTGTCAACTTCACATCCCGATAAATACTCAATTCTAACAACATTTCCTCGGCAGGGTATTTCGAATTATTTTAAGTATTGTCTGTTTCCTACCTGTTTCAATCGTCCCCCGGTAGCAGAATGAAAATGATAGAAATTTTTACATCTTTCTTTTGTATTTGAATGTCACTAACTATTTGTTACAGAAAATATTTTTAATGAAATTTTTCTGCATTAGTTCGGTATACCTATTAGCTGATTGTTGACCATTTTTTGTTAGCAAGATAACTATGATTTATTATCAGATAAACTTTATATTTGTTCAAGATGGGTACTTTTCGGGATTCTCCGGTACAACAGGAAAAGTGAAAAAAGTTTACCCGGTAATAAATCATAGTTATCTTGCTTTTCCTCCTTGGGTGTAATACTGAGAATTTATTCTGAGTTTATATGAGATGAAATCAGTTTGATCTTTTTTCAAGCATCTACAGCAAGCATAAACCAAGCCGTACTGATGAGTATAAGGTTTAAGCTAAACGAAACGCTTTGTTTTTCTAACTACTTTTGCAGCCCACTATTGTGGGCTTATATAGTTTAAATTCATGTGAATTCATCTGATTTGTTTAATTATTTCCAAAATTTGTTTTTTATTTTTCTCATTTTTTTAAAAATTTTTTTTTAATTCTTTTTCTATTATTATCTATTTTCGTTTGTTTTTTATTTCAAGTCACTCAATTTCGCTATTTGAGACTTGTTGATTAGTCAAACCAAGCCTTGGAATTTTCTGCCCTAAATAGATAACTTGTGTGATGAAATAATGAATAGAAAAAAAATCTGTTTTGCTGTTGTATCGGAGTATTCCAAAAAAGACGCCATCTTAAAGAAACATATTTCTTAGGATGAAAAAAAAATGTTTTGTTTACCGAAAACAAAAAAATTTAACGTCAATAATTGCAATAAGTTCATTCAGTGCCACACATTTTCTAGCTAGACAGATGACATATGGGATGGGGTCTGATGTTGTCCACGGATAAATCAAGGTTTTTTTTGATAGATTATATCTATATATACCTCGATCTAAAAATTCTTCTTCTAAATGAAGTGTGCATATTAATCGTGGAGGGTGATGGAGGGTGTCAGATTTCAATATTAAGTATAAAAATTAAAAAAAAAGGCGATGTCCATGGCAGAAATGGTTACATGACCGAAAATTGATTACAAAAACTAATTTTCTGCCAATTTGGTCAATCGTGGCAGTTTTGACAGAATTAAAAAAAAACAAAAGCTTATGATACCTGTACGTAAAATAAAACTGTAACTTATACAAAGTAAGCGCAAATTAGGATCGTCCAACAGACAATGACCTTTCAACAGCAAGTAGCTCCAATTGTCGGAACTTTCATAAAACATATTCCAGTTATTCATTAAACAAATTTCCAATTACTGTATTAGTTATACAAAGTACTGTCAAGACTACTCAATACCAGCAATATTCTGTAATTGAATCTGTCGTCAACTACTTTAACAATATACCTCTATCTTGTAAAGAAGTGAGTGGCGTGAAACAGCACTAGACTAAAAGAAATGGTCCCTCACAGCTCAAATACAAGAGAAAACACAATTTGCGTTTGTTCCAGTAGCACCTGTACCAATTTTGTCTCTAACTTTCATTTCCTTCACACAAAAGGAAACAGTTTTCCTAACTCAAGTTCCTGCACTTTTTAAAATGGATTGCGTAAATTTCTAACTAACCGGTCAATTCAAATGAATAGTGAATGGAGTTTAGTGCCTAATAATCGATATGCAATCAATGACGGTGTACCACAAGGTTCAGTTCTCTCTCCTAATATCTTTTATTTTATTTTTATTCACGATTTTTTAGCTTACTTTTTATTTATTCGTTCACAGGTAATAGCAACCTTGATTTCGTGCATTCATTCCACACTATAGTGGACTTCCGCGATAACGCTGTAGATGAAAATCGATTTATGAAAATATGCTTAGTTCACAAACCATTGCCTTACTACAACTGTATACCTGTTTGGGGTAGAGTGAATCGTGTCTTGTTTAATGCATCTAAAGCCTTCTGCAGACTTGTATAAAAATATGGAACACCATAGGCGAATTAGATGTACCTAACTCCAACAGTTTTAAAGATTTCTTAATCAAATATGCTTAAATATGGAGGTACAAATAATCGTTACAATTAAATTAAATACTATTGAATACATAAAAAAATACTTTTTTTTTTACACTAAATCGATAATAATATGGAAAACGATAAATTTCTAATTTTAACAGCAGCGTTCAAATATGATACCAAGAATACTTTGCTTAAAATTATCAAAATTCTGCAGTTGAAATACCATTTCCAAGTCCATTATCTGAGAAACGTTCAGGACACGTTCGCAAAGTCTTGTGCGAGGAGAATATTAAAAAAGATCTAAGACAAAAAAAAATAAAAACACGCGTCTTACGGAGAGACATGCAAAGGCAATGGCTTCAATAAGTACGTTTAGACCAAAGCTAAGTAACTCGATTTACGCAGTACTAATCCGGTTGCCGTTTAGTCTACTCGTATTAAAATTTATCAGATCTCCCTACAACTTCACGAGGAAACTGAGAAATAATATTTTAAGTTTGTTTGTACCCTGAAGAAAATGGAGCATAGAAGAAAATTTAAAAATTTCTTAATTTTTTTATCATCCATTAAGGACGCAATATTTTATTCACTAATTTTCATTAAAACAAAATAAAAAATTCTCTTAAATTGATAAACAATTACTTATGTGAGGTTATGTCTATCTCTAATACCAATTTCAATAGGTCAAAACTACATCAGATACCGAACTAAAGTTGGAAAATTTTTTCGTAGTGCAGCATGTTTAGACCACTTCATATTACTTCTACGTAAGTCGACTTACGTAAAACTAGTCCTAAATATCACGGTCTAAACCTGCTCAATATGGTGCAAGCCTGGAATAAATTGGACAAATTGATGAAGGTGGAAGCAGTTTTCAATATTTATGCCAAACACAAAAATGAAAGTTCGCCAGCTACCAAGTGAACAGTTTATTGGTTCTATATTTTTACGCAAGACTGTCTATTGTCTAATATTACTCAAACATATTCGAGCAGCTTCTAAGGCCATTTCGATTGATGGAATGGATATCACGAATTCGACATCTCTGTACATAATGCGTGTTTCCGATAGCTGATAACTCAAAAGTGTGGGAGATTATGGTAGAGAATAAGGTAGCTATCAATAGTTCGGCACTATAAATAAACGTGCAGTTTGTTTCAGATTTTTCTTAATTCGTAAAGCAAATGTCATGAAGAATATCTGAAACAGTGTGCACATCCTTTGAACTCGCCCGTCAATATGTGATCCATAAAATTGCAACGCAACGATTTGAACACCATATCAGCATCTTTGTAATTAGACGGATAACGGTAGACTGCTCTGTACGTTATCCCTCCTATCTGACACATATTCACTCCGAGGTATGTTAACCATATGTTGTATGCTGCAAACTCCAGAGGTCTTATGGACATGATGACGTCACGGAGCACATGTATTGTTAGTGCACTGAATGGTATGTCAGGTAGTCTGTTGAAAACAAGAGCATCTTCCAACTCGATGCCACGGTCGCCGGTCGTCCCAAGTTGGCGAAATTTCTCCTGCACGAAAGCAGTCAGGTCGTGCGCAGTGGAGTGTTCGATTGTATTCGACAGTTTTTGGAGATATCGATAACATCTTCGAGAACCGTCAGTGGATGTATTTCAGCTGCAAAACTTCAAGCAACATTCAATGCGTTAATTCAAAATTGAAACTGATCGGAATCGCCGCGAACTGTTGGTACCGTAGAGCGTGGTTCCACTTAAGGTGGAATACTAGCCTGATTCTGCCCCAGATCTGAATCGTGGAAATTAGATCCTATGGCCACAGTCTCAAGGATAAGGTGATCGAACAGAGAGCATTTACTAGCGCTCCGATATGCCGAGAGCCCTCCCAGTACATTCACCCACAGTTGAGAAATCAAGGTGTCTATTTAGGTGCATGCACAACGAGGCGAGACTATATCAAGAGTTGAATGAGGCGAGATGAAGATACGTCGCGCGGCTGCAATGGCGTTGTTTTGAACACCCTCATAGTATAACGTGCAATCATTTCATTTCTTAAGTCTTGATGTAGCCGCACCTCGCCTCACATCACATTGCCGTACTGTGCACGTACCCTTTGAGAGAGGACTCCTAGGAATGTTCGCACTTATGACGACATCGAAATTTCACAGAATAACAACAGCTTATAATTAAAAAATGTAGAAAGGTTATGGTACAGCTATTGTATAAATAACTAGTAAAATAAGTAAAAAACGACTTTTCAAACAAAACTGAGGCCAAGCCGCATGAAAAAGTAGAAAATAAACTTTTCTTCACACACAGAGGTGGACTCAGATTTTTTGATTGGGACATTTCTCTTGAATATTCTTTCTCTTCATGAATCAAATCACTTCTTACTCTGATTGATCATACTGAAATATATCGGTGCTTGTCACCGAATAAAATCTGAGTCCACCTCTGTGTGTGTGAAGAAAAGTTTATTTTCTACTTTTTCAGGCGGCTTGGCCTCAGTTTTGTTTGAAAACTCGTTTTTTACTTATTTTATATTCTGCCTTTTTCACGTTAACTAAATTGTTATTACGTGCTGCATGGAGATATTTTAAAACAATTTTTAAGTCATGTTTGGTGCCGATCCGAAAACAAAAATTTTTCGAGTATCAAATCGTTGAAGTACTGCAACGGTTTTCTGAAATTCAAATTATGTTTTAAACAGCGCTTTTTACCTGTATTCCAACTTGATCCCATATAACATGAATTTTCCCCATTTTCCATGTTTTCCACGGACTTTTCCTATTACTATGAATTTTTTTTAAAAATTTACATGAATTTTCCTCGATTTTTCATGCAAGTTTTCATGATTGTTGAAGAGAAAGTATTGATGCCAGTAGGACGGAAAAAAATGATTCCTCATAGTTTATAAAACTTTTTTGTCGGAAAAGTCGGAAAATTCCGAAAATTTTCTAGAAAAATTGGAAAATTCTGCATTTTTCCTGAAACAGATTTATCACTAATCATATCGATGAAAATTTTTCCGATGATTTTCCAGATTTTCTGGGTTTTCCACGGAGTTTTCCACAAAAGCAACTTTATGCAACTCATTTCGCTCTACAACTTTGTCTTAGGTTGCAAAACGCTCAAACGCTTCCTTGATCTGAAAAACTCCGGAAAACCGTTTTACATGAATTTTCCTCGATTTTTTCTGCAAGTTTTCACCATTGTCGGAGAAAAAGTAATGATGCCAGTTGATAGGGAACTTGATCCTGCATAATTTAGAAAACTTTTTTACCGGAAAAGTTGGAAAATTCCGGAAATTTTTTTCGCAGAAATCGGAGAACTCTGCATTTTTCCTGAAAGGGATTTATCACTAATGAAATTTGTATCAAATTTTCAAATGATTTTGCCCGATTTTCCGGGTTTTCCATGGAAATTTCCGGTTCCGGTTTTGATAGATTCAATTGTCACGCGACATGAACCTGTGTGCCAAATTTCAGCTAGCTGAGATGACAAAAAGTGGGTCTACGAGAGTGTCGAAAATAGTAAAAAAGAAATATCTAGACAGACAAATTCGTGTACGAGTTAAAGGGAATGGCCTCAAAATAAGGAAGCAGCATATGAAGTGAAAACTTAAGCTACTCGTTGGCAGAAATTTTAAATGTATGTATTAGTGCGCAATAATTTTACAAAACATTCAAATTGAATGAAAATATACACATGCAACGCCATTTCAAATTTCTAATGTTTATTAAAGTTGAATAACTCGCTGAACTCCCGGAACTCTTGAATGTTTACTTTCAGAAACGTCAAAGCAAATCCAACTAAGACTGTCATTTAGTGGCTTATTCACGTACAGTGTATTCGCTTGATAACCCGCTTCCTTGTTAGTTTTTTATTCAATAGGTAAAGAGTAAGATAGTTACAAATAGTTTTGGCACTATGAATATTTTCTAATTTCAATCCACTGCAGAACGTGCAATTTATTTCAAATTTTACTTAATTCGTAAAAAGTAAATGTATAAGGAAAGTACTAAATTTAATTGAAAGCGCATTACAAATACCATAAAAAAAAAGAACACAGCTCAAATTATATGTCTGTGTAGCCTCCATTCATAACCAGCCCATTAAAAAAAAAAAAAAATCATCTGTAAAGACCTCTTAAAGATTTATGAATCTTACTTTAATAAAAAAAAATATATAAATAAAATTAAAATACCACCCCCAAACTCCTAAAAAAGCTCTCTATATCCTGTAAAGTGGATGGAAAATCCTTCTCAATGTCTTTCATATCTTCATAAATGCATTCACCGTTTAAAGGATAATTTATGTTTAACACGAAAAGAACATCAGTTCTGACTTAAACTGGAACAATTTCCAGAAGCCCCGGCATACACCAGGAGTAAGGAAGAACTACAATATGTATGTATTGTATATAAAAACGACCACAGAAACCAACCCCATTTCTTTGCTTTCATTTCCAACTGTTATTATGGTTGGTGGTGGGTGGTGTGAGATTGTTAGGGGTAATATAAGAAGAATAAAATTCGTTATCAGACACAGAACATGACATGCTCTCCTTTTATAGCTGTTCTAAAACGCTCTTTTTATAACTTACTGTAAAGTGCACATGCATTTTTCCATGCAGCATATTCTCATCTATTCAAGTGCATCATCACTTCACCAAAACGCAACTTTTTCTCAACACACACACACACGCACACACACAATTTGTATTCTTTCAAAATTTTTGTGATTTCAATGAATGTTTTTCGTGTAATTATTTTTGTAAACGGACAAATTGACACTGGTGGACAGTTTATTATTTTTTTGTAATTATTTTACATATTTTTTTTAACCTTTATCACATTTTAACTATTCTCATCACTTTTATAAATAATTCGCAACTTGTATTTGGTATTGTCACTCACTTGGCACTTAATTTTTAATTTATTATTTTTTTGCACTGTATTTTGGTCTATTTTGGTATTGATGCACGCGGTAAAATGCGATCACAAATTTTTGACATATAAGTTTTTTATTTATTTTTTTTATTTTTATATATTATTTTTTTTTTATTATGAGAAAAATTTATGTTAAGAACTAAACTGCAGTTTGTAGCTTTAATACTAACTAAAAAAAAATAGTATAACAACATAAATTTTGTCACATCTTTCTACAACTTCCATAGAATCTTGAAAACTTAACGCGGAACAGTGCGACATTGTTGTCCACATCAAGAGCTTTGACACTGAAAAAATCTCGTGCCACAGCAGCAAATAGACTAAGACGAAAATGTTTTTACTCTGTTTTTTTTTTACTCCTTCTCCTCGTGTGCTTTTCTTGTTGAGATAAGTGTTACTTGCGGATTTTATCTTATACTCCCTGGGGATTTACATATATGCAATAGTCTCGACGCGATGAGAGATAATTTTCAGTTTATATACGTGGCACTAAATTCAGCCAAGCGCCAAGAGTATAAACTTTTGTTGGACTCTGTCGTCTTGTTGTCTTGTCGCTTCGTTTCTCCTCTAAAACACAACGTAGTCTAAGCTAGAGCTAAGCCAAGTGACTAGAGTTGAGAGGGAAAAAAAACCAAAAAATAAGTGTCATCTACATGACTATAGTTAGTATCTACATATGTATCTAGACTGAAGAACCGAGTATCTTTATATAGTAAATTATGTGGAAGCTTTGTAAGACAAAATCAACCCGGAATGCCCTATAATAGCTAGACCGTCATCATATTCTATCTATTGTAGAAATAATTAAATGCGGGGGAAGGAGTAAAAGTTACGGTGGTAAACATAGATAAAAAAAAAAGAGTTTTCTTTTTCTTCTAAATTTTATTCACATGGTCGAGTAGACAAACATTTACACAGCCCGTCGGGGCTAACTATAATCTGTTGAAAATTGTCAAAACAAATAAATTTCTGTTGATGATGAGAATGCTCTTTTTAGCGTGAAATAATGATAAAAAAAAATAAATAAAAAATAAAACAAAACCTCTTTTTCGGCTAGAATCTAGATAAGTATGTCGGAATGGAAAAAATTCTGTATTAGTCTTTATCCATTTCATGGTACACTGAATTGTAAAAATATTTAATTTCTTCCATCTCTCACTTGCAGTAGACAGTCTCTAGTTACATATGTGAATCTCTCGTATGATAAAAACTTTTACGTAAAAGCTAGTGATGAGCATTTCCATAGGTCAAGCAAGAGCTAGAACTTGCAGAGTATGGTCAACAAAAATTATATTTTGATGAGTACCTATTTATTATGTAAAATATTTGTCATGTGCGGAATGCATGAATGAATAAATGAATGCATTCTGATTAATCATATAAATGAATAAAAGAAAATTATATTTATGTAAAAGCCTTGGTGGATGGTTGATTTGCAGCAGATATGAGTAGAGAAGAGTATAGGACACAATATTATGTAAATGTGCATGAATTTTCATTTTTTGCATACATATACATTATGTATCTATATATGTTGTATTTATATCCTGTAAATATTGAATTTTTGAACTATCCTACCGTATCGGTTTCATCTGAACGCTTATTTAGAAATTTTGCCAAATTTTTTTTTTGGAACTTTGCTTATTTATTTGAAAAAAAAAAAAAATAAAAAAAAACTCTTTTCACATCGAAAAATCTTTGTAAAAAAATTTCATTGCAAAAGAGGGTGTTTCGTGTCGGCAAAAACTGTATACTCATCAGTACTGTTTGATTCGTGCCTACCGTAGGTATATGCCAAAGTGAACAGCAAAGCTGAACTCATATATGCATTTAAAATAATTTTTCAGTTGAATTATATTTGAGGCGAAATACTATTTACATTTACTTGAATACCAAGCAAGATTAGCCCTATGCCGGACTAGCATTTCATAGAAAGTTTTTCTATGAAATAAATTCATAGCGAATCTGGTCAATATGAAATTGACCGAGTTTGCTGCTAAAAACGCAGATCGAGAATTGAGTGAAAAGAAAAAAACTCTTTTTACATTGAAAAAACTTTTAACATTAGAAATTTTTTTGCAAAAGATTTTTCGAAGTAAAAAGAGTTTTTTTTTATTTTCACTCAATTCTCGAGCTGCCGATAATGCAGCAAACTCGTTTAATTTCATACTGACCAGATTCGTTATTAATTCATTTCATAGCAAAAAAACTATATTTATTTACTTATTCACTTCTAGTTCATCAAAGACGGATTACTATGTATATAACCTTAACAAAATTCTTATAAATACATATTATTATTATTAAAATTTATTATTTATGTGGGGGATGCGGGCAGAGCTGTCACCTTTAATCTAGTCACCGTGACCTATAATATTTTTTGTGACATTACCCCTAAATGCCATAGGACGCCCATTCGAACTTAAGGTCTTTTATAAAGCCTACAACGTTCTTGAGGGCCATTTTTTCCGGAACCATCTGGCAGTGGAAACAGTAACGCACCCAAGATTTGGTTTTGGGGGGGGGGGGGGGGGCATAGGTGTCCCAAGTCCTAACGAGTTCGAAAAATAGGGCTCTAAAGTCGCCTCCTGCACACATCTGAGCACTAAAGGACTGCTATTGTAGATTAAAAGGTTTTATTTTATCGGACTTTGTAATAATATATACAGACCAAATTTTATACGTAATTTGTAAATTATGTTCAGAAAACTGACATTCTGGAGGAGGACCGGTCCCGTTCGTCCCCCCTCTCGGTGTGCCCCTGAGTGGAAATGCCTTTCCTAGATGTCTTAGCCTTATACGGCACAGAGCTTCACATTCACAGAAGACATATTCAGTGGTTTCATCGTTTTCCATACAGAAGCGATAGGTCTCATCATCGACCTTATCCATCGTTTTAATATGATATCTATGTACATAAGTGGGCAGTGCCCAGTAAATAGACCTGTTATGAGCCTTAACTTCTTTCTACTGAATGTGAGGAATACTTTTGTCCTGTGTTGCGAATACGATACTTCACAGGATCATTCTTAGAAATAACAACAATAACTAATAAAAATGTACATAAATATAATAAAGTATAAAAGAAATATAACAGTTAAAAATTCATGAAAACTTTCACTCTTAATTTTTAATGCTATTATCAGAAACTTGGAAAGGCAAAAAAAAAGCTAAGAGAGCGAGTACTAAGAGCCGCCAAAAGTTGAGGGGATCTGATTACGACCTGAGGTCAGATTCTGTAAAACGGAGAATTGTGGAATTAGGGAAATGAGAGTTGTTTTTACATTTAATTCTGCACTTAAGAGTTCTGTAACTCGGCGAATTTTATTTGAGAATTGTTGAATTCTTTACTCCACTTCTCAAATTCTCCGGTGTTTTTCAAGTGAAAAAGTAAGAAGAATAATTCTCAACTGTCTGTTTTTGTTGTATTTTGTATCTAGGATTTTGCAAATTAAATTCACCAAAGTAAGTAATTAAAATCAACTAATTATAAAAGTTTAAAAGTATAGAAATTTTTGTTATTGCATATTTATTATGCACAGCACTTTTAATAACATAAATTTAAAAAATAATAATTAAATCCCGAACTGTCCCCCGTAAAATGTGTAATTGTTTGGAATTTACTGAAAACAGCGCTCTAGCCAGTCGGAATTGCAATCAATCTTTTCTAATTTCTCTCACGTTTTTTTCTAATTCTTCATCGTTTTCCCTCAAACGAATGTTTGTGAATTGGGAATGAAGAATTGCGAGTTTAATAGGAGAAAACAAATATTCACATCTCCGACACTCCCAAATTCTCCGTGGTTACAGAATCCGGCCCCTGCACCTACTGTACAATATCCCCAAAGCGAAAATGACTCTGGAACAGTTACGTTTTTTATCTGGGGTATCTAAAGAAATCAGATTAAGCCCTTGCGAGTATGGAGGCAGAACAATTGGATCGCTCCAAGCAAAGTTATGAAGAACAAACATACGGAATTTTCGTTGAACGGCTTCAATCTTAATAAAATGTACTAAGTAAAAAGGAGCGCAGACAGAACAAGCATACTCCAGCCAAGATAGGTCTGACAAAGGCAAAATAGAGAGATTTTGGGGACATATGGATCGTCGAAATTTCTTAGACCATCTACTTCTTACAAAGTCTAAAATACCGTTAACCTTTTTCACAATGGAGTCGAGAAACGAGAGTTAAAATGACTCCCAAATTTTTAGTTTTGTCAAGTCTAATCAATAAATTTCCATCTGCAGAATAATCAAAATACAGGAGACAGTTTTTCCAGGAGATTAGTAGAACACCAATCGTGAAATGTTGACAATTTATCTTGTATTGCCAAGCTATTTGAAGCCTTAGTTTCTGACATTCTAACTTTTTATTATAAGCCCTTAAAGGAAGGTTACCGTTCATGACGATGAAAAATTATATATTTTTTTAATAATTTTAGTCTCTCAAAGTATTTAGAACACGTTAGTAAAAGATATTTTCATATCTACAGTTTTTTAGAATTCACAGTCTGTTGAGAGCGGAACCGTTCGCCCCGGTTAGAAAACAGGTAGTTGAGGCGCTCGGAGGACGCTTTCTGGGGAGACTTTTTCCCGCTACCTGAGGTACCCTCATAAATGTTGGCAAACTGTTAACCTTCAGACTCAGCTCAATCAGTTCTTGGAGGAAGAAGACGGGCCTCTGTATGGTGTTGGAAAGCTGAAGTAAGTTGCCAAAGATTTTTTATAATTTCAAGCTTTATATGAGTTTTCTGGGGACAACATTTTTCAGCTAGCGGGGCGCTTTACAGCTTCCACGCATGAACTGATTCACATGAATCTCTGCGCAATTGAAAGGAAATCTAATTTGCGGGGACATCAGGAAGCGATTTTGGTCAAAATTGATTTACAAATAGCTTTTTCGTCCGTTGAGACAAAAAAAAAGGTTTTTTGTTTTTAAACGGCTCTCATTTCATTATTCAGAGGCTTTTTTGAAAACGAAAACCGGTAACCCCACATTTCATCTAGTTTAATAATTTTCAACCTTACTTGTTGCTGATGAACTGGCAAAGTTGTGGAGCGTCCCGCCACGACCAAAACACGCCGTGCACCGTTTTGTTTGATGGGAGCTGGAGCCGCCATGTTTTTTTTTTTTTTTGATAAATAAAATTGGAATTTGCTCCCAATTACTCCCCATTGATAGGAGAATAAAACACGTTAAAAACCATTTCCAAAAGTATTTATTTATGTAAAAAAAAAATTCCCAAAGTTCATGTACGTTTCATTCCTGTCGATGGTAATCTTCCCTTAATAAGGTTTTTCTAGCATGTTTTTACAAAAGTGGTAAATCTATTACTACTAACTTAGCAGAATTCTTCAACTTCTACATTCTTGCCCATTGAGGCTGGTAACCTGGTTAACTGCGCATACACCGATTTCAATAAGGCATTTGACAAAATTAATCACCAATTATGCATATCAATCTCACCAATCTTAGCTTTCCTCCTTTCTTCGTTATATGGTTATGGTCAAATGTCTAAATCGAAATTAAGAAGAGCATAAAAGAGTATGTTAGAATAGATCAGAACTGGTGAGAACTGAGCCCACATCATTAATATATATATAAAAAATATTAGCGGACCGAAATGTTTACCTTGCGGAACGCCAGAGGTGTTCGTAAATCAGTGAAAAAACTCCCCGAAAGAGAACGTGCTGCATATGGTCAGACAAGTATGAGCGTAATGGAGAGATGCGGAAGGTCAAGATTGGTGAGCTTGATATTCAGAATACGGTGAATAATTTTGTCAAATGACTTACTGAAATCGGTGTAGACATAGTCAACCTGCTTGTCAGCGTCAATGGTAGGAACACAGAAGTTGGAGAAGTCTGCTAAGTTAGTAGTTACAGGTTTACCTACCATGCTGAAAAACCTTATTAAGGGCTTACAATGAAGAGTTAGAATTAAGGGCTTACGCACAGTTAAAACGTCAGTAGCCAGGGCTTTAAATACAAGATAAATTGGCGACTGGCCGATAGTTATAAACGTTCCCCCATTCTTTCTTGTGTAAGGGAATAATAACAGAAAATTTCCATAAACTAGGAGAGACACCACTACGAATAGACAAATAAAATAAGTAACACAGAATACGGACAAGAGACAGACAGCATTTTTTCAGAACAGATGCAGCAACACCATCACGACCACTAGGAAAGCACTGCGAAAAGTCTGAAATGCGCTTCTTAATTGTTTCCTGGTCAAGTACTAAAAGGTCCCCCGTCTCCCATCTCTCAGATGGAAATTTCTTCAAATGGTTAAAATTACTAAAGCTAATATCAGTCTTAGAAAAGGCAGTTATAAAAAAAAATACCGAAAAGATCGTAGAGAGATCATTACTTTCCACAACCCCAAAACGTAGCGTATTGGGTTAACCTTACGTTAAAAATCAAAAAATTCCAGAATCGCTTTGGCACAAAACACAGGGATAGTTTCATTTTGTCAAAATAATCAAGACAACCACGTTCAGACCTCGAAGCAAACTCATAACGAAGTTTTGAATGTATTAAATAGTCCTCATCACTCCCCGAAGCACAAAAATTCTACCAAGATTTATTTTTTTCTCTTCTTTACACGCTTCAAATAGTCATTAAACCAAGGCTGATAAGAATACATAGTTCTAGTCTTATAGGAATGGGAACACAGCTAGAAAAGTCATATAAGGTATCATATAAAAGCTGAAGAGCTCTGTCAATATGTCGATCATTCAGAACGCTTGAAAAATCACAGTCCAAGAAACACTTATTAAAAATGCAGAGACAGATTTTTTAAATTTAAAACAAACGTTGTTTGCATTACAGGAAAAAGCTTGAATTTCTGAACAAGGAAACCACATGAAGGTGTCTGGTCACACTGGAAGTGGCGCGGTATGGTGCGGTCCGGTGGCACGCGACAAAATGGAGTATTCACACCGGGAGCGGCGGATTTTTTCCAAATGTATTCTAGTTCTGATGAAGTTCTGTTAATAGTAGCTCTGGTTGAAGAGAAAAAGTGATGAGGTTGGATTCAGTGTTGGATCCAGGATTCTTGTGAGGGGTGGGGGGGGGGGGGCAACTATGGTTTAAAAACGGTATAAGATAGAAATAGGTCAAATGCTCAGAGACACTCGCCACCATTCGCAAACATCAAATGCACAAAATATATCATTTTAAAAATACGGGTCCAACAGATAAGCGAGTGACTACCACGAAGAGAGTTCGTCAACGTTCAACTTTTGCCACTCCGAAAGGTCAAACGAGGTGTTAAATTATTTATTTTGTTTTGATTTGTAACTGGCGGTTTAGTTAGTAAAAATAAGGAAATATATTTTGTGCGAATTCATGAATTCATTTGTAACTTTGCAAAATACAGGAATTAAAGCGCTATGTATATACATGTCACAGAACAGATGCAATACATACTTTGAACTTCATGCAAATGTCACACTTCAACTTTTACAGATTGTATGCCGGACGATAGACAGAAGATGGTAGACAGTTCCACAATCGGACAGTTCAGGTATAAAAGCATCGTAGGATTTTACTGTACGGCCGAAAATAATTTAAATGGTAAATGGATCTGTACGATTTGCTGCGCGACTACTATGTGCAGGAATAATTCTACAAGGGATCAGCATAGATATTTCATCCGAATATTGCCCATGCATGTAGCGATAAGGAAGCGAACAAAGCGGCCGTGTTCGAGTGAGTCGGTATGCCAAGTAATTGACACATCGCCAATGCACTCGAAGGCTCTCTTTTGGACAATATCCAATGAAGCTAAGGCTGTACGACGGGACCCGGTCCAATTATGGTAATTGTATTCAATTCTAGGTTTGATGTAGGACTTGTACAGGAGCACTAGATTCGATGGGCTGAAATTTTACTTACACCTTTTCAGAAATCAAAAACATTTGGAGACTTCTTTGGCAACAGAGAAACAATGATCTGTCCAGCTTAACGTACTGGAAATGTTAATGACAAGAATGCATAAAGGCGGTGTATCCTAAATCAGTGCTCCATCAAAAGAAACGGAAGTGAAAAAATTATGAAATTATGATCTTCTTTGAAAGTAATGGGACAGTTTTGGGACTTAGATGTAAGTATTAAATTCGACGCGATACGCTTTACCCCAAGGTCGTTATTCAATGATTTAATCATGCAATCTAGTTTAACACATCTGGCACTTCCTCGGAGTCTGGAAGAATATCAATGGATTAAGGGTTCTGTCATCGGCAAAACCATGGGTGGGATTGAAAGTAAGGAAAAGCATATCATTTATGAAAATTAGGAAGAGAGACGGAGAGACTACAGAGCCCTAGGGCACACCGGCATTTATAGGGTTAAGCTCTGGTGAAAGCCATATAGCACAACCCGTATTAGGAGAACAATTCATAATAGAAAAAGAGGGGGAAACCAAGTTCTTTCAGTTTAGCTAAAAGAGACTCTATCAAAGGCCTTTGAATATGTAGGTCAACGTTTTTGGACTCACAAAAATTGTGAAGGTCACGGTTCCAACGTTCCATAAGAAAAGTCGGCAAGTCTCCAAAAGCCAAATTGGCAATGAGTTCATTGATTTCGAGATACTTCATTATTTTGAAGTTAATCATAGATTCAAAAATCTTTGAAAGAATCAAAGTGATTGCAATTGGTCGATACGATAATTTTAGGTATCACTACCCTCTCCTATCTGCAGTCATGTAGACTTGTTTCAATTCTGGACATGGATACAATTGATAGGTGCGGAAAACAGACTCTTTCACTTTTACATATTTTTCCCATGCAGTAATGGAACTCACAATTTTTAGAATCGGTCATAGATGGAGAATAGAAGAATTTTAAGAAATTTTATTTTTAACGATTCTAAATTAAATGATAAATACTAGAGGAAAAAACAACCGCCTCGTCCGGAGTTTGAAACAGGAACCATCCGCTTTCCGGGTGACTGCTCTTACCTCTGAGCTAACGAGACAGATACAAGAAGGAAAGCATCTGTCTCGTTAGACAAGAGGTAAGAGCAGTCGCCCACAAAACGAAAGGTCCCAGTTTCAAACCCCGGAGGAGGCGGTTGTTGTTTCCTCTTGTATTTTTGATTTAATTGAGAATCGTTAAAAATAAAATTTCTTAAAATTCTTCTATTCTCCATCTTTCGATTTTATTGATTGTTTTCACTTATCGTTAAGCCAAGAGCAATTTTACTGTTGTTGAGATTTGCTGTAGGAATACGGAATATATTCACGCTTGCCATTAGAATGTTACTAAGTTCTAATGTGCATTAATAAACATCCCTTGAAACAAAACAGACCGACCAATCAATTTCTCTAAGATACTGATTGAGAATTTCAGCAGTTTTATTTTGTTTTTATTTAACGTTTGATGGGCTAAGTATTCTCGAAAAACTGTTTGCAGTTTGTAGTTTCGATGAATTTCTCCAATTACGGTCTATAAACAGAATAAATGTTTGCTTCGATAATGTTCTAACAAGTCGTCTTTACATCGATGACTTATCGACTTATCAATTAAAACAAACCTTCCATCGATTTTACCCGAATAGGCTCTGTTCAGACACCCCGAGAAAAGCCACGCTCATGAACACGAATTCTGCAGGTATCAGCCCTTCCTGTTTTCTCTATAGGCTTCAACAGCCATGACCTAAAGTGGAGCTATGACCAAGCCGCTAGCTATAAGGACTGTGTTCTTAAACTAATCAAATTGAACGCTTACAGATATTTTTTTGGTTTTCACAAAAAGTGCAGTAGAATAGATTTACTGCGCAGTGAATCATTTTATTAGGAAAATTTCCGAAGATCTACTGTATTTTTATTTTTGATTGTTTTCACACCCACTTAAAGCACAGGGTGATGACTCGTCTCGGAGACCAAAGGAGCTAGAAATTTCCTAACATCAGTGCAGCTACAGTCAGTAGAGAATACCAAATCC
Source organism: Dioctria linearis (assembly GCA_963930735.1). Lineage (NCBI taxonomy): Eukaryota > Metazoa > Arthropoda > Insecta > Diptera > Asilidae > Dioctria > Dioctria linearis. Next base: position 17,252,449 of record OZ005742.1, on the reverse strand, counting down.
AAGAGTCGATGAGATTCATTCTTCACGCCGTTTAGCTGCGTAAGTCCAGAAGACGAGATGCTGTCCACAATAGAAGGCAAATTAAAATCGCCGAGAATCAAAAGGTCGTCCGAAGGTAGCATAATGTTTGCTAGCTTGTCAATTAATGAAATAAATCTCTCGCAGAGAGTTGATGACTCTGATAATATCAAAAGTTTAGCTTTAGAACCCTAAAAGTTCAGGGGTGATCGTTTCCCGTTTTTTTTTTGTACATTTTGGACTAAATCCTTATAACCTGGTCACCAAAAATTTTCAAAAACAATTTTGTTGGTATCTTCAAAAGCAACCCTTTCAAACGATACCCCAGACGATTTTTACCGGGACCCAACTCACTCCCATCTGATAAAATTTAAAACAAAAAACTATTTCATAATTTTAAAACTGCGAAATATGTGCCCGTCACAAAAACATTCTGCCAAATTTCAAAATCCTACGTCACGTCATTTAAAAAAACAAAACGTCTGTGAGAGACAGTCGAACGGACCACCCAACCGATTTTAATGAAAATTTGTGAATGTGTTTGGTGGGTTCCAGCTTGAAAGATAGGATAGCTTCGGACACGATAGATGACGCTATTGTCGACGTCTAGAAAACGTCTAGAGCGCTTCGACCTGGTAAGCTGAAATTTTGTACACACCGTTTTCATAAAAATATCAAATACAAGTTCAAAATGATTTAAATGGGGCAACTCCTTCGTAGGGTTGCCATATTCGTTTTTTAGTATATATTTGGACACTGCCTGATAACGAGTACACATAGAGGGCTGAAATTTGGTACGTGATTTTTTCATAGCAATAATAAATAAAATTTAAAAAATGAGCTAAATCGGATAACCTCTTCTTGGTGTTGCCATACAACATTTTGGTTTTCACTATATATTTGGAAACTGTTCGAGAACGCGTCGACATAGAGAGCTCAAATTTTGTACACGGCGTTTTCATGAAAATTGCAAATACAAGTGCAAAAATGAGCAAAATCGGGCAACTTCTTCGTAGGGTTGCCATACAAAAATTTCGTGTTTTACTATATATTTGGGCACTGCATGAGAACGCGTCGATGTAGAGAGCTACACTCTCCCACAGATATGAATGCATGCACGTACACTCATACACGCACAAACACAGAGGGAAAGCCTAGAGTACGGAATCGCGTGATCGAGCCAGATAATAGCTTAGATATTATTTACTTCTAGCCACCCCCACCCATTTAGGTACCTATATTATCGCCGAGTAACGGCGACGGGCTCCCTCTAGTAATTTATAAATAATTAAATTAAAGGGGAAAAAAAACAACCGTCTCTTTCAAGTTTTGAAGAAGTCGGGAATCTAACTTTTTCTGGAGGACTGCTCTTACCACGTAGTTAAAAAAGTAAGGGCACTTGTAAAGGATTAAGTGGGTCTAATCGATTTTACCCTACTCCAATATGCCTATATCAATGCTGATTTCGTCTCGATTGACGTGCCCTTTCTTTTACAACAATAATTTCTCCATTAATTCAAAACTTCTATACCACATGCTGTATAAATTAAATCCAGTCAACTTTGTGGGTACTTTTAGGTAAATCTACAAATAATCACTGAAGACATCCCTTAGCCCATTCTATGTATATGTTAATACCTTCCAGTATAAGAATCTCATCGGTGAGTCTACATTAAGTTAATTATTAGCAGATGCTTTTAAGTCGACGATGGTATCGAGTAATGACAATTTAATCTCTTCTTTTACAAAGCAATTACCACATTCTCTAATCATCACATATGTATCTGAGTAGCCCCATGTTTGCTTTCACATAAGCTTTGGGATTTTCTCTTTCGATAGGAAATAGGGTTTGAAATAGTTCTCCAGCTCACTTCCAATAGGAATAGGGTGGGAAATAAGTTGTCCAGCTCTCTTTCAATAGTATCCTAATGGGAAGCACATTAAAACCATTTGCGTAATTCGAGGAAGACTATAACACAAATTCAGTGTGAATGCCTCAGGTCTATACGATTATGTCAAGTCCATTGTGATGGGACTTAACTAAAAGATTTAATGAGGATATGATAACTAAATAATTCAAAAGTTTTTCTTCCACAAAATTCCACTTCACTGCATTCAACCTATTTTATCCTTTATCCCGTTTCGCTTAACATAATCTAAAAGTTTTGCTCAGGACTTTTCATATTTCCAACAATCACCCATGCAATGGATTTGCAAAAGTCAAACAAAATCTTTTATGCACCTGCTCCTTTCTCTCTATGTTTGGGAAAAGGTATTGTGGTTTTTTTGTTATTTTCTTTCCTATTCTACAATAAAACGGGACTTTCTGCCACAGAATTGTATTATGTTTCTGAGATAAATCTTTGATAAAAAATCCAAACGACCGACGACGTTTTGCGTTTACAATTTCGTCCAAGAAAGAAAAGTTTGTTTTTCTTTGTATATATTTTTTTTATATAAGTAGGAATAAATTTTCGTGTAAAAAAAGGCACCCTCTTATAAATGTGTATGCATTTATATATTACATTTGTTTTTATTGATTATAATTAATTAATTAAACCTTTAATGATCTAGGGGTTGGCAAATGGAATTATGGTTCAATGCGTCGGCTGTCGTAGGTTTGTTAAATGCCATATACATCCGTCTGCATCGGATTATTTAAAAGCAACGTGTACGTGCTGGGGCTGTACTGAAAAAATTCATTTTTTTCAGGAAAATAACAAAAAAAAAATCAATTTTATTTTCGACGGAATTAATTGTTTCCAGTTCCGTGATTTATGTTTATTTGTGGTATCGAAAATGTTCAGAGGTATACGGGGGAAATGAAATACGTCGGTCAAAGTTATAAAACATTCATAAAACTAGAAAAAAATGTTAAATTGCTTGAAGAACAGCCACATGCAAAATATCATAGACATAGACATCTGCATAGCTGACGAATATCATATCCGCAGTAAGAAAAAACTTTCCTTCCTTTTGATGAGGTATTCAATTCGATTTGAGTTTTTTCTCAGCTAAAGCCAATATAAAATATAGATCACACTATATAAATCCTGAAGTACATATACGAAAACCTCGCGTGAAAGCCTGCTGTTTTTCTATTAGAAACAATCAGATCTGTATCCGAATCCCACCAGTGACACCAATATTTCAGTATGCTCCTGAGAACATATTACTAACTAAAAAGTCATTGTAAGGACGTAATTATCTACGAATAATATTTTACATCTAAAAAATCGGATGCGGGAGGTCAAAATGAAGCTAGTGTAGGAATTTATTTAAGTACTGCAGCAAGTCTTAGCTGAAGAAATTATTTAACACTTTAATGGATGAAATCGGGAATTGATGGAAACGAAAAAACGGATAGGCTAAATGATGATAAAAGTGAACACATATGCCCCTTTACGAGCCGAATCTATTTCGCCTTGTAACATATAGCAGCACGAAACTAAAACAAACTTGATTCATAGCTAAATTGACCAACTATGTACTTTATAGGTGTGTTACGAAAAAGATTCATCAAATGGGAGCCTCGCAAAGTAAAGTACTAGAGCTTTTGGAGTTGTAGAAAATTGGTCTTATTTGGTGCGATACACGTCTTGTTTGGACACTGGCAATTCATTAGGGGATACCGGGTATGGTTGGCACAATCTTAATAGTTCTCAGAATACACGACAGATCGAGCCACTGCCTAAGTCGATAACATAGAATGATACCGTGCGCCATCATAATTGTTTTCAGTGTTCAACAAGCACGTGCTTAGATGTAACGTGAATATTTAATTTTCTGAAGGAAAAAGTGGTTTAGTTATTATCGCTCCTGATTACATCTAATTCTGTAAGTGTGGTAAGTAATCGTCATTCATATGAAGAATTTCTGGCTTTATTTAACTGTGTATTATTTTTTGAAGTATTTCCATAGCCTCATCATTCTAATTCATATTCTTCTTCTTATTCTTCTTCTTCTAAGTCACGTTAAAGCCACCCAAAACTAACTTGGGATTGGTTTTGGCTCTTCTTCTTCGGGAGTGGTTGGCACACTTAATAATTTCTTTTTTATTGTTTTATATTAACACTTTACGGTTACTATAAAATTGTTTTATTACAGAAAATGCCAAGAATTTTTAAGAAAAAAACCAACAGGCGTAATGTGCCCAATGATATAATTTTGCAAGCAGTAGGGGCCGTCAAAATCGAGGGAAAATTCATTGGCAAAACAACAGCGGATTTTAACATCCCTTTCAAAAGCCTAACACGATATTGACGGAAAAATCCTACACAAGAGATAAGAAAAGCAGCGGAAGCATCTGCACAAATTCCATTTGGCTATAGGCAAAATCGGCAGGTAAGGTGGGGCATAACATAAATCCACCATTGATAAATATTATTTGACGCGCTGACAGCAAAATATGCAACAACGAAAAGTTCAGAGCAGAAACGACAAAACCAGTTAATTCGTCTTTACACGGAAATTTCCGTTCTAGCGTTTTCGCTTCGAACTAAAATTGTTGCGTTAAGCTTGAGTTGCAATGCGATCAGTTTACTGCTGGAGATATCTGGAATGCAGACGAAACGGGTATTACCACTGTTCAAAGAAGCCAAATAGAGTGATTGAGCGCAGAGGCTTTAACCACATCGGTCGAATCACATCTTCCGAGCATGGGACATTAAAAACTCGAATGTTAGCAGTTTCAGCAACCGGTAACTCAACTCCGCCGTTCTATATTTTTCCTGGGGTACATTTTAGAGAACATTTCTTAAGAGATGTTCCACCAGGAAGTTTCGGTTGCGCTAACGCTTCAGGATGGATGAAAGAAGAGAATTTTTATAAATTTTTCATATACTTTATGGTAAACGTTAGATGTTCGAAAGAAGACCCGTTCATCTGTTGCGAAGGGCTAAATTACGCAACAGAAAACGGAATTTTTATGCTATCTTTTCCATCACATTTCACTCATAGGATGAAAAACAAACAAATCCCATTGGTGTAAATGAAAGAGAGGAGCAGTAAGTTGAATCCAGTTCTAAAGAAGAAGATGTGGAGTGTTTTTGTCTTGTGTGTGTTGAGCCCTTTTCAAACAGCATAGCAAAAGAAAAGTGGATCCAATGCACTTCGTGACATGAATTTTGCATGGATGGGAATAAATTTTATACATGTCGAAACTGTGTCAGTGAGATTTCATCTAATTAATAATATAAAATAGTAAAAGAAAACTGTTTTCTTCTTCTTTTCGTTGATTTAATATCATATGTTCTTAGATGCTAAATTATGTGTCAACCATTCCCAGCTAATCCATCCCCATTACGGGGTTGGTTGGCACTTTGCATCCCATTATTAAAATTGCGACCAGAGACATAAATACTCTGATAAAGGTTACGCATCAATGTTACATTAAAGAACAATAGTCAAGCTAAGTCTACTGTAAATAAGTTTTGTCCTACTGGCTATGACAGAGATTCGAAAAGTGTAGCCAAACATACCCGGTCTCTCCCACTGGAGAGAAGAAGAGAAAAAAATAAAAAATAAAACATTCGACGTAATGACAATAATCCAAGTAATCGAGATATTTAAAATAATCCTCTCTTTGCTTTTAAATAGAAGAGCCTACCTTTATAGATTTTGTCTAACGCCAGCAATGCGTTTAGAGTATCCTGCTAAAATATGGGAATTTTTCAATCTTATCTAGGTCTACTCCACTTCATCAACGATGTTATGTTATATTTCAGTGATTTTAGACGCAATTCACTCTGCCCCACGTAAGTACTTCTATAAGGTCGAATCCAATCTGCGAGAGCAATTATTATCTACAGTGTTCCACAAAAATCCACTATTCGAATGAATACGTAGATTGCCGTTTGAAAAACTGTGAATTGGACTGAAGGCGAAAATACTTGATAAAAATTATTAAAAATAAAAACAATAGGAAATAATACTGAACCTTGAGGTATATCATCACCATTGATTACATTTTCGTCAAATGTACCTACCCCACCATCCAATATCACTTGAATTGAACGATCAGAGAGAGAACTTTCAAGTATGCTCGGCAATTTATCATAGATTTTCCCGTTATCATGAATTTTTGTATGTATGTAAGAGTCGCGAATTTACATGGTATGCGAAAATGTTCCAGCAGTAGCACAGTGAATTTGGAAATACTTTTTCACTCATTTTCAACATTTCTTGGAATGTGATTTAAGAAGGGAGGGTTATTAACCCATTGCTGCCGGCATATACTTCTCCCCGGTGGAATTCGCCGAAATTCATAAATGTTGCTACTGAATGCCTAAAATAGAAATAAAAAAAAGATCCAGGAGTATACCTGTACTAATATCAGAGATAATTAGGGGGTGAAATTTCACCCGTCCGGCACCAGATGTTCCGCAAATACCTAAATTTCTGTCTATAAGGCTAAAAATATAGAATAAGTATGAAACAGAATTTTGCTGTAAAAACCGTGTACCTGTGACCAATATTTTTGCTCGTAGATGAAGTGAGGTATGGAGTGAAGGGTGTTCGCCTCAGATGGAATTAAATCTCTAATTTGCTTATATTTTTGGTGCATGACTTATTCGAATTCTTCGAACGTGTCTGATCAGCGTTCATCATGGGGTGAGGGCACTACAAACCGAACACGGTTTTCGTCTCTCTCTATCCTCAATCGTATCTATTCGTCTATCATGTAACGAAATTCTTTTTAGATACAAAACCGGTTTTCGTATGTCTCTATCCTCAATCGTGTCTATTCGCCTATCATGGAACGAAATACCTTTTAGATACGAAACCAGTTTTGTCTGTGTATAGGATAAAGTCTGTCACTCGTGTATCAGCGGACCGACACATTCCAAGGTATGGGGAAACACGTACGTGTAAGTAAAAATGGCGCCAAAGCCTATCGACAGTTTTGGTTATTGACAGTCTTCGTTTTGACTTTGACGCAGTGGCCGTGCTTTTTTGCAGATTTGTGTAATTTTGCGAATTTCGTTGAATATTTTCAATTTTTGTTGTTGCGAAAAATGATTCGCAGACGCGCTGTTTTGAGTACACATGAATTGTACGACATTATTGACAATGAATGGAGTGATAGTGAAGAGGACCGCGACGTAGGGATAGGCAGAGCAGACAACGTCGATGTTGTGATATTGCCGCCGGATCGCGGGGACAATGTGACCGACAATTAAGAAATGGACGACGACGAACAGGTAATCAATGACACCAATCAACACTTACCAACCGAAGTGGCCGGCCAAATGGAAGTGGAGTATACTAATAATGATGACAATACGACCATCATGACTTTGCGTTCGAAACGTACTCTCCACAAGACAAAGGCATCGTCACCAAATTCTCAGAATGAACAAGGTAAATCAAATGAACATCAAATATCAACTCGTAGGCCAGAGAAAGTGACAACAACCTCTACACGCGTGCAGAACTCGCCTCAACGTTCAACTTCACATGGGCTTCCTATTTCCCGTGGTCAACCTAAGATTATCGATAAATTTGCAGACCCGAAATGGAGCCGCCGAAATTATACATTTGATGAACAACCAGTTGATCTCTCCGTTGATAAAATTAGCAGCATCTATGAGAAGTACAGCACATTGAAGCCAGAACAATTGCTGGAATTATTCATTGACAACCAGATCATTGAGTACATCACGAATATGATAAATGTTTATGCCGGTGATAATTATCGCCGATGTAAGCAATGCGGAGGCAAAACATATTATGCTTGCACTAAGTGTAGTGTTTGCGTCCATCCCAAAAATTACTTCGAAAGCTATCATAATGGTGACGTTTCAACCAACAAGGCCACTCATTGATTTTAATATCTAATAATTCAAAATCATTTCAATTTGTCAATAAAAGCCATTTGTTTTCTAAAGTGAAGTCATTTGTTTTTCTTGTTTCAAATTTAAAATATTTCCAGAACACCTGATGCCGAACGGTTGAAATTTCACCCCCGACAGGTATATCGTTCATAGTGCACAGGTAAATACCGTGACCGAGACCAAATTTACACAGAAGTTATAGGACCATGAGAACCATGTATTCTGGAGAAAACTTCCAAAATTTCGCATGCTTACTATTTTTGCGGATTTTCCAAATGCGAAAATTTCACACAAAAAAACATTGAATTTTGAGCACGGATTTGGACAAGTAAACGGGAGAATTCCGCGAGACTGTCCAAAAACGGTATAACGCCTCAGCCATCCTCTACCACTTTGCCATATTTCATATTGCATGGGGTAAAATTTCACCCCATCAGGCAGGAATGGGTTAATGATGTTTCCTACGATCTGCTCTAACTCTAGCCTCTTAAACACCTCCGAAATGAGGTGCTGTGAGGGAGGTATAAAGTGCCAATCAAAGAAATTCTTGGAATCTTTTTAATTTTTTGATTTTAATAACGTGGGGTACAAAAGACCCAATTTACCACTTTTTTTACAGCTGACTGAAAAATCCCCTTCCTCCATCATTTAACAAAAATTTCACCTTGTGAAAGACCAAGCCCTTTCTCTCTCTCTCTCTCTCTATCTCTCTCTCTCTCATTCTCTCTCTCTCTCTCTCTCTCTCTCTCTCTCTCTCTCTCTCTATGATACACCCTGAAAATGAAAAATTAAAAAAAAAATACTTGCTAATTGCCAATTATCTTGATAGCGATTTCCATTTGCTACAAATTATCAATAATAATAAATACAATCTCGATTTATACTACCAATTTGATGGTGTATAATTACAACACCCTTGGAATGTATTTTATATGGGTAGGCCTTGTATTACTTTACTACGTTGTAATAAAATACACTCCTTTGAGAATTCAAATTTGAGAGGTAAAGTTTTTATACGAGAAGCTTTTGTGACAGGTATTATCTATCGCACACATGTCGCTTATTAACTACCATAACCTCAATTTATTAGCTCTTAACGAAAATTAACGACAACTAAATGCCACCAAATATCCGTATTTTGACGTTTACCGATTTTAATGGATTCAAAGGAGATGAAGTCAAACATACACAAACTTACTGTCCAAGAAATTGCTGAACGCCGTTTATTAGTAGTTTTAGGAAATTCTCTATGGCTTGGATATGAGAAATTGAATTACAAGTGAGTTTTACGTATTCCCCTTATGATGATGTGATGACCATGTGTCTAGAACTTTCTTCATTGATTGAAGGTTATGCATAGACATCAGACAGCAATCGAATTCATTCAACCTCGACATTCGTATCTGATATCAAAATTTGACCTAGTTTCCAAGGATTGTAAATAAATTATTGACCCTAAATCAATATTTGCCTGACATCATTCTAAGAAGACTGTGTCGTCCACATTACACTGCAAATAGCCTACAAGCTTCCAAAAGTTAAAGCTAAATTCTTGTGGTAAGCCTTATGCCTTATGCATGTGTACAAACCTCGAATCAAATACAGAAAAACAAGTCTAAAGCCAGAAACTGTTCCCGCAACTGAATACCGGCTTTTCTGAAATGGATTCACTTAATGCAATTTTATTAGACCAACATGGAAATTCAATTCATCCGTCCTTGCAGAAAGTTTTGAAAACTTCCAAAAGGTAATGCTTGCGAACGTTAAGCCATCTACCTATATGTACCTATCTATCTACCTACCTACTAACCAACCTATAGCTACCTACATACCTCAGGGATGTGGTATTAGATTGAAGTCTTTGTGCTGTTTTCACCTATTGGTGATTGATATATCCGGAGAATCCCCACAAAGCCGGGCGTGCTTGGATGTTAGATATAGCTCCTCATATGAATAATGGGATGGCGCAGATAGTGTGTGCGCTTGAAGAGAGTGAGGTTAACGTTCTGTCGTGGCGGAATTCCTTTTATTCTTGATTTGAATCAATAATTCACGCCGGATATTGGATCTCCTTTATTCTCGTGGCTATACTCTGTGGGTTTGTTGGTGTGATGGTGTTGGTGGTCGTAGTCTCTTCAACAACAGCGGAAATCTCATGATTTCTTTCAAAGGTGATTTTATTGAACTCATTCAAAGGGATTTACATAAAAAAAGGAGCTTTTGATAGGGTTTACAGTTACTTTTTCCTTTTAAAGAGGGTATAGAATCAAGAGATAAGGAAGAAGAATTAAGCCAATTTGTAGTTTTTTTTTTTTTACAAATAATGTTAAAAGGTGGATTTGTGCTGCGAGAACTCACTGAGTGTGTGTAGATCACATTTTATCGAAAATTCAAATAGACAAGTTATTTGTGCTCAGCACTTTGATTGTCTGTGAATTTGTTACAAGAACTGATAGCTATGGAAGTATAGATAAAAAAGTTTATATACTTCTACGGATTAGAGTTGTATGCTATAAATTGAAACAAAAAAGAATAGTCGAACTTATGCCGACTTTTGGAAAAGCTGCTCTTTTTATTTCAGTTTGAAAGATATTTTAGAATGGAAATTTTTTTTTTTTTTAAATTTCTCTGGAAGATTTGAGTTGAAATTCATTTCGAAATGATGGACATGATGAAACGGACGGTCAAATAAAAAAAGTGACCGATTTTTCGAGTGACTTTTTTTATTATTAATAAGCCAAGCTCAGGGGATACAATATGATCCAAAGCAAGAAGGAGATTGGGGAAAGGATTAGAGAACATGAAGAGACTTGCGGAGGTGCTGATGTATGTCGCTCTTAAACTTACGCAGATTGTATGATGAAGGAAAGACAGAAGACGGTAGACTATTCCATATTCACACAGTTCGAGATAAAAAAAAGCATCAAATTTTACTGTACGGTCGCAAGTAATTTGCAAGGTAAAAGGATGTGCGGGGTTTGCAGTGCGAATATTGTGTGCAGTGTAGGAATCATTCTACAAATAATCAGACTAGACATTTCTTCATAACATTGGCCTCACGCATAGCGATAAAGGAGCGAAAGACATCCGACATTGTGGCGGTGTTCGAGAGAGTCGATTTGACAAGTTATTTGCACATCGCCAATGAGCTTGAAGTAGTATGAGAGAAAAGTTGCGTTTTTTCGTAATTTATACATCAATTGAAAAGTCAAAAACAAATTAGTTGTCAACAGTAAGAAAGTTCCTCTGGTTGGAGTTAATGCAGCTATTAACGTACATACGAATTTAGACTTTTAGACATAAAAAAAAAAAACTTTCTGTGGGCTAAGTTGGAAGGATACGGAATTACAAATGTAATATGAAGGGACATTAGTTCTTAGCACGTTCAATCATTGATTTAAGTAATTTTTCAGGTAAATAGCAACAAATAATAAAATAAGTAAAAAACGAGTTTGCAAACAAGACTGAGGCCAAGCCGCATGAAAAAGTAGAAAATAAACTTTTCTTCACACACAGAGGTGGACTCAGATTTTTTGATTGGGATATTTCTCTTGAATATTCTTTCTCTTCATGAATCAAATCACTTCTTACCTCTGATTGATTATACTGAACTATATCGGTGATTGTCAGCGAATAAGATCTGAGTCCACCTCTGTGTGTGAAGAAAAGTTTATTTGCTACTTTTTCATGCGGCTTGGCCTCAGTTTTGTTTGAAAACTCGTTTTTTACTTATTTTATTTTCTGCCGTTTTCAAGTTAACTAAATTGTTATTACGTTCTGCATGGAAATATTTTAAAACAATTTTTAAGTCATGTTTGGTGCCGATCCGAAAATAAAAATTTTTCGAGTATCAAATCGTTGAAGTACTGCAACGGTTTTCTGAAATTCAAATTATGTTTTAAACAGCGCTTTTTAGCTGTATTCCAACTTGATCCCATATAACATGAATTTTCACGATTTTCCATGTTTTCCACATACTTTTCCTATTACTATAAATTTTTTTTAAAAATTTACATGAATTTTCCGCGATTTTTCATGCAAGTTTTCATGATTGTTGAAGAGAAAGTATTGATGCCAGTAGGACGGAAAAAAAATTATTCCGCATAGCTTATAAACCTTTTTTTCCTGAAAATTTTCCGGGAAAGTCGGAAATTCCAGAAAGATTGGAAAATTCTGCACTTTTCCTGAAACAGATTTATCACTAATCATATCGATGAAAATTTTTCCGATGATTTTTCCGCTATTCCGGGTTTTCCATGGAATTTTCCACAAACGCAACTTTATGCAACTCATTTCGCTCTACAACTTAGTCTTAGGTTGCAAAACGCTCAAACGCTTCCTTGGTCGGAAAAACTCCGGAAAATCGTTTTACATGGATTTTCCTCGATTTTTTCTGTAAGTTTTCACCATTGTCAGAGAGAAGGTAATGATGCCAGTTGATAGGGAACTTGATCCTGCATAATTTAGAAAACTTTTTTACCGAAAAATTTTCCGGAAAAGTCGCAAAATTCCGGAATTTTTTTTTTCGGAAAAATCGGAAAACTCTGCATTTTACCTGAAACGGATTTATCACTAATCAAATTTGTACCAAATTTTCAAATTATTTTTCCCGAATTTCCGGGTTTTCCATGGAAATTTCCGGTTCAAATTTTGATAGATTCAATTGTCACGCGATATGAACTTGTGTGCGAAATTTCAGCTCGCTGTGATGACGTAAAGTGGGTCTACGAGAGTGTCGAAAATAGTAAAAAAATAATATACAGACAAATTCGTGTACGAGTTAAAGGGACGGGCTGGCCTCAAAAAGGAGTCCATGACAGGAAAATCATATTCCAAAATTTGTCTAATTAAACACAATCGACACACTTAGAAATATGCGGGCCATCCTTTTGGAAAGTCCAGAGTAGCATTAGTCCTAGTCATGATGGATACTATTTGAATTCTCTAAGGAAAACTGAGAGTTGAAAACAATGTTCAAATCTTTTGTCTATAAAATTAATGAATTTCCATCTACTGATTATAATTGAAATGCAATAGAGACTTCCTTAAAAAGAAAATTGTTTTGAACTTGATGATACTCACAGAAAAATGCTTTTGAACATGAATTACCTGCATCACGTGTAGATGTTCCCAGTATATGATAAAGAATCTGAGAATTAGCTAGAACTATCGCTCATATAAAAATAAACAGTAAAGGTCCAACGTAACTACCCTGAGGAACACCAAAAGTATTCTTAGTTTTCGCTGCTCCGACTGCTTTATAGGTGTGACAGAGAGGCACATTTAGTGAAAATTTGCATAGATTTTTTTATAAAGGACCTACACGATAAGCTAGCAACAGACCGATAATTTGATATAAAACGGCCTTTTTTTGAGGATTTTTGAAAAACCATTAATTGTGGAAAACCCTATTAAGAATAAATAAATAAAATAAATAAGAGAGAATGGACACAAAAGATGGACTAAATTGGTTTCATAAGAACAGCGAACACCATTTGAGGACGACTTTTGGTTAAGAAGAATTGCTCAATAAAAAACACAAAGTCTTTTGTATCGAGTTAAGTACACGAAAATATTTTGAAGTGTCTAAAATTACCAAAAACTAATATCAGGGTGAAAGCTATAGAAAAGGCAGTACTAAAGAAATTGCCCGTTAGAAGGGTTCTATCACTCTTGCATTTCTCGAATTTCCAAATCTTTTTTGGGTTCTGTGGTTAGAACAAATAATTATGGAAAATCCGAGCATGTTAAGTATCTTTATCGCTTCCCCCAAGGAACAAAACCTTTTAAAGCCTTATTTCTTTAGGTATTCTTTTTATTTTTATTTTTGCTATCAAATCAAAGTTCTATAAACATACATTTTTGTATAGATGTAAAAATCCATAAACAAGGAAAAAACCACTCAATAACTCAGAAAAGATCCTCACAGATTTGACAGCATCTTGTTCATTGCAGTTTTATATGTAGAAAAGTAAAAATGGGCATATGTGGGCGCTAGACAGGGTGACACTTTGATGGTGTTTAATGCATTTTTCTCAGAAACTGTTGGGAGTTTATAGAAAAGTCAGATTTTTTGACCTTGAATCAACTTGAAAATCAGCTGTTTTTGAGATACAGAGCAAGATCGCTTTTTTTTTTTATAAATATTATAGGGAGTAATTTTGAGCTACCCTGTGAAGAGTAAACTCGACAAAATAAAGCCTTTTATTATGGGTCACACTCGATATCGGAAAGTGTCTTCTAATAATTTTTTTTTTCATATCGTCAATTATTTTCTGGAAGACCGCTGATAATAGGAAAATCACTAAGTTGTCCCTCCTTCAAGGCACCCATTACAAAAAAAAACATTTCTTGTACAGAAAGGCAATGTTTTACAAAAAAATTATAGAGAGGCGTTGATTACTGGACTTCATGTACAATACATGCATGGATTTCTGTGCATTAAGACAGGGCTATTGAGCACCCTATTCGAATCGGATCCGTAGGTGGTAAGATCACATCTGTATTTCTGGTTAATAGTGCTTTACATCTCCCCTAACTGTTTCTAAAATACACATATATCTGTTTGTACAGAGTTAATTAACATTTATGTCCTCCGAGACTCCCTGATCCTCGACAGAACAAATAAATTCGGGAAGGTCTAGAGGATAACTCTCAGTAGAGCAACCATTTTTTTTTATATATATTTCATTACGATAAGCTTAGAGGATATCCAATGTTGAGAGCACAGCAGGAAGGGAATGAAATAGGGTAAGAGATTAGGGATTGCGAGAAGAGTGTGTGACTTACTTGTCAATAAAAGTCGCATTTGAACATTTGCAGATTTCTATGCACAGACAAAGGATGGTATACTATTCAAGATTCGTACAGTTCGTGATAATAAGGCATCTCGAAATTTCAATGTACCTATAACCAAAAAATTGGACTAGTATTGCGTACAGAGATAAATCAGCAAGAGATCAGACGCATGAAGGCAATATCCATAAAACTAACGATAAAAAAAATGTAGCGGTGATTTGGCGAGTGAACTGCTCGTCATAAGCTTGAAAACTCTTTATTGAACATTGTCTAATGTTACTGTTCCTATACCACCTGTTGAGAATTCTGACATGTAAAAATGTAAGACTTTTCATGAATTAAAAACAACCATAACTTAAATCAATAACCTCCTTGAATCCCTACTAAAATAATTAAAATAATTACAGAATTAGAACAGAAGTTGCTGGAATTCTTAAAACTATAAAATAGCCATCTACCAACAGATGGCGCTGTTTAAGAATTAATATACTTGATGCAAAAGTAACTCTGCAAATGGCTGAACTCTATCCACTAGCACTGAACTTTTTATATAAATTAAAACCATAATTAAAATAAATACTGTCAACGTTCAGGAAACGTTAAATTTACTTTTGATATAAAAATCGGATCGATACTTGATTTAACTGCGTTTTTTTTTGTTAAATATAATAATATAAAAATGGAATAATATTTTATAGCACATACCCATCTCCGTATCCAACTCCAGCTCCGGTTAGTGCTAATGCCTTATAACGAGCTTGCTCATCGGTTGGAAGTACAATATCCACAGATCGCGACCTGGTAGCATTCATAGTCGGAACACTTAAAAGATCATCAGAAGGCTGCAATTCTTCCGTTTTACCACTAGATGACAATTTTGAAAAGCACGAATCAACAGAAGCTGCACGATCTCTTTTCAAATCAGGCACAGTTAAGTAAATATCGCGAACATTATCAGCTTGAGGCTTAGCCAATTTAACATTTCCAAACATTGGTTGATTTTCAACATGTTCTTCCTCCTTCCTCCTCTCTTCCTCACCACATACATTTTCTAAAGAATTTCCTGTAGGCTCTACAAAAATAGCTTCTTGTCGTGAAATTGATCTTCTTCTTGTTCTCACCATGGGCGGCGGCTCATCAAAAGTAAGTGGAAGTTCTATTGTTGGTGATGTAGGATAGATTGGTGTAGCTGGTGGTGAACTTAGCGGTATAATTGGATGTAATAATTTTGGTGGAGGTGATGATAGTGGTGGTGGTAGTAGTAGCGATGGTAGCGATGGTGGAGGTGGTAGCGGTGGTGGAGGTGGTGGTGGCGGTGGTGGTGGTGGCGATAGAGATGAAGGCGGTGGTTCATAGGGAAATGGTCGAGATTCACCATTTGTTGGTGAAAGGGTAAAAGTTATATTACATGGTGGTGCTATTGGAGGTAGAAGTGTATTGCCGTATCGAGGAATCTCATTTTCTTCATTATCATTATCATGATCATCATCACAACCTCCATCTTCGCTGGTCGATGATGAATCACTGTAGCTAAGCGACTTCAATTCATGTACATCAATAAAATATCGCTCTTCTGCACTAACTTTACGTTCATATTCCTCTAGATATTGACAATGTATACAAGGTGGTGGGGTTTTTGAATTCGATGAACGACGTTTCGGAAATCTTTTAGGTACTTCCAAAAGAGCCGCAGAATCATCACTACCAGCAGAATCGAAACTACGTGAACGTTGCGAATGATGTTGAGGCACTTCAAGAAACCCAGTAGCAGTACGCTCTTCAGCCGATGCTTGATGTTTAAGAAGTTGGGAGGCTCGTTGCGCTTCCAGCTGCATTTCATCGAATGAGGCCGAGCGGACCTTCAATGAATAAAATCCAAAATGTTTTTTTGTATTTTAAAATTTTCATCTTCAGAACTTTTCTTTTGTTTATTTTTAACTGAAAAGCAACATCAAACATGCGATTTAAAGTGGTGGTGGTGGAACGAAAATAATACATTTAATATCCAAAACATTCCAAAATAAGAGGGGGAAGTTTTGTAAGAAGTGGTTAAAAAAGAAAAAAAAAAAGAAAAGAAAATACGACACAACAATAAAAGCAAATTTCCAGCTAAATTCAGCATGCGAAAACAACAGGAATATTATGAAAATATAACATCAGAAAAATTGATGTCGAACCTGTTTAGGTACTTCAAGACTACTCTGGGTTTTCATTTCAGATCCTGTTGGTGTTCGTGACCTCGTAAAGGTGGTACGCAAACGGTGCATTATGCTGAGAGGCTACGATGGGCTCTTTCTGCCTCCTTAAATGGAGGCTACACACCCCTTCTCCAACGTGTTTTCCAATCCATTTCAACCTTTTTGTATTTCCTTGCCACTGTAAAAGAAACATTTTAAAGAACTTCGTGTTAGTACCTACCAAAGTGAGTTTGCAATAAAACTGCTTTTAAAAGCCACATAAAAAAGCTCGGCATTTTTGTGAAAAGGGATGATAAAAATGTGCTTACAAAGTGTTAGTGTGGAAAACACCTAGGGGAGTGAGGGGAAAAGTGTCGCAATAATTTACTTTTTATTTAATTTTAATCGAGTTAATTCTGCTCTCGTAAATTTTTCGTGGTTTAGTTTTAGAGAATTTCATTTCCATATTTTCAGAGGTTGAAATATATGTCGTTTTTGCTTTTTAATTAAGTACACCTGATGACAGGGCTGGGACGCAGTTCTGTAACTTTTCATTTCCTAAAAAAAGATTAAATTCTAAAAAGGAATGAAGTTGAAATGGAAAATGTCCTTTGTGAAAGTTCTTTGCGTTATTTGCTAGAAATTTTCAAATTAAATAGAAATTTTCAAATTAAAATTTTAACTTCCATGATGAGTAAGAAAAAAAAAATACTTGTGAAATTGGAATTTTGGATTGCTGTTGCTGATGCGTTTTTTTTTGTTTTTTTCAATAAACAGAAGAAGAATTCTATTACAGTATGGAATGAACTAAAACTGAAGTAATATTACGTTGGATATTATGTGTCACCATGGAAGGACACAAGTCACACAAAATCAAATTGTTGAGAGTGAGGATATTTTTTTATAGAGATACATTCGAAATAAGTAAAAAGGCACTTTTAAAAGAATATCGAAAATGTTTGAAGAACTTTTTATTTATTGGAAAATAATGTACACAAAATATATTTGTATGTAGGTATGGGCATAAGTCGACACACGTGTATTTATCTTGTTCAAGTTTTTTAACATTTTCAGTATTTTTCTACAACATCTTAGAAAGCAGACGAACAATCTGTGATTACTGTTTCCTAATGCCAGCAGAAATTTTTTGCCAAGAGGAGGGCTAATTGAAAACTTCAATGATTTTTTCATTACGACAGTTATTATTAAGCAAGGGCAAGTGGGTTCTTAAATTTCTTAGAATTAGGTATTTAATAGAATGATAGAATTTTTTATTTTACTTATAATAAGTCATACCTATTTAGTCCACAGCTAGAGGAGTAGTATCATTTTGAAGGGAATGTCCTTGAAATTGGCGGGAACTAGAAAGTGTAATCTCAAATCTTCATATATTAAACTACCAGAAATAAGCTATGAAAAACTATTATTAAATTTAAAAATGACGCCCCTCCTCCTCATAGTCAAGCGTGATATATGCGTTGGGGTCAATCAAGCTTGAGTTAATACGCGATAGATGGCAGCTCCATTATTAGAATGGTTACTGTCTGCTACATCAAAAATATGCGCGATTGAAAAAACTACACATAAAATGTAGAGATTATGTAGGGAGCTTATGCTCCTAAGGTGAGACGAAAATAACTTCTTTTTTGACTCCCAATTAAATTGTCATTTTGTTATGGTCGCAGCTTACATGGTGCACAATGCTGCCAAGTTTCACATTACAGTACGACGAACATCGGGCTGATAGACCAAGAATGACGGGGTTGATAGGGAGAAAGAAGAAGAAGAAAAAGAAGAAGAAGAAGAAGAAGAAGAAGAAGAAGAAGAAGAAGAAGGACAAGAAGACGAAAAAGAAGAAGAAGAAGACGAAAAAGAAGAAGAAGAAGAAAAAGAGGAAGAAAAAGAAGAAGAAGAAGAAGAAGAAGAAGACGAAAAAGAAGAAGAAAAAGAAGAAGAAAAAGAAGAGTTAGTGTGATTCTGAACAGAGCTGACAGTTCTTGTGATCAGAAAAATAAAATTGGAAAATATCGCGAATTTAAAACAAAATTTAAGTCGAGTAAAGAAAGGAAGGAGGGAGCAGTTGAAAAGGTGAAATTTCGATTTTATTTCTGTTTCCAACAACTAAATTTCTAATGCCAGAGAGAATACTGCTATCAACAGGTAAAGGAGTCAATAGCAGTATGCCACGTGCACATTGTAATGTCAAAGAGAGGATGGGGAAATGGTACAAAAGGACTATCCATCAAGTCCTCACTATATCCCTTGAGGAGCGCGTGTGTGCTTTGTCTTGGTTGTATAGACACGTTTTTGTTTTTTTTTGTATATGGCGGGTGACAGCGGCAGGTTTTCGTGTGAACCACCCTACACTCTCCGCCTAGGTGTGCTAGCGTACCGCCCTGCATATACAACCCTTGTCACGGAGTGAGTTATCAGCTTCAGCTGATAGTCTTGATTTAACGCCCAAAGCCACTCACTCACCTGCTACCATAGAAATTTCTTTTAATTGACGGCACTGACAACAATATCTTGGTAGAATGCATTAACATAAAATAACCGACTATGAAAATATCTATGCAATACGTAATTACTGACTGTCACGTCACCCTAAAATGACGTTGACATGATAAGAATTTCTGACATGATCTCTGCCGATAAGGTTGGATTCTCCAACTCTTTTCTCGTAAGAACCTAATGATCCTTTTCATTTTCGACCAACAATACATACAGATATAGTTATATGTATAGCTACAGAATATCACTTGTTTTCAATATGTACGTAATGACGAAATTCGTTTCGATAGTCTCTTACAATTTGTACAAGTCCATTCGAGATAGAAGTTCAATCACCTCAGCTGAATACACAATTTACATCTGGCAATTTTTTCGGCTGACACCATTAAAAAAATGAAAAATGCTTTAAAGCTTGCATAAGGAAATGATGCTGCTTCAAGTTATACCGATTGATAACGATTATCCTTTGCTTTTTGTTTGATAATTGCATTTCCTGCCGAATCTCTTTCAACTGCGATTTCAATGAACTTAGCAGATAAAGATTTCTAAGCTACAATTTCGATGGTTTTTGACATCGTGAAAAAATTTTACAAAGGCTGAACATAAGTTTTCACTGCACAAATTCCCACCGAATTTAAAAATTGAGTAGCAAATGGCAAGTATTCAGCTAATTAGGTGGTTTTCTCAATTCTTGCTTGAAGACCGGAATAGTTCTTAAATAAAAAAGGCGTTTCGTATTGGCACAAACTTGAATACTCATCAGTGCTAGGCTCTATACAGTCAGGCGTACCAAGACCGAAGAACGCTGATATAGTAAGAACTGCATCTGCTTGTACCCAACTGCCTTGAGCTCTTACGCGCAGTGATCTGTTAAGGGACAGGTCTTTAGTAAATAAAAATGAATTTCCTTTTGTAGGAATTTATTAAATTCATTCAATTATGTATATTGATTAGGTTTGACTCTTAATGTAAATAATACAAATGCACATGGAAGAATTAAATTCAGATCTGAGATATTAGAAGTAAGTATAATAATAATGATAAAGCGGATAACTAAACGAGGATGCCGCCTATCAACGCGAGGCGATAACTACAACATGAATAGGCTTGGCAGTCCAGAGCCCAGGCTTCTCAACGCTAGGCGACTATCATAACAACAATAGGCTCGGCAGTCCAGAGTCCAGTCAAGAATACATTTCAACGTGATGCAGGAGAGAGAGAGGAAAAAGGTGAGTGCTTAGCGGTCCAAAGACCTGCTAAGATTGTCTCCCAACACGAATCGTCAATCACAACATCAATAGGCATTGTTTGGTGGTCCAAAGCCCAACCAAGAATACCTCTCAACGCGAAGCAGCAAAAATGGCAACAATAGGAAGTGCTTGGTGGCCCAGAGCTTAGCCAAGAATGGTTTTCAACGCAAGGCAGGAAAATTTCAGGAACGTACCATGAGGAGATTGATCTTAACACGTCAATCTTGATCTTAACACGATCAATTGATTATGAAAGGGGAATGTACGTGATCTGCCCGCCATTTTATAGTGCTCTGATGTATCCCCAGCAAAAGTCAAATCCGAATTCCAATTGCAAACTTGGCTTGATTATTAGGACAACGCGCCCGATTACCAAAAAAGCTGGAAAGACTGGAACGAACATCTAGGTAGACTTGTGCCCAAATTTTTCCAGACAGTTTAGATTTAATTGCCGAAAAATTATTAAAAAGTATCAGCTGCAGCTGTGAAAGTGGTTGTAGTAAACAAAGATGTGGCTTCTGAAAATACGACTTAAAACGTACCAATTTATGCAGTAATTGTCATGAAAACTGTTCAAATGAGATTAAGAAATATTTGAAGGCGTAAGTGATTTGGAAGAGATTATTGATGAAGAGTTAGCAAAGAGTCTTTATATTGAAATCGAGGAGCTCGAAGACGTCGATAATCTCGAAAACCCTTCGGAATTTGGAAATTTTATTGATGAAGAAGAAGAACCACAATGCAAAAGATGTAAAATTCATTAGAATTTTATAATATCTCATAAATTTTTTATTTTTATAAAAAAATATTGTTACGTACCACAAAGTGACACAAGCGACATCTGTTGGAAATGGAAGCAACTTTAGGTTAGTGACATCTTAGTAAACTTTGGGTTTGGCGAACGGAATATTCAGGAAGGTTCTAGTATAATTTGTAGAGTATAAATACGGCACTACTCACATCCAGTAGGCGAGTCTTATTTCAGACAGTGAAGTGAACGAAGTAAACTAA
Source organism: Dioctria linearis (assembly GCA_963930735.1). Classification (NCBI taxonomy): domain Eukaryota; kingdom Metazoa; phylum Arthropoda; class Insecta; order Diptera; family Asilidae; genus Dioctria; species Dioctria linearis. The sequence continues at coordinate 17,230,849 of OZ005742.1, read as the reverse complement.
TTGGATTGTGATTATTAGAAGTACAGTACTAAAGAGTTAATTTGACAATTGTTTGTGAATTGTGAGAGTAAACAGTACAGTTAAATAAAGAAAGAACTTTTGAATTATATCTGAAATATTGTGTTTAAAATAACGAACCAAGGCCACGCTCGTAATACAATAATATCAATAAATTATTTGTTCTACTTAATAATTATGCATTCAAATTATTTTAGTCAAATATACCTAAAACAGTTTACTCATCGTTATACTATTTATTTAGTGAAAAAATAGTCAAATATGCATTAATAATCATAAAAAAAATTTTAGAATTCGAGATCCTAAAAGTCATGTTTAGGGTTCCGTACCCAAAGCGTAACAACGGAAACCCTAACGTTCGCTGTGTCCGTCCGTCACCAGGTTGTATCTTATGAACCGTAATAGGTAGACAGTTGAAATTTTCACAGACTGTGTATTTCGATTGCCGCTACAACAATATACAACAAAATAATAAAAATAACATTAAATTAAAGGGAGCCCCATACAAGAAACCTGATTTTATCGGCGTTTTTTTCTTCGTTTTATTCTCATTCATTATTATTATCATAAGCAGGCATTTTATTTTTCAAATGACAGCATTATTTTTTCAAATGACGTCGTCTACTCTCATTTGAAAAAATAAATAAAAAGTACATAGTGTTAAATTTTGTACGATGGTACGGAATCCTTCGTGCGCGAGTCCGAGTAGCACTTGGCCGGTTATTTTGGTTTTTCTTAATTTTGAGCGGTTTCTTCAAAAATAAACCATCAACATATATAGACCATTTTAAATGAGCCCTGATAGAATATAAAAAAAAAACAATAAAGTTTTTCGTGGAAGATTTTGGTTTTTTTTTCGAAAATTGTAAAAAAATTGTAAATATATCTAGATCAAAAAAAATATTCTTATTCAGTGCAAATAAAAGGTACACTTTCACAAAATTTCATGTGATTTGAATTGTTTTTACGAGAGAAGAAAATAAAAAACTGATAAATCGGTTTTCCGCCATTTTTCCGAAAAATTTGAGGTTATGTTGAAAAATGCCTTACATGAAAGTTTTAGATATTTTTATTATCTATAACTTTCGTAAAGAATATTTTCCGCTAGGTAGTCCCATTTCGCCGAAAATCGCGAAAAACCACTTTCAACCCCTTAACACCCCCTATTTCGCAATTTCACATTATTTCGTGTTTAATTTTTGTTTTTTTTTCTCTTAATTATAACCTTAACGAAATTTTCCGACTGGTCCTTGCCTATTATTAATTTTTTCCGTTTTAGCCTTCACAATGCATTTCGGCACTAGTCTACACACTTAGATCTTCTTTTCTCCTCTATCACTCATGTTGGTTAATGATTAGGTTTTCAATGAAATAAATATGCGTTGCAATTCTCTATGAAGGAGAGGTGATCACGAGGAATAAAGTCCGTGAATGTGGCAGTGACAAATCTAGATAATGTACCCGTTTTTTTTTCATTTTACATTGAATGCAATATTTGTATTTAAGTGCAAAAAAAAAACAAAATGATTGAACTTTTCGATCCAGCGATCGGAGAAGTCTCATCAGTATGGTTATCTCTGATTGCCTACCATAGAAGTTCTTCGAATATTTGTTTTGTCCCTAATTTCAACGTCGTATACAAAGATGAACAAGGTGTGGCCAATTCATTTGTTAAATTGTTAGGAGCGGTTACCATTGAAAAAAGCTCACGACTTCTGTTTTGAAAAGCTCAATGGAACAAAAAACGCACAAAAATATGCAATTTGAAGACAGAATAACCCATGTATGTATGTGCAAAGTTATATGATGCTGCGCTATTCGTGTGCATTGTACACGCCTTTTATCATATAAAGCTATATAATCACGTTCAGACGGCAACATACTCTCTGAGCATGCAGGTACAGCTTGCAGAGCTTAAAAGGGCTCATAATTCCATCTGCCGGAGATGAAATAAATTAAAAACGCCAAATTGTATGCAAAATATATAAAAACAAGAAATTTTTATAGTTTCCATGGTTAGAATTTTAGTTTTTAAAAATAAACAGAAAATTGAGCTTTCTTTGCAATAATATCATAGTTTTGGTAGCAACTTTCAAACGATAATCAAAACTTCCTCTTTCAACTCAAGATCTTCCATACACAAATACAAATTACATAAATTGTAGAGTTTTACAAAGTCAATTAATTACATACATACAAAACACCGATAACCTTATTTTTGGCACGTCATTACCTAAGTCTATACTTTTTCTCTACCTATGTGTAGTTTTGAGAACGATAATATGAACAGATTTGACGCGAAGTTGTACTAACTTTTTTTGATCATTAAGATTTCAGTGTTATCCCCCATAAGGCAATTAAATTAAAAAAAAAGTTTAATTTAATTCCCTGGACAGAATTTGTCTCCATAATGACTTCATTTTAATTAAAAGGAACCAAAAATGTTCAGTGTATCACACAAATGAAGAACATTGCGACTCATTTTCAAATGGAGCAAAATTTTACTCCATTTAGTGAAATCGCCATAAAAATGCCATCTACCGTCATCGAAATGAGTTGAATTTATTGAAAAGTAGATATATTTTCATGAATGAAATTTAGTAACTTGTCTTATCTCTTTTGTCTCCTAAAAAAATGGGTTCTGCTAAATGCTTTGAAACTACAGCTAATACACGAAAAATTTTCCTGATAGCATTTAATTAAATTATTGAACTCATCCGTCCTAATCCTAATCTTTACTCACTGTGAGCAGCTGCTAATGACATTTCAAATGAACCGTCACATCTGTCATATCTACATTTCCTTGAAATGATTGAATTTCAAATTATTAAGTCATTATGGAGACAGTCTGTCTAGGTAGGGTGTAAATTTGCCACCCTGCGGCGGAGCTCATGTTATGTAAATCCAACAATGTCTATCTTATCCACAAATTGACTGAATGTCCTGTCCTTACAGATAATATACAAAATTACATCTAGATAAAAAAAATGTTTAGTTTACGATGCTCATCAGTAAGTGGCATATCATTATACATCCTCATGACTTTGACAGGACTTAAAACGACAAGATTACATCTCATCTTAGCTCTCTCATTTATCAAGCGTGTATAGTACCTATCTATACGTGAAAGTTCAATCAATGTCGTAGCTTTTGCCATAAAAGGTAGAGGGAGACTCACACAGGAAATACATATATTTTGGGTTTTTTCCGTGTTTTTTTTTTGTTCCCTCATATTATTACCTTTATTCTATAGTGAAAAACGTAGGACGTAGAGATGGAGATTAGGTTGGTGTAGATACATATATATCTTGGGTTAGAGCAAATATACATAAATACATCAAGAACAGCAGCAACATTCAAAAAAACACAATCTTTCCATTTAGGTGATTTTCATGTTATCATCGACCGCCTAAGGAACCACTAAAGAAACTAACGAACTCATACCGGAAAAAATCATGCTGTTTCATATACAGTAAATAGGATAACAGGATTTTTTCTTCAGGTCGTTTTATATGATGTTCAGTTTCTTATTCTTTTACATATGAAACAAATCTTATTCACATGTTTGCAATATGTTTTCTTTCCTCTTAGTCGTGTGTGGGCGGGCTTTATTTAAAATTTATTATTATTAAAAAGTGAATATAATAAGTCTTCATGCCAGTACGACACGCGGCAGGCTTTTTTTTAAGGTGAAATGAAGTTTTTCTTAGTAAACTATATAAAACTAAATAGCCCCCCCCCCCTTAACTTAATTTAAGTGATGAAATATTTATAAAAAATATTTATTAGTTTCACTTGCATTTGAACAAGACAAGAAAAAATATTCGACATGGGGGAAGAATAGAAAATTTTTGCAAAAATTACAATTCTCTATTTATTTAATAGATGGCGCTATAAAAACTCCATATATGTTACATCGGGCACCACGAATTTTAACTTCTTCTATTTAAATGGAATAATATGAACTTTTCGCATGAATGTGCAGATCTTTTTGAAGAATTATAGTTCGATTTTTATCATCACGAAAGCATCATAGCAAGAAACACAAAAATGTGTGATGACAAAACACATCTGCCTTCTTGTTTACTTAAATCAATTTAATTTTACAATAATGAGATTGCACCTATCTTCGGCACGATGTTCAGAAGCCTTTTTGGCATTGATTCGTTCTAAACATCTGGAGTCCACGTTAGCCAAGCAACTTCAATGGTATCTTTAAGGTCAAATAGTATGTGCGTATATTGGTGGTATCTGCGGAGATATCCTCGGAATTTTCAAATTGAGGCATGTTATTGATCGCATGGGACGCCTTTAAAGATCATGGAACCGTAGAATTGGATTTTTATTTCTATCGTATAAATAGCCTGGGGTACCGGAAAGTCCTCAGACAAGAACTCCTTCCGTATCTTGCGCAGGATCCATTTAATTTATCAACAGGATAATGCTACGATCCATATAAGACACTCCGCAAAAGATGGTTCTTCGGGTAAAATATCAACCTTCTCGGCTATCTGACCAGATGCAAACCCTATGGGGGATGGTTAGTTCCAGCAGTTTATAAAGATGCCAAGGAATTTAACACCATCAGTGAGCTTAAAAATACCATTGAAGTTGCTTGGATAACCTGGACTCCAGAATGTTTAACTGAATGAATTTTTTTTTTTGTTAATAATAGTACTATTTTTTTTTTTAAAAAAACAAACAATTTTTTTTAATTTTGATGCTAGAAACCATATCTATTCCATCTATGTACACAAAATTGTGATGGCGTTCGACTACATTTTTGAGTTATGAATTTTTAAAGTCACCGTAACGCACTATAGGAGTACTGTACTGAGAGGAATGTATTGTTTTTGTTTTCTACTAGGGACCTCTAGCACTCTGTTTTTTTATTTCTTATTTCATTGCATACATCAGTAGACTTTGCAGCTGCGTAGCTTTCTTTCTAAGTCTCTTTCTAGCCACTGGAGAGCTTTCCACTGAAACTAGGGCTGTGTTGAATGATTCTAAGTCTGACTGACTGAATCCCTCGAAATTTCCGTTGGATGTACTTGTAGAGCCTGCATTTGATAAGGAAGCAAATCAACGTCACTATCAGGCAAGCTGAAATGAAAACTCCATTCTTCCCGTTTGATGACCCTGCAACTTTCTGAAGAATTGGCTGGCTGTATGGTACCATAAATTGGTTTTTGGTTACTTTAAAGTAGCAAATACAACAGTATTTTTTTAACTACCCACAACACCATATTCAGATGTTTTACGCGATTAACTAAATTTACGTTAACAATCCGAAATGTATTACTACTTTCTTTTGTATCGATTGCAAGTACTACACTTCCAATTCATTGTATTTTTCTTCAATACAATATACTACTACAATTTTCGTCACTACCCTCTTTCAACCACGCGCGTAAATCTTTAGTTTTTTTTTTAGAAAATGTGATAAACGATAAACTAATTTGGTACGAATAAAGTATTTCGATCACTTTACTTATTTATTTCATACTTTGAATTGATCTTATTCGTTTGGTTAAAACATGCAAACGGAATTGCTAGATTACTCAATACGAAAATGTGCACTGTCGCAAACCTAAAATTCCAGGTATCAGACCTATAGGCTAGATATATTTAAATCTGCAGGAATTAAAATTTGATCTGCCAATGACATTACAAAGTACAATTAATTTAATATTACATTAATCTTTAAGGCAGAAATTTAATGAAATGTATTGCTTCTGATCCGTAAACAATCCAAACTCAAAATGGCATGTGTTTAGACAAAGCACACAAATGTAGTTTCTGGAAGAGGTAGGAATGCATAAATAACTTACAGCTAAGTAAGAAGACTTATAGATAAACTACATAGATAGATAAGTCAATAAAATTTCCGAAACACAAATATGAATATTTGAATTTATAAAAAAAAAATATATTAAGCTTCATTTGGCATTTAGATCAGAAAAATCAGTTTCTCCGTTCTCCAAATCGGAGATGGTCGGGTTCCAAGGTGATCGGTTTCGTGTGGAATGGCTGTATAAATGGCTACCTATAAATTCCGGGTACACTTTAACCCTGACAACGGTATCGCCGTACATGTACGGCCAGCCTCTTCCAGCGGGAAAATTTTCAAGCGGTTCAAAGAAAAGCGATTCGAAGCGCTTGTATCTAGGTTACTGATATGCTTCCAAAAAAGTGCTTTTCTGGAAGCAATCTGAAGCAATTTCGAAGCAAATATTGATTGCGAAGGTGATCATGCAAGTTTCATGTTCTCGTGTTGACGCCGTACGATTAGTAACTGTGATTCGCAGTTTCAGATAACACATTTGCTTGGTGAAATTAAAATTATAAAGTGTATAAAAATTTTCAATTTTTCTTTTTATACCCTAGATGAAATCTAAAGGGGTATACTAAGTTTGTCATTCCGTTTGTAACGCACAGAAATAATGATGCTAGAGCAAAATGGATTGGACACCCACGCATAATATTAAAAGTTATTTTGATTTTTGCATGTCCGTCTGTCCGTGCGCACGATAACTCGAGAACGCATTCACTTAGAAAGATGAAATTTTGTACACGGACATTAAAAAAAAAAAATTAAAATTAAGTTCGAAAATGAGACAAATCGGGCAACTCCTTCGTGGGGTTGCCATACAAAAATTTCGTTTTCCACGATATATTTGGACACTACCTGAGAATACGTCGACATTTGGTACATTGTGTTTTCACAGTAATGGCAAATAAAATTTCAAAAATGAACTAAATCCGGCAACCCCTTCTTGGTGTTGCCATATAAAAATTTTGGTTTTTTACATATATTTTGAAAATGATCAGTCCTAGACATTTTTATTGTACAAAAAACTTCTTCACAATAAGAAATCCTATAAAATTGGTTATAATCATTTTTTCTATCCGACGAGCCGTTCTAGAAATATATGCGGGAAACCAATGCAAAAAATCAAAATTGCTCAAATGAGTGACCATACGAATTTTCATACGTGCATTCATCTAAGGTATCATAAGAATTGGTATTTGACCAATTCTAGCTTTTTCACTTGTTTATTTTTCATTTTCTGTTGAATATGTTTTCTTTTGTATACTTTGAACTATTCTTTTATCTGTTATCTGTTGTGCTGAATATGTTTTTCTTTATATGTTAAATAAGTTTTATTTTATATTTTATATTGAGTTAAAATGCTAAAAAAGCTATATGCTTTTCTTTTTTTTTCACAGAATCATAATCCTCAAACTTTAAATTTTCTATAATTAAAAGAGAAACAATGGTAACTATTTGTGACAGCTGAAATCGTGCAGAGCTTCCAATTTGCTTCACACAAAGTGCTTTAAAACCGATTAAAACGAAGATAAAAGGAAGTGCTTGTTTCTGCGGACATGCAATGTTAAAATTTATATGAAATTGAAGCTAAATCGAAGCGCTTTGTGCTTCCGCAGAAGCACTTAAAAAGGACTTTTGAAGCATTTTTTTTCCAACTGGTATTCCAGATAGTGTATCGCCGTACATGTACGTCCTACCGAACGATTGTTTTTTTTTTGTTAATAATAGTTTTTTTTTTCAAAAATATAGTTTATTCACTTGAGACGCGTAGCACTTTTTTTTACTTTTTTATTTTGAAGCCAGAAACCTTATCTACATATGTATGTATGTGCAAAAACTTTGCGATGGTATTTGGCTTTGTTTTTGAGATATGAATTTTTAAAGTCACCGTATGCCCAAAGTAACCTGTATGGAAGCAAACCCCCCCCTCCCCCCCAAATCTCGACTAAATATTTTCCGATGCAAACATTTTTTTGCTACTTTTTTCTGATTTTTTTCTGAATTTTTGAGCATATTTCACATTCCACTCAAAAGTCGCTACGAAAATTAATTTTCGACGGCCAACATTTCTGCCTGAAAAATTCATTTCGAAACTTACTTAACGGAATTGTAGATGAATCCATTTTTTTTTATATTTTGGTATAACATACAAACTGTGAAAATTTTATCCAAATCGGAGATGGTCCCGATCCAAGGTGATCTGTTTTGTGTGGAATGGAATGAAGGTTGGAAATCCGTGACGTAAGTTGTTCATATTTTTCGAATTTCAACGTAACTATGTATAACCTAAAATATGGGAAAGATTTTGAGAATGAAATCTCATAAATATAAAATATTTTATATAAAAAGGTTTGTAGCACCTGACGACAAATTGTTCATATTTTTTAAGGTTTCTTCAATGTAATATAACCTAAAATACGAAAACATATTTTGTGAATAATTTTATTTCTTTCTAAATATTGAATTTTCAACATTTTACAAATGAAAGGGTTAATGTCGATGCCCCTTTTGCTTTGTTATAACATATTCGTTGAAATAGTTGCAATAAATTCATCCGAATTGGTCCAGCATCGAAGATTATAATGCTGATGATCGCCCACCGCGAAAGGAAGTATTTTGTACTTTTGCTTGAATTTTCGCTGGAATTTTATTTCGATATCTCTGACGCGAAAGCAAATTTATGACGAAAAATCTGTGATTGAACCACCTTTCACGTGCTACAAATCAAAAATCGAAAAATATTAATACTAAAAATACAAAACAAATTTGTAGAGAATTTCGAGATCTAAAAAAAATGTTTTTTTTTCATTTCTCGTAGTTTCAACGACAAAAGTGAGATATTAAAAAAAGAAAAAAAAAAGATTTAACCATTATTTCAAAATGGCGAAACGAAACGCCATCAATGACAGTCACAAGGTACCTCTCATGACTTCTCAAATGGTCATAGTAGATTCCTGTTGCAGCTTCCTCTTTGCAGAGATGATCAATGCTCGAAATGGTAGGGAACGAATTCTTAAGACAAGAAATTTTGTGCAATCCTCAGGAAATGTTCCAGGCAATTTTCGAAATTCAAAAAGTGTCCTGTGATGTGGAAAATTTTCTTTAACAGATTTGGCAGTACTCAGGAGGACTTTCATGCCAAATATTATGTTCGCTTTTCATTGATGTCATGAACATTATCGTGAAGACCCATAAGGCACAACTCCCGAGGTTTAGGGCTCTCATCTTTATCATTTGAAATCAATTTCAGCAGCCTTTGTGCCGTTAAATCACAAATCCTTTGCCTCGAATTTATATTAATAAGATGTAGGTAGATTGATTGAAACTACATCAGGTAGACTAGGAAGACTATAATAGGGGTCCATAAAACTACTTGCCATAAGGTGGGCTTTCTATTCCGATAATTTTAGTATTTACGAGCCATTTCATATATACATACATATGTAGGTAGATAGATTAGCTGCAAAGGTACTGGAAGAGGTGCTTATCGAAAACAATATTGTCTCGTTGAAATATCGTTTAATTATAAAAAGAGAGGCTCTGTGTGTACTATAGAAACATCTTTGTACATATATCAAACTTTCCAGGCAAGAAATCCCACTGGAGAAGATTTTTACCATGCCCACCCAAAAGTTTATTATGGTTACGTTTTCCAATTAAATTTTGTCTAGATGAAAACACAAGGCGCTATATACATAGGTACATATGCATATAGGTATGTCTAAAAGTGTGTGATTATATTCCAAACAGACGAAGGAGTCATTTTCAGGAGTATAATTTTCTATTGCGGGCGTGGCACATACCTACATATGGATATGGAAAACATATAAAACCTCTTTCACTAAATGGGAAACTCCTTGGCTGCACCTAACTACATACATACATTAATATATTGCCAACTGCAATACATACCCCCCGTAATATGTGTATGTACATCAGGCTCAATATTGACCAACCAAAATGGGTCAGGTCAGCAGCTGTTTTTATGCATATACGCTTTTAATTAGCCCCCGGGCAAGATGTATGGGCTTCCTTATTTCTCCTCCTCGAAACAATGCTTTCCTTCGTAATTGGTTTAATGACGCAACAAGCAGCACTAGCAAGTAACCTGCCCTAAGTCTAGTAATTAATTTCGCGTTGCCGTTTTAAATTTGATGTGGCGATTGTTTTTTAGTTTGAGACTGACGTTTTTGAAATGTAAAGTTAAACAAAAAAACAACATTTTGCAACTGGCATATTTTAATATCGAATTAATGTTTTTTGGCAGGATTTTAAATACATTCACCGGGATTCCAAAAATTTCATTATTTTGCTAAAAGCTTTTTGAATTATTTAGATTCTCTCTGCTGAATAATAATTACCGGGGATTAGAGCAAAAATTCCCAACATTCTGCAAACAAGTAAAATATTGTAGAAGTGAATTGCAAGCTTGGTTGGTGGGGTATGGTGTGTGGGTGGGGAGCTTGAAGCTTCCGGACAAAGATTTACAAAAAGAAACACGCGTCCGCGGTTATATGAACGGCATTACCTGTTACCGGAAATTGAAATTCTACCATTTTATAATTGATTTCTTTAATTTTTACCTGTGCGCGTATGCAGAATTTTTGAAATGGTTTTATGAGAGTTTTTTAATAATAAAAAAATAATAAATAAAAATTATGGGTTCAGTCATTTGTCCGGGCATTTCCCGAATGCTTTTGTTTCATTTTTCCCCGGATCCAGTTATTTATTTATGACTTGCTACATAAGAAATTATGGCATGCTGCATTACGCTTCGTCATCTGTGATTTAAATCGCTTCATTATGTAACCCCACATATATTAGATAATTTTTTTATGGTCTTGGACTTCAATCTCACCTAGACACGGTCCTGCCTTCATTTCTAATACCTAATTTCCTGTCGGCTTTTATAGTTTTTTTCTCTCCCATATCACATATCGAAGATTCTCTAACCACTTTTTTACAGTAGCACAATTTGCACTATAGGGAAACAGAGAAACATTAGCAGGGTTCGAAACAATTGTAAGGCATTAACCATTAGCAGAGGTTTCAACCCAAAATAATATCTATGACAACAATCAAGACGTGAGCACGCTGGTGCGTTTTTCGTAATAAGCGACAAGTGGCAGCGCCATCATACTACACGCTAATCTTATAGTGAACAAAAACGTTTCAAGAAACTAAAGTAGAGCCTCGGATAATAAAGTGAGGTGGAGAGACTATGTGGAAGCTATATGTTCTTAAAAGGCATCGTCGATTTTATATTTATGCGAGGCGTTGCAGATTTTTGTTCTTGGAGAGACTATGTGGAAGCTATAGAAGCTATATGTTCTTAAAAGGCATCGTCGAGCTATCGTCGATTTCATATTCGTGCAAGGCGTTGCAGATTTTTGTTCTATGTACTTCCCCAGTCTTTGTATGCATTAGATTGTCAATGACAAAATGTTTTACGATGATTTGGGAATCTAAACCTGTATTCTTTATATATGGATACCAATACGAAAGTAAGTATGTATATCTTACTTTCCACATAACAGGTGCACCTAAAGGACGATACACCTAGAGACTGCACTTCCCAGTGAAGGAAATGTCTGCAGTAACATGTCTGCAGAGTGTCTTAAATGAGCAAATTATATAAAATGCACATAGAAAAGAAAAGAAAGAGAAAACATTTTATGGTTTGGCGACATCTATTAGTGAAGTAGGTAAAAGTCGTCCAATATGTAAAATTTTGAAAATATGGATGGAAAATGAGTTGTGTGATGAAATAACAAATAAGAATTTTTTCATGTTTGCTGTTGTGCCGGAGAATCCAAAGAATCCAAAAAATTACCTTCTTGAACAAGAATAAAATTATACCCGGTAATAAGTCATACTAATCTTGTTGTTATTATTTGAAAACAAAAGAAATCATGGAAACGAAGCTATACCGATGCATGTGTTGATTTCACTGTAATTCAATTTGTAAATACACATATGAAGCCTTTTCATAAAAACTCATATGAAGACGTGTTTTAAAGACATTTATGAAGACAGATGTTTAGTGCACACTTAGTCAGCGCCATCTAGTTTTGAAAAAAAAATTACACGAGATAGAGTTAAAACATTTGTCTTTTGAGTGTGGGCAATTCGTCTTTATTACTAGTCTTCAAAACTTTATTCGAAAGTCTTTGGTAACACCATCACAGGATTATGTCTAGAGCAGCTCCGGTTTTGTATACAGGTACCGCAACTTTTGAGGTTAGAGCGGTTTCGTACACTTGTGTGGAAAATCAAGACCATGTACCATGCCAGCAAGACAGAAGTGTCGCATGAGACTACAGGACTCTCCATGGGATTATACTCGACCAGTTTGTATGTGGAAAGCTTTGCCGATCGGAGTGACATTCTTGGGTGAAAAAGTGGACTTTTGTATTTCTTGCGATTGTGCGAAACTGATGCGTCGTAGTGCGTATAGCACAAATGGGTGTGAAAGAAAGAACTGCAATATGTGTGTATATGCGAAATGTGGTAGCTGGGGTGTATGCGACCCAAGTCCATGAAAATGGGTTTTCCGGCGGCAAAAACGTCCCGAGAAAGTTTTCTGAATCGGGAAAAATATACACCACCAGATAGTACGCGGCGAGACCTTTAATTCAGTATGCAGCACGCGGTATTGGAACCACCCCCTACGGGGTTCCAACACCCCCCTTGTATGAGCTGGTAATGAGCTGAGGGGAGCATTGAAACCAGTTTTTCGATCGGACATAATCCTACCGAATCAGAGCCGATCTAAGGTCAGAAAAATCTAGTACCTCAGTTCGCATAAAAAAGAGGAAAATACTAAAAAAGTGCGTATTGGGATGGCTATAAATAGCTATTTAAGCCTGAGAGTATCAGAGTGTGGGTACTCAAACTTCTTCTCAGGGCCTAAGGAATTCGGTTCTGTACTAGATTTTCGAAAATGTACTAGATCAAACTTTGACTCCTCGCCCCCTCCCCCCCGGATTACCACCGCTAGATAGAAATAAACATTGTTAATAAAAAATGTTCAGAGTATCATAATGCATCATTTAAGACATCTGTCATGTCTGGATGTGTCGCAGACTTAAAATGGGCATTCCTCATTGTAGAGCCATTTGTGAGGTTTTCTATAGGAAATTTTCCGTCGTTTATGATTCATAGTTACTTGTTTAATCAATATTTTAAGTAAGGTAATACAGATTGACCAGATCATCTTCAACCTCCCATCTGACCATTCGATTCAAATATTCTAGAAGGTGAACGGGCTTGTCCTCCGGGAAATAAAGAATATCCGTTTCTCCCTACAATTTCGCCAGTACGTATATTCAAATCGAAACCTTTAGTGCGTATCTCATCATCCTACCTCTCAGCCAGATTTAGTCATTCTAAACCTTACATTAAACATTATTTAACATTATTAGGGACGTAAGCAGTAACGCAAGAAATTGAACTCAAACCAGCGAAACTCGACGTTTTACTGCCGACCGAATATATTGAGGCCCGACAAGACCTTTCGACAGATCAAACGACGTGACAAAACTTTGATATTTTTAATTACCAATACTTAGAATAAATTCCCGGAACATTGGAATTGGTTGCAATAAAAAATTTGACCTATCCTCCCAGAATTTGTAGCTGCTAGATACTAGACTGAAGAGGCTGCAACTTTCTCTAGCTACACTAATCTAGGACTGTGTGTGCACTCACGCTGAAATTTTGTGCATACACTTGATCTAAACACATAAAGACACCTTAAAGACTTTTGAATTGCTTCCAGCCATCAAACATAAACTTTTCTATAATGTCATCGAATATATTCACCTGCTCTCTAATCTAGGATTATTCACACCCTTGAAATGTTTTTATTTTAATCCGTCACCTCTATATATTGAAAACAAGTGAAAACTCACCCCCCCCCCCCCCCCAACCTTTTATATTTACAAAATTATGCCAAGTGTCAACCTCGTACTATTTCAGATCCTTGAAAAACGCATTTCCTTAAGTAAGTTGATTCTTAAGCATTCTCGACAATATGACATACATTCACGCATCAAAACGTATATAATTCTTAACATTAAGGACCTATTCATTCCAGCGAGTTATATACATTCATATAGATATATACAAGTATGGTGTCACATATATGTATGTATACGGTAAAAATTTTCCCATTGCAGAAGCTATAAAAATCCATAGAACAGAAGAATATTCCCCAGACATAGACTTACTTCCGCGAAATGTCAACTTTCATCTTTCAGTTTTATAGGTGCCTTGAGAATCATAGTCGTAGCTCTCAGGTAAGTGCATGCCTTTCGCAGCATACATACTATTACGTATGTATGTATATATATATGTAGCTCCCATTGGCCCAGTATATCAAGCTCTTCGTGTGCTCATTTATCCCCTATTTTTTTTAGGGCAATGAATAATTTTGTCATATTCTTTACGCCACCTGCCGTCGCGCCTTCGCAACCAGCGTAACCAAACAAAACCAAACGAGACGAAGAAGAAGAAGAAAAAGAAAAAAATCCTGATGGTATATCTCCTGTGCTTTCCTTCAGGGACCCCAACCTTCTCTTCTTCCTCCTCTTCTTCCCTACTATGTGTATATCCCAGTCAGCTATTCAGGACTATTTTTAGAATCAGAGCTACAATAAGTAAGTAAAGCATAGAGCGCGTTCAAAGAGCTCCTGTGGGGAATTAAAAGGCTCTCTAATTTGCGTGCAAGGCTTCACCGTAGCACCTACCTGTCCAATTCTATGGCCGTATGAAGGAAGGGAAGTGTTTGCATGCTTACTTAGTATTTATATATATTTTTTTTACTGTTGTTGTTTTTTTTTGTACTTTAAAAAAAAGTATGAGAGAGGAAGGTTAAATAAGAAAAATTTTATTATAAGTCTCTCGTGATGCAGTTCATGTAAAACTGTCCCTCAGAGGACATCCATTATGTTTGTAAGTGGTTTGTGGACTTTCGGAATATGTATGTATGTAAGTATGTGTCTGCCTCATATTTATACTTCCCGAATCATATTACGTTTAATTTTAAACCTAAACTTGTGGAAATTGGATTATGCTACTACCGAGGAGGAGGAGGAAGAGGCACCACTTTACTGCAACATATACAGAATATTTCCCTTGAAATTTCAACTTTATGGAAGAAATTGAATTCTCAGTGATACCTTGGACTTGGGTATGTTGAGTACATCATAAAAGGAAAACTAGCGTAGAAGTTGGGAAGAAAGAGAGCTAAGTCTTGTCTGTAATAAAATAGCCATTTCGTCATTGACATAGTGTGCCGTTAACACGTTTGCTATCATTTTATCTTCGGTAGATTACACAAATAGTTATTCAAGGAAGGCATCCTAAAGGACGTGCTAAAGTCACCAATGACTGTATAGTGTAAGTGTGTTAATTGAACGGTAAATATTGTGTTTGGAACATAAATAATTGTATCTCTGGTTTGAGTAGATACTCATCGTTGATTGCGGTAAGTCTTTGGTGAGATATGGAGCTACTTGAATACATGTTGTAATTGGACTTCCTGTTTATGGTGGGTTTGCATTTTTTTTTATAGGTGGCAACAGGCCCGTGCGCAGTATTTTCCGAAGGAAGGCGTTTTGAGATAGAGAACTACAAATTTAAATACTTTCATTAATATCAGGGTACCGCTTAATGACAAATTTGTACGAGAAATATGTTCAATACTTATACACATTTTCTTCTTCTTTGTTTCAATAAATTGATACGCCAAGGTACAGAAAAAATCATAAGGAATTGAGTTGACCCTTAAATAGGTTTTAAGACTACGTAAAGTTTTTTTTTTTTTATTTATATTATTAAGCCAAGCTCAGGGGATACCCTATGATGCAAAGCACAGCATGGCAGGTAGGAGATAGGGAAAGGATTAGAGGATATGAGGAGAGTGGTGGAGGTGCCGATGTATGTCGCCCTTAAACCTCAGCAGATTGTATGCCGGGGGAAAACAGAAGATAGTAAGCTGTTCCACATTCGCACTGTTCGGGATAAAAAAGCATCTCGGAATTTTACTGTACGGCCGAAAGTAATTTGAAGGGTTAAAGGATGTGCGCGGTTTGCAGCGCGAGTATTGCGTGCAGGAATCAGAACATTGACAGTGCATATAGCGATAAAGGAGCGAAAGGCATCCAACATTGCGGCGGTGCTCGAGTGAGTCGATATGACAAGTTATTGCCAAATCGCCAATGAGCTTGAAGGCTCTCTTTTGGACAATATCCAATGAAGCTAAGGCTGTGCGACCAGCCCCGGCCCATATATGGGAGTTGTATTCCATTCTAGGTCTAATGTAGGACTTGTAGAGGAGCGCTAGATTTGACGGGCTGAAATATTTCTTACACCTTTTCAGAAATCCAAGACATTTCGATGCTTCTTTGGCAACAGAGAAGATGTGATCTGTCCAGTTTAACTTACTGGAAATATTAATGCCAAGAATGCTTAGTGACGGTGAATCAGAAATTAATGCTCCATCAAAAGAAACAGGTGTCGTTAAGTTATGATCTTGTTTTAATGAGATGAGACAGCTTTGGGTCTTAGATGCATTGAATTTGACGGGATTCGCTTTGCCCCATCATGCAATCTCTTTTAACACATGCGGCATCCCCCTGGAGTCCGCAAGAGTGTCAAAGGAGTAAGCGAAATCAAGAGTACTGTCATCTGCGAAACTATGGATGGGATTGAAAGCAGATCATTAATGAAAATTAAAAAGAGAGTTGGAGAGATAACAGAGCCTTGAGGCACACCGGCATTTATGGGATGTAACGCCATCTAATACAACACGTATTTGGCGACTAGATAGGAAACTTTCAATCCATAATAGAAGAGGAGGGGAGAGACCAAGTGCTTTGAGTTTGACTAAAAGGGCTGGATACCAGACTCTATCAAAGGCCTTTGAAATATCTATGGCAACGATTTTAGACTCACCAAAATTGTGAATATTACGGTTCCAACGTTCCGTAAGAAAGGTCAGCAAGTCTCCAGATGAGCGTCCAGCTCGGAAGCCATATTAGCGATCGTTGATGAGATGGTTAGTTTCTAGATACTTCATTAATTTTGAGTTAATCATAGATTCAAAAACCTTTGAAAGAATCGAAGTGATCGCAATTGGTCGATCATTTGAGGGATCGCTACTCTCTCCTTTCTTGGGAATAGGCTGAACGTGAGCTAGTTTCCAAGCAGTTGGGAATTTTCCTGTCGAATAAGACAAGTAGAATAGTTTGCGCAGTGGTTTAGCAAGGGATTAAGTACAGCTTTTAATTAACAGGGGCGAAAAACCATCAGGATCTGCGGCTTTGGAGACTTTGATTCCCTTAAGGACCCTGAACACATCTCTCGTACGAACGTGCATTGGCTATTGTACACATTCACACGGGCGATGCAAAACATGTGTTTCTGAAGTGGATGGAAGACAAGAATTTGAAGCGAATCTAGCAGCTAAAATATTAGCTTTCTCCAAGGAGTCAACAATCACTTCACCATTATTAAAAGTGAAGGTATAGAGGAACTCGTGAAGTTGTTCCTGATGGTTTTGACCAGGTACCAAAAACCTTTCCTACCTTTGTGGCTTGCCAAAATTCTTTGTCTAATATTCTGGTCAAAAAGAAATTTTTCTCTCTGGATAATGGACTTGCAGGTGTTCCGTGCAGTCTTGTAGACTTGTTTCATTTCCGGACATGGATGCATTGATAGGCGCGAAAAGCAGACTCTTTCGCTTTTATAGCTTGGTTGCACTTATCGTTAAACCAGGCGCGATCATGCTGTTGTTGAGATCTGCTGTAAGAATACGGAATGTATTCACGCATGCCAAGATTTAGAGTGTTACTAAATTCTAATATGCATTCATCAACATCCCTCGAAGCAAAACAGACCGACCAATCAATGTCAAATGGACATTTAAGAATGCATTCTTGCTGCAGATATCAAGAGCCTTCAGCGAATTGTTAACTGTTTTATCTTCAATTCGGCGCCGCCAGATCTTGACTTCATTCATCCATACTTCAGATGAATTGCCGTGTAAAGGTGTAAATTTCGAAGCATTGTCCACATGTCGCCTCATCTAAAATTTTCAAATATGACAAGTTTGTCAAAACGCTGCGACTTTTCAAAAAAACGGCCCTTTAGATGAGTACTGAACAGATCAAGGTATAGTTTGAAGATCTATGCTGGCTTATATCTCACGCTGTAATTATATTATTTAATTATTTTTTTATACCCGCGCTCCTCCCATTCTTCTCGCATCACTCCACAATAAAACTGCGTAATGATAACACTCTTTTTATGCTACTTTTTCTCGGCATGGAGAAGTCTACGTGCATGTGAGGAAGAGTGACCCGCCGGTGAAAGTCACATCACTTGACTCTTTGGAATGCATCGTTGTAGAAGTGAATTAAACAGCAGCTGATTAACATGAAATTTTCGATTTTGATATTCATCTTACTTTCTGAACTGCCTTGCGTTATAGTGGTTGGGGTTGTCTTGAAATTTTCGATTCCTTAATGCTTCCGAGTACTACTTCATAGAACAGTGTAAGATCCATGTTGAATATGTTTTGCAACAAATTCCAAGGTCTAAACATCTGTCATCTTAACGCTTGTAGCGTACGGGTTAAGCTGGATGAATTTAGGAACACCTTACAATGCCCTAAGCTTCATGCAATCCTCGTAAGTGAAATGTGGCTGCATATGACGATATCCCGTGTTCTCTGATTTCCCTTCCCAATTATAAAATTTTCCGTAGTGATTGTGGCGGAAGAACTGGTGGTGGTGTAGCGATATATGTGCAACATGACCTTAAGGCGAGAGTGGTTTCTAGATCGGCGAACAATTTAATTCAGTTCTTATGTGTTGAGATTTATACGGTAGCTGATAAGTGCATTTTATGCGCAGTGTATGCCCGTCCCGGTCAATTAATTAGTTATGCTCGCTCTGAGTTTATCAATGCTATTTCACCCCTTAGTCAACGATGCACTAACATAATAGTAGGCGGGGATTTTAATGTCAATATACTCAAGAAAAGCCTAGATACCGATATATTTTTATCCGACATGCTTGCCTCTCATTTAACTGTTGTTAATAATCACCCTACATATCATAATTGCTCGAACCCTTCCACATTAGATTTATATTTTTTTTCAATCAACTCAGCCTTAGTGTTCTGGATCATGACATTATTTTCTTCACCTGTGACATAAGAGTTAGTTGCAGTCCAAGTCCGTCCTTTTTCAGTTCAGAGATTTTAAGAACCTTGACTTGCCTTTCCTTTGTGCAGAATGTGAAAAGCTTCTCCGTATATGGAAAAAAATGCACTTAACTGCAACCTAAGCCGAAGTGAGCTTAATAAATATTTCGCCGGTGATCATAATTTGCAAGTTTGTAATCAGTCCGTTTAAACATCTCGCTCAGGTCAGATGGCTTTAGTTTTCGTGGTGTGGATCGTGGGGAACTATTAAAGGCAATATTCTCTATTAAATCGCATGCCATTGGCCTTGACAACATGTCTCCGCGGTTAGTGAAGTTAATATCTTCTTTTCCAGAGAATCAATGACCCTCCTTGTCGCACGCTTTTAACTTTATTATTTTTCCTTTTTCTAAATAACGTTCTATTATGAACGAGCCTTTACTTAGAAATACCGGATCAAATTTCGTCATCATTGAAGGAGTTTCAACCTGGGTGGCATTGTACAAGAAGATAAAAAATCTTCTTTTAGTACAAGACTAATAGGTACATTATCCAATAACTAATACTAAAAAACAACTAAAATAATAAGAAATTAATTAATTAGAACTAAGATACAAAGGAGAAAAACAAATGAAACTTATACTTATTTGCAATGCAAAACTAAAACTAGACTTATTTCAAGTGCTCGAGCGCTTTGCATTTAAAATTACCAAACTTATCTGACTCAAACAACAATCTCAAATTTATTGGCAGATAATTCCAACAGTAACTTGAAAAGCTGAGAACTTCTAACTTTCCAACACTCACATGAATACTTTTCTCTTTGTTGCAACAGAAATTAATCAGAAATTTTGATAAGTTCAAATTCAAATTCAAAGTTTATTTATTACAAACCCCAGCATATGCGCCACACAGCCAAGTGTTGGGTTTAGCGACTAAATTGCTAAGTAATAACTGATAATTGGATCAATAGGGCCCAGTTCCCAAAAATCCTTGTCTGCAAGCACCCCCAATTCGCCGAAGAAATATCATCCTGTATCTTAAAAAGTACAGGGTGTATGTTCGCTGGGAAGAGCTCATGCAGAGCCATGAGCTTTCCAATGACTGTTCAACTAGCCCCGTACTCATCTCCTCTAAGGAGTAAGAACTTCGGATTTTGTTTAAAAAAAAAAAAAAATTATTTTGACTTCTTTTTTTTTTTACGAAAAGGTGGCTAACTTAACGTTTTTTGTTTATAAAGTAGTTTAAATTTAAATTTAGCGGGACGAGCGGGGCTTTTACACTGCAGTCATCATTGACTTATTGTGCACCGCTTACGTTACAATTCTTCTAAAAAACCTACTTTTCTTAGGAAGAACAGTATCTTTTTTGGAAGAGATTTTTTCGAAGTCAGCCGGGCTTAAGAAATATGAGCAATGGCCTCGCATTCACACAGGACGTGTTCCGATGTGTCATCCTCTTCGAGACATAGCATACACACATCAGTGGGTGAAATGCCTATCCGAAACATGTCTTTGTTAAGTTTACAGTGTCCGGTTAGGAATCCTGTAATGATTCTGATATGATTCCTAGATAGTCCTAAAAGATCCAGGCACTTCTCTGAAGATGGTCTTTTGATGAATCTTTTGGCTTGCCTGGATCCTGTCATTGAGGTTCATTTGATTCTGGATCCAGTTTTGCATGGTAAGCTTCTCAGTATTATAGGAAATACTGCAAAAGGGTTCTGGTTCAATGAGGGGCATGGATGCTCCCTTTTTGGCCAGTAAGTCTGCATTTTCATTCCCATCAATTCCCGAGTGTCTTGGCACCAATTGTATAAAGTAGTTGCTGTGATCCTACTTTTCCATTTTTTTTCAACTTCACTTGGTTTACAGTTAGCTTATGTAATGTTAAAAACGAGTTTTCAAACAAAATTGAGGCCAAGCCGCATGAAAAAGTAGAAAATATACTTTTCTTCACACACAGAGGTGGACTCAGATTTTTTGATTGGGACATTTCTCTTGAATATTCTTTCTCTTCATGAATCAAATCACTTATCATACTGAAATATATCGGTGATTGTCAGCGAATAAGATCTGAGTCCACCTTTGTGTGTGAAAAAAAGTTTATTTTCTACTTTTTCATGCGGCTTGGCCTCAGTTTTGTTTGAAAACTCGTTTTTTACTTATTTTATTTTCTGCCTTTTTCACGTTAACTAAATTGTTATTATGTGCTGCATGGAGATATGATGGCTGAAAAGACACTGATTTACTGAATTTTTCCTGATTTTTCATGTTTTCCACAGACTTTTCCTATTACTATGAAATATTTTTAAAAATTTACATGAATTTTCCTCGACTTTTCATGCAAGTTTTCATGATTGTTGAAGAGAAAGTATTGATGCCAGTAGGACGGAAAAAAAATGATTCCGCATAGCTTATAAAACTTTTTTGTTGGAAAATTTTCCGGAAAAGTCGGAAAATTCCGGAAAATCCAGATAAATTGGAAAATTTTGCACTTTTCCTGAAACAGATTTATCACTATTCATTTCGATGAAATTTTTTCCGATGATTTTCCCGCTTTTCCGGGTTTTCCATGGAATTTTCCACAAAAGCAACTTTATGCAACTAATATCGCTCTTCAACTTTGTCTTAGGTTGCAAAACGCTCAAACGCTTCCTTGGTCGGAAAAACTCCGGAAAAGCGTTTTACATGAATTTTCCTCGATTTTTTCTGCAATTCACCATTGTCGGAGAGAAAGTAATGATGCCAGTTGATAGGGAACTTGATCCTGTATAATTTAAAACACTTTTTTACCGAAAAATTTTCCGGAATTTTTTTTCGGAAAAATCGGAAAACTGCATTTTTCCTGAAACAATATCACTAATCAAATTTGTACCAAATTTTCAAATGATTTTTCCCGATTTTCCGGGTTTTCCATGGAAATTTCCGGTTCAAATTTTGATAGATTCAATTGTCACGCGACATGAACCTGTGTGCCAAATTTCAGCTCGCTGTGATGACGAAAAGTGGGTCTACGAGAGTGTCGAAAATAGTAAAAAAGAATTATATAAATAGACAGACAAATTCGTGTACACTTCTCGACATTTTCCATTTTGAATTGAATTCACAACAATTTTTAGAAACGCTATTGAGAGCCTATTTAATTTTCAATATTCACAAATTGGAGAGAGGGCAAATATTCATATAATTTAATAAATTACTTCCCAACTTTCCAGAAAACAAAAACACTCGGAAACGTTCAATTATACCTATGTTCACGATATTAGAAATAATCAGATTTAAAATGATTTATACAAAAACAAAAAAAAAAAAACAAAAAAAACAAAGGGAAAAAGACGAACATACGCGAGAATTGCTAAAGTTTATCACGCCAATTTTCCGATTGATTTGATCGATAAGAAGGGCCTCTTTCACATTTTCCTTTAGATAAAATATGTACACACACTTACATATAGTGAAGTAAATATAAACCATATAATTACGTTCTTATGGCAGTAGGTACATATGTACAATGCACATACATACATATGGTGCTCCAATTTGTAACATATTTGGCGTAAACATGTGAACGTAAAATGTAAAAGTCGACAACACTCCGGGTTTTTTTCTACGTTGCGTTTTATGAAAAATGATTTACTCGCGTGACAATCTAAAACGTGAAAAAGGGGTTTTCCACCCAAGCGTTCTTTACTACGGTTAATTTGTTACGTTTTTTTTTATGCTCAAACCCACCCTTTCGTTTAGTATGGCATGGTAGATATATATGATCGCGCCATCTAACACTGAACTGAACTGCTCCGTAAAAAACGAACATTAAAAATTCAACATGCAACAAAAATGGCAAAGTAAGACTCCATACGCTTAGAGACGTCCTCCTACATACTTAAAATGATTAATTAATGTGGGCGTTAATTATTTTTAAAGTAACTGTAACTGTGATTTTAAGTTTTTATACCTCCACAGAGATGCGATGAAAAGCAACGTGACTGTGTGTTATGAAAGAAATTAATGGGGAAACTATGTCCAGAGACCTGGAAAAAAAACCTTTCAAAAGTTTTGATCGATTCAAGTGAGATTATTAATTACTAGAAATTTCAGTAATGGAGTCCCTTCTCAATATTTATTTAGTATTTTTTTTTTATACAATTTAAGTTCGATCAACTCTTTTTTTTTTGTCTATTTCTCGATAAAATTATATTTCTGTGCTTCTTATGAAGCAAAAGTTTTACTGCTTACCTAACTCTTAAAAAATGTCAGTTTATAAAAATAAGAAAATAATTAAAAAAAAATAAAAAAAAAAATAAAAAAAAAATTCCTTAGACCCGATGATGCCACTGGGCTAGAATCAGGGCCGTATCAAGGGGAGGGCATAGAGAGACAATACCCTACCTTAAAAATTGCCAACTTATTTCGTATAGTCTGCAGCGACTTCAAAGTCATACTACCCCATGTACCAATTATATGCAAAAAATAATATTTTTGGTAGCTGTTTACTACTTCGCAACTGTCTCAACAGAAGCCATTAAATATCGTTATATGTGACATTCGTATAGTAGGTTGCGTTCAAAATTTCCTCAAGTTGGCAGCCATTGTTTGCAATTTGATCAAATCTCAAGCCGGCTTGAAGCTAACAAAAAAGCTAAAGATCTAATTCTGTTCTTCTACACTGATTTACATTGTCAGCAAATCTCAAGCTTGCTGAAAAGCTCCAATTATGTTTCAGACTTTAAATGTTTCCCTAAAATATCTGTCAATCGTTTACTTACCTAGGCCACAATATATTCATATAGTAGAAGAGCTTAGAACAAACTACCGGAAAGTAAATTTTAGAATTTTAATTAAATTTAGAATTTTAATTAAAAAAAACCTCAAATCACTGAGACGTGTTGCACGTATATGGCCAGCCCATATCCACATGAACGGCGAAGAAAGATGCGCTGAGGACCGACGAACAAAAAAGAAGAAGAAGAGGGTAGACAGCTGTCTTGTGCTTTTAAAAAAACTCACGCTCGTGAAAAGACGGAGAAATCAATCGGATAGTGTGTAAAATCTTGAATTTTCTTTTGGCATCGTTCTCTTAATTTGATATATTCAGGTGAATTTCGATAATGTTTTAACATCTAAATAATTTACCTTAACACTTCTTGATATATTCAGCAATTGGGATGACGTGGGAGAACAAGAAAAGCCGCTTTAATCCACTTCTTCCGTGAAAAAAATGAGGACCTTTTTATAACTTTAGTAATTAGGCGAGACCAGTTGATAACTCCCTGGTCCTATCAAAGTAAAAGATTAGATTAGTCTACATAGAATCGAAAAAAAAACGATGATAACACATGGTGCAAACGGGGAGAATTCCAAAAGAGGAATTTGGAATGCTGTCATTTACAATGAAACAAATCGAGTAAAAGAATTAATAGAGAAAGGTCAAGTTAATTATCGCGATAATTCAGGATACACAGTGCTTCATTATGCAGCTAGAAGTGGTGGTGCTACTCCATTGCATAGAGCCGCACTGATGATATCCTTGCCCAAGATGGACAAACATTGCTACACAGATCTTCTACTAAAGGTGATTTGTCTGTATCTCAATATTTAATGGAACACTGCACAACTTTTAAAACTATTACTGATAAAAAGATCGCCTTCCGTACAATTTAGCTCCCAAAGATAATGAGCATTTACAAAAACTAATTTATTTTGAATTTTTGATAGCTCCGTGCTCGTGCAGCAAGGAAACACTTACTTCAGTAGAATTCATCTATTATTTCGAAATAATTTCATATATAAATAGATTTTGGAAATACTAGTTTTATGTATGTACTAACATTTACAATTGTATTACAAATTTTATCTATTCGAATTTAAGGCTCAAATGCCTGTAGTGCGGTGAACAAGATTCACGTCGTTACATACTTGAATTCACGCAGTATTCTAAGATTAGGTTATCAAACTTTAGTCATACAATTTTGATAGGATCGAATGCCCGTAGTGGTGTAAACCAGATTCACTTAGTGAAGTACGTGGTCCATACTACTATCCGATTAGTATATTACAAATTTAGTCAGATAACCTCGTTCTCATTTTATTCTATCCTGTTCGATAATGAAATTTTGGTATGAAGAGCCGGAAATTAACTATATTTATAGAATAAGAAAAATAGAACTAACCAGTTTTATAACTATCACACCCGTGGGTGTTATTACTATTAACTCATTCATCACAAAAAGTATGTATTAAACTTGTGAAGTAGCCTAAGTGGGAGACTATCAGAAGTATTCTTTCACAGAGATCCCTCATCCAGCTCCAGAAGGCCTTCTCGAGGAATGGACAGATGGTGAGTAAGCTTAGCTTGAGTAAAGAATAC
Organism: Dioctria linearis; assembly: GCA_963930735.1. Lineage (NCBI taxonomy): Eukaryota > Metazoa > Arthropoda > Insecta > Diptera > Asilidae > Dioctria > Dioctria linearis. The sequence continues at coordinate 17,205,417 of OZ005742.1, read as the reverse complement.
CGCCGTTTGTTAATAAAAATACTAGATTGGATAACATGAATCGGAAGTAAAGTTCTCATTTCATCTCACTCTCCTGGAGCCCTCTTAACGTGAAGGTTGACTAGGCCCGCTCTCGTCTTCTCTTTTCAGGTCAACAGGGGCACTGTAAATGATCTGCCCTCAGTGTCGATTGGGCGGTTGGGGCGACCAGAGGAAGGAAAGACATCTGCGCCTTCACAAGGATATTGGTAAGTGGTGTAAAGGTCCCTCAGAACTGAATGTGTGCTACGGCCTTTTGTTTAGTCAGGGACGAATTTATTTTGTATATGGCTGGGGGCAGCGGCAGGTTTTCATGGAACCTCCCCACACTCTCCGCCAATAGCCGAGGCGAGCTAGCGTGCCACCATGCAGTCAACGCTGTCCACCGAGTGATCTGTCAGCTCATGCTGACAGTCCGGACTTCACGTCCAAACCATTCACTCTGACATACTTCCATAACAAATTATGATACGGAAGAAAATGGGCGAACAGTAGCTATCTGCACAATGGTAGGGAGAAGTATTAGTTTTATGTAAGTACACATCTCGGCAAAAGTATACTTATAAATGTATTGCTCCATAAACTAAATAGCTGTTTGACCGTAAAATTATGTTCGTTCATAAAGATGCCATGGACGATGTAATATGCAAAATCGGTGTAATCAGGTTTCTGACAGTTTGACAGTTCCACCTGTACAGAGATGCAAGGTATTCCCATTATGAACCATGTTCCGTCATTTGTGTTCGAATGACGAAAAATTCTCAACTGAGAGAGAATTTGAGAGGTGAGTACGGAATTCCCGAATTCTCCATTCCACTTGTTAATTCTCCGGTGTTTTGCAAGTGGAAAAGTAAGTGGAAAAATTGTATTGTCTGCTTTTGTTGCGTTTTGTGTTTTCACTGCGTATCCTGGCTATATTGTAAAAAACAAATTATGGAAATCCATGCAACACTAACAGAGGAACAAGGATTTTGTCTCTCAAAGTACGCGCTAAAAATTATAAATCACGCGAAAATGATTAATTTGGTCGTCGGTCGTCCAGTACAGAAGAGATGCTGTAAAATTTTTAATTATACACGGTAAAGCTCGTGTGTAGGATGAAATCACATCTACATTTTGTCCCCTAATTAAATATGTAATTAATTTTTGAATCCGATAAACGGTTTTGGAAATAACTGTAAAAGAAGTGTAGCAGTCCTTTTTAAGGTGAAAAAATGGCCGTTTTTGGTACAAAAATTGACATATTTTCAACTCATTATTGCGAAGAACTGGTAAGTCCTGGAAATTTACTTCCCATGATAAAAATGTTCACAACGGAGTACTAATGGATGTGAAATAAAGTACGAAAGAAATATATGCAAAATATAGGAACTGGGTGTATATGACCCTAGTGTAAAAAAATCGTTTTTCGGCGGTCAAAAATCAGCTATCACGTTAAAACGATCAAAGACAAACTACACCACTCGATTACCCTCTCCTCCCTCTTTAATTTGGAACCAAACATGACGTAGTTTGAGTAACCCCCTATGAGGGGTGGTACGACCACCAACCCCCAAAACACCCTGCCCCAAAATTTTTCAACTATATTTTTGTACTCTAAACCCTTAATCTATCAAAAAAAAATTCCAATACTCTACAGCCCTCCCACACAGAGTTAGGCGCCCGTGAATATTGCGATAGCAAAATTTACCGCCGAGGCCGCTCAAATCTGCAAATTACCGTTAATCGAAATAAAATATAGCCTATAATACCCATGCATACTTAATTACCAAAGTGAATTCTTTTTTTTTTGTATTGGGCTTACAGATCCTGAGCTTACCCCTGCGAATTATTACAGCTCCTGATATTGTCTTTATTTTTTTTAAATTTCCGTTAATCAGCCCCCATTTCTACCCCGCACTGTCCCCGCCACATTTCCTAAACCTATCTTGTTCGCCCTGAGCTCCCATTTTTTTGATGGTACATACATTCTCCTTCATCTCTCCATTCTCTCGTTATCCCGGAAAAACTCAAGAAAACCTACCCTCCTACTTCCCTCAAAAACTAACCCTACAAAAAAGAAATTTCAATCTGTTTAAACATTGGAAGGTAATAGACAGATGTACCTCAAATATAAAAAAAGTCCAACCCTCTACAACAACAAGTGATACCCTTAATCGTCCCAGGCGATTCGCACTTTTTCACATTTCTTACGTTTTCCCTAATTCTCCAACCATGTTAGTGAATTGGGAATGGAGAATTAGGGAATTAAGAATTCTAAGAAAACGAAATTCTCATCTCCCAAATTCCCAAAATCTCCGTGTTACAGAATCAGGCCCCAGTAATGCCTAGTCAAGTTCTTTTCACCCATTAATGCAAAAGACGAAAGTATATTAAATTACTTGTTTCATTCTAAAAAACACTAAAAATTTCGAATTTTGTTTGGCTGCTTCTTATTCGGCTAGCTTTGCCCAGCAGTAATGTAGCTTCTCACATTAAGAAAATGGATTCAATTTTGTGTCTTGATTAGTTAAACAAGTTTAAGTGTGTTCAACAAATAAATATGTATATAATTATTGTGAATAAATTAATGAGAAAATTCAAATCCGTAATTGCAATTATTTTTCAGATATAAAAATTTCTTCCAAAGAAGAGGTTACTGTTGTGAAAAGGTACTTGAATGATTTGCATAGTCGAGGAGATCAGATTGAAAAAATATTAGAGTAGTTCTATAGGAATGCTTCGTATGACTTGTTTGCATCAGTGGTAACATTCGGATGTAGTACTGTGAATCTACCTTTTCGACACTAATTGTTATTAACAAGCCTCAAAGAATGTCAATGGCTCACGAGATAATGGCAGGTTTGGTGTTTCTTACATTTAAATGGAAAAAAATAGATATTGATGAAATGCTACGAAAATGTTGTATGTGTCTAGAATGTGTATACAAAATATACCCACATAATTACATACTTGTTTATTCTATATCGATATGCATGACTATACAACAGAGCTAGGCAATACTTAAGTAAAAAAAGACTTTTCGTTACTTAAGACTTATTACTCAATACTTTTGAAATGCCCCAACTTAGTACTTGAACATAAGTACTTGCTTCTATTTACTTGTACTTAAAACTTAGTTTTGTACTTAAGTACCAACATTTTTACATAAGTATTTCTGCATCTATTAAGTACCTACAGATGTCTAACTCTTCGTAGAAAAGCAGGCACAATCTCTAGCGCAACTCCTTTTTTGTTGAGTTTTAAAGCACGCAAAGAACTGTCAAAGCATGTGTCGCACTCACGCGTGAAGGCAGAACCTCACACAAACTAATAACATACAAAGAAGACTGGGCAAGTAGAACAAAAACCAGTAACGTCTCGCTCGAATATAAAATCGACGATGCCTCGACTTGATGAGACTTACCACTGACATGTATAATATGGACTGACTACGTTCATAGAAATACACTGCAGAAAGTGGGCTCACTTTTATGTTGCTGACACTTTTGGTATAAGTACCAAGTACCAACTGACTGAAAACAACAAATAAATTAGTGGATTCGTCGAAATACATGATTTTAAATTAATTATTTAGGGATATTACTGCGATAAAAACTGTTTTACCAAAGACAATATATTCATTAGATACACAGAAGAAATTCTAAATGTTTTATTAAAATCATTTTCGGAGCTGCATTCTCACTTTTTCAACTTCCCGTCAATAATATTTTCATTGTTGGCACCGACGTAAGAACTCTTTGACACAAGCAATTGTGCCCACGTGAAATATAAAAGTATGCAGTCCATATTATATACGTCAGCAAACAATGCCTCGCTCCAATATAAAATCAACGATGCCTCGACCTGATGTAGGGAGGCCTCAATTTTTTCTTAGAAATTTACTGAAAATTTTTTCCTTAGAATTGTTATGCATTAATGGAGGCGATAATGGGTGCTTGGGCGGACCTCTAATAGTTCAGTGTAGCAATGAGAGATGAAAGTTTTACTCTACCTACAGCGCCGAAAACTATAAAAAACTATAAATAGTAGCCACTGGTTACTATACATATTATAGTTTTCAAAAGGTATTTATTTATTAATATCTATTATCTGATCTCGATAAACTTCATTATATTACTGCCAACGTACAAAGATTCTAAAAAAGTACTTTAAAAATTACTTCAAAAATTACTCAGTACTTTTTATAGACTTAGTATTTAGTTACAAGTACTTTTCATACATGCAGTACTTGTACTTACGCTGAAGTAATCAGGCCTTCGGTACTTGTACTTGTACTTAAGTACTTTTTCTTTGGTACTTGCCCAGCTCTGCTATACAACTACCGTTCACCCGTTTTTAATGAGCACTTATCTCTAAGCTGAAACTTGACGTTAGTGTGATCCAACCATCTAGCGGATAGCATCACCAAATACGCTCGTATTTAATATTATTAAATATAGTTAAGTTAGACCTCGTGTTTTATTTTAAAACATAACAGAAAAATCCATAATATGGCAAATCGAAGACGACAATTATATGAATATTTTTATAATGTTTTGTTTCTTGTTTGGTCCAATTATATCTTTTTATTAAGATACCTGTTTTGATTCACATATAAAAAAAATAAAATGAGGCTTCTAGAAGTTTGTTAAAAAAAAACAATGTCCCTCCACCTGAACCGATGTATCCAAAATGCACTTTTATTTGCGTCCTACCTCAAATTTCTGATGTCCTTTCGAAACTTCAAGACAGCTTGACCTAGCTAAAAGCATAGACAGACTAGTATACTTATATCAAAGGAAATGATGCTACTGTTGTGTTTTGAATTTCTAGTGTAATCAACATGAATTAGAATAATGAATTTGTATGTAGTAGTAAGATCAGAAGCTGTGATATTTTTAGATTTAATAGATCAGTTGGTTATCAGTCATTGAACTAATCAGTCGTGTTTCCTTTTAAAGTTAGTCAGTCCTATTTACATATACATATATTAACAATCACAAAAAAAAATTGTGGATAGAAATTAATTAAAAACTGGGTAACGGTATGGCGCTAATCGGAATGATTGAACCATTTGATGAGTCTAAAAATGATTTTGTTACATATATCGAGCGGTTTGAACAGCTACTGCTAGTTAATGTGGTAGAAGAAAGCCAAAAACTCCCGCTGTTTGTAACACTAATTGGAGGAGAAACATATTCAATTTTAAAGAATTTATGTATGCCGGACTGTCCTTTGACGAAAACATACCAACAATGTGGGGATTTATTAACAAGACATTTCAATCCGATGAAAATTCTGATATTAGAACGGTTTGGGTTTTATAAACGTGATCAAAGCCCAAAAGAAAGCATAAGTGAATATGTAGTGGAGTTGAAGCGGTTATCAAGATCATGCGATTTCGGAAATTTACTTTCTTCAGCTTTACGCGACAGATTCATATGTGGACTTCACAGTGATATCTTTAAAAAAAAAATTATTGGCAGAAGGCAACATATCATTTGGGGATGCGTGTACAAAGACAATGAGCATGGTGCTGGTATCTTCGGAAACAAAAATGTTACACAGCTATTTTGGAAATAAATAAAATTAAATCATCGTCAAGCAGAAGTTAAGTATAATCCGATAAAAAAAACGTTAAATCTTCTCCAGATAATTTTAGGAAAAATTTTACGTCACAAAATAAACCTTGCTTCAGATGTAGTAGATTACATAGTCCCGCAATATGTCCCGCTGCGAACTGAACGTTGCTACATACACCAGTAATGAAAGTACCTTAAGAAAAGTTTTATCCCTTATCAAAACCGGATATATCTGATTCTTCTCTAAAACCGTACTTTGATCGAAGAACTGACTTATCTATAGAGCAAAACTGCGTGATGTGGGGGTATTCCTGTAGTTATACCACAAATACTGCAGCACTACGTTTTAAAATTGCTACATGAAGCACATCCAGGAATCGTCAAGCCCTCCTGCTGGTAGCCAAGCTTGAACACCGAATTCGAACAATTAGTTCACGACTGTGAGGAGTGCCAAAGAAACAAACGAAACAACCCAAAAGACAACAGCATCATCGGTTGGCCAAGGTATGAAGGTCTTTGGAGTCGCGTTCGTCGAGATTTCTTACATTTAGATGGCAAGCCAATCCATCTAGTAACGGATTCAACTTCAAAATGGATAGACTTGTATGTAATGGAATAGACCGATGCTGAAGAAGTAATTGCACAACTACGGAAATTCTTTTCAGTTTTTGGGTTACTCGATCAATTTGTCACCGATAACGGACCCCCTTTCAACTCCAGGCGATTTATTCAGTTTCTATTCAATAACGGAGTGGAGGTGCTGAAAAGTCCGCCATACTATCCAATGGCGAATGGGATGGCAGAACGGATGCTGCAAGTAGTGAAGCACCGTCTAACAAAACTCATCGGAATCCGAAGGGTTGCAAAAAAAGAATTAGAAAAATACATCGACGATTTCGTACTTTCCTACAGGAATACATCTACCCCTTCAACAGGACAAAATCTATCTGAACACCTACTTAGGCACTCACCTCGAACTATTCTTGCCCAATTAAAACCAAAATTTGGAATGAACATGTCTTTTCGCCCAGCTAAATCATATGGTATTAAACACCCAGATAAACTATTTGCAGAAGGAGATACTGCATTCTTATGGACTAACAACAACTGGGAACCAGTTAAAATTCTTCAAGCGTTATCACTAAGCTGGTACTTAATAAACTACAACGGGAGGGTGCGTATAGCACATATGTAGTCAGCAACTTCGAGCAACTTCGAGCGCTTTACCTGTGAAAGCTTCTAAGCAGGCAGCATATTACGGAGGTCATGTCATCAAAACCTACTCAACCAGAGTCTGCAACCATACCATTTCCCAAAACAAAACAACTACTACAACAAAGTAATCCTTATCCGTTTATTGATTTAGTCAGGTCATCGTAGTATTTTCACTGCAAATCGAAGTTTAACTAATAATCGAATTATTTGATTCAATGTTGCCTGTTGCCACCTCTTTTCTCATGACGTGTACTTGGTAAAACTGTAAAAACTGGCAACTATGTTGAAATTCTGCAAAATTTAATGAAAACTTGGGTAAACTTCTGAGTAGTAGGTAGTAATAGTGATTTTCTCATTGGTGGTGATTATTTTAATTCATGGCCTAATTACTGATGGGACTGCATTAGGAAGAAATAAATGTGAGAAATTCCCTCGTGTTAAGTAGACATTTCTCTTCACTATTCCCACATCTGTTATACTTATTTTTTTTTTTTTTATCTCTATAACAAGGCAGACATTTTTACTTTTATTTATTTTTTATCATTTTTAACAAAGAAAGGTTTAAATTGAACATTTGCCAGTAATTTTCGGTATCAAATTTTAATTTCCCCTGGGTAAATCATCCATTTTGGCAAAATTTCTCGTCGTAAGCAAATTTTCTCAACTCTCCTCCCCGCCTCGTCAAGTTTAACATTTGTCAAAAATTCATTCAAGATTTATACTATAATTTTTTCCTTCATGAAGTTGCGTGTCCAAACTAACAAAAACTTATTATTCTTTTGAAATTCGAGGATTCGATTATTAGGTGAAGTTATATAACAGTAATAAATGCGTAAGTATGCGTGGGATAATGACGTACTTCAAATAATTTTGCCATTGGTCACTGATATGACATCATTTCTTAGTAAAAATTATGTTTAATGTTTGGAAATAATGACACAATTTCATGAAAGTTGCCTATGCAGATGATAAAGTAATTTTTATAGTAGACCATAATTTTTAACCACTATTAGTGAAAGGTTCGAATATGCGCTGGCGAAATTAAATCCTGGGGACCACAACCAAAGAAATAAACGGGAAATAATTTCAAAACTGAATTGGCAATCTTCACATAGAAAAAGGGAAAATAGAGATCATAGTTTATGATCCTGATGATGGGAGGAAAAATCTGGTTATTTCTAGTGAACTCAAGTACCTGGAAATAATATAAGATTTTAAGCTTTAAGACTGGGGAAGCACAAAATAGAAAAAGCGTGGCCTTCTATAGGCGCAGGAAATCTTTGGAATTAATTTAATTGGGATATAAGGTTCCCTAGTCTGAAGGATGGTAATGGTGAAAAAAATTAGATTTAAACATGCTGTCGAGAATTCAGAGTGCGGCTGGAATAGACAGAACCCAGGATCTCTCTATCTCATTCCAACTGCGGTATTGGAGAACACAATTAAACTGTTTTCATTAGACCTATATATATACTTAAGAAAACTGTGCGGTCAGGCTGAAGGATATACAGATTGATAGAGGGAAGAGACGCACAATCACTCCACGATACTTTTAAAAGAGGAATATAGACATGGACAGTGGAATAGACATGGATTACCATGTCTCTGTTCCTAACTTTGGTAGGAGATTTTATATTAAGATGCCCCCCCTATAGAACGAATTGGGAAAGGAATAAACTAGTAGAACCATCGGAAAATTATATTACTAGGAAGCATTTTTATCTAGTCGACTGGAATCCGATGAAGGCATTCATATGTGTGTATACTGATAGTAAGGAGCTGAAAACTGTAATGGTAAAATGTGAGGTTTTAAAACTGTGTAAAGATAGCCTGGAAGAGATTTGGAGATGCCATGGCGTAACTCTATGCTAGAAGGCTGGGTCTCCCTGTAAATGATTTCGGCAGATACTACCTTTCTAACAATAATTGATGTTAGTTCTGTACTGATGAAAGGTTCGATAGCTTCGCATACATCATCGCGATTTACTATCATTTAGGGAAAATAAATAGAATTGTGATGCCAAGTTACATCCAATCCCTGGAGTTTAACAAGTGGATAATACTTTTTTTACTTTCAACCTGGAAATCTGCTTGAGGTTGTACGAAGTTAAGAAGAGCACGACGTAACGCTCTGAATTGTGCCGGATACTTATAGAAAAAAATGGATACACTGGATTACAAGACTTCCCTGCACCTATTATAAAATGTATTAAAAAAGTAATTCTTTGCCTCGTCATACATTCGACTATCAGTCAAAGGTTCATGCATGCCAGTCATGTAATGAGAGAAATTTCTCTGACAGTTTCTATCTAAAACAAACTTCAGACAATAAACTCTAAGAACTTTTACTTTCCATATCCTGGACGATAATGGTTCTCTATAACAAAATTAAAATAAAGAAGGAACATAAGAGGACTTGCAGAAATATTGACAGACTTATCGGAGTCAGGTATAGGACACTACGGATCTGGATGGCTGGTAAGTATACAACTGACAAACTAATGGGGCCTTTTGGTAATCTTTAATGAGAGGGAGACACCTTTGCCAACGGGACTTGTAAATGCATGATAATTTGTTTAGCCCAAAAGATCTTCTGGCTCTTGAAAGTCTTGCAAAAATCTTTGGAATGAAGATAAAAATAACTCCAAAAGTTGAATTTGATTTGGTTCTGGATATTCGCTTTCAAATTCAATTCTTAGACGGACTTATAATGGATTCAAATAATCTATACAATTCTACAAATCGATGGCTCATACGAAACTTGGCATCAAAACTACAATTTAATGTGTTTTGGTCGCATCCCCACATGATGCAGTATGCTGCATCGTGTGTGACACTATCAGCAAATTAAGTCGAGCTCACACGTTGAATGTGTTACCACTTTTCGTATCTGCTGTGCGACTGACAGCTGACGGTGAGCATTCGATAAAAAGTCCTGCTGACAAGAAGAAAGAAGAAGATTTTTTAAGTGAAGGGAGGTAGAAAAAAATTGTTTTTTGCGGTCTGGTTTCATGTTTTATGGGTACAGTTAATCAAGTCAAGTTTTTCCAAAAAAAATGTAAACGATGAAAAGTAAAACGTACACCTCCATGATATTTCGGATTAAGTTGAAAATTAATAGAGCCTTCGATGGGATTCTTTTTTGATAGCGTTTTCTGCGTTCATTCCCAAGGCAAAGAAAATTAATCTAAATTTTGACATATCATAGCGTCACCGATCGGACAACAAAAAAGAAAAATATAATAACTAAAAGATTGAGTATCGCGACACGTGATGACATAAGCTGGGTTCTTTGTGTCGGCAGAACAGGGCAGAACAAAAGCTACACAAAAGAACGCCTCATACATTTTCATAGAAGATTTATAAATAAAGCGAACAGTACAAGTAGTTCGCTTCAATCGACAAAACAATTTGTTCTCTACAGTATATGGGAGTTATAGAACAATGTACACAAAAGAACACAGCTACAGTTTGGCAGTAAATTCTCATACGTAATGTTAAATTTACAACAACAATGTTATCATTACAGAGCACACCTAAAATTATTAAGAAGGAAGCAGGAAGTATTAACGCCAGAAAACCTCGACCAGAATCTGGTATATTACTAAACCTACTAATCTCACGATGATAAAGCAACCTCAAAAATCCCCGGCCGGAATCCCAATGGTGGCAGGTAATCGGCAGCGACTGATTAAAGGCGAAGGCCCGGTCACAATTGCACCAAAGTCGACAATTCTTCAGATTTCGAGGCTTGATGGATGGATGGGATGGATTGAAAAGAGGTTGAGTCCCCCGGGGGGAGGACTCTTGAACTTAGGCCACAGCAAGGCCCATTGCTCAGTTCTATCAGGAGGTGTGAGCCCAGGAATATGTAACGCTTTCCGGAAAAAGGCCGTACAGTGACACTAGAAATGAGTCACCGTTTCGGACTCCTCTCCACATCCTCTACATATCAACAAGTCTCATCTTGTGTAGGTGACCCCTGAGAAAAGAGTGCCCAGTGAGAATTGACGCAAGTGTTTTCAGAGTTGATTTGCTTAGTCCCAATATCTTTTTCGTCAGATTTGGGTTGGGTTTACCCCACAGTTCCTTAGTAGTTCTGCCCGAGGGATCATCCAGCCAAAGGCGACTGTGTTGGCAGTCAGCCCAGGCCGAAATTCTAGTTGCAAGAATGTTTGGTACAATCCCGATTGAAGAGGATGATTCTCCGAGATTGCACCAATATGAGCGAGCTCACCCGCCTTTTCGTTTTCGCTAATATCGCAGTGACCTGGCACCAAAACAGCGAGAGGGAATTTAGGGTGGTTTGGGACTCCAGTACCAGCTTTAAGGTTACGAAGCAGCTGTAAAAGCTTGGCTGTCCGAGAAGATAGCAATCTCCTTGTTCACTGTATCCGCGTTGAGGAGATACCTTCCCGCTTCAAGAACGGCCTTGACTTCCGCCTGGAAAACCGTAACATGGCTTTCATAGTGTAGGGCGATTTCCATGCGAGGCTCCTCACCTGCTCCGGTATTTTCCTCAGTTTTGGAGTCGCCTGTGTAAACAACAGGGCTAGATAATTGTTGAAGCACAGAGTGTGACGCCCAATCTGCCTTAGATGGAATTTTTGATTTAAATTCGCTTTTCATTATTGTTTCTAAAAGAAGGTCGCTGTCCCTGCTGATGTCACGAGCGATGGATTGCACAATCTCAAAGACGGTTTCATGTGGAAGTCTTGCTTCAGCGTGAATCCTGCTCTGATTGAGATGCAACCTCAACGCTGTGATTGATGCCCCCTTTATGTGTATATGCACAGGGTGTATGTTGAGGATAACGTCGAGAGGCCGAGTGTTGGTTGACTTGAGAGCACCGCTTACGCTAAGAAGGCACAGCCTCTGAATCTTTTCCAATATCTTGCGATAGTTGGCGAAATTCATTGCTTTCCACCATATCACAGAACCATAGGTTTTCATGGGTCAGACGACGCTAGTGTAGATCCACAGGACCATCCGTGGTTTGAGTCCCCATTTTTTCCCTATAGTTCTGCGGTACATTGAAAAGGCTCTAATGGCCTTATACACTCTGTCTTCGAAGTGTAGTTTCCATTTTAGCTTCTTATCTAGTATGATACCGAGATATTTAACCCTATCCTTTAGCTCCAAATGTGTGGAGCCAATGTAGGGGAGGTTCAGACTGGGTATATGTTTTTTTTAGTAAAAAGGCATCTGTTTTCAGTGGATTGATGGATAATCCAAAATCCATAGCCCAGGCTATGACTAGTCGGATTGCGTTTTGCACCAGTCTACAGAGTATAGACTCATAACTACCAGTGACTAACATCACCAGGTCATCTGCATAACAAACAACCTTATAACCCATCCGGGTGAGTATTGACAGGAGCTCATCCATAATGAGCACCCATAATAAAGGTGATAAAATACCACCTTGGGGAGTGCTCCTGTGGATACTTTTCACTCTGCTCACCCCGCGAAGACTAGCAAAGACAGTCCTGTTGTTCAACATGTGTGCGATCCAGTATATAATATGGATTGGTTTACTCCATGCTTTGTTAACATTTCTGTTAACTTATGTAGAAGCACATTACTAAAGCCCCTTCTACATTGATAAAGTCAGCCGAGGCTTAGGTAGGCTCTCACAGAGGAGCGTTCACAGACACTTCCCTGTTTTGTATAATGATCAATGTGAGACAAGCATCACCTGTAACTAAGAAGTTCTGCTCGTATAGGAACCAAGTTGGACAATGAAATCAATATGGTGTGGAGTCCGTAGAGTTTAAGTCGTCTCAAATCAAAGATATGATAACTACAAGCTTGTAAGGGGAACTGTCACGTAGGTCAGAAATGAATAGCAATGAGAAATGTTAAGAAGTTCGAATTTACCTATCTTTCTAGTATTTACAAATTAATACAGCTTCTAACAGCAGATATATCAGCCTCTAGGGAGCTCCTTAGAGAAATTGGATATCATTCAAATAAATTTTTTCTTATTATACCGTAGTTAGTCCATTATAGTCGCAAGGAGTAATTTATAAAAAATTAATTTCGAATAACGTTGTTCTTACTGTACATCTGTGTCCACACAGTAGAGTCAGGTAAGTAGTGTAAGGATCCCTTGAAGACCGGATGTAGTTCTTTTTTAAATATATTATTAAGCCAAGTTCAGCGGATACCCTATGGTGCAAAACACAGCTTGGCAGGAAGGAGTTAGGGAAAGGAATTAGAGAATGTGAAGAGAGCGTTGGAGGTGCTGATGTATGTCAATCTTAAACTATCGCAGATTGTATGCCAGAGGAAAAACAGAAGATGATAGACTGTTCCACATTCGCACAGTTCGAAATAAAAGAGCTTCACGGAATTTTACTGTACGGCCGAACGTTATTTTAAGGGTATAAGGATGTATCGTGACACCAGCAGGTATTTCGTGGTATCCACCCCACCACTCTCCGCCAATAGTCGAGGCGAACTAGCGTGCCGCCCTGCAATAACAAAGTTGTCACAGAGTGAGCTGTCAACTCATGCTGACAGTATGGACTTAACGTCCAAAGCCACTGACTCACCTACAAACATAACAAATGTCCTAATTGGAACCCCAGCTCTTGCCAATCTGAAATTTACAGCTTAAAGCAACCCTTCAACCAACCTATGAAGTAATCTGTCGAGCTTTCCCAAAGTGGTAACAATGTTACCAACTCAGTAATCTTTTTTTTTCTCTTTCTTTTACAAATATTTGAAATATGAGTTGAAACAGGACAACAAATTTTTTGTTGAAACCTTTGCCTTTCGAAAAGTTATCCTATTGTGTCTAATATTGAAACTATGTTTCTCTTTGGTAACATTTCATTCAAACGGTACATACATACAAATATAAAATGATCATAACATTATAGCAATGCCCGTATTTAGGAAAAAAAACACATTTTACATCGCCCGAAATTTCACAAAACATCCAAAATGTTACCATTTTGTGTCATGAAAAAATTTCTCTTCTTCAAAAATAGTCAGTGAAAAAATGGAAAACTCATTCATAAGGCAGCACACTTCATTTCAACAGCAGCAAAATTGTAATAAATTGTGTGGCCAATAAAAGGCTTATGTTATGCCCTACTTCGCCTGTTCTTTAATATGGTCTTACTATATCGATAGCAACCCTTAATATATGTATGTGTGTGTGTGTGTGTTGTCTACTTGTGTTGTATATATGAGTAACAACCCCTCTATGGTTTACGTACATCATGCTGTTTTCAATTCCAGCAGAGTACTACGAGCTCACAGCTGCATCTGTGATATGAAATGAAATTTTAATTTTAATCAAAACTGCAGGACGCCAATTTCGGTTTTGTGTTTTTTTTTTACCCTCTCTTAATTTCGACGAAGTCAGTTTTTTTAAAGCTTTATTTATTAGTAAAATCCTGTAAATTCCTTGAATATATTAAAAAGCTTTTGTTCATGTCATATCCCATACCTATATCAAGCGCTTATGTGATCTAAGGATTTTCTAAAGAATCATCTCCGTAAAAAAAAAAAAAAAAAAAAAACGTATTTCCTCTGTCTGAAGCGAAATAGCATCCTCTCGCTAGACGAATCTATTTTTAAATTTTCTTGCTAAGTATTGCATTTAAATACCGGAGGGGTGGGTGGAACTTTTCACTCTGGGGTTTATTTGTAAAACATAAATCCTCTTCAATGAGATGACGTCAGCTGGTGATGTGTAAAAGTTTTTCCCCCTCCACACGTACTATATATATATCATTGGAGAGGGGGGGGGGGGTGAATTTTTATCTAACTCTCATATATCTGCCATTAGCCGTCAAAACGAAGTGAAATATATGAAAGAAGTCTCTGAAAGAATTTCATTTCATATTTATAGAGATATTTCGCGTACAGAGTCTACGAGGGTGTTGTACTCTTCATAGCTGTTGCCATTTTTAACAGTCATCGTTCAATTTATGTCCATCTTTCTCCACTCTTGTAATACCATCATGGGGCATGGTTATGATTGGTGAAATTTCTTATACTACTCCTATCCTTTGCTGCGGCCGGCGGGAGTCCTTTCGATCAAAGAATCCACACCCATCATGGTTAGAGTCCTTTGAATGCGTTTGGCATTTCAATGCAATTAAATCAGGTTATTCTGTGGTGATTGGATATTATTTATGACTGACTCTGCAGACAGTTTTATTACGTTTTCAAGAATGATCAAATTCACTGCAGCGCGGTTAACTTAATTACGTAGGATTTCTTGATAATTATTTGAAATATGGGCACCGTACCGATGCAATGGAATTGACCACAAAGGATAGGGAATTTCATAACAAATGCAAGGAATAAAAATAGATTGGTTGTCAATTATTTCTTAAGACGTTGCGATCATAAAAGTGAATTTATTACTTGACTTTCTTTGTGAAAGTTATCTTGAAAATAAATTTTTTAACAGAGTTCGGTTTTTCGTGCTTGAGAATAGTTTGAGATCGTTGTTTTGTTCGCTTAGGTTATATGAAATGCAATAAATTTTAAGACTGCCACATCTATTTGGTGAAATGAATTACCTTTGTGGGAATTTATTGAATAGTTTCTGTGTGGTATTATTGAATTGAAATTTTTTTTTGTATTTTGAAATTCAATATTCCAAATCTTACTGAAAAGTTTTAGTTTAACTGTTTGGTTATTGGTATACCTATACTGGACGAATTAAATATTTTTGATGATATTCCAGTACAAAACACTGAGATATACATAGCTATCGACCTAAACAAAATATCGCCGAAGAGATGAAGAAAGCCTCCATAGAAAGACTGCACGTATAAGATAACCTTAGAAAAAAAATGGGACTTCAAGCGAGGTTCGTTCCAAAAATTCACTTTGTATGATAGTCAACTCTTAATGAAAATAACACTACAGGTACGCTTCATTCAACTCTAATAGGTGTGCAAAATGTGTTTCTTCAGCTTTTCCTGCCATATGAATTTTAAAATCCAGATATCGAGTTAGGCAGTTGAAACTCTATGACCATAGTAAAAATATCCAAGACTACTTAGTTACCTACAGATCTGGTCATGCCTTCGAACTCTGTAACATCTAAGCTCGATTTTGTTATTAAGAATCTCTTCAAAGAAGGTTTATGATACAGTTCGACACATTGTGTAGGATTTAAGATGAATACTCAACTGATAGAAGTCTTATCGACTACCGAGTGATACGACACTCAAAAACCTTTCAGGGAAAGATTCTAGAACTTTCACAGACTTGTGTACAGTGTGTCCCAAAAAATGAGGTCAAGCGGAAGTCCAGAGGTATAGCACCTACAGAGTTACCCGAATCACCCCATGTATATTCTGCAATTTGGTGGCGATTTAAAAATAAGGTATAGAACTTCTTGCATCCTTTTTTCAAACCACTTTTAGAAACTTCCTCACTTCATTGGCTATTTATTGTGTAACTTTTATTGAAATATCTCTATGGCATCATACCTAAAATTCGGTTCAGAACGTACTTAGTCTTGTTTCTATTCGAACTGAGGTTTTAGATTTTTCGTACTTTAGAGCGGCTCTGACTCGGTAGAGTTAAGTCCGATCGGAAAACGGGTTACACTGTCCACCTCAGGGGTAGGAACTTCCCACGGGGGATACGGCATCTTGCATATCAAATTAAAGGTCTGGCGAGTACAATCAGGTGGTGTACTTTTTTCTTGATTCAGAAAACTTTATCGGGACGTTTCTGCTGCCGGAAAACCCAGTTCCATGTACTTGGGTCACATACCCCCAGTTACAATGCACAGAAGAAAATTTTTTTTCCAAGAACGCTATAGGTTTCATAAAAGCACTTGTCCTAGGACACTTAGAGGTAATGTCACAAAATATCTTATAGGTCGCAGTTACTAAATGGCAGGCGTGTTTGGGATGTTTCGTGCCCCTGTCTTGAACAAAGTTTTGTAATCAGTGCTTTGATAAACAAAGAGATAAACGAAGTTCTTCTTTATTTAAATAAGGAAAAATAACAAGATTTCAGAGGAATTAATTGCACCGCACACACAAACAAAATAGTCAACAGAAAATTCCGTTCTAAAACAATAACTTCTGTATGGCTTAGAGTTAGACAATAACCATCCGTGGTCTAGTTATAGTATATCGAAACACATTGTTGTTTAATAATAAAGTGCAAGGGCCCAAAATGACTGTCCTGAGGAACATCTGATTTTAAATCACATCAAATTTGCCTCAGCATAATTGAACTCGCTCTGTTAGTAAATTCTAATAATATGGTAGACATTTATTTATAAAACCTTGTTGAAACGATCTCAGAAGTGATTTACAGTGAAAATACATTGACATCACAAACCAAGGTTTCAAACATTTCAATAATACAATATAAATTACAAATCAGCATACATATTTGTTAGATTTACACAAATTTAGTGCTTTTCTTATTCAAAGTAATAAAAGTTAAAACTTTCACAATTCATAATGGCAAGACATAATATGAATGTCGATAAATAAATATCATAAATACACAATAATGAAATGACTGATAAGTCAGTGACGTCGTTTTTTAATAGATGGTGCTTGAATCGCAAAATTAATTTGATTTTTGACGTTTGCCATCTTATACACTTACAAAGTTTTAAGTAGATTTGTCAAATTGAAATTTTTTGATAGCATTCGAAATTTAAGAAATTTGTGAATGTTTGCTATATTGGAAAAAAGTGTATTCAATGTACTAAATTTCATTGTGGTCATACAAGTACGAATAATGCTGAGTACTTAGGTCATCCATAACATAAGTGTATACAACTCTTCATTTAATAAAATCCATAATATTGTTTTAGATGACCGCCGAGGGAAGATACTCGAAATACCTAAGATGGTAATCATCTCAGACGAACATGTTTTTTTTTATCCTACATAAATATTTGGACATGAGAAAGCCAACAGCAAGATCCCAACTTCATCTGGTTATAGTTGACCAAAAACTAAATCGCGGCAACATTCGGCACATTTCGTGTGGATCATCGTGCTCTAAAAAAGGAGGTAAAAACGGTTCCATTATCCGGAAAGATTATAGCCACAATTTGCTTGGGATTTGTATACCGCACAATTTTTATCGATCACCTGGGAAAGGGAAAAACGATCAATGCTGGATCGATTTCACGTTGAATTTATGGAATGACAGTCGTATATTTGACGAAGAAAAACACTTTTTGCTTTGTAACGTTGGGTGCGTGAATGCGATGGGTAGTACGGAGTAGTCCAGGGTACAGTCCTATGACGTTTAAGGAATATATAACGCTAGTAGTTTCCATTCAATAAAAAATTTATTCAATGCCTATGTCTACTATACAATATTTCTCTACGCTATTTATACTTCAAGGAGATCATGTACTTCATTACTAATATATTAATATAATTAAATCTGGATAGCCGATTCGTTTGAATGCTGACATCCTGGGCTACTACGAATAACGTACGATGCCGTCGTAGGTATAGCTAAAACGGGAGAAGAAGAAGGACAGGAAATACATGCGAATGCTATTACCAGGCCAAACACGAATAACGTACGGATGCAGTAGTTATAGCCAACACAGAAGAAGATAAACACTGGGACTGCGAGAACGATCTGCTCAGTCGAGCAACTGGAAGGCAACCGCCTGCTACTCAAGTCAAGTCACTGTTGCCAATAATTTCTTTCTAAAATCGCCTAAATGTATCTAGAAAATCTAAAATTGGCTAAACAGATTTTAAAGATCAGCTAAAAATCGGCAAATTCCAATGTATACAAAATAATACAAACTCCTTGAATGAACGTAAATGCAAAAGCAGCAAAAAAGGTTTCGCCGATAGTACTATCGAGTGGTGTATTCTTTTCCTGATTCAGAAAACTTTCTCGGGACGTTTTGGTCGCCAGAATACCCATTTTCATGCACTCGGATCACATACACCCCAATTACTACATCTCGCATATATTTTTTCCGCTCCTTCTTTCAGAGACATAAGTGCTCTGTTGTGAACATTTTTCTCATAGGAAGACATTTTCCACGACACATTAATTTCGCACAATCACGAGCGGGAAAATCCACTTTTTTAACCAAGAAAATGGCTCAAAATACATCCCATCGCCACACAAAACCAAGTGTAGCTAGCGTCAATCCCAAAATCGGCTGAAGAAATAACAAAATTGGCTGTCGGCTTGGGTAAAAATTTTTCGGCTAATGATAACCAAAGCCAAAGATAACCCGCAACACCCGAAACAAGACAATCCAAAAAGATGTGAAAAATCATCAAGACAAAGAAGAATTTTGAAAGGCGCAAAAACACTTGAATTGACTTAACTCAGTGTTGCCAATTGAGCCATCAGCCAAATTAGCCGATTTTCGGCTCAATTGGCAACACTGAGTTAAGTCAATTCAAGTGTTTTTGCGCCTTTCAAAATTCTTCTTTGTCTTGACGATTTTTCACATCTTTTTGGATTGTCTTGTTTCGGGTGTTGCGGCTTATCTTTGGCCAAAGATTACCTAATAAGAAGATAGGAAGCAGTAAGTAAAATTGGAAATTTGTTGGTGTTTTTTAGAATGAAACATGTAATTTCATATATTGTCGTCTTTTGCATTAATGGGGGAAAAGAACTTGGCTTATGTACTATTGTAGTGCAACTGAGACAACGAGTTAAAAACAAAAATCGAGAGAACATAGGATTACCTGAACGACAAAATCTTATAGAATTCCTCAAAATCCTATAAAACTATTCATAATAATGTACTTCGGGTCACACTACCTCCCATTTTTAAGAAAAAGATAAATTTCGCTTTGGTCAAGATGCTGAAAGGAGATGTAAAGTTACTCTCAAATAAAATTCTCATTTTTCCCGAAAATATCACAGAATCCAGCATGAGTTTTCTCACTTAATCTCTTCATAGCAAAACGAATGTAAACAGAAACACGTGCTGTTCAAATATCATAGGATTACAGCAATAACATGTGTCCATTTACAGCAACAACATCATGTGATCAAACATTGTCAATATTTCATGGAAACCGGTTTTCACAAAAGCGCGGGAACATTTTATGAGAGTAAAAACGTGAAAACTCTGCCTGTTCTCATTTATTTCCGGAAATGAAATATTTGCCATTCTGGTTCGTTGCATGCAATTTGCGCTTTCACATTTTTTATCTTTCTTCATAAAAGTTTTAAAGAGAGTTGGATTTTTTTTTTGTTATTTTTTCTTGTTCTTTCTTCCTTTTCTTGCCGGGTACATTTTAAATGTAAAACACTCGGAAATCTCGCCTGCTTCTTAACTTGTTGTTA
The DNA here is from genome assembly GCA_963930735.1 of Dioctria linearis. Taxonomy (NCBI): domain Eukaryota; kingdom Metazoa; phylum Arthropoda; class Insecta; order Diptera; family Asilidae; genus Dioctria; species Dioctria linearis. The sequence goes on along the minus strand of OZ005742.1, from coordinate 17,185,324 downwards.
ACTTTGCTTTGGCCCTCAGCTCGATTCGATGTCTTCTCTTTTCTTCCTTTTGATCCTTGGTTTGGTTTTATGAACACTTCTCATGTTGTTGCTGATACTTTTTCCTACAACTGCTGCGCCACATCAGCTGTAGTTAATGAATGTCTCGCAAGAGTTTGTTATTAAATTTGGGAGGCACTGAGAGGGAGTAAGGATTGGATATGTTTTGGGATCTTTAGGAAGCTAAGGAGTAGAAAGTTCTTATACTGGCAGGTTTTATCAGAGACATTTCCGGGTTCTTGAGGGGTTTATTTGGGATTACCCACTGTAGTAATCACCTTTAGTATCATAGAAACTTATTCAACCTTCGTGGAGGTAGATGTTTCCAGCTTCCGGGAGCCAAGAGCAAGGGTGACAGGTATTTGAAATTTGCTAGTATTAGAAGATCCGGAGAGTTGTATATGAGTGAGTTTGACTGGATAGGCATTTTCTCGACTTGTTTTTCGGTTTGACCCTGTTATGGTCGTAGCTTATTGCATATAGCAATATGCTACACGAAGAGATACTGCAGCATGTGTGCCGGCCTGTGGAAACCGACAGCTGAACCCACCCCAAACTCGACGAACGAGCTCTGACAGGCTGATGAAAAAGAAGAAGAAGACAATCGACATCTGTCTTGTCAAATCTTTACAGAGTGAAGAAGTAAAAAAAAAGTGAAAGCTAAAATTATCAGATTTTTCCCAACGTCATCGGGGCGATTAGGGCAGCCTATCATCAGGAAAGTGGTCCGCCACCTGCTCATCAGAGAAAACATTGGAACAGCATCGGTCTTTAAAGACTTAGCAATAGCAGCTTTATTACCTTAGCTTCATATTAGAACAGCTCAAACATCTGTTCTAGAAGTAGTATTAATAGACGCAGCTAGAATTAGCAACACGGCCTGCTATAAATCAAATTTTTCTTGGTGACGGCAGATTGAACGGCAAAAACGCCCTTACACGGTTTCAGTTAAGGTTAAATAACAATTCTCAGCCTCAAGTCCAGAGACAGAACAGGAAAGACTGACAAATTGTGGCGTGGGGACTGAGTGAATGGGGTGCATTTACTCGCCCACGTTGTGTTATCCCATATGCTAAATAGGCATATTCAAACGTATATGCGGTGTTGGACCGAAATTCGAGTGTCGAACATTTACTACACCAATTGGTATCCAGCCACCACGTCATCGTTCGGAGGAAGAAAGTTCCTGAAGCTGGTATTTGTCTACAGTAACCCCCTATCGGTTTGGTCGCATCATCGTTGCGCCCACGACGTAAACTAAGGCATAGAATAGCTCGTATATGTAACAGAATCATCCTACAATGGGATATTGGCAATTTAGGCAGGGATAAATTTATTTTTCTTTGTACTTTAACCATGAAATAGTGGAGCATCTTACCTTTGGAGGCGTCTCTACGGGAGATTCCCAGCAGTAAAAGTACGTAAGTGATAAACAATTTTTTACGTCTGATGTACATCACTCAACATAGTTCCATAACAACCGAACAGATACCCCTTGATAGGAGTTATCCTTCGTTGCGATAGTATTTTCCGTTGGGTCTTCTATGGAGTCTTGTGCAAGGTCTAAAAATCTTTCTTTCGAGCTTGCTAAGGCGGTCCATATAAGTGGCAGAAATTGTGTGCCATATGGGAAAGCAATAATTTATGACAGGCCTTATTAGTTGCTTGTACATTAGTAGTTTTGTCTGGGTTGTGAGTCCATCCCTGACATTGATTATAGGGGCTTATAAGGGAGAGGCTGTATGCGAAATTGGCCTTGCTAATGGTTGCTTTAGCAAGGTTAGTGAATCATAGGAGTTCATGGAAATTTAGGCCTAGATATTTCGCTGTTTGTGTAGGCTTTATTATTCCCCCATTGTAGCCGGCCGTAATTTTTTTGGATTTAGCGACTTGGCGGTTCCGCCAGGTGCTATAGGTTTCCGAATACAGAAAAGTTCGAACTTTTGGACGTTAATTTTAATCCTCCATTTTTTTGTGATAGAAGTCGGTTGACTTTATTGACCGCCAAGAGCGGACAACGAGATTGGGCGTATGTGAGGGAGTCATCGAAGAAGGGGAGCGTTGTGACGCTTTCATTTTTTAATTGGTCTGAGGGGTAGTGACTGCTACTCTAGTGCGATGCCTGCTATTTTACACTTTCCCTCTAGTATACAGTCATGGTTGATGGTCACCTGACTGTTGGCGGCGTCTCTGCTTGGTGACCGGTATCGGGCTAGCGGGCTGGACTGGTCTACTGGTCTCGTTTACTGGCGGTAGGTCAACTGGCCTCACTGGTGCTAGCTCCATGGCTCAAGATCAACAACTGATTTTACAGCAATGATGAATTCCCTTTTATATGCACGATACACTGTAGTGACGTGTGCAAATTGAGAAGCGAAATCGTCTGAGTGAGGGCCGAATTACAATTACGACTGCTCAGTCAACAACTACTTAACTTTAAGTCGAAGTCGACGCTGAGATAAAATTTATAATTAAATTACAACTAATCAATCGACTTGGACTTTGCTCATTTCCTTCCAGACTTTTTCCTTAACGTGGACATTTCTAAACTGAAGTTGACCGCAGTCGACAACAACTTTGAGCAAAGTTCAGAGTTTCAATCGAAGTTGCAGTCGAAGTTGGAATTTAAGCTTATCACATTCATTTACCATCGAAGTTGACTGAGAAGTCGTAATTGAAATTCGGGCCTGATTCAAGTTTTCACTGACTGTTTTCTATGGAGAAGGGTTTCATATGTACTACTTGGATATTTTGTACTGTAGAAGTTGAATATGGTTGGAATAGTTAACAGCTATGTGACTTCGTTAAATCTTCCATCAGTTTACACACGTCTACAATTGTCATGGCCAAAATTACCAAATTGCGCTACGAACTGCTCCTCCATTCACATCTTATTCTGCAGATTTGGGTCTTTGCGACTTGCGACTTATTTTTCTTTCCAAATAAAAAAAAATTACTCAATCGAAAGAGCTCTCATTGAGGCGAGGAATTCATGGCTGAAACAAACGCCTTCAGTTCGCAGTGCTCGAGAAATACGATTTTGGAAGGCTTTAATATGAGTTGAAAAAGTACATCGAACTAAAAGAAAAGAATTTTGGTAAAAGAATATCATTCATTTCTTATCAAACAGCCCTCCATGATTATGCTGTTTAGTTGGACTTCTACCAGAAATTATAAACTATCCCCACTTAGGGTAAACATAAAACACAAAATCCATAACCGATTCAGTTATCTAAGTACATATATATGTATGTACGTACAAATACGTCATCAGAATTCCGATTCGGTACGAAATACCAAAATTTTTAACATTTCATTAACACATTTCGGTTCAACCAGGTTAGGTCCTGGTGAAGGTCCTGCAGCAGGAGTTCGCTAACGAGAGCCAACTGTAACGAAAAGGTATACGTCAAGCAAACGTGTGTTGATGAATTATTGCCCTTTAACCTCCCAGGCTCCCACCCAAAGATTATATACATTCACAAAAAATGTTAATTATTTATTTAAGCACATGTATACAAGGACTATTAATTCATTTTTAACACACACACACACACACACTCAACGCTCACTAAATAATTTGTACAAAAATTCCCTTTGAAAATTCCTCTCAGATACTTTCACCTCCACGGGATAATATTTTATTTTGGACACAATTTCCAGAGGGAGAAAAATTACGGAATGTTCCACCACCCTTTCTACTACTTACCTACCAACAGGAACGTTAATAACGTCGCGTCGTCGGCTGGCGGGGGGATCATAAATATCCTGGAGAAGGGTGAACAGTAAAAAATAATTTCTTGAAAAAGAAAAATAAAGGTAACCCGGATTGCGGTGGCATTTCCTACAGGTCCTTTTAAGTTTATTAGAAAAAGCATCTCGATTTAGGACTCGCATCTCTCAACTTGATTTTTCGTGAATTATTTTGTTAAGTGAAATGGAAGAATTACCGTCGTCGTCGTCGTCCTGTAATCCGATAAGCCGGGATCATTCTGCATGATGATGCGATGCACGGTATTCCCGTATATGGAATTTGAGCTTGACATTATCCTGCTCAGCAGATACCTACTGCTTTGGTGATGTGATTAAGGATTCGCAAAAGGAACTAAGTACCTCCTTTAATAATTTCCATTTGAGGATATCTAATCACTGTGCCATGAGTGATAATAACTGTTTCATCATTGTACTATAGAATCGTCCTTTGATATTTTACATCCCCCCCCCCCCCACAAACATTTTTATTCTTTATGTGGAGCGCGACATCCCACTTGCAATTTAGCCTGATGCAAAATCGCTTATAACGTCACTAATGTGCCGCAACTGTTTTTATAGTCTATGGAAAATCTCTTTTGTGTGAGTGACTGCAGTCCCAAGCTAGAATATCCAGGCATAAAGGGAGGATTTACGTCATTGAAGGGTACCATGGATTGTACTATTACACCTTTCGTTGAGCTTTTGAATTTTGTCGGATTGGGAGGCACACGTCATTTTCGTTTTTACTCAATAGTTATAGAGACAAAAAGAAGCTGTGTCACTGCAATGATAAGCTCTCTAGAGGTGTATGAATGGAAGAGGATTGTAGAATTCTAGGATTTTGTATGTGTGTGCATTTGGGTGGTTCATCTTTATAGGTGTAAAATATTTTCTTCGAAATTTTTTGCCTTCCACCCCATAGAAGTGTTATATAAGGTCAACAAGAAATTACTTGTGTTACATAATAAGGTAATTAACCCAAAGAACAGCAAAAATTTATTAAAATGTCAGACCCACTACAGACTGGTTTACCTGCTCTCTCAGAATGCTTCACCGCCGGATATTTTTTTATACTTAGCGGGAGGATGGTGGGACTGTATACCTTACTCGGTGTCTTATCTGTCACTTGACGTAATGCCCCTCCCCCCCCTACAGAGGCGCTGCATAGCAAATAATTTTATTTCAGTTTTGCAAGTGTACTTTAGGGTGGTAACATTGAGTGTACTTTACGGTGGTAACATTAAGTGTACTTGTGCATTGTTTTGTAAAAAAAAAAAAAAGTTATTTAGTGATGTCTGTTAGAAGATCTTTACGTTTTTTAAATTGGACCCTGTAGTCTGCAAATTGTTGTCAATAAATTGCCTTCCATTAGGCAAACATTACTAGTGCTATTTTATGCGTGAAGTGAGTTCTTAGTTAGTTTACGAGAAAGTCCCACATTAACTCTATTTACGATTTTGGTACAGAATAGCTCAATGCAGATAAAAGTAGAAGTAACATGTCGCTGTAGACGGACAATTTTTCGAGCATTTTTTTGCTGAATATAAGAGTGCCCGTAGACTTATACAGGGTGTCCCAAAAAAATAGTGATAATTGGAAGCCTGAAGGTAGAGCGTTCCTCGGGGAACCGAAATCACCTCCATGTATGTTCTACGATTTTTTGTAGTTTTCGAGTCATCACTTTTTTGGGGATATTGCACACACTACTAATTCGAACAGATTTTTGGTCATATTAACTTGAATAATTGATATAAATTGTTGAGTTTAGTTCAGTTTTTTTTTCAATTTAGCTAAATGTTGGCCCATCCAAGATTTGTTTCGATAGTTCATAGTATTGCGCCAACAAAAGAAATTGTTAAATTCCAATTAAGTTCAAAATAATAAAATGTTCCAAAATCTTTACGGGCCATTTAAAAAAAAAGGTCACAAAACTTTTTTTACCCAAACTTATTTCAAAAATTTGATCATTTCATTGGATATATAACGTGTAAATTTTATTGAGATATCTGTATGGTATCAAACCTAAAATTCAGTTCAAAACGTACTAAGTCTTCAATATACATCTATTCGAACTTAGGAACTAGATTTTTCGCAACTTTGATCGGCTCTAACACGGTGTAGGGTTATAACTGATCGGAAAACGTGTTTCACTGTTCATCTCAGCTCATTACCAGCTATAATTTCAAGAAAAAATTTTTTCTTCTGAATACTTTTAGGGTGGTAACTGGGGTGTATGTGACCCAAGTGCATGCAGCGACAAAATCGTCCCGAGAAAGTTTCTTGAATCAGAATAAAAGTACACCACCCGATAGTACTCGGCGAGACCTTTAATTTGATATGCAAGATGCCGTATCCCTCGGAGGAGGTTCCTACCCCTCACCATAAAAGTATCTAGAGAAAAAAATTCTTCTACGAATTGTAGCTGGTAATGAGCTGAGGTGGACAGTAAAACCCGTTTTCCGATCGGGCATAACTCTACCGAGTTAGAGCCACTCAAAAGTACGAAAAATCTAGAACCTCAAGTCGAATAGAAAAAAAGACTAAGTACGTTCTGAACCAAATTTTAGGTATGATGCCATAGAGATATCTCAATAAAATTTACACGGTCAATAGCCAATGAAATGAGGAAGTTTTTAAAAGAGATTTGTAAAAGGGTGCGAAAGTTATTCGACTTTTTTTTTTTTAAAGCACCCTCAAACATTTTTGGTACATTTTATTCTTTTGAACTTTATGGAATTTAAAATTTTTTTTGGCGCAATGGTATGAGCTACGGAATCAAATCTGCGCTGGATGGACCTAATATTCAGCTAAATTGAAAAATTGAGAAATCACTTTGTCCGTTATGTATGCATGGATGCAATAGGTAATTTACAGGTTTGGCAGGCCTTAATGGTAAATTTTTTTCACAATATTGGTGAGTGCATAGCTTTGCATGGAAGCAAAGCCCTCGAGAATACTTCCCAAGCCATGAAACAGAAATCTATATGTATGCGTTGTGAGTCCGTTTTCTAAAATGTTCTATATTGATACTTATGGAAAAATACCAAACATTGACTTTATATACGCTATAGAGCCTAAACTACTATCCATACAGGAAAATAATCTTCTAGTAATTTAAAGCTTGGTTCCTTACCTTCCCAAAAGCAACACTTCCTATAAACCTTACTTAACAAAATAATAAAATAGTTTTAATTACAAAATAACCTTACCATTTTACGCTCGCTAACTCTCAGCTGAGTAATAATTGCAAGTGGGTATGTGCAACCGAAGTCCGAATCTGTAGGCAGCTACATTCGATATCATCAGCCCACGGCATCCCATGACGGCATAGCGACATTACAATGATTACTCAGCTGAGAGTTTTTGTTTGAGGAATCGTAGTCATTTGGTTCAAATAAATTTTTTTGAATAATTTTGTTAGGAAAGGTACACAAACTTTATTTCGGATCCGAAGATAAGAAAGCAAGCTTAAGATTATCAGCACGCCATTTTTCTGTATGAATAGCAGTTTAAGGCGGGGGAGCTATTCAAATACAACTTTTGTCAGTTTTACATAAGAACACTGCGAATATTTTAGAATGTAAGGACTCCGTTGGGCCTCGCATGTGTTAGGGAGCGAGTCTGTTTCATGGCTTGTGAAATAATCTCGAGGGTTTTGATGGAAGGGTCGTAGAGTAATGCTGTTTTTTCAGTTGTATTTGTGGGTCGTGAAAAAGTATTGTTCGAACCAAATCGGTTCGAATATATTTTTGTTTTTACTGATTACTTTTAAAGGGAATACATCCTGAAAACAAAGCATCAAATTGTTAGGAAAATTAAATCTAATTTGATTACTCTTAATCAAAAAACAGGTACACAACGTAACAAAGCCATGTATTTGTCATCTATATAGCACATTGCACAAATACAATACAACAATATACCCTCATTGAGCGGATCAAATTAAAATTCTTATCATATGATTGAAGCAATTAGATTCGTGCTAAAAACAATTGCTGAAAAAAGCAAAACAAATTCAATCTAATTACAAATTTTCCCAAAAATAGGTACAACATCTAACCAAAGCATGTATTGTCATGTAGCATATAATGCCTGGCACAAATACAATCAGATCAAGCAGATCAATTTGCAACACTATCATCATTATAAGTACTATCGAACGGGAACTTCTTCTCTACGTGATAGAGATAACATTTTTTGCAAATATACAGAATTCAATTTAACACAGCAGCATGGGTTGCTTTAAATTTCTTGTTGCTATGCATTTTTGTTCGTTGCTATGCATATTTTGTCTCTAGTACCGTAAAATTACAGATGAACGGCCAATTCTTGTGATCATGCGCCTCTGCTACTCCATCATTGGTGTCGTGTGCAAGCAAGGGCTATATAAACAGCAATTTAACTTGACTCGATCTCTTTTTCAGTTTGGCAGTGGAGTGAGTGACTTGATAATTTTTTCTTAGTGGTATTTCCTAGTGTTGCGAATTTTTATTAACAGTATAACACTTTGTTTGGTTGACAATTGAAATAAATTTTTCTTATTCTGGGTTGCGACTAGATTAGGAGATTTATTTGGATAGCGACTAAATAAAGATTCTTATTACGGGTAACGACTGTAATAAGAAATTTTACTAATACTATACACTTTATTGTGGGTAACGACTACAATAAAGATTCTTATTACGGGTAACGACTGTAATAAGAAAATTACTAACAAAACACTTTATTGTGGGTAACGATCACAATAAAGATTCTTATTACGGGTAACGACTGTAATAAGAAAATTACTAATAAAACACTTTGTTGTGGGTAACGACTGCAATAAATATTCTGTGAGTTTCGACTGCAGTAAGAACTACTCACCTCACTTTATTCTGGGTATCGACCAGAATAAAGAATATCTCAATCCCAACCTCAATTAAAGTTATTAAAATCAAGTCAATCAACTGCCAAACATAGATCAGGTGAGTACAAAGTTCATTGCAACAACATTATTATATTTATAATATATCTTATATTTTCCGTTTATTGAAATTTGATAAAAAGAGCTATTAGTATTTTAAATTTATCGAGTATTAAAGCTCTAGTTTAACAGTGAAGTGTATAATTTGTAGACATACAAATAAAACCACTAACTTTATATCAGTGGCATCAATTCTCACCACATTATTCATTTTTGCATGTACGCTCTGACTACGGGCAGTACAAGTATGGTGAAAAATTGTAGGGGGGGGGGGTTGTGGGTATGAGGGTTTGAAGAGATGGAGCCTAATAATAGTTGTACAAAATATGGCATAATGGGTATCAAATTAAAGAAAGTGGAGAGTGTGATGCAGTAGTGGGAACATTTTTTTGATCCATAATTCTAAATAACGGTTTTTTATCGTTCTTTATTTTTCGCCATTTTTACGGGCGCATAGCTTTGCGTGGGAAGGCGGTAGAGTAATTCTGTTTCTTTAGTTGTATTTGTGATGTTCGGGAGAAAAAGATAAGTGCAAAAAAGGTTTGGATGGTTTGGGGGGGGGGGGGGGTACCGTCTCCCATAGCGGTTTTCCGTGTCCGTCGTCCATTTTTAACGTACTGGTTAAAGCAGGATAGCTTTCCGTTGCACACGTACTACCACTAAATGCCCGTTTATCACATATTGGCTAGAGCAGATTGATTAAAAGGGGAAGAGGATGTAATTTAGTGGCGGAGTTATTGTTTCCATCCTGTTAACTACATACGGATGCTTTTACCGTTTAAAATTCTTTTTTTGGCATTTGGATTATATACACCCCGTTCCAGCATTCTTTCTTTTATAGATATGCATTAGAGGTCTGCTGTGAACATTTTTCGTTTGGGTGGCAAAATTCCCCGACGTAAAGGTTCTTCGAAAGCACGAGATTAAAATAAAAACCATTTTTTCACTCTAAAACCGGCTATTTTCCACTTTAAAAAGGACAGGTTCATTTCTTATCGAGTTATCTCCAAAATTAATTATCGAATTTAAAAACTAATTAGAAATGTGATTAGGGAATGAAATGTAGGTACGATTTCATTCTACAAACAGGGAGATGACCAAATTGAGCATTTTTCGGGTAACCTCAAATTATCTTGATACAGCAAAATCGATATTTCTATGTAAATCTTGGATGGATTTCAATATTTTTTTTTTATAATAGATATGGCGCAATACTGGAGATAAAAACTGGAGATAAAAACGATTAAATTTTAGGATTTTTAAAAAAAACAATTTTTTTTTAAATCAATTCTTTAGTTCGGAAATTACCTCGAAAGGCTAAGGGATGGCTAATTAATTACAACCCCTATCTATCCTAAAAATAATTCTTTTCACTAAACCTCGATCCGATTCTAATTACCGAATCTAAGATGATTTCCGTGAAATACGACCACAGACAAAAAAAAACTCCAGATATGGACTGTTTTGCTAACAAAGTGAGCTATGAGAAGACCTCGTAGGAAACCTCAATAACTCACAGATCTCGGCTAAATAGATATATATGGATACGAACGAAAATGTATATTATTTCGATTGATTCGTTTGCTCAGACCAGGAAAAATTGTTTTCAATGTAGGCAAAGTGTTTATTTTTTTTTTAGAACTTTAATCGACCATATTTCTTCAGAATTCGTGTGCACCTGAGCTACTATGAGGCTAAAGCATTGGCTAATCCAAAGTCCACATTGACTTAATCATATAATCCACCTATTTACAAATTTTTGTTTTATTACATAAATAAGCCCAGAAATGTAAGGAAATTTCAAATCGCTATCAGTGGGTTCAGTCAGCACAAATGCTACAGTGCTGAGAATTAAAATGAATAAAATTTATTGGAAATATTTTCGCCACGTATTCAAAAATTTCCAAGCGTAGCCAAAATATTAGGGGTATCCTAGTAGCCAAACGTTGCCCAAAGTAGCATTTGCTAAGATTGTAGTAACAGTGGAAATGCTATTCAATATTCAAATTTGCGCAATAATAAGATTAATAAATTTTGCTAATAGCAGCAAGCTTCACAGAAGTGGCTAGGGTTGTCAACGACATTTTGACCATAAGATACAAGATGAATGACATTTGTAGAATACTCATAGAAGCTAATAACTTCCGGACCTATTGCTACATTACAACCTCCATTAATAACAGAAGCGAACAAATTCCAGAACTTAAAGGACACTTCTAAATGTATCATTCGACGAAAATTTCCGCAACACAAGGATTCCCTACATCTACTACAACATTGACATTACAACACTACGATGAACAAAACAACAGCTAATCCAATATTATGATACAAGATGGTGGTATTCCGGATCATATCAATCCGAAACCCACAAAACTTTCCTTCTGATATTATGTTCGAGAGAAAATCTATCGAGACCGGGAAGACCATGTAAATTAAAATTTCTGTTTAACTACTGAAGGTAAGCTGATGGTGCCACATGTTGCCCGGATCGAAGATGTCCTTGCTGACAAAGTTGACCCCTGTTCAGTTTTATTCATTCACTGTGAATGCGGGTCATGGTATATATCATCTATGTAGATATAAAGTCGCAAAAGTCCTCCTCACCCATATATTGTGCTTTCGGTTGAAGTATTTTCCATCCTGTTAGATTTCTGTTTGATTTTTCTGGAAATTTGTAGGGATGTTCTTTGGAATTTTGTTTTGCAGGATAAATTTTCGTAGGGAAAAAAGGAATCATATCATAAGATGTTGCTGCTGTTTTGCACAAGAACCAAATTAAGGTAAGTTAATTAGATTTGACGAGTCAGTCTGCAGTACCTATACATCTTGGTTAAGAATAAAATTGCTCTATAGCAACGTAAACGTTATTTACCTGTGCCTACAGTAAATCGATATATTCTGAAGAGTTTATGTATGTACTACCGTGTGTACCGAAGTGTTTTTGTGATTTTAAGAAATGTTTAAATAATCAGGTAGATTGTATATAATTTCACCTGATTTATAGGTGATTGGAATTTGCTCAGAGTATACTTTGCTAGAAGGTGATTAAAATGGGTGCTTCCTGGAGCTATGTATACTGATATGTTCGGAGAAATATAGAATAGGTTTGCTCGTCATGAAAAGAAAAAGTGCTGGAAAATGAGTCGCAATGGCAGCCCCCGGAAGCCTTGGAAAATAGAAATTTACTATGGTCATAAAATGTATAATATGATAAATGCCACTATACCAAAAATCTTAAAGTTCCGTTATCTTGAAACCCCTTCCTGACGTATAATATTTTCTCAATAAAATAATATTGAAACATTAACATATTCATAGCTCCAATCACTATCAGCCTTAGGATCGTTCATCAGGTTATTTATGTAAAGACAGAACAATAGAGTAGTCAAAACGGACCCTTGCGGCACCCCGAGTATAAATATTTTCAATGAAAGCAAACAATTAATTCCATTGAACGTAGCCTATCTAATGTATACTGATGACTAAAAAACGATGGTGTCGGTTATTGTACCTAATTGTACGATATTTACGTATGCCAATTAAAACGAAACCAATATGTTCCTTCAATTTCTCCCTGTATGCTATTATGCTAAGCTTTTAGAGGGAAAAAATGTTCTTAGAATGGAGCCGCTGATTTAGTATTGGCCGATACTGTTGTCCGATCTCAATTTAATTGAAAATATTTGAAAGGAGTGCAGATTTAATCGACGCAATTAAGACTGTATAAGCTGACATTTCTCTAGATTATATCAGAAAGCTACACCATTCTATGCCAAGAATTTACGAGGTAATAATAAATAAAGATGGACACACACGCCATACGCCATTCGCAGCTATCTATACCTTAAATATAATTTACCTATTCGATCTCAATCAACTTCTTTTCGCCTTATTAAATATCGTAATTTAAAATCTATAAATACCGATTGCTTATTTGAGGAATGCAGTAATATAGACTGGAACGTAATCTTGGAGCAGAACGCTAGTCCACCGGAACGCGCTCTAGACCTCTCGGTTTCAATGATGTGATCTCATTCTTACTAAATAAATATGCCCCCATTCAGACTAAACGTATAAAAATAAAAGGTTGTCCCTGGCTCTCACGTGAGATAAAGAAATTAATTTGTGAACGCGATTTTTTATATCATCAGTATAGAAGACTTAAAGCTCCCATCAGCCTGTCTTTATATAAAAAGTCTCGTAATATTGTAAACAAAAAAGTTAGAGATGCAAAGTCTTTATACTATACTTCCAAGTTAGATTGCAGGGTCCCCCAAAGAAGCTTTGGAGTGCCTTACGTGACTTAGGAGTTAATGGTGGTGATGGTTCAGTATGTGACCTTGACGCAGATGAGCTCAATGAGTTCTTTACTGCTACAACCTGTAATGGGTGTTATACCAGCGTTTCTCCATCCTCTCAGAACACTTCTACCGCTCGCTCTGGATCCGAGTTCAGTTTTCGTTGCGTTGATGAGATTGAGGCCGCCATAGCTGTCTTATCTATCTAATCCGATGCTATTGGACCCGATGGAATCCCACCGCGATTCGTGAAACTTATCTTACCTTTCATTATTGGTCCTATTGCAAAGATGTTCAATAGCTGCTTAACGTTCAGCGAATTTCCCTCTCTATGGAAGGAAGCGCTAGTGGTTCCAATCGCTAAAAATTCCACTCCTAGCGATGTCAAGGACTTCAGACCTATAAGCTTATTATGTTTTCTAGCGAAGGCACTAGAAAAAATCATGGCAAATCAAATATCCGAGTACCTGGATCGAATGAATTCCCTGAGTCCTTGGCAGTCAGGTTTTCGTCCTAGGCATAGCTGTAAGACAGCTCTCTTAAAAATCACTACGGACATTAGAATTGCTCTGGATGATGACCGCACTGCGCTCTTAACTTCTTAACAAGCTGAAGAGCCTTTTTGGGGTCGGCTCACCGGCACTGAAGTTAATTGGAAGCTTTTTGGAGAAACGCTCACAACGAGTTAAAGTGAACGAAGTTGTTTCCTCTAGGCTCTCTTTGTCTGTCGGAGTCCCACAAGGCTCAATGCTGGGACCTTTGCTCTTCAGCCTTTTTATTAATGATTTGCCAACTGTTATAAGAAATAGCTCCATTCATCTGTACGCTGATGATGTGCAAATATATCTTGATCGTCTTATGGGGCTCATAGAGGACTGTGTTAGCAGAATTAACGAAGATCTTCATAATATATTGAAATGGTCAATAGACAATAATTTAAAGCTCAACCCCAAAAAAATCTCAAGGGCTAGCGGTAAGCAAAGGAAGCTGCGATCCCACCAATTTTCCCCCGATAGAACTCGATCGCACCACTATACCATATGTACAGAAAGTTAAAAACTTAGACATTGTGTTAAATTCACAAATGGACTGTTGCGACCATATTAAAATGAAACTAGGTAAGATATATGGGGTACTTCGCCGACTTTGGTTGTATGCTGACCAGCTCTCCGCAATCCTGCGTATAAGATTGGTCAGGACACTGATACTCCCGCATCTCTCACATGGTTCCAATATTTTCCCAAGACTCGACTCACGGTGTAGGCGTAAGCTCGAAGTTGCCTTCAATGATTCCATTAGGTTCGCATTCGGACTTCGTAGATATGATCACATTTCTCCCTTTCGACACCGAATCCTGGATTGCTCTTTGGAAACATATTTACAACGCAGAGCATTACTTTTTCTGTACAACTTACTGAACACACGTAAACCGGCATACCTATACGAATTTATAAATTTTTTGCATAGTGATAGACGTAATGACTTGCTACTGCCTCGCTTCAAATATTTGGTCTTGACATCTTCTTACTTTGTTTATACTGTTCGCATTTGGAACGCTCTTCCAGTTTCGATTCAGCGAACGAACTCGGCCACTTCCTTTAAACGGTTACTCTGGCAGCACACATCATTAGGGTAATGACACCCAGAAAAATTATTATTATTACAGTCGACTGCATATGCTCTAGGATTTTCTTTATCTTTAGTTCTCTTTAGTCTCAATACTTAGTTTTTATGCATTTGTTTTATATTAGAAATATTATTATATTATTATAATGGATCTTATTAGCTATATAATTATTATTTTCTTTTTCCTCATAATTCCTATTACCATTACTTATATATGCTTAAACTCACGAAATATACTTTTGTTATTCTAGTTAGTGTTGAAAAATGTTAGTTTAAGTAGTACTAATGAAAAGACTTTTGTCTTACTGTACTCTGCTTAAATGATGATTAAAAATAAATATTTTTAATTGATAAAACTGATGCTTTCTTAATAGGCACTTGGTAGAACACTTTAGGAAACATCTTTTTTTTTTAAGTTTGTTAAAAAAAAAAAAAATATATAAATACTTTTCATCCACTTGAAGGTTGTTCACATGGAGCTTGCATTTAGACTTCACTCAGCAGAATTCGAAACCGTTTGGTATCAATCACATGAAAATGCTAATTCATTATCTAGTAGACAGTTTTAGCGCTAACGAAAAATTGAAGCAATGGATGGGACAACGAAAGGTGGCTCCTAATCCGAACAGAGCAACACATGACTCATTCTATCCAAGAGTAATACATCAATCACCAATTAACTTCAATAACAATGAATTGGAATTACTACTTGAAAAAGACTTAAGGGGCGTTATCACAAAAAAAAGGTCACGATTTCTGTTCTCAAAAGCACAGTTGAACATAAACGCATAAAAGTATGCAATTTGAAAATATAAACAAATCACTACATATACATGCAAAACTATATGATGCTGTGGTATTTGTGTGCATTGTACTCCAAAGCATTTCGGGCATCTGGACAGCAGTAGGATTGCATAAGCATGTACCTTTCAAATGTATATAATACTTAATATTTGGTTTTATTCATTTTGGAATTTTTTATTTCAAAACGTCTGTTACTTTTTAAATAGCCTACATATAAACTTGTACTGAAATCTCCTTTTCTGTTTCTCTCTATCTCTCTCTCTCTCTCTCTCTCTGTCTTCGTCTCTGTCTCTATCTCTTTATCTCGAGGGACGTGGTTACAGCAGTTGTCGAGGTACCAACTTCAGGAGGTAACCACGAGGTAGTAGTTACCTCAGCCTACTTTCCGGGAGAAGCGGACTCATTACCTCCCCTTGAGCTAAAACGGCTCATTGGATGTGATGCAAATGCACATCATACGCTATGGGGCAGCACGGATACCAATGCCAGGGGTGAGTACCTTTACGATTTTATATTGTCTAACAACTTAGAGATACTAAATCGAGGTAATAAGCCAACCTTTATGAACATCATTAGACAAGAGGTCTTGGACCTAACACTTGCCAGTATGTTCATAAGTACAAAAATAAGCAGGTGGCATGTATCGAACGAGATTTCCATGTCAGACCACACAGACACATCAGGTTCGATATAGATGCCACACTCAACACATGTCAGGAGTACCGAATCCCTAAATTAACTAACTGGGAACTCTATCGACAATACCTTAAGGCTGTAGTTGACTCTCCCGGGCTGTAGCATTAGCACGACTTAGGAGCTAGACTCAGCCAGTACGCAGCTTCAAACGGCTGTAATGACTTCATTCGAACACAGTTGCCCTCTGAAACAAAAGACTTGCAATCGGCAGGTACCATGGTGGAATAGGGAACTGAGTTTGAAAAGAAAAGAAGTCAGGAAACTATTCAACAGAGCTAAACTCTCTGGCATGTGGGGGGAATATAAAAAGGCTCACTAACGGAATATAAAACGGAACTAAGGAGATCCAAAAGAAGAACCTGGCGGACCTTCTGCGATGGAATAGATCAATTGCCCGCAGCTATCAGGCTCCATAAGGTACTTTCGAAGGATCACACGAATGGTATAGGCACACTTCAAAAGGAAGATGGGAGCTACATCGAGAGTTGCGAGGAAACAGTCAGGCTCTTATTAGAAACTGACTTTCCCGACTCTCTCACTCCCGATCAAGGAATAGTAGCTCCAAACCCGATTGAGGTGGACAAGCATGGAGTCTCTAACAGGAGCAAAAGCCTTGCGGGAAGAATCTTCACTCCTAACAAGGTTAGATGGGCCATTGGCATATTTAAGCCCTTTAAATCCGCTGGAGAAGACGGCATTTTTCCCGCCTTACTACAGCAAGGTGTTGAAGAAATACTCTTTCCACTACAAACAATTTTTCGAGCCAGTTACGCTCTAGGGTACGTTTCCCACTGTTGGAGAGATGTCAGGGTGGTATTTATACCTAAAGCAGGAAAAAGAGCTAGTTCTCTAGCTAAATCGTTCCGACCCATCAGCCTCTCTTCACTCTTGCTTAAGTCCATGGAAAAAATCCTAGACCTACACATTCGAAGTGAAATTCTGATTAAATCACCACTTCATTCTAAGCAGTTCGCTTATCAAGCTGGCAAGTCTACTGAGACTGCCATTCACACACTAGTCAAAGACCATTTGCGGACATAGAAGGAGCCTTCGATAATACCTCCTACGATGCAATTAAATCAGCTGCCGAGGATAAAGGCTTTAAGCCCTCCACAGTAAACTGGATAGACTCCCTGCTTAGAAGCAGGAGAATAACCACATCTCTAGGGAACTGCTCAGTAACGATCACCGCAGCAAAAGGCTGCCCACAAGGAGGAGTTCTCTCTCCACTCTTATGGTCGATCGTGATTGATGATCTGCTAGAGAAGTTGACCAGTTCGGGTTTTAATGTTCAAGGCTACGCGGATGACCTAGTAGTTACAATACGGGGCAAGCATGATCAAGTCATATCCGACCTCATGCAAATAGCCCTCTCCAAAGTCCGCACGTGGTGTTTAAACAAAAGCCTTAGCATAAACCCCAACAAAACAGTTATCGTTCCGTTCATAAGAAGATCGAAGCTTTCACTAACGGCTCCTCTTTTTGATAATACGGAATTGATATTTTCAGACTAAGTCAAATATCTGATGATAACCCTAGATAAGAAACTTACCTGGAATTCGCAATCTGTCCAGAGTGACGGATAGAGCGATGCGATCTCTCTACACGTGTCGTCGCTTCATTGGCAGAACATGGGGTCTGAAGCCAAAAATGATGTACTGGACGTACACCACGGTTGTTAGACCCACGGTGACCAAAAACTAATCAAAAGACGGCTGAGGCTCTGCTTAAAAAAACCCAGCGGCTTGCCTGTCTAGGAATAACTGGTGCCATGAGAACCTGTCCTACAGCAGCCATGGAAGCCTTATTAAACCTTGCACCCCTGCATTTGCAGGTGAAAAAGGAAGCGATCCCCAGTGCTATTAGAGTACAAAAGGAGGAACAGTTAAAGCCAGGCGATCTGATTGGTCATTTAAGTATCTTAAAACAGATATGCTTCGTACAAGTGACGACAATATCTGATATAATCACACCCAGAGTGGATTATGTAAGACCATTTCAAGTGGTTCTTGGAGACCGACAACAATGGCGCTCCACTAAACCGTCCTTCCAACAAGGATCGATGGTGTGATATACAGACGGCTCAAAAACAAACAGTAGGGTCGGAATGCCATATATCAAAGGCTCTAGGCTCTACCCCTACCGTATTCCTAGTCGAGGCATTGGCCATAGAAGAATGTGTCAATACCTGCATTAAAAGAGCCATAAAAGGCTCAAACATTAATATCCTCTCGGACAGTCAAGCTGCCCTCAAGGCCTTAAAGTCCTACACTGTCAAGTCAGGGAATAGTCTGGGAATGTCTACAAACCCTCAAAAATCTATCAAGGAGAAACAAGGTTATCCTTATGTGGGTACCTGGACATGAGGGCCACAAAGGCAATGAAATTGCGGATGGCCTAGCCAAAAGAGGAGCGGAAACTCAGTTTGTCGGACCAGAGCCATTTTGCGGCACTTCAAAGTGTTACCTCAGAGCTACCCTAAATACTGGGAGAATAAACAAAAATCTCTATATTGGGAAAGGCTACAAGGACAGGCAAAGAAATTTATCGACGCCTCGGGCGGAAAAACAAAAAAACTCCTACTCCTTAGAAGAACAGAGCTCAAAATGATCACTGAGCTCTTCTCAGGCCATTGCCCCTTGAGGTATCACCTAAACAAGCTTGGTTTGGCTGAGACTTTATCCTGCCGCTTCTGTCAGGATGCTCACGAAACCTCGGAGCACTTGCTCTGCAACTGCGAAGTATTGGCCAGGCGGAGATTACACCACCTTGAACATGCTTTTCCTCCTCCAAGTTACGTATGGAACCTCAAGCCCAGAATGGTTCTAGACTTTATTAACAGTCTAAACCTATAAATGGAGCAACGGGGACTAGCAATAGATCTTTCAGGTCGCCTATGCACCCCTTCACAAATCTAATCTAATCTAATCTCTTTATCTCACTCTCACTCTCTCCATCTCTGCTTCTCCTCTCTCCCTCTTTCTTTATCTTTCTCCCTGACCCTCTTTCTCTATCTCTCTCTATCTCGTTCTCTCTCTCTCCCTCTCCTTCTCTCTCTCTTTCACCTTCTCTCCTCTTTCACCTTCAGTCTTTTTCTTCCTGTCCACCTCTCTCTATCTCTCTCTATCTATCGCTCTCAATTCTCCCTCTGACTTCTCTCTCTGAATGCTCTCTCTGAATTTCAAATTTGTTAACCGCCCTGTTTTGGATTATCATATGACTATGCAAAAATTCACTAATACGTATACCATACGCCTATTTTAATATACAAATAGGAGCTTTCTTGAATTCTTTTAGCTTCCCCCCCCCCCTCATCATAATAACCAAAGTCATTCAATTGCACCATATGATTCGACCTGTATCTGGTGGTCTACCTGTTCCGGAATTCTGATATGATACCATTTTTATTTTTTTATGAATTCCTACTTTATTTCCTACAGGAACGTCCTTCAATAGTCAGCTAGTTGCCATACGTTTCATTCAAAAATATAAAAAAAAAACTGAACACGAGGAATACACTTGAATCAGCTTCACTTCTTCCTCCTTTTTTTTCTTGCATTGAAATTCCACAGGGAAGCACTTGAATCCGTTGCTATGCATTACCAAATGGAAAAAAATTTACATCATTGGTAGTAGGGTGTTCTATGTTATTATGTACATTACTACCAACAAACATCCATCCATACATAGCTACAGAGTTTGTTGAAGACTGGCAGCACATCAATCAGGAAAAACTCCTGTTGAGGGCAGTGCGGCTACCTATAAAACTTGAAACTCCACTCAGAATAAATTAGGGCAATATTCTCATTCCACACTCCATCCACAGTCTATGTTAAGTGGCTTTTGGTGGCAAGCAGTTTACTTTCCATGTATAAAATCAGTGGAGAATCTGGTCCCCTGGGAAGGCCCATACAGTTCAACATTATTATTATTATTATATTCAAGTTCAATTCAATTCATTTAAAGAGAGTGGAATGGAACGGGGCTTAAGTAGTAGATAGAAGGGAAGTGCTGCTGTGGATTGCATGTTGTAGCCAACTCTCTTCCCAATCAAAAGACTATATATCGCCATTGCGCCGCAATGTTCGTATTCACACGTTATTTTAACTCAATTTTCTGCGACAAGAGGAAAGAGATATTGATTGGTGATAAAGTGGTTTGGAGCACTTGAAATGAGACGACAACGACGATGGAAGTTTGGTTTTTTTTCTACCCTTTTTCGTTGGGTGACAGGTTTACAAAGCTTCACCAATGAAGCATGACATCCAGTTTGCATTTTGCTTTGGAAAGCTCGTTTGTGAATGCATTTCTCTTTGAGACTATATTGTTGTTGTTTTTTGTTTGTACCAGGATAAAATTGAGAGTGGCAGCCGTTGGTAAACGTTTATTTTTAAAAACAGTAATAGAATGTCTCTTTGGATTCTTGGGGAATCAATCATTCAACGACGATATGGAGTTTTATAAAGTATCAGATCAATCATTTCAGACAGAAAAACATGATTGGAGGTAGGTTTAGGTAAATACATATGCAATAAAATCTCACTTTAATCGAATCAATAATTCTTGAAAGTTTTAAATGATTCGGACCAGACCAACAGATTTTAGGTATCTAAATATGTAAAATTGAATGAAAAATCAGGCAACAACACACATCAATTTAACAACATTTTAAAGAAGATTGGGAATTGAAAACAAAAATCATTTATTTTGGTTTCATCAGCAATTTACAAAAATATAAAACTACAAGAACATTCAACTCCTTCAATAATTATTTGAATTTTTATGATTTTAGGAAAGCCAACTATGCTGCTACTACTAACGAAGCATAATTGAGAATTTTTGTTTTCCCTGAATAATTTAAATGACGTCAATTAAGTTGGGACCGCCATTTCATGGTAGAAAAGTTTTGAATACGTCAAAATTTAGGGTTCAATTAGGGCTAATTTAATGCCACCCCCGACATTAGAACTCTAGTACTTTTTAAAAAAATCCATGGATAGTCCAACATTATTAAAAGTTAGGACCACTACTATTGAAATTAGGTTAAATAATATTGTCACAATAGCGTGCCCTGTATTTTGGGGCTCAATTAGGTCTAACTTATTGCCTCAGTTACATCCAGTACGTGCTAATTGGCTTGGAGCGTTAAATACCATCAACCATTATATTTTTTCTTCAAATCTTCCATGGATTTTGTAACAATACTATTTAACCTATTGTCAGTAGTGGTGGTCTTAACTTTTAATAAAGTTGGATTATGCATGGATTTTTTTAAAAAGTACTAGTTATAATGTCGGGGAAGTGGTATTAAATTAGCCCTCATTGAGCCCTAAATTTTGACGTATTCAAAACTTTTTCTACCATGAAATGGCGGTCCGGACTAAATTGACGTATTTAAATGCTATGCTTATTCTAGTTTGAATAGATTGAGAAATACCCGGAAGAAGGCTTATAAGAGTGCGAAAGTGTCTGGTATAATTGATGATCACACTCTTTTTAAAAGGTTATGGAAAGAATATGATTTCTTAAATCAGTGTCTGTTATAGTCAATATTTCGGCATTGATGGAGTCTAGTATAAAAATATATCTAAAAGCTTTTGGGCCATATTTTTAGATATTAATGCGATCAAATGGGCGGTCTGTTTCTTTAATATCCTTAAGGAATTAGGGGTGGATGGACTGAAATCCATTATGCTTCAGAAGGCACTAAGGTACATAATAGTGCCAATCTATAAATGTTGCATGAGGCTTGGTTTCTTACCTATGGCCTGGTAAGAAGTGAGGGTATAATCTTCATTCCTAACGAAGGCAGAATAGGCTATATCGAGGCAAAGGACTTCGGACATATTAGCCTCTCCGCTTTTATAATAAAAGTTTTGGAGACACTAATTGATGTGTACTTAAGAAGTGTATGGCAGGGTAGCAGTAATTACCAGCATGCTTACACAAAAGGGAAATCGGTAGCGTCGGCAATACATGCAGTGGTGTCCGTTGTTGAGAAATCTGTAAAATATAAGTAGTACACTCTGTGTGTGTTCCTAGATATTGAGGGGCCTTTCAACAACGTTAAAACGGAGACTATATATAACGGACTGAGAAAAGGGTGCGAGTTGATAAGGGTCTATTTGACTGGATCAACTCAATGCTTCTCAGAACAAAGATTAACTCTTGCTCAGGGAAATGGTTGTGAGAAGAGCAGTTTGTAGAGGTACGCCGCAGGGCGGGGGGGGGGGGGGGGTACTTTCATTCATAACTCCTGTGGCTACTGGTAATGGATAATTTCCTCATCCTGATAACCGAAAAATCTCTCTATACTATTAGCGAAAGGTTCGAGTATGTGCTGCTGAAGCTGCATAGCTGGGCCACTAATAGTGAATTGAGTGTAAACCCTCGAAAACTAAGCTAGTGCCTTTTACAAGAAAAAGGCAGAAACAATTTTTCAGACTTCCTATCCTGGGTGAAGAATACCTTGCTCTCTCCACCGAAGCAAAGTATCTTGGAAACATACTCGATTCCAAGCTGAGCTAAAAGGCTAGCTTGAAAGAACGTGTTATGAAGGCCAGTGTAGCCTTCTACAAGTGCAAGAGAATTTTTGGTTGCAACTGGGGATTTAAATCCAGGGTGGTACGTTGGATGTACACAGTCTTGAACCGACCGATTCTCTTCTACGGCTCCACGGTCTGGTGGACAGCACTAATGAGAAAATGCAACCTGGATGTTCTGTCAAAAAACCAGGGTACCACTTGCCTGGGAATAACATCTGTGTTTGTGCACCACGACGACACTAGAGGTCATACTTGATTTATTGCCGCAAGATCTCCATTGTAGGAGTGTAACGGCAATTAGCGCTGTCATGCTCAGGCCGGATGGTTGATGGACGGAAAGGTTGTGGTAAAATTCAGATATCTCAATGATCGTAGAAGCTATGAAAAAGTTGAATAATATCTCGTTGGCCGCATAATAAATTGTCTATT
Organism: Dioctria linearis; assembly: GCA_963930735.1. Classification (NCBI taxonomy): domain Eukaryota; kingdom Metazoa; phylum Arthropoda; class Insecta; order Diptera; family Asilidae; genus Dioctria; species Dioctria linearis. The sequence continues at coordinate 17,162,168 of OZ005742.1, read as the reverse complement.
ATTTTATTTTACACTTTTGTTTGTTATCCAACCCCCTAATCTACATAGATAAAAGGTAACGAGCTCCTATCCCCTTAACTGGGCTGTCAAATTGGTATTCTGTGTGAATACGAATAACTCAAATGTACTTTTATAGAGTTAGAAGGATTTCTCATGACTGACCTTTTTGCTTAATTGTTGGGTATTTTATTTGAAAATGCTATCAATAAAAATGAATTTGTTTTGAAAAATTACTTTAGTTATGCCTTCTAGTGTTTTTCGTGTGGCTTTTCGTCCGAAGAACAAAATTTGGGATATTGCATCATAATCTGTGAAAAATGTGCCCAAAAATCCCATTTTGGAGGGAATTTTCCTCACAACCACCTCTCATCACTGTTGCAATATCTTGTGTGAAGCTTAGATAATGATAAAAACTGATTGACTTGCAGTACAGCATTAGATAAAAACATAACCTAACTCAGTGAAAAATATATAATAGTGAAATATATACAATAATTAAACAATTTGACATTATCAGTTGTGCGCAGAGGATAGTTCTGAGAAAAATGAGGAATGATTTGGAATCGTTTGCTCTTTCTTAGGCTGTATTCATAAAGAATTTCACAATGTCAAAATTTCTGGTTTTTAAATTGATTAGAATGATACAGCCTTACCATAGACAAACTAATAACACAAAAAGACTCGATACGTAGAACAAAAATATCCAACGCTTTTTTAGAATATAAAATGAATTAATTAATTGTCGCCCTCCAAAAGTGCGTATAAGTTATAAGGAAAAAAATTTCTAGTAAATTTCTTTACTTACATCAAGTCGAGGCATCGTTGATTTTATATTGGAGCGAGGCACTACTATCGGCCTCGCCCAATGCATAAAAATTCGAAGGAAGAAATTTCCAGTAAATTTCTAAGAAAAATTGTGGCCTTACTTCTTCGGGTCGGGGCAACAATGATTTTGTGCATTTGCTGGGCATACCCTTTGGTGCCAAGTCGAGGCATCGTCGAGACTATAGCTATGTATGTTCTTTTGTGTACCTTGTTCTAGAGATCTCCCATATACTGAAGAGAACAAATTGTTCTGTCGATTGAAGCGAACTATTTGTACTGTTCGCTTCATTTACAAGTCTTCTATGAAAATTTATGAAGGGTTCTTTTTTGTATCTTCTTTTGTTCTGCCTGCCCTGTTCTGTGGACACAAAAGAACACACCTATTTTATATTCTAGAAAATCGTTGCATATTTTGGTTCTACGTGTCCAGTCTTTGTATGTGTGATTAGTTTGTCTATGGCCTTACGATAACCTCCATTTCTCGACGATACCATTACACTTTAAAGTTTTGGCAACAATTAATTATTGTTTTGCTACAAGTTCATACCAAAATCCTGTTGGACGTAACAATATTTTCAATTTAAGCCTATTTTCGATATCTAAGATAATTGACTAATTGCGATGTTAATTGTTACCAATCTTAGGAAATTCATAAAATTTTCTGAAAAATCTGCAGAAGTGAAAGAAACAAGGTACGGGATCATTTGTACATCTAGGATTCTATAATATTTTAGGAAGTACGAAATCGTACTTCTCTAATACTTTTGCAAGCAGTAAATTCGCTTTGTGACATGGTCTAGAAGAACATAAAGTCGGCAATTACTCAGCTCACTAAAATCCTTTCGATACGGAATAGGTCAATGAAGAAACGTTATTTATGACCGGAACAAAATTAAAAGTACCATGGTAAATTTTTCGTGCATTTCTACACACATGTTCGGGTGAAAAAGATAGGGGGAAAATTAAAGTTTTGTTCGGGGTGAAGGGTAATACCACCCCAAAATAGGGGTTGTCTAGAATGGTGTCTAAAAAGGTGGGGGGATGTAATCGAGCAGCGGGGTAATTTTTGTGATCCTGTAAATTTCATACGGACGTTTTTACCTTTAAAATATGTTTTTTTTTGCACTTGGGTCATATACACCCCATACGGACGTTTTTACCTTTAAAATATGCTTTTTTGGCACTTGGGTCATATACACCCCGTTCCTTTATTTTGCATATATTTTGTTCGTGCTTTCTTTCGTATAGTGGACTGTTGCGAACTTTTTTTGTTAAGGTAGCAAATTTGCCGAACGTCACGATTATTCGCAAACATGAGAATAAAATAATACCATTATTTCACTCAAAAAACTGCCATTTGTTTAAAAAGGACTAGTTTCCTTTTTTTTTCGAGTTACCTCCGAAACTAATTATCGATTTGAAAAACTAATTAGATATGTGATTAGGAGCAAAATGTAGATGCGATTTGATTCTACAAACATGCCTTAACGTTTCTATTTAAAAATAAAATTTTATAGCATCTCTTTCTGTGCTGGAAGACGTCCAAATTGAGTTTTTTTTTTTTTTTAATTAAAATGTAAAAGAAATAACATTCCCATTGGACGCCACCTGGCGACCAATAATATCAAACGTACCTGATATTTACAGAAACAACATTCCACATGCCTGTTTTATCGTACAAAATTGATTTCAGTCAATTCCATTACTTTCTTCAAACTCTATAATCGTTTAAGTTCGACAACTCTCTGAGCGCATATATATACGCCCATAGTCCCAAAAGGGTTAAGTACGTGTCCCAACGGCCATTTCTATTTGATTGTTTTTTTTCTATAATTTTGTATACCAACTGACTAAATTTTAATGATATTTTTCAGTTTTTATTCTTATTCCTAATCAATTTTGGTGGAACAATAAATTTACTACACCACATCTCTAACATAACGAGTTAATGGAATTAGAACAACACTTGGAACAAAACACTCCTCCATAAGCTTTTATTTTGAATTGTCCTAATCATTCACGACGCACACTTATTTCTGAAATATCGATTAAGAGCCCGCTTTAATATTTAATTTCATCAATACCACCTACACAGCACAGTGGTACTCAATGGGATCCTATCATCAATAAAATCCGCCGGAAATTACATTTGATGATTACCGAAAACTTGAAAACAAAGGCAGTGGGCGAATTCAATTTTAAAGCTTATCTAAACAAAGGAGAACTTTTCAATTTTTTAGGATGCTAATTAACCTCGCGGCGGCAGATTGTATTTCATCCAATAACAACACGACTTCGAAGTATCCTTAGTAACCTTCTTCGGATTACAAGAAGAACATCCTCATCAACATGGGGGCGTAGGTAGAGGTACGTCTAGAGCCTTATCTCTCTCTCTCTCTCTCTCTCTCTCTATCAAAAACCACAATTGGTTTGGATGACTTCGAAAAACAACCTCTGATAGGGTCGTAAAAATTAAATATGACTTTTCGGGAAAATTTTCATAACTGACAAGCGCGAAAAAGTTTACGGTCATAACACAATGGGGAGGGTGGCGTAGAACAGAAAATGTATGACATGTTTGGAGAGGAAAAAATGTAAAAAGTGCTCTCCCCTTTTTTTCTGTAATCTAAACGGCAAGCAAAAAAAAACGTGTCAGGAAAATTTATCGCATCATGTGTTTAACTCTGGGAAATATTCTTGTAAAATTCGAAAGTTATGAAATACCACCCCTCCCCCTCCGTCATCTTTCTCTCCACATCAAGGATATCCTTGAAGTGATTTTGTGGAAATTTTATTTTTATTTGGATTAGTAAAGTAACCATAATCAGGAAAATTCGAAGTTGGAGGGGTTTTTTTTTTTATATATACATAAAGCAGATTTCATTATCGACAGGAAGGCGTGTGACTTAATAAATATTTCAAAGTTGCCCCAAATGACTTCGATTAAATCTTTTAAACTTGATGACATTTTAGATATTAGAATTACTCACGGCTGGTAATTTTAATATTACCAGAAAATTGAGTTAGGAGCAGTGGAAAGGAAATTTAATTTCGTTCACAATTGATTAGGCCATTAAGTATCTCATTATGTTGTATGTATGGATGTAGGTGTGCTGCCAGAAATCGATCTTATCTTTTCTCATTATGATAATTTCGCGGAAGGTTTGTAAGAGATGACATTTTTATACAGAAAGCCATTATTAAAATTATTACGGAAATGGGGAGAGAGAGAGAGAGAGAGAGAGAGAGAGAAAGACAGAGAGAGAGACAGAGAGAGATAGAGATACAGAGAGGGAGAGAGATAGAGAAGGAGAGAGAGAGATAGAGAAGGAGAGAGATATAGAGAGAGAGAGAAAAAAAGAGAGTGAGAGAGATAGAGAGGGAAAGAGAGGGAGATAGAGAGAAAGAGAGAGAGAGATATATATAGAGAGAGAGAGAGAGATCTGAGGAATTGTTTTGGAAAGACTAAAAAAAAAATTTGCTGTTGCATAGTTTCGACAGAGTTTCCTTTTATTTTAATATAAAAGTGCTTCGGTTCTTTTCGTGTTCGGCATCAATCTACATTTCACATTTAATCTTGTCGTTCTTTTTTTCTTGATTCAAATTAACTCTTTTTATTTCGGATTATTATTAGTGCAAGTGTGCTCTAAGTAAAGCTGAATTTTCCAGGTGACTTATTTTACTTTTTATATCGATTTAACATTTGCAACGCCGTCGTGAACGATTCGATAGTTTTGACCGGGTCAGTACACTGACTCAAAAGACCTAAGTCACCGTTTCAAAATGATATAGGTCTATCGGTCACTTACACTCAAGGAGAAAAGAAACTGCTTCTCTTGACTTATTTGTTAATGCCTAATGGTTAATTTACAGGACTGTGCATGCAGCTAGATCTTTAGCTAATATTTTTCCACATTGAAATAAAACTTCTGCATCTACTTCACATTGTATATATTCCACCCGAAACTCTGTTTCGGCAGAAATCAGAAACAACAAAAAGTTGTTAATAGGCATTCAGAAAAGTATCCTTTCTGAATTAATTTTTATTGCTACTAATCCCTCAACTGCCAATTAGGTCGCCAAATCGTAGTTTTGGTATTTACCTCCCTTCTGCACATGCACAAGGCTGCATAGGGGTTCCAAGCCAATGCGTATATTTAAGAAACATTACGGATAATCTTAATCGACTTGGGACTTTAAGCTTAGTCATGCACCTTAGAAGGGTTTCTCTTAAGGAAAACTTATTTCTATGTCTAAAGAATGTAATAAATTGAAACAAATACAAATTTCTGCAGCATTGAAGACTGATTTAATTATTCAGAGAACGTAGAAATTTTTCAATTTCTAAATGCTTGCTTTTAGGCCAATCGGGTTGCCTTGCCATGCCACATTTCAGCAGTTGAGCAGTTACAAAGGAAGTTACAAAGGCAGTCGCGAACGACTGCAAAATAGATAAATTATATAAGCACAGTTTTAGGTTTTACCGTTGCTCTGAGATGAGGTAGGTAATTTTAGGTTATTAGATGATTATTCCCAACTAACTGACTCACTGACTAACTGAGTCACTTATAACAAAAGACTCGTATGATCCGAGTCACCACAATGACCGATTTCGCCCATCACGAGTTCAGACAAAGGGACGTGCAAAACTGAACCGTGAATGTAATGATTTGTTTTTTTGCCATTTGTGCAACAACAAAAAAAAAATCATTAAGGAGCGTTTACAATGACAGAGTAGAGTGGAGTCCCCAGATTACATTTTCTCTCCTTTACTCAAGCTTGCACTCTAATATAAGTTCTTCGCGCTTTCTACCAGAGTGGATTTCACAGAGTAGCGTCAGATTGGAACAATTCCTAATCTCACGTTGGTAGTTTCGAAAGCTTTCAACATTTGTTTCGAATCACTAGTTTCTAACAGATGTCGCACTGATATTTGCAAGCTTTAACCAGTGTTGGGCAAAATGTAATCTGATTAATGATTAACAATTACAATTAACCATGTATTCTGTAATCAGATTACTTTGTAACAGATTACTATAGTAATCCATTTCCATAATTACATAATGTAATCGATTAACATGTAATGTGATTACAAGTTAATCTGAGTACACATTAATCGATTACAAGTTAATCCCACTACATGTTAATCTAATTAATGTGATTACATTTAAGATATTTAAGACATTTAAGATATTTGCATTCTAATTCTTCATAAAACTCCCTAAAACTAATTTCGTAGCAGAACAATACTATTTTCTTTCAATTCATTTCATTATATTATTAATTACTTTTAAGTAATCTACAAAGTAATCTGTTACAATGTAATTAGATTACAAAATAATCTAATTAAATTGTAACAGATTACACATTTGATAGATTACATATTCTCTCATGAGTAATCTGATTGATATGTAATCGAATACAGTTTAATTAGATTACTTTGTAATTTGACTATACTGTAATGCAATTATTAATTAAATTACACTGCAATCAGATTACGCCCAACACTGGCTTTAACTAATGAAAATTATTAAAATTATATAAACATAAAACCAAAAATAAATATTTTTTATAAGAAATTAAAAATGTATTTAGTATTTTTTTTGATACAATTTTAACAAAATAAAGTCAATTAAGAATTAAAATTGTCTTATACATATTCGAATTGGTTTATCAATGGAATATAGATGGCAGTCGTTCATTTCGAAAGTGTCCGTACTAAATGTTAATTTGTATTTTGTGATAATTCAAATCGTTCATAGCTCATTCTGGTGTAATTATAGAAATATTTTCTGTGTAATGTAACACCATTTAGTTAACTAAATTATACGAATCGACAAACTGTGTTCTGTTTTGAAATATATTTCAAATGTAAACACATGATAATCTGTCCCACAATTTCCATATGATTTCGAAAATCCGAATGAAGTTCACTCTCTTTTGTGCATGCACGCTACTCTGGTAAACGCTCACTCCACTCTACTCTGTCATTGTAAACGCGCCTTTACTCTTCACTGAAAGACTAAAGCCTACTGCGTATTTAGTTCAGATTAGAGCTGAAAATTTGAAAATTGATTCCTGAAATCTGGATTATGACTCGAGCTATCCGGATCCGGATCCGAACTATTCGCATCCATCCTAAGCAAAAGAGGCTCATTTCATCTAGATTGTATTGCTTTGTTTGGAAAATATAAATTCCCATTTTCCCAATGAAACAATCCAATCTGAATGAAATGTTGAACCTCTTTTGCTGAGGCTAGATCCGGATAGCTCGAAACCAGATCCGGATAACTCCAATCCGGATAACTCGATTCCGGATTATCCAGAAACCCGGATTTGAGGAATCGGATCCTAATTATTCCGGATAGCAAACTAGGCCGATATTTTCAGCTCTAGTTCAGATGCACAAATAATTTCAATCCAAGTAGCTTCTGTGATTGAAAAATGCAGTACCTACCGTTAAAATGACTCAGTTTTACTCGCTCAGATCGGAACAAACCTAGTCGTGAAAATGTATTTTTACGAATAATTCGGTGACGGGAATTTAAGTTTATTTCTTTACATGCACTTTGTTGACATAACAGCAGTGATACGTTTTATATTAATTTTCGTATCACGTAATCACACTCGATTGTAAATTTCGTATAAAATGGTTAAAATCGGCAAAAATATCAGAGACGAATTTAAAATTCTTCTACAAAAAGGACTTTCACCTCGTCATCACGTCATATTGCTATTGCTAATAAATGCGAAGTAAGTCAAAGTACATTTCTACTGTTTAAAAAACTTTCTCCGTAAGATGTTGCATTTCAAGTAGTGAAGCCAAATCTGTAACAATGGCTACTAAAACACTGGTCGAACGCACTGTGATCAAAGCAAGTGAATGGCCAGGCCGTCTATCTTTAAAAGAAACTTGTTTTACGTCAACAGAAAAGTCAAAAATTCCCGCATTTTCAAAAAACAATATTGTTGCAAGACTACAATTTGCCAAAATTCGACCAAAGATAAATGGAAAGCTGTTATATGGGCAGATGAAATCAAGGTAAATTTATTAGATGGGCGTTCCTGGGCTTGGTTACGTGCAATTAAAAAACTACAACCGAAACATGTTAAGCAATCTGTGAAGCATAGTGGAGGATCGGTCATGGTTTGAGGCTGTATGATCGCTTGGGGAGTTGGTTCAATGCAGAGGAACCAACTCCCCAAGCGATCATACAGCCTCAAACCATGACCGGGGGTTCATCGTCTAAAGCTGATTGTATGCAGAACTTCATAGCCTTTCCAACCACTGCTCAACCAGCCCACTACTCCTCTCCACTCAGGAGTTATTGTGGTATAAACTAAAAATTTCGGATTTTCTTACTTTTTTTTACTATGACCTCTATTCTTTTTAATTAGCTCAAAACCTATTCAGGTCATACCGAAATTAGACGATATTTTTTTTTAAATGACGTGTTTTCAGTCACTTATGGTCAGTTTCACAGTCCAGGCTTAAGCCAGAGCTTAGCTAAGCCGCGGGTGTGGCTTAAGCCCAGAACTTACTCAGTAAGCAGAAGTTTAGTTAAAACGCAGATGAAAAATTTTAAGTTGTCAGCATTGCGGTAATTGTGAATTTTTAAAGGAAAATTGACATTGTGAATCCCTATACGAAGAAGAAGACATCAAAATAAAATATTATTATCACACGATTGTTTAAATTGTGCACAGTTTTTACCAGTGAGTCAAGCTTTTTATCTGTGAATGTATCAGATCCAAAATCATCATAGCTTAATGTTTCGACAGTCGGAACCGGAAATAAAATTCAACTTCATCCTATTTCTCGAAATGTTGTGAGCGTCTTCTTATAATTTTTTCACGGGTCACACTTTCCGATGTTGTATACCATTTCTTCGTCGCTTATATCCTCCGCATCAGATAAATAACTCACTGTTTGGTTTCTTCCTCAAACGTCAAATGGAATGATGTAACTAGCTGCCAGACAGTACTCAAAATTGTTAACTACATAACTATTTTTCGCTTGGAAAATTTTAATTTAATTTTAAAGTTTAACTTTCGAAAATGTACGTTCGTTTAAAAACAAAAATTATAATATTTAGGAAAAATATATATTTAGCAATAATCTCCATATGTGTTTCACAGCAACATCTGAGGCTTAAGTCTTCAAGATGACGGGCTTAAATTTAGCTTTCCTTAAGCCAGTGATGTCACTAAAGCCTTGACTGTGAAATACAAATATTTATTAAGCCTTCGCTTAAGCCATCGTTGTGACTTAAGCCTTGACTGTGAAACCGGCCATAAGGGAACAAGTTATCTTTGAGAATAGGTTTGAGAATAGGCTTAACGGATGCAGATAGCAGAAAAGGTGTAATAGATCAAATTAAAGAAGGGTGCATAGTTTTTTATAAAAAAAGATTATGTTAATGACTTTTTTGCAAAAAACGAATGGAGGTCAAAGTAAAAAAAAGGTAAGAAAATGCGATAACTCCTGAGGTGAAAAGAGTAGGGGGCTGGTTGAGCAGTGGTTGGAAAGGCCATGAAGTTCTGCATACAATCAGCTTCAGACGGTGACCTTACGCCCTGTTCTTTTTAATATATAGGGTGTTTTGTGAAAACCTAGCAAAATTTCTTAATCACCCTGTTACTCCGAAACGGTTGATATGCCCCCCCCCCCCCTCCTACCATACAATTTTTTGTTTGACGGTGAGTACGATCACCTCCCACTCTATGGACCACCATGGAGGAAACACCCTGTTTAAGGCAATTAGAAAGCTGTGCAAGTTATGGATTAAACTTTCGAGGTAGTACCAGAAAATTTTCAGCAATTTCTTTGGCTTCATGGAAAAGTTGGTTCGGTCGGACGATAAAGTTGAAACACACCGACGCGGTAGCGGCGCATACATTTTTTTCATTAGATTTTTTACAAAGTAATTCTAAACCTACTACTTAGCATCTTTCGCAAATCACAAAGTTCTTCGACAATTTTCCCCTGAGGACCTGCCACAGCACTCCCTCACCTGCAAAACCCTGGGATTCAGCGATACTTAGAAGGTGGCTTTGTAATTCGTCCTGGCCAGGTAATTTGTTGTGTTTCAATCTGGTAGGAACATAATCCTTCGGGGTTTTGCAAGGCGTGGTGAAACTGATGTCATAGTGTTTGAGTCTGTTTGGTTTTGTATTTTACCAGGCGCTGCCTGGCAGATTTGTCTTTCTAAAAACTAATATAGATCAGTTTTTGAGAGTAAAAAGTCTCCAGATGCTGGGTGAGAGCAGTTCGATCTATCTAGTCGGTCAAATGGTATTTGTCTCAAATAATTGATCAAGGCAAAATTTCGGTCAACGATGAATCGGTTTGTTGATCGACCTGACCAAAATAAGGTTTAAGTCCATTTCGCGGTTCTTTAAAACGTGTAGGGGCCCTCGTAACGAGGTTATAATGCAGTCCATACTGAGTGTCGTCCTACGAAAACGTGAGGAGAACATTTGTCAATCTCTATGAATTTTGAAGAAAGATTATCTAGAATGGTTTGAAGCTGGGATCAGCCTGATGTCTGCAAAGAAATTGTGTAAAATGACGATATATTTATTTTTGGTAAAGAGCTGCGAATTTTGGAAAAAATCACTAGCAAGCTCCCGGGGTAAGCTAGTTCTGCTGGTGTAGCGAAAAGCTCTTCTCTGAGCACAGTTCTAGGGACCAGTAACAAGAATGACAAAATTTTGTCCAGGATTTATCTGTATACGCCAATAAAGCAGCTTTTAGAGTCTGGTGCCATTTTTCTAAAAAAAAAAAACCATTCGGTTGTGGGTGGTTATCCGTGGTTCGGGTGCGTGCTCAAAACTCAACAATTTTGAAAGCTCAGAAAACAAGGCGGACTCGAACTGTGACCTCTGGTCGGTAATGATCTTCCGGGGTATTCCAAAACGAGCTATCCAGACCTGCCAGAGAGTTTTGTCACTATCGTCTAGTAGGATTGCCTCAGATCATCGGGTGAACCTATTAAGAATAATAAGGCTATACCTATATCCTTGAGAAGGAGGTAGTGGACCTAGCATGTCATGGTAGGTATGAGCCTAGATTGCTATGGATGTATCCAGAAATTTTGCTTTGTTGACACGCAAGGCAGGAGCGTGCCCAGATGTTAAGTATCATTATTCATAGAGGACCATATCTTGTCGTGATCATTTTGTTAGTGGATCGAATACTTGTATGCTTTACCCTTGGCACGAAAAGCCAATGCTTCTGAAAGAAAGACAATTTTACGCTTCCCGAGGCATCATTTTGTACTGAATCGAAAATTTGCTTGCGGAAGCTACGAGTGATAAAAGGTCTGGTCTTATTTGAGGAAATTTCGCAACACAATTGTTTTTCGATCACAAAAATCGATAGTTTGTCGAATTTAAACCTTACAAAACTCCTGAGGATTTGCTAGGTGTAAGTATTCTGTATTTGCCGTCTAAAAAGTCTTTAGACATATTCAACGCATTTTACTGGAACTTAAATTCATTCAAAAACTGGTTTCACTGGTCAAGACACGCCTTTGACTTAAAAGTTTTCTACTCAAAAATACACGCTCAATGTTGACATGGATTCCAATTAAAATCGCACTCGCGTGTTAAGTAACTTCAGCCAAGTCCTAGAGTTTCTTTTCTTTTCTTTATTGTTACAATGGCAGTTATCGATTTATCGTAATTTTGTAACGTTGTCATTACAGTGGATTTCTTATTTATACATTTCTATGTACATAATCCAGGGAAAAAACATGTATAGGTTAGCGGCATATGTAGGTATATATGTGTGTGTAATCCTACAGAGAGCTTCTTCGCTTTCAATATAGAAAAAAATCAGAGAAAGTTTTAGCTGTGATTGACTAATTTTTCTTGATGGATCTAAAAATAGTCGAAAATAAAGGTTGAAGGGAAAATTGTACGAAAGTTTATCACTTGGATTGTCACCTTTTCTTTATTAAAGAAAAATCCAAGATTCTCTTTAACAAGGTTCCATAAATAATTATTTATTTATTTTTTCTCGTCTACTAAGGACCTAAGAAAACGTGACAGTTTCGGGATTCCATTATTATCTTAAATTAAATCATATGGTCATTAATTGAATTGTTGCTAATGTTGGCAACGCTTACATAAATATATGCTTAAAGTTATATACAGGACATTTTGTACCTTAAGGTGTGAAGTGCGAAAAATTAAAGCTCTGGGCACATTTAGGTGGTATGGGACCGGTTTTGAAGATACTAGCTACTTACTTTGAATCTGTTCAAATTTTCTCTTTACAAAAAATCTTACTTCTGTCCAATTTTTTTCTGAAAGTTCTACATACTAATTTTTACAAATTATGATACTCCTTTATAGCAAATGTCCCTAATTATGAGCTCATTTCGAATTTTCGAGGTGATTTTATTAGGAACAGGTCTGTAAATAAAAAATGAATCTCGCGAGGCGACAACTACAACAATAGGAAATGCGAAGAGTCCAGCCAAGAATATCTCTAAATGCTAGTCAGGACAGAGAAGGAAAAGGTGAGGGCTTAGCGATCCAAAGCCAAGCTAAGAATGCCTCTCAACGCGAGGCGACAACTACAACAGGAAACAACTACAATAGGAAATGCTTAGTGGTCCATCCAGAACCCAAACAAGAATATCTCACAATTCGAAGCAGAAGAGAGATAGGGAAAAGGTGATCCGAAGCCCAGCTAAGAATCGGAAGCAGCAATTACAACAGCATAAAGAAGTGCTTGGTGGTCTAGAGACCAGCCAGGAATTCTTTTCAAGCAAGGAACCTATGAGCAGCTTGATCTTAACACGTCAATGGCACGATCATGAAAGTCGAATGTACAAGTCAAGTCAAGTCAAGAGTTCTTCACACGAATAACGAATTATGGAATTTTAAACCGAGCCGATATCCCGGGATATTTGATATTTTTACAGGCTTTTAATTTGGCCTAGGTTTCACTTATGTCTTTAATGCACTTTAATTGTTCGAATAACTATTAATTTTATATTTCACGATGTCGAAAAAATTATTAACAGCTTGTTGCGCGACGACAAGCTGTGTTCTTGTCTATTATTTAACAATTTTGGGATATAGAGGAATAGGGAAGTTGGATGGGAGTGGGAAATTGTGGAATGTTAGAGATTTCTCTACCTTGCTGAGAGTTGAAGACTGGCGTTTCTTCCAACATGATGAGAAGTATCCCGAAAGTCCAGAGTGGTCCAGCGTTGAAAAACCCCACGATGGTCGAGATGCCAGGACGGTGTCCTATCCACGATGGTGGCTTCCTGTACTAGTGAAGAAAGTAAATCTTTCGCCTAAGTAATAAATGTTTCTCGTTTCCGAGTTGATTAGGTGAAGAGGTGATAAGTAGTGGAAGTTTTCAACTTGTAAATGCGTTGAAAGCTGGCTAATGAGGGGGTTAGGATGTTGAGAGATCTTCTCAAATTGTTTGACCGCGAGAGAAAGGAGATAGCCCTCGATTGGAGTGATGTTTGCACTGTCATACAAAAAGGTGTTGGGAAAGTAGTGTCCGTCGGGTTTCCTGTACACTCCTGTACAGGCCCTTAGGATCTTTCTTTCGAGGGCGCTGATTTGCTTCATATAGGATGGGGAAATGGTGTGCCAGATGGGGAAGCAATAGCAGATGATTGGGCGGATGAGCTGTTTATATATAAGCAGCTTTGAATCATTCGGGAGACCGTTTCTCCTTCTGGTAATAGGGTTGAGTAGGGAGTAAGCGTAGTTGGCTTCCTCATGATCAGTTTGGCGGGATTGTTGAATGTCAACAGATTATTGAAAGAGTCGCACAAAGATATTTGGTGTTCTTTGAAGGCTGAAGCTTTTCGTCATTGACTTTGATTTCGATGTTGTTGGCAATGTGGCAAGGTTGGGTCTTCCCCTTGTGGAGGGATTTCGGATGCAAATCATTTCAGATTTGTTAAGGTTTATTTTGATGCCCCACTTTCTGTAGAACTCGTCGAGTTTGCGGACATGCCGCTCCACTTTGGTAGCAGCGAAATTGGATGACATGGAGTGGGCGTACGTAAGGGAGTCATCAGCATAAAGTAGTGTGGTGGAATTTGAGTCGTTGGCAGGCTGATCATAGGTGAAAAGATTGAAGAGAGTTCGTCTGAGGACCGAACCTTTGAGGGACACCTGATGTTGCCTAAGATTTGACATTCTCAATATCTATGTAGAAATTCCGGGATGACAGAAAGCTATATATAACCCGGGTGAGATAAGGCGGGAACTCGAGGTTTATGATTTTGAATATTAGCCCCTTTGTCGAGACTGAGTCAAACGCTTTTTCTACATCAAGGAAGCAGCCTATAGGCCTATAGCCTATAGTATACTGTCTGCTCCCTTTTGTTGAGGACGTTTGTAGAATCAGAGAGGAATTTGAGCAAAGCATAAAAAGTGGAGTACTGGGGCTTGAAGCCAAATTGGGTGTCCTGCCTGACATTTAAGTCAAAGCAGGTATTTTCTATGTGTTGGCAGACTATTTTTTCGAAAAGCTTGCCCAGGATGGACAGAAGAGAGATTGGCCGGATTCGTTAAGGTTTTTTTTTTGCGGATTGGAACTATGCGCGCGGTTTTCCAGACATCAGGAAAGTATGAATTATTGAGGCAATTATTGAAGATAATTGTGAGAAATTCTATGGCAACAGGTGGGAAATTTTTGATAACTTTGTTGGAAATGTTATCTGGACCGGCGGACCTTTTGCCTCTGATAATCTTGAACGTAAGCAGGATTTGAAAATATGCTTAAATCATCCGGATTTAAGGACATGTTTGTGGAATTAAAGATTGTGGTGGAGGATCCCACTGATTGGGCAGTGAAATCATCAGCAGTCGAGTCTACGGTGTTTCTAAAATGTGCATCGCTTAGAGATGAGTTGTCTTTTAAGGTGGATTGGAAATAGAAATATTCCGCGAAAGCATTGTATTTTTCTTGGGGAAGGTTGTAAGCGCTCGAGCCGCTGAAGATGAAAGTGGAATGTACATGATCAGCTCGACATTTTATAGTGCTCTGATGTATCCCCACCACAAGCCAAATGCGAATTGGGAATGTAGTCCGAAATTGTTGCGACGTTTTTAGCTCAATATTTCTTCTGACGATGTTTTGATGTACATAGATCGATGCTGGTGAATTGTTTGTGAGTACTATCACCTCCTGCTTTAATTAGTTCCTAGGCGGAAACACCCTGTATGTATGTACATGGCAGAAAAATTTGTGCTACTGTCTTCATGGAGCTCTTAACTCATTGAAAACCACACGCACTTTGCAGGTGAATTTCACCGCTTTCAGTAGATCGATTTTTTTCCGCCATCTTGGATTAAAGGAAAAAAAATTTTCTCAAACTAATTCCTCAAAAATGTTACTATAAGTTTGAAGAAGATTAAATTCCCTACATTTTTTAACACTTTTTTTCGTAAGTCTGATGTGTAACAAGTAACAGCGGCAGTATAAGGCAAACAAGTATATCGCAACAAAGTAAGTCAGCCGCCGAGTGAGGAACACGCTGTTAATTAATAGCCCAGTAATGGTCCAGTGCTGGTGGCGTGATAGTATAAACAGAAGCATTCTGCATACGACGGCACCAGCAGCCAGAGTTCCTATAAATAGCCGGCTGCCAGTCTAAAATTAGTCACAAACTCTAGCGAGAAATTCATTAACTACAGCTGATGTGGCGTAGCAGCTGTAAGAAAAAGAACCAACAACAACACGAAAGGTGATCAAAAACCAAACCAAGGATCAAAAAGAAGAAAAGAGAAGTCATCGAATCGAACTGAGGGCCAAACATAAGCCCCAACGACTTAAACACGACAAATCCGAAGGATATGAAAAATCATCAAATAAAATCCAAAGAAGAAATTTTGAAAGCGCAAAAGCATTTGACTTGACTTGACTAAAATTAGTCAGTTAAACACCGATCGCTCAGCCAGACACAAGATAATCAGTCAATCACCGAACTCTCAGTTAAGTCTGATTCAGTCAGCCCCTGATAGATTGGTCAGTTGTCTCCAAGCAGCAGCTCGACCGATCACATCTCATGTCCAGTCCTATTCGCCTAAGTTGTGTTGGCTAAATTCAACAGCAAGAGCACGTTAATCGTGTTGGCCTAAGAATTAGTGAGCGCACGCATATATTCCGTCCTCATACCTCCGTGTTGGCTACTTTGACGTAAAGCGCACGTTACTCGTGTTGGTCAGAAAAGTGGCGAACGCACGCTCTCGTACTCGGTACCCCCCCCCCCCCCCCCCCGTTTTTGGCTACTTTAAAGACATGCACACGCTAATCGTGTTGGTCAGAAGAGTGGCGAGCGCATGATGCTATCCCGTACCACCGTACTACAGTACTAAGCGAGAGTAATTAGTTGTATTAGGAGACCGCCCGAAAACCACAGAACTAGAACAGCATTCTGAGCCTCGAAACGTCGAGAAAACAGCCCTGGACAATCTCCTGACTGCCCGCACACTAACATCCGGCGTTACATTTGTATTGCACATTTTAATATTTTGTGTTCACGTGCCAACCCTTTCTCAGATTCCGTCACTTTTCATGTTGACGTCTATGTCGAAGCTTGCCTTGAGCCTTGATTGACATGTGTTTTAGATTCAGTGGCGATGCCAGTATAGCAGTCCAGAGTTAATGTACAGTTCACAATAAGCATTTTACTTTTTTTATTATTGTCAAAGATTCAAGGATAATGATAACCACTTAACAAGTTTTCAGGATAACATACCCAATCCAAACAATTCCATCCGTTTATAGTTTCAGAATATAAAACTCGTACCTTCCATAGTATCACGATTTTCATTGATATCTCATCCTCAGCTTTACACAGAAAGGAACTTGGATAAAAAATAAATTATTCACTTTCAATATTTATTTAATGTACGCCATCTAGTGGTGGCATAAAAAAATATATAACTATGCTTCTGTTATCAGATAAAACCGTAAATATAGTTTTCCCGTACAATGGAGATATGCAGAGAACTGTGTGAAATGGGAGGAGCATTTCATCTCACTCCCTGTTTTCATTCCACATAAAGGTTGATACTCCACAAAGGTGCATTCATGCATTCATACATATACACTCATATCCTTCCGGCCTTCTTGTAGCTGTAGCACGGCCATTATAGGAAATTTTCAGACTTTGATTGCGATGAATAAAATATTTCCCACGAATACCAATGTCTTTCAATGTATGCGAAGGTACGTGAACATGTGAATTTTTGTTATCCCAACTTAAAGCTTACCCAAAATTCTCTGTAGGTATTGTGTTTATTGTTGAAATACAGATGACCTCATTTACATATTTGTTTTAAATTAATCTTTTCGAGGGAGTAGGGATAGCTGTATTTCTAGCCAATAAGGATGATGACGATGATGATGGATAAACATGTGCATTCGCAGGATTATTCAATCCTGAATATTTTGATGCATATTTGGTTTTCCTTAATTATTGCCATAATTACATCGGGATACAGTTATACGTCAAGTTGATAATAAGTAAATCATTAAATTATGACCTGGGGTTAAAGTGAAATCGCTTAGATATGTATGTTATAGGTACAAACCCTATTTGTTTTATGTAATCTAATATTAAACTTGAGGGTGAAGCATATAATTGAATTAATGCCCTCGGGTAGAGTAGAGTAGTGAATGTATATGTACTACATATGTAGGGATATAGGGATAAATGTATATAGATCAAGTGTTTGTGAAAAACAATCAGAAATCAAGGATAATAGCATCAACACACATAAAAGTATGCCATCAAATGAATTGAAGGCGTTCTCCAATCAAACGTTAAGCATTCGAAAACCCATCACGACTCTACCAATTTCTGCAGATTCTATAAAGACAAAAGAATAAGAAAAAAAAAACCACAAGAAGAAGACTTTGACGTTTGATATAACTGCGGAAATCTATTTGGCCATTGTTTAGTAATATATGAACACAAACATATACATACAGTTATACATATAGTGGGTACATATCCGGACAAGAAAACATTCACGGAATTCTCCTATATAGTTCTACCTCAGTTCTACCCTTTATTCAGTGTAGTAACCCCAAAGGGACTCCAACCATGTAATAATTAATTATTGGAAATAAATTAGAATTATAGTTCTAGTGGGGCTCTTCAGCTATAGTCGTCGAATTTTATCTGGATAATTAATTATGTCTGAGCTGAAGATCTTTGCAAATATAAATTTGTATGTAAAAATATCATTATGATCTTGAGGAGAGAGAAATAGAGACAAATAAAATATCTATATTGATTTTAATGACCGGACCCCCCCCCCCCCCCCCCCCCCCCCCGACAATGATTTTATTCTTTTTTATTCAAATAGTGGATGTATTGCAAAATTTTTTCAACAGTTAAAATCATCACGCATGCGTGAGTTGTTCAGTAGTCAAACTTAAAATAAAAAATAAAAAAAAGTTACTGGAGTACAACCTGAAATACTTATATGTAGGTATGAGATTAATAGAAGTAGAATTTTGAGGGAAATTTTAATGTTTCAGGGTAACACAAGGTGGCTGTGGTGGTTCAAATCAATCCTTTCTTGCTAACTACCTTTCAACTTTATTTTAAGTATTTTGTCATTCTCTAAGTTTGAAAAGTTGTTTAAAAGCGAAAAGATAAAGAAAAAAAAAAGCTTTCGCTCCAATTCGAGAAGTAGTCTGCTTTATTTTTCAAAATTAGAGAATGTCAAATTGATGGTAAAAAACTTAAAATTAATGTCTTTATAAAGTCAAACATACAAATGAAATGTAATTGAAAGGAATTTAATTATTATATTAAAATTAATAAGTATAATCATTATGCATCTGAATTTCTTTTTCATTTTTAATACTTCTATCAAACTTGAATATTCAAACTTTACAAAAAACGATTCAAGTTTAAAATTATGAGTTTTATAAGAATCGAGTCAAGTTTAAAATTTTCGGGGTTGACAGTACTGCCACCTGTCGGTTGTTAACGAACAATAAACGATTTGCTCACTAAGTTATGGCTTTATGTCGCAATTAATATAATTCGAATCTTTAACTTTATATTGATTCCTTTAGAAAAGCCACAAAATAACATAAAACTACACAAACTCAAATTTATAACTTTTAACAGTTTTTGCGCCATCTATTGATGTCTAGGAAAACTAGATCCACAATTTGCACAAGAAGAGATTTTTTTTAGTTTTTTTTTTTATTAATTTTAATTCTCTCTTTTAATAAGTATAAGATATTGGTCTCTACGATCTTTTCTAAGAAGAAATTACAGTCGAGTATGATTTTTAAATAAATTAATAAAAATATTAAAAAATTATTCCTAATGAGTTGCCGAATATATTTCGATTATTTTATTGATTTTCAAACACTCTATATTGAAAAACATTTAAGTTTAGTATATGTGATAAAAACTATGTTTCAAAAATACAACTTTTCTGAAACCATTACATGGTGAATTTTGTTTTCAACTCTGTTTCCGTAAACCTTAGTATCGAGTTCGGGCAAATTAAAATATAAAACGGTCTCGAAATATTTCACATTAAAAACGCTGATAAAATTTTGACGTATTCTAATTTGGAAAAAGACAAAGTGACAGCTATTTAAAAATTTTATCGTTAAAAAGCTTAGGTAAACGTTTTTACAATTTTACCAGTGAACTCTGTACTGAAGTAGTAAAATCATTAGTAAAGTTTTTGTTTGCGATTTTACCAGCACTAAAATTTGTATGGAAATGTCATATTTTACTCGAACTCTTAATACTAGGTTTAAGAGGAAATTAATTTGTATTATCTGAATTTGAATAATTTAGATACCAGAAATACGTTATAGCCATGCTCAGTTAGTTTTTCTTGTCATAGCTACTAAAGAAGATCCTTAACATTATTATTATATAAAAATTTAAAACAATTTTTGATTTTCTCATTTTGTAACTTTTTAGTTGCGTTTGAGTTTAAAATTGGTTTACTGCACTTTAATTGCATCTTGAAGAATGCAAAAAACATGGTTGATATTATGTTGCTGTATGTGAACATGTAGTGATTTTACCTAACCAAATTTTAACAAACTTGTATTACAATAGTGAAATAAAGCTTAAATAATCTTACCGATAACTTTATAGTAACAAATTAATTGCTCACTTGATACCTAGCTCTAGATATGTGAACATATGTATTTTGAAGTAAGTAAATAAAATATAAATTATTAATGAGTCAATTTAGTTTTCATTGTTCTCCCACCATATCTTTACACCCCAAATATACAGAAGAAAAATTCCATTTCACTTGTTATAAGCATTTTTCAATCAATGAATCAATTTCACTAAAATATTTTTTTTTTTTTTTTACAATTGGAGTTTAATGCCGGTAATGAATAAATTTCATTACGTTCGCAGTTTTCCAAAGTATGATTTACATACAACAATGTCAGTAAGTTTTATCCTGTTTGAGATTTTCATACAAGCAAGCATGCCTAAAAAGTGACAACCAAAATTTTTAAATGATTATATAAAAAATTTCCCAATTTAATCAATTTAGAAGGTAAACCAATCAATTAATCAATCCAAATTTAAAATCATTCAAAAATGTTAAAACTTTAAGGTAACAAAAGTATCCTTCGATTTATAACTATATCGTTACATTACTATTGATTTTTATCCGAACCCTAACAGAAAACTTGAAACAATTCCGACAAAACCAATTGTGTAATTTGTTACAAAATAGTTTATAGAAAGTTGATTTTGTAACTATCAAGTTACAATTTAGTTGACTTTGAAGTAGAATAAAATTAAAAATCATTGCTGATGTTTTGATAAATTCATTATCACCTTGAATAAGTATTTCTTATATAGATTGTAAACTGTATTGAGTATAGACCAATTAAGCCCTAATGACATTAATTATTTTCTTCTTTTCTACACTCAGAAAAATAATTAAAGTTATTGCAAGGAAACAATGGTATAAAATTAATTATGAGAAAATTTTGTTAAAATTTTTCATTGTGTTGATGAAATTGGAGTAAAATCATTGAAACAAAAAATTCACAGTTCATCGAAACGGAACACATTTCATTGGATGGAAGACAGAATATTCATTGAAATCAATGACGAAAATCTCTTCAAACCACCAAAAATTTATCATAAATTGGCAAAAATTCATAATGGATTTGACAGCATTTTATCTTACTTACAACAAATAAATTTTTGTTTGATTCAATTGACATTCACGATTAGTTTGACCACCAGTAATCTTTGAAACAACTATGCGTTGTCAAATTAATTGCATTGGTACATTTGCGCTAACACAGCGGCAATTAAACTAACATGGTTGCATATGGTGGCCGAAGACGCTTGTGGGAACTGCGATCCGGAAGCTGGCAGGCCTGCAAAGACTCGCCTGCTTGGATATTACGGACTCCATGCAATCTACGGTTACTTCTGCTCTAGAGGTCCTACTCAATCTGTCACCCCTGGATCTAATTATTCAGGTAGATGCCAAAAGGGCTGTGTGCACGTTGCGTTCATGGGGATGTTGGGAGGATGGCTGGACTAGCTCTTCTCATTGCTCTCTGGCGTACAGGTTGGACTTGGAAAACCCTCTGGCCAGTATCCCACGTGATGCGATGGTACCTGAGCTTCGGTTTGGGTGTCGCTTCTCTGTGAGCTTTCCTGGAAGAGAATCGTGGACTGAGGGACGTGCTTTATTGAGCTTCACCGATCCGCTCTAAAAATCTTCAGCGACGGCCCTCTCACTAATGAGGGAGCTAGAGCGGGCATCTGTCTACTATCCTGAGCCTGATATTGGGATGGAGTACTCACTTGAAAGACATACCACTGTCTTCCAGGCTGAAGTCTTCGCCATATCGATGACAGCGAAGTTAGCCCTTGATATGCAAATTAAGGGGAAGGACATTACTATCCTTTCGGATAATCAGGCAGCCTTGGTGGCTCTGAGTGGCCCTCGGATAACATCTAAGTTAGTGGGGGATTGCAGGTCGTCTGTGGATAAGTGGTCCACAACAAAATGTCCCTTCTGTGGGTTCCTGGTCACATGGGGGATCATGGGGGAATGAAAGGGCTGAGCTTAGCTAGAGCTGGCTCCGATTCTCCTATCCTCGGACCGGAACCCGCCGTAGGCATTGCCACCTCGAGTATCGGGTCTCTCATCAAAGCGGATGTTCATAAAAAGCATCAGCAGAGATGGGCGGGTGTACAAAACTATTTCTTGATGAGCCCAATTGGAACATCTCCGATTTTCTCATGGGGCTAAGAAGGAAACAATGTAGAACTGTGGTTCGCATCATCACCGGCCACATGTTACTTCACGTTCATGTAACAAGAATGGGAGTTGTTGACATCAATGTCTGTCCTGCCTGGAGAGAGAGCCCGAGACAACCGAACACTTTTTGTGTCCACACGTCTTCGCCCGGTGTAGGCTGGATACTCTAGGAGCTGAAAAAGCTGCCTAACCAAGACCTGATGCGCTTCATTAAGAGGACAGGAAGGTTTTCGTGAATGGCCTTCTAGCAGGACAGCACAATGGGCCGCTATGGCCTCTGTGCTTGGGATAGGGTCGCCTGTCTCCCTGCCTTTAAAATAAAAAAAAAATAAAATAAGTTACTGTGTTTATTCAGGCTCAAACTTTATTTTAATTATTTAACTACCATTATAAATTTAAATAACAAGGACTACAATATTATAAAAATGGGCTGCAGTATAACACTTTCCCATTGGTGGAAATTATTGATAGGTGCTAGAAAAGTACACTTTCCCGGAAAGACATATTTACGAAATTCTTAATTTCTTTCCAAATAGCCTTTATATAAACATAGTTTTGGCCACTTACTGGAAAGCTTTGAATTATTTTGTAATCATTTGAAAAACACAAAATTTTAATATTTATTTTCAGATCGCACTAGATTTTAAGTCCCTATACCCGGAGAAGGACAACCTGTTTAGATTCAGATTTATTACAGGTTTAACCTACAATAAAATTACACATCTTCGTAGTACAAAAAACATTGGACTAACTAGCTTACTAAAAACTTAAACTAAACACTTTAAATAAAATGTAAAATGTATATGTGAAATAAAAAAAAAAGACGTAAAAAAAAAACAGATTTACATAACACACAAGAAGATATAATATTAAGAAAAAACAAACTAAAATTTCAAAAACTATATACTAGATCATTGCCAGGACCACCCCTTTCAAAATAGAAGCATTTTTAAGTGGTGCCAGTGTAACTCTGTTCCATGAGCCTTCAGAACCTATCAGTCCAGCCCACACGCGGAACATCAGTCGGTAAATTATTCCAGGCACGAATAGCTCGAACAAAGTAAGAGTCATCCATTATGGAATGTTGAAACCTAAGTATCAAAAAGTTGAAATGTCTGCCAGAGTTTAGAGACTCAAGTTGGTTAAAAAGGTATCGAGGCATTTTGGAGTATATAATTTTGTGAAGGGATGCAAGAAGCCTACGACTTAAATATTCCATCAAAGGACAACCAAGCAGATGGCTACTATACGGTGAAACATGATCAAATCTTCTTAGGCCAAACACAAACCTCGTACAGTCATTGAAAGCAACAGTTAATTTCATCGAGCATACAGAATCCAAGTGCGGGGGAATATTAGACAGCTAGCTGTAAAGTAGGGTAGAAGCAACTATAGCATTGAATGAATGCTAAAAGGTAAAATTGCAGAAGACAATCACAACCGCCGAAGACAACCATAAACTTTTCTCCCAATTTACGGCTAATCTGATCACAACATTTCATTCAGGGAGTTGAGAAAAACCCATAAATTTCGCACACGATCAGAAATTTCTAGTACTTGATTATCCAAATATACAGGCGGTAAATCAGAAACTTCAATCGGTCGTCGATAAAATGGAATGCATTGGCATTTGTGGGGGTTCAGTTGTAAACCATTATAAGTCGCCGAACTCCAGACATTCGTCAAGTCAGAATTTAAACGTTCATTACAATTCTCTATTAGACCAATGGGACGACCAATATATAACCCGGGGGTTACACCTGCAAGTACAGCTTGCATGCAAGCCTCCCTTCCAGCGCGATTTTAAACTTGACAGCAGAAGGCAGCTCGGTTGATGTCTTATCAGCTTGCATGCAAGTTCATTTAAAAAATGGCATCGAGACGTAAAGTCTTGCGTATATTGGAAAATTATAGCAATAAAGGAAGTAGCAGAATGATAAAAATCCAAGAAAAAATTAAGGGGAAGGTGTTGGTAAATGATGTAATGCAAATGATCCCAGAAAATCTCATTTTCCCAGAAAAAATTTATCAAATTCTCTCAAGCATTTCTTTTTCGCCATTTTGAAAACTGTATAAATGTCAAATTATACTATTAGTTTTCTACCAATATACAAATAATTTAATAGGCTTCACACTGCTGCTTATGTTAATTTTAGTCGGAATTCAATTAACCTTCCGGCGTAAAATGAGCTGAAAAAATAAAATCTTTAATTAATAATGACTTTTTCAGGTGATAAATTATTGAATTTGCCCAAAGATTTCCTCAACTCAACTCATATCAAATCCTCTGATCCGTCTCAGAAGACTGCCAAAAACGCAATGATCTTTAGCAATTCAAGTCAAGTCAAGTGTTCTTCACACGCGATTAACGAAATAAAACGAATTATGGCGAATTTATTACCGAACCGATATCCCGGGATATTTGAAAATGTTTACGTGCAGGCTTTAATTTTGGCCTAGAATTCACTTTTGTCTTTGATTCACTTTGCACTTTAATTGTTCGAATTTATATTAACTTAAGGTTACACGATGTTACAGCCTGTTGCGCGACGGCAAGCTGTGCTCTTGTCTGTTATTTGAAGTAATGATCTTTAGCTCGAACCCCCGCTTTATTTATACTCTCGAAATGTACAGAGTAAATGGGGGCTCAGAAAAAAATTGCTTAGCATTGCATGTATTATGCTTCAGCTGTGCGTATTACAGCTGAGAACGAATGAGAACTCTGTACATCTGACGTACATCAGATGTCAGGTGTAGTGATGTAGATGTTGTGCTGTCATTGTTGGTATTTGGGTGAGTTCTTCTATTTGCCTTTTTTTTGTATTAGTATTTGAATACAAATTTGTTTATTTATTTTTCCTTTCCAAAATAAAAATAGTTTGGAGGAGTGCTGTGGCGATCTGGAGTTGGATTCCAGTAGTTTCAGGTAAGATTTATTTTTGTGGTAAAATTCTTGTAATTCGTTTGTTTACCTTGATTGAAGTTTTTGTTTATTTGTAGGTTCTTGTTGTAGTTTGGAACTACATCAAGGGAGCCCTAAAGGGCCAAGAATTTTATTCAAGAATAGTTCGTCGCGGGAATTATCTTTAAACTTCAATTTGGGATACTTCCAGTGGTATGGTTTTTTTTTAATGTAAGTTCACTTTTTTATGTTTCTTGTTCTGCGTCGGAACAATAATAATAAAATAATAATAATGATCTGCGCGTACCATTATAAAAAGGAAAGACAACAAAGCTACTTATGTCAAGAAATTTACAAAAAGACGCCTGAAAGTGCCAATCGAGTTAGCCTTCTGGATGTTGTGTGGTAATGAATTCCACATTCGAGTAATTTAAACAATATAAGATCTATCAAAAACCGAGGTCTGAAAACGTGGAATTAGCAGTTTTTAACCTCTGGTAGAGTAATGCTCTGCGCCTTAGATATACTTCAATAGAGAAACCTAACAGTGAAAAATTCAAGTGAGACACATGATCGAATCTTCGTAGCTCGAAAACAAACCTTACACAATCGTTAAATGCAACCGTGTATAAAATACTGTAATATTAGAGACTTAACCAGATGACAACGTACCTTGGAGGAAAGCATTCTATCAGACAACCATAGGCGGTGGAGGCTGGCGTAGATCTTTGATAGGTTAGAGTTGACGAGATCACATCACTTCATATTAGATATTAAGGTGACACCGAGGTTACGGACTTTATCCACGTAGGGAATTGAAAAACCATTCAAAAGAATAGGAGGAAGTGATGAAGAGTGAAAATTACCAAAAGAAAAAGCGATAAACTGTGACTTACTAGGATTTAGTTTAAGTTTATTATCAATCGACCATGTGTATATGTTATGTAAATCGCAATTCATCCGAGCCACACAGCCTTCGATAAGACCTGGAGGACGACTGAAATAGACCTGAACGTCGTCAGCATAAATATAAATGTTGACATCTTGTATAATGTCAGACAGATCATTAATGTATAGGCTGAAGAGTAGAGGACCAAGAATGGAACCTTGTGGTACTCCACAAGATAGAGGAAGGAAATTTGAGCAATTATTGTCTCCAAGGGTAGCCCTTTGCGATCGCCCGTTTAAGAATTCCTTGATTAAATGAACAGCTCGATACGAAAAATGGAATTTATTAAATAAATTTATCTAGCACATTTAAATGGCAAACACTGTCGAAAGCTTTGGAGAAGCCTAAAAGCGCCAGAATAAAAATCTCTCTTCTATCAAGTGCAACGCGTATGTGATTTTAACGAGAGCACTTTCGCAACTATGCTTTGGTGGTCGAAACCCAGATTGACAGCTATTTATGAGATTTTTTTGCAGTGTGTACTGTTGAACCTGCCAATATAGTAGCTTCTCCAAAGCCTTCGAAAGAAAACAAAATAAGCTGATAGGTCTATAATCAGCTGGAGTTGTAGCCGCAGCCCTCTTAGGGATAAGAAGTACGTGCGCTGTTTTCCATATTCTTGGAAACACCGATTTCGCAATGCAGGTATTGAAGATATATAAAAGTGGGCCCATAATGAGCGGCGCAATTAGCTTCACAAAGCGGGGTGACATATTGTCAGGGCCGACAGCATTAGATTTAATACCGAAAATTGCATTCAAGGCTTCGGTTCGATCCCGGAAACTAAATCCATTAGAGCTATGAAGAGAATCCAAGCCTGCCAAGAACAACTGATCATTGTCTTGAGATTGATGATCAGCTATGAAAAATTCGTTAAGTTCAAGTGGGCTCAGGTTGCACTTAGCCGTCCTGCCTCCATATATGCCAGCATCACGCAAGTTACGCCATAATATTTTTGGTTGAACACTTACATCAAACTTGCGCTTATACTTAATACATACGTTTAGCCTCGCGAATTTTTACATTAATTTTGTTCCTTAAGAGTGTGTAAATCTTCCGACTATCAGGAGTCTTCAATCTACGATACTTGGAAAAAAGAAATTCCCGCTCAGCAATCAAGGATTTTATTTCGGTGTTGAACCAGGGGCAGAAGCCGCTTTTTATTGCCTTAGTACGTAGAGGTACATACTTATCATAAAGGGTACTGAATGGAACGAGATTGAGAAGAAAAACCTGGTCGTCTATATGCGGTTGGCTGTAAATATCGTTCCAGTTATACGATTCGCATTCAGCGAGAAGGGATTCTAAGTCAAGGTTGTTGAAATCTCTATATCGAAAAAATGATAGACTTGAATTAATATTAACTCTAACATTACAAGAAAGGAAAATAATATCATGATCTAGGGAACTAAGAGTTGATTAAAAAAAAGCACTAGAGAGGGGTCAGAAACAAAAAATAAATCTAGAAGGGATGGATTAATAACATTATGAAAAGTCGGGTAAGTGTTAACTAAGTTTAAGTGCCCTGCTAGCATATCGCATAAAAAATGGTCAGTATTGACGCTTTTCTTGAGGATGTTGACATTGAAGTCGCCCCCTACTATCAGATTAGAAGAGCGCTGGCTATTAGATGAGATAGACTGAAGAAACTCAGAGGAATTATTACGATTGAATTGACCTGAAGGTACGTAAACTACTCCCAAAGTACATATATCGGTGCCCATATCAACCTCAACACACAGAAACTCAATCAAACTGTTACTAGATTTGCAAACTATCTTGGCCTCAAGATCTTGTCGCCCATATATATAGCAACGCCACCACCAATTCTACCACAACAATCGTTCCGAAAGATTTTATAGTTCGGGAATGAAACAAGAGAGGATGGGATATCATCTCGCTTACAAGAATAGCGTGAAGCTTGGGACATTTTAAAGTGTTCCGTAATTCATAAATTTTAGCCCGCACGCTGCGTGCATTTAAGTGACAAATATTTATACCTTGAAATCGGTTACAAAAAATATTCAACATAGATCCTACATTGTTCAGATGATATGTGTTATGATTCATGAATAAAACAAGAATATAGGCTCCCAGGCGGCACAAGCAGACGCGCAATACACTTGACATGAGTAATAATGTGCGGAATCTAACTGCTGTTAGCACCAGAAAATTTTAACAGGTAGAATAGAGAATTCGGTAATTCTAAAAAAAAAGTTCACCGAGTTACAAAATTAATTGTCAAATCAACTCTCCCAAATTCCTCAATTCTCAGTCTTATAGAATCCGAGTCCGGCCCCTGCTGTGTGAATGCCCTAATCTTATCAAATGGATAAACATATACAGGGTGTTTCCCCTTAAAAGGTTAGAAGAGCAGAAGGTGATAGTACTCACCTGGACTCTAACAAAAAATTGTATGTCATTGAGGGGGGGGGGGGGGCAAATCAACCGTTCAGGAGTTACAGGGTGATTAAGAAAAAAATCTAGTTTTTCACAAAACACCCTGTATATTAAAAAGTACAAGCCGTACGGTCACAGTTAAGAGCTCATTATATGCAGAGCTTCATAGTCTTTCCAACGACTACTCAACTTTAGGCATGTCTAAACTAAAAATTACGGATTTGCTAAACTGTTTTTTTATTTTGACCTCTTTTTCTCTGCAAAACGTTCATTAACATAACTTTTTTTTTATAAAAACAGTAAACTGTAGACTCTCCTTTTTAATTTGACCTTGTATACCCAATGTGCTATCTGCAGCCGTTAAAGAGTTATTAGCTCAAAACCTATTCTGAAAGCTATTCTCAAACCTAAATTTGTTCCCTTAGTGACTGAAACGGTATCCTTACTTTTCTTCGCAAACTTGTCTTCGACAACATTTCATCGAGAACCTTTTCTTCGAAAATTTCATTTATTTGATAACAAATTGTACACTTTCACCTTTAGCGCTATTCGAGGCCAACGACGAGGACGTAGTGAAACTCTGGCCCCATTTCTTTTTATTTTATTTTGATTTTTTTTTGGTAGCGTTATATGCATGGATTTGAAAATAAACTTTTCTTCGAAACGAAATTTCTTCGAAAACATATATCTTCGCGGCGGCCGCGAAGAAACATGTGTTCGAAGAAATGTCGTTTCGAAGAAAAGTTTTTCGAAGAAATGTCGTTTTGAAGAAAAGTAGACGAAGCACTGAAAACACGTCATTTAACAAAAATATCGCCTAATTTCGGTATGACGTGAATAGGTTTTGAGCTAATAACTCTTTAAAAGCTGCAGACAGCGCATGTCGTATACTAGGTCAAATTAAAGAGAAGATACAGCTTATAGTTTTTATATAAAAAAAAGTTATGCTAACGACCGTTTTGCAAAACAAATAGAGGTCAAATTAAAAAGAAAGTAAAAAACTCCGAAATATTTTGTTTAGACCCCCGTAACTCCTGAAAGGAAGAGGATATGGGGCTGGTTGAGCAGTCGTTGGAAAGGCCATGAAGTTCTGCAAACAATGAACTCTTAACTCTGACCGTGCGCCCAGTACTTTTTAAACTACAGGGTGTTTGGTAAAAAATTAGCTTTTGCTCTTAAGGGGGTATTCTAGTCTAGAGTCTCGAATTTTAGGTGATTTTTGAAGTGCCGTAAAAAAAAGGCAATCAATATTTTTCTATCCATTTTTTATGAGTTATTTATTAACATTGCAAGAATACAGAAAAAAATTAAAAAAGTTGAAAATTCGAAAAATTAGCAGCTGATGGAATGGGGGAGCCTCAAAAAATTGGCTCGTGATCATGCCCACGATTCCAAACCGCCTAGCAATCCGAAAAAAAAATAAAAAAGATTATTAGTGTAGAGTAATGTCGCTATGTCCGGAACTAGGGAAAAGTTGAAAAAAAATTTTTTCACAAAATGGCCGCTGCCTAAAAAAAAGCAATTTTTGTACCACTTTTTTGACTTTTTCGAATTTTTAAAAATAGTAAAAATTGAAATTTTGGGATGCGGCTAGTTTCGGACATAGACAAGTCTATAAAGAAGACTCTCAAAAAAATTTCAAGTAAATCGGTCCAGTAGAACTTGAGAAATCGTGGGCATCGTCTTGAAAAAGGCAGTTTCGAGAAAAACGCGTTTAAGGTGTAACAGCACTGTACATTTTTTGAAAAATCGTTTTTTTTTTATTGGCTTAAAGATTAGTTTAAATCCTCCAGAATAAGAAGAAAAAAAACGGTCCCGTGCGAGACAATTTTTTTCCCTTTGAAAATGGAAGTCGCCACCAAGGGCGTCAAACTTGCTCCGAAACATGTCCCGGGAAGATGGCTGTGGAGCCGCCATTTTGTTTTTTTTTTCGCTGTCAAAAATTTATCAATAAAGTTCAATGTATGCCCGATAATACCCTTAAAAGGGTTTTTTCAAACACCTTTAATTTTGCGAGAAAAAAATTCGTGAAAAAACCTTTTTTTTTTAGAGGCGTTACCCCTTAAAGTCCATACGTCCACGTGGTTTGGAAGTGAGAATTCAACTGTTAGCAGCTGGATGCAAGTGAACACTAAATATAAAAGATACAAATTTGAAAAATCCTCTTGTAGGCATATTCTTGAATAGTTAAACTTTGAAAGTATGAAAACAAAAAAAAATCGATTTTTTCGAATTTCTAGACTAGAATACCCCCTTAATAACTCTGTAACACCTAAACGGTTTATATTGCCCCCCCCATAAAATTTTTTGTTTGGCTAGGTGAGTACTATCATCTCCAGCTCTATTGACATCCTAAGGGGAAACACCCTGTATGTTTAGTTTTTCCCCGAATTAGAGTATATATAGCAGGCAATGAGTTGGGAAACCTGGTGAGGTTAATTAACTCTTGTGGCTGATTTTAACGTACTCCGTCAATTTGGGCAATTATCTTCCTACCCGATGAAGTGGCATAACAATGGATCATCCAGAGCCGAATTTAAAGGTTAAATGCGCTGGGGCAGCGAAAAATTGGAGGCCCCGAATAATTTTGAAAGCAGGAAAAAATATTACGTGTTCACAGATTTTAGATAATTTATGCCCAGTAAAAAAAAATGTTTTTAACCAGTATCGTAAAATACAAGAAATGAATAAAAATAAATAATTTTATTTGCGAGCTCATCAATAATTTGGGTGAAATCCAGCTCTTCGAGTAAATCACTTTCAATACTAAGTAGCGATAATTTTGACAGGCGACTCTGAATCATCATCGCTCGCCAGTACAGTTCGACACCATCAATGTAAGTTCAAATATTTGAAATCTAAAATTTCGATTTATAAGTATTTGATACTAGAATTTTTTGATAATCGTTTTTATACAAAACCATCAATGATGCGAATTGGACCAACTCATTACCAAAACTTGGTTCGAAGTCGTCTTTGTAAATTTTGACCAATTTCTCCGCTGCAGGATATAAACTTGCAGAGTCCATTTCGTTTAAATGTTTAAATTTGGAACATACAGTATCGTTTGCATACAATCTTTCAGTTAGAGAAATAGCTGATCGACCACCGGGATAAAACCTGATGCTCCAAATTTTTCTTTTTACGATAAGTTTGTGACGTTTTGTGCTTTCATATAGTCGAGCGCATTCAGCCTCACATGTCTCGTTCTACTACATATTGTACATATTCAACAGTGTTTGATATTTTTCAAGCTGTATCTTCATATTTATCAAACTCGTTTCTTTTCAATTCAACAAAGAATTTTAATGACCGAGATCAGTTCATGGTCCTAGTACGTTTAAATTACTCTAAGGCTTTTGATAGCGTGAATCACCACACCCTCCTTGATAAACTAGCTAACTCATTCAATTTTAGCAACTCTTCTGACCGGTCGTAAACAGCGAGTCAAAGCCAACGAAATATTGTCAACTGCACTACCACTAATAAATGGGGTCCCTCAAGGTTCTCTATTGGGTCCTTTCCTTTTCAGTCTGTTTATAAATGAATTGTCTGATATTCTCCAAGATGTGAATATCCATTTATATGCCCCCGATGTCCAGTTATATCTCTATAGATCTATTGGGCTCTTAGAAGACTGCATTGATCGAATGAACTGTAATCTCAACGAGGAGTTATAAATTATTATATACATGGACCTACCGAATAACGGTTTTTTTTGGTCTAAATTGAGATTTTGCGGGTGTATGAGAAATTTCTAGAATGCCACTACTTTTAGTTTCACTAGACCTACAACCTACAAGCAAGCTGGAATGTGTTTTGAAGAATTTTCAAGTAATGAAATATAATCACATCTAAAAAGAAGTACAGCTAAAAAGTCCGACTGGGATATTTTCGCTCTAATATTAATAAAGCCGGTAAAATCCTCCTATTTTTGTTAATTTCTTTATTTTTTGTATGTTTGATTGCGGCTAAAATATTTACGGAAACAAAAGTTCCAGACGACAACCGTGGACGACTATACTGCAACAAACACTGACAGTCACTTATATAAGTTTTGTTGGACTGCAGGCGTGAATATCAACCGACAGGACTCTGATCTCCAATCCACGGCCTGCAGGCCGACTGTAAGTGAATGGATACCATAAAAGCATATACTGTCAGTGTCATCACACAACGCTAACGCTAAAAGAATATTATATTCTTTTATAGAGAATTCATTATGTTTCGTGTAATCCCTTAAATTTTTTAGGAAGATCCTTTAAAATGTTTTTTAAAAACAAGTGCTCAATGAATATGAAAATTGTTTTTTCTTTTTGTCAGAATGGGTGTAAGCATTTTTTTTAACATCATTGTGGAGACTCCGGGGCGTCAGCCTCTATTTGTTGCCCCTAAATCCAGTCATGGAGTCATCGATGGTTTAAGTACGGCTCAGATCGGAACTACTATTTCGATTACTATTCGGATTGGAAAAGTTTTTTTCCATGATAAACGGACAGTTTGAATATTACAGTTCAATACTTTGATCATCCGCTAAATAGGACGAAAGTTCCCTGAAATTATCCTGATCCTTATTCTTGGAGATTAAATCTACTTTCTTTAGACTCTCTGGTTATAAAGTAATTTTGAGCACTTCAATTTCAACTCATTTCATTCGGCTTCAAAATTTTTACCAAATCCTACATAATGATGAAAAATTTCTTTTGTCTAAAAGGATCTCCCCCAACCCCTCATTCTTGTGTCGCTACTTATAATAGTAAAACTCGTGATATTACAACTTTCCAATGGCACCTTTCTCATTTTCTCTAATCCGTGCTCTCCCCGTTTATTCCAATAATCACCCTAAAATTTTATTAAAACTTTTTTTATGTATGTGAATTTACCCCCCCCCCCCCCATGCCACCCGTATACATCTTATTCTAAGCATTATTACCTAAATCATCGACATTATCAAGACAAATGAATTTCATGTATGAAATCATCATCAGATGCGAACTATGTAGATTGTGTCATGCGTGCCGCGGAGAGGGGGGAGGTGATATGTTTTCTTTTATTGCGCAAAGCAAATATCCTCAGTTCAGTCTAGCCAACCCGTCCCCAATAAAAAGTGCTGAGCAAACAAGTCAAACAATAGAAGAAGGAAAAAAAAACGTCGAAATCATATAGAAGACAACATTGAGGGGTTGAAGAGTGTTGCGTTGATTTAAAAGACACCCGCAACGGGAGGCTAACTATGTTAAAGATAGCACGACAGGATATCGTACATGAGACTGACGAAGCACATAACTAGTGTGTGTGTGTGTTGTGTGTATGTATATGAAATGTCCTTATGTCTATCCATCACTTGAACTCATAATAATGAATCAGTAAAATGCTGCCAAGTATAAAGTGGATGACTTGAATGGGGCTGGGAGCCTACTGAAAGTGGGTAATAGTGATGGGGATATCTGCTGTAGTACTATGGCTAGAGAATGTATCAAGATTCCATTGTCTAAGAACTGCTGTTGAAACACTCTTGCTGCTCTGCATAATAATAATTCCTGAGAGTTTGGATAATGTCGTGCATTATTATGGGGACAATATACGGTAGTGTGTGGTGGTGGTGGTGGTGGTATGACAGTTAGCAAATGTTTCTGTCACATTGCACAGATCTCAACTCATGTTTTTCCAAATGTCTCTTTTGAATATTTTGTGCAGCATCTAACTAACCCCCAATGTGAGCTTCCAAATCCTTAGCATTACCTTCTTATTTTCTTTATTCCACACATATACATACATGCAGTCATACATACGATATGTATGATGACTTCGGAGTTATTTATTATTCCTTTCAGGGATAAGACACCAAGGTGCCCTACTGTGGAACTTTCGAAATAAATTTATACTTTGGATGGAAGGAGGATTAGTTTAATCCCCTTTCGTCGAGATGTCATACAAATTTTTCATTTATATTACACAGAATATGCACGTTTTGGTTATTTTTATTTTTTGTTTTACTGAAGACTTGTTTTTTTTTTTTTTTATATAAAATTCTTCAAGTACTAGTTGGAAATAGTATCAAATTCATTAAAGCTTAGGATACTAAACATTGTCGGTTTAACAGCAGAAGGCACCTACTGACCTTTTGTCCTTCTACTTCACTTTATATGACCACATAAAAACTTTTATCACAAAATAAATGTTACTTTACTGCACTTATCGCAATGTTGCACATATCATCAATGTGACCAAGTTTAACTGTGCTATTAAATTATGCCCACTTTTTACGGCAAAATCTTTTAGTATGAACATCGAACCGAAACAAAAAATCCATAAAAATTTGAACAAACTATCTGGAAGGTTAGGTACACACTCCTGACAAACAGATGGCTCTAATAAATTTTGTCACACTCTTGGATCAAGATATTTGATCATTTCAGGTGAAAATTTGATATTTTTTTTAGCAAACAACGGTGTACACAAATTTTAAACATTCTCAAATGAAACAAATAAAATAATTATGAAAAACTTGCAAAGAAAACAAATAAAAATGCTTCAATAAAAAGAAGAAAATTAATTTTTGCAAATGCAATAAACTGGACAGACGCGCCAGTTAGAATTAAAATTCTAATAATTAATTTAAATATCACAAACACAACGTAACGAGAACAGATGTACCAATCGAGACATCTAAAATTTTAGCATTGCAATTCCATTTGAGAATTTGGAGATTTCGCTCGAAGTGAATATTGTACTAGGATCAAAGCAAGAAATAGACTGCCCACTTAACAATTTGCCACTATCAATGGTAAATATTGATACATCGATGATTTATTTTTTAAAATCAAACAATCAATATTTCGTTAATTTCAATTGTGACATTCATCTACCCCTTTGTGTGTGTAAATTTCTGAAAGAAAGCCTAATATGGAGTTTGAGTGAAACAGTATACGGAATTCGAGATATTCACCACTCATTTTACTGGCTATCTTAATAATTTTGACATTTCTTTGATTATTGAAAAAGCGAATTAATTAAGTTTTCCCGTCATCGATTTGATGAATTATATTCATTATAACCAATAATCAGTTAACATTTTCAAAAATACTCCCGATTAATTATGATTTTAACAGCTGTCAGTCACTTCGTTTCCTCCACACAAAACTTACGTCAAATTTTTCCCAGCGTTAAAATGCTATTTTTTGCAGACCGCGTTAAATTTCACCATTATCCGAACTCCATACCAGGCCTAGTATCAAGTTCCCATACAAATTTTAGTGCTGGTAAAACGAAAGCTAAAAATTTTACTGATGAGTTCACTGGTATAAAGTGAAATTTTCTCTATTATAACATAGATGGCGCTTTGTAAGTCTCCACTCATTTTACTGAGCTATTTAATGCATGAAGCCTAGTATCGAGTTCGGGCAAAGTAAAATTTAACGCGATCTACAAATTTTTCACATTAAAATCGCTGGTAAAATTTTGACGTTGATTAATTAGGAGAAAAGAAAGTGACAGGTGTTAAAAATCTTATCACTGAAAAACTTCTAGTTGTTTATAAAGTTTAGATAAACGTTTTTACAATTTAGAAATAACGATGGACTTAATTAATCTGAAAATTGTTAAGAGAAAAATAAATAAAACAATATAAAAAATTTCAATTAAAATTAAATCCTTCAATAAATTTAAAAAAGAATCTGAAAATTGTCATAAAAACAGAAAATGTCATAATTTTACCAGCATTTTAATGCTCCGCGCATTAAAATGTTCAGTAAGATAAGTGCAGACATACAGTGCGCCATCTATCTTAAAATAGAGAAACATTCACTTTTTACCAGTGAACTCCGTACTGCACTAGTAAAATCATCAGTAACATTTTTGCTTGCGATTTTACCAGCGCTAAAATTTATATGGAAATGTCACATTTTACTCGAACTCGATACTAGGCTTGAAGCATTAAAATGGTGGTAAAATTTTGACATTTCCTGTTTCTATGGCAATTTTCAAAGTGTTTGTTTAATTGATTGAAGGATTAAGCCTGGTATCGAGTTCGGATAGAGTAAAATTTAACGCGGTCTCTAAATATTTCACATTAAAATCGCTGATAAAACTTTGACATCTGTTAATTTAGAGAAAACAAAGTGACAGCTGTTTAAAAATTTTATCGCTGAAAAACTTGAAATTGTTTATGAAATTTAGATAAACATTTTTACAATTTGCAATTAAAAATGGACTTAATTAATCTGAAAATTATCAAGAGAAATTAAATCCTTCAATAAATTAACAAAAACAATCTGAAAATTGTCAAAAAGAAAAAACAATATGAAAATTATCATAGATTTATTTATTGGCTTACTTATAGCCAGTTTATATAAAAACTGTTAACTTATTTATACTTCTAATCTAGATACCTTTTACTAACTTAGCCCTAAAAGTTTTTGTTCATATAAGTTATAATCTGTTCTAGCTCTCCAGAAAAATGTGCACACTTGGAGCTGCCACGCAAATAAACGTATCATCAATTAGTTCGAATAAGTCCATTTTCAATTGTTTAAATTGCAACTTCATATCTTTGTTAATTTAAATTTTATGAACAATTTAAACTATTTATGCAATAAAATGATTAGACATCTGTCACGTTGTTTTCTCCAACAAATTAACATACGTCAAAATATTACCAGAGATTTTAATATGGAATATTTGGAGACCGCGTTAAATTTGACTTTCTCCGACTCACTAGGCTTAAGAAAAAGAAGATCATACAAAGTAAACGAGAAGTGTCAAATATAAATTGCAATTTACAAATTCCCAACACAAATTTTGTGAGAGATATGCAGCAACCTACGACAGCAGTGAAAGAGCGAAGGAAAGAAAGAAAATTGTTTTTGTAAAATAAATTAGAACTGTAACTTTAATGGACCCAATACTCTTCAATCTTTACACCTCAGACCAACATCATAATGAAAGCTGCACAACCGGTGATTGCCTTACATATGTATGCCCAATTCCGTTGCCCGCATTTGGCTGTCAATAAAATCAACCTACATTTCAACAAGCTCAATTGGGGGATCAAAATTAACGTCCAAAAGTATACCTAACCTAGAATTGGGCGAAATAGCCAAGTCAGAAAATCCAAAAAATTACGGCCATTAGTAAAGCCAATTTTGTGTACAGCCTTATGACAATCAACGTCAGGGACGGACTCACCATTCAGAAAAGACTACTGATGTACAAGCAGCTAGTAAGGGCTGTCATGACTTACTGCTTTCCCATATGTCATTCAATTTCCCCCACTTATATGGAACGCCTTAGCAAGCTTGAAAGAATGATTCTCAGGCCTTGCATAGGACTCCATAGAAGAGTCAACGGAAAATACTTTTGTAATGAAGTATATTGTGAGCCGTAGCCAATATAACTCGCATCAAGGAGTATCTGTTTGGTCTAGCGAAAAAAAGTTGAGAACATCCCTAAGCACCCAAAGTGACACATAAACAACCAGATCTTCTCATGCCAGCAAATTTTAAGTATTTGTCACCCTTGCTTTTGGCAACGACTGATACTAGAAAAATATGACACTAAAGGGGATGGATTGATTGATTTAAAGTTGAGGTTGAAGCCCCCTTGCGGGAGCTCTGGAACGTAGGTCATAAAAGGCCCATTATTCACCATCCAGACTTATGAGAAATAGCTCATAGATTCCAACCGGACGCTCTTACGAATTTAAGCATTGGCTACCTGCCCCGCCTTGCCGGCTTCGTACAGCTCGTCCAGGAGGTGCGAGCCAAGAAATCTGTAACGCTTTTCCGAGAGAGTTGGACAGTGACAAAGAAAGTGAGTCATTGTCTCGGATTCTTCTCCGCAAGAGGATCAGCAACAAGCCCCTGAGACGAGAGTGCCCAGTGGGAATTAACATCAGGGTTCTGGCTGGGTTGGCTTGTTTAGCCGCAGTAGATTTTCGTTTCTTTTGGGTTGAGTCTCCAAACAGTTCCTTTCTAGTGCTACCTGAAGGATCATCCAACCAAAGGCGACTGTGTTAGCAGTCGTTCCAAGCTGAGGTATTAGAAATAAGGTGGTTTGGTGCGATCAAAATTGTGGAGGAGGATCCCTCCCAGGTTGCACCATGACGAGCAAGTTCGCCCGCCTTTTCATTTCCATTAATGTCGGTGTGAGCTGGGACCTAAACTACCAATACCCTGTTGTTCCGAGAAAAGGAGTTCAGGGTGGTTTTACATTCTAATACAAGTTTTGAGTGTGTAAAGGGTTTTAACAAGGTCGAGCAGATTGAAATCTCCTTATTCTCAGTGACTGAGTCAAGGAGATGTCTTGCTGCTATAGGAATGGCTTTGGCGTCCGCCTAGAAGACCATGACATGGCTATCAAGGTGTATGGCACCACCGAAGCTCCTCGCAAAAAACGACTGCTCCGGTGTTTTCTTCCGATTTGGAGCCGTCTGTATATATGATAGGTTTGGTTAATGGCTGAAGCACGGAATGTGATTCCCATTCTGCCTTATCTGGAATTTATATTTTAAAATTTCTTTTCAGCATAGTCTCGATGATATGATCGCTGCGTTTGTGTATGTCAGGTGCGATGGACTGTAAGAATTCAAAGATGGACTCATGCGGGATTTTTGTACCAGCGATGAATCCAGCTCTGATTAAAATGCAGCACCAGCGCATCGATTGACGCCTCATTCTTGACATGTATATGCATGGGTTGCATGCTGAGGATAACCGCAAGAGCCCCAGAGCGTCGCTCACACTAAGGATACACAAATTTTGGATCTTCTCCAATAGCTTACGATGGTTGGCGAACTCCATTGCCTTCCACCACACCACAGAACCGTAGGTTATCATCATCATAAAACGAGGTAAGCTTTAAAAAAAGTAAGAAAATTCGAAACTTAAATCTTAGACCCCCATAACTCCGGAGTGGAGACGATTGCGGGTTGGTTGAGCAATATTGAAAGAGCCAAAAGATTCTTCATACAATGAGTTTCGATGACCGTATACCCTGTACCGAAACGGCATCTCACCCCCCCCCCCGCCTTCCCGGATATAATTTTTTTTTTTTAGATGAGTAACTATCACATCCGGCTAAAACTAAAACACCTAGTATATGATTTTCTCGAACATCTGACTGAAATGTACTGGTAGTCTTTCATGGAAGAGGGGATAGATTTTTTAGAAATATGGTTAGTAAGATGTTTTTTTTTTCCAAATCGTAGAGAACTGCGATGTAGAAAGACAAACGATAAAGATGTGCACTAATTTATTGACAATGAAGGGAGCATTTAATTTAACGAGTTTAGAAAGAATCAAATCATCTTCAGGTGTGTTTAGATGAAAACGTATTAAAATCCAAAACTTTTATTTTTATACAGTTTTTACTCTTTGAAGTAATTACTTAAATGTTTTTCTGAGAAGATAAAAAAAATTAATTTCATCGATAAATACACTGCGCTTTTCCCCGACATATTCATTTCAAATTTCTGTTGCTCAAGTTTTCAACCTTTTGAACTACTCACCACTAGCGGCGCTTGTACCAACTAAATATAACTGAAAATCACATTTTAATAAATTTTTATAACGTCAATCATCTGCGTTTATAATTTATATTAATTATTAAAATTATGATAATAAATCGAAAATATTAAATTAAAACTACCTCCAAGAGATACCACATTGCACGCGCCCAAAAAAATGTTATAAAAACTTAAAACCAGAACTGAATTTAATTTTGATAACATAAAATCATTTAAAGATTAATTTTGAAAACTTTTATTTCAATTCATCGAAATGTCTAGGAATAAACATTTCCCCGTACTTGTATAGTGTGTGTGCATAATACAAACAGAAAAAATAAAGCCTCTTTAAGAAGGAAGAAGAAAAAAAAATGCAGAAGTAATTGAACCTATTAAATAAATTTTCAAATTTAGACGAGTTGCCTTTCGAAAACGTGACAGCTTATGTCCTCCTCCTGAAGCGGACAAGTCAGAGAGACTTTTAGATACTTAACGATATGCTTAAATATGCCCAAAGAAGGATTTTGTATTCATTCATTGTAGTATGGTTCCATTCCTTATAGGATAAATACTGAAAATAATGAAAAATATATCCCGGTTGGAGAAATATTGAAGAGGATGATTATAATACGACTCCGTCTCAACGGTATGCTCGGTATGAAATTAAATGAAGGCTCTCGTATATAATTTATCTTTTGAATGGCCATAATCCGTTAGATTGTAAATTATATGTATATATTTACTTAACCATATCTAAGTTCCATGCAATTATAAGCGAAAAAGCACATACAGGGTGTTCGGTAAATATAATAGAGACTGTAGGATTTGGTATGCCAATGGATTTTTTGGAGTGTCCTATCCAAACTATAGCTTCCTTTAGACAATCCCACTCCTAAAATATCTCCTTCCCCCTCACGTTTATGTCTGAAAACTTTTCGTTTTTCAAAGAAAGTGTAGTCACTTAAAGGCTTATAAGTCCTTGAAAGGATATCGTAGGACTAAAATTGAGCACTTATTCCAAAAAGGACCTTTCATCCTTTATAATGATGTTACGATTTATGGTTAAATACTTCAGTTATCAAACCATAATGTTCAATTCTTGAAAAAAAAATCATACAAAATTCTTGTTATCCTTGATCCTGAAAAATGTTTACACCATGGATATTTTGTTTTCTTTTTACTTTTCTTATAAAAAATAACCAGTCAAAAATCCTTTATTAAAACAAAAGAAGAATTACCTAAATATCTACTTCCGTCCAAAAGTTATTATTAATATTTTTATGTTATGAGAAAAGTGAAAAATCTATACGTGGTCCTCCCCTGCCCCTTTTGAAAGATACACATTTCTGCTTGTTTTTTTTTTTTTATTTTGGTCAGAAATATTTTTAGTTATTTTTGGTTTGTTTGTTGTTCAATTTTTTCTTCGTTTAAAAAAAAAAAAAAACTCAAGGATTTATTTCGATGGGCACCACATTAGTCTTTCAACTCTCTACAGGCTGTCCCGTACGTGGTTTTACACCAGAATGCTATAAAAAGGTCATGTTTAGACAAGCAAAAAATTGAATGGGTGGGAAGGGAAGGGGAGACCTCACGGTTTCGAAGAAACGGGACTTGGGTATGTTTTTATAGATCACCCTGTAACTTCTGAAAGTTACATCCTATAATGATGATTTAAACTTTGTTGGATTGATAATCCTTGAACCTGGATATGCTTAAGAAAAAGTGCAAGAAAACACAGAAACGGATACATTTTGGGTACAGAGTGTGATAGGTCATTTTGAAGCGAGGATTTTTGGCTTCTTAAATCCAATATGAAAAATTGGTGTTGATGATGTGCTTTTTTATAAAAGTTGTTGGTAAAATAAAAATATAAACGAATTAAAATTTCGAAATTTAAAATTTTGTTGAGCAACAACTCCAAAACGGAAAGGTCCAACAATTATCAAACAAATTTAAAAGAACCATCATCAGAAGTTACAGGATGATCTACCCCCCCCCCCCCCCACTAACTTACATAAGGGACACCCTGTATATTGAGCTTAAATAAAATTATTTAAAAACACTTAAAACAAAAAGTTTTAAAGTTAAGCTCTGGGTGTCTGCGTAATGGAGAAAAACGCTCACTTTCATTAAATTTATGTGGTTCGGCATGTTTTAGGTTCATATATAAATATGTATTCAGTTATGGATGGGTTAGTAAAATAAAAAAACAGAAAAAGAACGGCACGTTAATGCTATATTTCATTTTACGCTAAAATATTTAAAGGGATTCTGTATGTAAGTGACGATAATATTGCAGCAAACAAAAAAAAACAACTTAAACAAAGTATATTGTCTAATTTACATATACAGACAAACAGACAGACGTATGCATGTTTAGTCCATTTACTATATAAAGGACTAAAGTGTTACCTGTTATAGATTTGATTTTGTAGCACAATTCTCTCGACTTACCTGAAATGAAAGAAAAAAAATTTAACATTAAAAAATATGTTAAATAAAAAA
Organism: Dioctria linearis; assembly: GCA_963930735.1. NCBI lineage: Eukaryota > Metazoa > Arthropoda > Insecta > Diptera > Asilidae > Dioctria > Dioctria linearis. Next base: position 17,119,787 of record OZ005742.1, on the reverse strand, counting down.
AAACAAATTTAAAGTTTATTTAATTAAAATTTTTGATAAGAGTGGGAGATAGTCCGACCCCATTATAACAAACAATTGTAGAAACCTTTATTTTCCCTTGACTTAAAGGAAGTATTTTCCTACCTATTTAAATTACCGCCACAGTTAACTATTGCTAAAGAGTTTTGCAACAGTCGTTGCACAGTCATGGATTATTTTATTGAACGATCCAGAGTGATCTATATTATGGCTGTAAATGAAATTGTTTGCGTTTTCATTTCCCTTTTATTTAACTAAATTAATTGCGTCAGAAGCATAAAATTTATCATAAAACTAGCTTGATTTTTTATAAGTATCGATACTTTTTATTCGATACCGAGTAAGTAGATACTTTTAGCATCGATACTTACTTGAATCAAAAGGTATACGCAACATTACACAGTACTCACGAGCTTCGAAATGAGGTCTCCCTCTTCGCGGCATATCCTCCGATTCATGGCTACCTGTAAATAAACAGCTCCTGAACAAACTGGTTCAGTGAAATTGTTGTTTAGAGATACCGAAATACCCTGACCTGTCCAAAACTAGCCATAAAATACCTACTTCCAAGAAAATTTTCTCTCTCGCATTTAGAATGAGTGAGAATATCATCGTGACAATTCACAGTAGTTAATATCACTAAAAGCTTAGCGGAGATCATGGCATGACAATTCAATGTAGTAGAACCGGATCCCTTCATTTCCCAACAACATGTTGGCATGTTGTTGCCATCTTGCCAATTCAATGCAAACTCATATAAGCCGCAAAAGATTACTCGGTATGTCAACAATGAAGTAATGCATCCGTTCGGCTACGACCATTAATAAATAAACATACGAAGCTCGCACTCAGCCACCCAATCAGAAATACCTTTAATGGCTCGAAACAATTACTTACCATTCTAACTCGGAATATTGGTGGACACTGGCTACTACATAGCTTCATTCAAGCAATGATTTTCTACATAATGATTGGTTGATTGATTGATTGAACGTTATTAATGCCCCTTGCAGAGGCTCTGGGATGTAGGCTATAAAAGGCCCATTGTTCACCCTCCATACAACCGGATGCTCTTACGAATTTAAGCATTGGCTCCCAATCCTCTTTGCAAGCTTCGTGCAGCTCGTCCAGGAGGTATGAGCCAAGAGATCTGTAACACTTTCCCGCGAGAGCTGGACAGTGATAAATAAAGTGAGTCATTGTCTTGAATTCTACTCCGCATTTCCTACATATAGGGTCAGCAGTAAGCCGCCCCATCCTGTGTACGGGACCCCTGGGACGAGAGTGCCCAGTTAGAATTGACGTCAGGGTTCTGGCTGGGTTGGCTTGTTTAGCCCCAGTAGATTTTCGTTTCTTTTGGGTTGAGTCTCCTCACAGGTTTGGTGCGATCAAAATTGTGGAGGAGGATCCCTCCGAGGTTGCACCACGACGAGCAAGTTGTCCAATTTTACATTTCCGTTAATGTCGCTATGACCTAGGCCCTAAAGAACTAGGATCCTATTGTTCCGAGAAAGGGAACTCAGAGTGGTTTTACATTCCAATACAAGTTTCTAGTTTGTAAAGGGTTTTGACAAGGCCTTAATAGCTACCTGGCTGTCCGAGCAGATAGCGATTTCCTTATCCTCAGTGTTTGAGCGAAGGAGATGTCTTCCCGCTTCAAGGATTGACTTCCGCCTGGAAACCCGTGACATGGCTATCAAGGTGTATGACAATTTCCATCCGAGGTTCCTCACAAAACTAGCTCGCTCCGGTATTTTCTTCCGATTCGGAGCCGTCTGTATATATGATAGGGTTTGTTAATGGCTAAAGGACGGACTGCAAATCCCATTCTGCCCTATCTGGAATTTTTATGTTAAAATTGCTTTTCAGCATCGGGTAGATGAGGTGATCACTGTTCCTGTCTATGTACTCATGACTCATGTGCGACTCTTGTACCAGCATGAATCCAGCTGTAAATGAGATACAGCTTCAGCGCCGCGATTGACGCCCCATTCTTGACATGTATGTATATGCATGAGTTATATATATATATGTTGCGGATAACCTCAAGAGCCCCAGCAGCTGGTTGATTTGAGAGCGCCGCTTACAATGAAGACGCACAATCTTTGGATCTTCTCCAATATCTTACGATTGTTGTCGAATTACATTGCCTTCTACCATACCACAGAACATAGATCGGATGACGCTAGTGTAGATCCATAGGATCATCCGCAATTGGTGTCCCTACTTTTTCTCTATAGATCTGCGGCACATCGCAAAGGCTGTAAGAGCTTTGTTCGCTCTGTCCTCAAGGTTTAGTTTAATTTTGTGTCTAATATGATACCTAGATATTTTGCCCTATCCTTCAGCTCCAAGCATGTGGAGACGATAAGGGGCAGGTTCAATCTGGGAATGTTCCTTTTCTTGGTAAAGAGGGATAGATCTGTTTTCAGTGGATTGACGTAGAGTCCGAAATTCGTAGCCCAGTCTGTGGTTAACCCGATTGCGTTCTGCATTAGTCCGTACAGTTCAGATTCGTAGCTACCGGTGACCAAGATCACCAGGTCGTCTGCTTAACATACCACTTTATATCCCATCCGGGTGAGTGTAAGCAGAAGATCATTCATAATGAGCACCCACAACAAATGTGATAGAATACCGCCTTAAGGGGTGCCCCTCTGAGCTCGTTTTTTTCTACCTATACTAATTCGTGCAAATGTGTGAAAGGTTCATTTGCGTTTATGTCACACTTGGTATAGAAACAAAAGTAGTTTTGATTTTGTACCGAAAGGAAACAACTCCAATTCCAACGCGTTTGCCTATTTTGGAACGGAGCAACCTATTAAATTAATGGCTGAAACACATTGCTGTAAGCAATGTCAACAATTCAGTCTTAAACACAGTTATGATGACTAGACCTGCCGACTACTATTGCCGTCATAGGAACAATTTTTTCTAGGAATGTATTATGGAGTGTGCCGTAGTTCACTATATCGCAATTGTGTTTAAGGCATAACAGCGCCAGCCAAATTAGGTATTATTGAGTTGTCAAAAACTACAGAAAGTCCGATAACATCAGCACAGCACAATATCTTCCACCCAAATAATTAGCATTAATCATTACCGAAAAACAAATGAAGGAGAAAGAAACAGCCAGCGAGTCTGAATGAGATTCTACCTCTAGAGGTGCATATGAATATGATTTTTGGGAACATCAGATAGATTTGACAGTGGCCAGAAAAGAAGAAAATGACAACACTAGTAAGATGATGAAGTATCGTTTTATTTGCCAAGCCATATGTCCATTCGCAGAATGAGAACACATAAAATTCATCATCCCTTGACCGTTGGATTACGCAGTATCGAAATCAGTACAAAGATCCTGCTGAAGGACGTCAATACTCCACCATTGAAATGGTCTTTGGGACGTATTGTAGGGAAACTTATAAAGGTCGTGATAATTTGGTGCGTGTTGTCAGCGTTCATCTCCCAAACAGGAAAACAATCAATGATCAATTTCGGAGATATGTCCATTACCGATGTAGTCTAATAGCGGTCGGCTATGGTAAAGCTTCAACTTAAATACAAATCTGGCAACTCCATAAATACTATAATTTATTGACGTCATCTGCATTGGACACAACTCTCACCTCACCATTTTCTATTTTGTCAACACACATCAAGTCAGCAGCGTCAACTGTGCCGTTTGCCAGAAGATAATTTCCCGTTCTTCTTCTTTATTCGACAATACTTGGAATTGTAAAACTACAAACATTGAACAGTGATAGCTGCTGTCAAACAAAAAGAAAACTTTAAGTGACAATTTTAGTTTTAATTTATTACAAAAAGCCAAATTTATAAAAAAAAAGTCCAAAATAAAAAATTCAAGGATGATAGATGGAAAAAAGGTTGCCATGTCGCTTCAACAACAGGTAAGCAAAATTTTGAAAAAAAATTCTAACTCGTGTTGTGCAGCACATAAAATATTCTGAATGAAACATGTTTCTACCTAGAATGTACATAAATATTTCCATAAATAAACACACAAGCACACAACTCTCAGGCTACTATCTCATACCCATCCAAATCTCGGATACTCCGAAATTTCATCCCACCAAAAATGCAATACTACAAGTATCCTGCAATCATGGTTCCTCATACATGAATTCATGTGAACTAGGAGTACCTACATATATTCCCAACATATATTCACCTTTGCATTAATGAGTAAGTGACTGAGTACTTTCCAGGAAATAATTTAGGACTTTCTGCCTTGTTGTTAGAGTTGGCCCAACAGGAAAAGTTTACTCTGCTTCTGCATATGAAATTCAAGTGAAAATACCAAAGCTCATTACGAACTTAAGTATTTTGTACGTGAAAGCAAAAGTTATGTACGTGCATACCGAGGAGAACAGCAATGAAAACTGGTCATAAACCGCTTATGATGAGAGATTCTCCTACATTAAAGTAGGCTCAGTACCATGACTTCCTCAGAGGTTATTAGCAGTAGCATGCCGCAGCGAACCGTAAAGTAGAAAATGCGCGTACAAATGGACGCTCTATAAATTTCAAGCGAACCGCATTATTTCTTATTGGGCGTATGTAGTTGGGCGGTAGTCAGAATAGAAACAAATGTTTACTTGAAAATTCGGTTTAATTTATGCTGAAATTGTTGTTTTGTACGGAAAATTGTGTTAACTTTAAATTTTAAGAAATTGTTTTTTGGGGTAAACAAAAAAGTTATTTAAGTAGTCGGGATTAATAGCGTTATTAATTCATAGTATGTTATTGGTAGAGGGGGAAGATTTTACGATCTGCAGAGAAATTAGCGGGAAGGAAATTATCAAAACTAAAATTAATAATTATTTAATCAATCAAAAAAAAAATGCAGTAAAAATTCAAATTAACGAAGAAAAAAATGTTTTTGATACATCGCTGATTGTGCATAAATGAGACCAAGTCGAGACGACTTTCTCTTAGATGTTCGTGGGCTACCCAAAGGATTGTTTCAAGGCGAAGATTATTGTTGCTTCAATCATGCCCGATTTGAAATATCACTTAGTGGAAGCATTGTTACATCTTCTCGACAGATGGCCTTACTTGTACCAAATTAGAAAACAGGCGAAATTTTTACCGAATGACTGAAATCTTGTTTACAGATGGCGCCATCTATTGGAAAAAAATTGTAAAATATGAGGATATTAAGTTATCTTCGATAACAAATTTTTCTTCTTCTTCCCTATCTAACAATGTCTAGGAATGTGGAAAAAATGTAATAAAGGAATTCAAAGGAATTTCAGACTTTTTCTCAATAAATTTGCTTTTTATGAGATATATATATAGAAAAGTACTTCGTAAGAGATTTTTTTGTTGAATTTTGTATTCCTTCTGTTCTACAAGAAATTATTATTTAAATTAATGCATATATAATTTAATACATATTTTATTTGACACATTATTTCAGTAACTTATATATATTATAGGTACCTTAGCTAAATAAATAAATTATTTTCAAATTTGGAATGGTTTATTGTAATTTCAAAATCGCGTCAATTTTGCAATGGTTCCTTTCAGCCAGCCCGTCAACAGCTTCGTTTCGCAACAGCCAGTTGCAGATCATTAAAAATTCTTACATATAGTACGAGTGCTAGCAGCGTCACTATCTCAATAGGTATGCGGCGGCCTATCTGTTTGGTGAAAGGGGTTGCGTTTACCTGTGTCCATTCCGTTCCACAGGTAAACAAAGCAGTTTTCAAAATGATTTTAGTTCGATTTATTTTCTTTTTTATTAGTTTTTATAAACATATAAACATTGAATAATATAATTTCATTATTATGAGGCAGTTTTTTTGCTGCTATTATGTGCGAGACGCTTTTTTTTTGATAAAAATAAATAAAAAAAAAATGATTTTATTATGGCTGTAATTTTTATACGAGCTGATTTAGTTATCCAAGGAACAACATGAAATTAATTTGTCAGGCAGAAATTCGGTTGATTGTCAATAGCCAAATCGATTGGAGTGCGATAGGGAATAAATTTGTGAGAGTACGGCCGACAACACGTTGGTTTTTTCTAATGTAATGTTCGAAGCATTGATATCATATTTTCTATTGGATGTTGATTACAATGCGACGTTATCATATAATCTTGTTTATTTTTCAAATAATCCCAGAGCATTAAAGTAGAATTTATTGTTTGGATTAAACCATCGAAACAGTAAAGCCGTTTCATATATCCTAGATGAACCCAGTTTTTGATCCAGTCACTCAAAAGTCGAATTTCACAGACTGGTATGCCAATTCCATCAACCAATTAAATCTGACCTTTTTGTTGTCCCCAGTTGTTGCCAGTATATTTCTTAGAAAAACAAAAGAATGTTCTATCTAGGCTCAGCACTCGAATCAATCCAACTTTATTACATCAGTCTCGGCAACCAATAATGCATAAGAGCGCTGAAGAAAAATTTCCAGTAATTTATAAGAAAAAAAAAATGTTTGTTACGCTCATAAGTATTGCTTTCTGTATACCGTGATCCGAATCAAAAATTCTAAGAAATTTTATCAAGCTAAACAAATTGCTTGGCAGAAAATATTTCAAATTATTAACGAAAAATCAATGCAACAGTCAACAACCAGATGTGAAAAGGCAGATCGCAGAAATTCTATTGAAAATTTCTTGGAAGCCCGCAGTGCCTAGATAAGAGTTTTGTCTGTTCTGCAACTTTCTGGTGCGAAAGTGAAGTAAGAAATTCTTTTCACATAAATCACGTATCATACACATTTGCCAAATCCTTCAAATCATCTTGATACTAATCAAGATATGACTTTAAATTTCTTTATTACAGATTTTTTCCACATTTCTACACATCATTATATAAAGAAAGACGGAAAAAACAAAATTAGATTAGATTCTTTCCTGTGATATGGCGCTATTTATAACCGAAGACAACTTATTATCCTAATATTCGCCAAGTTTTGCTAACAGATGGCGGACCTTTTGGTGAGCAGATGATAAGTACTACAGTCTCAGAAGATGTAACAACATCTTGTGCTCGGCGGTGGCATATCTATATGTATAAAATCAATGGTGGAAGTCAATTCTGGCACCGAACAAAATTTTTGATCCGCTATTGCCAACCAGATATTCTTAATGTCGATACATCCAGAAAGTTTCAAGAAGCAATTTTTTCAGTATAACGAGGAAATTGTTATTGTCACATGGAAGTGTAGCCTTAGACATTCCAGTCCATGACAAATATTCCTCACCAACCCTCGACAGCTGATTGTCAAAAGAAAGTTCCATGTTGGGAGAAGAAAAAATAAATAAAAAAGAACAAGTGGTGCAAAGTTGACGTGTCTTTTTTGAGCTCAAATTATTTTTGTTCTTCGTATCAGTTAAAAATCGCCGCGGCCCACAGTGCTTCCGTCTCATACCTGTGGCTGCTCAAAATACAAATAAGGGTAGGTAAACAAATGACTAATTTATACCTGCAACTTAAATCTATATAAACTGAACCTCCCTAATCCGTTATTACTTTTTCCTAACTACATATGTACCTTACGATAACCTTTAAGAAGTGACTTAATTGGTACAGTCGAAATGCATCAAGATCAATTGGAATTTTACGCTTGTGAAACAGTTTAATATTTTCTGTGCATTTTGAAATATTTATTTAAAATTAATGGAGAGTTTAAATGAAGGTATGTATTATAATATGATAAGTTTTTTATAGCGCTGTTATTTAATTTTTCGATTTTATATGGACTTAACTTGAACCATATGCTTTTATAAAAATTGCTTTATTTTGGCTAGCTTTAACAAAGCTTTTAAAAAAAATTGACAGTTGCGCAGTCAATCATTTTTTTTATATATTAATGAGATATTAGTATAAAATCTATGCATAGTAAATAAATTCTAAATTTAGGTTCGGAACATACATAAAAAAAAAAATTTTCAGGTTCAGGTCACACGGTGACCAATGAGAGTTGTTTTCGGGTATGGCGAGAAAGCTCTCAAGGGAACAAAATTAGTTCCGTTAGAGCTTATTTATCTCGAAGAAACGATTTATACAATTGCACTAATGAAGACAAGTTTATTGTTAATGAGAAGATTCGGATATTTTCTATGATAGTCTCCAAAAACTGGCTATCTGCAGGAAAACATATGGATAGCTTTTCAAAATATAATAGGCAGTAGCTAAGTGAGGAATTGGGATTGCCAGCCTCTTAAAAGAGGCAACCTGGAGTTAGTGGCATAAGAGGAGGACATCTCAAAGCGTTCGAAGAATGTGCATCTGCAACTAAGAGAAAAAAGGTTCACGACCTGATGGAAACCCGTTCTACGTCGGAATTGTCTCTAGCAACTTCGTTGTCGTTGCAGGCCGGAGGACATACTGCTGCTGCAACTCTTGTAAAGGACTTATCGACATCACCAGAGACTGCCAGGAATTTGAAGAGCATCAAAGAGAGAGAGAGGAGGAAACAAATAAGGCTTTATCTGTAGAGCAATCCTTAGCATTATATTTAGGTTTAAATCTCCCTGAGCCCAAGTATAGGTTGCTTCGAACTATTGTCAACAGCTTGCATAAAGACACATTCCCCAGTATTTATGCGCTAAGAAATTTTAAGAAAATGGGTTATCCAGGTGAACAATTTATTCAAGTATCCGAAAGTCACGCGAAAGTAAATCTTCAAGCTTTACTGGATCACACAGTAACTAGGGTTGTAATGCTGCCAGCGGAAGTTATTAGTCAAGTTTCTTGTCTTCAAGGACTAACTATGATATACAACAAGTGGGGCTTTGATGGTAGTTCAGGGCATAGCTTATACAAGCAAAAATTTTCTGACGCTTCTCTTACTGACCAATACTTATTCTCAATTGCTTTAGTTCCTTTGCAGTTGAAACATTATGGCACAATCCAAGACCAAGTTCTACGAGGTATTGTAGACCCATTAAGTTATTATTTGTAAAGGAGAGTTCCATTGTGGTAAAAAGTGAATCGGAGAGATTTCAGACGCTAATTTCGAATCTGTCTTCATATAACTTCTCTGTTTCAAACTTGGATGTTGTTATATCTCATGATTTACACTTCACAATGGTTGATGGGAGTATATGTAATATTGTTTCAGGCACAGATAGTAGTGAAAAATGTTTCATATGTGGCGCAAAACCATTACAAATGAATAGTTCTCTAGAGAGAGTGCATAATGCTAAAAATTATAAATTTGGAATTTCCACATTCCATGCTTGGATTCGTTGTTTCGAATGTCTTCTCCATATATGTAGCATATAAGTTGCCTATAAAATCTTGGCAGGCTAGAGGAGATGAAAATAAAATAATTGTACAGAATAATAAACAATGAATCCAAGCTGAATTCAAAGAAAAACTGGGCTTAATTGTCGACAAGCCGAAGCCAGGTTTTGGGTCAACAAACGACGGAAACAACGCTAGGCGATTTTCAGGAATGCTTCAATTAGTACGGAAATAACTGGCATAAATGAACAAATAATAAAAAAATCTTCAACTATTTTAAACGTAATATCCAGCGGTTATAAGATTGAATTAGAGAAGTTTCGTCATTTGATGACCGATATAAGGGCACTCTATTTAGAAATCTATTCTTGGTAGTACATGCCAGTCACTGTACACAAGCTCCTTGTACACGGAATTGACATAATATCTACTTGTATACACTCCCAATAGGTCAAATGTTAGAAGAAGCCTTAGACGCAAGACACAAAAAAATCCGGAAAATTCGAGAACATCACACAAGGAAATCGTCTCGTGAAAATACCAATGGGGATCTGCTAAATTTGCTTCTATTAACATCGGACTCCAAAATTTCATCTCTTGGACACTGTAAGATATCACGCAAAATAATTTCAGCCGAAACACTAAACTTTTTAAAAAGTTCGAATCCTTCCATTCCTACAACACCTATATCCAGTGGTGTTTCCAGTTTAGAGGACAGTAACATTTCTGAAATCGAGAATAGCAGCAGCGGTTGTGAAGAGTAAATTAGACCAAGTAAATTAGATTATGTAGATTATTCATATTGTAGTAATAATTACTTATAATTATAATGTAAGGATCTGTTTGTCTATGTAGATTACGATATGGTAAATTTTAAGTAAATTAATTATAAGTGTGTAGTAAGTAATATATGTTGCGGAGATGCATAAAGATGTGTAAAATAGGTCGTAAATAAATGTACTTTTTTACCGAAATATGGTATTGAATTACTCTTTCCTTGATTTTTTACATAACGCACTTCTGATACCTATATTATACACAAAATATTAATATAACTACATAAAATGATAACATAATTAATTTTGCGGCTTGTTTCACGTTAAAAAAATCATAAGTCATTCCCGTACAGCGCGGAATTTCGAGCGATCTCATGTATGGCGACGGAGCGGCCAAATAAATAAAGTCAAATCAAATTTGTAATAGTGTGTAATTCCACTGGAAACATACAATCGGTAAGCTAAATAGTTGCACGTTAGTGCAACATGGCGGCCGCTGGCGCTTTATATTGATTTGATGGACATTCGCATTACGCTTCATCTCTCTGTAATTATACAAGTAGAAGTAAAATACACGGATGGATAATCTTATTACCGTGGCAGTAAACGAAGAAGACTACAATGAGTCAAGGTGGAACGTTCTGATCGGCAATTGTTGTGCGGATGCCTCTGCATGTTTGGAAACCATCATTCTGCATTTGAACGAGAAAAATAAAAATTTGACTAGCGCTCCGCCAGAGTTTGGAGAAGATCTTCATAGGGTTGAATCACGGACGCTGATATTAAATTAAATAATCACTCCCACGCTCAAACATCAGCTTATGATCGCTAACCAATTTTTAAGAAACAATAACACCTTTTAAACTTTTTAATCGGCGCAACAAAAATATAAAAGCATCTTCATAGCGCTGAGCTGCTAAGCATTACGTGCCATTTTCTAAAAAATCAAATACTAAAATAAATATGCATTCTAAAATTATTTTTTATCCTGTGCTAGGAATGATAGATGACTTTTCGACACCATATAAAAACGCAAAAAAATTCTAAAAAATGTCTGCACGTTTAAAAGACGAAGAGCTATGAGCGAATGACTACTATAACCCAATCCACTATTACTACTTATAAGAAGACAAACAAACTGTATCATACTAAAATCGTCCTGTTAAACTTATACAGCTCGCTCTACAGTCCAGCGCCACATTCAATTCACTCCGAAGGTTAGGTGGTGCTTGGGGGGGGGGGGGTCATGACCCCCTGTGACCCTACCCTATATACGCGCCGCCTGAATACAAAAGCCTTTTATTAGTACTACTAAATTACACTAAGTCTAAATTTAATCAAAGCGAAGAAAGTTTCTATCGAATAAATAAGTAATGTTAAAAAGAAAGAAAGAAAAAGTCACGATTGTATAACTGCACCTAAAAAATAGAGATAAGAAAAAATTACAAACAAGAGTAGGAAAACAAAAGAGAAAACAAGGATAACTAAATACGTAAATTCAGTAGAAAACAAGAGAAAATAGCACCAGAAAAAAAGAAGAAAGATCCTAGTGCAGATGCAGTCAATTGATTGCAATTGATCAGAATACAGTTATCCATATGACGTATGCTGCCAGAGTAATCGTTTAAAGCTAGAGGCCCAACTCTCGCGCTGGATCGAAGCTGCAAAAGCGTTCCAAATGCGAATAATTTGAACAAAGTAAGATGCATTCAAAACTGAATATTTAAAGCGAAGTAATAGCAAATCGCAACGTCTCTGTCACTACGCAAGAAGTTTAAAAATTCACATACAGATATGCTGGTTTACGCGTGTTCATTACGTTATGCAGGAAAAGTAATACCTTGCATTGCAAATGCATTTCCAAGAAGCAATTCAAAATTATATGGCGAAAAAAAGAGATGTGATCATCATGCCTACGTAGCCCAAACGCGAACCTAATGGAATCATTGTAGGCTACTTAAAGGTTACGATTACAGCATGAATCGAATCTGGGGAAGATGATGGAACCATGGATTACATGCGGCAAACACCAGTGTCCTGACCGGCCTTATGTGCAGGTTGATGGGAATCAGATCAGCATACAGCCAGAGTCGGCGAAGCACTCCATAAATATTCTCCAGGATCATTTTAATATATGGTCACAACAACCAATTTGAGAATTGAATACAATGCCTAAGTTTTTCTATTCCTTTACATATGGTATGGTTGTAAGATTGAGTTCTATTCGGGGGAAAATAGGAAGAGCACAACTTCCTCTACATACCACTAGTACTTGAGATTTTGGGGGGGGGGGGCGCAGTCCACTAAAAGACCAATGAGACGATCAAGGTATATTTGCACATTATCAGCGTACAAATGGACGAAAATATTTTTGATGACAGTAGGCAAATAATTAATAAATAAACTAAATAGAAGAGGCCCTAATATTGATCCTTGTGGTACACACCGGCATTCAAGCTACTAAATCAATTCAGCATCATATGATCAATACTATCGAAGGTTTTCGTGAGGTCGAGAAGGACCAAGAGTACAATGTAATCATTCAAAGCCTTTCTAATGTCTGTAGTGATTTTTAGAAGAGCTGTCTACAGCTATACGCAGAGCCTGACTACCAACGGGACAAAGAATTTAGTGTTCAGATATTTGATTTGCCATTAGTTTTTCTAGAGTCTTCGCAAGAAGGCATAGTAGGCTTATTGGCCTAAAGTCCTTGACATCCTTTGGAGAAAAGTTTTTAGCAATTTAAATTAGCTATTAGCGCTTCCTTCAAAAGTGAGAGAAATTCGCCGAACGTTAAGCAGCTATTGAATATCTTGGTTATAGGGCCAATAATGAAGGGTAAGATAAGCTTCGCAAAACACGAAAGGATACCATCAGGTCCAATTGTCTCGAATTGAATAGACACGATAGCAGAGGCGGCCTCAGTCTCATTAACGCAACGAAAACAGAATTCTGATCCAGAGTGAACAATAGGAGTATCCGGGGAGGTGTTACACATTCAACACATCTTCTAAATTCCTGCTATACTTTTTTCACATTTCCACGTATGTGGAAAACAGCATGCGTGTTAGTTTTAACGAAAACAGATATGTCTGCATGATATGAATGATCTCCGTTTTATTAGCATCCTGTGTTTCCTGTCCATGAAAAGATTAATATCTGGGCAGATCCAAGTACATATACTTCGAACAGAAGAGGTTTCTTATAGCGGTACAGTCGGTAGACACAACATAGCTCTGAAGTAGCCTTGTGGAGGATTATAAACAACAGACCCTTGAATCTTGTAAGCGTTCTGATATTTTTAGATTTTCCGGACCGTGTTGAGCATTATCATCTTCTGGTTAAAGTGATGTCTCTATTTGATTTTTCTGCCTCTGTAACTCTACTGACACAAATGCTCCTAACAGATAGGTGGCGAATATATTATGGAATTGATTACAAAAAGACATCAAATGTTAAGCGCAGTAACTACATTAAAATTTCAAGCATAATTAAAAAAAAATTTACAAAATCGAGCAATCTTTCGTATAGTTGTCATAATTGCTGTGAAAAGTTTTCAGACATTTTCATCATTTTCATATCAATAATTTGAATGAGATGTCCCGACTTCAAATTTCCGGATTTGTACAGCCTTGGCCAAAACTATAAAGTACCCATACCAAATTTAGACATCTCAAGAACTAATGGAAGTAAGAAATAAAAAATGAAAAAATAAATAAAAATAAAAACAATCTTAATATAAAATATTTCGCACCGATAGCTTATGTGCGGATCCCAATCGGAGCTTTAAAAGGGGAAATTATCAGGGGCACCTATCAAAAGGCAAGCTTCCGGTGGACCAGCAGGGATATTAGCCGTATTGGGACGGAATTGTGACCTGCATATGACAGAAAAAGGACAAGCGAGCTGCTTAATGGCGGCAGAACAAATACCACGAATCTAGTAGAGGTCATTAATTACGGAGCACTGGGCCATAGGGGCCTATGCTAGAAGACTGGGTATAGCGGCAAACGATTTCTGCAGGAGCTGTAAAGACTCGGAGGAAATCGAATCCGTCCAACACGTGCTTTGCGATTGCCCCGCTCTGGGCTATTGGGTAGCTACTTCTTTTCAAGTGTGCGAACTTCAAAACAAGGAATTTAGATGTGTTCTGAGTTTTCTGAGAGAAGCAGGATGGATCTAGGTAAAGAGTCTTGAACATATCCTGAGTTTCCCAAAGAAAGCAGGATGGATCTGGGGCGGCTCGAAAGGTTAACCCATGAGGTCTAAGTCCAGTCCAAGTGATGCAGGCTAGTTATCTAGCGGCACCCTTTTTACCAAACCTAAACTAATACTAATCTAATACTCTATCGGTCCGCTTTTGGCTTTTATAATCCCCAACATTCTTTTGTTCATAGAGCGCACTAATTTTCTGTATTCCGAAATTGATAACGTTTCCAATTCTTATCTCCATGCGATCTTTAGACCCTCTATCAAAGTCACGCTCTGATAATTGACCGCTTTTTTTTATTTTTTTATTTTTTTTATTTATCATAGTGTTCAATGGGATTTAGGTCTTGGGACTAAACATGAGCAGACCAGCTCAATACTCGGACTTCTTTCTTTACAAACCAATCTCTTGTGGCACGATAAATATGGCAGAATATTCGAAAATAGAAAATGAAACGTCCATCTTATCCTCAAGGACTGAAATGAAGCTGTTACTTTTCATACATCCTTCGCATGCAAACAATTTTCCACGGTCTCCTACCGAAATAGAACCCTAAGCCATTACACTGTCACCGCCTTGTCTTACAGTATAGGCACCATGTACCACCTGAATGATATGCTTCTCCAGTACCCCTTCGAATGAACGTCGGGTCACGAGTCCCGAAAATACTATGTAATATTAATGTTAAATTCCATGTAAGCTTCATTTTCAGTTTTTGGCAATCAACAAGATAATTTCAAATTATTATCGGCTATTTTTTGTTTTTTAACGCAATTAAGGATATGAAAACTAACCTCAAAATTAGATTCGTCTGACTAAATGACCTTCCTCCAATCCTCGGCAGTCCCTTATAAGCTCCAGCGCCAATTCAAACACTTTCAGTCATTTTATTCTTTCTTTCAAAATAACTATCAAAATCCTTTCCATAACGCTTCCAGCGTCAGCAGCGAATTCAGAAAGTTGTCGCGTACCTATAACATATTTTCCATCTTCACGATACCGAAGTGTCAGGATTCCTGTATCTCCCAGTCTCCCTAAATCGTTTTAATCTGAATTCCACGGCATAACGTGAACATTATTTTAGCTGCTTCGCTAAGGAAAAATCTAGTTTCGCGAATTTGAGAAAAATCTGGATTTGGTGGATTTACGAATAATCACAAATTTCACGGATATGCATATTCAGAGTTCCTAGAACCCGAAAATCTGGCTTATGAATATTTGCTCTTCGATTAATATATATTTGTGGATTTCGGATTCGGATAACTTCAGTCCTATGGTCTCGAAAATCGAGTTACTTCTGGCAATATCCAATTCCAAAATAATCTTCCACACGATTTTTACTTAACGCAAAACACAAAACTATCAAAAACTGGTCAAGGATTGATATTTTTTGAGTAAGAAATTTTTTTATTGGTCAGATCCTGAGTAATTATTTTGAAATAATTCTTAAAATCTATGCACTTCATATCTCCAATGCATTTTAAAATCACGTAGAACTTTACTATTGTCAAAAAAAGGTTACGAAAAAAAATTACAAAATGTTCTTTTATGAGAACGCAGCCAATAAAGTTGCAATTACCGATTCGTGCACCTTAACTTGTAAGGTATGCAGACTTCCAGACATAATAATGAGCACATGTAGAAAGCAAACACGTGCCTATCCTAAAAATTACTTCCGCTCATACCTACACTCCCATTAAGTAAACTTTTGATATTTAAATGAACCTCCTTCCACACTCGCACAAGACAAATAAAAATGGAAAATTGAAACATTTGCAGATTTTCACTGCTACACTTAGTCCTTCTCCTCCTAGAACTGATAAAGTGGCGGTATAAGTGCCCCAGCACGAATTCAAATTCTAAACCTTATCTCGAATGTTCCGAAGATATAAAATGTTCAGAGAATTCCAATAATGACGATGATAGCATTCCTGAAATTCATTTTAGTACCTATGGAATTATTACGCTACCCCACCACCACACCAAGCAGGTCGAGGGTGATTGTAATAAAGAAATTCGCTCAGGTATTTTACTATCGGAGTTATGATGGAGAAAACGTTGTCCCTAATGGTTCTAGGGGAAAAATACCTTTTAAGGGTTTTCGAACGATTATTACAGAAATATCAAATATCTATGAAGTAAAGATGTGTGAGGGTTTTGTTTACTCCTCCCGGTTTTTCGACTAATAATATCCACCGACAAGAAAAATGCAACGTTTGTTTTTAAGAATGAGAATTGAATTTTATTTAAGGTTCCTCGAAATTCGATTGAGGACGGGGATGATTTCTAGTACCTAACATAAATATTTTTGGGAATAGATTAGGCATATCATCCCCTGCTTATCGTACAAATTATCTGAAAAGGTCACCTCATTGCACAATAGAGCTATAAAAGTTAAGTACGATTTTTCAAGGATTCTACAGAGGTGAGATTGGTGCTGGAGGAGTTCAACAATGGGATTGAACTGGGACTGCAACAAGAAATACTAAACAAAAATGTGGTGGGGGTAAGGATAATAAGGATAAGATAAGGATAGTGATATGCCAAACAAAATTTTTATCACCAACATTAGGAATCGTAAAAAAATCTCTGACCACGGTTTTGTAAAAAGAAAAACGAAAAAATTACGACAGATTCCCTTCCCCCTCTACGAAAACAACGTGACGTACATTTTGGAATTTATGATCAGTTATTATGCAAATTATTCGATGTAAGCAAGGAGAGTAAACGAAAACCTACCGACGAATGAATTCAAACTTTGGTTGGATCAGACATTCATTATCAGTGAAAAAAAATGCAATCCACGTGTAAAAGTAACCGTGCTTTCCCCTTGTCATTACATGGATAAAAAGAAAAGTAGAAAAGATGTGACACTTGTAAATTTTATCTGTTTTATTTTTATTTGTATCGTTGATTTTATCGAAGCAAGTACAGGGTGTGTTTCCAGCTGAGAGGTCCATCGTGGAGAAAGTGATAGTACTCACCTAGATAAACAAACAATTCGATGGCTGGGAAGGGAGTCACATCTCAACCGTTTCGGAATTACAGGGTGATTAAGAAAATATGCTAACTTTTCACAAAATACTCTGGTTACTTCCTTGTTATACAATCTATGTATGTAGGTGATTTTTAGCTCAGATGATAGTGTAAGCCGTCTATGTTTTTCAGCAAATGTCGAACTATCGTTTCGTGCACTGATCTCGCTAGTTATAGGACATTAAAATAACAAAATTTGACAAAAACACTTAATTATTTTTAAATTTTAACGATTTTCCCGCCTAAAATGACTGATAAGTGTTACAATATTCTTGCAAGATTGTGAAAACTTTGAATGTTACCTGTCATTTGATCCTACATGTAACCTATTTTAAATAAACCTTTTTAGGGTTCTGCATGCAAAGGGTGCCAACGGGACTCAATTACTAAGCCCCCACTGTCCATCCGTCCGTCTGTCTGTCTGTCAGGAGGCTGGTATTTCATGAACTCTCATGAACCCGTAGTAAGTAGACAGTTGAAACTTTCACAAAGTGTGTATTTCTATTGCCGCTATAACAACAAATAATAAATATAAAATAAAGTTAAAAATTAAAGGGGGTCCCCATACAATCAAATTTTGTTTTCGTTCCATTTAAAAAGTGAATAGTGTGGGCGAGTCCGACTCTCACTTGGCTGATTTTTTATTATGCACAGTTTCGTTAATTTGCCTAATTTTGCGTGGAATTGCATAAAATTAGGCGCGTTTACCATATTCAATATTAATACAGGGTGTCCCAGACTAATATGACTATATTTTGCCAAATGATTCCTCTCGTCTAGACAAGTAAAAA
Source organism: Dioctria linearis (assembly GCA_963930735.1). Classification (NCBI taxonomy): domain Eukaryota; kingdom Metazoa; phylum Arthropoda; class Insecta; order Diptera; family Asilidae; genus Dioctria; species Dioctria linearis. Next base: position 17,101,723 of record OZ005742.1, on the reverse strand, counting down.
ATTATATGGCAGGTGGAGGGAGGGGGCGGGGGTGCATATGTAACCCTACCGATGTACAGGGTGATTAGTAAAATATGCTGGTTTTTCATTAAATACCCGACATCCTGAAAAGTACAGGGTATATAGTCTATTCTAAGTTGGCATTGTATGCAGAGCCTTAGAGCCTTTCCTATGAATGTTAAATCACCCCCATTCCCCTCAAGAATACAGAGTTATGACGTTTTAAACTAAAACTTTCCGTTTTTAAATTTTGTTTCTTTTATTTTTCCGTAATTTTTTTTTTAAATACCCCCACTAATATACATTTTTGTTGCAAAATTTCAAAAGTTCAGAGTCTTGTCTTTAATTTAACCAATTACACTTATGCCCTACCTGCGACGTTTAAGGAGTTATTAGCTCTTAACCTATTCAGGTCATATCGACATTAGACGATATGTTTTTAAAATGACATGGGAACAAATTATCTGTGACCCGAATAAATTAAAATCTAAAAACTCCTTAACCGTCACAGATAGAGAATATAAGTGTAATAGGATAAATTAAAGAGGAGACTCTGCGTTTTTGTAATTTTGTAACACAAATGTATGTTAGGGGGGTGGGTATTTTTAAAAAAATAACGGAAAAATAAAAAAATAAATTTAAAACACTAAATTTTGAATTTGAAGCGTCATAACTCGGGAGTGGGGAGGAGTATGGGGTGCTTTAAAATTAGTAGGAAAGGCTCTGCATACAATGCCGTCTTAAAATAGACAGCATACCATGTACTTTTCAAGATATATGGTGTTTAATGGAAAAAGGAGCATATTTTACTAATCACCCTGTAACTCGGTAGGATGACATTTTGCCCCTCCCCTTGCCATACAATATTTTACTTATCTAAAATATTTTTTTCAAGGCCAAAATTCTCGAATTACACTAGAAATTGGTCCGCCTACATATTCTTGTCAATGGGTCCTTTGCGTCTCCTTTTTCTTTCCAAATAAATAAAAATTAGCGCGATGGGAAGAACTTCGCATCGAACGAGGTGATTATCGCTGAAACAAAACATCAAGAGTTCGGAAAATTGTGTTTTTTTAGGCTTAAAGAAGTGAAAGTGGAAGTTTATGAACTTTGTTTATACTTTAGACAGACATCTATTAATTATAGACTCGAAAAAAATAAAATAAAAAGACTTGAGTTGTATCGTACTACTCGCATATATTTTGAAAATCATCCTGATGCTATCTGGAATAGAGTTAGTGCCACTCTGGCCTTTGTAAAGAGATATTTATTCCAAGAAATTTATTGACTCGTCCATTACAAACCTGCTCTTTACTATAGTTTTTCTAGAGACCTTTCCTGGAATAAGTGTGTGTGTAAGGTGAATATAATTATGTCTAGGAGATATTGTTAGAGAAAACTAGGTAATTAGCATGGCGCCGTGATTCTTATAGATTGACAGGAAGTTTAGATTACCTACAGGCTCAGAAACGTGTTAATATCGTGACGATTTTTAAGGACGAATCAATTCTTGCTTTTAAAGTGTGTTATAAGTATACTAAAAAAGTCAACAAAAAGTTAGATATTCGATAGATGAGTCTTGACTGGAGGAATAAATACAAACAAAGCAAGGAGGAAGGCCATTATATTTCTTTTTAAAATTAACAAACTAGGATAAACGCACCAATTTGCGTCCAGGTAAGGAAATGCCATCTTTACAAGGAGGGTTTTTAGTAGAATTTACAGATTTGCAAGTTTCATACATTTTTCAATTCAAGGTTCTGGAAAACTATTTGTAGGAGAATAATGATTTACATCTTAAATTAAAGGTAATGAAGAAGTCTAGTAAAAAACGTCGGCAAAAATTAAAAAAAGTGTATTGGAATGGAGATATTAGCTCGGAAACTTGTAAAAAATGGTAAAAATTGAAGTCTTTTAAATCGAATTCCTGTTCTTCTCAAGATTGTGACTATTTCAGAAAAATAAAGCTTAGATCTAGAGCAAATAACGTCGAGTTTTTTCATTTTTAGTGGCGCTTTTTTTTAATTATTTGACTCTAGTAGTACCTGTTTTTTCTCCCGATATTTCACCGACGATAAATTGTAATATTTCATTGAAAGTTGTTGCAATACAAAGCAAAATAAGTATTATTAACAATAATGTGAAAAAAAATTGAGGGGAGTTAATTCTCGTTAAAAATTTTCAATTTATATGAACTGCAAATTTTCATTTTTCGTCTTAAATTGTATGGTTTTTTCGTATGTTGGGTTTCTGTCTTTTATGGTAGATGTCTCTAATGTGCTTCGTGGTCTAGGTCTAGGCTAATTTTATATGAATTTTCTCACTTTCAGGACACAAACCTACGTATAGTAAATTTTATTACCTACAGGTTCGCTGGTATCTAAATTGAAACTTTTGCTGAGTACTAACTCCCCTTAAGGTCTTATACAGGGTGTTTCCCCTTAGGAGGTCCATAGAGCGGGAGGTGATAGTACTCACCTAGACAAACCAAAAATTGTATGGCAGGGGGGGGGGGGCAATATCAACCGTTTAGGAGTTACAGGGTGATGAATAAAAAAAGCTAGGTTTTCACAAAACACCCTGTATATTAAAAACTACAGGGCGTATGGTCACAGTTAAAAGCTTATTATATGCAGAACTTCATGACCTTTCCAAAGTCTGCTCAGTCAGCATCACACACCTCTCTCATCAAGAATTATGATTGTCTAAACTAAAAATTTCGGATTTTCTTACCTTTTTTTTTTTAAATTTAACTTCTATTATTTTTGAAAGAAGGTCGTTAACATAATTTTTTTTATAAGAACTGTAAACTGTAGACTCTCCTCTTTAATATGACCTATTACACCCAATGTGCTATCCGAAGCCCTTTAAGAGTTATTAGCTCTAAACCAATTCTCAAACCTATTTTCAACGATAATTTGTTCCCTTAGCACGACATTTTAAAAAATATCGTCTTTTTTCGGTGTGACCTGAATAGGTTATGAGTTAATAACTGTTTAACGGCTACAGTTAACACATAGGATGTAATAGGTCAACTTAAAGAGGAGAGTCTGCAGTTTACAGTTTTTATAAAAAAAAGTTATATTAACGACCTTTTTGCAAAAATAATAGAGGTCAAAGTAAAAAAAAAAGGAAAGAAAATTCGAAATTTTTAGTTTAGACCTTCATAACTTCTGAGGGGAGAGGGGTACTGGGCTGGTTGAGCTGTCGTTGGAAAGGCCATGAAGTTCTGCATACAGTGAGGCCTTAACTGTGACCATACGCCCTGTGGTTTTTAATATACAGGGTGTTTTGTGAAAACCTAGCTTTTTTATGAATCACCCTGTAACTCCTAAACGGTTGATATTGCCCCCCCCCCCCCCCTGCCATACAATTTTTGGTTCGTCTAGGTGAGTACTATCACCTCCCGTTCTATGGACCTCCTAAGGGGAAACACCCTGTATACGCGAAAAATTTCAAAAAATTTCATATTTTTTTTCATTTTTGGCCTGAACGCTTAAGAATATTTTAAGCTAAAATTGAAAAATTGCAAAAATTGTTCAAGTTACAGCATTTAGAGCGTAAAAACTTTTATTTTCTTGGAAGCAGACAGGTAGCGGCGGAAACGTAGACAGGTGCACTAGATCGGCAACTACCCTTTTCTATTGTTCACTTATTATCCCTACATAGAATCGTGTAATGGTAAAGGTAACGGGTTTTGTCGGTTTGGTCTACGATAAAATTAACGGATTTTTTTTTTTTCGATTCGGCACAGACATAAAAGCATAGTACAAGTGCGGCGCGCCAGACCGCCAACTTCAAAGCCGTTTTTCCACGATTCACTTTTTGAACCTGGTGAAAGTCCCTAACTCTTGAACGAATGTTCAGATTGTTTTGAAATTTTCACAACATATTCTTAATATCATGACCTATGGTGTGAATCACAGAAACAAATATTTCAGTGACACAAAAAAATATTAAAAATAAAATACCGACAGAAAATGGATTATAAAAATTTGAAGTCTCGTATTTTTATTATAATAATTTTTTTATTTATAATATGGCTAGTTCACACTGAAGATACATTCATTATGCAATTATAAATATGTCAATTTTTTACTCCATTTTCAGAAAGCCACATCGACGCCGAGAATTTTCACCATCAACACGCGCACAAAACAAAAAATACATTCCTTTATTATGTTATATCCCCGCCATCTGTCAATATTTCTGGTTTTTTTTACATATACTTAACCATGTTCATATTGTAAAAATAAAATTAAATTAAAAATTTAAGGGGGCCCCCATAGAAGAAACGTGATTTTTTCGGCGTTTCTTTCCTCGTTTTATTGTCATACATTATTATTATCATAAGTAGACATTTTTTTTTAAATGCCGGCATTATTTTGTCATTTGAAAAAATCATTATTTTTTTACTCTCATTTAAAGAAGTAAATAAAAGGTACGGAACCCTTCGTGCGCAAGTCCGACTCGCACTTGGCCGGTTATTTTTAACCTTTAAGTATGGACGTGGAGCCTCACAAGTCACAGGCTCCGCAACATTTTCGGTTTCTTAGTTTCGAACACTTCCCCCCTCCCTTTGCGACTGATCGGCTCAGTAGCTTCAGTTTTAGTTGCGAAACAACCAACGAGGTAAGAGTTCGTGTCGCTGAGAGGTGAGTAATAGTCAACGAAACATTGGCTGTAGTCTGTCAGACTACACGTCCGTTATTGCCATATAAAATATTTTTATTAAGCGTTTTTGTTTGCATTAGATTTTCGTATCCAAAATGGCAGAAAATTGTAAAGCGGGCTGTTCCAATACAAAACGGCCATCCCAAAGTTCACTTGAGCGGCCTGCTAGAAAAATATTTCGGGTAGATGATCCATCTTTCGAAGAAGAATTGAATGCAGTGTTGTTAGCTTCAGAAATCTCGTACAATGAGGAGGATATTGAACAGTTTTTGATATCTGAGCCGGAGTTTATGCAGAATCATGTAAGTGACGAGGATGAAGATATAGACGACTTTGAGGGCCTTGCGGAAGAAGTTGACAGTAACATTTCAGACAACGCGCCTCTTCAGAAATTACGATCTAAGTATTACTATGGAAAAAATTGGTATAAGTGGAGTAAGACGCCACCTACTGCTAGAGTTCGCACATCCCACCACAATATTATATCTCGTGCTGCTTCTTCGAAATTGACGGCTGACGATGACAAAAATCCTTTCTACATTTGGAATAAGCTGTTTGATGATGAAATGCTCCAACAAATTTTGACTTGAACGAATGGGAAAATTTATAGTTACAGGACCAAATTTGTACGTCACAATAGACCTGAACTAAAAGACTTGGCCGTGCTGTAGTTCAAAGCATTTTTAGTTCTATTGTTTTATTCGGCTGTGTTAAAATCAAATCATGAAGACACAAGTTACTTGTTTGCTGCACATGGTACAGGTTGTGAGATATTTAGGTGCTGCATGTCAGAGACAAGATTTCTTATCGTTTCTTATCGAATTTTAGACTTGAGTGGCATGAATGCGTACATTCTCTGTAGCATGCACCAAACAAAGGATATTGACAGAGGAGTTTTTCTCAAAAGATTGGCTCGTTCGCTCGTGGTGCCACATATGCAAAGAGGTGTAAACAACACAAAATTACCGAGAGAACTGAGGTCGACAATGACTCGAGTTTTAGGTAACGACATGGGTACAGTAGCTGTCCAGGCACCAGCAGTCAGTCAAGTAACTAGAAGATTATGTAGAATTTGTCCCGCAAAAGAACATAGAATGACAACCTATGTTTGTGTTGCGTGCAGCAGGCCAGTGTTGCCTGCATTGTTCTCGTCCATTGTGCAATGACTGCCAATAATTTACATGCTATATGTCTGTTGTCAGAATTTTTGTTTTTTATTAAAAGAAGTGGATATTATGTTTTTTTGTATCCCCAAATATTGGGATTTAAGGTAAAAAAGTTTTTTTTATTCTATAAATAGTTTTAGATACTTTTAATTGCTAAAAATACAGCCTAAGTCAATATAGCTCGAAAATTGCTATAATTGTTGGATTTTTCATATTTTTATAATTTTAATAATAAAGTAGATTCTAAATACACGTTTTTTTATTATTACCTACGTATAGTTTGATATAGATACAGTTTTGAAGATATTTGGAATCATTTTCTCGGAAAAAGTTGCATGTGAATATAGTAGCCTGTGAAACTCAAAGTCCAAGGTAGTGTTAATAAAAAATGACGTCCATACTTAAAGGTTAACCGCGTCTAGAAAAGTACCTTCGAAAATCGGCGAATTCTCTTATATAAGGCCTGTCGATGTTTAAACTTTTGTATCACAATAGTAAGTTGTAAATGTATCTTTTGATTTAAATTAAAAACTCAAAATATTTATCTAGTCTGCATAATAATTGAAAATTCCCGTGTATCCGGAAGCGACCAGTATACGTCCACCATGGGTCCAATTTGCGTCCAGGGCAAAGCACGTTATAAAAACTGCTTTTAGAAAGGGATGAAAATTAATATTGCCTTTCTTTATTAATTATTTCATTAGTCCCGATTTGAAAGGTCATTAAAACATAAAAAGCTGTGATAAAATGCACAGTAACATAACATTTTTCGGATTAAGATAAGCAGCATCTTTTAAATTTTTATTAAATTAAAAGGAACAAATCAAGAAGGAATTACATAACAAAATAGAATTCAACGTTTTAAAAATTTAAATAATAAAGCAAAATTTTGCCTTAAAGATGTATTTAGTTCAACATATTTTTTTGCCAAACTTACAGCTATTAGTCTCACTCCTCCCCTTCTATTATGGATTGAAAGTTTTTTTTATCTTGTCCCCTAATATGGGTTGTATTAGATGCCATTACATCCGACCCCTCACTCACTCTATAAATGCCGGTGTGCTCCAGGGCTCTATTGTCTCTCCGTTTTTCCTCTTAATTTTCATTAATGATCTACTTCCCCTTACATTCAATTTGATCGATAGTTTTGCCGCTTACAGTACCTTGATTTCGTTCCCTCCTCTGACACTCTTGCGGACTTCGAGGGAATGTCACATGTGTTAAACGAGATGGAATAATTGAATAACGATCTTGACAATATTCTCGGTTGTGCAAAGCGATCGCATCGAATACAATGCGCCTAAGATCCAAAGCTATCTCATTTCTTTAAAACAAGATCATCACTTAAGGGAGGCTACCACCAAAAAAGCTCACGATTTCTGTTCTCAAAAGCACAGTTGAACATAAACGCATAAAAGTATGCAATTTGAATATTGAAACAAATCACTATATGCACATGCAAAGTTATAACTATGATACTGTGGTATTCGTGTGCATTGTACTCCAAAGCATTTCGGGCATCTGCATAGCAGTAGGATTGCATAAGCATGGCGAGATGTTAGATTTGCTGTCGGAATTTTCATAAATTTTTTTTGGAACTTATAAAACGTTTTGAGTGAGCAGCAGGCAAGGGGTGAACGAAATTTGTGTGTTCTGTGATGTTGATCAGACACTTTTCCTTATAATTTGTCTGGCATCATTTATTGCTTGGGCAAATTTTATTTTACTGAAGCCGCACATCAAATAAAACTCTTCCGAGAACTCTGAGTTGTAATGTTTCACATAATTTTGGCAATGCTCACACCATGTCAGTTTTACTATTTTATTAACTATAAATAACCAAAGAACTACTTTAAAGAGCTAGATTTGAATTTATCAACAACCATTTTCTCTTTTCTACAGCTTCACTAAAAGCCATTAAGATCGATATAATAAAATAAAAAAAATATCGGGACTGCACATTTTGAGATATTCAAAGATAACCGAAATATCCATTATCCTTGAAAGCAAATTTTCAGAAAAATGACTTTGATTAAATTTTCTCGGAAACCTCAAAGCTTCCCAAAGTAAATAACATTTATTTCATGGAGATACGATGATAAAGTTACAACTACTACGCAAAATTTCCCACATTTTCAAATTTTCAAAGATCGTATCTCGGTCGTAAATGGACCGCAACAAAAAATTTCTATTTTCAATATTGCCAACCTTCCTGAAAAATTTCACCAAAATAAAAAAATCAAAATAAAAAAAAAACACAAAATTGATCTATTTTCTGTGTAACGGCTTATAGAATAATATATTGCATATACACAAATTTACATATCTAGCAATATTCAGTTTTCTCTTCTTTACTCCATAATATTTTTGGACCAAATTTTACTAACACGTTCCATGATTAAATAATAGCTACTCACAATTATAAACAAGTATAGATTATAAATAGAACTGCCAAAAACATTTTTCGCCTCCTTAGCAAAAATAAGAAATTACCAATGATAAAACGTAATATATTTCACGAAATTTACACTCAAATACCTAATGCAGAAAATGGCGGCATACACTTTCCGAACCTGCACACTATAGCCCACCGCAGAGCTTTCAAAACAAGTGAATGCTTTCCGAAAGCACATCATTCCATCTGACGGTGATGAAAAGAATTAAAAACGCCAAAATGTATGCAAAATACATAAAAACAAGAAATTTTTATCGTTTCCATGTTAGCATTATTGACTTTATTTCCTTTATCATTGCAGTAAGCAATTTAAGTTTTTCAAAATAAACAGACAGAAAAAGGTTCGATCTTAGTTACAAATTGAACTGATTTTCCAATAATATCATAATTGTGATAGTTATTCCTCTCCGAAAATAGCAACTTTCAAACCAAAATATATTAGTAACCAACAGTTTTTTACTAGTTTTCTCTCCGTCACATCCTCTTCCACTTCAAGATCTTCCATACTCAAGTACGAATTTATCTGTTTGATGTACCATTATTGCGTTTTTATGTACTAAACTTTGCAAAATTCATGAATTTGAGAATTTTCTAAAGCTAATTAAATACATATAAAACCCCGAAATCTTTATTTTTGAAACGTTATTACCTAAGTTTATGCCTTTTCTTAAACTATGTGGAATTATGATCATGATAATACGCACAGATTTGATTCAAAGTCGTATTAACTTTTCGTGTTTTTAAAGATTTCAGTAATAACCCCCCTTAACCTATCCAGTTTCTTTTGATGGAGCGTTAGTTGAAAACAATAACATCTCCTGTTTGTAGCATATGTGTTGTGCTGTAAGGAAGTGCGTTTAAAAATATCCCGTTTGCCTGAAAAACTCGCATAGCTCCAATGTTAAATGGGACTTGTGGCCGTCAACAAAAAAGCTCACATGCAGCCTGACTCAGACCAACCTAAAACCAATCCTCTGGCATGGCTATTGACTACATCACTATGTGGTCGTACATAGGGGAAAACAACTGTTTCTTCTGATATGCCTCCTGCATTCATCTCCTTTATATAATTTTGCACCTCATCAAACCATATTTGAATAACTTCTGCAGAAATCGTATGACTAGCTTCAGTTAAGCCTTCGGCAACTCGATATGCAAGCTCTGGATTGCATATGTAGGTTATACCATTTTTGAAAGATAAAGTCGTGCCATTGTTTTGCTAAATTTTTTGAACTGTGTTTGAAATGTTTTCAGGACTCGATGGAAACCCACATTTGGCTAACGACTCCACACAACTTAACTATAGTTTTTTCTTCGATTTCCGCTAACATATACTTTATGTTCAAGACTTTCCATGACTTCCAGACAATTCATCCAGCTATGATGTTTTTGAAATATTTTATTTATTGCTAGTTGCTCTAATAGAACATTTTCCTTGTCCAAGGTTCGACAATGCTTCATTTAGTCGTATATCATTCCATATTTCCTTAAATGCAGACTAATTAATAAAGTGTTGCTTGTGGGCCGCAATTGGGGCAAGGTAAAAAATTCAGTTCTAATTTCCGGTCACCAATTAATAATTAATGATTAATGTGGTCATTTACTTATATTTCAAACAATAATATATTTATTTGAAATATAACTACTTAAAAAGCTTTCTCATGAAATAAAAATGCAATAAAAAGGCCAGTTCAGACCTACTGAACTGAACTCTGATGACTGAATTTTAACTCAAGGATCCTGTTGCTCACTTTAGATAGGTAGCAAACACATACACGAACATGAGGATATAGAAAGATCTGCATTTTAAGGAAAATACGTCGTCTTATGGCATGTTATAAAATGAAGTGAACACGAATTGGTGCATTTACTCTACTAGAATTGTTTGGGATCCATTTTAATCGTATTTCTCATCTTAACCAAATATATTAGCATTTTACTAATTGTGCTCATCTGTCAAACCATTTTCGAGCTGTGTGCAATTAAAAAACAAATTAGTTTCCAACGGACGTCGTCCAAAATAACCGGACTTTTCCATTAAAATTTCATAAATTTTGAGCAAATTTTATATCTATAAATTAATGTTTGTGGTCGCATGTATTTCAACAACTCATTACCAAAATGATAAAACAAAAATAAAGAACTTCATATACCCTTCTACAACTTCACAAAATTCTATGTTATAATCTTCCCATAAAAACCATCCCCGAAACCCATTTGATAATAAAACCTTTTTCTTATCTAAAGAAACAATGTACAAAAACCAAGAGTCAATTAAAGCAACAAGCTGTCGCACTTTGTCACATTGTAAACGCGAAATGAAAAGGTACAACAACAACAACAACAACAACAAAAGTGGAGAACCAACGATCGTCCTGAATAAGATTTTCACCAAAAGATAAGAGAGTGTTTATCCTGCAGGCAGGCGGCGCGTCGCCATATTGTCTGTGAAAGGAAGTTTTCTTCTTCTTAGCTTCTTGTGACAGTTTATTGTCGACTCAATTTTCACATTCTTTTTCCCAAGATAAAATCATAAAGGTGCTCCTCCGTAAGATTTTTATTCTTTTTTTTTTTTAAATCTTTTATTGTTAGATTGAAATGGGACCAATAGTGGTATTAGCTCTGTTTCTTGTTTTTGTGTTTTTCGGGGGATTACCCTTAAAATAAATGATTCTGTCTGTCACAGTAGGTATTATATAAACAGAAAGGCAATCTTTAATTTTTTTTTAATTAAGTAGTACAAATTACCCTGGTAAAATTTGCTCACAGTTTTACCTTGTCACTTGCCTCGCAAGGGACAGTTATTATGTAAATCAATACTAATTTGATTGATTAGCATCAAGGTGTTTGCAATTCATGAAGAAACAAATATAAAATTAAATTCCGTTGAGCCTTCTGATGAGCATTCAGCAAATCTTCATTGAAAGGTTCATTGGATATCATGAAACTGCTCCCTATATACTAAGCCTGTGGGGACGCTTTTGTCTCGGTTTGCTCATTTCCAAACCCGCATCCCACACCGTGTAAACTGGTTTCGCCGTTAACGATACCTTGTCGAACGTAGAAATTCGTAACTAGGCAGGCGTTGATTTTTATAACGTTGCAATCGCCCCCATCGCCCCTTATAACCGCACTTGCCTTCAGTTGTGGACCGCTCTGAATAGCTTTCCATTTTCGTTCTAGCATGAAAGCTCGCTTGCATTTCGTTCAAACTGGACTGGCTGGACTGCAATTTCTTGCAAATTCAATGGTTAAAGAAATTTTCGGGGAATGTTAATTTGGTAGGGTTAATATAATATGTAGGTATAACCTTATATGCTTTAAATTTAATATTTGCAGGAAAACTGAATCTGAAATTAATTACCCCGGCTATGATAATTTTTCCCAACATACTAATTTTCATCAGAATACTCGGCTTATGTGAGCTTTCGATCACATAAAAGTGCAAAAATGTTGCTTGTACTGAAAATTTCTTACTGATATAATTTTAAATTTTTTGAGAATAATTTATGATTAAAAAAGAAAAAAATAATAAATATAACATATAAGAGTTTTCCATTTAAATAAATATTAAAATTATATTACATTTGTGTGTAAATTTTAAAATTTCATGGTACACAAAGAAAGCAAAGTCACAGCAAAGTAATTTAAATAAGTATTTTGATAAGCATTATACCCTAGACACACGGGACACATCAATGATCATTGGTTGAATTACGTAATTGGACCAATGATCATTCGTGTTTTGGGCTGGCACACGGCAATGACGATCTTCACGTACTTAGATTTGACAGACTAGATTTGACCCATTAAATGTGTCACTTGTGCATAGTGGCGATTACTCCCATATTCTTAAATTTCACAGACATATCCGCGTATATGTGGCCACTTCTTCGTGGCTTTCGCAGATCCTTTATATAAATTCGCCACAGCTCGCACAACTTATAATTTTCAGCAGTTTTCCACAATCTGGCTTTTTTCTTCGTTTCTTTTTAAAGAATTCAATAATTTGGGAAACATGCAAAATTTACTTTGAAAAATGTATCAGCCAATTTCACAAATGACATCTGACAGTGATGGCTGGAAAATCAGCTGATTTTTCCAATAATTTGCAGTTCCTCACCGCTGAAAGTGCGCTTATCGCTAAAAGAAATGACAAGCAATGCATAATTGCAAACGAATGAACTTGTGGGGGCGTAATTGGTGCAATGACGGAACGAATGACCATTGCGCCAATGATACAGTGGCACACGAGCTATGCAATGATCATTGATATGACCCGCGCGCCTAGGGTATTAGGAGTTCCAAATTTCATTGTTATTCACTGTAGTGTTACTGTGAGCTCGGGAAACTGGGCACTAACCATAGAGTTATTCTCTGCTGGGTGCCTGACCACAATGACATACCTGGAAACGAGGCAGCAGATGCTCTGGCCAGAAAGGGGTCAGCTAAGAATATATGTCTAGCAGAGGAACCCGTAAGTTGGCCATAGAATCCGTGAAGAGAATTCTAGACGTACAGGCCTGGAAGCTGGCGCAGATGGGGAGAATTTAACCACATGTGTGATTTCAAGACAGCTGTGGCCTGAGGTTTGTCCTAGGAGGACTGAATCTATTCTGAGGAGGAGCCGTAACGATGTGCGTAATCTTATCGCAGTTATTACAGGGCCCTGCCTCTTTGGTAAGAATGCAGAGTGTATGCAAGCCCCGTACAACGACTTCTAAGCTGTATGGAGGAGGAAGAGGTTGAGGGGGTTCAGCACCTGCTGTGTGAATGTCCTAACCTTGTCGTGCGTAGGAGGAATGCGCTCGGCAGCTACTTCTTCGGCGAATTGGAGAAGCTAGCAGACAAGGAGTTGGGGGACCTGGTAAGGCTCATTAGTTCCTGTAGCTGATTTCACCGCACCCCCTAAAACTGTGATATCATTCCCAGGTAGGATCCCATCAAGGTGGTATTACAATGGACCGCAAATGGTCTAAGTGAGGCTGATCGCAGAGGTTCGCGTGATGGCCGTCACTCTAACCTAACCTAACCATCACCTCCTGAATTCTCAAGAGATATTACGATTGGATAGTTGCCTTCCCCGAAGACAACTCCTTACGACCGTCCTACGCACAGTCCGGCATATTCATTGGGAGTCGGAGATTATCATCTCTTCTTGTTTCTAATTGCCATTGGGATAGTCAGTGCAAACCTAATTTAATTATCCGCACAGGGCAACCTCTTAGTTACCTCAAGCGAGGTAATGCCAACTAGCTGGTACCACTCCAAATCGAAGATTATCTGCAAAGCTTAGCTCATTGAAGACTTTGTCGCCAACACTTAACTGTCTATGTCGCTTGCTTGTACGAAGTATAGTGTTTGACTTCATCTCAAAAATTGCTTTCAAAGCTATCACAATGGTGGGACTCCCACCAAAAAGGCCGTTCATTGATTTTAATATCCATTAATTGTAATTCATTTCGATTTATCAATAAAGCCATTTGTTTTCTGAATTGAAGTCATTTGTTTTTCGATGTTTCAAATTTCAAATATTTTCAGAGCACCTGATGCCGAACGGGTGAAATTTTACCCCCGACAGGTATATCATTCATAGTGAACAGGTATAGAAAGTGATCGACACCAAATCTACACAGACGTTAGAAGGCCCTGTGTTTTGGAGAAAACTCCCAAAAATTTCGCATGCTTACTATTTTTGCTAATTTTCCAAATGAAAAAATTTCAAAATAAAAAAAAAATACCGAACTTCGACAGCGGATTTGGACAATTAAACGGGAGAATTCCGCGACAATGTCCAGGAACGGGACGTCGTCTCAGCCATCTTCTACCACTTTGCCAAATCACAGCCAAATACCTGCATGGAGTTTGCCTAGAGAATTTTTAAAACATACCCCTGCATGGGGTGAAATTTCACCCCATCAGACAGTAATGGGTTAAACATCGATACTCTGATCTGTCGATAGTATTGATAGTTTTTGCATAAAACTAACACTACTATAAAATATATCGATAGTTCTTGTACAAGGTACCTGCAGCAAATAAGGCCCAACATATTTGAAAATGCAACAAATCAAGTATTTGGTGATATAGAACTACAAAAACAAGTTTACACAACTAAACAAATAGAAAAACTATAACAGAAATGGGTATTTGAAAAAATAATTCAGTTTTATAAAACCTTTTCCAAGGGCCTTATTAAACTACCACAGTATAATAAGACCCAAAGCGAAAATTAACTATTTCAAAATCTTAATCAACGGAACGATTTTACCCGCAGGGGGATAATAAGGCCCCCAACAACATTAGTTATAAATCTCTTAACGTATCAGAGTAAATCCAAACAGTCTTCATTCTTTAGAACAAAAATAATGTCACAATCATAATCCTATTCAGCAACATTAGTTTCATTGAGAATTTAGGTTAGGTAGGATAATAAGGCCCACGGTCTACTCCAGTGGGCCTTATTAGACCTATGACAAGATTTTACAAAATTACACATTAATCAAATAAACACAATTGTGGCAGAAAATAAACACCGAAATCATAAACTACATTACCTAACGTTCAAACTAAACAAGTTACTACATGTGGAAATAGCAATTAAACAGTGGAGCTTGCGAAAATAATAGTTCCAAGCAGCCATACTCCTTTCGGTGACGTACCGTTCGCTACTGGCAAGATGGCGGCGTGAGCTGCCGGACGCGCCCTCGACGGCGTTCGTGTCGAATTAATGCATGTGCGCGTTAAGTAGTGAGGATGCTGCGCTTCATTTTAGTAGAAGTTTTTAAATGTGGGCCTTATTACCCTCCGGGCTTTATTTACCACAGGTACCTTATATACATAACTGAATACGTATATAAACGTATGTATAATAAAACTCATACAGCACGACCGTCGTCTAGACGTCATAAATACATTGTTGTTGGTTTGTATCGAATAGAGATTTCGACATATTGCAATCGGTGAAATAAGTACACCGATTTTTTTTTTTTTTACGAATCATTTCTCAATTCAAATTTGTATTTATGAACTCATCATGACAGTCATTGATATGCTCATTAATAAGCTCATCGTGACACTCATTATGTCATCATCGAACTGCTCATCTAATATTGTAAAATGCACAAAAGAGAAGCAAAGTGGATACATTTCTAAATAAGTGAAAGTGATGCAATAAATAAAAGACTTTTTTCCAGTTTTAATTAAAACGCCAATAAATTTCATTAGGACTTTTATATGATTACTCATGAGGAGCTCATTGATGAGTTCATCATGATTTATCTACCAGGCTAGTAGGTATATTATATATAGTATTATATACACAACAAATAGAACAGAAAATATTATGTTACTCATGCTATATATCAGTTTCCATTAAATAGCCGCCTAAAATTAATAACCAAAATGAGAAGGACTCGATTTGTAAAAACAACAACAACAACAAGAACAACAACAACACACACAAAAAGGCTATAGATTGCCTGCAGCGCTCGAATTCCATCACTCGCTGTTTCTATAGTAAATTGCCATTTTATAATTAGGATAAGGGGGGAAGGGTAGTAAAAAACGAAGCCGCGGGTGAAAACGGATGATTTTAAATATTTGTTTAACGTCATTTTCTCTTGAGTTGATGATAAATTTTCCTAATTAACTTGAATTTATTGCGAAAATCTCTGCCAGGTTTTTTCCATCCTCTCCAAACCCCCTTCCGCTACCAAACGGCCAGCCCCCAAATACCCTAGAACGTTAAGAATTTTCGTAAACTTAATTAAGTGAAAAAGGAACCCACTATCTTTTATCTAAATTGGTCTAATTTTATGTTATGTACGCAAGCTTTTTTGGGTGACTGTCTTAACTTTTGTTCCCGTTAATTGCTGTTTCTAGTCTATATACAAGTAAGTATATGTAGGTATGTATGTACCAAGGTTGAGTTTATATATGTAAGTACTCAATGGATTTATATTGAAGAGATATTTGCTAAGAAGGCGGCGCAAAACCGCTCAACCATTCCCGGACGAACATAATAATTTCGAAATGGTCTTTGTAAACTTAAAACGGGTTGAGCAACATCGAATTTGGAGAGTAAATTTAAAGGGGAAATGGAACTAAAGGTTTTCTTCTCATCATAATCACCGACAAATGGCGCAATTTGCTTTTATTTTTATTTTTATTCACATACCTAAAGAGAAAAGTTTTCCAAAGAACAACTATAAAGTGTTAACAGCATTTATGGGTGATGTCTTTACATATATTACAAAGAAGAAGAAGAAGCTACTAAAGATAACCGGGCATATGGTAAAATTTAAGATAAGTGTTCCATTAATTTTTGAACTTTCATTGTCTTTTTTATGTATACTGTATACATATGTACTTTTTATATCTTATACAGGGTGTCTCTTAATAAAGGCATCGACATGTTGCAAGAAAAATTGGCAAACAAAATTTATGGTGGTGTTCTGGAGTTTTTCGGAAATAAATGTTACCTAAATAAATCCATACTCAGGTCTCAGTGATGGAAATTCATATAAACTCATCCGATTTTTTGTTTTTATTTGTTGCCTTTTTCTCTAATGAAAAACTTTTTTATACTTTTTAAACAAGTTTTCCCCAAAGGGCAATTTGTATAAACTCACTTTAACACAAAAAGGATATTTTTTGAATAAACTCAAGGTTTTGATAGTTGAGGAGGAGACAAGCAAAAAATTATATTGTGAGGGGGGTGAGGTGTGTCTTTTCGGCGGTAGGGGTGCTTACTACTTGCAATAAATACTCCACTTTACCCTCCTGTAACTTTCTTAATATGTACTCTATGAAGGTGCGGCTCATCTTAGATGAGATCAAATCATATAAGCCCTCCAATGAATGCACAAGCAGCCATCCTGTCACATTCCGTCGGAGGTTGTAGGACGTATAAGTAAAAAAAATTAGAAAAAGGAACCCTAATTTTTTCAAATTTTAACGATTTTCCAATGCTTGATATCAATAAAAAAAACTTTACAAGATTTAGAAACCCCGGAACGTTGCCCTTAATTTGATTATGTACATTTACCTACCTAAATGCAACCGTTTTTTGAGATATTCCTGTTTCTATGATTCATAATTTCATGAATTTTGCTAATTTTGCCCGGAATTGCATAAAATTAGGCGCGATTACCATCGTCGTTGGCAAAATTAACAAAATTATAAATCAAAAAAATGGGAATGTCTGGTTGCATTTAGGTAGGTACATGTGTGTAGTCGGATTAAAGGTAACATTTCGGGGTTTCTAGATCTTGTAAAAAAAACTGTATAGTTATTATGCATTTTGGCGGGAAAATCGTTAAAATTTAAAAAAATTAGGAATGTTACAGCGGATGTGAGAACATGTACGCAAAATTACACTTCTGTCGCAACGTGCTGAGGCGTGTAAGCATAATAATACTTCTATTACAGCGAATGTGAGAACGTGTACACAGAATTACACTTCTGTCGCAGCATGCTGAAGCGTGTAAGCAGAATTATACTTCTATTACAGCGAATGTGAGAACGTGTATGCAAAATTACACTTCTGTCGCACCGTACTAAGGCGTGTAAGCAGAATTATAATTCTGTTACAGAGAATGTGAGAACGTGTAGGCAGAATTACACTTCTGTCGCACCATACTGAGGCGTGTAAACAAAATTATACTTCTGTTACAGCGAATGTGAGAACGTGTAGGCAGAATTACACTTCTGTCGCACCATACTGAGGCGTGTAAGCAAAATTATACTTCTGTTACAGCGAATGTGAGAACGTGTACGCAAAATTACACTTCTGTCGCAACGTGCTGAGGCGTGTAAGCATAATTATACTTCTGTTACAGCGAATGTGAGAACGTGTACGCAGAATTACACTTCTATCGCAGCATGCTAAGGCGTGTAAGCAAAATTATAATGCTGTTACACGATTTGGAAGCAAATATTAGATTTTCTGGGAGTTTGGAAATTAGTAGAATTATATTTCTACAACAATAGAATTAAACTTCTATAGGAAGGAATAAACAAAATTATACTTTTGTTCAAAAGATAGGAAACTCAGATTAGACTCTGGTGTAGGATGCTTTCAGATTAGACTCTGAAAACGGATAGTATCGGTAGGTTGTGAATGCTTCCAGGTATAGACCTACCTTTTTAGGGAGTTCTACAAGGGTCAATTCTCGAGCCGTTGCTTTTTTTTTACGTGCACATTAATGATTTACCTGAAATAATCTGCTGTGGCAATATTCAGTTGTATGCTGATTATACTCAGCTTGCCCTATCTGCTTCTACTAGATATGTATGAAAGATGTTGTAGAGTTGATGATTTGCGAAGTTGCCTGGGCCGTCTGGCTGAACTATTGAGAACAAACTTTTGTTGAATGCATAGAAAGCTCAAGCAATCATGATATATTTAAAAATCTTTGGTGTTGTATGTAGCGGCAACACTTAATCTACTTCTAGTGTAACGAATTACCCAGCATAATGTAATAAAACGCACCGCAAAATTCTATTAGACGATCGGTGATAATGAAGGCGGCCTGTCTACAAGCCGAGGCCCTTACTCTGTACGAATTCGAGGAAGAAAGAACCTGAGTAATAACGTGGCGCCTTTTTAATAACGACTTTGCAATTAAAATCATTTTGATAGTAGTATTAAATGTTTGCTAAATAAAGTATAGCTTTCTAAAGAAATTATTAACGTTTTGTTAATCAAAATCGATAGCCACAATATTGTATTCAATTGCACGCTTACCTGGGACTTACAAACTAATAAAGTGATAGGAAAGGTGTAAGGTACAATTCCAAACTTTAGTGTTTTGCATAATATACTCCTCAGGACGTCCGCACTCATTTGATTATCACTCTAATTCTCCTAGTTAAGGCCGTAACACATTAAAGCAGAAAGCAAATAGAAATAACAAATTAATTAACAATTAACATCAACTTTTTAAAAATTACAACACCTGACATGTGTAATTGACAATTAACTGTTTTCTGTTTCTGCTTTCAATGTGGTTGGCAAAGCAGAAATGGCGGATTTCTGCTTCTGCCTCTGTCGCTACTTTCTGCTTTTAATGTGTTACGGCCTTTATATTGTATGGTACTGTAGTATACTGCAAGACCGACTGTATTAGTAGAAGGGAATTAAATGTTGCATTTAACTTTTTTGTGCGATACATCGGCAATTCGAGTCGTTTTGATCATATTTCTGTGCATGCTTTTTGCATATTATATAATTTGAATAATTAACTAGATTAACAGGTCACTATTATTCCCTTTAAAGTAATTAGATCCCTTGCACCTAATTTCTTGTCCAGTTGACTTCAGCAGCTTAGATCATCGAGAAACTGCCAACTTTTCATTCCCAACAGTAGGTTTGCGCAATTTAATTTAATGTCTTTTTTCATTGATTGTAATGCTTTTAAATGTTTTTGTTCTCTCTATTTATATAATAATTTCAATAATAATTGCCACAGCAACTTGTACGTGTACCAATAACTTTAATATCCTTTTCTTTTTTTTTACTTTCCTGTAATTACATGTAAATGAGCGAAAGTTCATACGTAAATTTGGGGAATATGACAAAATCCAGGAAAATTGAAAAAATCCGGAAATGAGAAAATTCAGAAGTGACAAAATTCAGATACGACAAAATATAATATAAATATTAAAATCCGGAAATTGTAAAAATTGTCATAATTATATTCTGCAAATATTTAAATTATTTAAAATTCACATGATTGAGATAAAGGGGAATGCCCACTCCTCCAGACCTGAGAGATGTCGTAAACGATGCATTATGACACTCTACACATATTTTATTAACAATGTTTATTTCAATTAAACGGGGGAAAGTTCTGGCGATCGGATGTAGCTTGAGCGACTTTCTTAGGTGAAAAAGTGGACTTTTCTTCTTCTCGTGATTCTGCGGAATTGGTGAGTCGTCGAAAATGACTTCCTATGAGAAAAATGTTCATAACAGAGCGCACTAATGGCCGTGGAAGAAATAACTGCAAAAATATATACGAAATGTAGTAGCTGGGGTGTATGTGACCCAAATGCATGTAAATAGGTTTCTGGGTTTTCCGCTGACAAAAACGTCCCGAGAAATTTTTCTGAATCGGGAAAAGCAATATCCTCGGCGAGACCTTTAATTCGATGTGCAATATGCGGTTTAGGCAACCCCCCCCCCCCCCCCCCCCCCCAAAGCCAGGGGTTCCATACCCTTACCCTAAAAGAATACAGAGACAAATTTTCTTCTATGAATTTTAACTGGTAATGAGCTGAGGCGAACGGTGAAATCCGTTTTCCGATCGGACATAACCCTACCGAGTTAGAGCCGATCTAAGGTCCGAAAAATCTAATACCTCAGATTGAATAAAAAAGGAGGGAAATATTAGAAAAATGAGTATTGGGATGGCTATATATAGCTATTTAAACCTCCGAGTATAGTTGTGTGGGTACTCAAACTTATTGTCACGACCGAAGAATTTCAGTTCTGTACTAGATTATCCAAAATGTACTAGATCAAATCTTTACCCTACTACCCCAGCTTTCCCCCGCTAGACAGAAGTAAACATTGTTAATAAAAAATGTTCAGAGTATCATAATGCATCGTTTAAGACATCTCTCATGTCTGAAGGTGTCGGGCCTAAAGTGGGCATTGCCCTTTGTTAAATATATGCCCTGGTTGGTACATTGGGATCTGGTGATTGCAGATTTACATCTGATAGAAACCTGTGTCGTCCAGGATGAAGTTCTAGTGCAATCCAACTGTGCCCAGTTTATATACGTATGAAGAAGAATGGTGTGGCTCAAAAATCATTTTTTACAACTTAACAATCATTAGTTACGGCTACATTTAAGGGAGTCCTCATATGCATATAAAATGGGCACAGTTGAGTTGCATTTTTATATTTTTTTTTTCTTCTTCAATGTTCAATGTTTTGAATTCCAGCCAATTTTACAATGGCTTTTCTACTTCATTATTGCTATCCTATACTAATTCTAATATGATCCTGACTTATGCGTAAGGTGGTACGGTCACAACCAAGCTTTTGCGGACTGCTTCTTACTGGAGTTCCTTTGTCTTTTTAGCTCTACGCAACCGTTTCTTATCTAAACCTTCCATTCTTTTCTTATGGGGTGTCTTGTTGGGACTCCGTCTACTTTATAACAAGCTGTTTCCCCTATTGTTCCTTCAAGTGTGCCACCTGCAATCCAGGGATCACTAAATTTTACTGGCGGAGGGGCTTGGGTCTATGCCTCGGCCTTACTACGAGCCCACCTTTGTAGGCGCTTTCTAATTCCTTAGTCTTAAAATTTTTGTTTCTTCTCATTTAATTTTTTCGTTTCTGGTTTAATAATTACCGCCGCGGCTTTACTTTTTACTAATTATGCAACGCTCGCCTAACAGGTTTGGATGCAGCGCAGTCAAGCTTCCCATTAACAGAATTCAACTCGGGTCACTTGACGATCTCGGCTGCTGTCGACAACGGTCCTCCTCATTGCTCTCCAGTCACGTGATTATCAGTTCTGACTTGTGGCATGTTACTAGGTACACAACCGGATAAGCTCGTTTTCTTACAGCCGCTTAGTTAGATTACATCTATCCCTTCGCTACTAGATGTCGCGATGAGTGCGGTTACAGGGTGGACAGTATAAAGACTGTTCCAAGCTAATGTTTATGGTTAAGTTTTTTTTTCGACTTAATGCCTGTGGTTCTTTTGTTTGCTGTCTTGGCTGCTAGACTACTTACTCGTTCCAAGTTCAGGACGTTTCTGTTCGATGGCATCATTCAATTTTCGTAGCTGCTCAGATTAGACTTCGGAATTTGTTGTTCTGTTCGATGGGAGCAGTTCGTAGTAGACAGGCGCCCTCCAAATCCACCAGATTGACAGCTTACCCTTTTTTTAGTGAATGTCTGCTTTTGCTTGCCTTTCTGGTGCTTCATCTTTCTTGGACCAACTTCTTTTTCTGGCAACACAATCCACTTTTCATTACCCGTAATTAGACGCTTCAGAAAGGGATCGTTTTCTTCGCGCTTGATGAGTTGGTCACAAACGTTTATGCGATTCACCTTATCAATTTCCTTTAACTCATGCGGCACCCAAACATCAAGCTTCTTTACGAAACCAGCTGATTTTAGATGGCCATGAACGATTCCCATGGATACGTTTAGAACGCTAGCAAGCTCTTGAACGGTTGAATGCTTATTTGCCTGCATTAACGTCTTGATTTTATTTATGAGCGTCTTAATCCGAAAAATTTCCGTCACGGAAACGGGCGAATCAATTCTAGCACTGTCGGTTTTTAATGACATCTTCACCATAAACTTTGCACAACTTTTCTCTTGCCTCAGTTGCTGTCTTCCTTTTTTTTTAAATAAAAGAGCAAAATATGGCGAATCTGTTCTGCAAAATTCTCCATCTTTGAACTTCAGTTTTAAGCACAAATCTCGACTGAATCACGTTAAGCTGCTTTTTAACATAAACCCAAGTAGGTACCTAGCATAACACGTCTAGACTTTCATATGACGTCAATTTATCCTTAGACATCTTCAAGATCCTGGCATAATTTTAGATTATGTTCAAGTTTTTCATTTTATTTTTACTTCAAATAATCGATGTAGGTACATTTGTAAACGCACAAGAAATTCGTTTCCTATAACAAGAATATTATTAGAAAGCGAAAAATATACCTCGATCTCGATAAATCGAACAGTTCAAAAGAAATTTGAAAAAAAAAAACGTTGTTGTAGGAAGGTATACTCTCCTTATCAACACTAATAAACATTCATCAATGGCGAGCGGAATTGATAAAAAATTCCTTCAACGCCATACATCATGAGTGTACCTATATATGATGAATACCCATCGTTTTCATGAATTATGGGTATACACGATACCCACCAAAAGGTAAATAGATGTTCTCTGCTAGAAATTTATTTTTCTCAATTATTGTCAATTTATTGCACACCTATTACTGTTGCTATAGGGTACCTACCCCTCGTACTATACAAACTTGAACCAACCATGTAAACTTTGAGCTAAATATAGCCCAAAGTATGACACCATGATGCGATGCGGCATTGAAAGCAGTGTGAAATTTTGCACCAAAAAGGGTATGTCGAAATTAAATTGAAAAAAGCATTTTACGATTGCTGCTGTATCTCTCCTTGTCGTCCCTTTGAATCATTAATAATTTAAGAATGAGACATATAGCAGTAAAATTTTGAATTTTTCCCTCAAATATTGCCATTTCATGGAGAATTTAAATGCAAAAAGACCCGGGTAGATATAAAATTCCCCGTTGGGAAAACTTACAAATAAGAAATCTTTTAAATTGTTGTATAAAATGAAAAAAAGTGGCGCCGCACTTATTGATGTTCTCCGGTAAATTGAATTCTGCTATTTGAGCAAGGACAATAACATTCCCCCTCCCTCTATCGTCCTTATCATGCTCATAGTAAACTTGCAATTTTCTATGTGTATACGATGTAAAATAATTTGACTGAAAAGAAGATAATGTCAAAATATATCCTTGCCAAAAGCAATCATGCCATTTTCTTTCTTTGGCTCATCTTTTGGTGGACATTGCTTACATAGAGAGTTTTGCTATGAAATAAATAAATTCATAGCGAATTTGGTCAATATGACATTGACCGAGTTTGCTGCTAAATCCACAGCTCAAGAATCGAGTAAAAAAAAAAACTCGAAAAATTTTTGAAAAAAAAATCTTTACAAAACAGGGCGTTTCGTATTGGCAAGAACCGTATACTCATCAGTACGAATTGGTTCCTGCCGTATAAGCCAAAGTAAAGTAAATACGAAGTATTTCGCCTCATATAATTCACATTCAAATATTATTTTAAATGCATATATGAGGTAAGCTTGGCTGTTTACTTTGGCGTATACGGCCGGAACCAAGCCGTACTGATGAGAATACGGTTCCTGGCGATACGAAACGCCCTTTTTTTTGGAAAGAAATTTGTTTTTCAAAGATTTTTCGATGTAAAAAGAGACATTGTTTACAACTGATTTCATTAGGATATTCTCTTTGTACTTTCGTGAAAGAATGATTGAGCGAAATGTCCAACACGTGGTGTCTCAATAAAAACTTGAATTTTGAATCGAGCGCCATTTCCATCTGTGAAACGTTTAGTCTGCCATATTTAATAGCTGTGGAAACATTGACATATGTATATCGAAAATACCACGTTACATTTTGGAAGAACGTTTATTAATTTGGAAAACCCATTACAAAAACGGAGAAAATTTTACAATGACAATCCGTAAATTAGGTAAATGGATATACCTTCGTTGCGACCCGCTATTGAAGCCGTACCCGTCATCGCCCTAGAAGATTGATCGAAAATATCACCGCCGTGGGTGCCAATGGCGACGAATAAGAGACAGCTCTATTAGGCACCGCCCTCAGGCTTCAAAAATCAACCACAGAGGCGGGAGATTTTTACCTTTATGCCTATTGAATTCAGCTGACTGAACAACTGAAACCAGCATTGGATAGCGCAGGTCCTCGCATATCGATCTTAACGGTTATATCAACAAACAGAATTCTCACAATTGGAGGGGGGGGGGGGGGGCAAAAAATCCGCATGCTTCAAGCACTTCCGATGCAACCTCAAAAAGTGTTAACTTGTTGTCCCCCATATGCGCAGGAGGAACGATCAGATCGTACTTTTTTGGAAAAAAATAAATAAGTGAAGATGCCTCCGTGATTGTTAATGGCTCTAACTAGGCAATTTTTTTGGATGGAATGAATTTGACATGTGGTTCCAACAGGATAGATCATCAACTGTGCCATATATGTCATTCAAAATACATATGTAGGTACTCTTTAATAGAGGGGATGGTTATGAATCTTGTCATGATCAGGATGATACAGTAATGTGGAACGTCGAAGAAAAAAAATATGATCAATATATTTATTGTGATGATGGCCTCGGTAGCTTCCCAGGGATCTTTGGTTCGAATCTCATCTCGATACAATCCAGTAATTTTCCTCCTACCTAATTGCGTATAGAATTTTATATCTACTCTTTTCCCATAATACCTAGGTACAATCCTATCTATTAAAAATTTTGCTATCCCTATACTCCGGTAGCACCATAACATATTATCCAGAAACATCTGAGAAGGTGGGTAGGTACGTAGGTAGAAAGGTTGCCACTAGATCCATCCTGTTTCACATAGGAAACTCAGGATATATCTGAGTTTGCTTTACAGATCCCCAGACTTGAAAAGAAGTTGTTACCCAATAGTCGATAAGGCAGCTTTCCCTGTTAATCTATCGAAGGCTTGCCTTTTGATAGGCGCCCTTGATGATCTCCTTTTTTAAAGTTCAGTTCGGGATCGGGATCCTGATATTATAGCTATCGTTGCAGTGCTACTCATTTCAGAGCCCTTTTTGGCCAACTCATCAGCCATCTCGTTGCCTGGTATATCCCTGTGGCCAGGTACCCAGCGTAGGGTCACCTTATGCCGTAAAGTCAATTCCACAAGGCTGGTCTTGCATAACTGCACTAATTTTAATTTACCAGTTCCTTAATGGCTGTGGGGTTATCAATGTATGTGCAGATGTGTAGTGCGGACTCTCTGCACATAGATACCAATATTGCCGCATGGTAAATCGCTGCGAGCTCTGCACTTGCAGTCTCTGGAGTAAACTCTAGCCCCTGTGTCCACAGTCGTCCTGGATCCATCCGGAAAGATATAAAATTCGGATGTTAACACGATCTCTTTCTCATCCGAATCACTCCTGGTGAGCATCAATCATTGACAACCCCACCAACAATTAGGAAAGATATTTGATAGTCTGTTTCTCCTCTGCAATCACATGCAATCTATCTTTTGGAGTATATTGGAATGCCCAAAACCCATTCCCGTCCACCAACCAGCCCCCCCCCCCCAACCCGCTCTAAGCCGGCAGCACTAATTGCCGCTACACTCCTGCAGTGGAGATCTATCGGCAAAAAATCATGACCCCCAGTGTCACGTGGGCGTGGTGCGTATACACCCAGTTACTCTCATATAAGCGACCCTCTGGATTTTTTCGCACATCCAGGTTACATTTCCTCATCAGTGCCGTCCACCAGACCATGGAGCCGTAGCAGGGGATCGGCTAAACTATGGCTGTATACATCCAACGTACCACCCTTGGTTTTAATCCCCAGTTGCTACCAAAATTCGTTTGTACGTGTAGAAGGCCACACTGGGCTTCATAACACGTTCTTCTATAAATTAGCCTTCCAGCTCAGCTTTGAATAGAGTATGAAGAACTGAGAAACATTTGCGGGGTTTTTAAAAAAAAATCATTAGTAAGGAGTTCAGCATGTTCAGAGGTGTCAACAAAGAAACAGAAGCGTTCTCGAACACTCTGAGCTTTTTCTAATAAGCGGTAGATGGCAGTGCCATTATTGGCTTACTTTGGGAAGTTAATTACCCTCACCCTCACATAGGGAACAAAAATGACTCAAGACTGATTAAGTAGTCAACACGAACTGAACAATGGGCTTTGTTATGGCTTACGTTCCAGGTACCCTTCGGTGTCTCAACCTCTTTTCAATACAAACAGTCAAATGGAAAGGCTATGTGGAAGCGTTATGCTCTCGAAGTACGGAAGGAACACATATATTTGCAAGATCGCCATGGTAAGATATGAAAGATTGAGAATGAGTACATTTCCTGCCACAATTGGAGCCACGAGGAACGTGCTAAAGCTAACGAAGCTTATTCATTTGTGGAGTTTTGGAAGCAGTTAGTTTTGCTAGTCAATAAAAAAAATCAAAATATTTGGTTAGTTGATCAAAGAGCTTATCAAAGGTACGAATCTCTTGCAATTAGGCATTGGATTCGACTTCTTCCATTTCATCCAAATCCGATATCATTTTCACTCATCTTTACTTTAAAGCTCCCACTTTAGTATCATTTCCAGGTGACTACAAGCTCTTCTGGCATTTCATTAGACGGAGTCCTCGTTCTTTGTACGTTTCCTTCGAGTAAGTAAATTTCAGTGGTTATCACCTTCGGTGAAAGTGGCATCGGAGATCAAATAGTATAGTTTATCAGCACAACACCAACAGACAGAATTTGACATAGACGTTGCCTAGTGAGAAATTATACATAACTGGAAGAGGTTGTCTTTAATCCCTCAAGGGGCTTAAGGCTTATATTTAACTAATTTTTTAAACTCACTCCCACGAAATGAAACTCGAATTTATATGTTTCTCCTCTTAGATGGCGTTAGAACTCCCTCTATGATGTGCTTCATTTGCCGATTCCAATCTAGCTTTGTAACATTACGCTCTTATAATATCGAAGCGTATCTATCTAATTCAATTTTATTTTATTTATTTATTTCTATTCAATCCTGTCATGATCTAACCCTTTTTCAAAGTTCTACCTTTCAAGACTCTTTGAGCCCAGATTACTTTAACGATTTAACTTAAATAGCTACTGATAAATATTTCCAACCGAGATGATATGGGTTGGGTGACCTTCTACGTTTCGTAATCATGTAGCAGAATTGTAACTGTACATATGTAAGTATATGGGGGTATGAATGAAAGTCTCAAATCAATTGACAAGAAGTTATGGGGAGGTTGCTGCTTAAGTTTTTCAGATAACAAAGAAAACTTCAGAACTTTTCCTTTTTGGAAAATATTCACTTTTAATTATACCTTATCCAACGCTGCCGCTCAAAACCTGTTACACACCGTAAAACGTGAGTGTAAAATTGCACTTTGAAGTGGTGTAAATTTAGTCTCAATTTCGCTAGTACCGTAAAATCACAGATGGAATGCCAATTCTTGTTATCATGCGGCTCTGTTACTCCATCATTGGTGTCGTGTGCAAGCAATGGCTATATAAACCCCAAGCACACTTGTCTCAATCTCGCCTTTTGTACTTGGCATCGCTTGAGGTACATTGGCTAGGGAATAACAGTTATATCGGATATCGACTGGTATATCAATTACTAATAATCATTTCATATCTGTTCTTGACGGAAATTAAAAT
Organism: Dioctria linearis; assembly: GCA_963930735.1. NCBI lineage: Eukaryota > Metazoa > Arthropoda > Insecta > Diptera > Asilidae > Dioctria > Dioctria linearis. Next base: position 17,073,392 of record OZ005742.1, on the reverse strand, counting down.
ATCTTACTCCGGGTCTCGACTAAAGATAAGATAAACACTTTAAGCCGGATCTCGACTGACTTAAAGAATATTATCTCGGGTCTCGACTGAGATAATCTTTTACTAACAATCATTTCTGGTCTCGACGGAAATAAACGCATTTTATTTCGGGTCTCGACTGAAGATAAGATAACACTTTAAGCCGGGTCTCGACTGACTTAAAGAATATTATCTCGGGTCTCGACTGCGATAATCTTTTACTAACAATCATTTCTGGTCTCGACGGAAATAAACGCATTTTATTTCGGGTCTCGACTGAACATAAGATAACACTTTAAGCCGGGTCTCGACTGACTTAAAGAATATTATCTCGGGTCTCGACTGCGATAATCTTTTACTAACAATCATTTCTGGTCTCGACGGAAATAAACGCATTTTATTTCGGGTCTCGACTGAAGATAAGATAACACTTTAAGCCGGGTCTCGACTGACTTAAAGAATATTATCTCGGGTCTCGACTGCGATAATCTTTTACTAACAATCATTTCTGGCCTCGACGGAAAGAAACGCATCTTATTTCGAGTCTCGACTGAAGATAAGATAACACTTTAAGCCGGGTCTCGACTGACTTAAAGAATATTATCTCGAGTCTCGACTGAGATAATCTTTTACTAACAATCATTTCTGGTCTCGACGGAAAGAAACGCATCTTATTTCGAGTCTCGACTGAAGATAAGATAACACTTTAACCCGGGTCTCGACTGACTTAAAGAATATTATCTCGGGTCTCGACTGAGATAATTTTTTACTAACAATCATTTCTGGTCTCAACGGAAATAAACGCATCTTATTTCGGGTCTCGACTGAAGATAAGATAACACTTTAAGCCGGGTCTCGACTGACTTAAAGAATATTATCTCGGGTCTCAACTGAGATAAAATTACTAACATTAACACTTTATTTCTGGTCTCAAAGGAAATAAAGAATTCTTCTAAGCAATGATTAGAACAAAGGGTTTTAACGTTAGCTTAAAGCCAATTCCTCCAGTGCCAAGTATTAGATCGGGGAGTACCAGCCAGCTGTATCATTTTATAATTTATTCATATATCTATTTTATTATATTTTGATTTATATATGCATATTATACATTTCGTGTGCATATCTATCTTTATTCTATATTTATATCACGTTCTTGACGATCGAAACTTAAAGACAGTCGGTGTCTATGGAAATGTATGCCTGATGTCGTCCCCCTTTCCCAGAGAATGGAGAAGTGACACGGTCTTACCGATACTAAGTTTTCTGTCCAAATTGTTGGAGAAACTTATGTGTAAGCAACTAGTTTGCTACTTGGAGAGAAATGAATTATTCTCGTGCTGGCATTCAGGCTTTCATAAATTTCATGGATGTGAATCGACAGTGTTAAAAGTATTTTCTGACATAAGAATTGCTCTTGATCAGAACTATTTTAGTGCAATGGTACTACTTGATTTTTCGAAAGCGTTCGACAGTGTCGATCATAGCCTACCTCTTGTAGAAATTACGCACATTCTTCAGCTTGCCAGAACTACATTAGACTTGATAAAATCCTTTCTAGATGAGCGAACACAGCGAGTAAATGTGAACGGTACCTTCTCCAATCTGGCCCGTATTTCACGTGGAGTTCCACAGGGATCGGTGATCGAACCACTACTATTTAGTATGTTCATTAATGATTTAACACAAAGGGTTAAAGATGTAAAAATGCACTGAGCAGACTATTTGGGGTTATTGATGATTTTATAACCCACATTAATGAAGATGTTGATAGGATTAGCTCTTGGTCTGCATGCAATGGTTTGCCGCTCAATCCCAAGAAATCAGAGTGTATCTATGACTACAGTAGTGATGTAAACACAGCAGATATACCACCAGTGAATCTAAATGGCTATACTATACCTTTTTTAAACAAAGTCAGTAATCTTGGAATAGTTTTGAATAGCAAAATTAAATGGAAAATAAGGAGATTGCTATCTGCTCGGACAGCCCAGCAGGTTTCAAGGCCTTGTCAAAACACTTTAAAACCTCCAAACTTGTTTTGGAATGTAAAACCATCCTGAATTCCCTCTCTCGGAATAATAGGGTGCTGCTAATTCTTTGAGTCAAAGCGATATCTCCAGGAGCAAAAAGGTAGTTGAGCTTGCTCGTCTTAGTATAGCCTTGGAGGCATCGTACTTCACAATCGCATCAAAAGATCTTCCCTCTAATATTGCGGCCAACAAAACCGTCCTTGGTTAAAACTACAAAGGAACTACGGGGTAAGCCTAAACCAAACGAAAAAGATATTGGAACTAAACAATCCAACCCAGAGTAGTGTCAATTATCTCTAGTTACTCTTTTCTCAGGGGTCACATACACAGGATTGGACTTGTTGTGACGCACAACTTTCTTTGTCACAGTCAAGGTTTCTCAGGAAAGCGGTATAGATTCCTCCTGAAAGAACTGCATGAAGCCGATAAGGCGGGTTGGAGGCCAATATTGAACTTTGTAAGAGCGTCCGGTTGGAACCTATTAGCAATTGCTCAAAAATCTGGAGGGTAAAGAATGGGCCTTGTTGTGGCCTAGGTACCAGAGACCCCTCCTGGGTCTTCAACATCTTTCAACCCATTCATTCAGTATACAGGTCCTTAATATTATCCTTAGTATACACCTCGAGCAAATTTACATAAAGAAAGTGACGTCCATCGCAGTTTCTGAGTCTGTATCTCAACCAGATCATTTTGGATTGGGCCGACTGCCAACACAGTCGTCTTTCGTTAAATGACACCGCTTCAGGTAGAACAACAAAAAAACTGTGGGAAAAACTCAACCTAAGCTCAACAAAAAAGCTACAGGAACTAAACAAGCCAAATCTGAGAACCCTCGTTTCCATTCTCCCTGGATATTTCTCTATCAGGGATCACCTACGCAGAATGGGACGTGTTGACTTCACAACCCTGTATTCAGAGGCTGCGGAGAGAAGGCAAAAACCCTGAGAGATTTCTTGGCTCACATCTCCTGGATAAGCTCCATGAAGCAGAAAAAGAAAAAAATTTCATTAGAACATTCGGCTGAGATTTCAATATCTTAAAGGAAGTGACCTAGGTTTCAAAAGATTCCAACCTTTCTAATCCATCCATCCATCCATCCATTCATCCGCCCATCACTGTAACCACAACTTTCATTACCTAAGTAGGTAATAAAAACGAAATTCACCAATGATTTAGGGAATTTAAAAAATATCCTATCTTCACTAACATTTTTTTCTACTTCAAATAAATCTACAGAAGCCCGAAGAGAGAATAATTTCTCTCCTAATCAATATTTCTTTGACGATATAACCAAATTCCCCATTAAATCGTAACCACATCCTTCCGGAATTCTGAAGATATACGCTACGAAAAAAGTGTAGATCAATAACTCTTTATTTAATTAACGGAAGTAAAATTGTCCAAGGATTCTTCTTCGGCTACCTTATTCATAATTTACACGTTCTCTGGTGATATATGTATGTATGCACGTGATAAATACATATTCAACAGCCGTCCATCGGTGGATACGAAACGAAATTTCAGGATTAACATTTGCAGCACACATTCCCATCAATGGCGTACAATTGTAATGACGCACCCTTTTTCGTACGTGATTTAATACACGCGTCCTAATTTCGCTTGCACAATGTGTTCCCTATAGTATGAGTATGTATGGGTTTGAATGCCCGATACGGACGATAACTTGAAGCATCCTAGAGAGAAACTTTTGTGTGAAATCTGAACTTTCGATGTTGAAATGAGCGTGAGTAAACTTACATATGTTTGTGTGTGTACACAATGTAGGCCTACAAGTGTCACAGGACCAATTTAGTTACGTGCTCATCAGTTTTCTTCTCAATTATTCATGAGGGTCAAGAGCTTGTGTGGATCGCATTCGAGAACCTTTTTTAAGTTAATGACAGCCATTACTATGTTAAACAAAGCTTCTATGTATATGTGGCACTTGTGTCAACATTGCTCTATATACTCTGCATAGAAAAAGTCTCTTAATAGGCTTTGTGGAACGTAATAGAAGCCACAATCATAATTTATAGTAGTTGACACAGGTTTTGTTTTTTTTTAATGAAATATTTTTACCAGAGACCAAATGAAATTTTGAATTTAATTCTTTAAATGGTGATGAAAGGTATGGTAGTGGTGGTGGGGTTGAATTGTCGTAAAAATAAAATAACAATATTAAAAGAAACCTAAAGGTAAAGTTACAAATGAATTTAATGAATGCGCATCGCTTATTTTTTGTTTTCAAAGAAAAGAAGAGCAGCCAACATGAGATAAGAAGTAAACGATGCATGCAACTTTACGCTTTTGTCAAAGCAATGGTCGACGACATTTTTCATTCGTGGAAATGCAGTTTTTCGTCGTAATTAAAAAATTTATGGAAACTCTCCAAGCGAAAACTTTATTTTTATATTGTTATATGGGAAATCTTCAAATAGTAGGTACCACTTGTTTTTTGTTTCCTTTTAAACATGTATTTATACACGCATCCCAGGATTTTCACGATCCGGTTTTTATATTTAAACAAGAGAAAAAGTTATATTTGGTCTAAAACGAATAATATTATTTCCTAGATGAAAATAAAAGTTAAATCAAGTGAGAACCAAAGGTATTGTATGGCAACACCATGAGGGGGTTGCCCTATTTAGTTGTTTTCTTTTTAACTTTATTTACTATTTCATAGAATATGCATACAAAATTTCAGCTCTCCACGTCGACGCGCTCTTATTTACTGTCCAGATATATAGTGAAAACCCAAAGTTTTGCATGGCAACACCAAGATAGGGTTGTCCAGTTTGGTCCATTTCTGAACCTACATATATTTGCAATTTTTATGAAAGTACAGTGTACAGAAATTTGAACTCTCCACGTCGACGACGTGTTCTCAGGCAATTTCCAAATATATAGTAAAAAAAAACGAAAGTTTTGTATGGCAACGCCAAGAAGGGATTACCCGATTTAGTCCATTTTTGAAATTTTATTTACTATTTCTATGAAACTACTATGTACCAGTCAGCTCTCTGCGTTATCGCGTTCTCAGGCAGTGTACACATATGTAGTGTATGGCAACCCTACGAAGGAGTTGCCCCATTGGTCCCATTGTCGAACTTAAAGTAATTTTTGTTTTTTTTTTTTTAAACAATGTGTGCAAAATTTTAGAATTCTAAGTGAAGCGGGCAAAGTTGTGAGAGTGCACAAAAAGCTAAGACTTACCACCATCAACGTAATTGGGAGAGGAATTCTTTACCGTTATCTTCAAGGATAATTGCGTTTATCTGATTTGTAACTCATGGTATACGAAGCCAGGCACAAAAACAAAATCAGCGACATTGGTATCGTTCGTAGTTAGAGAACTATTGATAAAACGAAAGAATCGTTTCGAAGATAGGGAAATGATCAAGGAAAAGCAGGGGACGCAGTTTTTCATGGCATCCAAAATCAAAAGAAAATTCTTTCGTAAATCAACGGCATTTCACTGTCACGAAATACTGTAATGCGCCGAACCGAAGCTTGAATTGGTTTTGATACATTGCTATCACTGGAAGGATGTAAGCCGTGGTGCCTTGTATTTTCAAATCTAGATCATTCGGAAGTACAGATTTTTGGAAGAAAAGTTTTGCCGTTTTATTTAAAACCGTTGCTAGTGGTAGACACCTACGATATATTTAATTACAGTGTAGACCACGTACTTCAAAGATTTGGCCACCCTTGATCTAGGGTATATAAAAGAAAACTGAATATTTTATTTCAATTATTTTACATTAATTGAAATCTGGATGCTGATTCTGATCCATTGTCGTACTTTTGTATCGTATATTTTTGCCATACATATTTTGAGATTTCATCACAAATTTGTCGTACTTTGGTTTTTATCAAATTGTCACTTTCAGTTCGAAAATGCAGAAAAAGCAGCGGCAAGAGGGGGGGGGGGGGGGTGATCATAACGGTGTAAGTTAAAATTTCGGAATTAATACTCGCTACTATTTTTATCAAAAAACACGTCATTAATATCATTTTTTCATATTGGAATTAATAAGCCCGAAACCTCCGCTTTAAAATGGCCTATCACACTTTGTACCTAAAATGTAACCTCTTCTGTGTTTTTTGTACATTTTTTTAACCATATCCAGCGAAAATGACTGAAAAGGGTCATTTCCAAAAGATAATTGCCTACTTTCTGGCACTTATTGATTTTTTTCAACCATTTTCTCTGGATATGCTTAAGAAAATGTGCCAAAATCGCAGAAAGGGTTATATTTTGGGTACAGAGGTCATTTTATAGCTAAGGTTTTGGGCTGCTTAAATCCAATATGAAAAAATGATGTTAATGATGTGTTTTTTAATAGAAATAGTAGCGAGTATTAATTCCGAAATATTAACTTAGTTGAGCCATAACTTCAAAACTGTGGAGGGAGGGAAAAAATTTGTAAATTATTAGAAAGGTCAAAGGTCTACAAAAGTTTAAATCATCATCATAGAGTGCAACGTTCAGAAGTTATAGGGTGATCTATAAAAACAGACCCAAATATCTTTAAGTCGCGTTATTTTAGAAACCGTCAGACTTCCCCCCCCCCCCCCCGCCCCTCCACACCAACCACGAATACAATTTTTAGCTCGGCTAGGCTTTACCTATCCGTAGCCTTCGGATATTACACAACTTACAGAATACCTTGTATATTGACCTTGTAAGTACGACAAAAGATTAGCATAACCACCTTTTGGTCCTCCTCTGTCTGTCTGTCGGTCTGCACAAGAACGCGCTCACTAAAAACTTTGCGTCTGATTTCAAATGAGTGAATGGGGAGCTTTCCAATAGGGTAAAATTTTGTTACGTGTAGGGGGGGGGGGGTTGGGGTGGGGATGGTAAATATCACCCTTGGGATTGGCCAATATGAGCCATGTGTGATATGAGTCGAAAGTCGAGAGTGGTGAGTCGAGTTAAAAAAAAGTTAAAAAAGTTAAAACAGTTAAAAAAAAGTTTAAAAAAATTTAAAAAGTAAAATAATTTAACAAAAAAGTTAAACAAAAAGTTTTAAAAAAAAGTTGAAAAAAGTAAAATAAAAATTGAAGTTAAGTTAAGAGAGTCGAGAGTCGCGTGGAGAGCGGAGGGTCGCGTGGAGAGTGGAGAGAGAGTATAGTATAGTGTATATATAGTGTATGAATAGTATTTAGTAGAAAATACTTTTAAAATATACTGCACTAAAATATACAAAATATTTTTTTTTTCAGTGATATACACACAAAAATTTTCGTCGCAAAATAAAAAACGCCAGAACTCAGATTATGTCTTAAAAGTATGGGCGTTTGCAGTCTAACGACAATTGTGATTTGGTAATGGATGGATGCCCAAACTTTTAAGATTTAATCTGAGTTATAGCATTTTTAAATTGCAACGAAAATTTTCTTGTGTATATATCACTGAGAAAGAAAAAAAATTTTTTTTTACTTTTTAGTGCAATTTATTTACAAAAGTTTTTTTTAAATATTTTTATTCACTATATATTTGAACGCTGCCCGAGAACGCGTTGATGTAGTGAGCTGAAATTTGATACATGATATTTCCATAGCAATAGTAAAAAAAACCTTTTAAGAAATGAACTAAATCGGGCAACGTACATTTGGTGTTGCCATACAAAAATTTGGTTTTTTCACTATATATTTGGTCACGGCCTGAGAACACGTTGACGCACAGACCTAAAATTTTGTACACAGCGTTTTCATAAAAATAGTAAAAAAAAATTCAAAACTTAACTAAATCGGGCAATACTTTCTTGGTGTTGCCATACAGAACTTTAGATTTTCACTTTATTTAATTTTTATTTTCATTTAGGGTAGAATATTATTTGTCTTAGATGAATTGTAACTTTTCTCCTGTTTGATTACGATTGGGAAGATACACAAGATGGCTTAAAATTATCAGAGGATCATTTTTCTTTATTAATATGTAGTTAGTTTAGGGCGCAAAAGAAATTCAAATAAAACTTTTGTCAGCTTTATATAAGAACACTCAATGCCATCTTTACGCATGGGCACAATGCTCCGTGAAACATTGCGACTTCTAGTTCTTGCTATAGTAGACCAATTAATCACCAATTTTTCAACCAGTAAAACAACCTATTACTAGTTAGTTGAGTTGTTAAATTTTGGCTACTGAAAGTAGACCATGAGATTTATTCGAAAACATGCAACATATTTTCATACAGAGTAGGTAGTATTTAAAACGTCATTGTCATTGTTTGCAGATCCAGTATTTTAAATACGGCATTCAGACGGGGATTCCCCTTAACACCAATTTACGATATCTTTCTTCTCGAGACTGAAAATCAGTTTACTCGCATATAAACTTGTAAAATCGGTTTGTTTCCCGTGTTGTATTTGCAATTGTGTTATACATTATTATTCAAGTTGATAACCCAAAATAGTTCAGAACATAATTTCTGTTAGAGGGTCCTCATATCCTAAAGTGCCCTAGGTTCCCACGCGGCTTAATACGACCATGAAAACACTGCAAATATTATAGAACGTTAGAACTAACTTATATTGAAAAATTTTATATGACGGGTCGTTCCATTACGACCCGCTCTCATAAATTGTATGAGAACTCTCTGCTTGTTAATGATCCGCCACCCACCGGTGGTGATACTACGACCCGGTTTTACAAATTTTACGAAAACCCTGCTTTAAATGACGGCCCGCCGCCAGTCACCACTGGGGAGTGGCGGCTGGCGGGTCATCATCGTCAGGCACCAGCACAGCACCAGAGCCAGAACCTGCACTCTGCCCATGCATAGTATTGTGTGTTCTCTTTGCTTCTTTTACCTCTTCTCTAAGAAACCATTTTCATCAAGAATTTTCATTTACATTGCATTGCAGCAGAACAGATGATGAACAAGATGAGCGGATGGGATAGGAATTGAAGGCCGACAAGCAGTCTAGTCACAATCACTGTCAGTTGCATTGATTCGTGTGCTTGCGCTAAACATTTTCATGAGTGTAGGTAGCCAAAATATCCTGTGCAATAAGTCTTAGGAAAAATTTTCGAGTACCTAAATTAATAGAAAAACCGTCTCGCATTTTCAGCTAGGCAGCTGTGGGGTGGTCGAGAACGGAGAGAACAGAGCAATATTCTCTCAGTCTTAAATCTTGGCTTCTTCCCGTCTGTTACCTCCCGTCCGCATCTTCAAGTAACCATACAACTTGTGCATTTTTAGAGGCCAGATGAAGCTTCTTGTTAAATTATGTGTTCTTTGCCAGAATATAGGAGTGGTAGTATAAGAAGATGATAAAAGGTGGCTCCAGATACAAGCCTTCACCATGCCAAAACTCCATCCGATCCCCATCTCCTGAGTCAGCTTGCGTGGTCTTTGGCAATATTCTTATTCGTCCCATATCATTCATTCTCAAGCTAAATGCCCACATGCCTATAAACTACTTCGAAACCAACTCCAATTCTTCTTAATTAGAGTCAATGTAATTTTTGTCGGATATTCTACATTATTATAGTCATACATCATGAGGGTTACCCCGTTTCAACTAACAACTACATATGCACCTGCCTGGAAGCTGTCTCTCTGCGAATACTTGGAGGTGGACCATAACAACAAGCTTCAAAATGTCTTCATCCAATTGAGGGAACTTAATATAAAATTATAGCCTGAAACGTGTTAGCTAATTGCACGTCAGGTGCAGAACTTTCCGTTTCTTGTGTGTACGGTGGCTGAGATCTTAAGTTTGTATTAACAATTTATTGAAAGAAGCTTCTTTCGTAAAAGATTTATAAAAGGTGAAAAAGGTTTAAGTTGACTGGTGTCATGTTAAATGCTGAAACTGAAAGTCGTTAATTATATTTTTATTTCTCACTCTTATAACCGTTTCCCGGGGAACAAATCCTATTTTCTTATAATCCTCTTTACTTCCATAACGTTTGCCCTTCCCTCCCACTAGCAAATCCTAGAGAAAATTGCATTCTTCGCAGTAGTGCACAGCCAGCAGTCTAATTTCCACTAATTACGTTCTCTTACCACATGAATTTGGAGCGAAGTAATCATTACTGAAATTGACAAAATGAACAATTAAAAATGCGCGACTACTTCTATATGTATGCACTTATGTGTTTGTGTGTAGATGTGTAGGTAGTTGAGAGAAGGAATAATTGCAGAAACTTCTTATGCAGGATGTTAGAGCTCAAGGCGACAGTTGACATTATTATGCGTCTTTGAAGTTTGGTTTATGGCGTATAGTCACACACTAATTAAATTCAAATACGTAATTAACTTCACAATCACAACTCTACTGCAGCAGTGGAGAGATACTGTGGAATATTTAAGTAAGCAGCAAGCTACGAATTGAATGAACTGATTTTCCCGTTGGCTGGTGGCAAAGCTAATTTTATATATAAAAGTAAGTATCTATAAGTAGGTAGATATGCATGTAATTTAAGGGGGGGGGGGGGGAGTTCATGCATTATGGATAAGAAGAATATGGTGAATCAAAATTGACGGACGACTTCGAGACGTTTTAAATTCAATACATTAAATTGATTTTCATTATAATAAATGAGAAAAAAGACTGTAACTCATTTCCGGTGAAAAGTATGGTGGGGTTTGGATATTTGCTGAAATAGAACAGAAGATTCCTCATCAATTGGTTCTTGGTTTTCCTTCTGTCTTTCTCAATTGGCTTCGATCTTATTTATCTGCAGCTTTTTGTTACAAAATAGATAATATATCTGGGGTTCCTCAAGGCAGCCATCTTGGTCCACTCCTTTTTAAAATTTACATCAATAATGTATCTCTGATTTGATTAATTCAAGAATACTTTGCTATGCTGACGTTGCCAAAATATTCCGCATCTGTTTCTAATGAAAACGAACGTGGAATTTTAAACTTGGACTTAGACACCGTTCATAAATGGTGTACTATTAACTGTCAGCAAATGTACTTCTATATCCTTTTCTAGTAAAAGGAGGCTTTTGGACTTCAGTTATATTTTAAATGGATGCTTATTAACTAGACTTGACAAAACCAAAAATTTTGGTTGTCTCCTTTAATACCCGTCTTTCCATCGAGGATCATATTAACGCAATCGTTGTCAGGGCTAATGCTATTCTGAGAGGTTTGTAAAAAGATGGTCAAGGGAGTTTAATGATCAATTCATAACGAAGCTTCTTTTCTGCACATTCGTTAGACTGGTTTTGGAGTCTGCTAGTCCGGACTGGTTTCTTTCAGCGGAGACAAAAAAAGCAAACCCGATCATATATAATAAGTTCATCTCACTTTCGAAGATTTCATGATGACAAAATGCAGAAAAAGATATTTGCGCTAACAATCTAAAGGAAGAAAATCATATAAAACGTAAAGAAAAGCTCAACAAAACACAGAAGAAAAAGGTCTCCAAAGGCAAAAGAAAAAAGAAGCAAAACAAAGGCAACAAGTAGAAACAGAAATGTTGAAAGTATGATAAAGGGAAGAAAACGCAAGAACAACTAGTAGCAAACGTCAGCAAAGATACTACGAAAAACTTATAAATGGATAAAAATACAAGCTTCAAATGAGAACAGTCAAGATGTCGAACATAATACCAGAACTGTGCGAAACCACCAATACGCAAGCAGAAGAGCAAATCACAACAAAAATCGACAAAAATATTTCAGGATTTGCAGGAGACAGTTGACGAAATAGAGAATGTTAAAGCAACAGAATAAGGATTTTGGGGAAAGAAAAATTGAAATCGGCAATCCCTTCTTAGTGTTGCCATACAAAACTTTGGTTTTTCACTATATATTTAGACACTGCCTGAGAACGCGACTAAGTGGGGAGCTCTAATTTTGTACACGGCGTTTTCGTGAAAATTGCAAATACAAGTACAATAAAATAAGTAAAAATCGAGTTTTCAAACAAAACTAGAAAGTAGAAGAGTAGAAAATAAACTTTTCTTCACACACAGAGGTGGACTCAGATTTTTTGAATGGGACATTTCTCTTGAATATTCTTTCTCTTCATGAATCAAATCACTTATTACCTCTGATTGATCATACTGAAATATATCGGTGATTGTCAGCGAATAAAATCTGAGTCCACCTCTGTGTGCGAAGAAAAGTTTATTTTCTACTTTTTCATGCGGTTTGGCCTCAGTTTTGTTTGAAAACTCGTTTTTTACTTATTTTATTTTCTGCTTTTTTCACGTTAACTAAATTGTTATTACGTGCTGCATGGCGATATTTTAAAACAATTTTATGACGGCTGAAAGGACACTTATTTACTGAATTTTCCCGATTATCCATGTTTTCCACAGACTTTTCCTATTGCTATGAAATATTTTTAAAAATTTACATGAATTTTCCTCGATTTTTCATGCAAGTTTTCATGATTGTTGAAGAGAAAGTATTGATGCCAGTAGGACGGAAAAAAATGATTCCGCATAGCTTATAAAACTTTTTTGTCGGAAAATTTTCCGGAAAAGTGGGAAAATTCCGGAAATTCCAGAAAAATTGGAAAATTCTCTGCACTTTTCCTGAAACAGATTTATCACTAATCATATCGATGAAAATTTTTCCGATGATTTTTGAGCTTTTCCGGGTTTTCCATGTTTTCCACAAAAGCAACTTTATGCAACTCATTTCGCTCTACAACTTTGTCTTAGGTTGCAAAACGCTCAAACGCTTCCTTGGTCTGAAAAACTCCGGAAAAGCGTTTTACATGAATTTTCCTCGATTTTTTCTGCAAGTTTTCACCATTGTCGGAGAGAAAGTAACGATGCCAGTTGTAGGGAACTTTATCCTGCATAATTTAGAAAACTTTTTTACCGGAAAAATCGGAAAATTCCTGAAAATGTTGTCGGAAAAATCGGAAACTCTGCATTTTTCCTGAAACGGATTTATCACTAATCAAATGATTTTTCCAGATTTTCCGGGTTTTCCATGGAAATTTCCGGTTCAAATTTTGAAAGATTCAATTGTCACGCGACATGAACTTGTGTGCCAGCTCGCTGTGATGACGAAAAGTGGGTCTACGAGAGTGTCGAGTGTACAGACAGACAAATTCGTGTACGAGTTGAATAGACTAAATCGGGCAACCCTTCTTTCTGTTGCCATACAAAACTATGATTTTGCACTATATGCGTAGTTTTTTTTTTTTTTGTTTTGTTCGTTATGGTCCTGAAAAAGTTTGCAGGAAAAAAATCGCCAGCCGATGAAATTAACGCATGTTTGAAGTCGTCCGTTTTATGGAAACACGTCAAGACCTTCAAATTAAGTATGCATTCAACATGCATGACGAGTTGCGGAACAAGCAATCTGGAGAAGAATTTTCAAAACAATTATTGGACATTTGCAATGGCAAAATCTCCACTGACATTTCCACTAGTTGTATAACATTCCCCATCGATTTTTACCAGTTCACAGAATCAAAGGCCGAACTTATCCGAAAGGTGTTTCCATTGGTCAAAATTACAAAAATCATGTTTGATTGAGTCAACTGAGCATGGCTGCGAAGAAAATTGATGTCGACGAATTGAATGTCAAGATTCAAAGTGAAGTTGGTGGTGAATTGATGTCATACAAATCGATGGATTTCGTTACTAGTCAAGATGATGTCGTCAACTATCCAACCGAATTCTTAAACTCGCTGAAATTGCCCGGATTGCCCCCTCAAAATCTTCCATTGAAAGGCGACCCTATGATGTGTACCTGGCCATAGGGATATCTCAGACAACGAAATGGCTGATGAGCTGCCCAAAACAGGTTCCGAATTGGATAGCTCCGCAGCGATAGCTTATGTGAGGATCCCAATCGGAGCTTTAAAAGAGGAAATAATCAGAGGCACCTATCAAAAGGCAAGCCTCCGGTGGCAATTTTTGCGTGCATATGACAGGAAAAGGATAAAGGAACTGCTTAATGGCAGCGGAATAAATACCAGGAAGCTAGTACTGGTCATTACGGGTCACTGGGCCATAGGGGACTATGATAGAAGGCTGAGTATAGTGGAAAATGATTTCTGCAGGAGCTGTAAGGACTCGGAGGAAGAAATCAAATCCGTCCAACAGTACTTTGCGAATGCCCCGCGGTTTGATGAATAAAAGAAGTAGGCTATGGGTAGCAACTTCTTTTCAAGTCTGGGGAGCTGCAAAGTGTAGAATTCAGATATATCCTGAGTTTTCGAGTTTTCTGAGAGAAGCAGGATGGATATAGGTTAAAAGTCTTAGGTATGTCCTGTGTTTCCTAAGTGAAGCAGGATGAATCTGGGGCTTGAAAGGTTATCCCATGAGGTCTAGGAGCACAATGGACCTACTAGAGGTCTAAGTGATGCAGCCTACTCGTCTAGCGAAATCCCTCCTATACCTAACCTAACCTAACATAAAATGAAATCTTAATTATGGAGCATAAACAATTTGTTTTCAACTTTTATCGAGTTACTTACATATCTAGTTAATCTGAAAGAATATTGCTACAATCTTAATCTTTAGAGCAATCTTAAATGTAGTACAAAAAAAAAAGACAAATAACTACAGAGAAACAAAGAACCACTCATGAATCTCTCCATATAAAAATTGTTCACATAAAACTAATTAAAACTCGAAAGAGATTGGGAGTCAATTAATATTGTGTGCGGCGAACAGAAAGTCTCTACGAACTTCGTTCAAGTTTCCTTAAAATGTCATAAGGTAACGGAATCAGAAAGCAAGCTCAGAAAATTACTGTTTAATGTCTTTCCATATCTAAAACTTTCCCCGTAATTTTACAATGTCCTTTTTTTTTTTTTTGGTTCTTGCTCTCTCCCAGACAGAACTGTTTTAATTAAATTTCTCCTTTTAGAATACATTTTGTATAGTGAAAACTTTATCACAAGATTGTTGTAGGAGGACATGGGGCGGTCCATTCTTTTATTTAATTTTGCTGAATGGGGGATGCAAAAACCTTTTATAACTTTTTCTCATTTTTTTTTCTTTTTTTTTTTTTTTGCATTTCATTTCTCGTTTTGGTAATCAGACGTAGGAATTTATACTTTAGTCGTATCTAAAAGAAACAAACAGAGAAAATCTTACAAATTAAGATTTAAATATGTTCATGGACATGTAAAATACAAGAAAAACACAGGAGAAATAAAAAAAAAACTTGTTAATGCCAAGGATCAAAGCAACAAAGTGGAATTCAATAAAGCTTTAGGTTTAGTACTAATAACAAAGTCAAAATCCTTGTTACAGCAGACAAAAGAGAGTGATGCCTGCAATGCAGACTTATGATTTATTAATTTCTAACTGCGAAAGGTTCATCTCCGGAATGACTCATAAAGTGCGGATACGTCGGCCATAAATTCAAATTTTCTTATCGTCTTGTGGAAAAAGTTTCATTCATCAGAAAATGTTAAAAAGAATTCTTCTGAATTTAGGTAAAAAGTGTATCCCCAGATATCACAAGGGCAACAAAAAAAAATATACATTTAAAGTTGGTAGTGTGAATGTTAGGATGGGAATGTATTAATTTTCATTAACATTCTTGTAATGGGGCTGACGGGGAGGGGGATACCATTAACATTTCATTTTCACTTTCTCCAGATAAAATAAAAACACAAACATACAGACACACACAGATACTCCATAGGGATCTGTGAAATACTTTCTTAAATAATTATCTTATTTGTATGGAAGAGAAGAGATTAAAAACAAATAGAAAAACTAGAACTGATCTAAGACCAATTTTTATGATACCCCAGATGTATGCCTGCACATAATTTCGTATAGTCATGATGTATTTGAAAATATCTCCAACAATATTGATCATTTGCTTTCTGGCTTCCCCCTCTACCGAAATCGTCCTGGCAGGCGATTTTAATGTCCATAACATACCGTGACTCAGACATTCTTCTACCACAAGTCCTGCGGACCGATTCGTTGAACTATTTTGTGAATCTTTCAATTTGCATCAGCTAGTGGATGAACAGACGAGAATCCCTGATGCAGCTGGAGATAGGGCCAATTTACTAGATTTGTTTCTGTCATCTCACCCTGACAAATATTCCATCTCAGTCGGCTCCCCTCTTGGTAATTCAGACCACTGTCTAATCACGGCTCAATTTATCACCTCAACTCTGCGCCGCCCTACTTCTCCACCTACAAGTAGGCTTCTCTGGCACTATAAGAACGCTGATTGGGAAAGTCTCAATCAGTATCTTAGAGATATAGATTGGTCGGTCTGTTTTGCTTCGAGGGATGCTGATGAATGCACATTAGAACTTAGTAACATACTAAGTCTAGGCATGCGTGAATATATTCCGTATTCTTACAGCAGATCTCAACAACAGCAAAATCGCTCTTGGTTTAACGATAAGTGCAACCAAGCTATAAAAGCGAAAGAGTCTCCTTTTCGCGCCTATCAAGTGCATCCTTGTCCAGAACTGAAAGAAATCTACAAGACTGCACGGAACACCTGCAAGTCCATTATCCAGAGAGAAAAATTTCTTTTTGACCAGAATGTTAGACAAAGAATCTTGGCAAGCCGCAAAGGTAGTAAAGGTTTCTGGTCCCTGGTCAAAACCATCAGGAACAACTTCCGCTGTTCCTCTATACGTTCACTACTAAATAATGGTGAAGTGGTTGTTGACTCCCTGGATAAAGCTAATATTTTGGCTGCTAGATTCGCATCAAAATCTTTTCTTCCACCCACTTCACAGGCACCTGTCGTGCATCTCTCGTGCGGATGTGTACAAGAGCAAATACACATCCGTACGAGAGATGTGTTCAAAGTCCTTAAAGGTATTAACGTCTCTAAAGCTGCAGGCCCTGATGGTTTCTCGCCCCTATTAATTAAAAGCTGTGCCTCATCCTTGGCTAAACCTCTGCGCAAACTATTCTACCTGTCCTATTCGACAGGAAAATTCCCAACTGCTTGGAAACTAGCTCACGTTCGCCTATTCCCAAGAAAGGAGAGAGTAGCGATCCCTCAAATTATCGACCAATTGCAATCACTTCGATTCTTTCAAAGGTTTTTGAATCTATCATTAACTCCAAATTAATGATGTATCTGGAAACCAATCAGCTCATCAACGATCGCCAGTACGTCTTCCGGCACGGTCGCTCATCTGGAGACTTGCTGACTTTTCTTACGGAACGTTGGAATCGTAGTATTCACAATTTTGGTGAGTCCAAAATCGTTGCTCTAGATATTTCAAAGGCCTTTGATAGAGTCTGGCATCCAGCCCTTTTAGCCAAACTCCAAGCACTTGGTCTTTCCCCTCCTCTTCTATTATGGATTGAAAGTTTTTTATCTAGTCGCCAAATACGTGTTGTATTAGATGCCGTTATATCTGAACCTCATCCTATTAATGCCGGTGTCCCCCAGGGCTCTGTTATTTTTCCGACTCTATTTCTAATCTTCATTAATGATCTGCTTTCCCTTACTTTCAATCCTATCCATAGCCTTGCTGATGACAGTACCCTTGATTTCGCATACTCCTTTGACACCCTTGCGGATTCCAGAGGGAACGCCACACGTGTTAAACGAGACTGCATGATTAGATCATTGAATAACGATCTTGACAATATCGACTCGCTCGAGCACCGTCGCAATGTTGGATGCCTTTCGCTCCTTTATCGCTATATGCATGGTCAATGTTCTGATGAAATATCTAGTCTAATCCCTTGTAGAATGATTCCTGCACGCAATACTCGCGCTGCAAACCGCGCACATCCTTTAACCCTTCAAATTACTTTCGGCCGTACAGTAAAATTCCGTGATGCTTTCTTATCCCGAACTGTGCGAATGTGGAACAGTCTACCATCTTCTGTCTTTCCTCTGGCATACAACCTGCGAAAGTTTAAGAGCGACATACATCGGCACTTCCGCCTCTCTCCTCATATCCCTTAATCCTTTCCCTATCTCCTTCCTGCCACGCTGTGCTTTGCATCATAAGGTATCCCCTGAGCTTGGCTTAATAATATAAAAAAAAAAAAATCTAGAACGGTTTGTCGGACAGTAAAAATGGTTATAACCAATTTCATATGATTTTATATTCTGAAGTACTTTTCAGTATAATAACAACGTCTAAAACACAGTATACGTAAAAAACTTAAATTAATTTATATATGGCACCACCAGGAAGGGGTTGCCCGATTTAACCCATATTTGAAATTATTTTTATGAAAATACCGTGTAAAAAATTTCAGCTCTCTACGTTGACGCAGGCAGTGTCCAAAATATATAGTGAAAAACGAAATTTTTGTATGGCAACCCCACGCAGGAGTTCCCCGATTTATCTCATATTCGAATTTAAATTTACTATTTTTGTAAGGCCACCACTAGAACAGTGGAATTCACACAATTAATGCAAGCATTGTACTTAAACATTGTGAATAGCCTCTCTATTTATCACAACACTTCTAATCCATCCTTACTCGACTTATTCCTCGTTCCCGAACTTGAAAAAGTGCTTTTCCACAATAAACTCGAGTCGACCTCGTTATTTGACCATGACATACTATTTTTAATTTATGATTTTCCTGTCAGTTCAGATACTCCTCAGAAGCTAATATCTTTTGGAGATTTTAAGAATTCTAACACCACAGCCTTACTCAGTGAATGTTCGTCGTTATCATGGAACAATCTATACCGACTTCCTCTAGTGGATGACAAAGTCAAAGTTTTTCGTGAAACAATTATTTATTTATTTGACAAATATATTCCCTTAAGAACTCGAGCTATTAAGCTGGGTGGCTGCCCGTGGTTCTCTCGTGAAATCAAAGTCTTAATAACTGAGAGTGAGTATCTGTATCGAAGATACATACGCCTTAGGAGTACGGATAGTCACAATTGCTTTAGAGCGACAATAAATAAGGTTAATTCCAGGATTCGTGCTGCAACGCGTAGATATTACAGTTCGAAGTTTGACTGTAATCTGTCTTCGAAGGAGCTACGGAGTAAATTTAAAAAATGCAGGTGTTTTTGGTAAAGAAAAACTGAGTTGTGACCTTACTCTGGAGGCTTTAAATGCTCATTTCACCTCTTCGCATTATCTAGCCCCGGCGTCCGATGTGTCATCTGCAGAAATTTGGAAGATCGGCAGATCAGAATTGAGGATTCAGTTTTCGCTGCATCTATGCTGAAGAAGTCATCCATACTATAAACTCCATAAAATCGGATGCGACCGGTCCGAACAAAATTTCCCCTAAATTTCTTATGCTTATTCTTCCGTTGATTGTTTCTCCCATTCTTAACATTTTCAACACTTGTCTCACTACCTCCGAGTTTCCTGCATCATGTAAAATGCGCGAATGTGTTACCTATAGCTAAATCAAAGTCCCCCGAAAGCCCAAATGACTATAGACCAATAAGAATCCTATGTTTTCTGTCCAAGGCACTCGAAAAGTTACTGTACTCGCAGGTCCTGGAGCACTTAGACACCAACAATCTCCTAACCCGTTGGCAGTCAGGTTTTCGACCTTCTCATAGCTGTGAGACTGCTCTTTTGAAAGTGACTACCGATATCCGTAAATGTCTGGTTGACTGTCTTAACTCTACTGGATTTCTCCAAGGCTTTTGATAGCGTACACCACACTAGGCTTTTGTGGAAACTTTGCACTCATTTCAATTTTACATCCTCGGCCGTACTTTTAATATCCAACTTTCTTACTGAGAGATATCAACAAAGTGAGTATCGCTCACCATCTGTCAAGCTTACTGCCATTGTCTTCGGGGGTACCGCAGGGTTCCATACTTGGTCCCCTACTTTTCAGTCTTTATATCAATGACCTCCCTGAAAACATTAAGTATTGTAATATACATCTTTACGCCGATTATGTACAGTTATACTTCAGTCGGCCTATAGGTCTGATCGAAGATTGTGTCGACCGCATAAACTCGGATCTGAATAGAGTTGTTAGTTGGGCAGAAGACAGACTCTTAGTATTAAACCCCACTAAATCACATACAATGGCAATATATAGGCAGAGATTGGACACAACCGATATTCCCCCTATTGCTTTGAATTCTGTCAATTTGACGTATGTCAATACGGTTAAGAGCCTTGGAGTTGTCCTTAATACTTCAATGAGTTGCTGTAACCAAGTCAATAGTACCGTTGCTAAAATTTACATGGGAATTCGACGGCTGTGGTTGTCTGCTGGTGTACTGCACAGATCTATGCGTATGAGGCTTGTAAAAATACTACTCCAACCTTATTTTACAGCGGGTTGTTTAGTATACCCGCATTTAGATTCCACATGCGCTCGAAAGGTAAATGTAGGTTTTAATGACTGCACGAGATTTATATTTGGGATGAGACGTTATGACCACATTTCACCTGTTCGGTATGCTTTGTCCGGTTGCTCCTTAAATACGATGCTCATCCGCAAGCAAATTATCTTTTTACACAAGCTAATTTATAACAAAAAGCCATTATATCTCAGTGACGAACTGAATTTCATGCATTCTTCAGGGAATTTAAACATCTCTATTCCACGTCATAGATATTCCATATATGAAAACTCCTACTTTGTTCAGGCTGTACGTATTTGGAACTCAATTCCAGCGGTTATTCGAGCGATTCGAGAGTTTTTAAGAGGCTTTTTTTCAGTATTTGCCACTTGATGGTTGATTTTGTGGGTTTTTTGGGTCTGGTTTTCCAGCAGTCTTGCTATGTATGTAAATGTAAATTCGTTTAATTTAATTTAATTTAATTTAATTTCTTTTTCTTCAATTTTCATTATGTTTGATTTTTTTTTCATTCATTATAATTACAATTATATGAAAATATTTTTTCTTTCTCTTTTTGATTTGTATACTAATATTGAATTTTGATTTTATATTTTGAATTATTTATAGTTATTGTTTTGCTTACAATTATGTAGGATAGGTATAGATACTTCCTCTTTAGTTTACTTAGTACGGAAAAAGATTTTGTGATCTTGTTGTACAATCCCCTAATAAAATAATTTGAATTGAATTGAATTGAATATGCAAAGTTTTAATCGTGTAGCTTTAAGTACACGCGTTCTCGATTTATCATGAGGGCAGACGCGGACGGACAGACGAACATGCAAAAATCTAAATAACTTTTAATATTGTGCGTGGATGTTCAACACATTTTACTCTTTCTACCAGCATTAATTCTGTGCGTTATAAACGGAATGGCTAACTTAGTATATATACTAAGTATAAATTAGATACATATATATCCTATGATTTCATCATCTAAAAGGTATGAAAAGCACACATATAAAATGCAAATTTTTGGCTACATAAGTTGGCAGAGAAGAATTTTCGTTGAGTTATTAAAATTGCAAATGAATTGAACATCAACGTGTCGAGACTCGAAAGGAAGAAAATCATTTCTATGTAAATTCAAAATAATTCTGTGAATTTTCTAAAGTATATACATAACCGGGACGTAGGGACGAACTCATATGCAATTTAATTCACCGCATAAAAAGACAAAGACAAGAGAATTTTGAACATGGAGATTGTCATAAAACGAACAAAAACTGTCGTAAAAACTACAAATGGCTCTCCTTTGTACATTTACATTTTCGACTTCCTTTCTTGTTTTCGCATATTTTATATGCTTTATGAACTTACAAAGATTCCATTCTATACTCATATCCTGAATTGAGAGGATTTTGAGATGGAAAGTTTGGTAAAATATTGCCGGATGTAAATTCTACACTGAACTGAAAAATATTTATATTCGGTGGAGAAGGTTGACCGTTGAAGGATATTACACAAGACACAACTAACCATGAGGGTTTCTACCAAGGTATATAGAATACAAGGCATTCCCATTACGAACAATGTTCCACCATTACGTGACGTAATATCGTGAAATGTATAGGGAAGTACGGTACAGAGAACACAATACTCTCTCTCCTTTCTCTGTCTTTCCTATAAAAATGTAAATACAGTAGTCACAGAATTACGTCATAGGCTATCAGCTGCAATGTCTCAAAATTTTAATGAGAATAACTTGTCTTCATATACCTTGGGTTCGTTTGTGATTTTGCTATTTACCGCAAGATGTCGATGCTGAAAATTTAGTTTTATTTTCGATATACAGGGTGTACCGTGAGCGGTCTGCAAACCCAAAGACTATGGTTAGACTATAGTTAAATTTTGGAATTTTAAATCGTTGGTTTTATATTTAACTTTGTACCCAAAATGTAAATGTATGAGTATTTGCACATTTTCTTAAGCAAGACTATCTTAAATCAAATCTACTCGCCACCTTAGTTGAGTGGCGCTGAATTCACATAACAAATTATTTAAGTTTTTCCAGTCTATAATTAGTCTATGCTAGGTTATAACCATAAATAAGTAAATATATAGATGAAGAACGCATATCAAAAAAATGGAAACCTTATCAACATTTCTGGTAATCAAGTTAGTTGACTACGACGAAAACTGTAGCTAAGAAATCTTACCATTATCAGAAAATGTTACTAATGTTGAGGCTCACACCCAAGCTTCTAGTTTTTACCAGAGCAAGGCAGAAAACTAATGGCATACAAAGACTGCGTAAGTAGAGTAGACCTAAATCAGCAACTCTTTTCTCGAATATAAAATCGACCATACCGCGACCCGATGAACGGAAGGCCACAAATTTTTTCTTAGAAATGTACTGGAAATTTCTTCCATTAAATTTTTATTATTGGTCGAGGCCGACAGCAATGCCTGGCTCCAATATAAAATCAACGATGGCTCAACTTGGGGCCTAACATATAACTTAACAAGAAGCTTCATCTGGCCTCCAAAAATGTACAAGTTGTGTGATTTATTGTTTATGCGGTCGGGAGGTAACAGACGGAAAGAAACAAAGATTTGAGTCTGAGAAAATATTGTGCTGTTCTCTCTGTCTCCGCCATCCCATAGCTGTACATGTACACACGCTGATGCCAGCCCTGTACATACTTTCATGTTTGACTTTGCTGCCTGATTGCTTATCGGCCACCAAACTTATTCCTATCCCAACCCCTGCCGTTCATCTTACTACTCTCTCTATATCTCTCTGTTCTACTGCAGTGCGTGTGTGGCGGGTCGTCAAAAAGCAGAGAGTTTTCGTAAAATATGTGAGAGCGGGTCGTAATAATACGACCCACTATATAAAAAAACTTTTCAATAGGTATACGAGATGCGTATTATTTCTGTTAGATGTTTTTTGCTAACACGGAAACTTGTGGAGTTGTGAAGATAAGAGTTCTTTTGACACTTAATAACTGTTCACTCGTAATTCCGTAGCTCGTAAACTCTCTATTCCACTCGATAAAACTCTCGACTGTTTTAGTTGTGGAGAAGTAAGAAGAATATTTCTCAACTTACAGTATTGCCTGTTTTTGTTGTGTTTTGTGTACCTAGGAATTTTCAATTAAATTATGGACTCACCGCATATCCTGGCTATAGTTACAAAAACAAATTAAGGATATCCTTGCAATACTTAAAGAGAAATTATGGGTTTTGGAGTCTCAAGGTACCCGCTAAAATTTTAAATCACACGAATAGGGTCAATTTGGTCGTCTTCCAGGACGGAAGAAATGCTATAAAAATTTTAAATATGCAGAAATCACATCTACATTTTGTCCCCTAATTAGATATTTAATTAGTCTTTTAGTCCGGTAAATCGTTTTGGTGATAACTGCAAAAGAAGTGAATCAGTCTTTCATAAAATGAAAAAATGGCAGCTTTTTGGTACAAAAATTGACATATTTTCAGCTCATCACTATGAAGAACTGGTAAGTCGTGGAAATTTACTTTCCATGAGAAAAAAGTTCACAGCAGATCACTAATGAATGTGAAATAAAGAACGGAAGAAATGTATGCAAAATATAAGAACTGGGGTGTATATGACCCAAGAAGTACAAAAAATCCTTCTTTCGGCGCGGTAAAATGTCAGTTATGCAGTTAAAAATGATCAAAAAAAAAACTACACCACTCGATTACCCACTCTTTAATTTGATACGACCCCCCCCCCCCCCCCCCAATTCACAAAAGGCCCTCCCACAGAAATTGCTCACTTACAGTTTTCTACTCTAGGCCCCAAATCCTCAACACCTTACACAGAGTCCTTCAATATTGCGACACATCTCAAATTTCTGTCTTCTTGGCAATCTGGATTTCGCGCTTTTCAAGACTGCAGTATTGAAGGTTACTACGGACATCAGGGCTGCCATGAATGATAATGGTTTTGGATTTCCATAAGGCCTTCGATAGTGTTGACCACGGCCTTCTCCTTCATAAATTAGCAACCTATATTAAATTTAGTGCAACAGCTATTTCTTTGGTCAGGGCGTATATAAGTGGTCGTTCCCAGCATGTTAAGAGTTGGTAATGAATTCTCAAATGCCTTGCCCATACTCTGTGGGGTTCCGCAGGGTTCTCTGATTGGCCCATTATTATTTAGTCTCTTTATTAATTACCTTCCTTTAGTAGTGGAGGATGTGAAGGTACACATGTATGCCGATTATGTACAGATTTATCTAAGCAGGCCTATTGGTCTGCTTGAGGATTGCATTGAGCGTCTTAACTCTGATCTATGTCGAATACACAGGTGGTCGATTCTCAATGGACTTCTACTTAATCCTGCAAAATCACAGTGCATGGCCTTCTATAACAGCGCTTTAAACGTCATCGATATACCCCCGGTTATCTTGAATGGTTTTGTCGTCCAGGTGACCAGAAGGGCTACTAATTTGGGAATTGTTCTGAACTCTGATATGATGTGCTGCGACAACGTTAGTTCGGTTCTCAATAAGGTGTATGCGGGGTTGACAAGGTTATGGCTCTCGGCGAGTATTCTGAGCACTAATATGAGGCTAAAATTAGTGATTACACTGATTATGCCTTATTTCACAATTGGAAGTCATATTTTTCCTAGCTTGGACAGCGAGTGTAGGCGTAAGATGGAGGTGGCTTTCAACGATTGCGTACGATTTGTTTATGGCCTGCGAAGGTTTGGCCATGTTCCCCCGTTTGTTAACACGTTACTTAGTTGCTTGTTGAGTACTTATCTTCAGCGGAGAATAATTCTTCTTCAATTCAAAATATTAAAGAGCAACCAATCAGAATATCTTCGAGAATTTTTCCAGCTCTCTTCTTCGCCACGTACCTACTCATAATATTCAGTGATTCAGGAAATTAGCTATTGAACGTTCTTTCCCCGTTTCGGGCTGCCCGTCTTTGGAATAGTCTACCTGTAAGCGCTCAGATTGCCCAAACTGTCGATGCATTTAAGACTCTCATTAAAGCTCACATTTAACGTCGATTTTCTTCCAATATTACGGAAAATATTTGATATTTCTTGGATGGTTTCCTGCCGCGAGGTGAGTACAACTTTGTAAATTATTGTTTTCTAGCTATTTTTACTTGTTTTGTTTTTTAGTTTTTAGTCTATCTCTTTTGTGTTTTTCCTTTATTTGTTAATTTTTTATATATATTTATTTATTTATAGTTATTTTTCTGGCTTTGATTTGATTCATATTTAACTAATTCATAACTTTTTTAGTTTTTACCATTTATTGTTTTTTTTATTATTATTTTATTTTATTTTTGTTCTTTTGTGCTTAACTTAATATTGTATTCTTACCTTATTACTACTGTACTATTAAAAGATTGTAATCTTGTGTACATATGCCATAGCTAAATATATTATTATTATTATCTCACGTTTTCCCTAACTCCCCAAGTATGGTAGAGAAGAATAGCGAATGGAGAGTTTTAATCGGGGAAAACTCTCAAACTGCCCAATTCAACATGTTACAGAATCCGGCCCCTGATGTGGGCAAGCCATCAATTTTTTCTTAGAATTTATACGCATTTTTGGAAGCTGTCAACAATTTTTATGAATGTAGAAGCGTAAATACGCAACAATAAAAAAATAATATTTCTTAGAAATTTGCAAAAAATGTTTTGGTTGAATTTTTATTCACTTTGGTGACCGATTGGAGTTATTTTCAGATATAATACTTTCATTTGTGCCTTTGTCTGCCGCCAATTGTGAATAAGCATTCATTTCTTCTCCTCTTGCCAGCCTCCAATAATGCATAAAACTTCTAAAGAACAAACTTCTTGTAAATTTAGAATTGAGACCTTCCTACATCAAGTCGAGGCATCGTCGATTTTATACTCGAGCGAGACGTTTCAAATTTTTTTAATTGACTCGCAACATGGTTTTGACTTCCGGTTTTCAATTTTCCTATTCGATTCGTTATCTGTATATTTATTTATTTATGGTATAACTGTAGGGCAGTTAAGTTATGTACATTTAAATTAGACTCATGCATCAGACTGCACAATTGACACGTATCTGAAGCGCAGAGGGATTTTTTTTCTATATTCCTTAATCCGCTTTGGTGAGCCTCAATATCTCATTAATGAAATATTCATATTGCAGTCTACTAGTAGAAGCAGAAAAATTCTAATTCCAAGGTATTTGTTTGCGACCAATAAAGAATTTTGCTTTGTGCAACTTATCCGTTTCCTGCAACTATGTTCAGAGTAGAGTGCTGCCTCTGTCGGTGACTTTAGGAATAAAATTTGCCAGTGTACTTTATAATATATTTTTCGTGTTAACTAAGGACTGTGGGTGGCGCAAAAGTAATGAACCTATTTGGTTCAGCTACAACTTCTTTTCTAAATTAGAAAACTAGAATTAGTTTTTTTATATATGTATATTTGTGCCATGAAATTTCGTCGCATTAGGATTTGAAGATGATATTTTTTTTTAATATTGTTTTGCGGAATTTTAAAACAATTTTAAAAATGAATGCACGTAGAGTAAATCATAATCAATTTTGCCAAAATCTTGGCTTGGTTTGTTCCATATAGTTGCAGCGATATTGCCTTATATAAATAAAACGCTTGTATTACAAAAAACTGCCTTACAGGCACAATTTATTTCGGAGTCAATTTTGATGACAGCTGGCAGAAATAAACTTGTAACACCCGAACTATTTAAGGACTGTTTAAAAAAAGACCACATATGAATAATGAAAATAACAAGATAAACCCTTTTTTTTATCAAATCATTTTTATTCAACTATTTACGTAATAATCTATATTATTCACAACCGACATGATATTATTACTACGTGCTATAAAATTGGTGAACTTTTTGCTTTACGTTCTTCATTAAATTTTGTACAGACATTATCGAACGTATCGGACGCTCTTTTATACTTCATCTTAAAAATGCTTTTTGTTTGTATTTAAATTTTCTGTCAATATTAGACCAATATTAATTTGTCGATTGGTTCTAGTTTTGGACAATTTGGAGGATTCACTTCCTTGCGTACTACTGGTATGCATTGGGCATCGTAGAAATTTTTCGCTTTTCTGACGTAGTAACAAGTTGCTATATCCGGCGGCCAAAACAAAGCTGATGCATTATGCTTTCTAAGGAATGAAAGAAGGCGCTTCTAAAGATACTGGTTAAAGTTCGTTTTCACCTAAGCCGAATTTCGTTAGCAAATTTTCATACAAAATTCGGCTCCTGGATTTTGCCACTTGGAACTTTTCTGGTTTTCTATTCGGTGTTTTCTGTATAATGGAAACTTCGTTGGCCTTCTCTTCTTTTAATTCAGCCATGTCTCTCAACGACATGTTGGCATTTCGTTTAAAGTTGTCTACTATTTCTTTGGCCAGTTATTGGTCTGTCGAAGCCTCCTTCCTGACTCGGACTTGCTTTGGCCACTTTACTGAAAATATTTTGAATGGTCTTCTTCGGAATTTTCAACTTTTTAGCTAAGCCTCTTTGAAATATATTCGGATTTTCCATATGGGTGGAAAGACTTAATTTGCGGCATTCCTCTTGGCTGACCTCCATTTTTACTGTATAAGAATTTTGCATTTAAGTTCACACCTTTTTATAATGCAGTCTTACCAGCGGTACCTAATTTCCTTTACCTGGTGATAAGTAATGGAAGCGGATATAGGTGATCGGTTGTTTTCTGAAAGTCCTTATCGCAAAACAATGTACTGTTTAAAATCAACCAAGCTGGATTTAAAGATAAGGCAAGAGATATAAAATTACTATTAGCTTATCTTCCAGATGCAAATAAAAATTATTATCAAACAGTTTTAATGCTCAAATAACGAGTTTTATTGAGTTATTGCATATTTTATTTTGTTTTTGTTATTTTTTATTCCTTTTTTTTTATTAACTTGATTGAAGTAATATTTGTTCAAGTAGGCCTTTTTGGAATTCTCCGGTATAAACGAAAAGCAAAAAAGGATTGTTTCATTTATTTTATCACACAATTATTTTATTTAGGGCGGCAAAATTTCAATGGAGAATTCAGTTCTGTTAATGAGTTGAGCCAAGACTTGAAACTTTGCTGATTGTGTAATGGAATATATAAAAAAATCCCTTTTGTTCGTTTCGTCTGTACCGAAGAGTACCAAAAGGGCCTATTTGAACAAATATAAACTTTATCCAGTAAAAAAATCATAAAATTATATTTACTGCGAATATTTTTGATTAGAAAAACTAGAAAATATTCAAGTCTAAATAAAGATTTTAAAATAATAAAATATTTTTGTTAACTTTATTAGTAAATTGTTTTGGCCCATTAAAAACTCCGGTTCAAGTTAGTGAAATTTTAACGGAAATTTTCTTCTATTGAAACAAAAAAGATTTAAAAGTGGAAAGTGGTAATGAGTTTTTTTACTCTTTCGAGACCCATAAAATAATTCAAGATATAAATAGACAGAAAGCAACTGAGTTTTATGCAAATAAAAAAAAAAAACAATTTATCGAACAGTTTTTTTTATAATAAAGGCATTAACTTTAATTTTCCATGGGAGTGTTCATGAACAAGCAATTCGCGAGGTGCAGCGCGCTAATTTTGATATATTCTTATAGGTTTTTTCTTTGATATAATTGAAGGGGTCTTTACTCATTCTCATACTGGAAGAATCTATGAGGATCAGTAAGTAAATCTTCATATATGCGGAAGATGGAGTTACCAAAATCCTAAACGCTTGTTATTGTGACCCCATATACAAGTAAAACAGCAGAAAGGCTGGACAAACAGAAAATGACTAAATTTGTATCCTTAGAATGGAAATTTTGGAAGTTTTTTTTTAATTTATATTGAAATTCAACCTTAATATAATCGAAGGTTTCTATATTCATTCTCATATCTTGGAAGAATCTATCAGAGTCAGTCCGTTGATATAGATGATGAAAATCGCCAAATTCTAGTCGATTCGTATTTATCGGGTGGCAAGTAAAACAGCTGAAAGTACACGTCTGTGAAAAATGCAATATAGTTGCATTACTTGACAAACACAAAATCTCTTCTTCAGAATCTAATGACATAATTTATGCTTTCACTTCGCGATTTACCAAGAAACTGAACGCCTTATTGTGAACACTACACCTCGAGATGTATCTTCATCTCGCTCAACTGCTCAGCCTCGCCTCGCCTCGTTATGCACGTACCTTTACGTAAGAAGGTATGCACAATTTAAATTTTTGTATGGCTATACTACAAAAAAGTTACCCGATTTGATATCTATGTACGAGTTTGATCACATCTTTGATAAAATTACTAAGCATAAAATTTCAGCTAGCTAGCTCAACGTATTCTCAAATTAACATGGATGAACGAATTGACGAACATTGCTCAAATTTTGTATATACTAAGGTTTCATCAGATTTGGTATAAAAAAGAGCGTAATCTGGCAACTTGTTTGTTTGGCTGGCCATAATGAAATTTTGGGTTTCACTACATTCGAATATTGCTTGCAAATTTTCTGACTCTTAGACTTTATGGCTGCAGTATTAAGTTGAAAATTTCAATTATAAAAAACGTATATGTGCCTAGGCCTACTTAATCAGGTAATTCCTTCGTAGTGTTACCAGGCAAAATACTTTTTTTTTTTTATCTCCTAAGAAGCGCATATTTGGCCATGTTAAGCTTTAATATAGGCTGAGTATGGTGACCTCCATAGTTGATGCACACGCTGGTGCCGGACGGCGGGGAAATCGTCGACGAAATTCACCTTGTGTTTTTATTACTGATGAATTATTCCGCAAAAAACATTGACACGATTATTCCACGTTCTTCGTCCATGTTTACTTTTAGTATTTTTAAATTTGTTTACTACACAATTTTCAATATCAGTGCAAGTACTTTTGCGCCACCCGTTATATAATTTAATAATAAAATTTTTCTTTTATTATTTTAGTGAATTAACTCGTATAGTCTAGCTATAATTCGTATTAGTTGTTATTTTCTATCATTCTTATCATAAGTATGATAAGTTCCTGTAGCTTGTGTATGATTTATATTAATGAATAAATGAAATGCAGACTACTTAATCTCACCACCTTAGGGTTTATCTAATATTAGTGAAACCGAATCTTGCTTTTAGTTAATACACGCTCTACAAAAAAAAAAACATCAACAATAACCAAAAACCGTTATAGATCCTTAAGCGAAATACTTCCCTTTTTAGAGGTTATGTTAAAATCCATTATAACTTCTTGTAGTGCGGTAAAAAAGTCGCGCACCATTACCACAAACTTCTCGTACTTACACCTATACCCCGTGAAACATTATCCTATATGTGCGGTACACCCTGTATATTCACTATACATTAGTATATATGTATGCATGTACATTATATAGGCATAGAAACCGCGGTTTTAATCTATATATATAGAATAAATTTATGTAGGTATATATCGGAGCAGCGTTAATATCTAATTTCTGTCATACGCGCGACTACTTCTCTTCTTCAATCCTTACACAGCCCTCATATTCGGCCCCCCATAAATTCAACAGCAGAAAATCAAATCGCTACACAGTGGAAAGGACATAACGCAAGCATTACTCATCCTCATTCCAAAATCCAGTATTATCGGAAATATAAATCCGTCTTCCTTGAAACTCAATTCTGCACTGACTTAAGATTATGTGGAAAACAAGGACGAGGGCGTGGAGAGCGGAGGGATGAGTGTATTTCATTTTCAAACGCAAATCTACATTAGCATCAACTTGATGAGAAAAGTAAACGAAGTTTCGCTATTTGTTACGACATCAACGAAAAGTCTATAGGAAAGTCATGACTTTTGATTAGAAGGAAATTGATGCCTCCTTCACATTGGGACCTATGTAGGTAGTCTCTTCTATTAGGGATAGGTACTTTGTTTGGAAAAACAATGCCGGTATAAGTATGTGTTGTGTTAATTAACCAACCTGCACAAAGTTGTCGAAATTTGAGTTGTGTTTAACTGAAAATATATTTTTGCATGTTCTCAGATAAGTCGCAATATTTATTCTAGGTACACACACACACAAAATGATTTCCAATGAAATGTGAAATATGTTTTTTCCTAACAATCGAAGAAAAAAATTTCCTCACTTTTAGAAATCTTCAAGGAAACCGATTCTTTTACTTATGTAACTTGCCGCCTACTCCACAGCATGTGTGTCACTTGAACATTTAGGATATAAATAAGGAGTAGGAAAATAATGAGATCAAAATTCATGTCTTTTCCCACAAAAGATCAAAG
Organism: Dioctria linearis; assembly: GCA_963930735.1. Taxonomy (NCBI): domain Eukaryota; kingdom Metazoa; phylum Arthropoda; class Insecta; order Diptera; family Asilidae; genus Dioctria; species Dioctria linearis. The sequence goes on along the minus strand of OZ005742.1, from coordinate 17,041,849 downwards.
GCTTTTGGAGTTTTCAAATAAATTATGTGATATTGCGTGTATCTTTTGTATATTTGTATCTCCAGTTAGTGTGGAATCAATTTGTATAGTAAACGGAATTGTATTGTGTATAAATAAAGAAGGATTTACATTATGATGGAATCAGACCTGTAAAATTTCAAGTACCTACAAATATCAGCATTGGCGTAACTAAGACTTTTTTGTTGGGTGGGGTGGGTTCCCAACATTTCGTACATAGGTTTTAACAAACATTTTGTTTGAGAAGTACGTATACCACCTCATTAGTATTCCCAGCTTTTGAACGAAATTTTTTATGCATTGCTCTGAGCACTTACAAGATGTTCATATAATTTCTAGAGCCAATGAAATTGCATATATTAAAAAACCACAAAATTTCTAAAGTTAAAGAGAGTACAGAGAGTGTTTCGTAAAGTGGCAGTTCCTAGATAGAACTACCTTGGATGACTCTTAATATGTTTACGTACTGAATGTAATGCGAGATTGAATCACAATACTGTAATGTAAACGTAAATTCTTGATTGAATTAAACCTTGTGCGTAACGACATAAATATTACATTATATGCTTGTAAAATAAGCTGATATTATTTCCTTGATAATGTAATGCTATGCTTTGCTGCACGTGTGTAATGGAGTAGTTTGACAAGCCGTTATATACCAATTACAGTTCTTGGTGGTAATGTTAGTGTAGCGGTATGTTAAAATCAGAACAATGCAAATAGATTCACATTCGATTTAATCTCAATTCTATTCGAAGTTACTTAATCACTCTAATGCACATAATTACGTATTTAAATATTATTATTCTAGAAATTTCATATTTTTTTAACTAAACTACTAGTGATCTTCTACACTTCTTCAACACTGAAATATTGATACAATTATGAGCTATGCAAACAAAGAACAATTCGCATGTGTATTCCAGCTTAACTCAAAAATGAGAAGTGTAGGAACAACTATCTTGAATTTGTTCTGTACAAGATAGATTAAATTTACTATTAAATTATTATCACTAAATTGTAATGAATTCTAATGAAAAATTCAAATTAAAACAAAAAACTATCATAACCTTGTATGTTAAATACAGATAAATTAAATTATTTACAATTCCTCCACCAAAATTGCATGTGAGCTTACTCTTACCATCAGAAGTTTGTAAGCCAATTTGCACAATTTTTAACACTTTATAATTTTCACTTGCTACGATCTTTACTTCTTGAACTCGAATAACATAAGAGAGCGATTCGTATAAATGCTCGGCCTTATATAGAGTCTAAATCGCCATTTTGGTGTGTGGAACCCGCAACCATAATGAAGATTACTCAAGATGTTTAATTTCTCATCAGTTGAAATTAATGCCATTTGATGCGGAATATTGACTTCTACATTTTTCCATTTAAAAACTCCTATCATTTATTAAATTCTTTGCGTAAAAATTAAAAATAGAAATTATGCCATAACATGGCGTAATGCACTTCCTGCCATCCATAATGAGAGAATTTTAATGTGGAACGCAAATTTTATCTATCTCTCTTCCACTTGCTATCTCTTTTCTTCTCAAAAAATAGTCCGAATTGATGTGCCATATGTTGGCAATATATAAAGTTGACAGCTTTCGCGATGTTTATAAGTGGCGTTTGACGGTTTCGCGATCGCGAGTTTTTCTGTGCGTTTTTCCGCTGTATTGTGCTTCTACACCAAAGGTAAGTTGTGCACATTGTGTTCTGTTTATTGTGTAGTGTTTGTGTGTGATTAATTTGTAAAAAAAATCCATTTGTGTGAAAATTTTCGATCTTAACCTGTTTTCAGGTAAGATTTTCTTTTGTATTTTCTTCGCGGAAAACCATCGCGGGAAGTTGATTTTTCGTAAGAAATCAATTTAGTGATGTGTAAATGTTGTATTTATATCGTAAATACACTGCGAAATGTTTTTTAAAACATATTATTTAAGTAATCCATTTTCCCTTTGGACAACTGTCAAAGGGTGAAAATTTGTTTGTTTTTCCCTTAAATTGTTCGCGGGAAAGTATTTTTTTTACAGTAAATGTGTTCTGTGACATCTTTTCTATAATTGGTTTAGATTTCAGTTGAGAGACATTGAAATTAAACTAATTATAACAAAATTCCAATTTCCCATATTGTTGTTGTTGTTTTTATATGTACTTGTTCACATTCAATTTGCATGGGGAAATTGGTTTTTTTTATTTTTTGAATTCATTTGTGTTTCTTATTCTAAGTGATGTACCATATAATTCATTAATTAATTCATTATTCTTTTATTTTCAGATATTGCTGTAGGTACATAGATGTGGTACATATATATATATATACATATATATACTGCCCTTCGTGGGAGGATATAAAAAATGTATGCCAGTCAACTTCCCTGGCTACTGATTAAGTTAAGTATTGTAAATTTGATTGATTTTTATTAATTCTTTTTCTTTTTTCCTTTCAATTTTCTTCGTCGCTGAACAGAGAGTCTATAAGTTACAGAACCCACAAGAAAGATAATCTAATTACTTGTCTCGCCTTGACCCCAGCAATACTACGGAAGATAGGATTACAAATTTCATATCTTCTATATTGAATATTGCCCCTACTAATCATGGTCTGCAAGCGTCTAACAAGAAAGGATACGGAATTGTCATCATTGAAGTATATGACCTTCAAGCTGGGTGTTCCTGACTACATATTTCTGCCCTTCTTAAGGACGATGTCTGGCCGTGTGGGATAATTGTGCCAGAAAACCTGAATACTCAGAACCCTGTACTTCCGAACACCTAATTGGTTTCTCTAATTGTCTTGAATACGAAAATCCTTAGTCTGATATCCGCTCTTTATCTCAGGAAACTTCTTTAAAAACCTCATCAAAAACCTCATCAAGAGCCAACACTTCTATATCCTGCTATTTTCAACATGTGAGTGGTCTCAGGACTAAGGTCAACGACATCTATGTTAGCTTCACCCAGCACTCCTTATCGTGATGGTTGAGACTTGGCTTAACCCATCGTTTCATTCGTCGGAAATTTTCAATAGAGCTTATTTGGTTTATCGCAAAGATCGTGCTGTTGAATCTGGACTTAGCCGTAGTGGAGGTGTCCTGCTGGCAATTAAATCAACCTTCCAGTCACGTAAAATCACATTGCCTAATTCGTCTTATGATATTGAACAGATTTGTGTCCGCGTATCTTCTGCAGATGCTGTTGTTTTATTCTTTGTTTCGTACATCCCGCCTTACTCGCCTGTGGAGATTTACCACAAACATATTCTTAATATTATTATTTATTATTATTATTACTTCTTTATTAGTATGATATATACTCTCTATACACGTCAATTACATTATGCAAATATTCAAGGTAATCTATATAATCATAATAATTGTTCAGTATTCACTTAATTAATGTTCAGAACAAATTCTATACATTTTCTTTTATAAAAATTCCATCTTGTTTCATTTTTTATAACACTAGGAAGCTCATTGAAGAGTAGAAAGCCTCTATATATATCAGTGAGTTCTGACCAGCTCGTGTGTTACATCTCGGCAATTTTATATCATTATTTCTTCTAAGTTGATATGGTTGGACATCCCCCACATATTGTATTAGTTCATTTAGGTATCTCGATAGTTTTAGATTCTTCAATTTGTAGATAAATAGAAGCATATTCAATCGCAGTCTCTGTCGGACATTCAACCACTTTAAAGTATCGAGCATACATTGTATTGGTGTATATCTGTCGCATCTTAAAATTATTCTTATTGCTTTATTCTGCAGTTTTTGTAAACGCTCGATCATTCCTTGTGCGCCTCAGAATAGTATCGTTGGCGCAATATTCGAAATGAGGTTTTATAATCACATTATATATGTCAATTGCGTTTTTCATTGATATATTTTTCCTGATTGTTCTAAAGAATCCCACCTTTTTACCGATTTTTTTACAAATAATGGGTTTTCCAATAAGGACTTGACAACTTTTTTTCAAAATAAAAGGAAAACCATTTGAGATATTTCAAAAACTTTATTATCGGGTTGAAGTACATTCAAAACATTTATGAATGACACTCGACTTCGCTCATATGGCTACCGCGGGCACGTTTGCAGCGGTCGATTCGTTGGACCCAATTTTCCATGACTCGGCCACACATTTCGGCCGAAACGGCTGCTATTTCGCGTTCAATGTTGGCTTTGAGCTCTTCCAACGTCGTCGGCTTATTAGCATAGACCAATGACTTGACGTAGCTCCAAAGAAAAAAATCTAGAGGCGTTAAATCGCACGAACGAGGCGGCCAATCGACTGGTCCATTTCTTAAGATAACACGCTCATCAAACTTGTTCTTCAATAAATCGATTGTAACGTGTGCTGTGTGGCTTGTGGCGCGGTCCTGTTGAAACCACATGCTGTCCAAGTCCACATATATTCCAATTCGGGCCAAAAATAATCGATAATCATAGCGCGATAACGATCACCATTCACAGTAACGTGGGGCGACCGCTATCGTCGATGAAAAAATATGGCCTATGACGCCGCCGGCATGCAAATCGCACCAAACAGTTATCTTTTGTGGATGAAGTGGTTTTTCATTAAGCACATGTGGATTTTCACAAGCCCAATACCGCATATTTTGTTTATTGACAAACCCATTGATCCAGAAATGAGCTTCGTCACTGAAGATGATTTTGCGATGAAATTGATCATCTTGGCGCATCTTTTCCAGAGCCCAATCGGAGAACGTACGTCGCTTCGAATGGTCCATCGGCTTCAATTCTTGAGTGAGCCTGATCTTGTATGGGTGTAAAGTAAGATCCTTACGCAAAATTCGCCATAAAGTGGTCTTGGCTATGCCAAACTCTTGAGAACGCCATGGAATTGACTGATTTGGATCATTTGCTACGGACGTTTCAACGGCAGCGATATTTTCGACACTTCGACCAACCCGTAGTCTCACTGGCACGACAACATCACACAACGAATATGTAGACTCAAACTTTTTCACTAAACTTGTTACTGCCTGTCTACTAGGGCGAGAATTATGACCGAAAATCGGAGTTAACGCTCTTAAAGTAGCGGCCACCGACTCCGAATTTCTGTAGTAAATTTTTAAGATTTGCAGACGTTGTTCGTTCGTGTACTTCACCATAATGAAAAGGTTATGTCTACTGAATAAACTGACATTGACAGTTCGATGTTAAGTGAAAAGGTACGTTCACAAACTAAATTCAAAATTGTCAAGTCCCTATTGGAAAACCCTTTATACTCTACATATATGGTTTTTAAAGTTTAAGTCTCTATCCACTATCACTCCTAAATATTTCACATCAGTCACATTTTTAATCCTCTCATTGTTAATTTTTATATCTAAATCTTGACTGTAATCAATAGTCATAAATTTTGTTTTACTCACATTCAATTTCAGTTTGTTAATTTCAAACCACTTGTTGATGGTTTTTAAATCTTGTTCTAATTTTTTCTTACAATCTTGCACATTTGTCCCAAATAAGAGCGTCATCTGCGAAGAGCTTAATCTCACCATATACCACTGCATCTTTAATATCATTTATATATATATATCAAGAAAAGCAGAGTTCCCAATACCGAACCCTGCGGCACACCTAGTGTATTTTACATTAATTCCGACAAGATATTATCAACTTTTATTCTTTGACAGCGATCACTTAGATAATCAATAAACCATTTTAACTCTTTATTGTTAACTCCATATTTGTTTAGTTTATTTAGTAATATATGTACATGGTTCAACCGTCTCAAAAGCTCGCTTTAAGTCCAAAAACACGGTCAAGACAACTTTTTTTTTTGTCCGCTTCTTCTTTCCACTGCGTAATGACCAAATTTAACGCCGTTTCGCAAGAATGAATTTTACGAAAACCTGACTATGTCTTTAAAAATAAGTTGTTAGTCTCCATATATTCTTCTAGTTGTACTTGCACTGCTTTTTCTAATATTTTCTCCATTAATGGTAACATGTTGATTGGTCTGTATTCTTCGCATTTAACGGTGTTTTTAACTTTTTCAATTGGAATCACACGAGATTCCTTCCAGCATTTCGGAAATACTCCACTAGATAAAGATTTATTAACTATGGTAGTTATAACCGATATTAATTCCCTATTTTCAGTTATAATTCTGGGGCTAAGTTTGTTTTGTTATAGTCTTTCTTCTGGTTGAGACTTTTACATATTTGAATTATTTCCCTATCATTTAGTAATTTAAATATAAAGCGCTCGTCTGTCGTAGTCGATTAGGGTTTTGGTTCGATCTTGGAGACTATTGATAATGACAATGATCACGTCTGTATTCTTGGCGTTTTCAACGCCGATAATGTCCAGTGGTTATGGAGTGATGATGACAAGATGCTTGTTCCTCTTAATATTCTGAAGGATTTTGAACGCTGTTTGGTTGATGGACTTCTGTCGATGGATCTTCTTCAGTGGCGAACTCGATAGGTAGGCTTAATGACTTGGTATTCGTTAGTGATAACTTAGTTTGTACTGTTGATTCTGCATCCTTTAATTTCTCCAAAGATACTGTTAATCATTGTGTACTTGAGATTGTTATTGGTTTTATAGTTCATAATATTAATATAAATTTTTAATTCTAATTTTAGCAATACTGATATTTTTTGTTCTGACCTTCTGACATAACGGAGATAAAACAGTTTCCAGTTTCTTAGCATACTACTGGTTCTTCAAATTAATATTTGTCGTTTTCTCTGGCTTTTTTTGCTTTGCTTTAAATTTCTATTTTCATTTCCTTCTATAATTTGTATTATATGAATTTTTAGTAGTTTTAAAATTTTAGTTTATTACTGCTTTTTTTTTCTACATTTATTTTTTATTTTTCTGGATTTCTTTCTCTTTTTGTATATAGTTTATTTTCATATGAATTTTTGTAACATTTTGTATTTTCCTTTTTAGTTTTACAATTCTAGTTTATTTTATTTCACTTAAATATTAATTTTTGTTTATTATATTATTTTTTGGCTTTGGTTCTTGATTTTGTAGTCTTAGATTAATTTACTATTTTTCCTCTTTTTATTTTTATTTTTTTATTATTATGATTTACTGTATTAACTATTCTAAGGTATTGCGTTATTGGATTCTGTCTGTGTAATATCTTCTTAACTTTTCGAAATAAATAAATAAATAAATAATAGTAGCTTTAGTAATCCACATCTATGTGATTCATTATATTTTTATAACTTCAAAAAAGCCAATTATGCAGCTATTATTGATGAGCTAGAATTGATTGACTGGCGGAGTCTGTTTTTTGAATGCGACTTAGTTAAAGCGTACTCCAAATTTGCTTCAGTTTTGGACGACATTATTTTTGCTCATGTGCCCTTAGCAGTAGGGAGGGGCAGTTTAGGCCATCCTTGGAGAAATCGTAAGTTGGCTAAATTAAAGAATGCTCGTAATGCGGCCCATGTGAAATATCGTGTGACGGGTGCTGTAAATGATTATATCCTTTTTAAAAGACTTCGAAAAGAGTATGAATTTTTGAACAAATTTTTATATAGGCAGTATCTGAATTCTGTTGAAACCGAAATTAAGCATAATGCCAAAACGTTTTGGTCCTTTCTCAATGGTAAAAGGAACGCGAGTGGTATCCCTTCGTGCGTCCATTACAACGATATGATAGCAGCCAACGCTATCGATGCTTGTAGTCTTTTTGCTGACTACTTTGAGTCTGTCTATGTTGAGGACATGTGTCAACCCTTTGATAATGACCTCTTGACGAACATACCTTCATCTGTTGACCTGGGGTCATTACATATATCAGTAGATGATGTTAGCGATGCCATAAATAAGCTTGGTACATCGTCTTCATCGGGACCTAATGGCATTCCAGCCAACCTTGTCTTTGGCTGCCGGTTGGCTCTATCTTATCCTCTGTGTCATATTTTCAATCTTTCTCTTCCCTCAGGAGTATTTCATGACCAATGGAAGCTCTCTATGCTGCGTCCCATTCATAAGTCTGGTGCTAAAAACGATGTCAGTAACTACCGTCCAATTTGTAAACTCTTTGTTATTCCTAAGTTGTTTGAGAGTATTGTGACTAATAAAATTTTCTTCCTTCTTAAAGAGTATATTTCTCCCCTTCAACACGGCTTTATTAAAGGTAGATCTACTGAGACCAATCTTGTATCCTTTGCTGATTTTGCCCTCAGGGTGATGGAGATCTCTGGTCAGGTTGATGTTCTCTATACAGACTTTAGTAAAGCATTCGATAGGGTTAGCATTCGCTTGCTACTTGCTAAACTTATTGCGTTTAGCTTTCATTCACCATTGCTTAAATGGATTTCTTCTTATATATCTGACCGTACGGTAACAGTGGGAATTAATGATGTGACATCTCGATTCATTCGTATTCCCTCTGGTGTCCCACAGGGCAGTCATTTAGGCCCTATTCTTTTTATTATCTTCATCAATGATGTATTTTCAGTTTTTCTTCATGCCTTGGTTTTGCTGACGACTTGAAGATATTCATTAAGATTGATAATGATCAAGATGTAGCCAACTTTAAACTTGATGTTGATAAATTCGCTCGTTGGTGTTGCCTTAATAGTTTATCGTTGAATTTATCCAAATGTAAGCATCTAACATTATCAAGAAGGGCTTCTCCCTTGCTATTCGACTTATCCGTTAATGGGTCTCCTGTCTGTAAGTGTGGTTTTGCGTCTGATCTTGGTGTTATTATAGATTCTCAGATGTCCTTCTCCCAGCACATTGATTACATAGTGAGTAAGGCAAATTCTCGTCTTGGCTTTGTCAGGTGCCGTGCGGCTGAATTTTATGATCCCTATACTCTTAAAAGCCTTTATATATCCTTGGTCAGACCTATTCTTGAGTATTGTTCTGTTGTATGGGATCCTTACTATGCTATTCACAGTAACAGGGCAGAGGGTGTATAGAGGAGATTCACCAGGTTTGCTTTGAGGAAGCTGAACTGGATTGTCGATCTGCCCCCGTATTATGCAAGATGTCAACTCATTGACTTGCAGAAGTTATCCACTAGACGTAAGAGCCGTAATGTCATGTTTATTAAGGATCTGCTAGATTATAGACTTGTCTCTCCCTCCTTGCTTGAGCATATTCACTTTTAGACTCCCTCTAGAAATTTGAGGTTCTTCGCCATTTTATATGAGTCGCTTCACAGAACAAATTACTGCCTTAATGCTCCAATTACACGCTCTATTCGACAGTTTAATCTTTGTGGTTGCATGATTGACTTTCATGAAAATAGCTGCTCAATCAGGAATTCTGTAAGCAGTTTCATTTCCTCTCTTTCTTATAAATAAATAAATTCTAGAACACAATTTCCGCTAAAATAGCTTTGTACACAAAAAATAAAATAATTCTCAAAAAACAAAACAAAAAACAAAATAATTTATCATAAAATAATTTTCATTTCACCAGTCGCAGACATCGCGTCACTATTTTTGTAATATGTGGTCTTCCTATGTGAAACCTTAACTCCGCTCCCAAGAAAGCAAAAAAACTAGATCATCATGCACTTTTAATCTACTGCAAATGCAACTTCATGAAAATACTCAACCCAAGCACTGCTTTTCGTCCACCAATTCCTATCCCATCCGCTCATCTTACTATTCTCCCTCTATTCTCAATGCAATATAAATAAAAATTCTCTCAAACAAAGTATTCTTGATGAAACCGGTATCTTAGAGGAGAGGTAAAAGAAGCAAAGAGAACACGCAATGCAATGCATGGGCATGATGCGGAGTGCAGGCTCTGGCCTCTGGCTCTCTAGTGCTGTGCTGGTGCTTTGACGATGACAACCCACCAGCCGCCACTCACCACTGGTGACTTTCGGCGGGCCATCATTCAAAGTAGAGTTTTCGTAAAATTTGTGAAAGCGGGTCGTAATATCACCACCGGTGAGTGGCGGTTCGTTAACAAGCAGAGAGTTTTCAAACAATTTATGAGAGCGGGTTGTAATGTAACGACCCGCCATCAAAACTTAAGTGCGAGATGCGTATTCTTTCTGTTAGATGTTCTTTGTTAGTACGTAATGTAATTGGCGAATTGAATTAAAGTGGATTCTTTTCTTTAATCCCAATGAACCCAAGCAACACTCATCTATTGCCTACATTACACTCCAAACATCCAACGCGATTTAAATATTTCATAACTCATAGGAAGTAGTGTTTATTTGAAAAATGAAAAAAGATTTTAAAAGAAAAATAAAAGAAAGTGGTGTCGTGTAATTAACAGAGACTTTTGTTTTCCACATCCCCTCCTTTGCTTCTTTCGAACGTATTAAGGAAAATAAATCAAAATAGGATTTGAGCAATACAAAATGGACGCGTCGCGTTGATACTCTTAAGAAATCTTTATAGAACGAAAAAGTAATGAAAAAGATTAAGTTATTATTCAAAAGTGAAATAGTGGATATATCAGAGTTATTAGATGTGGCAGATCTTTCATTTGCAGCTTACCAAGAATATAAAAAGTTTAAAATCAATCAAAAGAACTGTCAAAGCGTCTGCCGCGCGTTAAAAGTAGAACACTGCTCTACATTCGCGTCTAATCCGGCAAGCGCGGCAGTCATTTGGCCAGCGCGAACTTAAACACGTATATTCAATTGAACTGTCAAACCGACGCGACTCCTGCCGCGTTCATTGGGTTTTCACTTTTACACGCAACCGTCCTATTAATAAATCAGTGATCAGTCTACCATCAACCGCAGTATCGATCAAAAACCAGAAACTAAACCAGTCCGTCTCCGAAGTTAACTTAAGGCTGAATTACAATGGACGCAACGAAAGGCAACTGAACGGTGTGAAATGTCAAATTTACGCAGTAAAACGGTTAGCTGCTTATAATGGACGCATGATTAATTGAAAGTGACAGTGACGTTTGACCCAAAATTTATAAACAAATATGGATAAAATAAAAAAACTCTTTTCATTCCATTTCCTCTCTGCTTATTACACACACTTACCGCAGCACAGTTTCACTTGACGGAACAAAATTAACTATCCCAAAGCTAATTTGAGGTTATGTTGTATGGTTGTATGGTTGCGTTAATTTCAGATTTTATTAAACTTGCTGTGTACGACTGCGTTTTCGTCCGTCCACTGTGCGCAACTCCATTTGAGAAGCATACAAAGAAAACCGGTTTATAATTTCTCTCCGTTCAGTTGCGTTCCGTTGCGTTCCGTTGCGTCCATTGTAATTCCGCCTTTAGCCGACATATCCAGTGTCACGGATGAGGGAGCTACATGCCGCTGGCCTATAAATAACCAGCAGCCAGTTTAAAATTCGTCATTTCATTCATTCATCAGATTCGCATCAAGTGAGTGACAAGTGACTGACAACATTAAGTGAACATCACAGCGAATATCCGAATATCCTAATATTCAGTATTGCATGCCACAATTTTGCCGACGGCATTTACGCAGTCACAGTGCGCGTGTGCCCGTGTAGATGTGTAAGCTAGTGTGTGACATTTCAATACAGACACAATTATTATTAGTGTATAGTCAAGTGATAGAGACACAGTGTATAATAAAGTGATAGAGACACATACTATTTAAAGAAATTATCTAAGTGTTAAGTGTTGTGATAAAGACACATACAAGTTAGTGATACGAATTGCGGTGATAAAGGACACCTTTTTCTTAGTGAATCATGAGTGAAATAAATCTCGGGTTTGAAGCCGAAAAAAGGGCACTTATGGCCGCTATTGAGAACAGCTTAAAAAGATTGTACAGTAAGTACGAATTAGGCCTCCCGGAAGTCACTCTTCAAGAAGGAATAAGAAATTTGCTCGACGACAATAACGCGTCACTGCCTGAAGTAACCGAAGAAACAACCAGCGATGTGGATATGTCCAATGACTCAACCGAGTCATCTTCATCGAGTTTGGTTTCGTCTGAGGATGAAAACAATTATACTGTTGTGGAAAACAACAAACGTAGAGCAAAGAGTAGCCCAGAGACGTCTCCTCAATCGTCCGGAACTCCAGCCAAGAAGAAGACATCAAGGTCAGAGCTACAACCACCTAGGGTGCAAAACACGGGTGGTTTCTTCCAAATTCTGGGTAATCGAAAGGACTTCGAGATACAGCCCAAAGCTACTAAGACTCACGTTGAAAAGGCAGTGAGACCTCCTCCGATCGTCTGTCATAACTTGAATGTTAAAGCATTCAATTGCGAGCTTGATAAGCTCGCTATAAGGCCAAAGTTTTTCATCAAGACTGCAAAAGGCACCAAATGCATTATCAAGCCAATTAGCCAAGACGACCATAAGGCGCTGTTCACCATAATCAGGGACATTGGGGTACAGAGTTACACGTTTACGCCTAAGTGTGACAGGACGACGACACTTCTGCTGAGAGGAGTTCAGCATACATACCATGCAGAGGATGTGAAGGCAGCACTTGTGGAAAAACTGCGTGGATTCAAAATTAACTCTGTGCATTTTAAAACGCCCAGGAGCAAGGAATCGAATTCCTTCGTAATTAATTTCGGAGGTAATTACGATATCAAATTCATTATGGCCACAAATCGCCTTCTGAACCAGATCGTTTACTGGGAAAAATACCGCGCTTCTGGAATTTCCCAGTGCAAGCGTTGCCAGTCTTTCGGCCATGTCGCGAGGAACTGCGCGGTCGACTACAGATGCGTGAAGTGTAAAAATGTACACTTACCAGGACAATGCGAGCGGATAAACGTGAAGGAAGGTGCCCCATATTGCGTCAACTGTAAAGCTGAAGGACATCCAGCCAGTTACAGAGGCTGCCCCAAATACAAGGAGGTAGTACAACAACGTGCCAAGAAGACCGAGGAGCGTCGCCAACGTGAAGACTTCGTGAAGGAAGCCACAAGGAACTATGTGCAACCAGGTAAATCTTTCGCCCAGGTAATCTCTAAGAACGCGTCTAATTATAACAATTCTGTCAAACCCACAGCTCCCAAGCCTCAAGCAGCACCTAGATCTGCCCCCAATGCAGCTCCTAGAAAACCAAGAGTGTCTGAAATTGACGATTTCTGCACCAAAGAAGCCAAGTCGCTATTTGGCTGCGACCTTTTCATCCTTATGGGCAAAATCAATAATTTCCTTCCTAAATACAGGAAGCTATCTTCCATATCGGAAAAACAAGCAGCTTACCTTCAATTTGCATTTGGACTATGTCTAGGCAATTAAGTAAGCTGAAAATCATGTCACTTAACTGCAATTCGCTGGTAAGGCACAGCAAAAGAGCAGCACTAAATCTCTTCCTCATTGAGCATAAACCCACATTTATGTTCCTCTCTGAAACTCTACTCACTGAGAGACATAAGTTAGCTTTTGAACACTACAACTTCATCCGTCAGGACAAATCTGAGACAACCCTAGGCACTGCCCTTCTCATTAAGGAAAACCTTAAATTCGAAGAGGTGAAAATAAGTAACCTTTCCAATATGGAATGCACTGCTGTCAAGTTAGAGCTTCGTGACAACGAATCTCTTCTCTTAATCGCCCTATATAATAGATGCCACGCCACAGGAGCTGATATCCAGAACAACATGAACAGCATTGCTCGAATCTCGGACAATTTCACTTACACGGTGCTTGGTGGTGATTTCAACGCAAGGCATCCGTTATGGAATGACTCTGTCGTAAGTCCGTCAGGCAAGACAGTACATGACTGGCTTCTCTATAACACCACCCATGATTTCGTCGTCGTCTCGCAGGATACTCCGACCTTTCCACGTTCTGGGTCAACTCTTGACTTCTATATCGTAACCTCTAATCTTATTAATCTTCTTCCCCAATTCTCAAATTACGTTTGTACAGCTCATATGGCTGAATCTGATCACTTGGCAGTCGAACTCTCAATCACCCTCAGCGTACCCTTAAATATTTTGACTTCAGACCCCCAAGCCTCAACTTCACTCAAAGACATTGACTGGCAACAATTTCAGGACAGGCTCTCTCAATTCCTCACAGGAAATCTCCCTGACTCGCAACGGAATCTCTCGAACTTGGAAATTGACTTCCATATAGATTTCCTCAACAACGCCATTGAAGGAAATGTCGCCTTCTTTTCCAGTGCAGTGCCGAGCAAACACTACAAATACAAAAATCTTCCTCCTCAACTGCAAAAATTATATAAATTTAGGCAGAAACTTCGAAAAATACTTAACCGTATTTTTCACCGAACCCTTAATAGCCATAATTCAGCCTACAGAACCGTGTTATCGCAAATTAATTGCTTGTCAACAATTATTGAGGAACAAACGAAAATGTTTCTCGATCAAGAGTTTAGGAATAAACTGGCCTCCATTCAACCCGGTCCACACTGCTTTCAGGACATAAATAGGATCTGCAACAGGAAAGCAAAACTCCCCAAAACCATCTTAAGTGGCTCGAACGCTTACAACCTTCCCCACGAAAAATGCAACGCCTTCGCGGAATATTTCCAATCCACTTTCAAAGACAACTCTTCTCTAAGCGATGCAAATTTTAGGACCAATGTTGACTCGACCGTTGATGACTTCACTGCACAGGCAGTGGGATCCTCCGCCACAATCTTTAATTCCACAAACACGTCCTTAAATCCGGATGATTTAAGCATCTTTTCAAATCCTGCTCACGTTTTCGCTCTAATCAGGACTATCAGAAGTAAAAAGTCCGCCGGCCCTGATAACATTTCAAACAAAGTTATCAAAAACCTCCCACCTGTCGCCATAGAATTTCTGACAATTATCTTCAATAATTGTCTCAATAATTCTTACTTTCCTGATGTCTGGAAAACCGCACGCATAGTTCCAATTCCCAAAAAAGGAAACTCGAAAAACCTTAATGAGTTCCGCCCTATCTCTCTTCTGTCCAACCTGGGCAAACTTTTCGAGAAAATAGTCCGCCAACACATAGAAAATACCTGCCTCGACCTAAATATCAGGCAAGATACCCAATTCGGCTTCAAGCCCCAGCATTCCACTTTTCACGCTTTGCTCAAATTCCTCTCTGATTCTACAAACGCCCTCAACAAAAGGGAGCAGACAGTAGGCTGCTTCCTTGATGTAGAGAAAGCGTTTGACTCAGTCTGGACAAACGGGCTAATATTCAAAATTATAAACCTCGAGTTCCCGCCTTATCTCACCCGGGTTATACATAGCTTTCTGTCATCTCGGAATTTCTTCATAGAAATTGAGAATGTCAAATCTCAGGAAATATCAGTCAGTGCTGGTGTCCCCCAAGGTTCGGTCCTCGGACCAACTCTCTTCAATCTTTTCACCTATGACCAGCCTATCAACGACTCAAATTCCACCACACTACTTTATGCTGATGACTCCCTTACGTACGCCCACTCCATGTCATCCAATTTCGCTGCTACGAAAGTGGAGCGTCATGTCCTCAAACTTGACGAATACTACAGAAAATGGGGCATCAAAATCAATCTTAATAAATCTGAAATGATTTGCATCCGAAACCCTTCCACAAGGGGAAGACCCAATCTCGCCACACGAGCCAACAACATAGAAATTGAAGTCAATAACGAAAAGCTCCAGCCTTCAAAGAACGCCAAATATCTTGGTGTCTCTTTCAATAATCTGTTGAAATTCAACAACCACGCCAAGCTAACCATGAGGAAAGCAAACTACGCTTACTCCCTACTCAACCCTATTATCAGAAGGAGAAACGGTCTCCCGAAAGATACAAAGCTGCTTATATATAAACAGCTCATCCGCCCAATCATATGCTATTGCTTCCCCATCTGGCACACCATTTCACCATCCTATATGAAGCAAATTAGCGCCCTCGAAAGAAAGATCCTAAGGGCCTGTACAGGAGTGTATAGAAAACCTGACGGACACTACTTTCCCAACACCTTTTTGTATGACAGTGCAAACATCGCTCCAATCGAGGACTACCTCCTTTCTCTCGCGGTCAAACAACTTGAGAAGATCTCTCAACACCCTAACCCCCTCATTAGCCAGCTTTCAACGCAACTTCAAGTTGAAAATCACCACTACTTATCACCTCTCCACCTAATCAACTCGGAAACGAGAAACATTTATTACCTGGGCGAAAGATTTACTTTCTTCACTAGTGCAGGAAGCCACCATCGTGGATAGGACAACATCCAGGCATCTCGATCATCGTGGGATTTATCAACGCTGGACCATTCTGGACTTTCGGGATATTTCTCACCATGCTGGAAGAAACGCCGGTCTCCAACTTACAACAAGTTAGAGAAATCTCTAACATTCCACAACTTCCCACTACCATCCAACTTCCCTATTCCTCTAAATTCCAAAAATATCAAATAACAGACAAGAACACAGCTTGCCGTCGCGCAACAGGCTGTAATAATTTCGACATCGTGTAACCTTAAGTTAATATAAATTCGAACAATTAAAGTGCAAAGTGAATCAAAGACAAAAGTGAATTCTAGGCTAAAATTAAAGCCTGTACGTAAACATTTTCAAATATCCCGGGATATCGGTTCGGTAATAAATTCGCCATAATTCGTTTTATTTCGTTAATCGCGTGTGAAGAACACTTGACTTGACTTGACTTGAAAATTCGTCATTTGCCTCCCAGCAACTCGACCGTACACATTGTCCGTTTACTAGCGCAAAGACATATTCTCGCTTCGTGCGTAGTCTAACGCTGTACATATTTCTTCCTTCCTGTCCTGACACTCGTGTTACAACTATTCTCGCTTTGCGCATGATCCGACGTTGTACAATTTCCTCTAATGTTACGCTACGATGCGCAGTCCGACGTACACCCCCCCCCCCCACGCGTTAAGATAGAATAATATTGTTACAATTCTAGCTTCTGGCCGAGCGGATAGGAGATCTAGCTTTGTAGCCTTTTTGGACGAGAAGAAGATTACGGCAGGCGACATGTGCAAATTCCTCACTGTCAGTCAATCAGTCGGCAATCAAGATCGAGCTCAATCTCAATAACAATCGAATTCTGAAATTGCGGAATGGTATTGGGCTCCTTACACGGTTCAGAACAAAAGCCTCCTTTGCGGTACTAGTGTTGTGACTCGCAATTCTTAAGAGACGCTTTATTCTTGTGGCTTATGTGACATTTAGGAAAGTCGCACTGCACTGTCTGGCTGTTGGTGTTTGCGTGGTTACTTTAGATTTAGACAAGTGTTATCTGTGTGTCCGGTGTTTTTTATACCTGGCGGGTTACTTTTCTGTTGTGTTGGTGGTATAGCAGGCGGACTATTATGTTGTAATTGTTGGTTATGTTGTGTGAATTATGTCGGATGCCTGGTATTGTGTGGTTATGTGTAGATTGGCCAACGATTTAGTTTTGCAGCCTTCCTTGCCTTAAGAGTACTTAGGGCTTTCACTTCTACGAAGTTCCGAGAGTTCCTCGGGCAGGGGCTTCTGCGGAGTCTGGTGTGCATTAATCGAAAACTCCGCGGAATCTTCTCTTGGTGAAACTGCGAATCTCTGATACTTTTTAAGAGGAGAAAGCAACAGGTTCACGCAGACTATTAAATTGGAAGGATACTTAGCTCTTGATTTCCTCATGGTGGACGCCCGTGGCGTATATGGGATACTTGAATCCTTCAATCGTCTAGCTGGATCTTTCCTTCCTGTTTTGTTGGCGTGACGAACAATCCACACAGACAGACTTTTAATGGTTAATTAAACACCAATCAATTTTCTACTTCGTGTATTTTCTTTTTAGTTGTTCTTTGCCGGAGTACAAAAAGCACGAGAGAGAGAGACCTAACCTTACTTGACAGGCCTTTTTATTGACAAAAACAAAAAGCTTTTCTAGAAAGTTTTCTTTCCAATTTCCATTGTTATGACTTTTACCTAATTCCAATTTCTACTACAACTACCTGAGTGACATCTAGTGTAAAATCTTTACTTAATAATAATTCTAATAATTTGAAATTGGTTTAACTAAATTAGATAATTATATACGATGTCAATAAAAAGTGTGCAGACTGTGCATGCTAAATGATTCTGCATTATTCTAATCTAGTGCAGGATTCCATCCTAATCTTGAGGTAATCTTCGGATGATTTGAGTGCTCCGGCTTGGCAGTTTCTGATTACGGATAACGGCCCTGACCTCCACGAAAATAACTTAGGATGTCAATATACTAGTCAAGCTGGCACCATGGGATTGCTGAAGCTCTCTATTGAAATATGACTGTACCAGATATGCAGTTTTGCTACAATATACAAAATATCAGTGTGAATAAGCTGTAATATAATTATAGTGTGAATAGGCTAATAAATTAGAATAGAGCCACTCTTGTGTTACCAAATGTTACCAAATTAGGTTGAAGAAAATAAAATATTGAATTTAAATAAGAACAGTCACGGTCTTTTCATTTCTTTTCCAACGTCATGGGATTATAATCCTGGGCATTCCCCTGACTACTCGCAGCAGTACTCAACCCGACGACGTTACACAACTTTGTTGAGCGGTATATATTTTTTTCATTGAAAGATTCCTTTTATGTTATTTTAAACATTCTTATCCTTTCCCTTCTTAAATTCACAAAGAAATATTTATTTTGATTTTTAAATAATTTATACAGTATTAAAAGCAAATACACCTAGCGAAGCATTTCTGCGTTCAGTAAAGTGTTACTGGACGAGAATTTCGAATTTATTTTCCTAGGTTTATAAAGTGATTAGTTAAGAGTTTGAAAATGTGTGACACGGCACAGACGTATCGCTACAGATGAGCAATATTTGTTTGGCTAAATAGATTTATTACCCTGCGTTCACTGTATGCACCTGTATAACTTTTCAACTTTCAATAATCATTGTAGATTGTTAATACATTTTCAAAAAATATTCAATCATACATAGAACCACCAAAACCCAATAAGTGCTATACATAGTAATCCCAAAATTGAATAATTCTATCCGCACAACGCTATACATTACACACACCACATAACAAAAATAAAACAACCCATAATTACGTCACAGGTGATTACGTTTTAATTATGTACTTGCGGTTGATTTTAATAATTCCACAAGTATACCTGTATAGAACAACCGCAGGATCTAAATAAGATTCTCGACACCAAAACTACACCACTCTCTCTCCATTTTCAGCGCAAATTTTCATCAAGCTCATTAAGATGTTGAGGAGTTTCGGTAATTAAAATGCCGACGACTAGTTCTGACTTATGAAGGGCTTTTAATATACCCCCAGAGTCAGGTCATAAATTTGATTATTTCAACAACATATTCCATTCGTTAAGGACCTCTGACCTCCATATATATACCTAAACTACCTACTTAGGTATGATACTTGAAATTTATGGCATTTCAGAGCTACCGCAAACATTCAGAATGGGACTAATACCGGAGGAGCTGGAATGGAGTGTTAATGAAAAGTTAAATGAAAAAAAAAATGTGAACAGGGAAAATTCCTCAAAAGGGTCATAGGCTGGTTTTAGTCTGTTCGTTTCATTCATTAATTAGAGAATTTTACATGAATTATTTAAATTTGAAAAAAATTAACAACAAAATATGGAGAACATTTTTTATTTCTCTAATTGAAATTATTGAAGACTAAAATGAGCCAGTGAGAATCAATAATTTTTAAAAGACCAAATTCTTATCGATCACCCAAGCTAAGCACCATCATGATGTGTAATGGTGAATACTTTTCAACAAAACCGAACATGCACTGAACTGAACCAGAATCTGTCAGATCTACATCGAATTTAGCTCTGTCTCGAACGGGGGCAAGTTGAAAAGAATGCAAGAAAGTAGAATATCCGAAAATGTTCGTCCCTTATGATTTTAATAAAAAACTAAACCACTTCAATAAAATAATTGTATTTTCACAAAATGTCCACATATCCACACTTTAATTACAAATACTGCCGATTTGACGTTTAACTCCGAACCGTAACCAAAAATTTTCATGGAACAAAAAAGTTCAAAACCGGTGCAGAAACCCAACATAGAATCGCTGTGAAAAGAACATACGTGTGGAGCCAGCTCTGTGTCAGTGTGGTGAAGAAAGCACTTTAGGTTTAGGAACCGAACGAGTTTGGGTACGTGCACAACCAGACGAAGCGAAGCGAGGCGAGGTTAGGCGAGGCACTTGAGCGAGGCGAGGTGAAAATACACCTCGAGGTGTAGTGTTCACAACAAGGCGTTCAGTTTCTTGGTAAATCGCGAATTGAGAGCATAAATTTTATCATTAGATTCTGAAGACGAAATTTTGTGTTTGTCAAGTAGTGCAACTATATTGCCTTTTTCACTTAAGTGTACTTTACACTTGCCACCCGATAATTTGGATGGAATTTGGTAAATTTCATCATCTATATGATGATCTATGGACTGATCCTGATAGATTCTTCCAATATATGAGAGCGAGTAAAGAACCCTTCGATTATATGAAAGAAAAAACCTATAAGAATATGCCAGCTTTCAAAATTAACAAGAAACAGTTTTGTGCGCCTACAACTACTCAGGTTCTCCCATCTCTGGTGATGCTTCCTATAAAAATCCGCTTTGATGAAAGACCCGAGGAACGGAAAATCAGAGCCAGCCTTAGCTAAAACGTCATCGGTTTCATTCCATATTATCCCCATGTAACCAAATACCCACAGAAGCGACACCTTGCTGTGAATATACAACTTTTTCACAGATGACCTGCAATCCCCCTGTAACTTAGGTATTATCCGAGGCCCACTCAGAGCCATCGAGGCTACCTAACTATCCGAAAGGATAGTAATGTCCTTCCCCTTGATCTCCATATCAAGGGCTATCTTCGCTGACATTGAGATTGAGAAGGCTTCAGCCAGGAAGACAGTGGTGTGTCTTCCAAATGAGTACTCCATCCCAATGTCAGGTTCAGTAAAGTAGACACCTGCCCCAGCTCCCTAATTAGTAAGAGAGTTGTCGGTGAACATTTTTAGAGCGGACCGGGGAATGCTCGATAAGGCACTTCCCTCAGTCCACGATTCCCTTACAGTAAAGTTCATAGATAAGTGACGCTACAAGCTACAATCCATAGTGGCATTGAAAATTTGAATGGCCAAATTCCGATACTAGACACAATTACTAATTTAGGAAGATTTTTATTAGCGAAAACGAGCTAGAAAATCAGAACTAGCGGCCCTTTTGGCATTTGCCTGAATGACAAGATCCAGGGGTGGTTACCCTTACTAGGGTCCATATCCTGATCGTGAAACACACAAGAAGTTGCATAACCTTAGTTGGAAGTCTTATCTTTTGCCAAGGAGCTAATGATCTAACATGTGAGCAAGCTACTAAAAAATGTGATGTTGTTATCTATATCTTTCTCCAGCTGCATCTTGACAGTATTTTCCTTTCGCGTCAGGTGTTTTTACCGCATCCAAGAAAACAGGACAATGAGGATCCATATTTTACTGTCATATATAAATCTACTGAATTTACTCGCGATAAATGTTACCAAAGTACTCCACAGAAGAAAATTTACTAAAACATCGTTAAATCTATTAAATTCACCCCAGTCGGGATAAATGTTACCAACGCACCGTACAAAAGAAATAACTCATTTCCTGTGTGTAGTGCTAGGCTCAGTGCAATGGCTGGTGCGGGGGGTGCGCCACTGTGGCCATTTCTATTTGAGATAAGAGATATATTTTATCATCGCACACCAAGCTCAGGGCAATGCGATGTGCGGTGCTTGATGCGGTGCGCCGTTGTGGCCATGCCCATACGGTTCAGTTCAGGTGAAAAGAATTCACCATAAGTCAAAATTTACAGTTAGAGCTAGGGCTAGATAGAGGGCTATATGGCTCGGGCTTCAAGCCCATGGAGGGGTCCCTAAATCCATGGTAACTGACAACTGTAATTGAGATAAAAATTATTGTTTTGTCATACATTTTAAAATAACTAAATTTTTGCAGAAAAATTTTGCATAGCATTGTACCATTTTCTTTGTGCATTTTACTTTGCATTAAAAAGTACTTTTGCATTAAAAGGTACCTGAACTGTCAAAAAGATAGATTTTAGTGAAGTTCTGAAATTTATTATGCAAAAAAATATGATAAATCGACAAAAAGTGGCAAATGCTTGAGAAACTCTGCAGCTATGTTAATAGGGACAAGGTTAGTGTAAATAAATAGACGGAAATTAAAAAAAAAACTATTTCTTTATTTTTCTATCTTACTACACTTTATCCACGGATTTGCCCGCACAAGTTCTACCCAACATTTTCTCCAAATGACATTACAGCTACTACTTGATGCTTGATGCTACCTAGAATATCAAATATCAACTGATGCCGGCATCGGCGAAAGGTTCAAACCGATGCCAATGCCCCCATTGTGTTTGATTTTGACAGGCATTGTTTCAATGCTAAATGCCGGTGTCCAATGCCATCATTGTGTTTCGGCCTTTATACAGAGCGGCCCATAATTAATGTTTGCAAATTCAATATTTTTTATTTGATAAATATTTTCGGTTTTTTTTTTACAATTAAGTATTTGAGAAATATTAAAAAAAAAAAATCTGATAAATGGCCACATGAAACCAGGATTTCTATGACATTATTTAATTAAAAATTATATGTCGTGAAATAAAATCATTAAACAAATTACGCCTAAAAAGCCTATTAGTTTCCTAAGCCTAGGGTTCCCCAAGTGTGCGCCGCGATGCCCTATGGCGTCGTGGGGAGTAAACTGGGCGCCGCGAGGCGCACTTGGTTAGGCCCCTCAAATAAAGTAAAAAAATTTAAATTGCGCACAGTGCATGCTTCCCTCACTGCGTTCGTTGGTAGGTTAGGTACTCACGCTTATACACCGACAACCCTCACCTCCCCACAGCTCCGACATTCGGCGCGTACGCAATCATTACGAAACATACGCACGTGAGAGGAGGTCGTTTGCTTTGTTTTAAGTTTGTCGCTTTGTGTTTATTAGTGTTTCATTAGTGTTTTATTTTTGATTGCGCAAAAATTCAGTCGCAAAATGGAAAGATATTTATTAAAAAAGCAGGTCGCAGCTCAAGTGAGAGTGATCAAGTATTGACAAATTGTGGGGGAGAAAAAAAACGTAAATATCGTAAATACGATGATAGTTATTTAAATTTTGGATTTACTTCCGTAAAAGTAAAGAATGAAAAAAACCGCAGTGTTTGGTGTGCTCTGTTTGAAAAATTTTGCGTCACAGAGAATGCTCCCAAGTAAGTGAAAGCGACATCTGGAGATCATTCACCCTACCATAGTTGAAAAATCTTGCGATTTTTTTAGCAGGAAATTGCATAATTTGGAAAAGCAAAAAAATGTGTTCAATCAACATGCCTCAGTAAATAGCAATGCACTGCTTGCATCTTTCAAGGTTTCATACAGAGTAGGGTAGTGCAAAAAACCTCACACCATCGCAGAAGAGCTTATACTATCGACTGATCTTGACATGGTTAATATTATGGTGGGACAATCATCAATGGGAAAACTAATTTCAAAGATACCTTTGTTTAACAACACTATTAGTCGAAGAATCCATAATATAGCTGAAGATCTCAGTGAGCAATTAATAAAGAAAATGAAAGGCAAGGAATTTGATGAGGCCACTGACAGTAACAAAGACGCTCACCTTATTTGTTATGTACGATTTCTGGATGATAATATTATCGTTGAAGACCTGCTGTTCTGCAAGACTATCTTTGAAAGCGCAAGGGCGCAAGACTAGTTTGAGATGTTTGACAAGCTTATAACAGAAAATGATTTAGATTGGAAAAAGTGTACTGACAAATTAGTGTATTTAGATGCACCGAGCAGGTAAAAATATCTCATTGTGTATTAGGAATACCGCTGATGAGCTCCGTGGCGGGAGCGAAATGTTTCGGAATAGCCAAATAGATGCCTGTAAGGCCCCCATATGTACTGGAAAATTAGATCTGATCGGTTTATCGCGAAAAATTATATCGATGTATGTATGTCACCCCCAGTGGGTCCAGCAACGAAGATTACCAGTATAAAATGCACCCGCGATGGTAGAAAGTAGTGCACCACCCGCTCGCACGACGTTTATCATGTTGTATATATTTATATATGCAATATGGGGATAGGCTGAGCACCCACTAAACACAAAATCGACTGCAGTTCACGATGGTTTTCACATGGAAACGTATTATCCCGTGAACTCGGGTTACGTCAAGAAATCCACACTTTTCTGCAAGAAGAAGGTCATGCAAACTCGGGGTACTTCGGGAACCAGACTTTTTGTTAAAACTAGCATATTTGTGTGATATATTTGACAAACTTAATTCTTTGAATTTATCTCTGTAAGGTAATAACATGGACATCTTGAAGCTTTCGGATAAGATTGCGACGTTTAGGAAAAAGATGTAGGTGTGAATAAGTAAAATTAATGAGGATAGTCGTCAGGATTGTTTCCCCAACACGCCCTATATCTGTCAGTGCGTCGCAAAATTAAAGAGTTTGGGCACCCCTGTCCTAAGCTGTGGAATAGGAGTATTCTGTTGCTACATAGAAAATTTCCCGCCTTTGATATTTATATATATATATATATATATATATATATATATATATATATATATATATAGACACAATTAAAAATTAACTAAAAGTTACTGATGTGTCAAATAGCAAAATTAATTACGGACCACCCTCTACATGCAACTAAATTTGATACCATTTGATACATTTTTCCAGCGTTCTTTTTCTCGTTCTGAACGAATCTGTATGAATCGACAGAACGATGTCATAATTTAATTCTGTGCTCATAGAAAAGGAACGAAACAGAACCATTTCAAGTGTTTGACATTTCTTCCATTTGATAAAAGCAAGTAATAATTCGTAAAAATTGTTGTTTATGAAAAATAAAGCTAATTTCCAACAAAAGCCACTTAAACTCAACTAATACCACTACGTCCAAATTGTAAACAACACATACATTCACGAACACAAATTAAAATCGTTCTGCTTGAATCCGTGAAAAACTCAGATGCATTCAGAACGATTCGGAGTCCGAAAAAAGCGATGACAGATTAAAACTAAATCGTTCGGCCCGAGAAAAAGAACGACATGGATTGAAAAAATTCATTCTGAACGAGAAAAGAAACGCAGCATTTTTCATTCAATTTCTTTCAAATCCTTCGTTCCACTTTTTCTGCCCACGTTATACAGTGAAATTATAATATATATATATATAATATATTGGTTCGCCAATGTTTTAGTGTTATACTCAAGTTTTCTAGTGTGAGAGCACAGTGCATGTATAAACAGCTAGCCGAATTCATAAAGCAGCAATCAAGTTATTTTAACAAGAGTGAAAGGCGTTTTGAGTCCTTACGTGATTTATTTAAAATCCTATGGACTTTCAACGATTTAAATGAGGAGGAAATTAAAACCTCAACGCATATGTCACAGCAGAAATATTCAAAGGAAATTTCATCTAAAATATGCGACGAATTGATTTTTATGAAGAAGATTTACACAACCAACTTTAATTCAGAATTAACTCCAGTAAATTTGCAACAGAACAAGAACTAGAAACAAGTTTAATTCAATTGTTTCCAAATTTGTTTTTTAGCACTAAGAATATATTTAAGCTTACCAGCTTCCGTTACTTCCGCAGACAGGAGCTTTAGCGTTTTAAAAAGAGTGAAGAATTTTAATAGATCGACAAATGTCTCAAAAAAGGTTAAACGGACTATCAATAATATAAATTGTGACATTGCGCGGAAAATGGACTCATTTATTGGTGCATTTCAATCCTCACTCAGTCCAATAGCAATACTATATTTTACTGCAAATAAGGTTTAAGATTTCATGTAATTAAAATTCATAAATGTTTACCAAAAACCTTTTGTAATCTTTTATTATTTAGCTGACATATTTTCATGATTTCAAGACGGGGAGGGGGTGTATTTTTTTTTTTGGTTTGTCCCGAGCCCCATGTAAGCTCTCTCAGGCCCCGGTTACAGCTACTGATGGCAATGTTTCATTGTCATTTTCAACATTAACTTACTCTACAACTATGCAAAATTTACTTACACCACTCTGATTCTCACCGGGGCTTAATGTCTTTTGTTTCGAGGGGTGCCTACTGCCTGCCTATATAAAATATTTAAATACGTGCGATTCAGTGAAAGATATTAAAACTGACATTAATGCAAATTCAAATAATTTTATGGTTTAAAGTATCTACAGTCTTTTGACAATGAAGAATTAGTTGGTAAGTTTCAAAGGAAAATGTAAAATTTATTTTAAACTAACAAAAAATCATAATTGGTCTTAGCTTAGGTGTGTACAAGCAACAAATTATTTGGTGAAGGAGTCGGTAAGACTCGACGTTTCAGCAGTAGGGAGGAAGGGGGTTAGGATTTTTAGTACTTTTTCTGCTTTACACCCTGTAACTTTCTTGATATACATACACCTTATCAAGGTGAGATTCATTTCAGATGATAGCAAACCGTCTAATGAATGTCCAATCAGCCTTCCTGTCACCTTCAGTCGGAGGTTTTAGGACGTCAAAGTCAAAAGATTGAAAAAAAAATCCTAATTTCTTCAAATTCAAATGTTTTTCCCGCCAAAATGCTTGATAACTATGCAGTTTTTTACAAGATTTAGAAACCCCCCGAATGTTACCTTTAATTTTACTGTGCACACGTACCTACCTAAATGCAACCGTTTTTCATTTTCATTAATTTTCATCATTTTATTAATTTTGCATAGAATTGCATAAGCTTATGCGCAATTTATATCTCCAGTAACATTAAATGTCTATCATCAAAGTCTATAAAGCTGAGGTCGGAAAATAGATAGCAAAATTATCAATGTCAGATAAGCGTTTAAAGACATGTCCAATAGAGAATTACGGCAGAGGGAAATATGATCGTATTTCCTCAATCCACGAATAAAGCAGATGCAGTCATTGAAGGTTCTCCTACAGATCGAATCGAAGTTAGGGAGGATAATGCTTCCACTTGTGAAAAAGAGTGAAAGAAGTGTCTTCACCAGCCTAGAATGAAGAGCAACCAGATAGAATCCTCGCAGATAACACAATCTTCGAAATATGCCATAAATTTTTAACTAATCTATTTTTATTGTGGTAGCAGCAAGTCTTAGGTGTGTTGAGGATGATTCCTAGATTTCGAGCACGGGTAACGTAAGGTAAAGCTGTGCCATTCAGAATTACAGTTGAAAACTGTAAAACATCAAGCCTTTCATGATTTAAAATCATGTAATTTGATTTATTGGGATTTAAAAATAAATCAAGTCTGTGTTAATTCTCTCGACCTAAGCCTCTATCCGGCAAACCGGACTGTCCAAATATATCTAGATGTCATCTGCATACAAGTGTATTTTTGAATCTTCCGTTACGTTGGATAGATTATTTATGTATATACTGAACAATAATGGGTGTAAGGTTGAGCCCTGTGGCACTCCACACAAGAGAGGCAAGCTTTTCGAAAGCAAATCATGAACTTTGACCTGCTGAGATGAACCAATAAGAAAGCTTGCAATAAGTGCTGTCGGGGAGGAAGAAAGTCTCAACTTCTCTAATAAGATGGTAAGGGAAAAATCCAGGAGTGTCAGGACTGTCATGTGACTCTCATCAAGAGCTCTATGAATGTCGGACGTTTCGTTTCAATAAAGCAGTATCACACTGGGCACGTCAGTTCTGAATCCTGACTGCCACTTGGTGAGCATTTGATTTGATTCCGAATTGTTGACTAGGATATCACCCGAGTTTATGGAATCTATATTAAGCGGATTAAAAATGTCTTAGCACAAATAATATAACATAAAGATGTCGCATTATCATGCTTGGGTTGTACCAGAAAATTATTTCGTAGATTTTGTTAGCAGAACCTGTACGAACATTTATTCTGCCAAAATATTCTCTGTAAATTTATAAAAAGAAATTAATTATTGCTCCTCTACGCGGCATTGGAAACTGTTGTTAGCTTCCAATAATGAATAAAAATTGTAAGGAAAAAATGTCCAGTAGATTTCTATGAAAAAATTGAGGCCTTCCCTAAATCAGGTCTAGGCATCGTTTGATTTATATTGTGTTGTTTTGTGTCCGCAGAGCAAGGCAGAGCAAACTTAGAGAGAGAGAGCTATGTGTTCAGTAGCATTGGTATTTTTCTCAATGGGAGTACCTGGGTTCTACTGATAAAACCCGAACATAAATTTTCTCGTCCAACTTTGGGACATGACATAGCATGGGCTGTGCGATATGTTCATGTATAGTATTTTTTTGTATTAGCCTTAGTCTCATCAGGTTTACCTTGTCTCCTGTCCCGAAAAGGGCAGTTATTATATAAACCAATACTAATTTGATTGAAAAGTATCAAGGTGTTTGCAATTCATAAAGAAACATATAGATGATGAGCATTCATTAAATCTCATCGAAGGGCTCATTGGATAGCATGAAACTACTCCCTATATAAGCAATAAATAAATTTTTACTCTTGTCATCACTGTGTCAGATGACATTTCTACTAGGAAAATTTCAATTGATTTTTGTGATTTATTTATTTAAATTTTTTAATTATTTATTGTATATTAATTTTTTGATTTGCGTAAAGACTGTCGCCCATATATTGAACAAGACATTATGACCGTATCCTTACGCCTCAGCGTCGAATTCGGAAAAATATATGATATCAATCGTAAAATTAAATTCTCATTTATGAACTCATCACGACACTCATTTATGTGCTCATTAATAAACTCATCGTGACACTCATTGCTATGCTCCTTAATAAACTCATCGTGACATGCTCATTAATAAGCTCATCGTAACAAACTTTATGTAGGTACTCATCGAAGGGTAAAATGCTCAAAAGAGAAGCAAAGCATACATTTCTAAATAAGTGAAAGAGATGCAATATCTCATGCACACTATCTGTGAATAAGTATATAAATGATTTTTGTCCCGGTTTTGATTCAAACGCGAATAAGTTTCATCAGTAGGTTCATCTGATTGCTCATGGGGAGCTCATTGTTGAGCTCATCATTATATGTCTACCAGGGAAACGTTACAAGGGTTACCTTTAGACATTTCTTGTAGTTTTTTGCTGGATTTAGATGATAAAAAGGGTAGAAAAAATACATGTATTTTTTAAAAACTTTTAATTAAATGAAAAAAAAATAATAATTGTTGAAAGTGACAGTAGCTCTGTTCCTTTACTTCTGAAACTGAAAATTTCATACATTTTCTCATTTATGCAGTGGAAATTACAGTTGTAAATTAATCCTACTTTTAATTTTGATTTTTCAAATCTGTTATAAAATTCTTAATTTGCATGCACGAGAGGAAATTCAGAAATTAGCAATAATTTCTGTCAGAATTAGAACAGGATTGCAACAACTTTTACTGAAATATTCTATGAGTGCATTCTTAGAATAAAAGAACAGACATGCACAAAAATTATCATTTTGAAATTCTCGATACCTAGCCTAACTACATCTGTTAAAATTGCAATTTTTAATAGAATTCCATAAATATCATAGAAAGATGTCAACAAAAATATAATTATAAACTGGAAAGAAACTTCATTTTCAGTGCATCACCTACAAATAATACCACCGTCGCTAATGCCGATATCGACTTCGTTAAACTAATCCAGCCAAACAAATTATTCTTAATTAAGAAAACTTAAGAGGAGTCAGTACCAAAATTTGCAAGTTCCGTACATTTTCAATGCTAATTTCTAGCAAACTATTTGTAGCAGAATAATGACTTTATATTAAATTAAAGATAATGACGACGTTTAGTATATAACGTCGGCAAAAGTAAAAAACTTGTATTGGAATGAAGATATTAGCTTCGGAAACTTGTAAAAAATGGTTTTTTAAATCAAATTCCTGTTAATAGGTATTCTCATATTAGATTGTGACTATTTTAGACATATAAAGTCTAGATCTAGTAAATAACGTCGAGTTTTTATCATATTTAGTGGCGCTTATTTGACTCCAATAGCACTTGTTTTTTTTTTCCCGATATTTCACCGACGAGAAATTGTAATATATATTTCATTGAAACAATAATGTGAAAAACAACAATTTGAGGAGAGTTATTTCTCGTTAAAAACTTTCAATTGATTTGAACTGCAAATATCCATTTTTCGTTTTAAATTGTCGCGTGTTGGGTTTCTGTATCTTACGCTAGATGTCCCTCTCTAATGTGGTCTGTGGTCTAACTATAGGCTAATTTTATATGAATTTTCTCACATTGAGGACACAAACCTAGTAGTAAATTTTATTGCCTACAGACAGGCTCGCTGATATCTAAATTGAAACTTTGTTGTACAGAGTATATAGAATACAAGTATTCCCATTACGAACCACGTTCCGCCATTATTGGCGTAATATTGTGAAATGTATAGGAAAGTACGGTACAGAAAACACAATACTCTCTCGTCTCTCTCTGTCTTTCCTATAAAAATGTATATACATAAGTCACAGAAATACGTCACAGGCTATCAGCTGCAATGTGTCAAAATTTTAATGGGAATACTTGTCTTCAATATACTTTGGTACAAATGTTTATCTGCGACGTGAGGTGTTTGTTAAAATAATTTAATATTCATTACGTGTTGTGAATTTGTGACACATTTGTTGTTTATATAAAAAACTGTGTCTTAATTGAACACGCACACAATTAATTTCGGTACTCATATAAGGAACTACGAGGAGTAACATAATTGTGCCGGCACGTCTCAGCACGAGGGACGGAAATTCCTTCCTTCCTTAAAACTTCTCGTTTGGGAAGGCCCTAATACAATTTTAAAAGCTGCCTGGAAGTGTCAATAGTAAATTTCATTTGTTTGTGGAGAGAATTTGTTTAAAAGATTGAAGGATGTCGGAAGAAAGCTTTAAAAAAAGAACTACAATTGGTCTGATCAGGACGAGATTCAATTGATTAATTTATTGGAGAAAGATCTATAGGTAAGCTACAGGATACACTTTTATATTCGCACATTTATACAGACATCGCGAATGGATTAAAGTCACTCAGGAAGTTTTGAAG
Organism: Dioctria linearis; assembly: GCA_963930735.1. Taxonomy (NCBI): domain Eukaryota; kingdom Metazoa; phylum Arthropoda; class Insecta; order Diptera; family Asilidae; genus Dioctria; species Dioctria linearis. The sequence continues at coordinate 17,010,835 of OZ005742.1, read as the reverse complement.
TTTGCTTTGAAGCTACTTGGTACATGTTTTCTACCGTTTTAAAAATCCTTAAAGAGAGTTGTGGACTTGATTGATGATAATGCTTCAGTCTACTTGCGCTGATCTAGAGGTAGCTATCTGCAACACACCAGTTCCAGAAAACTGTGAACTCGGTGTGAGTGGCCAGTCCTGGAGGCCACATTTCTTGTCGGACAATTCCAGAGCTTCATGAACTATCAGGCCGAGAAGTATGGCTTCTAAACGGGCTGTCCTGAGGAATTTGGAACTTGCGGTGGAAAAGATAGTATTTGCCGACTGACCATTCAGTCTATAGGGAATGCAGGTATGACCTGAGAAAGTACGATCCTGGAGGATGAGCGTCTGCAAAGACAGTCCTTGAAGATCCAGAAACTGCTGATAAAGCTCGATCCTGGATGAGCGTCTATACACAGACAGTCCTTGGGAAAGCAGGATCCTTGAAGATGAGCATCTGGACAGACAGTTTTTGATAACTGGATTCGGATTGTGGGGCTGTTCTTAAAGTTAAGGAAGGAAGCAAGATTAAAGCAGCCCCTCAGAAATAAAAAGCCGACAATAGGGTTCGTTCTTCAATAACTGCTAAGGTCAATACAGCAGCGGTTCATTTGATGTGACAAAAGTGTGACCGTATAGCCGCAGAGTTATGCAGTAGTTATCCCAAAAATATTAAAAAATTATAAGGTTACAAAATTAATAAGAGTAGTATCAAGTCTAATAAACACAAGCGCGCGAGCTTTAATTAAATTTATATGATTCGTTATAGGAGGGGATCTAGGGTCCAGGGCCATTTCTTAATTTTTTACACTCCACGGTGACTATTTTTTTATATAATGCGTCGAAAAACAAATTTTCCTTCTTTATAATAGTTGATAAGCCTACAAAATACCCATACAAGCAAATTACATTACATTGCCCTTATTTTTTATTTCGTAGCTAGCAAAAATACAAGACTTTAACAGAAAATGAATGGACTCGAAAGTATTGTTTCCAACATCAGAAATGTTTTAAATCTAATAATGTATTTACCGTGGTAAAAAGTGTAACAGATATTTTGTATGTATATTATTTACATGATTTCTTTTGGATGATTTTTGAAAATTTGTAAACCCCCCCCCCCCCCCTTTTGAAAGACATATTTATATACGTCACTGTTTATAGATGCCTGTATTTGTATGTATATAAGCGCCTTGTAAGGGACACGGCAACCAAAAGAAAACAACTGAAACAAAGTATAGTATAGTGTAATTCACATACACTGACAAACAAACAGGCGTCTGTTTAGTCCTATTTAAAAGACTTAAGTCTCACCTTGATATATTGATTTGATTTTGTCACGACTAGTGAATATCTCTCGACTTACCTGCAATAAAAAGAAAAAAATTTAACATTAACAATGAGATAAAATAAAAAGCAAGAAAATTAAATATATTATATACTGTATGGGGACAGATTAATTTATAACCACTAGGACAAATTTAGGTTTTCTTTTAAGTTGACGTAAACTTTAAGTGCAAATGGCCTTCGCTGTCATGACCGTCTCTTAACCATAGAAATAAATTAACCAAACAAATTTTTCGTATACATTTCAAAGTTCTTTCAAAACTGCAATTGCTATAAAAAAAAACACATAAAGTTTCCTATTTGTAGACATACTCCAAACTAATTGGCATACTAATATTGCCCCCCCCCCCTACCGCAACTGTCAAGAGTTGCCAAAATTGACAGAAAAATTCGGAAGCAAGACAATAAAATATAAATATAATTTTAAAAATATTAATTTTGATGTGACTTCCATCAATTAGACCCACGATTCCCGGGAACGATGCTTCTTGGTAAAAGTCCTGTTTGATGGCACTTTCTTCTTGCACTGTCCAGGAAAGTAAACATACTGATTAGAGACTTCATTGATAATGTCTGCAACTTCATGTATGCTTCGGCTTACAGAGGTTTTTATGACCTGCAATACATAAAATCCTGCCAAATCGCTCGTTGAAAACTTCCCGTAGCAAAAAAAAAAACGCAATGCACATAGAAATCTCAAATGCACAGGAATTCCAGAAATACGTTCCGTTGTATAAAATAACGGCTTGATTTTGTCTAAACGTTGTACACACAGATGTTTTTTGAAACCGATACAATTCAACAAATCGTTCCTCAGATATAGTTTCAAAAGAATTTTCGGAATCCCTTAACTTCCTTCTTACTATAACCAAATTCTGTACAGAATGTTTAATAAATTATTGAATTTATCTTTACCTTTCTCTTCGCCTTAATGCTAGCGAATTCAAGCGCGTATCCAGACCTTCAGCCTGGGGCGTAACACCTAAAATGTTCGAGGGGAGAAAAAAGTTGGAACTAGTCGCTTTTAATTTTTTTTTTATCATATTTAAGTTAGATATCACAAAACCCTATTTTCGGTTTGATTTGGAAAACCTGTCGATAATATTATCCACATCAATGTCGATCTCAGAGTGGACAGACATTAAGGTCTCATATCCAGATTTTCTTTCTCGTGCAAAGATTGTAGAAATAGTTGTGACGCAACCGATTCTGTCACGGGTGAAGTAAATGACTGAGAGTTAGAGCTTGTACCTTGAATCACATTCAAAGGAATACCTAGGAGTAAAAATGCATGATATGTCACTGATGGAGAAATAAGAATTTTAAGAACTTTTATTTTTAATGATTCTAAATCAAATTTTATAAATACAAGAAGAAAAAACAACCGCCTGGTCCGGGATTTGAAACCGGTCTTCCGCTTGCCTTCGATTCCCGTCCGCGGGAAAAATAAATAAAATTGAATTTACAATTTATTTGTGCGCTTTCATCGTTACTGGTTAATGCCAGCTGAAAGCAAAACGTGGCTTAGTAGGCTAGTTACAAATTTGATAAATGCAAGAGGGAAAATCATCTGTCTCGTTAGCTCAGTGGTAAGAGCAGTCGCCCGGCAAGCGGAAGGTTCCGGTTTCAAATCCCGGACGAGGCGGTTGTTTTTTCTTCTTGTATTTATAAAATTTGATTTAGAATCATTAAAAATAAAAGTTCTTAAAATTCTTATTTCTCCATCATTGACCGATTCTAACAAGTGTAGGTCCGATTCCCGTCCGCGGGAAAAATAAATATGTCACTGACTTTATCTTTTGATGGGAACTTAGCTGATCTTGCTTACTTCTGAAAATAGTTATCAATGGTCTTATCAGTCTTATGCTTTCCACTTTCGCTACTATTTCTACCTCCATCGCTAACTGCTGTAGCAAGTTTATTCTTCTCCTATAAATTAAAAGTAAACGTGAAGTTAAATTAAACAGTACCACTTGAATTAAATGCGAAAGTACAAGCAAAGCAACGGCAACTACCGCAGAGGAAAGCGAATGGTTTTTATTTTTATAGTCTTGCCGTAAAAATTGTAGAATCAATTTTAATAAATCCAACTGATCGTTTTCTCCAACCAATAGCGTATAAAAATTCGAAAGAAAAATGTTTAAGTAAATTACTAAGAACAAAATGTATGCTTGCCAATGCTTATAAATATCTTTAGCGACCCAGATCAGCTAAGGCCCCTGAATCAACATAACTCTTTGGAATCATTGTCCGCCCCCAATAGTGCATAAACTTTCTTTACATTGTGTATTATTATGATTATTTTTCGCATAAATTCTAGAAGTGCTGGAGGCTGAAGCACATGCTATATTTCATTGAAATATATATGATGTTATGGTGTGAGCATATAGGTGCACCACTCCCATTACTCATTGGTTGTTTGGCAAAGTGCCTGAGATTAGACTAGATCACATGAACTATAGTTAACAATTATCTAAATTAAAGTGAATTAAATTATATCACAAAAATTCCAAACATCAAACATACTCAACCCGTTGAATATGATTCCACTTATTTATCCATTACCAGTTCCGGGAAGGTAATGCAATACGCAAAACATAACACTTCATTAAACAATGTTCAATTACATTATAACTTAATAAAATGAAAACACAATCCTAAGTCTGGTTCAGATTAGCCCATAATGCACCCACACACAACCATATGGTGGAATGGAAAGTTGTGCACCATTCCACCACTTTAACCATCATATATATTATCTAAACAATAATATAGCATGTATTTTAGACTCCTGCACCAACTCTACAAAGTGTAGTAATACACAATGTAAAGAACGTTGGTGCACCTATATGCTCACACTATAACATCATATATATTTCAATGAAATATAGCATGTGCTTCAGCCTCCAGCACTTCTAGCATTTATGCGAAAAATAATCTAAAGAAAAATTTTCAGATCTTTCTAAGAAAACTGAATGCTTGTGCCCTGTTATGGTCGTCAATGACACCTTTAGACATCTTAGCACACCCAGCGCCACTTCAATGAGTTACGGGGAAAGAAAGAACGAAGTACAGGTCGGGACGGTGACGAGTAAGGTGGCGGAAGATGTGTTGATGTGAGTTGGAAAAAGTAAAAGACGAGGAGAAAGAAAGTGAAAATTTTGCGAATTAACTAAGGCTATATCAGCCCGCGAAACTAGTTAAAAAGTGGTGAAGAACCTGGAAAATTAAAATCCGTGCAGAAAAAGCGAAACGATTAAAAGGTGGATGAAAGAACCGGGAGAATTGTATAGAAGCCTACAGAGACTGTGCTAGGAAAGTTCCCGTGGCGTCAGCTTCGTCTTGAAATCATCCTTGGCAGTCTCCAGTGAACAGCCTCCAGTTCAATTTTAAGTACATAACGAGTCGAAAGGAATAATTGTATCAACAGTAGGCGCATCAACGAGGACAATGGAGTAACAGTGCTTCAAGAGTGCTGTTATGAGTGAAGTACCATTTAGCACACATTTTTCATAACATATATTCGCAGATCTATTCCAAATGTATATTTTTATTTGACCATATAAGAAAAATACATTTATACATGTAAAGAATAATTCCCTCGAGGAGGAGAGAATCCCTCGTGTAAGCATACAATGAAATAACCGTATTTAGAGAACACTGTTAGCAGTAAAGTACATCTGTACTATTGTTTTTGGTGACAAGATGCACATTTTACATTTCTTTTCTTATAAAATTGGATAATGATGGATTTGAAAACTTAGTCTCTTGACAAGGAGCAGATCTAGGATAAGCGGGGATAATGAGAGATTATCGCGCAAGATTTGAAGGATTTTTTTTTGTCACATATATAGATATATATTAATTTTTTTGTTTGAAATTCATGATGTACATTTACGTTCCTAGTTATGAGTGAGGTTCATGAACTAACGTAACGATATTGGTGAAGAAAATTCAAGCGGCTTTCTATAACGTAGATAGGTATTCAATCTCTTTCTGAATGAGAATAATAAATTTAAAGACTAACTCTCTGGACAAGGAGCAAATTCCTCTTATCATGAATTCTTGCTAGATAATTATGGCTAGAAAGGTAAAATTTGGAGATTTTTTTTACGTAGATATATATATATTAAAAATTTTTGTTTTAAACCGAAAAAAAAAAATTAAATTTTAAGATAAGAATATCTTCATATTATAATTGAATAGTAGAAATTAACAATAATTGAAGATCACCGGTATTAGTGCTTGACCGAATTGTAAAGGAAATCCCGGGTGGACATTTTTTTTGTTTTCCTCCTAATCTATTTACAGGAACCCAACTGCTCTCCAGGAGGCCTTCGTGGAGGAAGCGAACATTTTTGTTGTACCTTAAGGTAATTGTTGTGATCGATCTGTGATTTTTTCACATTTTTATATTGATTATCGAATTTTTATGTCAGTCGACGAACATTTGCCTGGATGTATTGATATATATAATCATGTATAGTTTTTTTTCTGATTAGTGCGATTTTTTTTCTATTGTATTAGACATTTAAGCTTAAAATGCTACGGGGGTGATTTTAAGCAAAAGAAATTTTTTTAAATAACCAACAATTAAACTTTTTGTATTGCAAGCTGTAAAGTAATAGAGCTAAGTGGAAGTCTCGCAAATATACCAGTTACGTTGTAGAGTAATGAGGCGGTGATTTGTTATTCTTCTCCTTCACCATCCTGGAGCCCCCCCACGTGAGGTAAAGGTCGTCTAGGTTCGCCTAGTCTCTCTTTTTCTTCCACAGGTCAGCCAAGGGACTTGGAAATAGTGCCCCCCACGTCAAAGGGAGGATGGGGCAAGGCAAAGGGAGGTATAACACCTACGCCTTCCACCAGTATATAGGTAAGTGACGTAAGGGTCCCTTCAGGACCGAGTGTGTGCCGGCTCTTTTTTTTGTATGAAGGCACGAAAATTTTTTTGTTTATGGGTGATGACTAGCGGCAGGTATTTCGTGGACCCCCTACACTCTCCGCCACCCTTAGCCGAGGTGCTAGCGTGCCGCCCTGTGCAATCGCTGTCATCGAGTGATCTGTCAGCTCATGCTGACAGTTTGGACTTCACGTCCTGACCATTCACTCTAACTATACTACCATAACAGCCCCTGTCCGAAAAGAGTGTTCCACCAGAATCAATGCACCAATTCGTTTAGACCGTTGTCGCCTCAAATTCCTAAGAACAATTTGCAAGTGTATTTCTAAGAAAAATTTAATGCTATGAACGTTAAAATTTTGAACAACTCTTGAATCAGTGTCGCTATGACAGTGGCTAGACGTTGATTGCATGGAACTAGGGTTTTTCAGTGTTCCCAGATCTGAGGGATTAAACCCTTTTTTAAGGAATTTTTCCTTGAAAGTTCGGTTGAGACAACACAAAACTTTCAAATTAAGGGATTTTGACTGAGGAAGCAAATTTAGATTACTTTCTTTATTAATATCACATGTACAAAATATTTTCTGAGCCGAGTGACTGTTTCTATTTGATTGTGAGGGACCTGTGTACTGCCACTATGCTATACTATGTTATATTTGTTACGTAATAATAAGCCCAATGCGCTGCGGTGTACGTGTGCTTAGCTTCCCGTTGGTCTATTTTGAGGAATATCTTGTATTGGAAATAAATTAGTAAAGTAGAAAGATAGTAAATAGTGGAAGAAACATTAGATATTAATATGACATTTTTCTTCATTAAAGGATATGGCGAATTCTAAAATTCAACTCCTCAAAAAAAAAAGTGTTTAAATAAGACAATTTAAAAAAGTTGAAATCAAAAAATATGTCAAGAAATTTTCCGATTGCTGGTTGGAAAACGAAAGTAAATATAAAGCCTGGATTCAAAAGCACAATGACCGAAAAAAAAAGCTAAATAAAAGGTTTGCGGTTTTGAAATTTGTTTCGTCATTCAAATCTTCAAATAATTTATAGGCTTACAATAAAATTCTTATTTGTGGAACATCTGAACTAGAAAGACATTCTACCAGAAAAATGCATAAACAAAATTTTAAAATTATGAGTGTCCCAAAAAGTGAAGGCTTTTACTCAAATGCGAAAAATATTTATTTACTTGTTCTTGTTACTTTTTTATTTACCATAGATTTATTCAATGTGATAATTTCGTTCTGAAATAAATGATTTTGTACGAAATTGATTATGTCACTTTACAAACCCATTCTTAAGGTATTTTAAAAGATTTCGTTGAAATATGGTATTAAGGGATTTTAAGGGATTTTTATGTCCAAAATGAGGGATTTTCGTTGGCAAGAATCTGGGAAAATGGAAGAACCGTAAAACAAAATTTGTTAAGTCAAGGCTTAAATACAATTGCGACGGGCAACGGCAAACGACGAAAAAATGCCGCTGTCAACAAGCTTCTAAAAGCACACCGTCTTATGCGAATGCCCAAATTTCGACAGGTGACGGTCAGCAGTGGACGAAGATGCCGTCGGGATTGATCAATTTCTAATTTTGCTGTCGTCGCCACAAAATCAAAAGAATGAAACTGTTGTGACATTTATTTTTGTCAAGGTTGTAAGACGCGCGTCAATTTCAAAACAATGAATTTTGATGAGAAAATTTATGAAGTGTCAAATCATAAAATAATTTATGATATACAAGACACCCAGTATTTGACACAAAATACATGGTTTGGATGAATATTTCGATGCGTTTAAATACAAATGGTAAAATCGTGATATTTTTGGAATTTAGTTTGATTTTAATTTAGTTAATTTCTTTATTTTAAATTTTTCTTTTCCACACTTTGATCCTTTGCAATTCTTTCAAAATAATATAAAATATTCTCGATAAAAATCTGTTTCAAAACGCTCAAAACATAATAAAAAATTAAATCTCAGTATCTTCTTCTTTCACAATCGCAGCTTTTCGACTACCTGTTTTGACAGTGAATTTCCCGCTGCCATCCACCGCACATACGGCCCTTGAAAGCAGAGGCAGCGGCAGCAGCAGAAGCAGAACTTGAAAGTTGATCAAATCCAAAAAATTCTGCTTCTGCTCAGTACTGCCAATATAAAGAGAGGTAAAATTTTTATTTCATTGTTGGCGTCCTTTACTTTCAGAAGTGTCAAAGGTTAAAGAGCAAAATGTCTATGGAGGAAAAATTAATTAATTTTGTTAGAAATAACCGGATGTTATTTGATAAATCGTGTCGCTCCTTTCGCTAATCAGACGAAAAAGAAAAAAAATGGCAAGAAATTTCTAGCCAATTAAATATTTCAGGTAAGCTTGTCAACAAAGTGATGATAAATCATAAAACTAAATTCTCGTTACTATAAACTTACTATAAACACCCCATTTCATTACAGTGGAGCTTGCTAAAAAAAAAGGTGGAAAACTTTGCGGGACAAGTTTAAAAGGGAAAAAAACGTGCAAAATCGCCCATCTGGCAGTGCATCATTTCCAGGGAGCAAGTGGAAATATTATCAACACTTATTGTTTTTAGACGGTTGCAGTGAGCATAGAAGGTATTTTAACTCTTGATTAATTTTCCATACCAGTGTAATCAATAAAAATTTGTAGCACTGCTAGCAATTTAACCAGCTGCGATGAAAATATGAATGAGCAGAGCATGTATTCATCCGATATCTTCGAGCACCATCCCGAATGTATTGAAATTGTTGCATCCGATTCTGATGACAACGAAATACATGGAGAATCCCAAAGGACTTCTTTTGAGTTGACACCGAAGCCAGCAGCTAGTAGACGACGTGCCAAAAGGACAGTAAATGAGGAGATGCTTATTAAAAATGCTTACAATGAAATGTCTTCACTAATAAATGCAGCTAAGGAAGGATTTTCTAAAATTACGCCAGTAAGTGCTTTTTTTCAATCACTTTCTTTACAAGTGGATCAGGCAAAATTGTCATCAAAAAAATTTGCAGAATTGCAAATGAATAGTTTAATAAGTGTTGTGTAAAAGCTAATGGGCTGCATACATCATGTACAAGACTGAAGTGCATTATTAATGTATTAAGTAATTAAATTCTTATTCTTTTTATCGTATTAGCAAATTGCAAATTGCATTGCAATTCTGCACATTAGTTCTTATACTTTTGTAATCCCTAAGCATATTTTGTAGTTATTAAGCTTTTTTGTAGTTCTTAAGCATTTTTGTAGTTCGTAAACATCTTTGTAGTTCCTAAGCATGTTTTGTTAGTAATGTAAGGCATTTGATGCGTCAGGCAATGTGTATATCTACTACATATACAACCTGTTAAACAACTTTGTATTCTATACATAATTCCAACTGTGTTACTTAGCCGATGTACCTAACGTTGTAACGTAACGTAAGCTGAGGTTTTTTAATAAAAGCTTTTCTGTGCTATTATCTATTTAAGGCTGAAGTGACTTGCAAGTTAAGGAACTGAATTAATTTGGTGATATTTATAAAAAAAAATAAAAATTTAAATTACTATGTATTTGAGTGTTTTATTTTCATAAGACATTAACCGATTTCTACGTCCACTGCCTGCGAGTACAACCATGACATTTATTTTCTAGTTGAAAGAAAACTCAAGTTCTTTGGATTATTTAGCTGGGAAGAATGAAATGAAACACTAAAATATGATCCGTTAATCAAATATTTGTTTTATTTATAAAAAAAATTAAAATTAAAAAAAGATTAACTGGAACTGGAGACTGTATTCGGCACATAAGTTGAAAGTGAAACAACTTCAAGCTTTTTCTTTTTGAGAGATTATATAATCTTTAAAAGTGTCTCTGAAATTGAAGGCTGTTCGTGGAGCATTGAAACTTGTAAAAAGTTTGCTTTGTTGTAAAGTCATTCCGTCACGACGACAGAGCCCTTCGACTAAGTTTCCCCCTTCGAAGTGATCGACATAATCTGCAGGGCAATATCGGCCATCGTGCATTTTCACAAAATTATGCAAAACAACTACTGCCTTTATTATTTTATCCGTATTCTCTGGAAAACAGTTGATTGTTGTGAATAATATCCTCCACTTTGAAGCTAATATCCCAAAGGTGTTCTCTATCATCCTACGTACACTGGAAAGAGTTTTATTAAAAACCTCTTTGTCTGCAGGGAGCGTTCTGCCCGGATATGGCCTCATTATATTAATTTTTTTTAGAGGGAAGGCGGCATCAGCTACAAAATAATACGGCATTTTTATGTTTGAATTTGGCAATTCGGACTCTGCTGGCAACTGAAGACTTCCATCCATCAATTTTTTGTCAAATATACTTCTGGCAAATATTCCGCCATCGCTCTGGCTGCCATAAGCACCAATATCAACAACAGTGAAGCAGTAGTTGCTGTCACATACTGCAAGAAGGATGATGCTGTGATAGTGCTTATAATTGTAATACAATGATCCTGAATTCGGTGGACAGACAATTTTCACATGCTTGCCATCAATAGCTCCGACACAATTTGGCATTCCCGACATAATGTAAAAATCTGTGGCAATTTTTTTGCCATTCATCTTCATTTGGCGCAGCCAAGTAAATTACTGACAGTTCTTCCCAAATGGCATCGCATGTTTCCAAAATAATCGCACCAACAGTGGAGACTCGCATTCTAAATGCCCAAAATAGCATTTGTCTAGATGATCCTTGTGATAAATACCTAGTTTTTTTTTAAATAAAATTATTAATGCTTCCTAATAGCAGCATTCTGTACTTACATACAATGTCAATACTAGTCGGCATTCAGCGCTAATTGGTTTCCGCGGTGAATTTTTCGTGAGCCGTTCTTTTAAAATAGCTGCAAGCAGTTCAAACTCGGAGAGACACCCATTCTGGTAAATCTTCTAAATTGGTCCTCATCCCTTTCCTTTATTTTTCTGAAGAGCTGGGTATAAAATCCATGTAATTCCCGCTCAGACTCTTCAAAGATCTCCCTAGTCCAAATTCTCTTTCTCCTCGATGTTAATTCAACAAAGTCAACAAAACTAATATAAGCAATTAAAATTGCTAAAACTTGTTCCATAAAATTATAGGGAATAAGCATTTTTCAATTATAACATTTAATTCAATGGATATTCAAAATAAAACAAAATTAGCATTAGCATCAACTTTTTAAAAATTGTAACATCTGACATGTGTTATTGACAAGCAACTGTCACTGTTTTCTGCTTCTGCTTTCAATGTGTTTGACAAAGCAGAAACGTCGAATTTCTGCTTCTGCTTCTGCTTCTGTCGCTGCTTTCTGCTTTTAATGTGTCATGGCCTATACGTGAACAGTCGTCCCAAATCGCTCAATGGTGTCGATCAGTGTATGAGTACTTTCTGCAGTGATAATTTTTCATTCGCAATGGATATCCAAGCTACAGGTATGTACTTTAATAAATCTGACATTCATTGGGTTCTATGTGGTGTTTTTTTGTTAATATAAGTAAACCAATAGAGGTATATGAAAATTATTTATTTTTGTTAGTTCGTTGACCGCCAGAAAAAAGTTCCGCATCGAACCGTTGAAAAATTACTGTCCTTCGATAGTACTGAAGGTTACGCAAAAATGACAATGTTGTTTTAGTGCCACATCTGTGCCCTTTTGGACCACATCTGTGCCCTTTTGGAAAAACTTCCCCTTTGTTTTCAGGTAGCCGTATCGCTTCTAGGACAGAGCAATGTGATGTGACAAGAAAAGAACTATTTTTGGTGTTACACAGAGACAAAATTCTGAGTTTAAGTTTTTTCACAGTGCAATAAACACTTATTTGAGTACATTTTGAATAAACTTGTTTTAAGTGAATACAGTGAAAAATTTGAAAAAACTGCGAAAAATGTTTTAAAATTGTTTATTTCGAAACTTATGTTGCGGTGGCGAAAAAGACGTAGATTTATGAAGAGGTTTTTGAACAAAAATTCCTTTTGGCTTGATGGTAAGCTAAATTTACCAATGCCTCGAGAAGAAATCGCATCTATAACTCCTAAGCGAAGCGCTCGCGGAAGACCAAGGAAGCCTTTTAACGAAAAAACTAAGACGCGAACAGTTGAACCGTTAATGGCGGAAATTAGCCCTGAACATCTACTCTTTGCTACCCAGAAGAGTTTGAAGATGACTGGTAAAAGATCAGCCGCTGAAGTTGTTAAATTAGCTACGACAACTGGCACACCGAAGAGACTTAAAAGGATGAAAGCAGCTTACACTTCATCGTCAGCAGTTTCCTTCAAGCCATACATATCAGAAGAGGCTTTAGCCCTTATAGTAGATTGCAAATTTAGGAAAGGATCAATACATAAGAATCCAACAAGGAGCTAAAAAAAGGGGTGCCAGTATTTATCCAAGCTACAAATCCATCTCTAAAACTAAACACGAATGTTACCCGGAAGGAATGATTGTCACAGAGACGGAAGCAAAAATACCTTTACAAAGTCTTTTGGATTTAACTACAAAGCGATTGGTAAAAGTGCAAGGTGAAGTTTTATCTAGTGTGCCAGAAGAAGTAAAAGAATTTAATATAATATATAAATGGGGAATGGACGGCAGCGGTGGACACAGTATTTATAAACAAAATTTTGCAAACAAGGAATTTGAGCATGCTGACTCTAATGTTATACTATGTACGGTTGCTCCTTTAGACATTTTTTACTGAGATTACTCGAAATGAAAAACGGATTTATTGGAAGAACCATCACACATCAACTACTAGGTACTGTAGGCCTATAGCATTTACATTAAAAAAAGAAACACCCGAAAACGTTAAAAAATTGTTCATTGAAATAAATCAACAACTATTTCAATTAATAATAAGAATTTATCTTTTAAACATATTCTCCTAAGCACGATGTTTGATGGAAAAACTTGCAATATTTTGTGTGATAATCCATCAACGCAGACCTGTTATATCTGTAGAATAACCCCAAAAGATATGAACAATCCGAACAAAGTTTTGCAACAGGATTGTAACAGAACATCATATAAATTCGGAATATCAGTTCTTCACTCATATATACGATTTTTCGAATTTCTTCTTCATATAGCCTATAAGATTGAATTGAAGCAATGGCAAGCTAGAGGCACAGAAGCAAAGAACTGCTTAAAACAAAGAAAATCTTTTCTGACACAAAAATTTTATGATGAAATGGGCCTAGTAGTTGATTTGTCTAAACAGGGCGTAGGCAACAGTAATGATGGTAATACTGCCCGAAGGTTCTTTGGAGCTCCTGAGAAAGTAGCAGAAATAACTGGCTTAGACGTTACATTAATAAAACGGTTTGGAACGATTTTAAGTGCTATGTCAAGTGGCTATTATATAAATGTACCCGCATTTAAAGAGTACTGCCTAGAAACAGCAAAACTCTTAATACAACTGTATTGAATTAATAATATTGTATAATATGATCGCAACCGTCCATAAAGTTTTAATACATGGTGCGGACATCATTGAAAGTATGATACTTCCTATTGGATAACTCTCAGAGGACACCCAAGAGTCACGACAAAATGACTACAAGAGCATCAGACAGTTCCATACCAGAAAAACGTCTCGTGTTAATACCAACATTGACTTAATTCATATGTTGTTGTTAACTTCGGACCCCATATTAACATCTCTGCGGAAAATACCAAGAAAGAAACATACACCTTTCTCGGAAGATGTGTTGAGGCTCCTCAAAACTCCAGATTTTCTGCACACGAATGATGGTGAAGATGATGACGAAAGTTTTGATCATGATAGTGATTGAAGTCACAAAACAAAAAACAAAAGTTTTAATAATTACGTACATATTGTCTGTTTTAATAAATAACTATGATAAATTATGACGTTTTTTTATTTAACACTCAGTTTTATGTAAAAAAATTTATCTACATCATTAGTTCATGACTACTGAATGCGACAATTGTAATTAAAATGATCATTTATTTTTGTCCACCTAAAATGTGTAAAAGGCCGTATGTGCCGTCGGAAATCAGATAGGTAAAAAAAATTTATGATCGCTTACCAATTTCTTAGAAACAATAACACTTTTTAAACTCGAAATTGTGTTCTTTTTCTTATGTATATATGAGTAATGGGCGCAACAAAAATAAATAAACATCTTCATAACTGCGTTGCTAAGTATTACGTGCCATTTTCTAAACAACCAAATACTAAAATAAATATTCATTCCAAAATTACTTACTATCCTGTGATAGGTATGATAGATGACTTTTCGACACTATATAAAAACGCAAGAAAATCTTAAAAAAATTGTACACGTTTAAAAGAAAAGAAAGAAAAGAGCTACGAGTGAATGACTATTATACCCAATCCACTATTACTACTCACATCACCGCGAAGGTTAGGTGGCGCGCTCCGCTTGGGGGGGGGGGGGGGGTCATGACCCTGTGACCCCCTGTGACCCCCCCCCCCCCCCCTGTATACGAGCCTGAGCGAATTCATACTCATTTGTTATAACTAAATTTAAAGATTTTTAAAAAAGACTATTTTCTCACTGATAGTTTCAAACAACAATTCAAAACTCATTCAGCACTTAAGTGTACACGGCTATTTACGGAGTCATTTGAAATTGAAAAGTGTACACTTGCGCTCACTGTGAGTTTTTCGAATCGTGTACACTGGCAAATTCTTCACAGTTGCGGAATTCAGTCCCAGTATAACAAAAAAGTCAGTATAATTCGTATCAATTAGAGCTTGCAAGCAATAATTATAATTTCACATTGATTGTGTACACATACCAATGTATGTAGTTAGTTAAAAGTTCATTTCAAACAACTTCAAGAATCAAGAGTTCGTACTTATATACAAAAGTTATTCTGACTTCAACTAACAAGCCCCCTCTTAAATCATCAACCGAATGGAAACCTAGAATCGGTAACTTTCTTAATTAGCTACTTAAAATCGTATAACACTTACCAATAAGCTCGACCTACTTCCATCTTTTAACTACTCTCAAGTAAATTGTCAGCGAAAACATTGACATGCTCTTTTACTACTAGAAGTTTTGAAGTTTTGTTTATATTTTTTTTTTTCATGCTACTCTTAAGACAAAGTAAGCTAGGCCTAATTTTTTTTTTTTTTTTTTAAGTGGCACATTTTCCAATTAGACTTCAAAATGTACATCAAGCGTTCAACTTAGTTCTGGAATTGAATTTTAATCTTTAAATATTTATACCGAGCCAAATGAATGAAAAAATAATACGAAACCAACGAAAACATAATTTTTTATTGTTATTGGCAAGAAAATTCATTCGATTGTCGAAAATTTATTAAAATACGACAAAAAAAAAAATTAAATTCATTTTTCCAAGCAATCAAAATTGACTGAGAGAATTTTCTTTGTTTGTAAATGTCATTCAAGGATAACTTCGCAGGATAACGATTATGTTTGGCTTGCCTACGTGTGTAATTTTTAAAGAGAATTGGAGCAAAAAAAAAAACAAAAAAAAACCTTCGAATTAATTGAAGTGAAAATTTTATTGTTAAAAGCTGGAAAGTTTTATTTTTGTTTTTGTAACATTTTTCTACTGAAAACAAAGTACTTAAAATCAAAATTGAGAAAGTGGCAAGGTGGAAAAAAATAAAGTCATTGTTGAATATTTCATTGGATTTTATTTTTTGTTCATCTTATCCAAACAAAAAACTTACATAAAAGTGATTTCGTATCAAACAGAACCCCCCCTCCAATTTTGATGAACTTATTTTTTTTCTTTTTTTTTTTGCTGGTTGGCTCATTTTCCCTCCCTCCATTTACGGACGATTGAATTTCTGTGCATTTGTGTGTGAATTCGTTGAGAAACCATATATACAAAAAAAAAATCATATCCCAAGGCCCCCAAGGCCACCAAGGTCACGAATTTTCTCAGTAATATTAATAAAAAATGGAAAAATGGAAATGTCCGGGTTTTACGTGAACACCTGCCATTATGGCTTAATGTCACGGCACTCTTAATGCACGGATATGAAGACAAGCGACAATCAACGCCCTTGAGAGGCAGAATATAATTTATATTTTGTCTCAACAAGTACCAGTTTATGTCAGTGCATGCTTGACATTGGACTTACTGGTCGAAGCGAGACCTACCTAAAATCTCTTCCGATCTGTGGGTCACGGCACCCGGTTGATTTAGCGCAACTCCACTCCTCTGAACATACATTAAATAAGCGACCATTCCTCAAATTCATGGACGCAGTATGCAATTTTGTCAAAAGAACAAATTACTCTGTTTAGGGAAGAATGTTCGCCGAAGTCATGCAGACTCAGAAAATCTCACTTTGCCCGCATATGGGCTACCACAACCGATGCTCCCACAAGGGGGCCTTACCACGTTGAGGCGAATATTACTCAAAGAGCTCTATTCGTAGCTCCTCAATCCCGTAGTACCAAGTTAGCAATGTCGGCTACCCAAATGGTATGGCTTCGTATAACATATCGTACGATTATGAGTACTCCCAGTGAATCTTCATGCAGACTCTTAAACGTTACTGGTACCTCCGTTCGGGCTTAATCATATTAGCACTTAAAAGTGACAGTAGTGGACCACGACAAGGTTATGATCCGCCGTTTAGGCTAGGAGAGGCTTGAGACTAACGCCAGTAGTCTTATAGCATACCAAGGTACAAATACCAAGCTGCATACTAGGTCATATACGCGCTAGGCTTCACTAGGCACACGCACAATCATCAGAAGTCAGAAAGCTATGTCCTCAGCACAACGAAGCACGGTGCACATATATGGCTTTTCACATCCAGTTATTCTCCCCTGGCTGCTCTGCGATTCACTTGCCCTTTGCACCACCTGATGTCAACAGTCTTTCACGCCCGATAGTAATAAACTCTTGCCCATTAGGACTTTTAGGGCTTCTGTCGAAACCGTGCGGTACACAGCTAAACACGCCAGTAGAATAATCCTCTGATACGAGAGATTTTTGCTTTCCCTGTCACGGTTATGACGCTCTCGCAGCTTACAGGTGTCCCATATGTTACACAGGAAACGAATAGGCCCTCATAGATCATCCGCGTCGCTCTCCTGCATTGGCACTATTCGCTCCTCATTACTTGACGGAGCAGACCTACCAAGCTTAGCAGACGCTTCTTAAGCTCAACGTAGTGACAGTCAAAGCGCCGCATTCTCTCGGACACACGTATCCCCAAGTACTTAACTTGGTTAAACATACCTGAGACTGCCACCATATACCCTCACCCCAGGGGGGGGGGGGGGGGATTTAACGACAGTTTCTCCTTGAGCAGCATCATGACTGTCTTATCCGACGACACACTCAATCCAACATTATGCTCCCAAGTTACTCACCATTCTTATCAGTCTTTCACTCCAATTTTCAATATCCAATTGTGAATCTGCTTCTACTAACAGAACCAGATCATCTGCATAACCGCAGCATTTGCCCTCACTCGCAGGTTGGTCCAGCAGAATGCCCATCATAAGGTTCCATATAAATGAATCATAGATGGACTCCTGTGGGTAACTTCGAGTGACGTTTTTCCAAACGGATTCCTGTTTCCCTACTGCACACCCTTTCCTGTCTGTAAAAAAATTACTCCACAGACCCAATTCCTGGCAGTTAACTTCCCTTAGTCTGTCTAGTACCCTACCACATCTCAGGTAGTCGAAAGCGTCCTTGAAGTCAGCAACGGTTTCAAGGACGTATCAAATCCTGCTAAATTCCACACTCCTTTTGACATACATCCACGCATCTTCCACACTTTTCCCTTGCTTAAATCCATTCTGCCTATGAGACATCACATTCAATGTTCTCTGCTCAAACCACTTAACCATTATTCTCTCCAATACTTTTCCAAATACTGGGAGACGACTAATTCTATTGTAAGACCGAGGGTCTGTCCTGATTTTATTAGGTGACTTGAGCAGAACAACAATTCTTGCACACTTCGGAAAACCGCCTCCCCTCCTCCTACAAGGTAGTATGAGATGGCCCGCTAGATGCTTTTACACATCTCACCTGTCATCCTATCTAGCTCCGGCGATCTTGTAGAGCGAAGTAATGCAACGCTCTCAGAAATCTCCAAACTACGACCGCCAATCATCCCCCTGTGGGGAGAAGATTGAGACCACTCCTCATTCGAAACCCATCGACACAATCTTTCCACGTGGTTAGGAGATTTTTCCCAACGCAAATGCCACTCACATTCCCGAAATCCTTCTTGACGAAAACGACACAGCGCCATTGTTCACTAGTGAACCATTCACTCGGCTCATTCAACACATGTATCTCTTTCACTGACACGTATTCGGACGGCATCACAGGCAGATAGTGATTCTGATAACTTGACCAACGTCTGGTCACCTTACTGAACCACGTCGGGGATGACGCATTCGCGATGATGACTGGCTTGCTACATACCAATAGTAGCACCGCATCCAACTGCACGAGGTAGAACTCCAGTGGGTCATCGAACTTGGAATACATGCTCACCATGAAAAATTGACCTAGTGGTCCATTCATTCAACCACTTACACCCTATTCATTGATCAGCTCACTCACAGCCAGACACTCGACATTGTGATCATTCACCACAGCTCCTGCGTTTGTCCGGATATTGGGAAATACCTTAATCCTTGAGGGAAGTCCCCTTATGACCCATTCACCGCATTTGACTTTAGCAACAGGGCATACTTGACATCCTTTTATTTTATCAAGATGCGCATATCACACAAATTAAGCTGATAGATTTTCATCTCCATCTTACTGTCTCAAGCTTACCGTTAGCACCAATTTACGGTGCGCTGGGCATGCTGCTGACAGCATTCCACGTCTAGCAGGTTTCCCCCTCATATAATAATTGCTCTTTCGATTGCGTTCCGCAATACTGTGGTCAAAGTCTGAGTATCTGTAACAAGCCGTGTAACAAGCCGGTACTCCCCCATATGGTCACACTCTGAAAGAGAACCCCTTTATGTAGCAGCGGTCTGCATCTAAAAGAGCTTCCGCCACTAAAGTCGATCCCTCAAGTACAACACTCACTATTTTATCCCCTTCTGCTACCCAAGGGCGGCTAACCATGCGCACCTTCTTTTTAAACTCTTCAATCGACATCTTCTTTTTGAGATTATACTCATACAAGTCTCTCATGAATTCCTCACAAGAGACTGCAGAGTGAACTTTCCGTACAATTATTTTTGGACCTTACCTGTCATTTATACTGACATTCAGCCCATACTCCTTGAACTTTTCGTTTTGCAGCATCTTCTCCCATTCTGCTAGTGAACTCCTTCATTGAATAATTGCACCTTCATTTCGTAGTGGCTTCACATCATGAATCTTCACTCCAAGAGCGGGACCAGCCTCAATGACCAGTTTTTCACAACATCGTTCTCAGAGATTCTATAGCGGCCAAAGTGTCAACTGGCTTCACCACCGTGGGTGAAGTCACCGACCTGATCGCTGAAGATCTCCTACATTTCAGCAATCGAAGACTTCAGGTGACAGTCCTTTTTCTTCGCCTGAACAGAGTCTTTCTTCGTCACCTCCACTGTCACACTCTGAGACGCTAATTACGTCATTAGCACTTACATGCCGTCCCCTCACAGGTACAGCCCCCCTCCCTTTTCTTTTTGTGAGAAGACTACTCAGATTCACTACTCGACGAGGAAGTGTTAGTGCTCGTCAGTTTCCTAATTTCATCACTCTTCGCCTTTTTCATCGTAGGCCTCAATGACACCGAACGCGCAGGCGCCGTCTTAAACCCTTTTATATCCTTTTACAACAAGAATACAAAACGCAATTCTTAAAATTACAAACACGTAAAGTCCTGTTCACTAAAAATTACACACACAATCCACAAAGTCAACGCAGTGCCAAAATTACGGCGACCCTAGCAGGTATACAGGTATACACATGTGCCCGGTATACCTCTTGTTTGGATACAAATTTCTCCGTACATATAAATTCAGCCGATACACAAATTACCACTTGCCTCGACGAATGATGCAATGCAACACCAAACTCGGCTAAGTTTTCTACCTTTTCTTCAGTTTTTACATTAATTACATATTTTTTCCATATAAGTCGTGGGGAGAACTTTGTTGATCCTAGAACCTATATTTCATTCTATTAATGTTTATTTCAACTAAGCTGGGGAAGCCTGAGGCAAGTGGTCAAAGTTTGATCCAGTACATTTGGGAAAATCTAGTATAGAATTGAATTCCTTAGGTCCTGAGAAGAAGTTTGAGTACACACACTCATATATTAGGAGGCTTAAATAGCTATTTATATCCATCCCCATAAATGTCTATAAAATTAGCCCAGCCTTTTTCGAAATTTTCAAAAATGTGCCGGAAAATTAAACTTTTTATGAGGAAAATAAAATTTTCAAAAAAATTCAAAAATTAAATTTTTTATGATGAAAATAAAAAAAATTTACAAAAAGTAAGAGCAGCTATTTTCGAAATTTTGAAAAAAAAAATTAGCGCAGCCATTTTCTAAATTTTGTAAAATAAAGGATTGCTGGATTGTGCTCGACTTGCGCTACGTTGTGCCGTAAAGAAAAATATTTTGTTTTAAAAAATTACGCTTTTTACGAGCCATTTTTGAAAAAAAAAGTTAGTCGAGCGATTTTTGTTTATTGCAAAAATCAAGGTTGTACCGAGCTGTGTTTAACTTGTACTACGTTCTACCGTAAGGAAAGGGTAAGAATCTCGGAAATAACACTTTATGAACCATTTTTTAAAGTTTTAAAGTTAACGGACACGGGAGTCGAGTAGTCTCAAAAATGTTGTCATGTCTTCGATAGTGTCGCCCAAGCTTTTATTTACTGATTTATTGGCAGGACAATTGATCCCATGATGAACCATGAATTTTTCACGAAGGTTGTAGCGATTCAATTTCAAAATTGTATATATATACTTCGGTGAAAATATGGGAACTCGATATGTTTACCCTTCCCTCAGCATCTATTGCATGCTTGAATGCATCTAATTTTAATAATTCTTCTAGTCTTGCTATCTTATCTTGTGCGGTCATGGTGCTAATATACAAATCGATCAAGCCTGAAAAAAATAAATTGAACAACCCAATAAATCGAATGTAACAACCCGATAGTCTTTCAATACCCATTAATATATATATATTTTTATAATTTATGATCAGATTTTTCAGATGATCGTACGTATCGTGTATATGAATGACACCAAGATAAATCGATTCAAAAATACTTGAATCGGCTACGATAATTAAAATAGAAATATACAGAAAAAATAATATGATTACTGACGTAAATCAATCCAATGAATATTTTGGTAGAATTATAACACTTATCACTGAGTATTGTTTCATTTGCATTGCGTGCTACTGCAGTTGTTTGAAAAAATTCACGTAAAATTTCCTCCAACTTATGAACTAAATAACTGATCGTACTGATCTTTTCACTGACAACCCAGCGAGAAAATTGGGAATGCCTGACTTAGATAAGGTTTCCTGTCAACATTATCTGGAATTCATTACTAATGAGTACATGAACATACCTTACGTTTACCTGGTTTAGGAAGGCCGGCGTGATGTATTGATGCGTCGTATATTTAAGCATGTTACGAACCTTTCAGGGAATACTTAGAGAAGGCAGATGGAATGAATAAATAATTCATTCGTGTTGTTATCGAAAAGAGATAGAAATTTGTGCGGCTATGCTAGCAGGAGTGCGTGTAAATATGCTGGACTGTACTCGACTTGTGTTGCGTACAAACAAACATACATACAAGCAAAAAAATCTAAATTTAAATTTTTCATTAAGAAAATAAAACTTTTGGAAAAAAGTTGGCTAGCCTTTTTTTAAATTCTTCTTTCATCATAATATAGTATTAAGAGATGTTTTTTTCTTCTTTACGGCACAACGTAACGCAAGTTGACCACAATCCAGCACACCCTTCAATTTTCCAAATTTCGAAAATGGTTGCGCTAATTTTATTTTCAAAAATTCAAAAATGGCTTCGCTAACTTTTTTTAAAAAAATTTTATTTTCATCATAAAAAATTTAATTTTTGAATTTTTTGATTTTTCTTTGCGGCACAATGCAGTACAAGTCGAGCACAATCCAGCACACCCTTTATTTTACAAAATTTCGAAAATGGCTAGGCTAACTTTTTTTGAAAATTTTATTTTCCTCATAAAAAGTTTAATTTGTGAAGAAAAAAAAAATTTTCTTTGCGGCACAACGCAACACAATTCGAGCACAATTCAGCACAAGCTTTATTTTTAAAAATTTCGAAAAAGGCTGGGCTAGCTTTATAGACATTCCCCATACTCACTTTTTTAATATTTCCCTCTTTTTTATTCGAACTGAGGTACTCTTTGGGGTTAAGTTCGATCGGAGCACGGGTTTCATTGTTCGCTTCAGCTCAATTGTACTGGTGATGATCTGAGGCGTAGAAGAAAACTTTTCTCTGGATACTTTAAGGATGGTGGTAGGAGCCCCCAGTGGGTTGAAGGAGGGGGTGGTTCCAATACGGCATGTTGCATATCACATTAAAGGTCCCATCGAGTACTAATAGGTGACGTACTTTTATTTTTTATTCAGAAAACTTTCGGGAAGTTTTTCCCCCGGAAAACCCATTTTATGGCGCTGGGGTCACATGCACCCCAGATACTACATTTCGCATACATTTTTCAGTTTCTTCTTCCATAACCATTATAGAGCTCTGTTGTGATCATTTTTCTCATAAAAAGTCATTTTCCTGACACACAAGTTCCACACAATCACGAGTAGTAGAAAAGTCCATTTATTAACCAAAGAAAGTCCCTCAAGCTACATTCGATCGCCAAAGCTTTCCTTCACTTAGTTGAAATAAACATTGTTAATAATATATGTGTAGAGTATCATTATACATCGTTTAAGATATCTCTCATGTCTGTACATGTCGGGCCTAAAGTTGTATAAAAAATGGACACTGCGCCTTTGTTTTTCAACAAAAACTACTCAAATTGTTGACTTCATATGATATGCAATCATACCATCATTAAATTCCATTCTAGGCCTTAGCAAGAAAAATCATGAAGATGGCCCTTCCTTGTTTACCTATCGAACGTGGAAGACATCTAGAATGATTTTCCTCTGAGAATATTTTTTCAGAAATACATGAAAACCTCTTTTTATAAAGACAAAAACGTAATCCAACCACAAAAAAAAAGAACAAAACGAAATCGATATATGTATGTGGAATAAAAAGAAAGCCACCGAATAAATCAAACCAAAAACATAAAACGCATAATCATTTTAGAACCTCAAGAGGATCCATTACCAGATCTAAGAAATTTAAGACAAAAAAAAAAAAAAACACAAACAGCCCTTGGGAATATTTCAGGACAATTCCTAAATTCGTTTTCTTTTTCAAATAAAATAATATAAAATTACCTCAGAATGTTTTTGCATTGGGAATCAATTAAATTCGGGATTCTTTACCAGAGTTGACCAGAAACTCCCAATTATCGAACTCTATCTATCTCTCTTTGTCTTGAACAAGCAAACATCATCGTCGGTCTATTTTTAAAAGTCTAACACAAGCTTTTAATGGAAAAGAAAACTTTTGTCTTCATCATCATCATCATCTGCTTCTTATTCTTCTTCTTCTAAGTTAAATTGATGTAACGAAATTCTTTGTTTTCGTCCTTGTATTTTTCTTTGATTGAATTTCATTATGAAAAGGATCTGTGAGTTCTCCGACAAAAGATTTTTGCTATTATTTTGTGGGGAAAAACCTTTTTATCTCGCCCATCATTCCCAAGGGCTGTGTTGGAATTGTTTAAATTTTCATCTGCTTTTATAAGAATAATTAAGAAAATAACTTTTAGTTTATAAGAAGTAATTCAAGTACTTTTTAGATCGTTTAATTAGATATATGTAGGTATGTACGAGTATGTATGTACATAGTGCGAAACTTTTCACTTTGTGATAAAAACAATAATTTTCGAGTTATTTTAAATTTAATGGGGACTTCATGAATGCTACTAGTATTGGGTAGTTCCACAAATATGCACAAATATTTTTGTTGAAAATATAGATGAAAAGAACTTTAGTAAACAATTGCTAGAAATAAAAAATCGTGCAACATGATTCCAAAAAGTTTCGATTTTCTTTTAACTTCGAATATATCAAGACTTTTGTTTAAAACCTCTTAAATCCGAGAACATTCTTGTCAAATTAGTGGTGTCTTCTTTCTGGAACACACAGAAGCTCTTCACGCTACTTAATGTTATACTTCTCGGCTACTATGAAAAAAATTGAATTCTTTAATTCCAAATTGTGGTTAAGGGGGGTTACCACTGAAATCTTAAAAACTGCTGCAAATCTGTGCGTACTATCATGATAAAAATTGCACATAGTTAGAGAAAAAGCATAATCTTAGGTCATGACATGTCAAAAATAAAGATTTCGGGATTTATATGTATTTAATCAGCTTTAGAAAACTCTAGAATTCATAAAATTTGCAAAGTTTGGTACATCAAATAGATAAATTTGTACTTGAGTATGGAAGACCTTGGGCTGGAAGAGGCAGTGACGAAAACAAAACCAGTAAAAAATTTTGGGTTACTAATATATTTTCGTTTGAAAGTTGCTATTTTCAGAGACGAATAACTACCAAAAGTATGATATTACTTCAAAGAAAGTTCAATTTGTAACAAAGCTCGAACCTTTTTCTGTTTATTTTAAAAAAATCAAATTTCTTAGTGCAAGGATAAAGGAAATAAAGTCAATAATGTTAACGATGGTTACGGCAAAAATTTCTTGTTTTTATATATTTTGCATACAATTTGGCGTTTTCAATTCATTTTATCATCGTCAGATGGAGTAATGTGCTTTTGGATGGCTATCATTTGTTTTGAAAGCTTTGCGGGCTGTGGTTGCATGCTCGGAAAATGTGCCGCCATTTTCTGTATTAGGTATATGTATGTATATAGATTTCCCGGAATATTTCAAATTTTTATAATTGGTAATTTGTTATTTTTGCTTTTGAGGCGAGATATTTTTTGGCAGTTCTATTCTGCTGTGCAGATGCGCGATATGCTTTGGAGTACAATACAGACGAATATCACAGCACCATTCTGCTTTGCATGCAGGTACTAAATATAGTGATTTGTTTCAATTTTCAAATTGCATACTTTTATGCGTTTATGTTCACTAAGATTTTTTTTTTGTGGTAACCCGCCTTAATGTTTATCCTGAACTTAAGGCGCACTTGCAAAATACATATTTATTATATTTCCACATAAACTGTTTACTATAATCCAATAGCTTGGCATGCCACCTTAGCATCACAGCAACAAGAATCCATAAATAATAATAGTTCAACACGTAAAATTGTCAATAAAACTTAGAAAAAACGTTTTTTGTTTTTTTCTTTGATTGCAAAGAGTATGGCCCCTGAAACCTTCAATCAAATTTAACCATTAACGGCAAATTATTGCAATACACACACAACGCTTATACGGAGAATCTCATACTACAAATACCCTTTTTTTTGCAAAGACCCTATTTAGACGGGACAGGATGCTGCCTGTGCTGGGTCATAGAGTCATTTGACAGTTGCTCTCTTGTATTTCGAGTCTCGATTCTTGCATGTTGGTTCATTTGGACTGTAGTAGATATTATCATTGAAAATGGTTGGATCTCGCGTAGAAATAAGAAGGCAAGAAGTGTCACTTAGAACAACAGAAGTGAAACGCTTTTGCATTCAACTCAAATTGGTTGCTGCCTCAAAATGAGCACGTACTTTTATACTTGTACAAAAACTTATTTATTTTGCCTACTTTTAGGCTTGTTTTTTTTTTTAATTAACACGTACTAGAAGCAATGAGTGCATGCGGCCTGCACTTGCATGTTATTACTGCTACTCAAAACAGCACCGTGCGCACATGTGCATGTATATCGGTCGGACGACTTTGTCGTAAATTTCTAACATTAGCTATCTACAGTTTTGAATATTATGTAGACTTGTGATTGATAAGAAAGCTGCAGGAGCATAGACAAACTACTATTAATTTACAAAGACTGGGCAGTAGAATAAAAATCTGGAAAGCCTCGGTCGAATATAAAATCGTTGTATCTCGACGATTCTACGACTTGCTGGTGTAATCAAAGGGTAGGCCAGTAATGCCTTG
The DNA here is from genome assembly GCA_963930735.1 of Dioctria linearis. NCBI lineage: Eukaryota > Metazoa > Arthropoda > Insecta > Diptera > Asilidae > Dioctria > Dioctria linearis. The sequence continues at coordinate 16,984,395 of OZ005742.1, read as the reverse complement.
CACCAATATAAAATCAACGATGCTTCGACCTAATATACGGAAGGAAGCCTTCAATTTTTTCCTAGAAATTTATTGAAATTTCTTTCTTTAGGTTTTTTGTGCATTATTTGAGGTTGACACAGAATTTTATTGAATAGAAGTCCCACAAAGTTCGTATCTAGGCGCATTACAGTTTTTATTATACATATTAAGGTACCTATATTTTTTACGATGTGGTTTCACAGCTTTCTAATGTTTGAGGTACATTGTATATGCTGTTGACAATGCTTTATTGTTTCATATGAAGAAATTTCCCGAAGAACTTTACGAGAGCTTTTAATAGTTACTCAACTGGAATTAGCATGCCCTAAGCTAAATTTACTATAGTAAACAGGGTGTCTGATAATTAATACTTGTACCTGGAAAGAATGATTGTGGAAGTCGAGATAAATAAAACATTGTAAGCTGGGCATCAGATTCATGTTACCATGTTACAGGGTGATAAAGTAATTTTTCGAACCATTTACAAAATACCCTGTATGTATATTTGCAAAACTACAGAGAGTACAGTTAGCACTATTAAAGATATTGCATATAACAATAATAATAATTTATTCCTCGCTGAAGATTTACATTCTTTTGTAGATAACAAAGAGGTGGCGAGATAAAGTTATAAAAGAAATAATAGAGAAAAAAGAATATGAAAATGAGTTCTTAGGAGAAAAACGTCTCGATGAACTTTTTTAATTGGAAAAAATAAAACCACTCGACAGTGAGACATTTCATTTGATATGCGATATGCCAAATTGGAAGAAACCCCTCCGAGGGTACCTACCCCGCACCATTAAAGTTCCCCCTGTAAAAAAAATCTTCAACGAATTGTGGCTGGCACGAAATTGAGATGAACAGTGGAATCGATTATCCAATCGGACTTAACCCTACCAAGTTATAGGTGATTTACCATGCAAAAATCTAGTACCTAATTTAAAAAAAAGTAGCGTACTAATAAAAGTGGGTATGGAGATCGAAGGAGAAATGAAAACAAAGAATTATGGCGGTTTTAGAAAAAGTTTAGAAAGTATACTGGGCTCCCTGCAGAGAGGTAAACAGTTATTCTAGTACATTTTCGGAAAATCTAGTACAAACTCGAATATGTTTTTATATGGATTTTGAGTTTTATCTGAGGTGACATGGCTGAGTTATAAGCGTAAAACTAAATACCCCCACCCCTCCCCCTCCAAAAAAATTAAAAAACGTCTAAAAACCGCTTTGAAATCAAATAAATCAGATGGGTGTCTTCGGAGATTACCCCAACAAACTTTAATGTGAATTGGAACATTTCCCTGAGATAATCTGGTTTATTCGACTGGAGTAAGTTATACAAGAATATCAATTTTCTTTTATTTAAATACGACATCAGTGAACAACCGGCCAAACGATGGCGAAAAGGTGAGACAAAGTTGAACCTTCTTCATTCATATATGAAGCGAATGCAGTAATTAAAAGCAACCTCCAACTTACGTGCACATGAGCTATCCAATCTCTGAGATAGAATGTTGGGTGAAAGCCATAATCATCACACTAACGTTGTCACAACACTTCCTATTACAGTGACGGACGATCCCAAGATTGGACACCTTACTAAGACTAGGCAATGGAAAACCGTTTAGAGTAACCGGAGGAATATCAATTTCGTTATAGTTTGGATTATAGAATGTTATACATCAATAACAAACGATTACGCTTTGACCAAGTATATATCCTGTCCAGGTCAACATTTATACGTGCGATGCAGACCTCGAGAGGACCGATTAGTCTGCTTAGATACGAGGAGCCCTTGATTTTAGAAAGGAGAATGAAATACAGCCTAGATATTATTACCTACACACACACACACACACACACACACATCTTATTCTTCTTTAACTCTGAAAATTTTTTGGGGAGATAATTTCAGACCAATCATGAATAAAATACCACAACCAAATTGTCAACAGAATATCTCGATTATTGTTGGACCGTGCCGGCAGCTGGTGTGACTCGAACTTATAGAATCATATGCGCCAATGTTGTGTCCATTACATAATTGAATTTATTGAAAACTTTCATAATTTTATATTTCTTTGGAGACCCATTATAATTCCCGGGCGATTTTATTTGATTTTAGTATCAAAAAAGTTGTTTTTCAAAACTCTGCGCTAATTATCAAAACAAATTTTCTTTTGGCGAAACTTCATAAAAAACTTATTTTCATTTAAACGAAATTCTTGGAATATTTCTTTTTAGACAACTTTTATTGTCCCAAGTCCGGTATCAGATCCAGTGGGGGCAGAAAGTTCCACCAAAAATATCTGTCCTAAAAAGTTTTTTTTTTTTTATATAACAAAATGGCGGCTACAAAATTTAATTCAATTCATGTGGAAATTCATGAATGAATGAATGAATGAATGAATGATTTATTACGCAAATTGTGCAAACAAGAGTTTCCTAATTAACATACAAAAAATAATGAGGTGAGGGAAAGTTCGTCTTGAAATTCCATAAATATTGGGTGGGGCTATTGGCTACTTTAATTACAACAAAATACTCTTGTAAAAATTTAGTGTTTGTTTATTTTCAAAATATTGTTGTAAATATAACTTTTGCACTTATTTTGTGTCAGTTTGACATTTCTGCTTCATTTAATTGTCATTATTTGTATACTAGCCGTGACCTATATCTTAATTGCACAGCCGAGCTAGGTCTGGTTCCATTTCTTTTAATCCATCCATATACAAAGTAGTGTAATTGTACTGCTTGCATTTGGGTTCTGTTGTTCGGTGACTGTGTGCCACATTCGTGGCTTACGAACTAATTATTTCTCGATGTATTGCCACTTATCTCCTTTTTAACCGGCTGTTTTGGCCCTAAGTGAAACCAGTGTTACTTCTGATGCTGATATCAAAAAGTTTCGCATACCGCGTTATCACATAGTGCCAAACTTTTATCCTCTGAGGGTATCGCTTAGTACATATTGTTACGTGCAATAGAAAGAGACAACTGGTGACATCTACTGGCAATAAACAACTTCAGGTTCGGAGAGTAAATGACTTTAGGTTCGGAGAATCGATTATGAAAGTTCAGGAATAGAACAAATAGAATAGTCTAGAAGCTTTTGGAATAGAACACTCCAGATTTATCCGGAGTGTTTCTAGGGTATAAATATAACAGTTGTCATCGCCAAAAAAGAGTCTTGTCTTAGACGTTGCAGTGATAAGAAGCGAAAGTAATAAAGAAGCGATAGTGTGTAATTAGATTGCGATTATTGAAAGTACAGTGTTAGCGATAATTAGAGCATAGTTGATTAAATGAATGTTTGTGAACTTTATATGATTTAAGTGTAATAAAGAACTTATATATTAATTATTTAATATTGTGTTTTAAATAACGAACCAAAGGCCACGCTCGCAACAACTGGTGTCAGAAGTGAAATAAATTCGCGAAATAAAGTGGTGGCAATTGACTAAAAATTAAAAGTGTGATTAATTTTGTGGAATTGTGTTAAATTTTAAAAATTCTGGAAAATAATTTATATTCAACTGTGAGTGAATTACTAAAATAATGGGGCGCAAAGTGGACGAGCTTCGAACGCAGGATTTGAAAGTGGAGTTAGGGAACCGGTCATTACAAACGACAGGCATAAAGAAAGTTCTAGTCGAGCGACTTAGACAATCTTTGATAGAGGAAGGAAAGAATCCTGAAACATTTGTTTTCGAAGAGAACTTGGAAGAAATCGAAGTTGAAGAAGCGCCTGCGATGAAAATGGAACAGCTTTTGAGTACTTTAATGAGTAAAATGGAAGCCCGTTTTGATGAGCAAAAGAATTCTCTCGAGGAACAAAAGAATTCTCTAGAATCACGTTTAGATGAACAGAAGAAATCTATGGACGAACAAAAGAATTCTCTCGACGAACAAAAGAATTCTCTCGAGGAACAAAAGAAATCTATGGAAACCCGTCTGGACGAGCAAAAGAATGCTTTTGAGGAACAAAAGAATTCTTTGCAGAATTGTCTAGAAACTTGTTTGGAGGAACAGAAGAAATTTCTGAAAGTTTCATTAGACGAACAAAATATGAAAATTGAAGGAATACAGCAGGAAGTGTTGGAAGTTCGACAACAAGTGTCGGGAGTACAACAAAATGTCACGGAACAGCTTGATAACTTTAAAGCAGATCTGGAAAGAATAAAGCATCGTCAGCCTCTAAGCGGAGCAACTGAAATATCCGGTGCAGGTAGAATGAAACCTCCCATATTTGATGGACAAAATTCGTGGCATATCTTCAAGAGACAATTCGAGGCAGCTTCAGAGGTAAATGGATGGAATGATGAAGACAAAGCTGTAGCTCTGGTGTTAGCACTTCGAGGTCCTGCGTCAGAACTCTTACAAACTGTACCGATTGAAAATCAACGTAATTACTCTTCATTAGTACAGGCGATAGAATTACGTTACGGAGATGAGCACATGCAGCAAGTATATCGCCTACAGTTGCGCAACAGGATTCAAAAACATGGCGAATCACTACAACAACTGCAGGCAGATGTAGAAAGATTAGCGCATCTGTCATACTCCAGCGTGAATGCGGATTTTCTCAATGAAGTGGCGACGGAGGCATTTGTGAACGCTATTACAGATCAAAATTTACAACAATCATTGAGGCTAGCAGGAAAGAAATCAACAGCAGAAGCACTAGCCTATGCATTAGTGTATGAATCCGCCAGACAAGCTTCGCGGAGTGCAGTACGAATGAGAGACATTTCGGTGGACAAATGTACTTGTAATAGAATGCAGTCATCCCAGAGCTCACCTTTGCGTGGTATCGTTCGATGCTGGAATTGTAATAGACCAGGACACCTACAAAGAGACTGCAGAAAACGCCGACGAGTGGAATCTCTAGATGAAGAGAGGAAAGTGGAATTGGAAAGATATCGAGCTGAGCAGCAGACTTGCAATAGATTGCAGTTATCACTGAGTACCCCTTCACGTAGTGTTCTTCGATGTTGGGATTGTAATAAATTGGGACACCTTCAAAGCGACTGCAGGAAACGCCGTCGAAAGGAACCAACAGAAAAGAAAGGGACAGAAGAACGTACAAGTTGGCGAGCTAGAGAGCAAACTATTCTTAGGGAGACTAGAATCCAACCTTATGACTTTGAGAGCCAACACAGAAAAGGACGTATCTATGGAAATGCAGAAGCCTTGGTACAACGTCAATGGAAACCTGAATGTAAGCATTATGGCTGGGAGAAAGGAAATGAGAAAACAGCTACTATACAGTTGGTATCCGTGGAACCATCTACAGGTTGGGACAACGAGGACCTGCGAACAGCACAACGAGAAGATCCGGATATTTCACCTATTCTTGCTTGGAAAGTAGACATAGAAAAACCAGAATGGAAGGATATTTCGAGGATGAGTGAAGAGCTGAAAAGCTACTGGGCTCAATGGAATTCTCTTCATGTTGAATGCGGCATATTAAAACGCAAGTGGGAAGCACCTAACGGTAAATCGTTCCGAATGCAAATAGTCGTGCCGGCATCAAAGGTCAACGAGGTTCTAGGTAAAGTGCATCGTGGAGCATCTGGAGAACATTTGGGAGTGAATAAAACAATTTCTATAATACGAGAAAAGTTTTATTGGCTACATATGCGGGAGGATGTAGAGAAGTGGTGTCGCAGATGCACTGTGTGTGCTTCTTACAAAGGGCCGCCACGTAGCAGCAGAAAGGAAATGTACAAGTGTAATGTCAGAGCCCCATTGAAACTGAGAGCTGATGTACAAAGGGCCACGGGGGCGAAATTAGCAGTAAGTACCCATCGGATGAGGATACGTTATGACTTACGTGCGAATTCAGCAGGATTCAATGAAGGTGATCTTGTTTGGCTGTACAACCCGAAACAACGTAAGGGACGTTCTCCAAAATTGCAACAACACTGGGAAGGACCATATTCAGTAGTAACTAGAATTAATGACGTGGTATACAGGATTCAGCGTGGCACAAGAGGCAAGCACAAAATTGTTCATTTGGACCGCTTGTGTCAATACTACGAGCATCAAGACCGTGGACCACCTGTTGTTCGGGACGAACAAGTTTAAGAAGGGGGCAGTGTTACGTGCAATAGAAAGAGACAACTGGTGACATCTACTGGCAATAAACAACTTCAGGTTCGGAGAGTAAATGACTTTAGGTTCGGAGAATCGATTATGAAAGTTCAGGAATAGAACAAATAGAATAGTCTAGAAGCTTTTGGAATAGAACACTCCAGATTTATCCGGAGTGTTTCTAGGGTATAAATATAACAGTTGTCATCGCCAAAAAAGAGTCTTGTCTTAGACGTTGCAGTGATAAGAAGCGAAAGTAATAAAGAAGCGATAGTGTGTAATTAGATTGCGATTATTGAAAGTACAGTGTTAGCGATAATTAGAGCATAGTTGATTAAATGAATGTTTGTGAACTTTATATGATTTAAGTGTAATAAAGAACTTATATATTAATTATTTAATATTGTGTTTTAAATAACGAACCAAAGGCCACGCTCGCAACAATATGTAATAATGTCCATTGTACCTGATATCGCTTCAAGTAATCCAGAATTTAATTACGTCTGGATTAGATTTAAACTTCATCAAAACATCATTTATTTTTGTTTTTTATACGACAGCCTCACAGACGCTAACACTTTGTATGTATGTTCGTTTGATTCTTCATCCTCCAATATAGAAAATATTTTAACCAAATCCTCTACTTCCGAAATCGTTATTACTGACGATTTCAATGTCCAGAACATGCAGTGGCTCAGATATTCTTCAACCACAAGTCCACTGATTTTTAAGGATTTAGCGGTAACTGAATTACTGTTGCGGAAGCAGCAACATTAATTAATTAATATGATTTTTTTTTTTTATTTATTTATTAAGAATTTCATCAAAGATCTGATTACTGAGTTTACAACAGTATAAGAGTATACATAACAATGTAATGACAGAAGGTATACATAACAAAATAATAAAAAGAAAAGTAACTCTAACTAAGCTGATCTTTTATTTGACGTTTTGAGAGATGAAAGTCAATGCAATCAAACTGACGGTTAAAGAGACGAGACATTGATGAAATCGGCTCGTGCATGCCATAGTTTGTACTATGCTGGGGAATATCGAAGAAGTCGTAGTTCCTCTAGGACCGCACAGGAACAGATATATTAAGAGTATTTAAGAGCTCAGGGGAATTTATCGCTCCCTGTATACACTGAAACGCAAAAACAACTCTGGAAGTTTTTCGTCTATTCTCGAGAGAATCCAAAGGAAAGAGTTTAAGCCTGTCGACATATGGAGGTAGAACAATAGGGTTATCCCAGTGAAGCCCACACAGGGCAAAACGAACGAATCTCCGCTGTAATGCCTCGATGCGATTTATGTGTACAGCATAGAAGGGATACCAGATCGGACTGGCATACTCCAAAATAGGTCTAACGAATGTGCAGTAAAGGACCTTCGTTATGAATGGATCATTAAACTCCTTCGACCATCTCTTTACAAACCTCAGAGTAGCATTAGCCCTGGCAACGATTGTGTCAATATGATCCTCGAAAGAAAGACTAGTATTAAGGAAGACACCCAAATCTTTGGTTTTGTCAAGTCTAGTTAATAAGCATCCATCTAAAGTATAACCAAAGTTGAGAGGCCTCCTTTTACGAGAAAAGGACATAGCGGTGCATTTGCTGATATTGAGAGGAAGACAGTTAATAGCACACCATTTATGAAAGCTGTCTAAGTCGCGGTTTAAAATTCCACACTGGTTTTCATTAGAAACAATGCGGAAGATTTTGGCATCGTCAGCATAGCAAAGTATTCTTGAATTGGCCAAAATCAGAGAAACATCATTAATGTAAATTATAAAAAGAAGTGGTCCAAGATGGCTACCTTGAGGAACGCCAGAAGTGTTATCTATTTCATCAGAAAGAGCTGCGCGAAATATAACTCGCTGCGTGCGATCAGATAAATAAGAACGAAGCCAATTGACAAAGACAGTAGGAAAACCAAGAGCAGTCAACTTGTGAATTAAGATTTTGTGATTGATTCGGTCGAAAGCTTTACTACAATCCGTGAAAATACAATCGACTTGCTTTCCGCTTTCAATAGGAGAAATACAGAAATTAGTAAACTCTAATAAATTAGTCGTAGTAGATTTACCTTTCATAAAGCCATGCTGAAAGGAGCGCAGGAAAGGCTTGCTGTGGAAATACATAACATCACAAACCAGAGCTTCAAGTATCTTACCAATACAACTTAAATTAGCGACAGGTCTGTAGTTAGAAATGTCGCACTTGTTACCCTTCTTGTGCAAAGGAATAATCAAAGAAAGCTTCCACTGTTTTGGAAAAATACCGCAAGTTAAAGACAAATTAAATAAATAACACAAAACAGAAACGATGGACGTAGCACAATGTTTTATGAGCGTGGAAGGAACACCATCCGGACCACTAGAAAAACTATCAGCTATGCTTGAAATATATTGTAGATAGACGCTTCGTCGAGCAACAGGTCTTTAGGTTGAAGAGAAGTCAGCGGAAGCTTCGTCAAATGGGTAAAATCGTTATAACTAATATCACAGTGGATATCACAGAAGGCAGTCTTAAAAAAGTCAGCGAAGAGATTGGCAGTTGCCAAGGAATCAACACTGTCTATGTTTCCGAGTCGCAACGATGAAGGCTATCCATCACAGTTGCGCTTAGAGTTCACAAACTTCCAAAACTGTTTAGGCTCAATACGCAAGGACGACCTCATTCTATATACATATTCGTTGTATGATTCAGTTAAACACGAAGTATACTGAGCTCGCAAATTAGAATAAGTTACGTAATCAGCATCACTCCTTGAGGAACAGAACCGTCTCCAAGCCTTATTTTTCAAATTTTTAAGATGCTTCAAAGAGCCATTGAACCACGGTTGACAATTCGAAGTACGATTCGAACTAACAAGTGGCACACAGTGAGTAAAACAAAGAAATAGTATGTCATAAAACGAGTTCACAGCTTTATCAATGTCACGTTCACCCAGTTACAAGCGGATAGCCATTCATTCATTTTATTAAAATAAGCTTTTTTAAAGTTATAACAATACTCGTAGTTACTAGAAGCATTAGATGATGAAGTAACAGGATCAAAAAACAAAACTATATGTAGTGCTGGATGATGACATGTTTCAGGAACCAAAGGAGTTAAACAACGCTTGACGAGAGTTCCATTGGAATCGGAAGAAAATACCAGGTCAAGAGATCTTCCAGAGTCATTAGTCACGCCGCTAGACTGCATTAGGCCTGCAGAAATAATGTTGTCAATAAAAGAAATAGCATGTTGAGTAGTTGCCGAAAAAGAAGGTAGCAAGCCCTCATCATCCTGCGAGTGTAGCCAGTCAACAGTAGGCAAATTAAAATCACCAAAAAGCAGCAATTCATCTGCAGGTAGCAAAACTTCAGTAAGCCTATCGATACAAGAAGCCAGCAAGGCAAATATCTCAGCTGATGGGCATGGAGGGATATAAACTGTAGCAATATATACATTTTTGTGTGAAAGCCTGAGAGCCACACAGATAAACTCCAGATCGCCGGACTCAACAAAGTCGATCAACATGCATGGAACGTCGCAACGAACGGAGCAAAGCACTCCACCTCCAACAGGAGGATCCAGAGACAGACGATGGCGGTCACGGCGAAATACCAAGAATTCGGGACCAAAAAGCTCTCCATATGCAATCTTTCCGCAGAGCCAAGTCTCGGTCAAGCAGACCACGTCGAAACAGGAATTAATCGAACTTGTAAAAAGCCGAGTCGTCTTGGAGCGAAGACCAGTTACATTGGCATAGTAGACGGAAATTTCGCTAACAAGTTTTTTGCCACGGAGAGAGGACCGCCTTAAACAGATTTTCCGGAACTAAAATCCTAAAGGACGCAGAAAATGAGCGTTTCTCATGATCATGTCGAGCAGATATTTTCTTACAGGAAATCAAAGAGCTCGGAGTGCCGACACGTGAAGAAATGTGTTTAACAATCTCCTCTTCGGTAGTGTCTGGATGCACTCTAGATACGAAAACACATTTAGGAAGCCTGGCTGGCCGCAACGTAACAACATCTCCAACTACAGGCGAAGTATCATTGGCGGAGGCACAATTCGCAACCGAAGCAGACTGCAGAGCACTGACATCCGAAACAGAAGCCTTCGTCCCCTCGCCAAACACCCTGTCCACACTTGGCGATGCCACAGTATCCACTCCCGAAGAATCAATTCCGTCAATGGAGGCCCCATCAGTATCCAGAGAAATTCCCTGTCGAGCCACAGATAAACTCGAGGCAGTAGTAATGTTGTTTGGACGGTTGATATGGTTCCTTTGTCTCTGGCGACGACCTAATTTCGCTGAGGAAACATTCTCGGAGGAGGGAGGAGCTGAAACATGCGAATCCTGCTGAATAGGAGAAGATTGTTGGGGCTCAGGCTGTAGAGTTTCAGAGCTGCGAGACTCCTTTAAAGCTAAATTCCCAATGTCGTGAGCCAGAGAACCCAAAAGCGCAGAATTCTTTAGTACGGTCGATGAACAAGACCCAATATCGCCTTTGATCTGCTTAATAGCGCGCCTGATATCCTCTATGATAGGTAAAGCTGGCCCGTTGTTAGCGCTGGACGTTAAAGGCGCATCACATGATATTACCACAGAGTGAAGATCGTCTAAGGTGCTCGATACAAGTGAAATTTTTGATGAGATTTCATGATTCTTTTCCAGTATCGCAACCGAATTGGAATTCTGCGTGTCAGTCAAGCTGAGAAGACTCTCCATCTTACAGTTCAAGAGGTGAACGTCATCATAAAATTGTTGGAAGTTAGACAGACTAGCTGAAAACTGACTAATTTTATCAAGAATAAGAGACTGCTCCCCAGAGATTGTTTCCGAAAAAATTTTCATGAATCGTAAGACATGACATGGCTTAATCTCAGTGCATTCACTACAGGTAGTGTGTCTAGAAGACGAAGGTGAAATGTTTCGCTTTAAGCATGTAGCATGGAAAATATTGCCGCAAATTCCGTCACATGCTACCTCTCTGCCACTGATTTTAGTGGAGCAGATCTTGCAAAAAGCCATTACAAACGAATTAATTAATTTTTACCAACTTGCAGTGCAATTCGAGGAAATAATTGCAAAATATGGTTGATGAAATTGATAATTCACAACTGTCCCAAAAATTTACCGGTTTTCGTATGTGATAAATTTCTCTTATCGTAAATCTCTGTTATCGACAACGAAAGTCCAGCTCAAGTAATGGTTCGAGTATGCGATGAAATGGGATCCGCGTCTTCGGTTAATTGAGCTTTATGGCATCAAATAAAAGCTTAAAGATATTGTTTAAAAAGGCGCAAAGAAAAATAACCTCGAAATCCAGCAAATATTTAAAAAAAAAAATTTTTGTGGAATTTAACTATATACTTATTAGCTGGTCAAGTCAGTCACAATAAAATGATCGGGTCAGTTGATAATTAATCCACAGGCAAATCCAAGGTCCCACGAAGTATCAATGATACAGAAACTCCAACGAAGAGGCAATGTCATCATATTATAGTCACAAATTTACTTCTGATCACTGCAGGAATTTCAAATTAAACCTCCACTTGAATGTAAAAAGAGCACCATTCGTGGAAAAACTAAATAACTTTATACATTAAAATGAAACAATAAACGACGATTTTTACAAAAAGTAATAACAAAAACAAAGAACCGACTACTGTCATTCAATTCTTCTTCTTATCAAGAAAAACGGTAATTCTATTGATATACAAACATATATCTGCTCAACATCGGCATACATATGGATATTACAGTCAGCAATAACATTCGGAAGGTCATCTATGAATAATCTGAAAAACATAGTGGACCCGAGATAGATCCCTGAGGTACACTAGAACTAAGAGGCAAGGTATCGGAAACACAACAACCGTTCATCTTTATCTGTTATAATTTGTTAGATAAAAGGCTGTTGATGAAAGACGTTGCAATAGGATGAAACGATAAGTTTGCAGCTAGTTTTGTAAGTAAATTTTCAATGATTGACAATATCGAACGCTTTCGAGAAATCTAGTAATGCAAGTTCAATTGGAATAAATAGTTTTTTTTTAAACTTCTGCAATTGCTTATTTAGATAGCAAATTTTCGTTGACCCTTGAACAATTTATTGAATCTTTTTAATTGTACCAGTTAGTAGAAAGTCCAACTCTAACTTACCAGATATAATTAATTGGACATACTGCTAATCTATTAGATCTATTTCTAACATGGCATCTTGACAAGTGCTCAACGTCAGTGTCATCTCATCTTGGCAGCTCGGATCATTGTCACGTTTCGGCCCAATTCACCTTATCATCACTGAAGCCTACCAGTCAGCTTCGTAAAAACGATTGGTGTGGCACTAGGATCAAGCTGGATTGTGCATCATTAAATAAATTCATTAGAAAGTTAGACTGGTCTGAGTGTTTTTCCTCGAGAGATGTTGAGTACTGCTCTGAATGCAATATCAACATTTTATGGTTTGGGATGCACAGCTTTATTCCGAACAAACACAAAATATTAAACGTAACCATAGATCTTGGTTTAACAATGACTGTTAGTCGGGTAGTAAGAGTTTCTGGTCTCTTGTTAAAACAGTCAAGAACAACTTCACCAATTCGTCGGTACCCCCGCCCCCACCCCCACCACTAATTCACAACGGGGAAGTGTACACGGAATAATTGGATAAAGCCAATTTGTTTACAGCTGAGTTTTTCTGTGAATTCTATCTTTTGCAAGCTCCTCCTTCTCCACCAACATGCAATTACAACAGTCAAAGACTGTTACATTTCCGCAGAATGGAGGTTATCGAAAGCTTGCAAGTCTCAATGTATCTAAGGCTGCTGGGCCTGATGTTATTTCGCCCTTGATACTCAAGTGCTGCGCCTGTTATTTAGCTAAACCACTACGTAAAGTATTTCACCTCTCATCCTCAAACTATAAACCAATTGCCCTTACTTCGATTATTTCCAAGGTTTTCAAAACACTCGTCCACACCCGATTGATTAAATATATAGAGACTAATCACCTTATTAACGATCGACAATACGACTTTCGTGCTGGCCGCTGTACTGTCTTTATAATTTAGGTGAATCTGAGATCATCACATTAGATATCTCAAAGTCCTTCGATACTCTCTGGGATCCCGCTCTTTTAGCTAAACTTCTGGCATTAGGTATAGACCCTCTTTTCTTAAAACGGACTGAAAGTTTTCTCTCCCGCCATTCAAATCAATTTATATTAAATGGAGTTACTTCTGACAGTTTTATAATGCATGCCGGAATACCGCAAGGTTCTCTGCTCTCTTCTACACTCTTTCTCATTTTTATTAATGATCTGTTAGCTCTAACTTTCAATGCTATTCATAGTTTTGCAGACGACAGCACCCTTGGTTTTGTGTACTCGTTCGACTCTATGTTTGATTCTCTTGGGAATGTTGTAGTTGACGAACGAAGCCACATGTTCAACTCAATTACACCAATACTCCCTTGGGGCAGAGCGAATCGGATCTTATTTAATGCATAGAAAATGCAATGTTATCTGTCATCACTCACAGCGTCCTCCAACACCCGCTTAACGCATTTCTGTCGATGGAGACGATATCTCGAACTCGCTATCTCTTAATATCTTAAGCATTGAAATATCCAACAATCTCAGTTAGTCCGATCACATTTTTGGTATTGCCAAAAACCCGATGAAATAAATGCCGGGGCTTTTTGCAAATATGCAAGAAATATTTTATTCCATCAGACTTGGCCCAAATCTACAAGACTCATATCAGATCATGCCTAAATTAGAATATAATTCTCATATTTGGGCAAAAGCTGGACGGAATTCATTGTCCGCGTTAGACAAAGTCGAAAAGAAGGCATTTCGGCTTATTAGCGATAACATATCAATAGCAACTATTGATTCTCTAGAGCACCGGCGTAATGTCAGATGTCTACCTGTGTTTTATCGCTTCTTCTATAGCTATTGCTCTGACTAATTCTCTATCCTGATCCCTTGTAGAATTCTTCGTATGTCCACTACACAAGCTGTAACCCGATCTTCATACTCACACCCTTGAAGTCAGATTCGGCCGTACCGTGGAATTCCGGGAATCTTTCATAAGCAGAATAGTACGAATGTGGAACAGTTTGCCATCTTCTGTTGTCCCGCTCAGCTATGAACCGCAAACATTGAAGCCTAATGCACACAGGTATACCTCCTCGACTCAACCCAATAATCCTCAATTTCCTACCCCTTCTTCCTTTCCTGCCAAGGCTGTGCTACGGCATCATAGGGTATCCTCTGAGTTTTGGTAACATCATAAAACAAAAATTACGGCAGCAGCTATACAAAGGCAATTCCAAGAAATAATATCAAAAAATATATGGGGCACTAGGAAAAACTCTTCTATTAAATACTTCTTCAATACTTAATAAAGTTTCAACCACTAAATTTTGTACCCGCTCTGAAAATATCGCAACTTACTACTTACATGACTAAAATGAACACATCGATGCGGTTCTCTACTACAAAAAGAGAAATGCTTAAGTTCTTCTTCCTTATAGCCTATCCTTTTTGAATCTAAGATGTATACGTATATGAAGCCCCCTACATATAACTTTCAATTTTTCCACGACACCAATAAATAAAGATCAAAGGAAACATAACCGTAAAAAAAATTAAAAACTTTTCAAAAAGCGAGGACAGAGAGAATATTTAAATTTTCCTCGTTAATTACCTCGCATACTCTTGTGGGTGCTGTCCGAAAAGTTAGTGCGGAAATTGCCAATTTCCCTCAAAATAGCGGGCCTTGTTCATGAGAAAATGTAAATTGCACTTTTATTCAGTCCATTTATTTCCCTTCTTGAGGGCTTTCGACAAGAGTGTCTTGAATGTACATAGTAAGTAGGTAGGCGGGGCGGCTCTCCGGCAATGATAAAAAAAAAATGAAAAATGCTGAGGGAATTTTGAATTCCTTTGAAAAGGCGGGCAGACGGACGACTCCTTCGACTTAAAAATCGTTTTAGGAAAAAAATTTCATCTTGATGAATGCAATTACATTTCTTTGTACTTTTATGAGTTCTTTTTTCCTGTTTTTTTTTTCGAAAGATTTTTGTATTTTCAGGTTTGAATATTTCGAGCAATGTTTGTCTTTTTCGTTAAGGCCAGGACTTTGGCCACAAAGGAGGTAGAAGTTCGGCAATTCAAGACAGTATCAGCTTTATGTAAAGCGGAATGCCTAGTTTTCATACAACTTTAGGCCCGACATGAACAGACATGAGAGATGTCTTAAACGATGAATTATGATACTCTGAAATTATTTTATTTAACAATTTTATTTCTGTCTAGCGGAGGAAAGCTTTGGCGATCGGAATGTAGCTTGAGCAACTTTCTTTGATGAAAAAGTGGACTTTTCTACTACTCGTGATTGTGCGGAATTGGTGAGTCGTGGAAAATGATATCATCTGAGAAAAATGTTCACAACAGAGCACTAAAGGCCATGGAAGAAAGAATTGAAAAAAATACATGCGTAATGTAGTAGCTGGGGTGTATGTGACCCAAGTGTATGAAAATGGGTTTTCCGGGGGGAAAACTTCCCGAGAAAATTTTCTGAATCGGAAAAAAAGTACATTAGCCATTAGAGTACTGAGTACTCGACGGGACCTTTAATTTGATATGTAACATGCGGTACTGGAACTGGGTGTTCCTACCCCCACCGTAAAAGTATGCAGAGAAAAATTTTCTTCCACACGAATTGTGGCTGGTAATGAGCTGAGGCGAACAGTGAAACCTGTTTTCCAATCGGACATAACCCTATTCAATAGTTAGAGCCGATCTAAGGTGCGAAAAATCTAGTACCTCAGTCGAATAAAAAAAGAGAGAAATACTAAAAAACTGAGTATGGGATCGCTATTTAAGCCTCGGAGTATAGGAGTGTGGGTACTCAAACTTCTTCTTAGGACCTAGGGAATTTTATTTTGTACTAGATTTTCAAAATTTACTATATTAAACTTCGACCCCCTCCGCCAGGCTTCCCACTTAATTGAAATACACATTGTTAACAAAAAATATTCAGAGTATCATTATGCTTCATTTAATGGCTGAACGCGATTACTTATATAGGCAATATAGAGTCACACAATCAACTGAGATACACAGACGATATAAACGCGTTCGTAATAGTACCAATTGCATGATCAGGTCTTCTAAGCGTGCTTACTTTGGCGGTAAGCTGGACGTAAATTTACCTCCGAGGAAGTTGTGGCGAAACATACGCAATATGGGTATATATGGACGTGATCCTCCAAAGGTAAGTGCAGATCCCAATATTTTTAATGATTTTTTGTCACGAATTCCATGTCAGCGTCTCTGGCATATGATTGCAGCGCTGCTACGGAAAACTTTCCAGTTGATGGCTTTACCTTGCGGAATGTTGACGAAAGGGAGGTATTGCTGGCTATGTGTGCAATTAAATCTGATGCAACAGGGCCAGATGAGCTGCCTCCTCGTTTCATTAGAGCGATTGCACGGGAAATAATCAAAGTTTTAACCCATATATATAGCCACTGTTAAACGACATCTAAGTTTCCCACTAAGTGGAAGCAAGCGCTTACAATACCTATCTCCAAAAATTCTTCTGCTTCTGCTCCAAGTGATTTTCGCCCAATTAGTCGTCTTTGCTTCTTTGCTAAGGTATTGGAGAAGATTATGTATATGTATATCGACTACATAAATAAAAACGGCTACTTGACTACATGGCAGTCTGGATTTCGTCCAAATCATAGCTGTGAAACTGCTATGCTTAAAATTTCGTCGGACGTTCACGAAGCTCTAGATAATGACCATCTTACAATTCTCGTATTACTCGATTTGAGCAAAGCATTTGACTTTATTAATCATGATAAGCTGCTGAAAAAGCTATCTCAAGGATTCTTTCTCTCTTCATCTGCTGTTCAGCTCTTCAAGAGCTTCATAAGCGGACGTAGCCAACTTGTAAAAGTACAGACCTCCCTCTTTGATGCGGAGAATTTATATAGTGGTGTCCCCCAGGGATCAATACTTGGCCCAGTCTTGTTCAGTCTTTATATAAATGACCTGACCGACGTAATCCCTGACGCTGCAAATTGCAATACACCTCTATGCTGATGACGTGCAGATGTATCTCAGCATGCCAATTGGCTTAACTGAGGATTGCGTATGCCGACTGAATGAAGATCTCCAGTGTGTGTATTTTTGGTCTGTACAAAATAGCTTACAACTAAATCCTGTTAAATCAAATTGTCTGGCGATCAATAGAAAAGACATTGATACCGATAATTTACCACCAATAATTATAAATAACACCAGACTTCCCTATGTGGATTCTGTAAAGAGCCTTGGTTTTGAGGTTAATTCGCAGTTCTCCTGTTGCAACCATATCAGTACTACAATTGGAAAAATATATGGGGGTGTCTAACTTACTTTCGCTTCATATGCGAAAAAGAACTAGTTAAAGCCGTGGTAATACCTCATTTTACCTATGGTTGCGTAATATTCTCATCTCTGGACTCAGTGTGTCGTAGAAGACTCCTGTTTGCATACAATGACGCGTTACGCTACGTATTCAGGCTGCCTCGGACCACTCACATATCGCCTTATATATCGACCTTGCTTGGTTGCCCTCTAGAGGGTTACTTAACCCAACGCAGATTAAAAATTCTACATAAATACAATACAATCGGAAGCCATCGTATCTTTTCGAGAAACTAAATTTCTTGCAATCGACTAGACATAAGAATCTCTTGATTCCTCGTTGCAGGTCGCGGTATGGACAGGGTTCTTACTTTTTCCAAAGAATTCGCAAGTGGAATATTTTATCATGTGATGTTCAATGCGCGACTGTCGGCAGAACTTTTACAGAGCTTATTAAATCAGCGGATATTTGTTAAAAATCATTGGCACTTTGAGTGTCTCTCAGCTTTTGGTCTATATCTTTTTATCAATCTTCTATCTAATCTCTGTACAATATTACTCTCTCTTCTTTTTCATATTGTATTAGTTTAGCGTAATTTACTGTATTTTGTTTTGTTCTTGGTTGTTCCTTAGTTTTTCTTTTTGTTTTAAATAATTAACTTTTTGCTTTTGCTTTTTATCTTATTTTTAATTTTAGTTTTATTTTTCATTTTATACTTCTTCTTTTTAAAAAAAATTTTGATTTTTTTTTTCCTAATTCACTTTGTACAATAATATTTTGTAATCATTGTAGGAAATAAATGATTATTGTTATTATTATTGTTAAGACATCTCCTATCTCTGGAGGTGTCGGGCCTAAAATAGGCATTCCGCTTTCTAGCAGAAATGGATTAACTGCAAACTTACTGAAAATTGTTGAGATGATTTTTTTCCCCTTACAGCTTATGCTCCTAAAATTTCTAGATAAAAACTGTCAAATATTTTATTTTATATTTGAAATAATGAAATTTACAGAGATATTCGTCCTCTATTAACTCAGTATAGGTGTTCGCATGAAAATTCAATTCAATCCAATTCAAACTACAGTCCTTGTTCATCGAATTAGAACCACTCACAAATTTCTCGATAGTTCTACCTGCAGTATACTATAAAAATTCTGCTTTCCCAAGTAAAATCATTTTATGTTTTTGGTGTTAGAATAACGTACAAAATATAAGGACAGAAAATCCGGCTCCTTTATCCTTTTCCTGGTGGAAAATGTTTTTCATAAGCATTCATTTGCAAGTTAGGTGAATATTGTGTTCAGTTATTTTTTAGAAAACGCGAGAGGTTTTATTTTTTGAATTTGCAGAAATTTAAAAAGTGCTGTCAGTTTTGTAAAAGTTTGTCAAAAAGAAGAAAATTGTCGTGGTAGAAGAAAAAAACGCCACTAACAGACCCTAGTATATGGGCTGAACAATTTAGATCACATACTTTTGTTTAATAAGCTCGTAGCTCACTTCAAAGTTTTATCATCTGACTGGAAGCTTATAATGTCTTACCATATTGGCCGCCAATAGTGAGTTGTTAGTGGTGCCCCTGATTTTCTTCCTGTTCTCACTGGAGTTCCTCAAGGATCAATCTTAGGCCCATTACTATTTACTGTGACTAATGACTATGACTACTAATGACTTAGCCGTGATAGTTAAACATTTTGAATTTCATGTGTATGCTGATTGCTGATGACTTTCAGCTTAATATTTCCAAGCCACTGGAATCAATTGATAATGCAATACACTGCACCAATACGGATCTTATGCACATACGTTCTTGGGTACAGCAGAATAGTCTAACTCAATAGTCATATTTAAAGTTGAGCTTGATACATTTTTTTTTTCGCTTTGAAGATTAATGATGAGGTTATCTCACATCGCAAATCAGTTAATAACCGGGGTATAGTATTCAATCAAACTTTAAGTTGGAGTGCTCTTATTAACCCTGTTATGAGTATTTGCTACCCTACGGAAAGCCTCAATATCTGGAGTGTATGCTTCTGAAAATTACTTGTAGTGACACTCATAACTTATGGATGTGAGATTTCTTATGAACCTGATTTTACCACCTGGAAAAAACTAAATGTTGGTTTTAACTCTGTCATTCGTTATATATGTATTTGGTTTGAAGCGCTGTGACCATGTCTCTCCATACGTAAAATTGATCTTTGGATGTACACTTAAGCCCTATTTCAAATGACAATACTACTATTTCTGGGGAATATAAATTATAACCAAAAGACCCCCCCCCCCCCCACTCTAGAGTTATCATTCTAACTAGAAAATTTATATTTACTGAGACAAAAATAATAATTTATCATAAATTTTCCAGTTTCCACTACGATTGACCTAATTTGACATAAAGGCAAAAGGCAACAACTTAACCACTTGACTGTAAGCAAAAAAATTCCTCTTTCGTGTAAAAACTATGAAAAAGTCTTCGAATTTATATACAATTTCCGAGAAGGGTTCTTATACCTCTGTCAAGAAAATTTGTTGAAAAGTTGAAAAAGTGGCAAAATTCGATAGAGAGTCAGTAAAACATATATAAATTTTGCCGTCCGTACTTGTTCCGTATACGGATGAAGCTTGCTTTGCTGTAGATTTTGTGTACCTTTTTCTTAGGGTATTTTTGCTCATACCAAAATCCCATGGAGATAGATATAAGAAATTATAAAAGAAGCTTATACATGTTTTAAGTAACACAGAGACAGAGAGAGAGAGAGAGAGAGTGGTTTGTTATATTGCAACTTATAGAAGAAAAAAAATAGCACTTTGTAACTTTTAAAGTTTTGTAAATGTTTGTTTTCTGTTTAGTTTAGATCACGTTTTACTTTTCATGGCCTGTAATGTTTCCTTTAATCCAAAGTATCATCGCATAAGTATTCTATCATGTCCTAGTGAAGCATTGAGTTGGATAACTTAATCATGGATGTCAACAAGTTCTTGTACCCTTTGTAAAATGAATTTAGATTAAATCTTAGTTGCACTCGGTTGCTTTTTTGAATATTTATACTGTTAATTACAAATGTCTGCTTTGCTGGTTAAGGCATTTTTTTATTATCTTCTCTGATTTTAATTAAATCTGCCTTACAAAACTACAAAACAAAGGGTAACAATTCATCAGATTTTCTTGATTTAACTTTGGAATGTTCCTCAAGGCTCTATCTTGAGTCCGGTCTTGTTTATTCAAATATACATATAGTCTAATACAGTCTTTGATAGTTCCCGCTTTTTTCTGTAAAATTTGTAATAATTTGTGCTACTTTTGTACAACAAAACAATAAAACTTAATACTAGAAGTTAAGTGTGGTGCATATTTCATGGGCGTCAAGGGATCTTATACCAATTTGATTTTTTTCTATGTATGGAAAGCCACTCCGGTTCAAAAGATTTGTTATTGTACGTCTAGAGTTTCTGTAGTTCCAGGTACTTAGAGAATATTGTCTGCCAGATAAAGGAGTATGTGATTATAAGTCTAATGGTTTTTTTGTTTTATATTCTTATTCGTTTCGGAAGTTAATGACAGCAATTCGATTGGTATATAACAGCCTCCAGGTAACTATTAAAACGAAATAGTTCGTTTAAATTATTCATTAAGGACTCATCTGCATAGAGAAGATACGTGAAATTTTCGTTTACAGGTTAGTCCAAGGTATATAAATTTAAAAAAAAACGGACCTAGAATATACCCTTGGTGGATTCCTTGTTTGGATGAGTTTAGAAAGAAATTTGTAATTTTTTAGTCTTTATGTAAAATTTCCTTGAAGTTAGAAAATTGTATAGATTATTCTGGTTAAGTAAGTGGTTTGGGAATTTGAAGTGCAGTAATTTGAAAATTAGTCGGTTTTTCCAAACTAAGGCATTTCTATTAATATATTTTCTATGAATATATCGAGAAAGCACCCTCCTACTGAGCATTCTTTTTTATTGTTGGCATCTATGTTAAATTTTATAGTAACAAATATTGAATGATGTGGCTTTAAGTTGAATTGAGTGTCTTGGTGGATATTTTTCTCCATGCAAATACTTGTTGGAGGATGACATTTTCAAGCACTTTTTCTATGTTACCTAGGTTAGATATTAGAGAAATTCGTCTGGGTTCCGTTATATTTATAAACTTGTGTTTTTTGCGATTGAAAATAATTTGAAGGTTTTATAAAACAGCTAGAGTTTCTTGTTCTATGGTTATCGATGTGGTTTATTTGAGTTTCTACTGATGCTTTCAAAGATTCTGAAGATTGATTATTTCAAGGTTCATTTCCTAAGCTATTCATCACAGAAAAGTTTCGTTCGTTCATCAATGAATATTTCGGAAACAATAGTTTAGTACGCAAAATTGTAGCATTTTTACGATTCTGTGGTAGATGCGTTTTAGACTTTCTACACAATGTTTGCTTGTATTTGTACAGGTATTGGAGTGGTTTTTGTTGGTTCTCATACTTTTAGTTTTTTTACTGGAGCATGTTTTCGATAAGTGATCTATGATGCTTCTCATGTAGAATTCTATAGAAAGGGAAGTTTGAGGAATGAGTTTACCTAGCCGGATTTACTTTTAGATAGCTTCCTGCCTCTTTTTTCTTATTAACTAGGTTGACTTCCTTGAATCTTTAATGTCCTCGACTTTATGGCACTTTTTCTAAGCAGTTTACACTGACAGGCTTTCCAAATCGAATGTGATGTGCAGTGGTGAGCCTCCTGGTAAATGCTTTTGCAAGTAATTCATACAACCATACTTCCTGTAAGGAGCTAAGCTATATAGTCAGGTTTAACATTAAGAAATCAATTTTCTTTCATATTTCTTCCAATTTACTAAGTATTTGGCCAAGAATACAAAGATAATATTTTTGGTGTCATAAGCGGGATCTATGTGGATAATTTCAATTTCTTCCCTGCTAACTTTGTTCTAGATAGTCTACTGCTATCTCCCTCTCTCTCTCTCTCTTGATCCCTTCAATACAGTGTACTTTGGGAATAAAGATAAATGAATCCACCAACAAAAATTTTAATCCAAAACACTTCCTGGATAAAAGAAATGTTCGCCTTAACTCAATTTTTATTTTTTGACACTTCCCTCCAACATTTAACATCTGTTAAATGAGAAAAGCTTATTATCCCATTGAAACAATCGAGGCGTAAAGTTTCCTACCAAATATTTAAATGTCAAAAACTCCCTCCATTGGATTGTGTAAAAAACGCTTTTCTCTAGTCCGGAGGGCAATTTTAAATTTTCCATAATGAAAAATAGAAAAAAAAAATTCTCTTATGGATGTGACCACATCTCTATTACACAATGCGAATCTAAGTATGAAAAAAAAAACAGGGCAATGTAGCCCGCGGGGGCTAAAACTCATAATTTAGTTATAATGGTAACGGCAGCAAAAAGCATCATTCCTCCATAAAATCCGTGGTGCGGGGAACAAGGAAACAGAACTAACTTTTTACACTTCCCACCCATAAGGAGCATGGAAAATCCGCAGGAGGAAATGTAACTGCTTGAAAAGTATGAGGATATGCTCTTCCCTTCCCTACCTACCGTCATTCCGGTGAACATTTTAATTTTTTTTTCCATTTTTCCTTTTTTTTCATTTTTAATATCATAACGCTCCTTCACGCCGGATAACCTCTGGGGAACTGAATGAAAAACAGTCATAGGATACATAATACACTTGTGTGTAATATTTACATTAGGAACACGGCACAATTTCCACTCAAATGTGAACTTTTTTTTTTCTGGTCCTTACAGGAGATTCTATAGGTATAGAAAAAGTGCCTTTGAAACCGGATGGGCGAAAATAATGCGTTCATGCTGCTACCTATATTTACATAAAGGAGTCATTTTACTCAAGAACGTTAGGAAGAACAAAAAAAAATAAAAAATCTCCAGATGACTGATATTTTCAATTATTAAATATGTAAAAAGATGGCGGGCGGCAGAATGAGATTTGGAATCTGAAATTCGAGCTTTTTTCAACCATCTCCACACGATCGAAATTATGTCAGAGCCAGGTGAATGTTAGAATGAACAATAGGTGAAATTTTGAGATTATTAATATTCTCACTTTCATCTCTTCTCCGTGTCTTAAGGTTCATGCTGCTTTATTGAATTAATCCAGAATATTTTCTGCAATATTTACATACATAAGATGAAAATTCTGAAGGGGTGCTTTTTTTATTTATTTATTTATAGGCAAAATATTTATTACATAAAACGAACTTGAAATGATTGTTTCGGTATGAGTAATGTGACCTTTTTTATTTTTTCCTTATTTTACATTTAGAAATGGATTTAAAGAGATAAATTTTTGGATTTATTTCATCCGCCCAATATTGGTTCTTGAGATGAACGAATGATTGCTTTACATTTTCTTTTTTACTTTTAAATTACTGGACAAATACGTTTTTTTATTTCGTTGGTAAATGCTATCTAACAAAACTAGGCCTCTACAAATACTTTGAACAAAAGCAATTATTCTGTACGATTATGGGAAAGACGGAGATAGATACATACACCAAGAAAGTGAAGAAGTAATTTACTCACAGAACTACATCACGAAAGTGACAGGAAACGAGAACAGACAAAGGTTTCCAACAGTCCCGAACATGGATAAATGCACCTCAAAGAACAGTGTCCAATTCGAGAAAAAAAGTCCCCAGAAATACGTCACAAAAGCTCTTATCTCATCGGCATCTCAGCAACTAAGTGTCATCTGTCACTGTGCTTTAATATTAACAAATCTGACAGCGCTTTTCTTCTTCTTCTGGTTTGGCGTGGCTCTCAAATTCAAATTCAAATAATATTTTTTTCGGTGCGTTTTTTCTTAATAGAGGACTTAATTGTAATTTTTCACAGCCAACTTCACACTTAAGCCGCGCTTTGTCATTATATATTTTGACAGCTGATATAGAAAGGCGCTTGTTTGTGAAAAAGTTTGTTGTGAAAGTCGAAAGCAGCATTTTCGGCATATTTTACTTCTTTACTATCGAAAAGATAAAAATCTTTTTCAAGCAAGAAAAAAATTATTCGATGTGTATAAAGACTATGTATTCACAGAATGCCAGTACCAAAACTGGTTTGAAAAATTTCGTTCCAGCAATTTTGATGTTGAAGTTGCACCACGTTCTGGAAGGTAAATTGAAGCTGATGAAGGCAAAATAAATGCATTGATTGATGCAAACCATCAAATAACAACTCGCGAGAGATTAAATTTATCGAATATGATCGTTCATTATCACATGAAACGCCTTGGTTTAATTTCACGACAGATGAATTCCACATGATCCCAACTAACACCATTTTACGCACAACGGTCATGGTAACATTTTTCTGTCTAAAGCAGGGGTGGCCAACCTTTCAGCTTCCCTGGGCCGCATCGGAAGTAAACGAGTTATATTGGGCCACACATAAAATTTACGAACCCTAAAGATAGCCAATGAACAAAAACGAGGAATATACATACATACTTAGTTAACAATTTTAAGTAATTAAGCTTCATTAATTCATAAATTTTTTATTATAAAATTTAAGAAATAGCAACAAGAAGTTGATGTGATATTTGACATTGTTTTTGAGACAATAATGCTTCGATATTTTGCAATCGAATTTGATGCAACTCTCAGTGAGTTCTCAAGGTGCTCATATGTTATTTTGCTCCTATTTTTATTCTTTGAATCGTATGCTTCATCTTAGAGAATAGTTGCTCACAAATGTAGGTGCTTCCAAATAGCGATGGCATGAATTGTGAAGCAAGGGGTACGTTTCTCTGGGAAGATAATTCTTATAAAAGTCCCGTAAAAAGAAATTATTAAATTTTTCATAAAAGTTGAAAATCAAATTGCAGCTCTAGCCATTTCATTTGAAAATTTGCTGGTAAGTTTATGTCGACTAAAAATTGAGTCGCAAATATGTCAAAATATTGATGATTATTTTGGAAATCTTGAAATCAGATTCCTGTATCAAATCGAAAATCAAGTTTGCATATTTTTCGTTACTCTCAGGAAAGTGTTTAGCCAACGTTTCAAAATACATAAAATTATTTGCTTGAATTTGTAACTACCATAGTTTCAGTTTCATTTCGAAATCCCCTATAGTTTGAGGCATAGTTGTTTTTCACTTTGAAGACGCAAATTTAGCTCATTGAAATGAGCCGTCAAGTCTACTAAAAAAAGCAAAATCTGTGAGACTGTTTTCATCACCAAGTTCTAGCACAGATTTTATTCTTGATTTCATTTCACAAAACATAAAATCTTTTCAACATTTTACCCCGACTTAACCATCTTACTTCCGAAAAATTAAAAATGTTCTCAATTTCTTCAGTGTCAATTTGACTAAGTACAATTGCAATTCCCATGGAAATGTTATATAGATAAAGAAAATGTTTTATAAAATTAATTGAGAAAATATTTAAGTATATGAGTTTTGTTGGGCCGCATTCAAAGCCGTCCTGGGCCACATGCGGCCCGCGGGCCGCGGGTTGGACACGCCTGGTCTAAAGGGACTTCCACATCGAAACCGAAAACAGGAAACCGATAAGCTCTACACCGAAAATTTGCTTTTGCTTTCACAACAAAAACCGAAAAGTTTTTTTATCACAAAAGTTGTATGATGAGAGCTCATACGAAAAAGCGTATTTTAAATTTACTTCGAAATCCTTATCCATATTATAAATGTAATGTATAATTTTCAATGTAATCACAAAAGTGAGGCTTAGTACGAGCGAAAAAAATTATGTGGAAACCGAAAATAAATTGACAGATGCAACCGAAAGCTCGTTTTTTGGCCAAAAAAAGATGTGTTTTTCTTAAAATCTGAGATAAATATGTAAAATTAGTAATTTATCCCATTTCCCATGATTTTATTAATCATTGGAGCAAAAATCTTTTTTTTTTTTTTTATGGAATAAAATGAGTTTTTCTATTTACATTTTTCGGTTTTCGGTTTTGATCTGAAAGTACCTTAACAGTGGGCCCATAAAGAAACGCTTTTCCGCTGCACGTAACAAGGCTACCACTACTGTTCGTAATTTCAATAGGCGATTTTATCATTCCGAACTTAACCCTGATTACCATCCAAAACTCTTTGGAAAAACTTAAACAAGGCAACACTACAGGATATCGGTGAAAAGGAGGAATAGGTTCCGTTCATGTAAACTGCCTGTGATCTATAACTCAAGTAATTGAAAATCAAATCAGGCCTGAGATGAAAATTTAAAATATCTACTGAGCTTACGAAAGAGAAGCAAATGATCCACTGTATCAAAAGCTTTTAAATACAGTCAATTCATCCTTGTCAATAGCCCGCGAAATATCGTTGCTTACCTTAAGTAAAGCAGTTGTACAACTATGTCCAGAACGAAACCCTGACTGATTGTCATGTAAGAATTCAAATCAAAATCAAAAATTAGAGATTTTCAGGTAAATTATTTTCTCCACTATTTTAGAAATATATGGTAGCAAACTAATTGGGCGATACTCCATACATTGAGACTAAGCATCCTTAGGAACATAAACTATACTTTGAAGATTTCCAAGCTCTAGGGAAAATGGAACTTGTGAAGCATATGAGTTCCAAATGTGTATAAGGGCCGTAATTACTTCATGTATATTAGTCCTTAGGAAGCTGAACTGGGTTTGATCTAGAGAAACACTTATTGATTCATCATTATCCAAATTAACAGCAGAACTGCTCACGTGACTTGAAACAAATTCCTACTTGAGTTCGTCAGGATCAATTGAGCATGAGCACAGTTCTGACGCGACAAGTCCACTTCTTTTGATATTGTTCCACAGGATTTTGTTTAGGGAGTTTAACATTTAGGATGGAACAGTAATAGCGCTTTTTAGCTTTGCGGATAGCAGTCAATGCTCTGTTCCGTAGTACTCGGTATTCCTCATGAAAATCTGATAATCTATAACGCTTTCATTTATCATATGCAAGATCTCGTTCCGCAATTAAATATTTCGAATATGAGAAGAAAACCAAGAGTAACGCGAATCTATGATAGTTTTAGTAATGAAGGAACATGTTTTTCATGATGCAAATAACTTAAAAGTAGAGTTGAGAAAATCAACTTGGTCTTTCACATTGGGAAAATGAAATATGTTATCTCCAATGCACAGTTCTAAATCCCTAAGAAACGCTTCCATACCACTAACGCTACTAATACCATTATAATCAAAATTTCATACAATAGAAGTAGGAGGAATTCGGACCATTACAGATCACAATACCGGCAGAGAAGTCAATCGAAAAGAAGAAACGCTACACAAAACGGAGCGGTACATCTAAAGGGGAAATAATATATCATCGATGCTGGAAACCAGGACACATTAAGAGATATTGTCGCGAAAATTTCCACAATACAAAATTAGTTAAATACACAAAGAAAAGTAATTGTCAAAGTAATCACTCATTAGGCTATTTAAATAATTTTTCTAATTTTAGTGAAAAATTTGTAACACTAGCGGTAAAGATCAATAATCAGTTTCTAGAGATGGAGATTGACAGTGGTGCTTGCTCATCCGTTATAGAATTAAAATTATTCAAGGAAAAGCTCAACACGATAAAAATTCAACCGTTATGCAAAACATTGAAAGTGATAACTGAAGTTGATGTTGTGGGAAGACTTACAGTAATTAGACATTGCGCATTCTTTAGAGCTAATTATATTAAAGACGGATAAACCGTTTGTACCGCTCTTAGGCCGTTCATGGTTAGATCGCGTGTGTCCGCAGTGAAGGAAATATTTTCAAATTAATGAAATTTCGAATCAAAATGTCAATAAACTCAATAACTTATGAAGTTAATTTACGATTAAAAGAGGGCGCTACCCCTATATTCTGTAAACCATATACTATATTCCATTTGGGGTAAGAGAAAAAGTTGAGATTGAAATTGATAGACTAGTAAATCAGAGTATGCTCATTCCTGTTAAATACAGCGATTGGGCATCGCCAGTTGTAGTTGTTCCAAAGAAAAATGGTGAATTGCGATTATGTACTTAAATCAGCGATCAATTATTTTAACGCAAAGAGCATTTTTAAACCCCATGGTGACTTTTGGCCCACCCTGTATTATTCTGGTTCTTTGTTCAGTTGTGAATCTCTCCATTATTTATTCTCCAGATGTTATTTATATAATCTAAAAAAAAAAAATAAAAAAAATATATAAACGAAAAAGTTATTAAATTTTTAAACCCCATGGTGACTTTTGGCCCCCATGGTGACTTTTGGCCCACCCTGTATAAACTGCAAAGTAACAATTAATTACATAAGTCAATTGAGAATCAGGTTTATCCTTTACCGCGGATTGATGATTTATTAGCGCAATTTGCAAACTGTACAGTATTTTGTGTTTTAGATTTAGCGGGAGCTTATCAGCAATTGGCAGTGGGTGACAGTAAATACACACAAGGGTCTAGATTTTAGGTATACTAGGTTACCATTTGGTAAGGTATGAAGAGATTAGGCTGTTACTTAGATGATTTATTGATTGGTGGCATAACCCAAAAATAATGTGAATTCAACTTAGAACAAGTACTAAGAAGATTAGAAAATAATAATATTCGAGTAAATTTTGATAAATGTAGTTTTTTCGAAGATAAATTTTCCTATTTAGGGCATGTAATAAGTGGAATAGGAATTCAGCCAAACCAGAAAAAAAATTAAGGCAATATTGGATGCACCTAGTCCCAAAAATATCAGGCAATTAAAAAGTTTTTTCGACATTCTCAATTTTTATAATCGATTTATTCCAAATTTAGCGTCAGAATATATTGTTACGCGCCACAAAGTGATACAAGCGACATCTATTGGAAATGGAAACAACTTTAGGTTAGTGACATCCTAGTAAACTGGATTTGAAGAACGGAATATTCAGGAAGGTTCTAGGATAATTTGTAGAATATAAATACGGCACTATGCACATCCAGGAGGCAGTATTATTTCAGACAGTGAAGTGAACGAGGTAAACTATTTGGATTGCGATTATTAGAAGTACAGTACTAGCGATAACTAAAGAGTTGATTTGATAATTGTTTGTAAATGTTATAAAAGTAAATAGTGAAGTTAAAGAAAAGAAAGAGCTTGTTAATGATATCTGAAATATTGTGTTTTAAATAACGAACTAAGGCCACGCTCGTAACAATATTATATCAGTTATTAAAAGAAAAATTCGAAGTTCATTTGGGGGCCGGAACAAGAAAAAGTTTTCCAACGACCTAAACAACTCCTTGTAAATAATAAATTTTTGGAGTATTTTGATCCCCCTAAAGATATTGTAGTAACATGTGATGGCAGTCCATATGGTGTGGGGGCTGTTTTAGCTCATATAGTTGATGGTGTGGAAAAACCAGTACTATTCGCTTCTAGTACATTGAGTGAAGCAGAGAAAAACTACTCCCAAACTCACAGGGAAGCATTAGCGATAATATTCGCAGTCAAGAAGTTCCATAAATATTTATATATAGACGGAAGTTGGTAATCTTTACTGATCATCAACCCCTTCGCGAAATTTTTAATGAAAAAAAAGGTAATCTGTCAGTGGAAGCAGCCAAATTGCAAAGATGGGCAGTACAATTGTCCATGTATAATTACGAAATCAGGTACAAAAAGGGCTCGGAAGTAAGTCAGGCAGATGCTTTATCTAGATTCCCTTTTTCTGAATCAACAGAGGTAGCGGAATATACTATTAATTTTTGTTCTACGTCGTCAGGGTTAGGTCAGTCGCTTAAATATGAAAAAATTAAAATAGAAACTTAAAAGGATAAGTTATTGAATCGAGTGATACATGCGTTAATAAATGGAACTAATGAAATAAGATGATTTAGAATTAAGATATTATATAAAAAGATATTTTTAGATGCGAAGACGGATGTCTTTATTATGGAAGCAGGTTACTGATTCCACAGGATCTAAAATAACAGTCTTTGCAATTATTGCATGATTCTCATATAGGAGTCGTTAGAATGAAAAAGTTAGCCAGATCCTACGTATGGTGGAAAGGTATAGATAGGGATATTGAAGAGTTTGTGAAATCATGTAGCAGCTGTGCTCAAGTGCAGCACATTTCCGGAGCCAAAACATGGTTTAATTGGATCCCGTCTTTATATCCTTTTGAAAGGATACATGTGGTTTTTTTTCCATTTCGAAAGATCTGAATTCTTATTGATGGTAGACAGTTATTCTAAGTGTTTAGAAATTTCAGAAATGAATGGCACTAGTGCAATAAAAAATATTGAAAGGTTAAGAAGTTGGTTTTCAATATGGGGTATTTCCACCAAAATTGTTTTAGACAATGGTCCTGCCTTTTTTTCGAATGAATTTATTGAGTTTTGCTAGTCTAATAATATTAAAGTATTTAAAAGACATCCATATAATCCGCAATCAAACGGTCTGGCTAAGAGAGCAGTACAAACGGTCAAGTAAGCATTTAAAAAGTTTTTGATAGAAACAAAAAGTAATAAAAGGCAATTTAATTATAAAATTGATAACTTTCTTCTAAAATATAGAAATACTCCCACAACAACAACTGATAAATCCCCATCAGAGATAATATTTAAATATAAACCAAAGACACTTCTAGATATGATTAAAGTTCAAAACCCATCTATAAAAATTTACGACAATAAGACACGAAAGCAAGAACCATTTCAGTTTACCAAAATCTGTGTAGGAACAAACTTAATTGTCAAAAGTAAGAGAAATGAATTTATAGAAGGTGAAAATATATTTTACCAAAGTAATTTTAAGACACATATAAAATGAGTACCAGGGAAAATAATTAAAAGATTATCACAAAATATATATGATGTAATCTCGTAAATGGAGTAAAAAGAACAGCTCACATGAATCAATTAAAGAAAAGATTAAAAGAAGTACATTTTAATCCATTTACGAAAGCCATTAATAGAGAAAGCAATATAAATAAAAATAAAAAGGATAATAGTGTAGAAAAAAATCAGGAAGAAAAGAGAGTGTTAGGAAGCTCAGAAGATGAGTCAGATGAATTTGTTAGTGCAGAAAAATAATTACTTGGTTTTGATAAGAATAATCGAATTAAAAAAACAACGATGCTTTAGCTAAAGATAGAAACTTAGAACCAACAAGAAGGTCAGAAAGATTAACAGGAACTCAAAGATTGAATTATAAAGTATGAGTATGTTATTAGAGTAGGAATTTATGAATTTATAAGCAAATTTAAATTCTTTTAAGAGAAAAAAATAAAAGATGAAGTAGGTTAAATATTTAAGTTGAGAAGGATTGATATGTATTAGTATAGCTAATGCCGTACACACTGAAATACACATGAACTATAGTCTAATCCGAGTACATCTGACATATCAGCATGATGGTACAAATCAGTCCAGTCTCAGCCTCCGAGTTCGGTATATTTGCAGATAACTAGAGTTAAGCGATGACTATCAATAAATGTATAATAAGTAACGGATCGGGTATTTAATTATTAACCTCCTACATAATAGGAATAAGAACCAATTTCGCCTGTGTTATTAGGCTGAATATCATATGTTAACATGATCATGTCGTGATCGGATATTCCTGGGAGAGAAATTTGCTGGAAAAACAAAACCTTGGACAAATTCGAAGTAAGGAAGACGTCTAGCAGAGAGGGTGTTCTACAGAAGAAGTATCTTGGGTAATTATTGACTCTCTGTAGATCCAAAGCATCCAGCAAAACTTGGAAATTGTTCGTTAACCCAGAGGGTGATAGAAAATTCAGATTAAAATCACCTGCAATGACCACATTTTGGTATCGGGTGAAACACTTAACGAGATCATTATTAAGGGACTCCAAAGATTAACAGTTGGGAGGCTTATAGACTGCTCCAACTAGACCCTTCACTTCATTAACAGACAGTTCACAATAATCACGAAAATAGTTTGGTTAAGAGGGGGGGGGGCACAATTTTTTGCTTGTCTAAACGTGACCCATTCATAGGCCTCCGGGGTAACAAAGAAAAAACACCCTGTAGAAATTGCAATTGACATAAAAGTAATTTTGTCTCTTATATGTAAAATTCTTTGATATCCTATCCCCTCACTCTTTTTTTCTGTCTCTTTCTCTCTCTCTCTGTCTTACATTAATGCAGAAAATTTAAATTAAAGAAAATTTATTAAGCACGTAAATGCAGTTACATTTCAAAATTTCCGAATTATTAAGTTCAAAATGATTTTCGCAAATAACTTCTTGAGGCTGCAGTAAATGAAGAAAATATGCTCGAAATCTCACGAACCTAAATAAGTCGTTAATTATTAGTTTCTGGCTAAAAGTGTGTTACTAATTGTAAGATTTTGATTGCATAGTAAATATAAACGCTTGAAAGATATCACCAAATCACCCATAGCCAACTAAATCTATCTTTACTCGCGGCTAAGTACATCGTAATGGGCTCAAGTCACACACAATTCGATATCTATTTTGGTGCTTTTGACGTGTGTAATCCAGTTTTACTGTTCTATTTTTCGATTGTTGTTTACGCAGCCACGTACCGCACTTAAACGATATTTATTTACATGATTTTACGTGTATATATAAAATCATTTAAGATTGTACATAGATATGTACACACATAGTATATAAGCAATTGTAGATTTTCTATTTTCACGAGTAACTTGATTGAAATTTCGCAGAGAACAATTTTCCCGCCTTTCATTTATTTTTTTTCCCATTTTTATCCATGGTCAACATTTTTTGATTATTTATTTATTGTGAGACATTTGGAGTATTTTACGAAGTGCATCAGATCGAGTAAATTTTGCTTTTCTTACTAAGTATTTAACAGATCTTTGAAGGTGAAAAGAAACAAGAAGATTTTGTATAATATATGTATGAGTATGAGACTATCCTGTCACTATAGAAAACCTCCTTGAAATTATCAATACAGTTGAGAATTTTTTGAAAAAATCAAGAGAAATTAGGAGTTGGATTTTAATGAATATAAAAAGAAATTGAAAAAAAAATTCTTCTACATTATTAAGCTAAGCTCACGAGATATCTGATTATGTAAAGCGCAGTATATGAAGAAGGAGATAGGAAAAGGATTAGAGAAGACACGAGAACGGTGGCAGACTTCTTGCACTTTTGTAGATTATAAACACGAGAAAATACAGAAGATGGTAAAATGTTCCACGTTCGCATTGAAGGGTATATTGAGTGAGCCGATATGCCGATAAGTTTGAATACACTTTTGACCAGTATCTAATGAAGCTAAGGCTCTGCGAGCAAACTTGACACATATATGGGATTTGTATTTCATATAGGACTTGTAGAGAATTCTGTGCGCTGAAATATTTCTTACAGCTTTCAGAAATCCAAGACATTTCGATGTTTCTTTGGGAACAAAAAACATTTGATCTGGCGGCATTCCTTCTGAAGTCGGCAGGAGTATAAAGAAACGAAGATCTTATTTAAAAAAAAAAAAAAAAAAAAAAAAACATTCGCAGGGTTACCATATATTTGGATATTCCATATATTTGGATATTGGTTGAGAAAGTGTTGTTGTAAAACGCTGACATTTTGTACAAAGCGTTCTTGTATTAATTGTGGAAAAAAATCGAAAATTCCGCGATATCTGGCATCCTCCCTTTATCCAGTTCACATACAAAACTTCTGATTTTCAAAATTTTACATTGTATGAAAAGAGAGCTGACATTTTGTAAACGGTGTTTTCGTTTTAAAATTGGCTAAATCGAATAACTCTTTCGTAGGGTCGCTACCATAATAATAAAAAAACAATCCAGGCTTACAAAACTTTTGATCTTTGCTGGAAAAAAACTGATCCAAGCGAATTTTGACGCCCTCATTGCAAGTAAAGGTTTTGCCGTCAAAAAATTGTTTTAAAGACCGGAACAAGTAATAATACGAAGGTACCAGATCTGGAGAATGGTGGTGGGTGTGGTAGTACATACCATCCAAGCTGTAAAAGGAAAGCTTTTAGCGAGTTACCAAACTTCTATGAGGCCTGTCAACACTATACCGTTTCTATTGATAAATTCTGGCCGTTTCTGTTTGCGTGACTCATTCACTTAAGAACTGATCGTTTGGTATTGTCCAGTAGAAGCTAAAAAAAAAAAAACATTCCCCTTAAATCCCACCAAACAGACACATATCACATTTCTTTATCAATATCAGTTTTTGAAATCTTTAAGCCCATTCATCTCTTGCATTTGTTTACAACCAATATCTCGTCCCCAGTGTGGATTTACTTCAAAAATAGACCATTTTCTTAACGCTTGAGGAGGAAATCACATACGGGGGTCATTCCATAGCAAATCGATCAAAAATCACGAAAAGTGTGACGTGATCATCATCAATTTTATATACTTGGAGGGGTTGTGAAAACAAAAATACGAATTAAATCAAAATTTCGCAAAAACGCTGTCCTGAACTTCTTTAAAAATTCATATATATTTTTCTATTTAAGCTAGAACAGTGAAATGTGGCTCATTTGAAAGATATGATTCCAAGCTATCTAAAAAAAAATAGAATCTTCAAAATATACGCGAAGAAGGACATCAAGGATAAGGATTTTATCCTTTATCCTTGAATATCCTGGAAGGCGTACTTATGATTTGGTTAATTTGTTTATATTTTTTTTTTTTGAGGCCAATACCTTTAACTCGTACACGAATTTGTCTATTTATATATTTCTTTTTTACTATTTTCGACACTCTCGTAGGCGCACTTTTCGTCATCACAGCGAGCTGAAATTTGGCACAAAGGTTCATGTCGCGTGACAATTGAATCTATCAAAATTTGAACCGGAAATTTCCATGGAAAACCCGGAAAATCAAGTAAAATCATTTGAAAATTTGGTACAAATCTGATTAATGATAAATCCGTTTCAGGAAAAATGCAGAGTTTTCCGAGTTTTCCGAAAAAAATTCCGGAATTTTTCGGAAAATTTTCGGTAAAAAAGTTTTCTAAATTATGCAGGATCAAGTTCCCTTTCAACTGGCATCATTACTTTCTCTCCGACAATGGTGAAAACTTGCAGAAAAAATCGATGAAAATTCATGTAAAACGCTTTTCCAGAGTTTTTCAGACCAAGGAAGCGTTTGAGCGTTTTGCAACCTAAGACACAGTTGTAGAGCGAAATGAATTGCATAAAGTTGCTTTTGTGGAAAACTCCGAGGAAAACCCGGAAAAGCGGGAAAATCATCGGACAAATTTTCATCGATATGATTAGTGATAAATCTGTTTCAGTAAAAATGCAGAATTTCCCAATTTTTCTGGAAAATTTTCTTAAAATTTCCGGAATTTTCCGACTTTTCCGGAAAATTTTCCGACACAAAAGTTTTATAAGCTATGCGGAATCATTTTTTTTCCGTCCTACTGGCATCAATACTTTCTCTACAACAATCATGAAAACTTGCATGAAAAATCGAGGAAAGTTCATGTAAATTTTTAAAAAAAAACCTTTAATAGTAATAGGAAAAGTCTGTGGAAAACATGGAAAATCGGGAAAATTCAGTAAATCAGTGTCTTTTCAGCCGTCATAAAATTGTTTTTAAAATATCTCCATGCAGCACGTAGTAACAATTTAGTTAACGTGAAAAAGTCAGAAAATAAAATAAGTAAAAAACGAGTTTTCAAACAAAACTGAGGCCAAGCCGCATGAAAAAGTAGAAAATAAACTTTTCTTCACACACAGAGGTGGACTCAGATTTTATTCGCTGACAATCACCGATATATTTCAGTATGATCAATCAGAGGTAAGAAGTGATTTGATTCATGAAGAGAAAGAATATTCAAGAAAAATGTCCCAATCAAAAAATCTGAGTCCACCTCTGTGTGTGAAGAAAAGTTTATTTTCTACTTTTTCATGCGGCTTGGCCTCAGTTTTGTTTGAAAACTCGTTTTTTACTTATTTTTATACCTCATGTTATAAACTAAAACATATTAAAATTTCAACTGGGGTCTCAAAGGGATCAAGGAGTAAAATATCAAGGAAGTTTCGCAAAAATACATTTAAAACGATCTACAAATAAAAAAAAAATTGTTCTATTCAGAGTGTCCCGTATGTGGTCTTGCATCTAAAAACTATGGATAGGCCAAGCTTAGACAAACAAAAAATTGAACAGGAGGTGGGGGAAAATTATTACGGTTTTCGAGATAACGAATCATATTTCACTGTCCTAGCAGGAATAGAAAAATATATATGAATTTTTAAAGAAGACCAGGGGCTGGATTATGAGAAAATTAAAATGACAAATGACAATGACATCGTAACTTTTGTTCGAAAATGCGATTCTTATATCATGACTTCATCCATAAGTGACATTTAGCGTCAATATCTGACTTATTTTCGAAAGGCCGATTCCTAAAAAGCTGGTTGAAATGACAAATGACTATATTTCATGACAATTATTGCAACCGAAGTCACTTAGGCCTTACCGCTGTGACTTTTGTCATATTCCAATATAAAAGTTACAAATGATACCAGTAAGTAGTAAGTATAAAAATAGTAAACGTACATTCATATGGATAAGTCTGCCAAATTTCTGGAAAAATTTAAACCCAATCATATTGAACTAATTTTATTCCATACTTATTTTACACCCTAAATGAAATTAAAGGATGTACTAAGTTTGTCATTCCGTTTGTAACACCTAGAAATTATATATTATTAAATCGGGTAACCCTTTCATAGAGTTACCATACAAAAATATCGTTTTCCATTACATATTTGGTGGACACTACCTGAGAACGCTTCAACATAGAGAGCTGAAGTTTTGTACACGGTGGTCTCATATAAATAGTAAAGATAATCTCAAAAATCGGCTAAAGCGGGCAACCCCTCCTTGGTGTTGCCATATATGTAAAAATTTAGGTTTATTACGTATGCTGTGAAAATGATCATCCATAGACGTTTTTATTATACTCAACAGTTCTTCAAAATATGAAATTGGTTCTAATCATTTTTACCGTCCGACGAAGAATTATGTGCGAAAAACCACTTCAAAAGTCAAGCTTGCACTGATGTGTGACCATACCAAATTACATACATACGGCTATTCATCTAGCGTATCATAACAATTGGTTTCAGATCAATTCTAGCCTTTTCTTTTACTTGTTTTTTATATACTTCTGTTTAAAGTTGTTCCGATCTTCTTCAGAAATTGGAAATTTTTTAACATCTTGTGCGGTTGCATTGTAATAACCCCACAAACTTCTTCTACGTATCTAAAAACTGAAGTCCGACATGGCTAACAGAAAATCTTGTCCAACTAGCCGTTGATAAAACTCCTGTAGATATTAAATAAGTTGTTACAAATTTTGAATATGCCCTCGTATTAAAAATTTCTCAATTACTTCTTTTCAGAAATACATATATTCAATAAATTAGAAAGGGGATTGAGTTTTATTCTTTCGGGACCCGTATAGATTCTACAAGCAATTTTTCAATTAAACCGCAAATGTCAAATTGTCACTGCTATAATTAAAGATAAATGTCATGTCACCCAATAATCAGAATTCCAAATTATGGTATAGTGAGATAGTCCTTCCTTCGAAATCATTTTGTCATGTCATTTGTCATTTTAATTTTATCAGAATCCAGACCCAGGACAGAATTTTTGCGAAATTTTGAAAATGCCATAACTCACTAAATACGCACTGTAGAAGGAAAATTTTTAATTCGTATTTTTGTTTTTACAAACCCTCCAAGCATGTAAAATTGCAACATGCAATTGACGATGGTCATGTCACACATGTTGCCTATTTGATATGGAATGACCCATACGTCAAAGCGACGGAGCAAATTTCTTTCTGTAAGAACATCTGTCAAGTTTTGAAATTAAACCAAAGCGTTTCATGTGATGATGAACGATAAATTTAATCTCTCAGCGTGCTCACGAGCTGTTATTTGGCAGATTGTATCAATCAATGCCTTTATTTTGTCTTCATCAGCTTCAACTGGCCTTCCAGAGCGTTGTGCACCTTCAACATCAAAATTGCTGGAACGTAATTTTTCAAACCAATTTTGGCCCTGGCGTTCTGTCAATACATCTTCTTCATACACACAATTTTTTTCTTGCTTGAAAAAGTTTTTTTTACCTTTTCGATAGTAAAAAAAATAAAATATGCCGAAAATGCTGCTTTCTATATTTGATAGAACAGCAAACACCAAACTATTGCGCAGAATCAAACAAACAAGCGCCTTTCTATATCAGCTGTCAAAATACATAATGACAATGTGCGGCTTAAGTGTGAAGTTGGCTGTGAAAAATTACAATTAAGTCGTCTGTTGGGGAAAAGACAATTTTACTTTTCGAACAACGCAATATAAACAAAAAAACAAAAACAAAAAATTCGTTATTACAATTTTAACTATCCAAATAATCTTTTCAGAAATAAATACGAAAATGCACTTTAACGATTTAGTTTTGGACCAATTCTAACTTCTTTTCTAGCTTTAAATAATGCTGTTTTTTTAATGTAGCGGCAATTGAACAACTGCAGCTATATTACGGCACTTTTAGGAAGGTTAGTGTAGCGGTGTATTAAAATAAGAAGAATGGTTGCTTGTGTTCACTGTCACTTTATTGACTACTAAATTCCTAAATTACGCCTTATTCTACATTAAACAACTTTGAGCATGTATGCAACTAGCTTAATTGCATATGATACGTATGCTCCACTTGATGTTTTATGCCGTTTCCTTTTTTTGAAATTCACTATGTTACTTAATTAGTGTCTGCTCGCATGTATCGCTAACATACCAATTCGTGGCATATATTTAGCTTTTATGCTAGAAGAATTTAAATTAAAATTCACTCTCATTTTTAAACACTCTTAATCATAACTTAACCAAGTGTGTTTCTCTACATGTAGCAGTAAAATCCCAGGGTAGCATGTAAGTAAGTACTGATTATGTAGAGAAACTTAATCTAAAATATTCTGCCACCAAAAATTAATTAAGTCACACATAAACCACAAATACTTAGCTGGATTCCTTGATCAAACCAATCTGTTCCCCACAAAGATTTTTCCTTAAAACACCACCTTTAGCATGTAAAATATTGTACCTGGGTACTTTATATTTATGCAAATATCTAGGACCACTGATTACCACTGTTTAAACTTTTGAGAACTTCTTCCA
Organism: Dioctria linearis; assembly: GCA_963930735.1. Classification (NCBI taxonomy): domain Eukaryota; kingdom Metazoa; phylum Arthropoda; class Insecta; order Diptera; family Asilidae; genus Dioctria; species Dioctria linearis. Next base: position 16,944,698 of record OZ005742.1, on the reverse strand, counting down.
CTTGATCTTATGCGTTTTGCATTTATGATCGCTGTCAAACTAATGAGAGCTTGTTCAGGGGGAACCTCGTTTTTATAGGCTCTGAGCGGCCATTTTGACATGAGTTCCACACGAAAAATGCAAATTTAACATATTTTTCGTGCTCGACTGACTTATACAATTATGTCCGCATAAGCCAAATTATCTAAATTAATTTATTTTCCATTATCCACGAATTCTCCTCATGTATCTATTTAAATATTTTAATTTTTCTGAAAATTATCAATATGGCGGCGCCCTGGGATATTATGACAATTTCCTATGTGGAACGCAAATTTTCTCTCAAGTTTCCCGTGTCTCGCTCCCACATCTTTCTCTTTCCCACTCATTATGGGAATTAATTTCACCTTTTTTTCTTAAATATTGCTTACCTGGTGAATTTCGCGTTTTCTAAGTATCACTAACAGGTTGCGCGCATTTGATTTTACCAAATTGACCTTTTCGCGAGTCAATTTAACCGTCGCGATCGCGTTTTTCGAGTGCGTTAGTGCCGTGTAGTTTTTTGTGTTTTTCGCCACAAATTATGGGGAATTATTATTCAGGTACGTAAATAATAGTGTTTTTTATGTGCTATTAAATAGTTACAACATGTGTAATTTGCAGGAAATGTGCAAATTATACAAAATTATTCATGTTGTAAAAGTTCTTCAAAAACTGTCAACAATGGCAAAAGTTGTTAAATTTTTATGTTATGTTTATGTGCATGCTGCAAATTCATTTATTCTGCATATTTAAAAATGTTTGCATGTTTTGCAAATGGTTATTATGCAGAGCATATGAATTTTGCGAAAAAATAGTAAACTTTGTAATTTGCCTGTTTTTGTTGTTGCACTGCCAAGAAATCTATTTTCTTGTCAATCTTGCATGAAAACTGCCTGTATACAAGTTTTTATTGTAATGTTTTATCTAGTTGATTCTTAAAATAATATATAATCTTTCCTTTTTTTCAATTTCAGCTAAGTTGATTGGATCTGGAGGACCCTTTTTGGAGACACTGGATCGGATACATCTAGGGAAGTAATAATTACATAGAGTATAATATTCTAATTCTTTATTTACTTTTTAGCTGTGTTCAACAAATGCATAAATGGAAAGATTCGATTAGCAACAATAATTAGCCACAGAACTATATTGTTATTGATCTATTTTACTCTGCTGTAAAAGCAACCTATTTTGAATGTGTTTTCCTCATTTCTTTCAACCGCACTACCCTTTCTCCGACAGGCTGTGCAATACATCACAGTGTACGAGGCATGTTCAGAAATAAGTGTACTCTGACCATATCGGGCCGTAGTTTCTTGTTTTTTTAGGGTTGGCAATACTGAGCGGTAGAGGGGGATCTCCTGACTAGAGCGAGCATCGCAGCAACACGGTAGTACGTAAACTCACGTTGTAGTGTCCAGTTGCGTGAAAGATGTCGGTAAGAAATCCCGCCGGGTCAATAGCGCCCGCGAGTTTCTTCAGCGACTTGAATTGGAAGGTGAGGATTTTCTCAGTTCTATTGTGACTGGAGATGAAACATGGGTGGCTCATTATACGCCTGAGACAAAAAGACAGTCATCACAGTGGCGTCACACCGATTCCCCATCTGCCAAAAAACTCAAAACCACCATTTTCGGGCAAAAAAATCATGGCTTCAGTGTTTTGCGACCGAAAAGGCATAATTTTTGTCGACTTTCTGCCTCAAGGGGAGACTATCAATACACAACGTGTAACGAAGTCACATGCCTATCACCTACACTACCATCCCATTTTCCCTATCTATATGCAATATAGCAAGAATCCATCCAAATTCCTATTTTCTACATGATTTATTTCTCTATTCATGAGAGATAAATCATATCAAAATACATCAGCAACACCAGAGCCGATCACGCGGCCAGGGCATGACAGAGTATCACTATCATACACTGAATGCCACTGCGCCGGCGTACCACACAGATGCTGATCGAAGAAGCCAGTCAACCGGCAGTGGGAGAATAGACAAAGTTAGCACCGCCAGGTCTATTACACACTACACTACTACTGACCGCGCATATATAAAGGGGCCTGCCGCTGCCAAAAATCGGTCTTGATCGTGAGCTCGACCAGAGCAGAGCTCCAGTGCCAGCCACTACCAGTAACCAGACAAAATCTAAGTCTTCGTCGACAGCTCGACCAGAGCAGAGCTCCAGTACCAGCTACTACCGGAGACCAGATAAAATCGAAGTCTTCATCGACAGCTCGAGCAGAGCAGAGCTACAGTTTCAGCTACCACCAGTAACCAGATAAAATCCGAGTCTTGATCACGAGCTCTACTAGAACAGAACTCCAGTACCAGCACCAGTCAGAAACCAGACGAGACCAGAGGAAATATAAGTAGAACCAGATCACCAGTATCAGTCAGTTGCTTCCCAGCAATCACTGTTAAGATCTCCCGACTATCCGTGCTGGTTCTGCCTAAGGCGTGCGTACGATCTTCGTATTGGCCTAGGTCAGAATATTCGCACACTATTCTACCAGTTACCCGTCCCCGTGCTGTTTCTGCCTAAGGCGTGCGTACGATTTTCGCATTGGCCTAGGACAGAATATTCGCACACTATTCTACCAGTTATCCGTCCCCGTGCTGTTTCTGCCTACGACGTGCGTACGATTTTCGTATTGGTCTAGGACAGAATATTCGCACACAAATTCCCCGTCGACCTGTTTCCGTGCTGTTTCTGCCCAAAGACGTGCGTACGATTCTCGTATTGGTCTAGGTCAGAATATTCGCACACAACTACCCGATATTCGCCTCGTGCTGTTTCTGCTTATGACGTGCGTACGCCTTCGTACTGGTCTAAGCAAGAATATCCGCACTTACACTCATACTAAGGCACCTGACCTCGTTATATACTCACTAGGGTATACGGAGTGTGAGTAGAGTATTAAAGCGCAATCCTAAGTAACCCGACGTTATACAAATTGCAAGAACATATCAGATGGATTATAGACCATAATGACAATAGTGAATTAAATATAGTATAATGACCGTGAATTACATTAGTGAATAATAAACTAGACTTAATAGTGAAGTAGTAATGAACTATAACCTAGAATACATAAGTGTAACAAGATAAGACATAGTACTAAACTAGAATTGTTAGGAATAAGCAACAGTGAAATAAAGAAAATATATAAAATTACCCAAGTGTATTATTAGTAACACCAACGTCGAGGAATCCAACTCTGGACTACTCCCGAGCTACCCGCACACTAGCACACCCGACGTTACAAACGATATTGTGAGACTCTAAAAAGAACTCAAAAGGAGCATTCAAAACAAAAGGAGGAGAATGCTGACGAGAGGAGTATGCTTGTTGCATGATAACGCCCGCCCTCACGCGGACTTATCCACCAAGGCGCTCTTGGACTCATTTGGTTGGGATGTTTTGAACCACCCCCGTATTCTCCTGACTTGGCGCCTTCAGATTATCATTTTTCACTTCCCTGAAAGCACAAATGGGTAGAATTAAATGTTCAACCGATGAGCAGGTGCAGAAGGAGGTTCTAAAGTGGGGGAAGCAGCTGGCGGGAGAGTTCTTCGAGGAGGGCATAAAGAAGCTTATGCCATGGCTCACCACATGCATTGAACGGGATGGCGATTATGTGGAAAAATAGTCAATAAGCGTATCAACAATTTCCTGTAATTTTTTTTTCGAATACACTTTTTCTAAAAAAATATAAAAATCTAGTACACTTACTTTCTGAACATGCCTCGTACTTTTCGGTGATGTGTCTATCGATGAAACCGATTTTACCCTGAACGTAAGAATACCAGAGAAAACAAACTCGTTTTTAAATTTTCTAAATACCAGAAAATATCGCTAATAAGGCTATTACAATATCAAATAATCCCCCCCCCTTCTACCATCAATCTATAGATCTACTTGACCTTTTTAAAGGTTAAATAAAATTCAAGCATCACATCCTCCTCCATCCAATTTACATATACACACATATATATACATCCATACATACATACATAAGTACTGGGATTTAACTCGTCTAAGTATATAACTTCTAAAACTCCTCAAGAATTAATTTATTAAGTAGTTAAGAGGATCATAAACGACCAAAAGGATTATTTTAATGAGCTGTAATTAGGTACCATCACGGGTAGAGAAATATCAAGTTTTATAATTGCGCAAAAAAAAATTGCTTTAATATCATTTTCATTTCCTTTCAGCCAAGTCTGAAAATGCCGTCTTTTTTCTTCTATTCAGTATATAATTGCCTTCTTAAGTATTTTCCTCTCTTCTAGTCTTCGACGACTACACATAATTAGGTGGATTCTTTTGGCCGAAAACGTGGAGGCTTAAAAGAAAATTGGTATCTAATGTTTGACATATTTTCTATTCATTTTGAAAAGAATTATGTTTTTATTTTCCTCCCCGAGATATATAAGATTTCTCTGCATGTATGTTTGTTTGTTTGTTTGTTGTTTGTTTGTTTCTTTGTTTGTTTGTTTGTTTGCTTGTTTGTTTGTGTAGAATCAACGCATACAACATAATGCCTAAAGTAGATAGAAACTTACACGTGTTTTGGCACAGAAATTAGCATAATTTATTGCAAAACAAAAAAGAAACAAAAAACATTTTTTTAACAAATATGCTCTCTCTCGTTTTGGAATAATGAACATATTTTTCACAAACATGAGTAAATATTAAAGCTGAAAATAATTTCCCACAAAAATATGGTTAATGACCTCCTCTTTTACCAACCAGCAAAACGACTAGCTTTAAAATCCTCTCACAAAATATTCGTAGCACATCTACAGAATGGAAATCATTGCAGATTTACATAAATTTTGTTGAGTGACAGGTGGGATTTGGATTAAGTATATTTTGATTGACTGACAAATGTTTACTGGTGATTTGCTAATGGTGGACTTTCTATCTACAAATACGTTTCTGTCGTTGTGTATGTGGGTATGGGTGTGTGTGTGTGGGTATGGGTGTGTGTGTGCAGCCAAACATTTATTATGCAATGCAATTACACAAATTAGATCAAAGACACTAAATACGTAAAGAGCTTTTGCTTGTTTAAAATAAATTTTTTACGTACGTCCACATTATTTTCACAAGGGTAAGAGTTATAATTCGGGTGACATGCAGATGACGCATGCGTGTTTGTATTACTCAAAAATTTCACTGTCAATATTTATTACATTGTTTTTTTAGCATTTGAGTGATACTTTTTATTTTATGTTTTAATTTTGACAGCCATGTGACGTTTATTATCTTTAGAGGAGGGGTGGTGGGAAGGCGGCGTATGTGTTTTACCGCCATCTTAAAATAATGATTAAATCGAGGGTTTGTTTGTTTTTTTTTTAATAGCTCACTTTTCATTGAAGCTAGAAAAAATTTAAAAGAACATTTTGTAAATCGCGAAATTCTGTAACATTTTTATCTTTCGAACTTTTTCCATACAATCGAAATTTTTCGAATGGATTTTTTATTTTTTACGTTTTCTTTTTATTGTTGGGAGTGGGTTAGATCAAAAAAAGATTATTTATAGTCTCTCGGAAAAGATGAATTTTCAACTTTTGCTGTAATTCGAACAGATCAATCGTTTGCTGCGTTTCATATTACTTTGAAAATTTACGTAGTATTGTTCATCCATCTTCTAAATGAAACCCCAGGGGATAACAATTGAATATGTCCTCGTTTTTTTTGTGAAATTTACTATGCGGGCAATATTATGATATGGAAATGTATGTGGACACGCAGGCGTGTAATAAATTGTGTCCAGTCAAAACTCATATATATGTTACTCATGACATGAGTTATGTGCAACTTTTTTTATCAATTAAATACATAGATAAAAACATTTCTTATAAATAAGTGGTAAAAGACTCTAAAATGTGTAAAGACACTAAACAATCTAAAAAATCATAAACATAACACAGTCAATAGGGACAATAAAAACAAACTAATGTGATATCCGAAACGTACACATATTTGGCATAAAATTTTGAATTTTAGCACCAAAACCGAAGTACAAATAGAGAGACCGAACGACCGAAAATATTGCCAAACCGCTATAGAGTCCCACGAGAGAATATAATAGACCTCTGCAAACTGCCCCCATCATCCCTCCAGGTGAAAATTTCTACCAGAGTGCATGTCCTTCCCACAGGACTTGCAATGCTTCCAAAGCGAGGAGAAGCCCCATGGACTAGTATTGCAAATGCTGTGGCCTTCTATCACCAGCGAAATGCAAAATCACCGTCCTACACTGACAATAGTGGATGTCAAGTGCAGTTAAATGTGTCTGCGTTCGTTGCCAGATATTCAAAACGTAAACGTCTCTTTAATCTGGTAACGAAATGCTTGCGCGTGGTGTTGTGGGTCAGTGTTCTGCTGAGTCCCATCTTGGACTCACATCTAGTGCAAATAAATTGTAGATTTGGCTAACGTCAACACGAAGCTAATCAAATAATTCAACTGACTACAAACTCTTGGTCCCCATTGAAACCCTATTCTTGTAATGCCGAAATTCGGGTGGATCAACTGACATATATCGCGCACGAGTTCCATTAGATTTTGTAAAGCCGGGCAAGTGAAGAACCAGTGAAAAAGTATTCATCATCGCAAATTGTTCAGATCCTCTGAACTCGTCGATCAATATGGTGACAACTGATTAGGATGCATAAGACTGTGATGCAAAAATTTGAATGTCACATCAGCATCTCTCTAATTAGAAGGATAACTGCAGATTTCTGTTAAGTTATCCCTCCCAGCACGTCCATATTCACCCCGCTTTATGTTAGCCATTTTCTTGTATCCTATATTCGGAGGATTTATGGACATAAACGTTACAGCGCACACGTGTTGTTAGTGTGCTGAAAGGTGTGTAGGTGGTTTGTATTCGACAGTTTCCAAAGATATGGATAATATCTCCGAGAATCATCAGTTGATGTGTGTCAGCTGCAACACCTCGAGTATTACTGAACACTGAATCTGTTAATTCAGGATTGAACCTGGTTGGAATTGAAGAGAATTGTGTGTACCGCAGAGTATCTCACTTAAGATGAAAGACTGACTTGATTCTGTCCCAAATCTGAATCGTGGAGATTTGATTCTGTGGCCAGTCACGAGAAGAAAGAGATCGGACAGAGAACAGGTGGTAGCGAGCAGGTGGTAGCGAACCCCTTATGCTTCCCAGTACATTCACACACAGTTGAGAAATGAAGGTGTCTCTTTGGTTAATGTGACAATGCACTCAAGCATTAACAAATCTTGGCACAATAAAACCACCTAACACTTCAATGGGTGTGGCAAGACTCTCAGGAATTGATGGGAATGTTAATGCAGACTTACTGGCGCGTCCATACCCCTGATAGGATTATCTCGTATAACACCGTGAACCTTGCCATTCAAAACTGGATCCCGAAATAAATGGACAAGAGAAGTACTTCTATGTTAGGCTCCAAACAAACAAAAAGATTAAGAAAAGGATCTCTTGGACCACATGGAAAAACACGCTTTGGAATACACGCACTTGGACACAACCTTTATTTCACAACCAACTTAGTGGCACCTATTTTACCTATCTTGACTGACAGACACTGACAGACAGACCATGCTTCAGCAATCCATTGTCTTTCGCACCAAAAAGCATCTACCGCTTTTGCTTGAAGAAGTCCTACAAAGCCTTCATCAAACGTCTCAGATTTTAGCACAGATGAACGATAGACGAGATAATCAAATAATTTATTACGACTGGCCTTCCCATTAAAGATAATGGAAATAGTCGACTATGCCATGAGTTTAAAGCTTTAGACAACTTCTCCAGAAGAATTTGGCTATTATTTGACTTACTCTCGCATCTGATATACAAACCCAAATACATCAGGCAAGTATAAGTCCATTGGATCTTCAGTGGAGTATCTATACGATCTCCCTATCTTCTACACCACAAGCCTTGGCACTTGCTAAGATTAATTTTCGCGCCTCCTATACATTCATTCTGTTCGAAAACAGTACGAGCGATCGGAAAAGCTTCATCTCTTGTCACGACGAAAATAGAAAGCTCATCTGCATATGCCAGCAGCAGACGACTCACATTGGTATATGGCAGACACTGTATATTTCTCGAGCATTCGACAAAGATTTATCAGTAGCGGCTCGAACGACAGATCATAAAGTATACCTGGCAATGGACAACCCTGTCTAATTCCTCGATAAAACGAAATAGGAGGAAGAACTTCATGCTTAATCAAATCGAAGGCTTCGATTTCGAATAATTCGAAGTTTCGAATCACCTTCTTCAAAGTCTATCACAAAAGCCCTACCCAAGCCATTTTATAGTCAAAGCATTAAACACATCTAAAACAATTTTTATTTTTGCATTGTTTTCGCACCTTGCACCTTAAATTTTCTCAACGAAAAGACAGAATCAATAAATTAATTGACAAAAATAACCACACTTTAAAGAAGAAAAAAAAACAAAAACATCTGAAGAAAAATGACATTAAATATCTACGAAAAATCTCAAAATAGACGTTCATGTCAATCGAACTATGAGAGAGAAATTCAACTGAAAGGTGACAGACACTCCCCACTGTCCCTTCCTTACCTGTTCTTAATATCATCAAAATCAGACGATAGAAGTAAAATCTCCTAAAAATTAGGGAGAAATTTTCATTTAAAATAGAATCGTCAAGTGAACAGCAAGTTGTAAATTTTATTTTTCCTCTTTTACTGTGTTGTTCACACATTTCACACACATTTCCCACCCCTCCTACTTATATTATTTGCTTACTTCGCCGCCTCTGTTCAATGTACCCGAAGAACTTGGGTCCATTATAATATTTACGTATATAAAAATGTCACACACCATACCCAGCTTCAGCTCCAGCATAACGCACAGCATCCCTCCAACACTACGTTATTGATCTTAAATCAGAAAAAAAAAACACTCACACTTAGATCGGATGGTTGCGAGATCCGTCAGAGTTATAGGAATGCAGCAATTGAAAGGCACCTACCTGGAGGAAGTTTAAGTATTATCCTGAATTTTCGGTAATAAAGCTAATTCCATCCCGAGATATGCCAATTCTAAGGATACACAAGAAAATCGCTTTCATTCATTTTCATGAAAGAAACAACCCCCGGGGAATGAAAAATGACAGGTCGTCGACGGGGGATATTAGTATGAGAATTGAGTACGTACGCACTTACGTACGGGGTATGTCTGACGAATTTATAAGAAAGTCTCATAAATTTCTTCACTTTCCTTTTTCTTGGAATTTCACGTTTGACTAAACTCTCGACTTCAGGGTCTTTAGTGATGGGATTTTGAAGAGAAATCGTTGAAAGTGTTCGTTCGTTATGATAAGACGAAAAAAGAAAAATGAGAAATAAATATTTTTCGGCGAAAAGTTATGTACTGTTACGATATCATTGCGCTTCGTTAGATCTTGAAAGGAACTGTAATTTTTAGCATTTTTATTTAGAAAAGGTTGGTTGGTTCCCTTACGGAGTAGGGGAGAATGGTGTTCGTGAAACATTTTTTATTTATGTATATCGGATATTTAGAATGAAAAATGATTTTATTTAGGTAGATTATATCTGCATATCCTTAACTATTTATGTATGTAATTAGATCCATCTAATGACCTGAACATAGTTCACATAACTGATGCCAGATAATGGGACTTCATGCTAGTCGTGGCAAAATAATAATTGTTCACCATCTCTTGACTGAACAGTAGTGGAATTTTCAAATGAAATCAAATACTTATCTACTACCAATTAGCTTGGATAGCAGACTTGGTTAGATTAGAATATACTGTAGAAAAGCTACAGCGATAACATGAATGAATATGCTGCAGTCTTTTCGACAGGACTGGGAGTGGGGCTCAAACCAAAAATGAGCTTGTGGTAACATTTATCCATTTTATCCATTGTAAGATCCATGTAAGACTATTTGGGTGGCGAAAAACTAAACAAAAGACGTACGTAAAGCTAGCACCGAAACTTCGTCTGATATAGTTCGGACCTATCTCATAATTTGTCGTTAATTTGTCGTGTCCTTTTTCTAAAGGAAGCTGGATGTGGTGCCAAGTTAACGTCAAGTTAGCACCGCAACTCACTGGAACTCGGCCAAAACTTATCGGATTGGAAAATTATACATCTTGGAATTTGTCGTTAATTTGTCATGAAATCCATAAATTTTCTTGTCCTTTTATCTAAAGGAAACTGAATGTGGTGCAAGTTGACGTCAAGTTAGTTTTGGCCGAGTTCCAGTGAGTTACGGTGCTAACTTGACGTCAACTTGGCACCACATCCAGTTTCCTTTAGAAAAAAGGACGCGACAATTTATGGATTTCATGACAAATTAACGACAAATTAACGACAAATTCCAAGATGTATAAAATTGCCAATTCGATAAGTTTTGGCCGAGCTCAAGTGAGTTGCGGTGCTAGCTTGACGTCAACTTGGCACCACATGCAGTTTCCTTTAGATAAAAGGACACGACAAATTTATGGTTTTCACGACAAATTAACGACAAATTAACGACAAATTATGAGATAGCTCCGAACTATATCAGACGAAGTTGCGGTGCTAACTTTACGTACGTAAACAAAAGACAGCTCAAATTAACTTACAAAGACTGCAACGACTTGCATGTCTAGAAGTTGCCATGCATACCAGCAAAACTGCAGCAGCCTTGTTAAAAAGGACTGCAAATAGAAAATCTTCCCATAACACAGACAATCTGATCGGTCACCTAAAAGTATTTGAAGAATTCCTAAAATACGCAATGGTTAACTCCACCTTAGATTTTATGCCAAAATGCAATAACTATAAAACGCCATTCAAGGTAATCTGAGGGGATCGTCAACAGTGACATTCTAGTGAGTATCTTTTAAATGATACAGGAGTAGATCAGAAAATGTAAGGCAGAGTAAGCGTGGGCATATATGGACCGGGCTATTGCTTCGATAAGGAACTATCTGGCAAAGATCCACGCCTATCTATAAGAATATGCGTGGATTAAAAATGTACAAAATATCAGACGACAGCCAAAGAGCACTCAAAGCGTTAAATTCGTATACGTTTGGATGAAAGCTTGCCTTGAACTCTTTTACTGTATTAAAGCAATTGTCAGAAGCATAGTTATCATACATTTTTCGGGAAAATCGTTAAAATTTGAAAAAATTACAAACTTTTCCAATTTTGACTTTGACATCCTACAACCTCCGACGGAAGGCGACAGGAAGGCTGATTGGGCATTCATTGGAAAGCTTAGACAGTTTGCTATCTGAATAAATTCCACCTTGATAGGTTGTATATCAAGAAAGTTACAGGGTGTAAAGTGAAAAAGTACTAAAAATCTTAAATTAAATTATTAATAAATAATTTAAATAGTAGGGGACCGAGAACAGAACCTTGAGGTACACCAGATAAAAAAAGTTAGCATTTTAGAAAAAAATCTCGTTCGAGCGAATGTACTAAAATCTTCCAGAAAGAAAGCTAATGAAGGAGAAAACCTAAAAAATGTAAGACTGACTTAACTTTCGTAAAATGCAGCAACATTTTTGTTCGTATTGCACTGTAAAGAAAAAGTTGATTCAATTCATTTTCATTTCTGAGCAAATAAAACAAAACAATTTTTCAGAGTTACCTCCTCTAAAATTATTTTCGTTAGTGAAGTTTTGGCGGTATGAACCAATTTTTGGTATCCGAGCTATTAGTGGAGTCGAGTGTCCTCAATAGAAGGAATATGGCACACTTCTGTCTTAGGTAGATATGACATGTCCCCCTGGGGATCAGCTGCGTTAACTTGAAGAATTACTTCACCACGACAATAGATGTATGTGCTTATCGCAGAGGAATTAGAAGGTTAAGGGGCTGAGGCATAGCCTCGATGTGTCTTGATCCCTTGGTATTAGGCGATCAAACGTCCGATGAATAATCAATTACCACGGTCAGCATCTGTATCTGATATGGATAGATAGATAGTCTACCAGATGCTAGACTGGGGTTGTGCACAATTTCATCACGTCGAATAAATTGTGTTTCAAATCCACAAACTGTCCCGATGACAGCCTGGATGAGTGGTCAAATCCAGCCGAAACTATTTCCTCTTGAGAGTTGTGAACCAGTTTAGCACGCTGAATAAGTTGGGTTTCCCAAGACCACGCTGAATAAGTTGGGTTTCCCAAGACCACTCTGCCTCTATGATAGCCTGGAGGAAAGCCCAGATCCCGTCGAACCCATGTACTTACTCTTGATGTCTGTAGCCTGAGGAGTTGCAACACGGATGTGGGTTGCGGGCTGGCAGAGGGAAGGTTAGCCAAGTCGAACCTAGTTCGACGTGGCGGAAGCAGCAATAACAGTAGAGGTGTTGAACTGCAGAAAAATAGAGGAATCTCCGGCATTTTTAAAAGTTGGATCTTTGTGATAATCGATTTTTTAAAACAAAGAATTATAATACAAACAATATTTCTGACTGTCTGCATCACTGGTTGACAGGATAATAATTATTTTTTTGTTTTTCTTTGTTCCGAATACTCAAATCATGGCCTACTTACATAACCCTTTCCAATTCTCCAAGTGACTTTCGAATTGATTTTAACAAAAACCCTACAAATTCGTCATGGTTTCCCAAGGCCGTTTACGACGTGCAAATGACTCTGACGAGAGTAATTGAGAACATCTCTATGCTTCTAAAACTGCCTCTAACTTCTGCACAATAAAATTGTCTGTCTGCAATTTATATTTATAATAGATTCACTAAATTTTATTAAAACTTATTTTAACTTTTAAATTTTACGTTTGAGGGTCAGCACGAGCATGAAAAAAATTATCTATTCTGACTGTTGACTGTCTCCGAACTTTTTAATCCTTTGAAAGGGTTGCAAAATGAATTCTGAAATGTCCTTTATCCTCCGTCCATTATTATGTCTTAAATAGACGAGTCTAATTCAAAAATAGACACATATATAACTACGTGCCATTAATACTTTCTGTATTAAAAAATATTAAAACAAAAACGCATGGATTCCCCCAAATCACTGCTCAGATTTAATGTTTTGCGTCATAACGCAGGTGAAAGAAATTTCGTAAATCCTGAAAGGACTGAAAATGTTGACGTTTACACTATACAGAAAAAGGACGTTGTAAATGAAACCCTTTTATCCATTAATTTAATTACAAATTCTCTGGAGGGTATGGAGAGGGCAAGTAAGTATATGAAAATAAACCACTTCAAGTCGTTGGTCAGGTCAAGTGAAAAGTAAACAATGATTTTTTTTTTTTTTTGTGAAAGCAAATTCAATGTTGAAGCCACTTGGAAATCAACTCGTGTAGGACAATGAAAGGGTAGAAGGGGGCACAGTTTTTTTGTTTATAATTAAATTTCGGTTTTTATAGCTAAGTAATTTGCAAGAAAAAGTAACCATGATGGTAGTGACAGCATAAGCACTGACCGGATGTGAGTCGATACGAGCTTTTTTCACTATCACAACTGCATAAAGTACCTCTACTCAGCATACCACCCCCATGTAACTTGGATTGGTCGGTACCGTCGTTAGGTTAAATTCTGAATGCTCAGGGTTGCCTTAAATGGGGGCGAAAGACTTACAGATTATACAAACCATAAAATATAGCTTCGCAATTGGAGTGGTTTAACATTGACGACGTTTGTTTTTCACTTCTTGGCAATATTGGGACATAAGAACTGTCCTCCCAAACACAACGGAAATTCAATGCAAGCAGTACTAAGGGAAGTTAGCTGATAAAAATACCACCGTAAAACAAGAGGCAAAATTAAATGGAATTATATTTTGTGGATTGAGAAAAAATCCTGTAAAGTAAATTCTAGGAATATAAATTTTTGGAATGGGTTGCATCATCCGGGATTCTTGAATTTCGAAGTACAAAACTAAAAAATCTCGGAATATCTTGTGATTTCGAAAAAGTCTCCGTACGACATCACCCGTTTTTTTTTTAAGCTCCGATTGCAAAACCCTGGAAACCCAAATCCCGAAATAGAGAGCTCTGGAATAACTAACAAATTTAATTTAATTTTTTTCTGATGTGTTGGAAAAAGTTTATAGCATTTTTCCGAAATTACATTTAATTCCTTAATCCTGCACTATGGAATTTTGAGTTCCGATACTTTTAATCTCAAGATTCCTAGAACCTTGTACTCAGGAATTTTAATACTATTCCTGTGTTGCAATTTTTTGTTCTAGCGCATTTTGTGTTTGGAATTTTTAAATTCAAGTTGCCGTACCCCTACACCTAGGTTGGAAAAGCATTATCTCGAGAATTCAATCATTACCTACCATTTTTGTTTCACAATGTAGTTCCAGTATCCGGAATGTTGGCATCCCTGATTCGAGATCTTGACTTTCATAATCGGGATCTATGTAGGTCTCCGGGATCTGGTATCTAGATAGCCGGGATTTTGGTTTCCGAGATCTTGGCTTCCAGAAACTCGGCTTCCAGAAACTCGGCTTCCAAAAATTTGGCTTCTGGGTTTTAGCTTCCGGGATCTACGCTCGCTTCTCGATCCGCAATATTGTCTCCCGAAGTCCAGAAAGCTGCCAAAGTCCGAGATCTGAGATCCAGGATATTGGTCGCTTTTATTCGGGACTTTTTCTTCCGGACTTATACCATCCGGAATTGGATACGTTCCAGATATATCCATAATGTGTTAAAATTTGTGTATAGAATTTTGGATTAGAATAACGGATATTTTGGAAATATGTAAAAAAAAACGGGGCTTCATAACCAAACCAGAGTGTATGAAATAAGCATAAACGAAAGCTTTCAGGTCAAATAACCTAAAATCTTTTATTCTAAAGACGATGGATGGATGGATTGAAGAGAGGTTGAGGCATAGAATTTTTAGAAAAACGGTTCTAAATCATATTATTGAATAGAAGAGAAAAAATAATGACTCGTCCGATTTTGGAAGCCCGGACACCCGGACGGGTCCTCTGAAACGTAGGCCACAACAAGGCCCATTGTTCACCCTTCAGACATATGAGCAATTGCTCATAGGTCTCAACCGAACGATCTAACAAAATTCAATATTGGCCCCCCAAGTCTCCTCGCCGCCTTCATGCAGTTCGTCCAGGGATGGAATTCTGTAACCACGGAGAATTTGGGGATTTGGGAGATGAGAATATTCGTTTTCTCCGATTAAACTCCCTAATTCTCCATTCCCAAATCACGAACATGGTTTGAGAATTAGGGAATATGTGAGAAATGTGAGAGATTACAATTCCCACCGATTAACTTGAAAATTCGTAAGTTACCTAGGTTACCTACCTTCTCAAAATACAACAAAAATAGACAATATGCTTAGTTGGGAATTCTTCTTATTATTTTTCCACTTGCAAAACATCGGAGAATTTTAACAGGTGGAGTAGAGAATTTTGGTAATTCTCAAAACAAATTCGTCAAGTTACAGAATTCCAAGTGGAGAATTATTTGTCAAATCAACTCTCATCTCCCAAATTCCACAATTCTTCGTGTTATAGAATCCCAGAATCCCAGGAGATTCGAACCAAGGAATCTGAAACGTTTTCCTGAAAGGGACGGACAGGGACCGTTTTGAATTCCTCTCCACATCCCCTACATACAGGATCGTCAACAAGTCCTAAAGACGTATAGAAAACTGTCTCCTAAGGCAATAAGAGGCACAATATTTGTCCAGTCATTCCCTATATACTAATGACAATGTCTGTTAGGTCAGCAGACACACGTATACTGGTGAGATAGTAACTTCAAGAGTTTCAAGGATTGAATCTCGATTACTGGTGACCCAATATTTTTCCCAATATTGTGCCCACATTCATACCGAGTTTAGTTCACATGAAGGATACTTCATTTAATGACCGTGAAGCGGTACCCATAGGCACTTCTATGATGCCTCGTAATTAGAAAGCTCTAGCAAAACAGGGAATAATCGACTCAAATCTAGAATTGACCCAACACCGAAATTGGAACATTTTCAAGGCTATTATGTTTCCTTATGCCTAGGTAGGCATGTGACTAAGCTAATTATATTCCAAAAATAAAGTGGCAATGCAATCTACTCCTATTATTATGATGGAAAATAGTTAATAAGCATCCAGCTAAGGTATAACTGAACTTCAGTGGCCTCCTTTTACAAGAAAAGGACATAGCAGTACATTTGTTGATGTTGAGAGGAAAACAGTTAATAGCACACCATTTATGAAAGGTGTCTAAGTCCAAATATAGAATTCCACACTGGTTTTCATTAGAAACAATATGGAAGATTCTGGCATCGTCAGCATAGCACAATATTCTTGAATTAGTCAAAATCAGACATACATCATTATTGCAAATAATAAAAAGGAGTGGTACGAGATGGCTGCCTTGAGGAACACCAGATGTATTATCTGTTACGTCAGAAAGAGCTTCGCGAAATATAACTCACTGCGTACGATCCGATAAATAAGAACGAAGTCAGTTGACAAAAACAGAAGGAAAACCAAGAAGAGTCAACTTATGAATCAAGATTTTATGATTGATTCGGTCCAAAGCTTTACTAAAATCCGTGAAAATACTTTCCACTTTCAATTACAGAAGCTTCGTCAAATGGGCAAAATCGTTATAACTAATATCACAGTGGTTATCACAGAAGGCAATTTTAAATAAGTTACTAAAAATATTGGCAGTCTCCAAGAGATCAACACTATCTATTGTTCCAAGACGCAACGATTGCGCTTAGAGTTCACAAACTTCCAAAATTGCTTAGATTCCGTACGCAAGGCCGACCTCATTCTATGTACATAATCATTATAAGAATCAGTCAATACGAAATGTACTGAATGCGCAAATTAGAATAAATTACGTAATCAGTATCACTCCGTGAGGAACAGAACCTCGTCCAAGTTTAATTCCTCAAATTTTTAGGATGCTTCAAAGAGCCATTGATCCACGGTTGACAATGCGAAGTACGATTCAAATTAACAAGTGGTACACAGTGAGTAAAATAAAGAAATAGAAGGTCATAAAACGAGCTCACAGCTTTATTAATGTGACGTTCCCCCAGAACACTGGACAAGTCGTAAGCGGATAGCTTTTTTAAAGTTATAGCAATAATTACTAGAAACATTAATGATGATGACTTGTTTCAGGAACCATAAGAGTTAAACAACGCTTAACGAGAGTCAAGAGATTTTCCAGAGTCATTAGTCACGCCACTAGACTGCATTAGGCGTGAAGAAATAATGTTGTCAATAAAAGATATGGCATGTTGAGGAGCCGCCAAAAAAGGGGACAGCAAGCCCCCATCGTCCTGAGAGTGTAGCCAGTAGGCAACAGTAGGCAAATCAAAATCACCAAAAAGCAGTAATTCGTCGGCAAGCAGCAAAACTTCAGTAAGCCAATCGATACATGAAACAGATGGGATGGGATATAACCCCGTAGCAACATATACGGTTTTGTGTGAAAGCCTGAAAGCCACACATATAAAATCATATACCTAGTTAGTTAGTTAATAACACATTTTCCAACAAATATCTCAAATAATTCCCTGATTTGCTGTGCTATTTTTTACTCCGGTAAGTTTTTTCTGAGAGCTGTATCATGCCATTTTCCTATATTATATTTTATTATTTTGTTGCGGCGGTATCTTTGAGACGACATTTCTCTGCAGAGACTGCTTTATTACTAATTGCCTATCTTGAATCGGTGACACTGATTTAGGACATTGCCGCACACATTTTAATTAGATATCAGCGTAATGACCGTTTACTTTAAATTTCCGTGTATTGAGATTTTCGGGCTGGACGGACATTTTATGTAAACTCTTTAGTCTGTCTCTTTACCTGCTTATCCTTGCTTGCTACCATGTCTACCACTAAACTAAAACAAAAAAAATAATTGCACATTTACAGGAAAATTCAAAAGCGATTCCAGGTATCAGACTCGTCCTACATTGTATTCGCATGTACCTATATGCAGATACTCACTTCCAATATTGCATACAAAGCGTTACGCCAGCTATTTTCTTTCCTTGTAAAAGCAAATTTTTACATAATATTAAATATAGGTGAATTTCTTAAAATATTTAAGTTTCCAAAGAAAAGCTTTAAGGCAGTTTCGTGTCATGAAAAAATTGATGAAAAAATGAAAAAATTGAAAAAATTAAAAAATTTAAAAATTTAAAAAATTAAAAAATTAAAAAATTGAAAAAATGAAAAAATTTAAAAAATTTAAAAATTAAAAAATTAAAAAATTGAAAAAATTTCAAAATTTAAAAAATTAAAAAATTATTAGTGCTTGATGTCTTACCAGTTGCCCCTCACCACATATATTCATAGATGTATCTACGACCCTACATATGGCAGGTGCCGTTGGTTGGCGAAGCGCTGTGTGATAAGATGGTGCACTATTCTCCACCATCACCTGTTGGAGTTTATCCACCAGTGAACCCCTGCACGTTACTAAAGGGTATCCCATCGTAATGTTATACCCGAACAGAGCTCTGCTAACCCCTATCATTTGTTTTATACATCTATTTTGGAGGTCTTTAATAATTTTAGTGTGTTCTGCTATTTCTTGTGTTGTATGTTGTTTCTATTTTCTGTGCGTTATGTTGTGTTATTGACTAAGTGTTTGTGGATTAGTGTGTTACATTGTGTTCTTCTTTTATTAAATTTTATTGTGTTACTAATAAAGTGTTTTCATGCAGTGTACTGTGTTATGTTTTTATTTTTATTTTGTGTACTATTGTGTTATTAGCTAAGTATTTATTTGCGTATATTTTTCTTTTCAATTTTATATGTAGATTCCTGTATTTGAATAAATTATTTTTTTCATTTATTTATTTATAAGAATGCTCTTTATTGGATATAAAATTATTTTACACTTGTGAAGAACTGCAAATCTAAGTAAACCAAAAATGGTCCATTATATGTGTGTATTTTTATTGACCGTTATTCATACTGGCATGGCTAATTTGGGTGGTTGTCTTATCATGCTAAATTGTTGTAAATTCAAGATATGCTTC
The DNA here is from genome assembly GCA_963930735.1 of Dioctria linearis. Taxonomy (NCBI): domain Eukaryota; kingdom Metazoa; phylum Arthropoda; class Insecta; order Diptera; family Asilidae; genus Dioctria; species Dioctria linearis. Next base: position 16,925,630 of record OZ005742.1, on the reverse strand, counting down.
ACTTATATATGTATGCGTTCGTGTCTGCTCCTTAATAATGCCGAGTTAACATTTTCATTTATTTGTGGCGTTGGTGTCACCCTCGTTACGTCCCGATAAATGTAACGATGGTGGCCACCAACTTGAGTGGGCTTTTAGCACATTAGTCGAATATGTCTGCGCCTATTTTTGCAATATATTTTATTCCATATTCTGCCGTGTAGGCGCTTCATTTGCAATACCATAACGTTTTCTGCTCCTGCCACAGAGCGTCATCAGTGGTTTTTAACTAATTTTTGAGTGAATGGTCACCCCTAGTTTGTGTTTTACGCACGAAAAAATTGTTATATCTGTGTAGAATATGTACTATTCTTACATATATATACATATGTATATAGATATATATTATTCTAGTCATTATTCTAGTTATTATGCCTAGCTTATATTACATATTAAATTGATAGTGAGGATATTATATGAACCTGTTTAATTATTCATATTGCGTTCTAAGGTCCGTAAATCCACTTGAATGTATTTTCTGATATCTGCATTCTTGCTTGTGATAATTCTATTTTTTCTTTTCCCAGGTTGCTTTATTCTTTTTCTTTTTTACTTAATTTTGTTTTATCTATATCTCCTGCTAAATTCTATCGTGTATTTTTTATATATATTTTGTCATGCTACAATGTCTAAGCATGCGTTCAGCATTATTTTTCGCTTCCATTAAAGTTCTTGTTCTTTCACGTATTATTGCCTTCAGTGATTCTATATTATTCAGCTTGGCTTATTACCATTTTCAATTTTTTATATATTCTTTTTTTATTAATTTTTATTTTATGTTTTATTCCAGCTTATTTTATAATTTTTCTTGCATTTATTTCCGTGTGAATTCCGTGTTCTGTGTTGTCATGTCTAACCATGCAGTTCGCAGAATTTTCATGAACCTTTGCGTATGTCATTTATTCAGGTTGTTTCGGCTTATAATGTTACCCAGTTATTTCGGTTGGATAATTATTTCTTTCTTCGATAAGCATGATTTTACTATTGCTTATATATTTTGTTCTTATGTATAAATTAGGCTAACTGTGCTGACATGTCTAACCATGTGTTTTTCACAATTGTTGTTACAGGTTAAGGCGTGCGGGTTACCTATTCTGTGTGCAACTTCACTTACTTTCAAGTTTGATTGCTGCTCATAGAGTTTATTTGCCAGTTTCTATTTTTCTGGGTAGAAGAAGATTTATCGTTTGATGCCGTTTTGATAGTGAAAAGGTTTCTGTTCATTTCTTTTGTAATTGTAGATTATTTATAAATGAATTTATTTAACATTGTGTTTTAAGTGCGTTAATTTGTTTTTTTTATCCCTTTCTCTTTCATATTGAGTTTCAGTGTGATATGCAAATTATTTGATGTTTCGCAGGGATCATGTCTTGCTGTTTGGGTAGCGCTAGTTTTTAGCGTCTGTTCTCTTTATGGGATATTTATTTTAGATAAGTGGATTTTATATTTGCTCTTCTGGAATTTGATACTTTGTTAGTAATATTTCTTTCTTTATAGGTAATTGTTTGCTGATCCAGCTTGTTTTATTTGCTGTCTATATTAATGGTTTTCGTGTTTGCTGTCTTTCGTTATTGGATTGTGATTTGTTGGTGCGCAGCTACTCTAAATTTGGGTCAGTTTCTATTAACTTTGTGTGAATATTTAGTTTTGTTATTCTTGATTTTAAGTGCTATGTTTACCAATTTTTCAGTTTTTTTCTCTTTTTTTTTCCTTTCTTTCCTTCTTTTTCATTTTTTCATGAATTGTTTTATGAATATAATAAAAAAAAATGTTTTTTTTTTTTTACAAAATGGTTAAAAAAAATCTACTGAAAAACAATTAAAATATTTCACTACAGGCTCATTCTGATCCAATTTCACTAGAAAAATTTATTTCATTGCATAAAAAAATTAAGTCCTCGGTGATACAGTCCTACCCCCCGCAAAACTAAATTGTCAAGAAAAATAAAGATTGATCAATCACACACCACTCAAAAGTATCCCACAAAAACAACTTGTCGAACTAGAACAACCCCATAACTACTTTGTGAGAACCACATTGGAATGGTTTTTGATGAAATCAAATCTACTGGAAAAAGTTAAGTGAGCTGAAATCTTTCATACAAAACAAGTTCTAACGGTCCGTTTCCATTCCTGTATATAAAGAAAATAGGAAGTCGAGGCATGGTTACAATTTAAAGTTAAAGTTAGATTTGAATAAAAACAGTAGAACGACACAAGAGTATTGTCGTCACACAAATATACACTAGAAACAGAGACAGATTTTCTCTCTCATCCAGCATCCAACATGATGAACACACAAGTTTTAATTATCTTAATTAATTATTCGTATGTAGAAGTTATGTTAATTAAGTGGCATTATTGCGTTTCTAATTATATCGAAATATTTTCTCAAGTGGTGCTAAATTATTCAAATCTCTATGGACTTGCGTATATTTGACTTGGGACATGAGGTTCGTTAAAACTTTATAGATTAAGTCATGCAAAAAGGTTTCACATTCTATACACACACAAACACACCATTCCACCATAATCTTGGCCGAAAACTTACATCCTCCTCCTACTATAATTTCTTCTTAAAGAGTTGTGTGGGAATGAGGAACTTATATCTATAGTCATCTATAGATACGAAAGTTTTAAACTTTAAGAGATCCTGGCCCAAACCATTAAAACGTAATTAAACAAGCAGCTTGAAACAGGTCATCAACTTACCATGCACCGCCTTGATATATGTATGAATGTAAATTGGAGGTAAATTGTAAGGTAAGATACCACCAACCACCCAGAGATATGGAAGATACTACTACAAGGGACAAATATTCATACAATGCTTCTATCATCTGGAAAATCTGTAGAGTTCCTTAAGTTAAGTACTAATATACACACACACATATATACATATAGGGTTCATTCCTTATAGCCTTATCGATCTAACTATGGTAAAAAGGATTCCACACCTCAGCGAAAAATTTTCGTGCTTGACTTGTTGTGAAAGGCCTTCATCCAGATTGTCGGGCGAACATATTGTTGTATTGTATGTATATATGTATGTGTTTGCGTGTAAGAAGTACAGGGAATAACCCAGGTCTAAGTTATTTAATCCGCAATGATCCGAAGGGATTTGCCCTGATAACTAAACAAAGTAAACACAGGCACAGGCACTTAAAACGCCCTTGAGAGAAGACGCAAGACATCTTTTGCCTGATGGCGTAACAAATTACGAAAGAGGACCTAATTCCCAGCGACTTTACGAAACCATGAAGATGAATTTTTCAAAGCTCCTTTAGAATAAAACAAAAACAAAAAAACAAAAAAAAACGACCACGAAAGTGTGTGCTTTCCTGCTTTTAGGCATCATTTAGTTGGCAGGAAACAGGATGATGGTGCTTCATGTTTATATATATATGAATTGTATACATGGTTGCAATTTTTGTGGATAGCTTTGAGGAAATATTAATTAAGAAAGAGACTACATGGAGCCAGTCTAGCTATGAAGGGCAGGTACCTACTATATGTACCTATTCTATTTAGGAAAGAGTGTGCTCCTTGCCTAGGGGCTGTTTTTATACGATTTTAGGGATGAAAGAATATTCATGGTCGCGTTAATTTTACAGGAGCAAATAATGCTTTAGGTTGTTTTGTTGGGGGCCATTTATTTTTATTTTGTTGTTTTGTTTTTTTCTCTCTGACCCAGGATATTTTTGAGGAATAAAATATTTTTGGAAGATATTTAATTTAAATCTTAGACAAAACCCTGGACTTGCACTTGAGAGATATTTCAGAGATTTATGGTCATACATGAGATTTTACAAGCAAAAAGAAACCCAAGACTTACATAAAATATAAACTGTAATTGTTTATGAAACAATTCGTAATCAGTCAATGATTCTGTATACGGAATTATCATTTTGTTATATACATGCTTCCCTCTTGTAAACACTCATCCTGTACTTCAGAGAACTTTCATAAACTATGTAAAAGTATCTAACTCCACACATATTTTTGCACGTCTAACGCAGTTCTGAATTTATAACCAGGGACATATGCAGCTATTCCACACAAAAACGATAGAAAAGTGCTTGTTTCGGACCCGACCATCTCCGATTTGGATGAAACTTTCACAGTTTTTAGGGAATACCAAAATAGTTCACCCACATTTTTTTGTTTTCCCCTACCATCCCCACCCCTACCACCCCAAACCACCACTAACAGTACCGAGCGAAATTTGTTTTATTTTAATAATAGTATTTTTTTTTTTAAGGTTCCGTACCCAAAGGGTCCGTCCGTCACCAGGATGTATCTCATGAACCGTAATAGCTAGATGGTAGAAATTTTCACAGAGTGTGTATTTCTATTGCCGCTATAACAACCAATAATAAAAATAAAATTAAATTAAAAATTAAAGGGGGGCCCCATACAAGAAACGTGATTTTCCGGCGTTTTTTTCCTCGTTTTATTCTCATTATTATTATTATTTTCTACTGGGGACCTCTAGCACTTTTTTTTTGTATTCTTATTTTGAAATAGTAGGACAAACCAAGGATTGATATGCCTATACTAACATGTAAATGGTTCAAGAAATTCCCGAGAGGTGGCACCACTTAGCAAAAATATAGATTCACTAATTGAAAAATATCAGTTTTTGGCGCCCAATTGACCAACAACTGGGGAGGGAAAAAAATTTAACTAATTTTTTGTTATGTGCTCACTGAGACCTTTCCAAAAAGTAGAACCTGAAACTTTTATTCCAATTAAACAAAATTATAAGAAATAAGAGTTTTAAAATAATAGAAATGCGTAATTGTTATTATTAAGACTCCCGCAATAACCATTATTTTTAATTGTTATTTTTAACTGTTATACAAAAAACAACTTTTTGATAGTATTTCAAGACCTTTATTACATAAAAATCATTTTAAGAGCCGTTTGAAACTTTTATTTTATAAAAGTCATTTTAAAGGTCTTTTGAAACTTTTATTTTCTAAAAGTCATTTTAAAGGTCTTTCGAAACTTTTATTTTCTAAAAACCATTTTAAAAGTCTTTTGAGACTTTTATTTTATAAAAATCTTTTTAAAAGTCTTTCTTTATGCTTATTATTTAAATATTTACAGTATTGACGATCTGATTTGAAAAAAAAGCCTCTTCCGCTGTTTATGATAATATTTCAATAGATTTTATTCATACGGGCATTCATACAGGGTATCATAAGTATTGGTCTTTTAGACTTAGCCTTTTTACTCGTTTTTATTTAATTTAATTTTTTTCTTATTTTTTTCAATTTCCTTTTAATTAAAAGAAAAGCCATCCTGGAATTCGAACAGACAGACAGAGACTGGACTTTTCTTAAGTTTATATGAAATAAACGAATTATGTTATGTATATGGATCAAATCGATTAAAATGTGACAACAGGCGGGAGAGTTTTTTTTTTACGTTAGACCGTAAATACTTAATAAAATAAATAAATAAAAAACATAAAGAAATGCTTTTAAAAATTAAATAAAAGTCTCAAAACACTCTTAAAAAGACTTTCATAAATGAAAGGTCTCGAAATACTCTCAAAAAAATTTTTTGTTATGTTAATGGTCTGAAAAGACTTGAAACTTTTATTTCGTACAATAAAAATTTACTCTTAACTTTTACTTTTAAAAATAAAAGTTAAAAGTATTTATTAAAATTTATTTTTTAAATATAAATGTTTCCAGTCGCGGACCTCACTTAAAAAAAGACGTAATGGAGAGTTATTTTCAGGCTCTGCCAAAAAGTATTCACATGTCGGGGTACGGAAAAAGGAAAAATCGCGATTTTTTTTTTATATAAAAATGTTCAAATTTGCAAATTTTCGCTGGTTAAATTGGCGCAGAATATGGACGAAAGCGCCAAATTTATTTAGATAAAATGTCAACTACAGAGGAGATATGGATTCCTAATTCTATAAGTGCCATGTTCATGAGTTTTCAAATAGCACCGGTAGATGGCGGAAAGAAAATTTTTATAGTTTTTTTTTATTTTTAAATAGATAAATGACATCTGATCTTCCTAAAATTTCGTATAGATAATCCCTAACAAGCGTGAATCCATAAAAATAAATAAATAATTTTTCAGACAAAAATTTTGGGAGTCGAAAATTAATTCAACGAACTAGGGAGTTGGGGGGGGGGGTGCTAAAAAAATTACAAACAAAAAGAAGCAAAAGGAATTTGGAAAATATTTAGTCGAGATTTTGGGTGGGGGTTGCTTGTACCCATACTTTTGGTATACGATGACTTTAAAATTTCATGTCTCAAAAACAAAGCCGAACGATAGATATGGTTTCTTGGTTTCTAGCTTTAAAAAAAACAAAACCAAATAAAAAGGTAGGATTGGTCTAAGAGCAATTCTTATGATACCCTTGATGAATGCCCATGTGCAAGTTTGATTTTTGAACTGGTTTTTCGCACATATTTCTAGAACGGTTTGTCGGACAGAAAAAATTATTATAAGCAATTTTATAGGATTTCATATTCTGAAGAAGTTTTTAGTACAATAAAAATGCCTTGGACTGATCGTTTTCACAGTATACGTAAAAATCCTAAATTTTTATATGACAACACCAAGAAAAGGTTTAGTCGTTTTTTGAAATTACATTTATTACTTTTATGAAAACACTGTGTACAAAGTTTTAACTCTCTTCATCGACGCTTTCTCAGGCAGTGTTTAAGTATATAGTAAAAAACTAAATTTTTGTATGGCAACCCTACGAAGGAGTTACCCGATTTGTCTCATTTTCGAACTGAACTTAAATTTACTTTTTTTTTTAAGCGAGCGTTCTCGAATTATCGTGAGGACGGACAGACGGACAGAAAGACAGACGGACAGACGGCCGGACGGGCGGACAGATGGACATGCAAATATCAAAATAACTTTGAATATTATGCGTGGGTGTCCAACCAATTTCTAGGTGTTACAAATGGAACGACATGCTTAGTATACCCTTTAGATTTTACAATTAAAAATGGACTTAATTAATCTGAAAATTATCAAGACAAATTAAATCCTTCACTAAATTAAGAAAAACAATCTGAAAATTGTCACGAAAAAAAAAACATTTTGTGAAGAAATGCATAGCGCCATCTATCTTAAAATAGAGGAACATTCACTTTTTACCAGTAAACTCCCTACTGCAGTAGTAAAATTATCAATAATATTTTTGCTTGCGATTTTACCAGCTTTAAAATTTGTATGGAAATGTCACATTTTACTCGAACTCGATACTTGAATCAGAAAAATCGGGTGCGCCGTTCTCAAGGTATAATTTTTTGAAAATTATGGTTTATCGTAAAGTCACGAAATTTCCAACCGCACTAGCGGGAGGGGTGGGGGTGGTAGGGGAAACCAAAAAAATATGGGTGAACTATTTTGGCATTCCCTACAAACTACGAAAGTTTCATCCAAATTGGATATGGTCATGCCCCAAGGTAATCGGTTTCGTGTCGAATGGCTAACTATGACTTCAGAATTCAGGATTACTCGTTTTACGAGTTTGATACTAAAGTGTGATAGTTATATAATAGTGCAAAAGTTTTGTATATATGTACAATCCTTTTGACCTTCGATCTCATATATCAAATGAAAAATATTTAAGGCCAATATTGTCATTAAATATAAACGGGAAAAGTAATTCTACGTACAGAAAAGAACTAATTTCAGTGCCAATGCCTGCTTCATTAAATAGTTAAGTGTCCGAAACTGCTATGGAAATGCATTCCGAATCTGCTCTTACCTCGGTAGACTTTATAGACAAGGAGTCAGGACTCAAATCTTTGAACGAACGTAGATAATTGCAGCGAAACTATTCGGATAGAGATACGAGGATAATATCGGTCCCACTAAGGTGATTCATTTTTGTTTCCTCCCGTAAAATCTAAAGATTCTCTTTAGTATGAAAGTTTTATGAAATAAAATTCACGGGACGTAAAATTTCAGACCATGTATGTCACTCTTGAACCTTCGCAAATTGTAAGCCCGAAGAAAATCAGATGATGGTAGACTGTTCCACATTCGCACAGTTCAGAATAAGAAGGCATCACGGAATCTTACTGTACGGCCAAAAGTATTTTGAAGGGTGAGAGAATGTGCGCGGTCTGCAGCGCGAGTATTACGTGCAAGTATTAATCTACAAAGGATCAGACTAGATATTTCATCGGAACATAGACCATGCATGTAGCAATAAAGGAGCGAAAGGCTTCCAACATTGCGGCGGTGCTCAAGTGAGTCGATATGACAAGTTATTGCCACATCTTAAATGAGCTTGAATACTATTTTGGACTGAGTAGTATCTAATGAAGCTAAGGCTGTGCGACCAAACTTGACCCATATATGGGAATTGTATTTCATATAGGACTTGTAGAGGATCGCCAGATTTGATGGACTGAAATATTTTTTACACCTTTTCAGAAATTCTAGACATTTTTATGCTTTTTTGACAACAGAGAAGATGTGGTCTGCCTAGCTTAATTTACTGGAAATATTAATGCCAGGAATGCTTAGTAATGGTAAATCAGAAATTAATGCTCCATCAAATAAAATGGGAGTGGTTAAGTGGGGATCTTGTTTGAAAGAAATGAAACAGTTTTGGTTCTTAAATGCATTGAATTGAATGAAAGTAAGGGAAAGCAGATCTTTAAGGAAAATTAGAAAGAGAGACGAGGAGATAACAGAGCCCTGGGGCACACGAGCATTTATAGTGTGAGATTCAGATATAATGCCGAACACGAATTAGGCGGCCAGACTTTCAATCCATAAAACAAGAGGGAGGGGGGAGAGATGAGACCAAGTGCTTTAAGTTTGGCTAAAAGGGTAGGATGCCAGACTCTATCAAAGCCCTTTGAAATATCTATAGGGCAACGATTTTTGACTCAAAATTGTGGAGACTACGGTTCTAACGTTCCGAAAGAAAAGTCAACCAGTCGGGAAGCCATATTGTTTAACGATCGCCAGTTGATTGATTTCTAGATACTTCATTAATTTTGAATTAATGACGATTCAAAAACCTTGGAAAGAATCGAATTGATTGTAATTTGTCGATAATTTGAGGGATCGCTACCCTCTCCTGACCAATTCTCAGTAAAATTTTATGAACCGATTGGAAACATAAACATTTTGAGCACAACAGCATAAAATTCCTGATAAATACAAAATTACGAATTCAATTCTTCAAAAGAATGATACAATTGCGCTTGAATCCCGTCCAAATATTATATGTAAATATAATAAAACATCGAACCACATCGAAAAACTTAATAAAAAATTTATTATCTACATACCTCTCTGCATGGCTGAACAATTTTGATGGACCACCAACTCGAAATAATTATATACGCACAAATTGGAAATAAACCTCCAGGTCAAGTCCATTACTCGCAACCAATGGCAAAATATTTACGAAGATAATGATCTCTCTTAAAACAATACTCCAAATTATATTCGAATGCTGGTAATAAAAACCATTACGAAAAAGTCAACGCCATGCAACAGACGAATGTTGTTAAATTTAATAATTAACAAATTATGTCCTTTGTTGCTGTATAGAGTGGAAATATGGTTAATTGAATGTTAAAAGGGTCGACTACACCTGTCTGTCTGTCGATTATTAAAAGCTTCAATTTAATGAAATGAAGTTTGAAAATACGTGTATGAGGACATGCGAGCACCTCTATACCATAAGGATGTGTACATACATATGTATGTATTCATATGTAAAGCTTTCAGAATATCATGAGTATTGATCTGATTTACATACCTACGCGCAAAAAAGCCCCAGACTCAATTACTTCATACAGAAAGTACTCCACCGCCCTGGTCTTTGTTAGATCAAAGAAAGAAGCACAGACATGTTCATTTATTGATTAAGCATCTTATCAGGATGCAAATGATAATATAGTAGAGAAAGGACCCCAAGAGAAGACAATTCAATTTATATATTTTAAGAATGTAATTAAGCAGTTCAGGTGAGATATGCAAAACAAACGAGGAGCTGAGTTTTATCATTACCTGAGCGCTATCATAATTTTCCAAGTACACTTGATAGCTAGCATGACATGACATGTTTTATTTAAATTACACAGATATCAACCTTTACGATAAGGAAACACAAGGATTGCGGTTGAATTATGAATTCGGATTTGATAATCCTGGTGCAGGAGATTGAAATTTTTACAAGGATTTAGGTTAAAAAAACAAATAAAATCGAAAATGTTGTTTTCCACGTCTTTTCAAGGGACTGGATATTTTTAAGAAATCAAATTCTCAAGCGGCCAGCCTGCACTTTAAAATGCCAAAAATAAACTTAAGAAGAGCCCAGACTCTGCCTGTAACACGCTCGAATTCCAGAAATTGTTTTTCTTTTTTCTTTAAATTAAAAAAATTAAAAAACTTGAAAAAATTAAAATATTAAGAAAAATATAAATAAAAAACAAAATAAATAAAAAAATAAATAAAACCAAAGATTGAAGATGGAGAATACAAGAATTTTAAAACCTTTTTATTTTTAACAATTCTAAGTCAAATCATAAACAAAAAACAACCGCCTCGTCCAGGGTTTGAGCCGTGACCTTCCGCTTTCCGGGCGACTGCTCTAACCACTGACCTAACGAGATTTTCCCTTTTGTATTCCTTAATTTGTATCTAGCCTATTAAGATTCGTTTAGCTGGCAATAACCAGTTACGATGAAAGAGCAAGCAAGAGGGAAAATCATTTGGCTCGTTAACTCAGTGGTAAGAGCAGTCGTCCAGAAAGCGCAAGGTCCCGGCTTCAAACCCCGGATAAGGCGGTTGTTTTTTCCACTTGTATTTATGATTTGATTTAGAATCGTTAAAAATAAAAGTTCTTAAAATTCTTCAATTCTCCATCTTTGACCGCTTCTAACAAGTGTGGATTCGATTCGCGTCCAGGAAAAATAAATTAAAATTGAATCCCGTTCTAAGAACCTTAGCTAGTTAAAAATATCAGAAAAAATCCCATGCCATCAAACAGAAATTGATATGTGTACGTTGGGAGTCCGTTCTCTAAAATGTTCAATATTGATACTTATGGAAAAGTGACAAACATTGACTTTATATTTGCTATGGAGCCTAAACTACTATCCATACAGGAAAGTAGTCTTCTAGTAATTTAAAGCTTGGTTCCTTACCTTCCCAAAGCCTACACTTAATATAAACCGTACTTAATAAAATAATAAAATAGTTTTGATTACAAAGTAACCTTACCATTTTACGCAGACTAATTCTCAGCTCTCTCTCAGTAATTGCATGTATGTATGTGCAACCGGAGTCCGAATCTATAGGCAGCTACATTCGATATCATCATCCCATGGCATCTCATGACAGCACAGCGACATTACAATGATTAATCAGCTGAGAATTTTTGTTTGAGGAATCGTAGTCATTTGGTTAAGACAAATTTTTTTAAATAATTTTGTTAGGAAAGGTACGCAAATTTTATTACGGTTCGAAAGATAAGAAAGCAAGCTTAAGATTATCAGAACGCCATTTTTCTGTATGAATAGTAGTGTAGGGTGGAGGAGCTATTGAAATCAAACTTTTGTCACTTTTACATAAGAACACTGCAAATATTTTAGAATGTCAGGACTCCGTTGGGGTTATGAAGTGGTAGTGAAGGAGTCTATTTCATGACTTGTGATGTATTCTCGAGAGTTTTGGTATAGCCCAACGTTACATCGATTGCTGCGTTCCTTTTCTCGATCTGAATGAATCTGTATGAATAGACAGAACGATGTCATAATTTAATTCTGTGCTCATAGAAAAGGAACGAAACAGAACCATTTCACGTGTTTGACATTTCTTCCATTTGATAAAAGCAAGTATAAATTCGTAAAAATTCTTGTTTATGAAAAATAAAACAATTTTCCAACAAAAGCAACTTAAATTCAACTATTACCACCTCGTACTAACTGTAAACAACCCATTCACAAATACAAATTAAAATCGTTCTGCTTAAATCCGGAAAAAACTCAGGTGCATTCAGAACGATTCGGAGTCCGAAAAAAGCGATGACAGATTGAAACTATATCGTTCGGCCTGAGAAAAAGAACGACATGGAATGAAAAAATTCATTCTGAACGAGAAAAGGAACGCAACAGATAATACACATCATAACGAAAAAAAAGTATTTGAAATAAGCTGGGAGTTTAACCGCAACAGCAGCTCATACATATCTAAGGCTACCACATCACAAGGCAATGTAAAGGTAGTACTTCTGAGAGACGCTCATCAGCAATCACCTATTGGGATCTATTTGTCAAAAAATCAGCTATTAAAAAAATGGCTGACGTAGAAAAACTGAATCGTGAAATTATAATTTTGTCAGTAACTTAGTATGGTTGACACTGTCGAAAGCTTTTGAAAAATCCAGTAGGATCAACACTGCAAGGTCATTGCTATCTAAAAATTTACGAATATCACTGGCGACTTTTGAGAGAGCGGTTTTACAACTATGGAAAGCATGGAAGGCCTATTGCCAGCGAGTTCTGTTTTCCAAGTGTTCAATTATTTGAGAATAAATTATCTTCTCAAGGGTCTTTGAAAGATAGCGTAATACACTAATTGGCCTGTAGTCAGTTAAGTTACTTGGATTACTAATTTTAGCCACACAATCGCGACCTTCCAACAAATGGGATATTCAGAAGTTGTCAAGCAAGCACTGAAGATATGCATGACAGAATGCATTACATCAGGAAGAACTATCTTGAGAAATTGAGGAGGAACTCTATCTGGACCAACTGCATCAGATTTTATTGAATGGAAAGCTTTGCTGACTTCCGTCTGAGCCTCACTTGTATGTTAAGAATAATATATCAGGATCAAATATTGCAGGATGTTCAATCTGGTTATGAAGTAAGACGCATTAATATCAGAAACAAGGAGTAGGTCTAGCATTGATGGATTAGAAGTGTTAAAATAGGTGTAGGATTGATTATTTACAAGACTTAAGTGTAATGATTGCATTAAGGATTCAAAGGTATTAGTAGAATTGTTCGCACAAAGCATATTAACGTTGAAATCGCCACCGATCATAACATTGGGGTAGCTCTGAGTGTACCTAGAAATCACTGATTCAAATTCAGTGGCAAGGTCAACATTAAAAAGTGCAGGTGAGCAGTAAATGGCTGTAAATAAGTATTTTTCACTATTGGAACTAACTTCTATACACAAGAATTCAAGGTCGTACAAGTGTGACTGGTACATTGATTTCGACTTAAGGTTAGTTCGAACATAAATAGCTACACCTCCGCCAACTCGATTTTTCCTATCATTGCGATGCAATTTATAACCTGGTAACGAAACCAACGAAGATGGAAGTCCTGCATGCAACCATGATTCACTTATCAATATAACATGAGCACTAGATCCTGCTAAAATTTCCTGTAGTTCATCGATTTTTTGTTTCAGGCTCTTAGCATTAATGGAAACGACGTTCAGCCCACAAGTGCGTTGGCACAGAATATCAATCATCAATCTTACCTTGTTCGAGCATGGACTATTGTTAATCATGAAGAGAAACACTGCAGCCGCGACAGAAGCTTCCAGAGATGTTCGCCATACAGACAATTACGAAGAGAAAAACACATATTGCACTGAACTGAGGGATCTTAATTTGCACAAGATAAATGATAGGAAAAAAACAAAAAAAAAACAAGATTAGTAAAAGAGTATCAAGGAAAAATGCTACTAAAAAATCTAAATATAAAGAACTTTTAAAAATTTAAATAAAAAAACATTATGTGGAACTTGTTTTTATATGAAAATGATAATCGCAAAAACAAAATGGAATTTCGAAAACTGAAAATCCGGCAAAACCCGGTTACCAAAAAAAAACAAAAAAAAATAAATAAATAAAACCACTAAAACATAATTTTCCCAAAATCTTCAAAAACCGAATTATCCATAACAACTTTGAACAAATCCGAAACTACCAAATCCTATGCAATCTCAAAATCCAATTTCAACCAATTACTCAGCCCCGCACGCAAAGACTACGAAAACTTTCTCCTTTCATTTGAATAAAGAAACAAGAGAAAGAAAAATATAAAAAAAAAATCAAATGAATACAAATGTCGAAATTTTATCTATTTCGGAATCTTTTTCATCTTAATCAACTTCCATTCAAGAGTAATTTACATAAAAGATTTTCGTGAAAACACATTCGCCGAATTAAAACTTCATTCAAAAGCCTTCATCATCCTCAACTCAACTCTCAATATTCTCACACAAACCTGTGATGATTTTATTTATAAAAGTTGTGCAGATCTATGTGTATGTACATAGATAGGTAGGTAACATTACAAAAATTGTAATCAAAACGAAAACATATTCAAGAAAAAAAAGAAAAAAAAACCAAAAAGGTAAAATATTTTAATCAAGCGTAAATATTCCGGGTAAGATGGACCCTTCGGATTTTGATCCAAAACACATTTTATCCTTATTATTAAGTTTTTCAACAAAAGTATTATATTTACTATACCTATGCATGCATATAAGGTTGTATGTTACCTACATAGGTAGGTACTTACATAATAGGGTATAACTTTACAAATTTTAAGGAAAGTTACATAATAAAAAATGTATAGCTACCTTTAGCAAGGATTTCCTTAGGAACATTCCACACAAGGCAATGTTGCCTCTTTACATGACATCGATCCTTTCCTTAGTTTTGATAATGCAGAAATTTTATATAAAGCTCCCTCGTCTTTCACCTCCACACCAGATAAAGAGTGAAATATTAAATTTCAACAAATTTCTTTGTTTACTTGATTTTTTTTTTCTGTTATCTTCTGCTTTTGTTATGAAATCCACCGAATAAACCGAACAAACGGTTTATTAATTAAAAACTATTTTTTTTTTGTCTCCTCCAGGCTTTTATTCTTCAGCAGAATGTTAATTTTCTTTGCACTTGTCTTATCTACCCATGTAATGTACCTGAAAAATATTTTTGTACTTAGAATTAAGTAAAATTTCAGTGCCTGAAACACTTGGTGGTGATGGTAAATTTTTGTAAATTTAAGAAAATCTCAACTGAAGGTTAGAACAAAAAAAAAACGAATAAAATAAATCAAAATTCACCTCTTTCTGGATTGAAAATACTTTGGTGGTCTTATTAAATTAGTATTAAAGGGTTGTAAGTAAAATAATGCAATAGTTTTCTATATGTAGTGCACTACTTTGCAGTCAGTACATTTTACAAGATGAATTACTACACATAGTACCGTCCGTTAATAGTAATTACAATTAAAAAAAAAACCAAAATCAATTTCAATTCAATATTTATAAGACATCAATTGACAGTACAAAATTTTATAATCATATTTCTAGCATCAACTTCAACCTTCACACTGCGTTTATTTAAATTATTTCGTGCAGTACCTCAAGGCTCAATACTCTGACCTTTTCTATTCAGTTTATTTATCAATGATCTGCTAAATGTAGTTCAAGATGTACATGTCCTCTAGGGTGGCCCAAAATTGAATGGATTTACAAATTTGCTAAAATGTCTAAATGCTCACTCAGAATTTGTTAGCTAATGTAAAAAATATCAGTGAAATTCATTAATTTAGAGGTCGCTCCAATCGAAAATAGTGTTTTTGGACTGTTTGGGACTTTCAGGAAAATTGTTTCAAAATTTTGATATCATTCATAACTTTTTAATTTGACAATATTTTTTTTTGATTCTTTTTTTAAATTAAAGAGAACTTAGTTATGAACTTATTGCAGTAAAAGTTGTTTTAAAAAATTAAATTCTTCTATTTTTTATAAATTTTTCAAAACGAAAATTTGGGCCCGGAACTCCAATTTTTAGACTTCGCGTAAATTTTTTTTGTAAGGAAAAGTGGCACCCGGGTATACTTTTTGTACCATAACGTTATCTACAATCAATTATTTTTCAAACAACTAAAACTTAAGGGGGTCGTGTAATGTATGAACTGTTCTCAAAATGCGATTTTCGAAAGTGAAGCATTTTTGCAAATTACAAAAATGTGCGGACCCATAAGTGTAACGACTTTGTACCAATGACATCTGCTTTTCCAATTATTGGATTGGACACCCACTCTTAATATTAAGAGTTATTTTGATTTTTGCATGTCTGTCTGTTCGTTTGTTTGTCTGTCTGCCTGCCTGTCTAACCGTCTGTCTGTCTGTTTGTCCGTCCGTCCGTTGGCACGATAACGCGAGAGCACGTTCACTTAAAGTGCTGAAACCTTGCATATAGGCTTTTTTAAAAAGAATATGAATTTAGTTTCGAAAATGGGACAAATCGGGCAACTCCTTCGTTAGGTTGGCATACAAAAATTTCGTTTTTAACGGTATATTTGGGCACTGTCCTAGAACGTGTTCTTGATGTAGAGAGCTAAGAATTGATACATAGTGTTTTCATAATAATAGTAAATGAAATTTCAACAATTTACTAAATCGGGCAACCTCTTCTTGGTGTTGCCATACCAAACTTTCCTTTTTCACTATATACGAGTATTTGAACAGTGCCTAAGAACGCGACGCCGTGGAGAGTTCAAATTTTGTACACGGCGTTTTCATAAGAATCGCAAATATAAGTTGAGAAATAGATTAAATCGGGCAACCGTTATTCGGTGTTGCCATACAAAACTTTGGGTTTTCCCTATATATTAGGTCACTGCCTGAGAACGCGTCCACCTACAGAGCTGAAATTTTGTAGACCACGTTTTTATAAAAATAATTAATAAAATTTCAAAAATTAACTAAATCGGGCAACCCGTTTTTGGCGTTGCCATACAGAGCTTTTGGTTTCACTTTGTTTAACTTTTATGTTCATCTAGAGTATAATATTATTGGTCTCAAGACCAATTGTAACTTGTTCTCTTGTTTTTTTTTTTTTTTTTTTTTTTTGTATAAATCATTTTGTTACAGTGAAAAAGTCTATACTTTTATGGAAGGGAGCTTTGTAATTTGTAAAAATTCGCTTCACAGTTCATACACTATATGACTCCCTTAAGTAGTAGTTGTTTGAAAAATAATCGATTGTAGATTAGTTGGAAAAGTACACCCGCGTGTCACTTTTCCTTACAAAAAAATTTACGCGAAGTCAATAAATTGGAATTCCGGATCCGAATTTTCGTTTTGAAAAATTTACAAAAAATAGAAGAATTTAATTTTTTTAAATGACTTTCACTGCAATAAGTTCATAACTAAGTTCTCTTTAATTAAAAAAAAAAAGAATCAACAAAAAATATTGTCAAATTAAAAAGTTATGATTGATTGAAGCAGAGGTTTGGGGCCTTTGTCAAAGTCCCCCGAACGGAAGCCAAGTCAAGGCGTATATTGTTCACCCTCTAGACCCATGAGCGATCATAGGTCCCAACCGGACGCTCTTATAAACTTCAGTATTGGCTCCCAGCCTTCATTGCCGGCATCATATAACTCGTCCAAGAGCCAAGAATCTGTAACGTATTCCTGAGAGTGCCGGGCCGTAACATAGAAAGTGGGTCACTGTTTCCGACTCCTCTCCGCAACCCCTGTATATAGAATCATCAACAAGTCTCATCCTGTGGAGGTGGCCCCTGAGAGAGGAGTGCCCAGTGAGAATGGACACCAGAATTTTCAGGGTTGGCTTGTTGAGTTTTAGCAGCTTATTCGTTTGATTTGGGTTTGGTATACCCCACAGTTCCTTTGTTGTCCTACCCGTGGGATCTTCTAACCAAAGGCGACAATGTTGGCGGTCAGCCCAGCTTGAAATGATTGAGACAAGGTATTATGGTGCAATCCCGACTGTTGAGGCAGGTTCCTCTGAGGCTGCTCGAAGACGAGCAAGTTCGTCCGCCCTTTCATTCCCGCTGATGTTGCTGTACTCTGGCACCCACTGCACTATCACCCTGTTATTCCGTGAGGGTGGTTTTGCACTCCATTAATAATTTGGAGATTATAAAGAGTTTAGACAAAGCTTTGACAGCTGCTTAGCTGTCCGAGCAGATGGCTATCTCCTTATTCTCAGTGTCTGAGTTAAGGAGGTGCCTTCCCGCTTCAAGAATGGCCTTGACTTCTGCCTAGAAAACCGTGGCATGGTTTTCAAGACGCATGGAGATCTCGATTTCAGGCTCCTCATAGAAAACTTCTGCTCCGGTGCCTTCATCGGACGAAGAACCATCAGTATATATTATAATTGGGTTTGTCAATGGTTGAAACACGGAATGTGATTCCCATTCTGCCCTGGATGGAATTCTATATTCAAAATTGCTTTCCAGCATGGTTTCGGGGAGGTGATCGCTATCTCTGTCGATACCAGGTACGATAGACTGCACGAACTCATAAATGGGTTCATGTGGAACTCTTGTTCCCCCATGAAGCCAGCCAAGGTTAAGGTGCAGTCTTAGCGCTGTAGTCGACGCCCTCTGCTTGATATGTATTTGCACCGGATGTATATTGAGGAAAACCTCCAGAGCCCGGGTGCTAGTTGACTTAAAAGCGCCGCTTGCGTTGAGAAGGCACAGCCTTTGAATCTTTTTCAGCATCTTGCGATGGTTGGCGAAGCCCATTGCTTTCCACCACACCGCTGAACCGTAGGTTAATATGGGTCGAATGACGCCAGTGTATATCCATAGGATCATCCGCGCTTTGAGTCCGCACTTCTTCCCCACCGCTCTACGGCGCATTGCAAACATTCTAAGAGCTTTGTTCGCTCTATCTTCGAGATGTGATTTCTAGTTTTACTTTTTATCTAGAATAGTACCTACGTATTTCACCCTGTCCCTGTGCAGCCAATCAGGGGCAAGTTTAAACTGGGGATATTCCTTTTCATTGTGAATAGGTATAAGTCAGTCTTCAGTGGATTGATGCTCAGCCCGCAATCCGTGACCCAGCGCATGACTAGTCGGATTGCGCCTTGCACCAATCCACAGAGTACAGGTTCATAACTCCCGGTGACTAAGATTGTCAAGTCGTCCGCGTAACATACTGCTTTGTGCCCCATCCGGGTGAGTGTTAGCAAGAGATTGTCCATGATAAGCACCCATAGCAAAGGTGATAGGATACCGCCTTGAGGGGTACCCCTGTGAACATTTTTAACTCTGCTTGCCCCGCCTAGATCAGCAAAGACTGTTCTATTATTACAACATGCGTGTAATCCAATTTTTTAGAGATCGGTTCCCTCCATGTTTTGTTAGTATTTCCGTGAACCTATGCAGAAGAACATTATTGAAGACACCTTCTACATCGATGAAAACAGCCAGCATAGATTGTTTAAAGAGGAAGCCCTTTTCAATTGAGTGAATCACCTCATGGAGAGCCGTCTCAACGGACATTCCTTTTAAGTACGCATGTTGGTGCTGTGATAGTCTGCTTCTGCGAATGGAGCGTCTCAGCTCCTACTCACAGATGCGTTCTAAGGTTTTAAGTAAGAAAGAAGTCAAGCTTATAGGCCTATGCGCTTTGACAGTTGAGTAGTCTACCCGACCTGCCTTCGGTATAAACACAACACGGACTTCTTACCACAACTTCTGTGTATAGCCCATTTCGATGCATGCCCTAAAGAGAGCGGTTAGGTTGCTAATCAAAGTGTCACCCGAGTACTGAAGGAGGGGCTGGGAAGATGCCGTCCTTGCCTGGGGATTTGAACGGTTTCAAAGAGTCAACTGGCCATTTGACCGATACGTCCGTGACGAAGGCGACTTCCTCACCTCCGAAAATGGTTTCGTTACGAAAGGTTTCGGTACGCGGAGCTGAGAGGCTCTCGTCTGGACCATCGGGAAAGTGTTATGATAGAAAATGTTGACAAAGTTTACCCGAAAGTTCCAAACAGTAAAAAAAAAATACTATTTTCGATTGAAGCGACCTCTAAATTAATGAATTTTACTGATATTTTGCATAGAAGTTTACAATTACATTAGCCAACAAATTCTGAATGAGCATTTGGACTTTTGTTTTTTGGGACACCCTAATGTCCACTTACATAGTATGCCGATGCTGGTAAATATACATATAAACCGACCAATTGGTCTTCTTGAAGACTGCATTGGAACGTGTAAACTGTGATTTGGAAAGAATTAACCTTGGCTAAATATAATCGATATTGATACTAAATCCTGAAGGGTCTCATTGTGTTTAATTCTGTAATAACGATCTAATTGAAATTCTGCCTGCTGACAGTAAAATCTTATTTCTCTCAAAATTGTTGCTGGGATTGTCTTTTATATCTATGCGGAGCGAGTATTTGTGCTGACTTAGAGCGTTTTTGGTACATTTGGTTCAATCATTTGACTTTTTCGCTTTACTTACTTTAGTTTGGCTGAAGGATACAAAATGTTGACCTCTCTGGATTGGGAACGATTCGTCAAAAATATTAGAGCTGCGGGCGTTATGATAATTTCTCCGACTCATGATAGCATCCTAACACTATCCGCTGCTCTCGACTATAAGTATAAAACAGAGGATATCGTTCCGGCAAGTTGTCTTGGTATTATCGAGAATGATTGAAAACCTCCAAGTGGACTATGGGTTTATCTTATCGCCTATTAAAATAGGAAGACAGAAACAAAAATAAATCATAAGGGATAAAACTGCTTAGCATAAATGGGAGAATCATAATTTGACTTGAAAATCAGGAGGAAAAAAAATAGAAATAAATCGGTGAAGATTTGTTGATACATAGCTGGAGGAAAATTTACCACATTCCCCCGATGTGTGGAGATCTTTTCTTTCCTTTTTGTTCCCCCTAATTTTTTATTCTATGTCTTTACATCCTCTTAGGATTTTACACACTGTGTTCGATCTATTTACTAAATTCAAATCAGCTTAGATGATTCCAAGATAGATACTGAATGGTATCTGTACATAAGTACAGGGTGATTTGTAATTGGTGGTTATAAATAAAACAGATGATAGATTGAAGTGTTAAGCCTAGTACGGAGTTTGAGTAAAAATTGACATTTCCATACAAATTTTAACGCTGGTAAAATCCCAAGCAAACATTTTACTGAGGTCTTTACTAGTGCAGTACGGAGCTCATTGGTAAAAAGTGTCATTTTTTCTATTATAAGATAGATGGCGCTTTTTAAGTCTCCGCTCATTTCACTAACCATTTTAATGTGCAGAGCATTAAAATGCTGGTAAAACTTTGACATTTCTTCGATTATTCACAAAGCGAGTTTTTAGCTTTCCCGTGGATTTCCTTGACGACGATATACACTTAGACCTGCCGCAGCAACAAATTCGATTTAAATTTTTTATAAATAATAATCACTTAACATTTTTTTAAATATTTCCGATTAACAACTGTCACTTCGTTTTCTCCACATAAAGCTTACGTCAACTTTTTACCAGCATTAAAATGCTATTTTTTGGAGACCGCGTTAAATTTTACCAATACCCGAAGTCCATACTAGGCATTAGAAACGAACAATTTTATGGTAGTTAGAGGGCAGCTATCTTAACGGTTTTCTAGGTATACAGGGTAATTCATACTGTTACAAGTTGGCGTTACCCTCAGTTGATTAGTAGTTTCATGCAAGTCGAGAAGGAGACTTTTTTACTTTGGATGGCGATCTGTTGCAGCAGCAACAGCTTGGTGAGAGCGCGCACGAAAGTAGGCTACTGGGTCGTGTATCCAGAGACCAGAGCCGGTCTGAAAGTGATGATAACAGCTGGGCTGTGGTTAGAGATAAGAGCTTTTGCCGAAGGCCGTCTGTGAACCGAATAGCCCTTTGCACGATAGTTCCCACTATGAGCGTACACAGCTCTTTGACTTGAATGGGTGAGGTGAATGGAGCTGGTGGAAGCTGAATAAATGGTGAGTTCTGACACAACCATGACGTGTGCTGATTATAAGTGCCGTTTCTCTTTAATTCCTCTTAGGAGGAAAGGTGACCGATTTTACTGTTGTGAATTATGTGATATTTATGGTGGCTCGTTTTGACGCCGTTTGCCAAAGGGTACCGGGCCGGGATGGCGTTACTTTGATTTGCTGTCCTGCTGGATGCTTTTCAGCAAACCGAGAATTCGACGTGGGATAACGTATACGGCAGAAACCAACACAGGCAAATTCTGCTCGGATTTATAAAGAAGGCGAATCTAAATCTGATAAATATCATTTTACTACACCAGACAAAATGAAGAAGAAAATATTTGTGATATCAGTGTGCTCTGTAGAGTTTGTGTCAGCGAAAACTTTCGTGCTTGTGATGGGAAACGGCTTCCTCAAGAGCTTCGGGCTCCTCGATAAGACACCAGACGAACGGCGAAGAGTTTAAATTTACTCAATTTATGTCACTACTTTGGCACAATTTTAAATGCTGCTAAATCTTCGGTGTCTGCCGACTTCCAAATAGGCGTAAAAGTCTTTTTGTAGACTCCTACTTTATTATGTTCAACTCCAGGAGCCGCCACCTATTTTCGCTTTCCTCTAGGAGGTGTTCCTCCGACCTTTCAGTGGAACCAAATTCTTATGGCTCAATTCGGAAGATACTTGGCACTGGTATTCCAAAATAATTAATATTTATGACAGCTTACTCATCACGATCAACAATGCCTTTGCATCACATTTCCAAGGAACTTTCAAGGATAATTCAAAACTTAGCGACCCTTCACTTCTCAAGTAAATAGGTTTGTAAGTAGTTTTCCAACTTCACACGACTCAATTCCGCAAACCTTCTTCTGCTTAGATAACCCAGCAATTTATCCAGAAGAGCAATATATTTTCACGAGCCCCCTACAATTCTTCGTCTTAACAAAGACAATAAACTCAAAAAAATCAAGCGACCCTGACAAAATATCAAATGCAATTATAAAAAAGCTCCCGCCTATAGCTCTCGACTTTCTAGCAACCATCTTCAATAATTGCATCAACAACTCCTACTTTCCGGAAATGTAGAAAATCTCACGCATCTTCCCAATACCTAAGAAATCTTCGTCGAAAGACATCAAAGATTTCCGACCGATCTCTTTAATCTCAAATCTGGGAAAGCTATTTGAAAAAGTCATCAAACAACAGGTCATAAAAACCTGTGAAGACAAAAATATACACCAGAAGTCACAATTCGGCTTCAAGCCTCAGCACGCTACATTTCACCCCCTGCTAAAGTTCCATACAGATGCAACCAGAGCCCTAAACAGAAATGACACGGTTTGGACAGCAGGACTCATCTTCAAGCTAAACCAGCTCGGTTTCCCTCCGCACCTCAATAGGCTTATCCACAGTTTCCTAACTTCTAGGAAATTCTATGTGGAACTAGAAAGCCACAAATAACCACTCAAGGCAATTGAAGCATGCGTACCCCAGGGCTCTATCCTAGGTACGATACTCTTCAACCTGTACACTTCAGATCAACCTCCAAACGAAATTAGGACAACACTTCTCTTTGCAGACGACTCCTTTACTTTCGCTCAATCTCGTTGCCCACATTTGGCTATAAACAAAGTGAACCTTCACCTAAATAAGCTGGACTCCTATCATAAAAAATGGGGGATAAAAATAAATGTCCAAAAATCTGAGCTAATCTGTATTCGGAAACCTTCAATTGGACGAAACCGACAAGCATCCAAATCCAAATCCATAGAGGCTATTTACAACTCTGGAATCATTAAACCCACAGAAAAGGCCAAGTACCTAGGTGTGAACTTCCAGGAACTCTTTAAGTTCAATTATCACGCGAAGGCCACCATTAACAAAGCCAATATCGCTTACAACATGCTCAGCCCAATAATCCACGTCAGAGACGGACTCTCAACGAAGCCCAAACTTCTGCTATACAAGCAACTTATAAGACCTGTAATTACTTACTGATTTCCTATATGGCACTCGATTTCTCCCACTTATATGGAACGCCTTAGCAAACTTGAAAGGAAGATACTTAGATCTTGCACATGGCTCCATAGAAGAGCCAACAGAAAATACTTTCGTAACGAAGTAGTTTACGAGGCGGCCAATGTCACCCCCATCAAGGAATATTTATTCGAGCTTGCCGAGAAGCAACTAGCCAGAGTGCCAACTCACCCTAACCCAATCATAAACAGCTTGCCGGGTCTTCTCATACCGGAGGAAAAAAAACGACAACGAAACGCAAAGTTTCAAGGAATATTAAGGACAACTATCAAAAAGAAAACAAACGACGTCACCAAATCGGACTGAGGGCTAAAGATGAACCCCTAGGATAAAAACAAAGACAAAAAAGGTTACATCGTGGAAAACGACGACAATTCCGAGAAGAAAAAATGCGCAAAACACACTTGACTTGACTTGAGTTGATCACCGAACAGTCAAGCAGACACAAGTCAGTCAAAATGAAGCCTCCAGAGCGCGCAAATATTTCGACACCGAGAAGTTCACTCTATGCAAGAAGAGTTGACCCCACCAGAGGACTACCAATAGACTGGCTATAAAAGTCAGTCAGCCCCTGTTAGATTGGTCAGTTGCCTACCAGCAGCTCGACTAAATACATAACCCGTCCAGTCCTATCCGCAAGTCGTGTGGACTCGATAATTGGGAAGAGCACGCATACACTCCGCCCCATACCACCGTGTTGGCTACTCTGACGACAAGAGCACGTTAATCGTGTTGGTCAGAAGAGTAGTAAGCGCACCCTTGCTACTGCGAACCCTCCGCGTATAGTACCAGTAATAAGAAAGTGTGAATAAGTGACTGAGTGTAGACTAAATCTTGTGAAGTACTTAGAGTAAGCGACCACTCGAACCGCAGCATTCTGAACCTAGCAACGTCGGGAAAAAACGGCCCTGGACAATCTCCTGACTACCCGGACACTAACACCCGACGTTACAGATGCTACCTCGCTTATATATAGGCGGTTTAAGGAATTTAATGAATTGCCACGTAGCATTAGGAATGTTCAAAATATTAAAATATTTAAAAGAAAATTTTAATTGATTCATAAATGTAATAATTAATGTTAAATAGCATAATGCTAAATAAAATCACTTTCTTACTTACTTACATATATTTAATGATCATATCCACGACCCAGTACCCATTTATTGAATAAAAATACTAAAAGTTGGCGACGGATCTATTGATTCCTGTAGTACTTGACTTGCTGCCATCTAGTTGTTAATTGAAGAAACTAACATGAATGAACAAAAATGCTTTAGAGTTTAAGTAGAAAATCTCCGTTGAAACAAAATTTAATTCATACAAAATAAAGTTTTCTTCTATTCTTCGAGGGCATTCAACATAGAAGCAGAACTCTATATATATTTCCCTCTACAGATACACATGTATGCTATTTAAAATTTAATTTTGCCATATAAACATAACCTTGAAACTAATTAAACATAGCGCGTCAGCTGCGGTAACATTAGTCATTTCAAATAATAAAAAAAACTCATGCGTGATTATGAACGAACCATTGTTTACCGTTGAATAGTTTTCCTTGGAAATGTTTTCTTTACTCGTTTCTTACGACTCCATTCAATTTGTTTGAATTCTGCATGTTTTTATATTTTAGTGTTTTTGGTTTTAGTGCTGTATTGCGACATTTTCTCTATGAATTGTTTCCAACTGTAAATATGGTCATAAACAGAGAATTTCACAACAGCACCCAGCAGAGTGTCGTCCTCCTCCTTGCTTTTCATGGATAAATTTATTAAAGCATAGGAAATTGCAAGAATTTAAATTTAAATCAAGTGGAAATTATGTAGAACGGCTACTTTGGTGGTTACACCACCACCACCAACACCTCCTCCTTGAATTTCGAGTATAAATATAACTCGATAAGGACGAGAAGAATTGTCTGGGTAAAGAGAACACAACGACGACGACGATTGATAGCTTCGCAATTCGCATTCAAAGTAAAGTCACGCATAAATTTGCCATTAACAAGAACTTGATGATGGCCTCTTGAGGATCTTTAAGATCTGCTGCCGTTCATACAATTTGCATTTTGAAAAACTTAATTTTTTTTTAGGATGTCACGTAATGTCACGTATTTCATATCTAACAAGATTTTCTGATGCAAAAATATTAGTGTGATGGGAGAGGAAAATAACAGAACTTGAAAAATGTCTGTCAAAAGCAAAATAAAAAAACCAGGAGACCTAATGAACTAGACAACATTTTTTTTTTGCTACCTGCCTTATCCTTAGAGATGAATTGATGCATCAAAAATGATGCTTTTAAAAATTTTACTGTTAGATAGGTGAGAGCTTTGGCGATGAAGTGATGAGTCATGGATAATGACTTCCGATGATAAACATTTTCACAACAATGGCCATGGAAGAAAGAACTGCAAAACTATATGTGAAATGTAGTAGCTGGGGTGTATGTGACCCAAGTGCATGAAAATGTGTTTTCCGGCGGAAAAAACGTTTCGAGAGTTTTCTGAATGGGGGAAAAAGTACATCCCCCGATAGTACTCGGCGAGACCTTTAATTTGATATGCAGCATGAGGTGTTGAAACCACCCCTCCCCATACCACATAGCCGCCATTAGGGGTTCCTATCCTCCATCCTAAAAGTATGCATAGAAAAAATTTCATCTATACGAATTGTAGCTGGTAATGAGCTGAGGCAAATAGTGAAACCCGTTTTCCGATCGGATATAACCCTACCGAGTTAGAGGCGATCTAAGGTGCGAAAAATCTAGTACCTCAGTTCTACTAAAAAAGTTAGTATGGGGATGACTATTTATATTTATTTTTCCCGGTCGTTAATCGAACTCAAACTTGTTAGAATCGATTCTAAATCAAATCATAAATACAAGAAGAAAAAACAACCGCCTCGTCCGGGGTTTGTATTTATGATTTGATTTAGAATCAATAAAAATAAAATTTCTTAAAATTCTTCTATTCTCCAACATTGATCGATTCTAACAAGTGTGGATTGAATTCCCGTCCGGGAAAAATAAATTAAAATTTAATTTACAATTTATTTGTGCGCTTTCATCGTTACTGGTTAATGGCAGGTGAAAGCAACCGTAGCTTAGTAGGCTAGTTACAAATTAAGAAATACAAGAAGGAAAATTATCTGTCGTTAGCTCAGTGGTAAGTGCAGTCGCCAGAAAGTGGAAGGTCCCGGCTTCAAACCCCAGACGAGGCGGTTTTTTTTTTCCTCTTGTATTTGTGATTTGATTTAAAATCGTCAAAAATAAAAGTTCTTAAAATTCTTCTATTCTCTATGACTATTTGTGCCTCCGAGAATGGGAAGTCTGGGTACTGAAACTTCTTCTCAGGTCCTAAGGAACTCGATTCTGTACTAGGTTTCCAAAATGTACTTCATCAAATTATGACCCCCCACCATCAGGTTTCCACCGCTTAGTTGAGGCTGAAATAAACATTGTTAATAAAATATGATCAGAGTATCATAAAGCATCGTTTAAGACATCTCTCATGTCTGGAGGTTTCGGCCCCAAAATGGGTATTCCCCTTTCTGCTACAAATCGAAAACAAAAAAGGTAGCGTTTTCCCCATCCACCATCATATCATATAACTTAACATCTAACCTACGATTCGGCCAGCAGTGACAAGTGCTTGCATGGATTTGCTTTCCAACCTCCGACTGTCCTAAACATATTTCGCGACTGATGCCAAACAATGGGACTTCAAGCCAATCCTGGCAAGACAATAATTGTTCCTTTCACGGGAAAAAGGAAGCTTTATTTACAAACACCATTTCATGAGGAAATACTAGTGGAATTCTCGAAAGAGGTCAAATATCTAGGAATTAACTAAGATAGCAGATTAATCTGGAACTCCCACTTAAAAAGAGTACTGGAGAAGGCCACAGTGGCCACATCGACATGCCACAGGGTTTTTGGTAGAACTTGGGGGGTCTTAAATCAAAAATGATCCTATGGTCGTATACATCTATCATAAGAACCATGGTCACATACGCTTCACTCGTTTAGTGGCCAAAAACAAAAGACAGTTCAAGCTAGTTTACAAAAATTATAACGGCGTGCATGTCTAAGAGTAATTGGTGCCATATTTACCTGCTCAACTGCAGCCTTAAAGACTATGTTGGAACTACTCCCTCTAGATTTGTATGTTTGGAAGGAAGCCATACTCAGTATAATTAGACTGCAATGGGCAAATCTCCAGGTCTCCTGAATATCAATAATTTCGTTGGCCACCTGAAAGTCTTCCAAGAATTACAAAAGGACCCGATGGCCACCTCAATTTCTTACATATTATGCCGAATCGCCATAGCTTTGAAACATCATTTAAGGTTATCTTAGGGGACCGCCAACAATGGCACACTGGGAGCCTACCCTTTGAAGATAGTTCTCCTAAAAGGTACACGGATGGATCCAAAATAAAAGGTAGAGCAGACGTGGGCATATATGAGCCGAAGTGCCATCTCACAAAGGCACTGGGGGCCTCACCAGCCATTTTCCAGGCAGAGATACACGCCATAGAGCTCGGCGCTTGTGAAATAGCCCACAAGAATATTCATGAAGCTAAAATATACATAATATCAGACAGCCAAGCGGCACTTAAACTCGTTTACTTTTGAGTCTAAGCTGGTTTGGGACGGTCTTACTATCTTGAAGCAAACAAGGAGCTGCGGAATTGGGTGCCAGGACATAAATGCATTAAAGACAATGAGATTTCGGACTGCCTTGCAAAGAAAGGAACCGGACCTCTGAGGGTCAATCAGCCCATCTTTTGACACACGAAAAGCGAGCTCAGAGCAGCCTTTGGTAGAACAATATTAAAAAGGCAAATTGAAAAAGTATCCCGGCGCTGAGACAAGCGAAGAAGTTTGTAAAGTACTCGCAACAGAGAACAAAAGTATTTTTCACGCTCAGCAGAAAGAAATAAGGCTCATTACGGGTCTATTTACGGGGAATTGCCCACTTAGATATCATTTTAAAAAGATGGGTGTGTCGCTTCTGTATGGAAGAGATGGAAACGCTGAACACGTCCTGTGTGACTATGAAGCTCTCTGCCACATAAGGCTAAGATATAGGAAAGGTATTCCCACTGCCAGAAGATGTTGTAAAGATGGCCCCCAAGATGTAATGTCACAAAAAATCTTATAGGCCGCGGTGAGTATAGATGAGAAGCGGAAAATCTTCCTGCATCCCCCCACTAATAATAATAAAATTCCGGAAAATTTAGTTTTTGGAAGAAATGACTTCTGCAGAAGCCGCCACTCTAAACCTAACCCAACCTAAATGAATCTTATAAGGATGAACACGACCTGTGTATGGAAAATTTAGCTCGTGGAATCGTTAAAATTGTATTTTCCACCAATATTTCACCTCCTTACTGCAACAATATTATCCTCTTTTCCTGCAATAAATTGACGTATTGGAATATGTTAATCAAAAATTGAACCAATTGAACCAACGTTGAGACGACAGAGGTCTGTATAATCTCTTAATTAAAGAAACAGAGACCAAATTACTTAATTCAATCTGACGAAAGATGTAAGCATAATATTCTTTTATCCTATATCGAACTTTGACACTTTCCTTTTCCTTGAGAAATGACTAAAAATATTTTTATGTGAAAACATCACAATATTACATTCTGCCTGATTGCGGAAAGAAGTCACAATGGGACGACGCATTATGGGCGGATGTAACGTAGTGTAAAATTGAGGAAAAGGACATTATCGCACAATATCATCATCTGAAACGATTGATTCCATACATCCAACTCATGAAATTAAGTATGGAGGAAAAATCAATTCTTCTGCTGTGAACAGAAGTTTCATTATTTCCACCAAATGCCCATGTGAACAAATCAACTGGAAAACGTTTTTTAAAAATTCATCCCCGAAATTTCAAAGACGTACACACGCACAAGCAATTATTACACCCATTCCCAACCAGGCTATAGGACCAACACTCAAAGTATATTTGTGACATAAAAGCTAGAGCACATTCTCGTAGCAAAATAATAATTAACAGAAAAACTTTATAACGGTTCTTATTAGTGCTGTTGCCTAATCCTTAATTACGACAGTTGAAACCTTTTGAGATCCACTTGTTTTCCAATAACTAGTAAAAATCCTTTCTATACCTACACACACTTCTGCGGTATATGAATACCATCAAAAATGATAGGATCTCTATATAAAAGGCATGGACACTTTTGAAACTTGTTTCTGGAAACAATTCAAGAATTTTCGTTTGAAGGGGGAATGTTCAATAGCTTTGAGACTCAAAGCCATTAAAAAGACAATATTGCGCGTATACTCATTTCTAGTTTTCAATTAAGGCGTACTTTATAGGTATGTAAGCTTTCAACCGGATTTAATATCAATCTCAAAACGCTAAATCTGAAGGACTTCAATTTAATATGTTTGTTACGATCTATAGGCAGAGCAACACCAATGTATCATGGTATGGTGCTTAATAGATTTTGGGTTGAGGGTTAAACATGAAATTGATGTTAAATTGAAAATTTGTTTACAGTTTCGAGAAAAAAATTTAAAGAACACCAATTTTTTAGTGCTTGCGTTAAATTTGCAATAGCAAAGTTACCGCTAATTCTAAATGTGCTGTTGCTGGTCCAATGGTACTAAATTTCTAATGGCATGTTATGATAACTAATAATAACAAATAAAAAACAAAAATTAACTTGAACTTTCATTCCTTAGCACTTGTAATGGACGCGTAGATTTTTTTTTTAAGAGGGGTTACCACTGAAATCTTAAAATACAGGAAAAGTTAGTACAACTGCGCGTCAAATCTGTGCATATTATCATGATCGAAACTGAACATAGTTAGAAAAAAAGCATAAACTTAGGTAATGACGTGTCAAAAACAAAGTTATCGGGCTTTTTTATGTATGTAATTAGCTTTTTGAAAACTCCACAATTCATGAAATTTGCAAACTGTGGTGCATAATTACCTACGTAAAAATGATCGATCAAGTAGATAAATTTGTACTTGTGTATGGAAACTATTGAAGTGGAAGAGGAAGGGACGGGAACAAAATGAATAAAAAACTTTTTTTTTTGTTACTTATATATTTTCATTTGAAAATTGCTATTTTCAGAAAGGAATAACTACCAAAATTATGAGATTATTTCAAAGAAAGGTCAAATTGTAACAAAGACAAACTTTTTTCTGTTTATTTTGAAAAACTCAAATTGTTTAGTGTAAGGATAAAGGAAATTATGTTAATCATGCTAACGGCAAAAAATTTCTTTTTTTTATATATTTTGCATACAATTTGGCGTTTTTAATTCGTTTCATCACCGTCAGATGGAATCATGTGCTTTTGGAAACTTTTCACTTGCTGTGAGCTTTTTTTTTGTGCTAACCACCTTAAGGGGGTATTCTAGTCTAGAGGCCCGAATTTTCGGTGATTTTTAAAGTGCCGTAAAAAAAGGCAATCAATATTTTTCTATCAATTTTTTTTATGAGTTATTTATTAACATTACAATCATGCCCACGATTCCAACCCGCCTAGCAATCCGAAAAAAAAGATTATTAGTCTGTCGCTATGTCCGGAACTAGGGAAAAGTTGAAAAAAAAATTTTCACCAAATGCCCGCTGCCTGAAAAAAAGCAATTTTTGTACCACCTTTTTCTGACTTTTTCGATTTTTTTAAAAATAGTAAAAATTGAAATTTGGGGATGCGGCTAGTTCCGGACATAGACAAGTCTATAAAGAAGACTCTCAAAAAAATTTCAATTAAATCGGTCCAGTAGAACTTGAGAAATCGTGGGAAGTTTCGAGAAAAACGGGTTTAAGGGGTAACGCCACTATACATTTTTTGAAAAATCGTTTTTTTTTTTATTGGATTAAAAAATAGTTTAAACCCTTTAGAATAGGAAAAAAAAAGGTCCCGTGCGAGAAAATTTTGTTTTTCCTTTGAAAATGGAGGTCGCCGCCAAGCGCGTCAAACTTGCTCCGAAACATGTCCCCGGAAGATGCCTGTGGAGCCGCCATTTTGTTTTTTTTTTCGCTGTCAAAAATTTATCAATAAAGTTCAATGAATGCCCGATAATACCGTTAAAAGGTTTTTTCAAACACCTTTAATTTCGCGAGAAAAAAATTCGTGAAAAAACATTTTTTTTTTTTAGCCGTTACAGTGGCGTTACCCCTTAAAGTCCATACGTCCACGTGGTTTGGAAGTTAGAAATCAACTGTTTGCAGCTGGATGCAAGTGAACACTAAATATAAAAGATACAAATTTGAAAAATCCTCTTGTAGGCATATTCTTGAATAGTTAAACTTTGAAAATATGAAAACAATGAAAATCGAATTTTTTCGAATTTCTAGACTAGAATACCCCCTTAAGGTATGAAAGCTGTTTGATAAGTAAGAAACTTTAATAACATATGGCAGTCGCATCTCAAAAATAATTTTATTTGTGATATTTATTTAAAGCATATCTGTCATATAAAAAATTGTTTACAGCATTCGAAAGGGCTACAAGCTGTCAAAGGAGTAGGCGCGTTTCAATTGTGCTATCTCTAGAATTATTTTGTTTAATATAAAAAGTGTGAATTTGAACGTAATAATTACAGTTAGTCATCTAGCGAAAAATAATGATAGATTATTGACGTTTTTCAGCATCACTGAGAAATTCCCGAGTTAAAATTCAAAACGTGTTGAGTTTTAGATTGAATAAGAATTTTCTTGTAAGATTTGATGGATTTCCACAAGGTTCTATATTGGGACCTCTATTGTTCCGTACTTTCATAAATGACCTTCCTAATTTTATTGGGGACGTGAAAATTCACCTGTATGCTGACGATGTGCAGCTTTATTTCAGTAGACCAATCGGGCTGATGGAGGATTGCTTGGCACGCATAAATGATGATCTTAATAGAATATACCGTTGGTCAATGAGAAATCAATTCATGCTGAATCCTGCCAAGTCTCAATACATAGTTCTTCAAAACAATGCTAACTCCAACATCAATGACTTTCCAGGGGTGAAGTTAAATGGTTCTATCTTCTCTAGAGTGCACCGCGTCAAGAATCTGGGAGTAGTAATCAACTCTACTTTGAGCTGTTGTGACCACTTCATATCAATCTTAAAGAAAATATATGGAGGCCTTCGTCAGATCTGGTTATCAGCTGATATTTTATCGACGGATATACGTAGGAGACTAGTTAAAGCACTTCTTCTTCCCCATTTTAATTTTGGTAACTTAATTTTTCCAAAGCTCGATAGCTCATGCGTTCACAAGCTTAACGTCACTTTTAACGACTGCATTCACTTTATTTTCGGACTAAGACGCTTTGATCACGTCCAACACTTGCGATCCCATCTGCTGGGATGCTCTTTAGATGACCATCGTGCGATGAGGACGCTGGTCTCTTTGTACATTCTGATTCAGTCTAGGACTCCACGTTATCTGTATGATGAATTGCAGTTCTTACATACGTCTCGAAACCACAATTTTCTCATTCCTCGTTTTCATCGTTCCATTCTGGAGCGGTCTTATGGAATGAGCTATCCGTAGCCTCTTTCAAGGTGCCGGTTCCGTCGATAAGTTCAAATCACTTTTAAAATCACTTTTCTCTGGTGCTTAATCAATTTCGTATTGTCATTCGGTTTTAGCTTTACTAGGTACTAAGTAATTAGTTTCGTCACGGCATTTTCGATTCTGCAATGAACTGGACATTTAGTTTTTTTTTTTTTTAAAACTTTGTAAAATTTGTATAGTTTTACCTTCTTGTAGTGTAAAATTTCTTATTATTCTTTGTTTTTTTGTATTCTTATTGTTTATTGTCTATATTTTTTACTTTTTTACCTTCGC
Source organism: Dioctria linearis (assembly GCA_963930735.1). Lineage (NCBI taxonomy): Eukaryota > Metazoa > Arthropoda > Insecta > Diptera > Asilidae > Dioctria > Dioctria linearis. The sequence goes on along the minus strand of OZ005742.1, from coordinate 16,891,893 downwards.
CTTCTTCATTTTTAGCTCGTCTAAGTGTATTTTATTTAAGTTTGATTCCTCTAGAGTATTTCTATTTATTTATTTTTAATTCTTTTAGCATGTAAACTAGTAATGTTGATTTGTTAACTTTATTTTTTTATCATTATGTGTTTGGTTTCTCATTTCTTTGTTTTTGTTTATTAATTGTTTGATTTGAGTTTGAAGCACATAATATCGTAGTTGATTTAGGATATAGATGCTGTTTTTTTACGCCTCAATACTTACTTTTTCCTTCATTTTTTAATGTACTTATATATAATATCTTGTGTACAGAAATAAATAAATGATAATTCTAATTCTAATAATTCTACTTTGATAGGGAGGGGAATAATAGGAGAACAAAAAACAGAAAAATTAAGCAAATGAAAAACTATATTTAATCATCTGTTTTCTTTTGATCAATAATTGATCAATTAATAATTTTTTTTTGCAAACATTATGAGATCACTATGCAATTATTACGATTCTGATGAGATCACTACATTATTGATAATCATGCTTTGTCCCGGACGGATTTTTTTTTTTTTACTTTATTCTAATTCTAAGGACTGTTGCTTCTCGAAGCTTCGAATTTTTTTCGAAGCTCCAAAGCTTCGAAAGAATATTCGAGGAACGAAGATTCCAAGGTTCGACCTTCGAACAGACGAAATTCGAAGCTAGCTCCAATATGACTGTGATTCAAAATTTCTAATGCTGATTCGATTGAGCCATTGAGCTAAAAGTTGGCATCCGAATTTATCATTATGGCATGATTCGACTCAAAATCAATATCTTAAAGATTGTCGGGGTTTACAAATATTTGGTCAAAACTTAAAATTTAAAGCTGGCGGTTATTTATTGCTTGATTCGACTTATAATCGATATATGTGGTTGATAGGGTTGTCAAATGTATTAAAGGAAAAATTGTTTTGCTAAAGTATTCGACCTCAGACGATATGTAATCGACTAGCGCTTGAAAGTTGAACCTTTCGAAGAAGGAACGTTGTACCAATGAAGTACCGAAATATGGTAAAGAAGTCGTGCAAATTCAAATGTACGAAGTTTGGCACAATGTTGGATAGCGCAGTTACTTTTTCTGTGATATATCAACTTTTGGAGAAATCCAAAACCACGTTGAACAGAAATAATAAAAAACAAACTGTAAAAATTTTACAAATTTACAATCGTTTAATGGATAAATTTATTTGAAAATTAATTAAATTGAGCTTTAAAATTGAATAATGTGTATTTAAAATTTCATAACTCGATTTAAAAGTATCATTTACATTCTTATTATATAAGCTGATGAAGTCTGTTGGATGTTGTGTGTTTGATTCGAAACCTGTAATCCGGGTGTACGGCCTCTTTCGGCTTGCGAATAATTCTTCGGCCACTGGTTCGTAACTATGAAGTGAAATTAAAATCAAATAAATTCGAAATCTGCAATCCGTAAAATCCGCGAGATATCAACTTTTAGTCTAATCTGACTATAGGTGATAAAACTCGACTGCCATTTAGGAGCCGTCCGCCGTATTGATTTTATGTTAAATGAAGTTCTAACGTTCACAACACTTACATATATAATACGTCTATTCCCCGAAAAAAACAGACACTCTTCAAACTATTCAAAAATTATTACAATTTAACCTTAATACTGCAAAGTTTCGAAAACTTCGAAGCTTCGGCAAAAGTTTTCGAAGGATTCGACTTCGAAGTTTCGAACCGCTTGTTTCGAACTCTATCAACAGCCGTAGTTAGAGTCACTTGAATCATTTGAATCAGTAGTTAATCTCGATGAATTTTTTAAACGAAAAAAAGACAAAACGCACAATGAGCTCCTGAAACTAACGAAGCAAGAGCACGAATCATTTTACCCTCCGTAACTCCAAACGATATCGCATCCAACAATTCAGCAGCAAAATCTCTTCTTCTAAGCATGGAGGTAGTAGACAGAACCACTACCAAGGATTCATCGGGATTACCAGATGTGAAGAACTCCGAATTCCCATTAGATATTTGACAATTAATTAGAAATAATTTAAAAATAGCGGCAAATAGATTCGCGAAGAAGGAAAACCGTATCCTTCACGTGATGAGTGCGAAGATAGTTTCATAAACCATAACGGGTTCGCCTCGCTGGAAAATTGGAATGATGAACTGTTTCCGGCTCAGTGGTCTATAGAGAAGGAGGTGATAGTACTCATACTCACCTATCCAAACAAAACATTTTATGGCAAGGGCGAGAAGGGAGTTATAGGGTAATAACAAAATATGCTCGCTTTAAAAAAAATATTGCCTCCCAATTTTTGTTTTCGGAGCAAACCACAGCCTTCCTCTTCCACCTCTAATTATTAACAATAAAATTGACGAACTTAAATTTAGCAAAGTAGATTTTTACTTTGTAAACGTAGAATACCTAAAGACCTAAAGATGTTTGTCGCCCATATTGGTATACACAGAGAGTTTGTGGCCCTGTTCAGAGAGACAGACATTAATGTCTTCTCGTTCACTCCTAAAGAAACTAAAATGCCTACAATTTTGATATTAGGCTTGGACGATGATGTTCAAGTAAGTTGGATCCAAGAGGATTTAATTTCTCAATTTCCGAAAATTATAATTTCTATGATATAAATAGATTTTCTACGTTTGACTCCAGGAAAATAGACAAATCCACCCAGCTAAAAACCGTTCCTTCCATCCTAATATTACATACTTTCTGCTGCGCCTACTCATTGTGTGCAGTGTGATCTGGATCACTTGAAACTCGACTGGATCTGATACTTTCTGAAAGATTTGCGAATTTGCGGGCCAGCATTGATTCGTTATTAGATAACCGCATCAGTGAAAGCGTAAGTGACCTCAAGCAGACAATTGTGGACGCAGTGACGTAAAGCATTTAAATACATTGGTCGCTGACCTTAAGTCGTCTTGCACAAAGTTGCAATTAGAAAATGAAGAATTGAAACGACATCAACGATCTACTGACGTCATAATTAGGGATATTCCAGCAGTCCCAAACGAAAATCCAAATTCCATTGTGACAAATATTTCATCCTTCCTATTGTGCTGCGTTTATCATCGTCAATCGAGCGTAGAATGTTTTTAAAATCAGCTCGTATGCATGGCAATGTTAAATTGTCTGACCTTCAGTGTGGATTTACTTCTGATAATCCGATCCGAGTCAGTGAAATTCTGTATATCTTGCATGATGTTTTCTCTTTTGAAAATACACAGGCTATTCTCATATGCGAATCATGGCTTAAGCCAAACATATCCTCGAATGCAGTAGGTATTCCAGGATTTTCACTTTTTAGAAATGACCGTACAGACCGCAGTGGTGGAGGAGTGGCTATTTATATTCATACATCACTTAAAGCATCTGTTCTGGCTTGCTCTTCCCAAGGGGCTTCCCTATAATTTCTTTGTGTGGAAGTCAAGTCTGGAATGGAAAGCGGTGCCTTGATTGCGGTGTAATGCTCACCAAACTGCTTTAATGCGGCATCGTGCATTGAACTCCAAAATGCTATCTATTATCTTGGTCTAAGTTACTCGGATATTATTGTCGGTGGTGATTTCAATGTTGATGGGCTGCGAAGTCAAGCCTCTATGGATGAATTATGTTTTATGATGCAATCAAATGACTTGAAGATAGTAAATCATATGCCAACATATTTTAATACGAACAACCCATCGCAGTTGGATTATATCGCTGTTACCAATGCTGACAAGGTGTTATTTCATAGCCAAATATGTCCCACGAGTAACTTTGATCATGACTTTCTTTACATAACATATTCCTTTGGACTGCTACACTCTGCTGGCTGTGAATCATTTTCCTACAGAGATTACAAGAACATTGACATAGACCTGCTGTATGCAGACTGTATAAACTTGCCTAGACTGGATATTTTCTCAATGGAGTCCGTTGACGATAAAGTTAATACTCTGAGCAATCTACTTCTGCAGCTTTTCAACCGGCATGTACCACTGCGAAGGCGTAAGGTTTCATCACAGCGCTGTCCGTGGTGAAAGGGATCTACTACTGCGTCAGTATAAAGCCACGCACAACCCTCTAATTCATAGTCGCTACAAGATAGTTCGTAACCTTGTGACTTGTAAACTTCGATCTTCCAAAAAGGCTTTCTATAGCACTAAATTAAATCCTGATGTTCCAACTAAAAAACTTTGTAGCAACATCCGCTCACTGGGCGTTGCTGGGAGAGAAACTCCTCAATGCAATATTGATGCTGAGATCCTAAGGGAAGTTTTTGCTTCTTCTACCCCTATAGCCCCTATTAGTCATCTAGTGGTGGGTGATAATTGTTTTGAGGGTTTTTCGTTTAATTGCATTGATGATACTGATATTCTCTTTGCAATGCCTGCAGTAAAATCTACTGCGCTTGGGCATGATCTTCTCCCCCCGAGATTCATCAAGATGAATTCCCCCGCTATTTCTGATATTCTAGTACATATTTATAATTATTGTCTTGCAACTTCTCAATTTCCGTCGTTATGGAAAAAAGCCCTCATTGTCCCTGTTCCTAAAAAACCTTGTCCTAATGGAATTAATGATTATAGGCCTATTAGCTGCTGTGTTACTTCAGCAAAGTCTTTGAGAAAGTAATGTACAATCAGCTCACCAAGTATCTTGACCAGCATCAGCTTGTATCATCTTTCCAGTCAGGCTTTCGACGTGGACACAGCTGCGAAACGGCCCTTCTGAATGTTTCTACGGATATTATTGAATCCTTAGATCTAGACGATTTAACTATCCTTGTCTTATTGGATTTTAGTAAGGCTTTTGACTCAGTTGATCACAATTTGCTCCTTTACAAACTTTCGAATTGCTTCAATTTTTCCTCTTCAGCCATCAAGCTGAATAAAGGTTTTCTCACCTGTAGACTACAAGCAGTCAAAGTTCTAGACTTTATGTCGAACTTTCGGAACTCATACTGTGGAGTACCTCAAGGATCAATCCTAGGTCCTCTCTTATTCAGTCTATACATCAATGATTTGCCTGAGGTGATTAAGAATGTGAACATTCATCTGTATGCTGATGACGTACAAATTTACTTGAGCAGACCAATTGGGTTACAAGAAGATTGTGTTGCTCGTGTAAATGAAGATTTAACGAGAATTTACGACTGGTCGATAGCTAATAAGCTTCAACTGAATCCTAGCAAGTCTGTGTGTATGCCGATCTATAGAAACCACCTCAAGGCATTAGAGCTACCACGAGTTATTTTAAATAACTTTACCTGACCATTCTCTAGCTCTGTGAAAAATTTAGGTGTAGTCCTGAACACTGAATTTACTTGCTGCAGCCACGTTACCAATATTTTAGGCAAAATATATGGCTCCTTACGGCAGTTGAAAGTCTTTATGTATGGCACAATAGTATTTCCAAGTTAGACTCAGTTTGCCGTCGAAGATTGGCAGTTGCATTCAGTGATTGTACTAGATATGTTTTCAATTTAACACGCAGTGCCCACATCTCAATGCAAGTTAATGCAGCCCTTGGACATACTCTTGACACCAATTTTGATCATCGCGACTTGTATTTTTTACATAAATTAATTCATAAAAAGAGACCTCAATATCTCTACAATAAGATAAGCTGCAATTCTTGCGCTCTCAAAGAAGTTTAAAAATTCTTTTACCACGCTGTCATTCTCATTTCGGAGAGCACTCTTATTTTGTCCAAACTTCACGTAAGTGGAATAGTTTACCATCTAATATACGTAGCACGAACTCAGGCAGAGACTTTCTTGAATTGTTAAGCTCTTTGGAGCCGTATTAGGTACACATCATGGCTGTTCTTAATCTTAATCTTTAATTAGTACATTTTTTCTCTTTTTTAGTTTGTATTTCTTTCCTCTCTTTTTCTGATTTAATTGGATTTGCTTAATCTTGTTTTTCTTGTTTTCCATTTAAAACAATAATTGTGTATCACTTCTCCTACCTATAGAACTGTATCCAATAAGATTTGTAATCTTTATACAGTTTACCGTAATAAAGTAATATTGTTATTGTTATTGTTACTCTCTATACTCGTTCTAACTAATTACATCTTCTTCTTAGTAACTATTATCTTAGATGCTCCCATCTTATGATCTTAGATTAGTTTAGATTTGTGGAGGAGGTGTACAGTCATTGACCTCGCATTCGCTGCGACTTAAAAGATCTATTGTGAGTCCCCGTTCAACTTACTCTCGTTCTTGGTTTAGACTGTAAATGAAGTCTTGAACCATTCTGGGACTTAAGTTCCGCACATAGTTTGGTGGAGGAAAAGCATGTTAGAGGCGAAATCATCTCCGCCTGGCCAATGCTTCACAGATGCACAGATGTAGGTACTCCGAAGTTTTGTGAGCAACCTGACAGAAGCGGCATGATGAAGACTCAGCCAAACCCATATTGTATAGCTAATACCCAAATGTGCAATGACCTTAGAAGAGCTCTGGAATCATTTTGAGCTCCGTTTCCTAAAAGAACTCCTTTTGTTTTCCCGCCATAGGTGTAGATAAACTTTTTTGCCTGACGAAGTCCTTGTAGCCGCCCTTTTTTTATTGCTCTCCCAGCTATTAAGGGTAGCTTTGAGGTAACACTTTGAAGTGCTACAAAATTGCTCTGATCCAACAAAGGGGGCTTCCGCTCCTCTGCTGGCTAAACCATCAGCAATTTCTATGCCCCACATATTCAGGTACCCACATGAGAATAACTTTGTTTCTACTTGATAAATTTTTAAGGGTTTGCAGACATTGATTATCTTGTAAATAATTTCCTTCCATGTCAAAAATGTAAAATGTTTCCACAGAGTTTTAAGACTTTAAAGAAACTAAAACGCACCAAAACTTGATGTCTTACAAAGAAAATTAGGCAACACAACCTATATATGGATACTACCAACTTTAGAAAAAAAAGTTTGTATACACAAGAAGAAAACTAAACTATACTTCAAAATGAAAAATGTGTCTTCTTTCGTTCGCATATCTCTCCCCACTAATGAAAATCCTTATTCTTCGAGGCAAGAATGTCCTTCAAAAGTCAAGAGATTTACAATCTTGATTCTTCTGAACGAAAAAAAAAAGATAAAACTTAAATGTTCCGGGTAAGTTTTCTTTCCTTCTCCCTCCCTTCCACCCACCTCCTAGATCATAATAATTGTCTTGATGCTACAACTTACGTAGAAATTTTCATACTTTGTATGTGTACCTTTGCGCGCCTTAAGCTGCAAGCTGCAGAGCAAAATGATTTACACGTCACGAAAAACTTTACTGTTTACAGTTAAATCACTAAAATTATACAGCTACAGCAGCATCACCAGAAGCAGCAGCAACAACAAGATTAGATTCTTGACGTGGTTTTATATTCTTTCTTCTTTACATAAAATTTCATCTTCTCGCAACGCAACTCCTTTCTCTTTGTTGATTGATGAAAACTTTCGAAATTACTTTGTTTGGGTAATTATTATTTTGTTTGCAGTTGTTGGTATGCCTGTTTACTTTCTGCAATGATGCAAGAAAACCGAAATTTTGTATACACACACATGCATATGCATAAAATGGCTGTAAACTTCCGCTTTTAAATGCAATAATTAATATCCTACCTACGCACTAGACGTCACGCCATTTGCAATTTTGAAAAGCTAAGCACACAACAAATCATTGTTTATGCAAATTACACTTCACAAAAGTAGATATATTCGGCCGCTTTTTAATTATTCAATTCAGACTTGTTTTGTGGCACAGGGTGTATGTTGTACATATGTTGTATGTACATACATAGCATAGATAAACCTGCGAGTATGTTGCCTCTTTAATATGCGCTAATTGGATGATGGAAGTGATGTACAAATGTAATATTGAATTACACGTAATTACGAGCAGCAGCAGCAGTCTCTTGCGGATATTAAATTTTAGGCCGTCTGTAGTAGGCGTAATACATTTATGTATAAACAAATTTACATATACTTATAAAGAATTTCGCTCATTTTTAAGCCTATAATCTTTATTCAAATATCGATTTTTGTTTAATGGAAATCCGAATGAAAAGGTTTTTTTTTTTTTTTTACTATCAATGACACGTCAATTTTGGTGGAATATTAACGCAACAAAAAAGATAAACCTGCAAAAATAATTCATGGCACGAACGATTAATATTCTCTGGATGATACAGCTGGATCCTCTTGGATTGTCTAAATAAAAGAAAAATCGAAAATCATCTACTCAATCCCGGGATGAATACTTTGGGAATAAAGAAATGAAATGAAATAATCTCCAGTTTGAAAACATTGTATTCAGATATAACCTCACTTTAATAATCTAATAACAGAAGAAAAAATTCAATTATCATTGAGGTTAATTTGGTCATAGAAAATGAAGATGGATCAACGTAGAGGAAACGAAGAAAAGTAAATAAGTTACAAACAGGAAAAAAAACTGTAATTTTTAGGGCTCTGTACCTCAAAAGGAAAGAACGAAAAATGTTCTTGTAAAGGGTTGGATGTATTCACTGAAGAAGCGCCCGCACAGCGCTTGAGCTAATCACTAAGTCAGTGGACACACATCGCATCCAGTTCGCGAGCTTGTCTTACCATGTCGATATTTCTGTCTGATTGGAAAGTCGCTACAGTTGTAGTACCTGTGTCTAAAACGAACACACCTGAGGTTCCCGGTGATTTTCGACCGATTAGCCTTTTAGGATTTATTGCTCTAATGTCCTGGAAAAGTTTATGGTACAACAAATATCTGATCACTTAGAAAACCTTGACTTATTAAGTCCTTTCCAGTCCGGTTTTCGGAAGTCTCGTAATTGTGAGACAGCCGTTCTGAATGTCACGAGTGATATTCGCAGCTCACTTGATAGGGGGGACCATCTGTGTGTTCTTGCCCCAGTTGATTTCTCCAAAGCATTCGACATAGTCAATCATTCCTATTTGCTTATAAAGTTGACCTCAGACTTCCAATTTCACTCTTCTGCTGTGTCCTTAATCCGCAGCTTTCTCTCTAATAGATACCAGCGGGTTAAGGTGAACGATCGTGTTACCGGTCCATTGCCTCTAAATTGCGGTGTCCCTCAAGGGTCTATTCTTGGTTCCTTGCTCTTCAGCCTGTATATTAATGACCTTCCTAATGTTGTTGAAGACTGCAAAGCTCACTTGTATGCCGATGATGTGCAGGTGTATCTCAGTCGACCAATAGGACTTGTGGAGGATTGTGTAGACAGGCTGAATTTCCAATTGCGCAATATTGCACGTTGGGCTAATCATAATCTTTTATTGCTTAATGCGCGATTGAGGTATCTGACCTTCCTCCCTCCCACCTTGTAGTTTTAAATAACACGGTGCTGCAATTTTCGAATCGTGTAAAAAATCTTGGAATCTACCTCAATTCTAGAATGCCATGCTGTTACCATGTTAACGATATGACAGGTAGGATTTATGGTGGGCATCGTCGGCTATGGTTGTCTTCGGGAACTTTGTCTACGAACATGCGTTCGATGCTGGTTAAATCTTTGATTCTGCCGTACTTTTCCTATGGCTGTCTCCTTTTTCCTCACTTGTATTCCTCCTGTTCCGCCAAACTAAATGTGGCTTTCAATGACTGCACAAGATTTGTTTTCTGCCTTAGGAGATTCGATCATGTTTCGCAACATCGTAACCATCTACTTGGTTGCTCCTTAAAGTAATACCGTTTGCGTAGGCTTCTGGCATTTCTACATAACCTCATATTTTCTAAAAAACGTAGTTATTTATTTAATAAATTAGAATTTTTGGGCTCCACAAGGCGTTTCGATTTGCAGATACCAAACTTTCATTATTCAGTAATGGAAAGCTCTTACTTTGTTCGTGGGTTTATAGAGCAGATAGCGCGCTGTAGCACCATTTTGGAATAGGCATTTGGTTTTGTTTTAGGTGGTCTTGACTTTGTGTTTTTTAGTTTTTAGTGTTTATATATTTGTATTTTTTGTTTCGTTTATTTTATTTATTTATTTATTTTAATTATTATTTCATGTTTTCAGTATTATTTGCTCATTTTATTTATTTTACAATTTTTCAAATTTAATTTTTAATTTTAATTTGCTTATTTTTTAAATTTATAATATTAGTCGCTTGCCGATTTAATTCCGCCTTCTTTTCATACTAAATAAAAGATATTTATATTCTTGTAGTACATAGCCCTAAATAAATAATTCTATTCTATTCTTATGCGAACATATTTTATTTCCGTCCTGAGTGTATTCACCGACCGAAATGAAAGGATTAAATAAAAACAAAATTGACACCAAGAACTGGCAGAGAACTGCTGTATGCAATCTGCTCTTTTGCACATCGTTATCTTGTCGTTGAGCTAATTAACAGTAAAACAACACAAAGCAAACGTGGTTTACTACACTCCATCTCGATCTGATACTCATATGGCGACTAAGAAATAAACTAAAAATGAGGAATACGAAGACCATCTGAAAAAAATTTGGAATATGCATTTGTTTAGACCATGAGAGAAAAATGAGAAGAAACATGCTCGATGGATACACCAAACGCGCATCGAACGAACAGCACGCATGCTACGTCTATTAGCGCGCAAGCTAGCAAGATGCAGAAGCGCGCAGATTCTTTTGGGAGAGACACTTATTGGGTTGTTCCGAAAGCAATTTCATTTTTTCCCAACAGAGGACTTAATTGTATTTTTTCACAGTCAATTTAACGCTTAAGGCTGAATTACAATGGACGCAACGGAACGCAACTGAACGGTGTGAAATGTCAAATTTACACAGTAAAACGGACGTCGAGGTTAGCTGCTTACAATGGATGCATGATTAATTGAAAGTGACAGTGACGTTTGACCCAAAATTTATAAACAAATATAGATAAAATCAAAAAACTGTTTTCATTCCATTTCCTCTCTGCTTATTACACACTTACCGCAGCACAGTTTCACTTGACGGAACAAAATAAACAATCCTAAAGCTAATTTGAGGTTATGTTTATCCGTTCAGTTGTGTTAATTTCAGATTTTATTAAACTTGCTGCGTACGACTGCGTTTTCGTCCGTCCACTGTGCGCAACTCCATTTGAAAAGCATACAAAGAAAACCGGTTTGACATTTCTCTCCGTTCAGTTGCGTTCCGTTGCGTCCATTGTAATTCAGCCTTTACGCCGCATTGTCATTACATATTTTGACAGCTAATATAGCAAGGCTCATTTGATTCTGTCAAATAATTTTTGTTTGATGCTAAACAAAATAGGTCTGTTCGATGAAAACCCCGGACACCCTAGGGCACACTATCTTGGTTTTTTGAAAAATCAAGGGCTAGCCCGAACTTACACTGGTAATGGTTTGATATTTGTCACTTGAGAACAGTCATTTGAAATTTGTTGCTGATTATGTTGATTATGACATATAAATTACTTCTTGAGCAAAATTAAAAGAAAAGAAATAGACCCATTTTCACCCATTTTCTAAATAACTTTTCACAATTAATTATACTCAAGAGAACTGTCAGAGAAACGTCATTACACTAGATTTACACTAAATTCAAATAACTTGTTCGGTGAGTGCACAAAACCCTGGGTAAATATTGGAGGGGAAAATTTGCAGTGTTTTACATGGTGTTTTCATTGAACAAACCTAGAATCAAATATTGAAAGTCGAAAACAACATTTTCGGCATATTTTACTTGTATGTATATTATCGAAAAAGTACAAATGATGTTCAATCAAGAAACAAATTATTCGATGTATGTGGCGAAGATGTATTAAACAGAACGCCAGGGCCGAAATTGGTTTGCAAATTTTCGTTCCGGCAATTCTGATGTTGAAGATGCACCACGTTCTCGAAGACCAGTTGAAGCTGTCGAGGACAAAATGAAGGCATTGATTCGTGGGAAATTTTCGCCATGACAGTGCGTACGCAAGACCTCAACCAAAAGCTTTTCCAGATTGGATGAGATGTACTACTGCACCCAACATATCCTCCAGATCTGGCACTTTCAAATTACTGCTTGTTCCGGTCTTCACAAAAGTTTTTAGACCTTTACTTCCAACGAGGATGTTAAAATGGCTTGGATCAATTTTTTCCCAGCAAAAATCAGAAGTCTAATGGGCGTGGAATCATGCTATTCTCAGAAAGATGGCAAAAGGTATTGGACCAATATAATTGAAAAAAAAAATATTTATACACTATAAGATAACCAACCGTCTTTCATTAAAAAAAAAAACCAAATTACTTTCCAAACAACCAGACTAAATCTTATAATTATGTGTAGAGGTAAAGAAAATCGTCTTTGATTTGTATAAAACAAAAAACAGAACTAAATTACTTTCCGAACAACCCAACAGTTTCCACCTATAGCAAGTGGGTTGCGTGCCAGAAACTTTCCGGTGAATACAAGCTCTGAAATCAGTATTACGTCTGTCTGTCTGTCATAGACGATTTTCTCGAAAACGATATGACCTAGCTATTTGAAATTTGGCAGAATGTCACGACGATGTAGACGCCCACATATTTTGACAGTCAAAGATGATGATTTTTTTTTTTTTTTTTAATGGGGTGAGTTTGGGCCGACCCTCAAGAACCACGTGTTGGGTCGTTTGAAAAGCTTACTTTGAAGGATTGCGGAAAAATAATAATAATATAAAGACATATCCCAAAATATTCAAAGAAACCCCCCCTACTCCTCTACTCCTTAAAATGTTGATATTACGAGTGTTAGTAGAAATTACGTCATAGATAACAGGAAAACTGCAGCTATTTTCGTCAGTGTCATAATTGCAGTGTTTAGTTATAAGACACCTCTCCCCGACTCATTGATAAAGTACTAGTACGGAACCCTGACCCAACTAACTCTTGGCCGGTTCTTTACTTTGCTTTGAAGTGAAAGCATGTTGCAAAGGTCGAAAAGTGACAAAATTTCAATGAAGAGATAAAATTTGATCTAAATGGACCATTCAGAAACTTTATGCAATAACGATCGACATTCAAAAATTGGTAAAACCGTCTATAGGTAGGCAAAATAAAAACAAAAAGAACAACAACATTTTTCAATATACGAACTACCGAAGAAGATCTCAGTAATGATCTTTCGGCTCGGAATAAATATTTATCAACTAATTAACTCGAAAAATTATATTTCCATTTGAACAGCAAAATGGCTCATGGTCTAATTTAGATATACAGGGTGTTTCATAAATGGTGCACCTAGCTCAAGGGTTTGATAACTGAGGTGGAAACAAGCAAAAAATTATATGGTTTAAGATTTTTAGAACTTTTTCCACTTTATACCCTGTAACTTTCTTATATACACCCTATCAAGGTGAGACTTATTTCAGATTATAGCAAACCGTCTCTCAGCTTTTCAATGAATGCCGAGTCAGCCTTCGTTTCACCTTCCGTCGGAAGTTGTAGGACGTCAAATTCAAAAAATATAATAAAAAAAGTTTTAAAATAAATAACTTTTGTAAATAAAATGCACCAAAAAATAAAAAAATATTTTATTCTTTCTCAATGAAACAAGAAAAGTTTAATACAAAATAAGAAATGCTTCAACTCAGATTACATCCTAAAAGTTTGGCATTCCTTAACTATAATCACAATTGTCTTACTGCAAATCATGCCCAAACTTTTGAGATTTAATCTGAGTTGTAGCATTTCTTATCTTACATTAAACTTTTCTTGTTTATATCACTGAGAAAGAAAAAAATTATTTTTTATTTTTTAGTGCATTTTATTTACAAAAGTTATTTATTTTAAACATTTTTTTAATATATTTTATTTTCTACTTTTTAGTTATACTCTCGAAACTCGAAACTCGACTCTCGAAAATCGACTCCAAATTCGACTCTGGAAACTCGCTTCTCGAAACTCGACTCTCGAAAATCGACTCTCCAAATTCGACTCATATCACACATATCTCCTCTCGACTCATATCACACACGGCTCATATTGAACAACTCCAAGGGTGGTAGTTACCACCCCGCCCCAAGACGCCCCAACACTTAAGAAAATTTTACCCCATCGGAAAGCTCCCCATTCACTCATTCTAAATCAAAAAACCCCACGTAAATCCATCCACGTTTACTACCCTTCAGGCGCTCAGACACCAACTTTCTGAGTCAGGGGTCTGAAAGTTGGTAGAAAGTTATTAAAAATTGAAGAAAAAAAAATCCTAATTTTATCAATTTCCCGCCAAAATACATACAGTTTTATTACAAGATTTAGATGATTTAGATGGTACCTTTAATTTGACTGAGCATGTATACCTGCCTAAATGCCAACAGTTTTTGAGAAATTCCCGTTTCTATGATTCACAATTTCATTAATGTTGCTACTGACGATAATCTTAATCGCGCCTATTATTATGCAAATCCACGCAAAATTAGCAAAACTTAATTGGGCATTCATTGGAAAGCTGAAGCGGTTTGCTATCATCTGAGATGAACCCCACCTTGATAGGGTGTACATCAAGAAAGTTACAGGGTGCAAAGTGGAAGAAGTAAGAAAAAATGTCAACCCCCTACCGCCGAAACGACGCTTCTTACACCCCCCCCCCCCACCCACCACAATATAATTTTTTGCAATCTGGTTTAAGAGCGCATATCTACATAGCTACATAGCTCCACCTTTAAGGCGACACGAAAGGCTCTTATCTCAGAATTGAACCTAGTACTAAGGTCCGCGCTAAGCTAAATTTTATATGAAAATTTAACGCGCTACAAGTTATTGACGAAAAGGACATTGACAGATACGGACCAAATGCTGTCCAGAAGTGGGAGTACCCCCAAGAAGTTTCTTGCATTAATGTATAAATAAAAAAAAAATAATAAAAAAAATATCAGTCCGAGAGGAAATAAATTAACGTATTTTTTTTTAGAGTTGTTTAAAGAGTTTCGCATCATCAGTGATCCATTTATACTGGCGTATTTTTGTTTTGGTGAATCTGCTTTATTTGGACTCTCGTATCTTCATTCAGGGTGCTCCCAAACCTACGGGGGTTGGGTGCGGAATTTAATTGCGGGGCGGCAGACGAAGCCCGAATTTTGATTTTTTTTTCCCTCAGAGGAGGGGGAGTTGATTCTTGATTCCTGGGACAGAATTTTATGCGCTTCGGTTTATAGATTAGTGTTGGCCTTCGAAACAAAATGCACTAAGTGTTCATTCTGGACAGCACTTGATCCATCTTCCATACAAAAACTGTCAATGTCCTTTATCCTGAATTTTGGCAAGAACAGTTCTAAGGTCAAAGCGCTAAATTTGGCCTTTGGAGTTTGATTAGAGATGGCACCACCAGTAAGTCTCTAAAAAATTTAGATTGAATTTATCCGCCCGGGCCGATCTTTAGCGCGCTAAAAATATTTATTGTCAGAGTTCTGAGATTTAATAAATTTATTGACTGGATTTTTATAGTTAACGTACAAAACTGTCTTTGCTGTAAGTAAGGATGAATTGGATTTCTGCTCGTGGCCGTATTGTCAATATCATTGTTTTGTTTTTATTGCGTATATTATGCTTATTATTTTTATATTTTTAATATTTCCAAATAATTTTAACTACCTGTTTTTAAAAATATTATAACCGCGCGTTGTATATCCGTAAAAAAATTTCAAAATGCTTCTTCTTCTTGTTTTTACTATATCTTTTCTCTGAGTCTCCGCTGTCATATTTTAGCTGCTAAAGCCTAGTACGGAGTTCGAGTAAAACAGTACGGAGTTCAGGTAAAAAGTGACATTTCCATATAAATTTTACCGCTGCTAAAATCCCAAGCAAAAATTTTACTGTGGTCTGTACTAGTCCAGTAGGGAGTTCACTGGTAAAAAGTGCCATATTTTCTATTATAAGGTAGATGGCGTTTTGTAAGTCTCCACTCATTTTACTGACTATTTTAATGTGCGGAGCATTAAAAGGCTGGTAAAACTTTGGCATTTCTTTGATTGTTCACAAAGCGAGTTTATTTAATATTTCCCGTGCATTTCCTTGACGACAATACACATTTATACCTGCCGCAGCAACAATCTCGTCGTTGCTATGATGATATATATCGTTTATAAATAATAATCACTTAAAATTTTTAAAAATATTTCCGATTAATTGTGATTTTAACAGCTGACACTTCATTTTCTCGACATAAAACTTACGTCAACTTTTTACCAGCGTTAAAATGCCATTTTTTGGAGACCGCGTTAAATTTTACCAATACCCGAACTCCATACTAGGCTTATAGAACGGCCCGATATTGGAGACTCGCTAAAATTTAGTTTAGGCTACAATTCAAAATATCTCAAACTACAGAACTTACTTGTGAGGCAATCAATTGACCTACTAAAAAATAATCTAACTTCAAAGTTGCCTACCGACGAACATCACCAACTGTAAAAACTACTTCTAAGTCAGAATTAAAAACGCTGCAATTATCTTTAACGATACACAAATATATCTACTGAGTGTTAATGATTTATAAGAAATAAATTTCCTATTAATTTTGAAATCCACGTGCCCTATTCTCACGCTTTTGTTCTACACTGACAAAAAACAAAACAAGTTTTAATTCCACAAATTTGCATTATACAAAGTTTTAGATTTGATCAAAAAATTACCATAAACTTGAGATGAGAATCTTGTAGTAAACAAAATCCTCCAGACTAAGAGAAACCGCTTTAAACATTTAAAATTCGAATTTTCATCCGGAAAAAGGAATGCTTGACATAAAATTTACAAAATCTTAGCCGACCGACCGACGATACAATTTATGCTGTTTTATTCTGTTCTAGAATTTAAAGGTTAATGTGATTTTAACTGGGACAGTGGTAAGGAAGGAAGGAAAGAAGGAAGGAAGTACATTAAATTTTCCTCAAGAAATCGACCGAAATATAAACTTCCCAGGAACTTCTGTAAAGTTACATAAATTCACCAAACATGACAGACACAATACATAAAAACTTCAAATTTCTGCCAATGCCAAATATGAATGAGATTTTTGGATTGGCTTCGATTTTTAGTTTTCTTTATTTGAATGAAATAGAAGAAAAAAAACACACTGAGGACGAATGCATACGTCTTCCAGCTGTCCTTACAAATTTGAAAATGTCTATTGTAAATGTGTTTTTTTTTTAATGTATAGGTTAGGTCAAGAATGATTCTGAATCATTTTATTCATGACATGGAAGAGGAAGCAAAGTTGAACTTTAGATCTTGTTTTTGATTGAATAATAAAAATTAAAAAATATCTATAGATATTTATTATCATGGGATGTATCGTTTTGTCAGCTATTCATATAGCACCCTGCACAGGGTCGGTTATAAGTTGTTCTATTGAGGGTAACATCCACCCCCCCCCCCTACACATTCCACAATTTATATATTTAACATTTCAGACTATAAAAAAATAAAAAAATATATACCTATATACAGGGTGTCCCACGTAACGTGTTCCCTGGGCATTTTCTCGAAAATGTGCGGAGATATCGAAAAAGTCCTAATAATAAAAGTTACGCATCTTTAGTCAAGGTATCCGCTGGCATAGCCAAAGTTCTTGAAAAAGGACTTAGAAAAGTATATATTAAAAAAATGTCCTTTTCGTCCTCATTAAGGATACATTTACATTACATTTTTGAATTCCGCGAATAAAACTAATATGAAAGTGTAAGATTGAAAATTCCAATTTAGACCTTTATTATCGACATATAAGGCCTCAAATTGTACTCTATGCACCGTGTTCCTTTGCCATTTTTCCCGAAAATGCACACAGATATCATCGAAATACTAGTACCAAAAGCTACCCATCATAAGCCGGGCAATTTTTTGGTATGGTCATCATTTAAAAACAAAAGCCATACGAAAAAAGGATATGCTCGGTTTGGTCCTTTTCGTCCTTTCTGAGGATGCATTTTGGCTACATTGAATAACTGTAAGTCAAAGTAGAAAAAAAGTGGTATACCTATTGAAAATTCTTCAATGTAGCCAAAATGCATCCTCATAAAGGACGAAAAGGACCAAACCGAAGATATCCTTTTTTCGTGTGGCCTTTATTTTTAAATGTTGACCATACCGAAAGATAGCCCGGCTTATGATGGGTAGCTTTTGGTACTTTTGGTACAAGCACTTCGATGATATCTATGTCCAAGAAACTTCCAACAAAATTAAAGAGGATTTGGCAGCAACTGATCTTAAAAGATCTATTAAGAGGAGTCAGTTCTCAGAAAAAATTTCAATTTAGATATCACCGAACCTGTAGGCAATAAAATTTATTATACGTAGGTTTGTGTCTTGAAAGTGAGAAAATTCATATAAAATTATTCTAGACTTAGACCACAGACCATATTAGAGACATCTAGCGTAAAAAACAGAAACTTAAAATGCGACAAAATTATACAATTTAATACTAAAAATGAATATTTGCAGTTTAAATAAATTGAAAATTTTTTACCGAGAATTAACTCTAATAAATTTTTATTGCACATAATTGTGAAATATACTATTTTGCTTTGTATTTCAACAACTTTCAACGAAATATTGCAATTTCTCATTGGTGTAATATCGGGAGAAAAAAACAAGTACTATTAGAGTCAAATAATTAAAAAAAAAGCGAAACTAAAAATGAAATAGCTCGATGTTATTTGCTAGATCTAGGCTTTATATTTCTAAAATAGTCACAATCTAAAGAAATGAGAATACCTACTAACACGAATTTGATTTGAAAAACTTCAATTTTTACCATTTTTTACAAGTTTCCGAGGTAATATCTCCATTTTAATGCCATTTTTTTCCGACGTTATTTACTAGCCCTCTTCATTATCTTTAATTTAAGATATAAATCATTTTTCTGCTACAAATAGTTTGCCTGAAATTTCCATTGAAAAATGTATGAAGCTTGCAAAACTTGGTACTGACTCCTCTTAAGCGTAGAGCTTTACTTTGTATTCAAAATGACGGATTTTGAAAATATTTTAAATAGTTAATGTTATTAATTGTTCCTATCTCGATCATAATAAATAAATATAAAAATGTTGTTTATGGTTTTAATAATATTTCATATTTTCTTGCAAGGTAGACTTTTCATGCATTGGAATAATTTTTGTGTCATAACTCACAAACGGTGAAAGGTACAAAATGAAAACAAAGTGCGTTTAAAAAAAAACAATCTTAGCTTCTAACAGGAGTAAGACAGATTATAAGGTTTTTATTTTAGTTTTTTTACCTCAAACACAAAAAAATTAGGTACAAAAGCTGAAACTTGAAGTTTGGCAGACCGTTTCTTCTAAACTACATACTGTAGTAGAAGCACTGACACATTGAATCAAAGGGCAGGAGGAGGCACCCCGGCCATCTTTCTACTGTTTTTCGTTTACGAGATATAACTGTTTTAGTACAAACATACGTTTCACGTACCCTTAGTCCTTTCATCCCGATTATCACGGAAAGGGTTGAGAATGCACCCCCCTCTGCCATACAATTTTTTTCATTTCTCGACATGATTATCGCCTCCTTCATTATTATCCACCACTTGTGAAACACCCTGTATATGCGAGTATATGCAGCCATTCCACGCGAAAACGATCAAGAAGTTCTTGTTTTGGACCCGATTATCTCCGATTTCAATGACATTTTCACAGTTTATACGGAATACCAAAACAAAACTGAAAGTTTTGTCTAAATTGTCTCACTGAGACAGTACTTGCGAAAGCCCCTATAGTCTCAGCAATCTACATAACTCCTTTATCGTTTCCGAACGAATTTGGTACTTTCGTTCAAATGCTGCGCAACCGCAACAGCTTCCGCCAAAAATTACAAATTTCAGCATTTTCCAAGGCAATTTTTACTTTCTTCCGTATCCCGGCATGTGAGTCTTTTTAGTTACTTTTTTTCCACCCAACTATTTGGTCGATTTGGCGCCAAAAACTGTTATTAATTACTTAATCCATATCTTTGCTAACTAATGCCATATCTCGGAACTTTCTTGAACAATTTCCATCAAGTTATTATAGGCATATTAATCCTTGGTTTGTCTACTATTTCAAAATTATTCAAAAAAAAAAGTACTAGAGGTCCCCAGTAGAAAAAAAAACAATACATTCCGCCAGTGCAGTGCTCCCATACAGGTTACTTTGGGTATACTCTGACTTTGAAAATTCATATCTCAAAAATGAAGCCGAACACCATCGCAATTTTTTGTACATAGATAGATAAGATTTCCAGATTTCCAGCCCCAAAATAAAACAATAAAAAAAAAGTATTTTTGAAAAAAAACTATTATTAACAAAATAAATTTCGTTCGGTACTGTTACATTTTGTTATAAAAACTCAACTCAATTTAGCTTCATTTGGCAATTGAATCAGAGATATCGATCTCTCCGTTCTCGAGATATGATTTTTTGAAAATGACGTTTCATCCTAAAATCACGAAATTTCTAAACACCGTACTGGTGGGGGCTTGGGAGGGGGAAACAAAAAATACGGTTGAGCTATTTTGGTATTACCTACAAACTGTCAAAGTTTTATCCAGATCGGAGATGGTCGGGTTCCAAGGTGATCGGTTTTGTGTGGAATGGGTGATATAGGTTGAAAACCCCTGGCGATAAATTGGTCATATTTTTAAAATTGCAAAGTGTTACCATATAACCAAAATTACGAAAATTTATTTTGTGAATTTTATTTCATTCTAAATGATGAATTTTCACCTTTTTAGCTACTTGTGCACAACAAATTGACAATTGCATAAAAAATTATTTTGGTTATGAAATATTGTTAGAAATCCATATTTCAATTTTTATTAAAATCGGTAAATGGGTTTAAAAATTAATTTCAATTTGCGAAATCAATCTAAAAATTCAAAAATAACTAACTAATGAAAGGTTTAGCTAGTGCTAAATGAAAAGAACTTTTCTACTGATTTGCTCGTGTTTTTAATGAGCTCAGCAAACCTTGGTAGAATGAACTGAAAATGACACTTCACATTCACATTCACTTCAGTTAGTGTAGAATATCCATTTACCATAGTTTATAACTTCTATCATAACCTCGGAAGCAGTTGACTAATTTGTCATACATTTAGGCGTATATTCTAACGTTTATTCATTGTGATAAAATGTCAAAATATATTCCTAAGACGATAAAAAGTCAGAATATTTTGCGCCCCACCCCCAACCATACGATTTTGTGTTCCTCTCGACATGACCTATCTATGGTTGCCCGGTGTAATATCACTCGTGGGACACTCAATATATGAATGTGTTACAAATAAAATGGCGTAGGGCTTAAATATGACTTTACGTTTGTGTTGGTAAAAGTCACGAAAGGGTTAAGTCATTGCCTTCTTTATTACAGGCCGTGGCGCTAAAACTTTTCTTTACTTGCATATGTATGAGTAACGTGCTGTTTGAAAGCTTTTAGCATTGCGCATTATGGAAAAACAAACACGTTTCATGTTTAAAAATTTATATAAAATAATCAACGCTTCCGGTGACGATAATTCTAACGCCAATTTATAGGTCAAAATGATTTACTTTTAGGGAAAAAAACGTAATTGTAATTATTTGAACAAAATTACAAAGTATTTCTGCATTTTCCTAAACTCTACCCAATTCGCTGTGAAATGAGAGTAAAACTTTCGCTCAAGACTAACGTTCTTTGTTAAATTTGAAGTCTCTTTCCCTTGAAAATCACGAATATGATTTTCTATTGAATGAAAAATTTAAATACATAATAATTAAACGTATGATTTTAATATAATAAATAAATTTCTTTCAAATGCATCACATTTGTTTGTTGGAGTTCACAAAACCATAATTTGCACTTTTTTTTTACCTAAGATATGGCATTCTGTAGTTTTGAAAAGTTCTTTAGAAACGAAAAGAGAAAGAAAAAAAAAGTTTTCGCTGCAATTCGAGGAGTACTCTATTTTATTTTTTGAAATACGAAAATGTCAATTTGATGGTCAAAAACTTAAAATGAATGTTTTTATTAAGTCTAACAAACAAATGAAATGTAATTATTAATTATTATATAATTATTACATTTAATTGATAAGTTTAATTATTATGCATTTGATGTTGGCATTCATTAGAAAACTATATTCATGATTTGCAGGGGAAATAGACTTCAAGTTTAAAAAACTAACTTTCGTCTTGAGCGAAAGTTTTACTCTCATTTCACAGCGAATTGGGTAGAGTTTAGGAAAATGCAGAAACACTTCGTAATTTTGTTCAAATAATTACAATTACGTTTTTTTCCTTAAAAGTAAACATTTTGACAATAAATAGGCGTTAGAATTATCGTCGCCAGAAGCGTTGTTTATTTTACATAAATTTTTAAACATGAAACGTGTTTGTTTTTCCATAATGCGCAATGCTAAAAGCTTTCAAACAGCACGTTTCTCATACATGTGCATTTTATATCGCCACGGCCTGTAATAAAGAAGGCAATGGTTAAGTGCATATTTTAACAGCATTGTCTTGGTTTTCTATAACAAAAGCAAATTTATTTATTTATTTTTTTTAATTATTATGAAATTGGGAAATAGTAAATTCAAGTTTATTACCAACGGAACTGTTTTTCCCCTTAGACAGGGGGATAAAAGATCCTTAGCACGGAGTCCAAGGCCATTCACAAAAACCTTCCTGTCATCTTAATGAAGCGCATTAGGGCTAGATGAGCTAGGTAAGCTTTTGAACTCACCCGAAAATATGAGGTCAGAACCAAGCATATTCAGTCGGCGCCGGTCAAAGGCTGGATCATCACACAAATAGTGTTCAGTTGTCTCCTTCGAGGTACGACAGACACTCATTGCTGTCAACAATTAACATCTTTTTTAGATAAGTGTGAAACGAGCTGTGGGCAGGGATGATGCCAACGACAGTTCTGCTTTTGTTTTCTGCCAAGCCCCAAGAGAAAGTCAGTGAAATTCCTATTAGGCCCATTAAGATAAAGTTTAGTACACCTGCAAGTGCTCAGGTGATAATCGAGGTGACAACGACTACAGCAGATTCTGGTCCAAACAAGTGAGATTTAGAGCCGAATTTGGCTAGCAAGTCCATCCTCTCAATCTTCATGGCTCACATATGCCCAGGTACCTACTGCAAAGACACTATGTTATAGATACATAGCTTATCCAACGACATCCTGCAATCCTCCAGTAGGTAACTTAACTAGATGTTATCCAAGGGCCAGTCAGAATCATCAAAGCTGCATGACTGTCTGAAAGTATAGCTATGTCCATTCCCCTGATTTCCATGTGCTAACTTCGCTGACATTGCAATGGCACAAAAACCTCAGCCCGGAAGACAGTAGTATGCCTTCCGAGTGGAGTACTCCAATTCAATGCCAGGTTTAAGAAATTAAACATCGGCACCGGCTTCCTCATTAGTCAGATAATTAATTCCGTTTATATTTAAACGGAATGTATTTTCCCTAGACGAAATCTTAATAACGCATAAAAATAATGATGCTAGAGCAAAATCGATTGGATACCCACGCATAATATTAAAAGTTTTTTTTATTTTTACATGTACGTCCATCTGTCGAGAATGCGTTCACTTAGACAGCTGAAATTTTATACACGGCCATCTTAAAAACAATTGTTTCAAGTTCTAAAATGGTACAAATCAGGTAACTCCTTCCTGGGGTTGCCATGCGAAAATTCAGGTTATTTACGTAGGTATATCTACTGTTAAAGTATCAGTCCTAGATTTTTTTATTGCGCTGAAAAATTCTTCAGAATATAAAATCCTATGAAATAACCGTTCTAGAAATAGATGCGAAAAAACCACTTAAATAATCAAAATTTCACAGAGACTGAGGCCATACGAAATTACATACGGGGCATTCATCTAGGATATTGCACCAATTGATCTTAGACCAAATGTAGCTTTTTTTTTTATATATTCTAGGCTATGTTCTCCGATTCATATTTTCTTCTCTATGGGTAATGCCCTAGACACACAGCACTCTTAATGAAGAAATAAGTAACGTCTCATTAGTTTGTAATGATTCATTATAAACAGCAGACACAAAGCCATTTCTTGAATTAAGTTGTACAACTGACCCTCGATTTACGCGGTGGATTGGTTCTCCAAAAGTACCGTGTTAACCGAAACCGTGTAAATCGAAATTGTGCAATTAAATTCATGTTATATATTGAAAAATTAGACATCTAAAGTAAAACAATATTACACATATATTAATATATTTTGATATTATAAGTATGTAGTTTTTCATAAATTCAGGCGAACATACATATTAAGTCGAGAAAACAAAAACTTAATTAATATTACATGAAGTAATTCAATAAAGTTAGAAGGTTTCCTCTTAAACAATCTACACTGGCTGTTTTTATCGATGTAGAAGGTACCTTTAACAATGTCCTTCATATAAGTTCACTGAAACGCTAACAAAACATGGAGTGAACCGGTCCCTAAAACACTGGATTGCACACATGTCGAACAAAAGAACTTGTTTTCCCGAACTGGGCGCGGTAAGCAGAGAAAAAATAGTCCAGAGAGGCACCCTCAAGGCAATATTATATCACCTTTGTTGTGGGTGCTCATTATGGATGATCTCTAACACTCTAAGACTTACCCGGATGGGCACAAAGAAGTACGTTACGCCGACGGCCGGGTGATCTTGGTCACCGGTAGGTACGAATCTGAATTCTGCGAACTGGTGCAGAATGCAATCCGAACAGACTGTTGAACGGATTTCGGACTTTGCATTAATCCATTGAAAAAAGATTTATGCCTCTTTCCTAAGAAATAGAACACTCCACTGAAAGACAGAGTACAATATCTAGGTATCATATTAGATAGAAAATTAAGCTGGAAACCACACATTGAGGACAGAGCGAATAAAGCTCTTCGAGACTATGCGATGTGCCGCAGATCCATAGGGAAAAAAGTGGCGACTTACACCATAGATGATCCTTTGGATCTATACTAGCATCATCCGACCCATGCTAACCTTCAGTTCTGTGGTGTGGTGGAAGGCAATTGAACTCTTTAATCATCGCAAGATATTGGAGAAGATTCGAAGATTGTATCTCCTTAGTGTAAGTGGCGCTCTCAAGTCAGCCAGGTCAAGAAGGGGGCGTCAATCGCTGCACTGAGGCTGCATCTCAATCGGAGCTGGATTCTCCCTGGTACAAGAGTTCCACATGAATCCATCTTTGAATTAGTGTAGTGCATCGTACTTCCTCGAGACAATACTGAGGAGCAACTTTAAATCGAAAATTCCAGATAGGGCAGGATGGAAATCACAATCTCTGCTTCAACCATTGACAAACCCTATCATATATACAGACGGCTTCAAACTGGAAGAGAACACCGCAGCAGGTGTTTTCTGCGATGAAATTTCTATTCACCTTGAAGGCCATGTAACGGTTTTTCCCGGCGGAAGTCAAGGCCACCCTTGAAACGGGAAGGTATCTTCTAAACTCAGGTACTAAGAAGAAGGAGATTGCAATCCGCACGGACAGCCAGGCAGCTGTCAAGGCCTTGACAGAACCTTTTACAACCGCCAAACTTGTATTTTAATGTAAAACTACCTTGAATTCCCTTTCTCGGAACAATGGAGTATTGGTGCTTTGGGTGCCAGGTCACAGCGTCATTAGCGGGAATAAAAGGCGGACGAACTTGTTCGTCTTGGTGCAACCCATCATCAAAATACCTTTGCCTCTACTATCTCGACTTTGGCCGACTGCCAAAACAGTTGCCTTTGCTTGAATGACCCCTCAAGTAGAACCACAAAGGAGCTGTGGGGCTTACCCAACCCAAATGAAATGAAAGAGTTACTGAAACTAAGCAGTCCAACCCTGAGAACTGTAGTATCAATTCTCACTGGACATTCTCTTCTCAGGAGTCACCAGCATAAGATGGGGCTTGTTGAAGATCTGGTATGCAGAGGATGCGAAGAGGAAACTGAAACGGTGACATATTCTTTGTCACTATTCGGTCCCCTCAGGAAAACGTTAAAAATTCCTTGGCTCACACCTCCTGAAAGAACTGCATGAAGACGGAAGGAAGGGTTGGGGACCAATTTTGAATTTTATTAGAGCGTCTGAGCAATTGCTCATAAGTCTGGAGGCTGAACAATCGTTCATGTTGTAGCCTACGTTCCAGGGATCCTTTTCGGATTCCAACCTCGTTTCAATCCAATCCCAAACCATCCCTATTTAATACACTAATACACGCTCCATAAAACGTTCCTGGAAAAAATTGTTCCTATTGTTGCAAAAGTCTACCGTCTGCCATCGCAACTGTGTTTAGCCCTTATTTCTTATCCTATTTTTGCTACATTCTGTTCAGTTGTATTGTGGGCCTGTGTTCTCCTCTTTTGAAAGCTCACAGCTGAAGCTCATTAAAATGAAAGCATGAACGCACAAGCAACCCCATAATATTTCATTGTAATGCATCCTATTCGAACTAAGTAGGCGAGATAATTTTTTTAGATTTTAAATTCTAAATTTGCGCGATTGTTTTATATTTTTTTTTTTTTTTCAAAATTTTTTGTGACCGTGTTAAAGTGGAAAATTAGTATAATACAAATGAAATTTTTCTTCATGTTTTCAGTCGTGTTAAACCGAAACCGTGCAAATCGAATACCGTGCAAATCGAGGGCTAGGTGTACTGTCAAACTGGTTTTGATATACTTATGACATTAAAGAAGCGATATGGATCGAATTAACGCGATAAACTTTGTTTTTATTTATTTTTATTTTCTTCAATTTAACAATTAACAAATGAGAAAAACTTTATATTAAAAATAATAAGTTTGTGATTTGCATTTCTTCTTCTTATTTTTCAAATCGGCAGATGTACAGCGGAGCTCCACATTTATGTTACATGCCAAATCTAGCACCTCGTTCCTCCTCATTATAGCTATAATGAAGGAAAAAAAACACTTCTTTAGGGTATGTACTTCATTATGATCTGATTTTTGAGCCATAATGACGTACACTATGTGACACACGTCATTTTAATGAATAATTAGTACTAATGATTCATTAGATCGTGCTGTGTGGGTATAAAGCTGTTGATTTTAATGCTGAAATAGAAAACTATAGATGCGGAATCAAACCAATAAAAAAGAAAAAAATCCGCCAAGGTTAAATTGTTCGTCAGATTGAATGATTTTTAATAAACAATATTTAGTTGGCTCCAATCCAGCAACAAGAAAAAAATGGACAAATTTTATAAATTGATGAATACTGGAAATCAGGAACAAAAACCACAAAAGCTGAAACAGAAATTTTTGGCATTTCATTTAAAAAGCCACAGATTAAACTACGAGTTGATCAGCTTCGAAATGGGGAATACATCACCCCCCCCCCCAACCCACGCCCTTTCCAGCGTTATCCTGATGAGCAACAATGTCGGTTTATCGGTTTTTATCATATTACAAAATTGAATTGCCTTTTAATTTTTAAACTAAACGAAACATACATAAGTGAAATATTTAAAATTCTAAAGTTGTTGTATAATAGGTCCTTCAAAAATATCACAGGGTGTAACTTAAAATCCCGTTATCCCGGAAACCGTTATAAATGGCTTTGGTGTCTGTAGATATTATCTACTACAACCACAATACAAACTGAAACAGATTATTGTTACCATATTATGTTTATAGTTCCTTGAAAATGGTCACAACCCACGACCGAAATATATCGAATCTATAACACAAAGAGTGATTAATTCACACAACCCGGGTCATATAATCCCAACAATCTCAACGCATGATTTTTAAAATTCTAATTGCCAATTAATAAAAAAAAATAACTAATAAATATTAAAATGCATCGAAGTTTGACTATTAAGTCATTCTCAGTTTTTTTCATTGATGAGTCTCAAGTCGCAACATATTTTAAGCGATACACATAAAAACCAAAAACCCCAACGGATACACAACGATTAAGTTGTCCTTATTAAAACTGTAATTCGAAACAATATCCCTGAAAGATCATCATTCATTTCTCATTCTCCAGTAATCCCGAATATGTCTTTAGAAATGTACGTACAAACTTACATCTGCGGATATCTTTTGCTCTTTTCACTTTTAAAGTTATTTTTTTTTTCTTGTTTCAACCGAAATTGAGACGAGACTGCATTGTTATTTCACTGACACAAAAGGAAATCCTTTAATTCAAGGGATTAGTCCGGCTTTAGCCTGATGCGTTCGTGATTGAAAATTTTGTACCTACACTGCACGACTAGTGGTGGTATCCGTATAATTGAAATGGATTTAAGTGTGTCTACTTATATTCCCTTTTCTGTGAACTCTATCTGTAGGTGGTGGTATTCACTGGGAATTTCGTTGGTGTTATCCTCTAATAAGTTTGGGGTTTTTGCTAGTCCAACCAGCCAAGTTATGTTTTGTTTTGGGAAATATTTTCTGTGTGTATGTGCGAGTACCCCTCCGAAGAAGTGATAGTAGTTATTGTCTTATATATCCCAGCGGGAAATCTGATCAGGCCATCCATGTGAAGGCTTGTGGAAGCAGTAAAACTTAGTACCAAAAAGATGAAAAATTTTTGTTCCATTTCAAATTGATCCCGGAGAAAGCTTATTGGAAGGTGCAAAGTATGTTTTCAAGCTTATTCCTGTAGTTGTCTCGTTTATGAAATCCATATGCACGAAATTGTGTTTTCGCTTGCACAGAGTAAATTTAATTATGTTGTGATTTTTTAAAGTGCAACATTATACAAGAAATAAAATGAAAGAAGAACGTTTCTAAATAATTCATATAATTATGCAAAAAGGGTACTTCTTTTAAATATACGTGGTCGTCTAATCCATTTTTCTTATATTGTCGTTCCAAGGAAGCACACAAAAAGCTTGAATTGCTTCCTCCAAAAGGCATGCCTATATATAAATATCCCATAAAGTGTACAATGAAAAAGCATGTATCCTCGTTCCTTCCACAAAGAAGCTAAGATAAAGAGCACGAAAGAGATTGTGGTGTTTCCTCCCAATCCTATTAAGTGTCCAATATAGAGGCATGCATCAAATATTTTCCAAAGAAGGTATCCGGTTTGAATGATGGTATGATTTCATTTCCTGTCGGCTAGTTATTACATTTTTTGTCATAGTTTTTTTTTTATTATAACGGAAATATGTGTGGATACCACCGAGTTTGGATTAATTTTGGACTTGCCGTGCCCTGCTTATATTATTTCTATTTAAAAGAGATCTTACGATCCCCACATTTACCTTTTTTAAATAACTTTTATCTACTAACAAGCCCCTGACTAAATAAATTTGTCCGTGAGGGCGACGTTCGTGATGAAAGTTTTCGGGTAGTAAAGGTGGATGAATTTACATTGGTTTTTTTTTATTTGAATGTGTGAATGGGGAGCTTTCCGATGGGGTAAAAAAAAATGCGTTTTTGGTAGTTTTGGGGTGGGGGTGGTAACTAAACCCCTTTTGGTTGTCCAAATTGGCCGTGTGCGATATCAAATTAAAGCTCAATTAAAGCTCTTGCTGAGTGTTATTAAATGGGATTTTGCTTTTCTTCTGTAAGAAACTTTATAATACGACTTTTCTCACCCGAATATCGTTAAAATATGTGATTTTCAAATTTTTGTACAGAGGGGGTGTATGTTGGTGCGGGGGGAGTGATTTTCTGTGTACTAGTGTACTAATGTGCCACAATTCAGTTCTCTTACGTCTAATATAAACAAAATCCAGCCTTAAAACTACTAAAAAGTCAATAAATCTTAATAAATTCAATTTAAAATTCAATGCTTTGTGCTAGTATAATTCGGCACTGTGATTTTCGTGCCCCCCCCTTTTTTTTGTATCTCCTTACTCCTGTAAGGTGTGAATTTTCCTTTACGTTGAACAATATTATATATTGCTTAAAGGGGGTATGCTTCTAATGTGGGCAGCAGCTTTGTTCACGTAGAAATTATGTGGATAAGGTAGCAACTTGTACTGCTGCTACGTGTGCGTTGAAGAAGGTGTATCAAATATGACTTGCTACTAGCTTGCAGTATGCTACTGGGTGTGGGACTCGAGATCGTAGCACTTGTGACGTTTGTCGTATGCGTACCTTTAGGCGCAGCAAATGGATTGCTGCTACGTATAGGAATGCAGTAATGGCACTTGAGATGTTTATCGTGTCCGTGTTTATAGGTGCAGTGAATTGGAATACTGCTACGTTTGGGTTGGAGAATTTAAGATTTTTCAGCTGTAAATGCTTTGTTTGTTTCAGAGATAACGACTAGTAGAAGATCAGGTCTAACCTGTGTATAAGGTTAACCTAGATTATGAGAAAAAAAATGTTTAGGATTAACTCCTGTGAAGAATTACTTGAGTTAACCTCAATTTATATGATATTCAGGATAAACTCCGATAGGCAATAACTTGAGTTAACCTCAATTTAGGATGTTCAGAATCCAACTTCTGTTTTGGGATTGAGTTAACTTCAAATTTTTGTTTAACCAGAATCAACTTCTGTTTTAGGATTGAGTTAATCTCAAGTTATTAGATATTCAGAATCAACTTCTGTTTTAGGATTCAGAATAAACTTCTGATTTAGGTTGGGATTTTGCTCAGAACAGACTCCAAGAGTTAGGATGTGATCAGATCAACTCTGATTTTGGAAATGGGTGACTTCTCTACGGCTCGCCGCGCCGCGTTTTTATAGCCAGCCGCAGAATCCGGTTATGTGCTATATACTCCGCGTGGTGTTTCCCTAGCAACGTTTATGCCAATTGCTGCTGCGAAATCGTCTGTTTGACGTAATGCCAATCGGATGACAATTCAGATTGTAAATATACATACAAGGAGATATGAGTTATTTTAGGTAAGTTTGTTGTTAATTTTTTTATTTACATAGTTTTTGATAATATTTTGTTATTTTTAGCATGTGGAAATCTTCGAGGGAATATCGTGAACTGTTTGTGTGCGGAGATAGGAGTGCAAAGGAACTTTAATTATTAGATAAGTGTTGAATTTTTTTTTCAATCTAGAATTTGATTCTTTGTGGTTTTCTTGTATGATTCTTTTTAGAAATTAAATTGCTTGGATAAGAAGCCTCGAGGGAAGTGTATTTCGGTGGTGGGCAGGACATATTTTATTAGTACTTCTCTTTTTTCTATTCGAACTGGTGTACTAAATTGTTCGAATCCGAGATCGGCCATAACTCGATAGGGTTAAGTCCGACGGGAAAACTTCGTCTCAGCTAATTGCCGGCTACAGTTCGTGAAAGATTTTTACTTGTAGGGTGATTAATAGGAACCCACAGGAGTGATTCTAATACAGCATTTTGCATATCAAATTGAAGTTCACGACGAGTACTCTCCACTAATATACTTTTTTTTTGCAATTCAAAAATCTTCTACACTAATATTTTACCGGAAAAAACACCCATTTCGCAGATGGGTCACATACACCCCAGCTCCTATACTTGGGATATATTTCTTCCGTTCTTTCTTTCACATCCATTAGTATTCTGTTGTTAGCACTTTTCTAATACAGACTGAATTACTTAACAGTTCTGCACAATCAGTTTTTCACCAAAAAACGGTCATTTTTAAAGAGAACTTTATTCAGTTCTTCCCAGAATGGTTCTGGACTTCATTAACAGTCTAAACCTAGAAATGGAGTAAATAAATCTTTCAGGTTACAGTGAATGCAAGGCCAACATCTGCACAGCCCTCCACAAATACAATCTAATCTATTAAGTTTTTTACAGTTATCTCAGAAATTTGTTTATCGGATTAAAAAAATAATTAAATATCTAATTACGGTGGGGCGTGGAGATAAAAACGTTTTGAAAAAAAAATTGTTTTCACAATTTGATTGTAATTATCGCATCGATGATAATTTCCGTAACATACCCTTCGATGATTACACTGCATTACACTTACATTCAGTGCCATCTGTAGGGGAAAATTTAAGCACTTTCTTGGTCTGATAGGATCCCTCCAGCCTTTTTTAAGTCATGTTGCCTCTCCCTGGCAACCCCGCTGAGAATTATTTTCCAAAAATCACTCGATAGTGGTTGTTTTCCTCAGCTATGGAAAAATTCTTTTATCATACCTGTCTACAAAAAAGGCAGTCAAAAAGAAATCTCTAACTATAGGCCTATTGCAAAATTATCTTGCATGCCCAAGTTATTTGAATCTATCATCTACTCTCCGTTATCAATAATCTGCAAGAATTTGCTCTCTTCAAACCAACATGGGTTTGTTTCGGGTCGGTCTACAACCACTAACTTATTGGAATTTGTCTCTGATACCATTCACGGGTTTGTAAAAGGCAACCAGATAGATTGTATTTATACAGACTTTAGTAAAGCTTTCGACAAACTATTTCACTCCGTGATACTGTTCAAAACGGAAAAGTATAGGTTTCCCACAACGTTCCTAAAATGGACGGAGTCATATCTATATAAAAGAATATACCAAATTTATTTCCGCCATTCCACTTCTAGAGTCTAGAAAGCTTCGTCTGGCGTACCTCAAGGGAGTCATTTGGGCCCGTTGCTATTTATTCTATCTATTGACGACATTGTCTCCGTAATGAAGCACTGCAAAGTCTTAATTTATGCTGATGACATTAAACTTTTCGCTCAGATTAAATCTTTTAATGATTGTCAACTGATACAGGATGACCTCCACAAATTTTATGAGTGGTGCAAAAGCAATAATTTGGTACTCAATATCGACAAATGTGAGGTGATGACTTTCCACAGGAATCTGAATCCTATCTCTTATGTCTATGGGTTCTCGGCTTCCTCGATTCGCCGCGTTAGTTCTGTCTGTGACTTGGGTGTCAAATGTGACCATAGATTGAATTTTAACTCTCACATAAACCACATGGTATCTAAGAGTAGTTCTATGCTGGGCTTTATAAAACGCTGGTCCCGAGAGTTCTCGAATCCCTCCATAACATTACGTTTATATACTTGTTTTGTGAGACCACTTCTTGAATACGGTAGCCAGGTCTGGTCTCCTTTTTACAGTACACACATCGTCCGTATCGAGTCTGTTCAGCGAAACTTCCTGCGCTTTGCTCTTAGGGACCTACCCTGGAATAACTCATTGATTCTCCCACCCTATGAGGATCGCTTGCAGCTCTTGAATATGCACTCGCTTGAGAAACGTCGCATGGTTGCCGACGTAATTTTTGTTCACCAACTCTTAAACGCGAAGACTGATTCCCCGTTATTACTTGACAAAATCTCTTTCCGTGATAATAGGCACAATTTGAGAAGGCTACCTCTGTTGCATGTCAACTCCTCAAAGTCTAACTTTGGCATGTATGAACCTATTAATCGCATGTGCATTAATGTTAATAATTTGGCTGAGTATTTTGTTTTTGACGAATCTAAGCATGTCTTTAAAAAACGTCTATATAATATTTAATCTTTTGTTAAATTTAATTTAGTTTTTTAACTTTTTGTTCTATGTCGCATTGCATGACATTTCATCTGGTGTTTGGTCTATGTTTAGGGTAACATACTAATACTAACACCGATTAAGTGATGAAACGCATGTATTGTTGAGACGTTTATTTATTAAACGTGTCCATGCAGCGAGCTTGTGTTAAGCTGGTTCTGATAGTCATTATATTTAAAACTTTTTAGAAACTGTTGCCTTTCATTTAGAAAAGCCGGAAGTCATTATCTCGATTTGTTTAGGAAATCTTTGCGTGTGCCTGTTTGACGGTATGACACGCACTATGTCAACCTGTTGGAAGAAAATCAAATTAGTTTGATTTTTAAGGGCGGGGCTACGTGTGTGACAACATATTGAACCACGTAGGGCGATGTTTTTCTGGCATTCTTCATTCTTGAGAAAACCACTAAGTGGCCCACATACAGCGAACATGTTGTCCAACTTGGTGTGCCATACATGAAAGCTTTTTCTCCACACACTGTCAAACATGCTGTCCAAGATTAGTTTAGGAACACATATCAGTAACTGCTAGAACTATTAGTCGTTATTTTTTCTTCAATAGAGATCACTTAAGAATGACGAATGTGTGACAAACGTAAGGCGATGTTTGTCGGATTACACGGTACAATATGTTATTAAATACGTATCGACGCCCTTAAAAATCAAACTAACTTGATTTTCATCCAACTGCTTGACAGACTGCGTATCACACCCTCAAACAGGCACACACACACACACACGGTCAAATCTGCGTGACAACATCATTGTCCTATACTCCAGTTGGCCAGCATACTTGACCGGGGCCCTTTTACTGATCAGATTCAACTGAGCGAAAGGTTAAACCGGTAATGTGAAACGGGGCATACGGGGTATAAGTATAAAACCCAACCACAATAGATGAAACTCTTGATTGATGTTGTCTCTACCATGTTTGGTGAATCTATGTAAGGTACAGCAATTAAAAAATGTAACACAGTATCCCGGCGATCAGGAGATTATTTAAAAGGAGCAGCAGTTAATAGACCAGACAAAAACCAATTATTATTCTCAGGCCGGATACTGGTTGGTCATCCAGTGATG
Organism: Dioctria linearis; assembly: GCA_963930735.1. Lineage (NCBI taxonomy): Eukaryota > Metazoa > Arthropoda > Insecta > Diptera > Asilidae > Dioctria > Dioctria linearis. The sequence goes on along the minus strand of OZ005742.1, from coordinate 16,857,420 downwards.
GTGTCAACAAAATTTTACCAATAATGCTTTGATTACAATAGTAATAAAGACGTATTGACTACAATTAAAATGCAATTGCATATGTCATATTTGCCACTATCTCTACCTCTATCTCTTTTTTCTTTATTATATCTAGAGTAGTGAATATGTGGTGACGTGAGGGCACTTTTTGAGGCCGCTGTACTTTATCTACATTGGTCGCTGTATTGACTTAAGTATTAAGGACGTTTCCAAATTCTCCAAGTTCTCAAATTCTACTTTGTGCAGCGTGAGCGTATTTTTCGTAAGTATTTGGAAGTAGGCACAAAATGTGTAATTTAAAATAAAAATAAATAAATAACCATTCCTTCCAATAGTATCTAGGTGCAGAGTATTTACTCTTGGGTCCTAATAGCTTAAAAGCATGATATAGGTGGTATCCTTAGGGAATAAGGCTATAATACCTCTCGTATTTGACCTCCTTATCTTAAATATCCAATCTAGGACTATAAATACGTTCAAGTCTCCCCCAGCACACAAGCCTTTTACCCAATGGCAAACTACGCGATTGCCTAGAGTCTCAATTTCGTGGGGGGGGGCCTAATGGTATACACCCAGACATTAAAACAAACAAAAATGTAATTCATTTTATTGTTCCAGCATACAGGGGCGGATTTATCAATAGGCAGAGCAGGGCGGCAAATTCTCAAATTTATGAAATATAAAATAAGTACAAAACGAGTTTTCAAACAAAACTCAGATTTTTTGATTGGGACATTTCTCTTGAATATTCTTTCTCTTCATGAATCAAATCACTTATTACCTCTGATTGATCATACTGAAATATATCGGTGATTGTCAGCCAATAAAATCTGAGTCCACCTCTGTGTGTGAAGAAAAGTTTATTTTCTACTTTTTCATGCGGCTTGGCCTCAGTTTTGTTTGAAAACTCATTTTTTACTTATTTTATTTTCTGCCTTTTTCACGTTAACTAAATTGGACATATTTTAAAACAATTTTTAAGTCATGTTTGGTGCAGATCCGAAAACAAAAATTTTTCGAGTATCAAATCGTTGAAGTACTGCAACGGTTTTCTGAAATTCAAATTATGTTTTAAACAGCGCTTTTTAGCTGTATTCCAACTTGATCCCATATAATATGAATTTTCCCGATTTTCCATGTTTTCCACAGACTTTTCCTATTACTATGAAATTTTTTTAAAAATTTACATGAATTTTCCTCGATTTTTCATGATTGTTGAAGAGAAAGTATTTATGCCAGTAGGATGGAAAAAAATTAGTCTGCATAGCTTATAAAACTTTTTTGTCGGAAAATTTTCCGGAGAATTTCGGAAAATTTTCCAGAAAAATTAGAAAATTCTGCATTTTTCCTTAAACATATTTATCACTAATCATATCGATGAAAATTTTTCCGATGATTTTCCCGCTTTTCCGGGTTTTGCCACAGAGTTTTCCACAAAAGCAACTTTATGCAACTCATTTCGCTCTACAACTTTGTCTTAGGTTGCAAAACGCTCAAACGCTTCTTTGGTCTGAAAAACTCCGGAAAAGCGTTTTACATTTTTCCTCGATTTTTTCTGCAAGTTTTCACCAATGTCGGAGAGAAAGTAATGATGCCAGTTGATAGGGAACTTGATCCTGCATAATTTAGAAAACTTTTTTACCGAAAAATTTTCCGCAAAAGTCGGAAAATTCCGGAAAAATTTTTCGGAAAAATCGGAAAACTTTTTCCTGAAATGGATTTATCACTAATCAAATTTGTACCAAATTTTCAAATGATTTTTCCCGATTATCCGGGTTTTCAATGGAAATTTCCGGTTAAAATAGATAGATTCAATTGTCACGCGACATGAACCTGTGTGCCAAATTTCAGCTCGCTGTGATAACGATAAGTGGGTCTACGAGAGTGTCGAAAATAGTAAAAAAGAAATATCTAGACAGACAAATTCGTGTACGAGTTAAAGGGAATGGTCTCAAAAAAAGGAAACTAGATCGAAATTGCACTATCTGGTAGGGACGGATTAAGAGTTACCGTTTTCACGTCATTATCGACAGATTGATTTCAGAACTACAACGACGTGGTTCAGCTTGCGAGAACTTGAGTAAAAAGTTTTACTTTTTCATAAAGCTACATAGCTTGGAACCCAAAGATATCCGCCTTCTATCTAGAAGATTTATAGGGTATACTTTGGGAAATGAGTGCCTGCACCTGTGATCTCATTTGTTGCCCACTGAGGCTACACGGAGAAAATAATTATCACCCTGGACTTATACAAGTACATCCTGGAAAAGGGACATTTATCCAAATGTGGAAATAGCGTTTCGGATGTTGTCGTGTTCCCTAGAGAACTATTTAAGATCCACCAAGATCAAAAATCAGTCTCAATTCCCTCGCTGTACCGTACATAGTGTCAGAAATAATGCAGTCTGTGGGCTATAGTAACGTGATCCGTTCCCTTGCAAAGAAAAGAAGAAAATTCGTCGAACTTTCTTTTCACATAATTTCGTACATATTTGTAATAATGTCAAGTCTGCTTGTTTATTTTCTAAGGTCGAAATACGTTGAATAAATGAAAAATAACGGTAACATTGTTGTTTTATTCAATTATTTAAAAAAAGGTGACCTGACTCTTTTAACCGCCTATAGGGGCCCTGAATCTTCATATCCGAACCTGCTCATATCAACCTGTCTTTTCGAAATTTTATAGATAAATAAGACAGAAAGGGAAGTAAACATAATCCAGCTAATGTTTATCTTTACACAAAGTTTTAATTGGACTTAATGTATAAAGGTAAGGGTGCTGATCGGCTAAACATGTGTCATTGAGACGTAAAACTCATTTAAACAATACAAAATAGAAGAAAATTTTTCAAGCTTTTGCATATCGAACGAATTTCATTTGTTTCACTAATAGATGTCGCTCAAATAAGAATTTTTGCCATTTTTTTTGAAGGTATATTACTGCAGACTTGTTTTTTTTTTCTTTTACTGGATAGCTTCCAAGTTATAAGAAGATAGTAGAAATTTCAATTGCTATGTAGCTGAGAAATAACGTATCTCATAAAATTTGTCACGCCTGTCATGAAAATTGTCGGTGGCTGTCTACATATTGGTAAGTACATGCGCACTAATAGTAGATTTTCGATTTGGGAAATTCAAATTAGTTGAGATGCACCTTTAAAAAATTCATAACTACCGAGTTTCAAGGTTTGATCACAAACACTCAAAATATATTCTTTATCCGTATGACACTCGAATGCACCAAAACAGGCATAACACTGTTGCTGCTATTCAGTTCAACTATTAATAATGAATACAACAACAACAAAAAACAGGATAACAATCTACTCTCCTTGTGTTTCCTCCTGTGAATGAATGGCAAAATTTCTTATTCATTTACCCCCACCTTACTTCTGTTCTTTTCTGGAGGTGTTGGGGGGGGGGGATATTGTCTTCTCCATGAATACTTAACATCACACTGCCGTTTTTCATAATAAATATTCTTTATCAATTTCAATTTAAACAATTTCCACCTTTCAAAACTTTTGTCGAAAATATTCCTTTGTCATGGATGCTTGGACGTTAATAATAAATTTCCCATTCTTCTCACGTGCATATGATCATATCATTTGGAACAAAACCCAAGACATCTGGATGGGAAATTTTCTTTTTCTCTTAACTACCATTATGCAAAATTCAACAAGTCCTCGGTCACACATTTATTCCCGGAAAAGGAAGAAAAACTTTTCCTTTAGGTATGCCAACTTAACTTTCTCGTTCAAAGTTTTCATTCAGTCAGGCAGGAGGGGCCTTATTGAAAAATATCTTTCCTCATGGACATGAGACATGAAACATTGTTTGCCGACATGAAACTTGGTCGGCTTTGATCAATTTACCTCCAACAAATGTGAAGGACGATATTAAAATGGTTTCTTTCTCCCATTTTGAATTTAAAAAGAAAATTTTGTTGTTGTTATATGGTCAGTCGATATTACATACACACCCACACACTTATACATACATATCTACAGTGATGGAAAGGACGAATATCATTAACTGATTTGATGTTATGAAATTAAAAGCTATTCAACTCAGTCATGGCGCGCAGAATTAATGGACCTAGAAACTGCAATCATTGTGTCACCCCAAACACAAAAGAACGTCTCGAGATAAAGTTTTTGCTCCTCTAGAAAAACTTTTGTTTACCAGTGTCCTTACGCCTGACTAAATTATAAAACTTTGGACAAATGCTGGTTACATGTACGAAGTATGTATGTATGTTTGCAGTTGCTAAAGGACCTCTCTCTGACCAGTTCGATTTGAAATTTTATTTATGACTTTTGAAATACTCTCGACATATGACGACAATAATGACGTGTGATAGGAAACTTTTGATACTGAAAATAAATGTCAAGATAAGAAAAATTATATGTAATTGAGTTTTTGGTGAATTTAAGGTAAAATACTTTAATTCAGTATTGTCAACATCTGGTGAATTTCCTGGTTTGTGGGATTTTTACCCTGATGAGAAATTTCATATATTTCTTAAAAGTGTAAGATAAATAAAAAACTGGGTGATTTTTTATAAATGTCTTATGATAGTCAAATTTCATTTATAATAAAAACACTGGAAATAGAAAAATGTTCTCAGATTTGAATATAGTCTATTTAGAATCAGCATAATCACTGTGCATACATATTCCATAGGAAACATTTTTTTTATTATTATTATTATTATTATTAAGCCAAGCTCAGGGGATGATGCAAAGCAAAGAATGGCATGGCAGGACGGAGATAGGGAAAGAATTAGCGACCCTGAGGGAGTTGTGGAAGTGCTAATGTATATAGATCTTAAACCTTCGCCGATTGTAAGCCCGAAGAAAGATATAAGATGGTAAACTGTTTCACATTTGCAGAATTTACACCTTTCTATTTTAACCTTCAGACAATAGTTGATCGCAAAACCTGCCAATCACATTCATTCAAAAATTAATGCTGCTCATATTTCTTTTGAAGTATATTTTCATATAGTTGGCATTGTTTTACTACACGGGTTGCGTCTAAACAGAAACGAAAGTTTTGCTCCAGAAAAAAAAACTGCAAGAGTTATTTGGACAATTTTTTTATATACAATCGAAGCAATCACTCTTAGTCCAGTCAGTAAGGGTTTTTCCTCTACAAAACCTAGGGTAGTTGTGATTTTTGAGGCCAGCCCGACCCTTTAACTCGTACATGAATTTGTCTGTCTGTATATTTATTTATATATTTCTTTTTCACTATTTTCGACACACTCGTAGACCCACTTTTCAGCGAGCTGAAATTTGGCACACAAGTTCATGTCGCGTGACAATTGAATCTATCAAAATTTGAAACGGAAATTTCCATGGAAAACCCGAAAATCGGGAAAAATCATTTGAAAATTTGGTACAAATTTGATTAGTGATAAATCCGTTTCAGAAAAATGCAGAGTTTTCCGATTTTTCCGGAAAATGTTCCGGTAAAAAAGTCTTCTAAATTATGCAGGATCAAGTTCCCTATCAACTGGCATCATTACTTTCTCTCCGACAATGGTGAAAACTTGCAGAAAAAAACGAGGAAAATTCATGTAAAACGTTTTCCGGAGTTTTTCAGACCAAGGAAGCGTTTGAGCGTTTTGCATCCTAAGACAAAGTTGTAGAGCGAAATGAGTTGCATAAAGTTGCTTTTGTGGAAAACTCCGTGGCGAAACCCGGAAAAGCGGGAAAATCATCGGACAAATTTTCATCGATATGATTAGTGATAAATCTGTTCCAGGAAAAATGCAGAATTTTCCAATTTTTCTGGAAAATTTTCCGACAAAAAAGTTTTGTAAGCTATGCGGAATCATTTTTTTTCGCCCTACTGGCATCAATAGTTTCTCTTCAACAATCATGAAAACTTGCATGAAAAATCGAGGAGAATTCATGTAAATTTTTAGAAAAAATTCATAGTAATAGGAAAAGTCTGTGGAAAACATGGAAAATCGGGAAAATTGATGTTATATGGGATCAAGTTGGAATACAGCTAAAAAGCGCTGTTTAAAACATTATTGAATTTCATAAAACCGTTGCAGTACTTCAACGATTTGATACTCGAAAAATTTCTGTTTTCGGATCGGCACCAAACTTGACTTAAAAATTGTTTTAAAAGATCTCCATGCAGCACGTAATAACAATTTAGTTAACGTGAAAAAGGCAGAAAATAAAATAAGTAAAAAACGAGTTTTCAAACAAAACTGAGGCCAAGCCGCATGAAAAGGTAGAAAATAAACTTTTCTTCACACATAGAGGTGGACTCAGATTTTATTCGCTGACAATCACCGATATATTTCAGTATGATCAATCAGAGCTAATAAGTGATTTGATTCATGAAGAGAAAGAATATTCAAGAGAAATGTCCCAATCTGAGTCCACCTCTGTGTGTGAAGAAAAGTTTATTTTCTACTTTTTCATGCGGCTTGGCCTCAGTTTTGTTTGAAAACTCGTTTTTTACTTATTTTACTATATATGTTATTTAGTTCCGGGCCCCGATGAAAAATCCAAATTTTCTCTCCTCAGGAGTTATGGTTATCGTTTGAAAAACCATGAAGTCCTGCATACAATGAGCTCTGTAAGTGACCGTACACCTTGTACTTTTTAAGATACAGGGTATTTTGTGAAAAACCAGCATATTTTCTTAATCACCCTGTAACTCCAAACCGGTTGCGATGCCGCCGATAAAAATCTCCAACTACCCCACCTCTTGTAAAGCAAAGGCCTGATTTAGTCCCTATTGACTCGACTATCTCTCTGCAGCAATACAAGTCTCACAGCGGAAAATAAACATTTCGAAAGATTTTGGCAGCTCCTGTTTGGAGAATTCCTTCAGTACTTATGTCAAGGCGGCTTCAATTTCTGGAATGCCCTTTCATTGGAATAGAAAAAAAAATCGCATGAAGCCAGATCGGGTAAATACGATGAATAATAGAGGGCTAAAATGCATCTTTGGACGAGGGCGTATAGTGGTCAGCGTCCAATCCAACTCCCTTGAACATGATATTTCGGCTGTATGCCTAATATTCCGCTCCAAGGATGTTCCAGAATGTTCAAATAGTATTGCCCGGTAACATTCTGAACATTTGGGATGAATTCACAATTGTGAACGAAGTCGTTATAATCGTAAAAACAAATAAGCATTGGCTTGATGCATTTCGTCAACAAATCATACTGGTAGCACCATATACCGTTTCTATAGAGCAAAACTTCAGTTTCTTTGTCCATATACAGTCTGGGTAGTTTACGTTTTTCCTTTAGTTCGAACTTTTGAAAGCCATTCTCTCCATTTTTCTCTAATGGGCGATGTTATCTTAGTTGATGCTTTCGATCAGTTAGATCTGTCTTGTTGTATTTGTTTGTTCATTTTAAAGTTAGAAAAGCTTTCTATTTCCACAATTTTAAGATAATTACCATCAACTTCGAAATAAGGTATACTACGAAATCACTAAATCTAAAATTCGTGTGCTTTTATTTTAACTCATCTTAGACACTATGGGTCAACTGGGCCCGTTGGTTTTTAATGAAAACTGTTCGAATTTTTAGTAATTTATACTCCCAGGATTTTACTTATACGCGCAGGAGCTGTTCCATATTCTCTACAATGTTAAAACTATGCCGCCTAATTTTTTCGACCCATTTAAATGAATACTGTTCGTATATGGGAGCTGTTTAAAAATCGATCAAATCAATCTCGGAACAATCCGAATATGCGACCAAGACTAATTAAACAATAAAAAATTATGCCATTATACCTGGGTATTTAGAGAGGCTAATATATTTCTGTTGATCCCTTTGAACTAAAATATAATGTCAAAAATTAAAATCACCCTTTCGATTTGAGCACCATCTATTATCAAAATCATTAACTTATCAAATAGCATCCATATCTATGGAATATCGCCTCTTCCACTAACACAATTGAAAAGATCGAGCATTTACTCAAAGGAATTCTAGGACTAACTATAGTTAGAAACGTATATACTTATATAATCGAATAAAAAATGTGGGACGAAATAATAATGGTGGATTGAACCATCTTAAACTTAAATGTAAAAAAAAACAAACTCCTTCTAAGTATAATGAATGAAAAGCAGCCTCGATTTAACACAAACCTTCAGAGGCATACTTGGTTTGGACAAACTTCAGGGCGCTGTCACTTCGGATCGGAACTTATGTGAAGACACAAAAGATTAAAGAGGATAGAGTTAAATTTGGACAGTAATACCATTTGAAGGATGTATCAAGATGAAAGCTTTAGTTACTTACCAATTGAATATTACAAGAATGATCCCAAAAATGCTGTACGCAACAAAGTCAAAGAAAATCTCAACATCTAAAATGTTTCTTACAGATGAATTTCGTAGATTGAACAAAGGCAAAAGAAAACATATGTGATCAAAAAGGTACTCCTCCGGACAGAAATGACTTAATACCCATTTGTGAGAAAGGACTAAAAACCTTAAGCAACAACCGTAAAAGATCAAATGAATAAAAGTATGAAAAGCAAAGAGGCCATTTCTATTCAACCGTATGTGTAGTACATACCTACAATGTACGTAGATAAATACACTACATAACCGCCTTCTGTGTTCTCTTCTTTAAGCCAAAAGTATACATATAAGTAGTTATATAGTCCTAAGAACATAATTTATCTAACAAATCTGGAGTATACCCACTCCTCTCTTGTTATATATGCTTAGAAATTATTAAATCCCAAAGGAATGGGGTAAAAATCCAAACCTCTTCAAGTACACACATTTATACAATTTCTCGTTCAAATTTAATTTCGGTTTCATCAAACGGAATAATTGGATACAAAAGTTGTTTTATGTCTTTATGCTCGTACTACATAAACATATATAACTATGTATTCAACATAGTGCTCTGTGTTTGTTGTATAAGAAAACCCAATGATTACCAAAAATATTATTATTTTGAGGCTCGGGGAAAAGGCACGTTTCACAAACAGTATGAATGCACAATAAACAGACATTTTCCTCGCATTCAGATTAACAAAAGAAAAGTAAAAAACAATTTTCATTTCAAGGGAGAGAGAATGATTCGATGTGGTACATACATATGCATACCAACCAGAACATATACAGCGAATAGTATTAGAACTTATTAAGAAAACATAAAACTTTTCGTTCAATATTTCCCTTCGAGATGAGTTCTTTTATATACGATTGAAACTTCTTCTTTTCTTCTACTTCTCTACTTCTATAGAGATTTATTGCTATCAAATCAATGCCTGTATACAATTTCGCAACAAACGTAATGGAATTATTTTAAAAAATTCTAGCATCGATCTGGAGATGGATTCTGTATCTGTAGTAATTTGAAGAGTATAATTGGAGGGTTACACGTGTCAGTATAGAACTCACAATGTCACTCTGTAACAGACAAATTCGTGTAAAACCCTAGTAACTAAACTGTCAAAAGTAAAATTAAAATGGCGGAAACTGAAATTAAGAGTGTAAAATATTAGTGGAAATTTGTATCTATATTTCTGATCTTAAATTAATAACAAGCTTTTATTAGTACAACCATAATAAGTTACGAATACAAAATTATATTAAACAAAAAGGAAACAAAGAAAAACCAAAGATGTTAATGAATTATAGTTAAATTTAAATCAAAACTAATAAATAATAAAAAGGGAAAAACACTAAAAAAAAATTAAAAACTAAAACAAAAGTAGCTTGGCAACAATCATTTACAAGATTGCACTCATCGCACGACATATAATCATTCAAAGTAATATTCCGGAAGTAGCGTTGCATTTTATGCCGATCGATTGTTGATCTTTTTCGATAAATCTGGTATGACTAATAAGTTAACCAAGCGTCAGCTGATGCACCCACGGTGGGTGTGGTGGGTGTGGGAGGCTGCGAAAGTGGTAAAAAAACATTTTTTTTAAGTAATAGTAAGCCGACAGAAATATTTTTTTTTTATAAACAGTTCACATCATATTGAGTTGAAAAAAAATCGTCAGCTGCTTCACGGAGGGTGGATTATACATCAGGTGCTGGCATGAACTTGTAAAAAACAAGTGAAAAAGCTAGAATTGATCTAAGACGAATTCTTATGATACGCTAGATGAATGCCCATATGAAATTTCGTATGGTCACCCATTTGAGCAATTTTGATTTTTTGCATTGGTTTCTAGCATATATTTCTAGAACGGCTCGTCGGACAGAAACAATGATTATAACCAATTTTATAGGATTTTTTATTCTGATGAAGATTTTAGTACAATAAAAATGTCTAGGACTGATCGTTTTCAAAGTATATGTAAAAAACCAAAAAAAATTTATATGGCAACACCAAGAAGGGGTTGCCCGATTTAGTCCATTTTTAAAATTTGATTTGCTATTACTATGAAAACACAATGTACCGAATTTCAGCTTTCTATGTCGACGTGTTCTGAGGTAGTGTCCAAATATATAGTGGAAAATGAAATTTTTGTATGGCAACCCCACGAAGGAATTGCCCGATTTGTCTCATTTTCGAACTTAATTTTACTTTTTTTTTCATGTCCGTGTACACAATTTCAGCTTTCTAAGTGAACTGTGTTCTCGAGTTATCGTGCGCACGGACGGACGGACGGACAGAAGGACATGCAAAAATGAAAATAACTTTCAATTTTATGCGTGGGTGTCCAATCCATTTTGCTCTACCATCATTATTTCTGTGCGTTACAAACGGAATGACAAACTTAGTATACCCTATAGATTTAATCTAGGCTATAAAAAACGTAAATTAAAGTAATTGACTGAGAGCGCGTCGCCGTAAAGAGCCTGAAATTTGGTACATGATGTTTTCATAACAATTGTAAATGAAATTGCTCAAATGAACTAAATCGGGCAATCCCATCTTGTTGCCATATAAATTTTTTTTGTTTTTTACGTATAATGTGAAAACGATCAGTCCTGGGGCCGGATTCTGTAACACGAAAAATTTTAGAATTTGGAAGATGAGAATTTCGTTTTCTTAGAATTCTTAATTCCCTAATTCTCCATTCCCAATTCACTAACATGGTTGGAGAATTAGGGAAAACGTAAGAAATGTGAAAAAGTGCGAATCGCCTGGGACGATTAAGGATATCAATTTTTGTTGTAGAGGGTTGGACGTTTTTTCATATTTGAGGTAGATCTGCCTATTACCTTCCACTGCCGAAATAAATTGAAATTTCTCTTTTGTAGGGGTAGTTTTTGAGGGATGTAGGAGGGTAGGTTTTCTTGAGTTTTTCCGGGATAACGAGAGAATGGAGAGAAGAAGGAGAATGTGTGGTATCAAAAAAAATGGGAGCTCAGGACGAACAACAGGAAATGGGGCGGGGAGAGTGCAGGGTAGAAATGGGGGCTGATTAACGGGAATTTAAAAAAACAATAAAGACAATGTCAGGGGCTGCAATAATTCGCAGGGGTAAGCTCAGGATCTGTAAGCCCAATAAAAAAAAATTAGAAATCACTTTGGTAATTAGGTATGCATGGGTATTAAAGATAATATTTTATTTCGATTAACGGTAATTTGCAGATTTGAGGGACCTCAGCGGTAAAATGTGTTGTCGCAATATTCACGGGCGCCTAACTCTGTGTGGGAGGGCTGTAGAGTATTGGGGTTTTTTCTGATGGATTAAGGGTTTATAGTACAAAATTATAGGTGAACAATTTTGGGAGGAGGGTGTGCCGGGGGGTTGGGGTTCGCACCAACCTTCATAGGGGGTTATCCAAACTACGGCATGTTTGATAACAAATTAAAGAGGGAGGAGAGGGTTTGATCGTTTTAACGTGATAGCTGACTTTTGACCGCCGAAAAACGTTTTCTTTTGCACTAGAGTCATATACACCCCAGTTCCTTCCGTTTTTTGTTTCACATCCATCATTAGAAATCCGTTGTGAACGTTTTTCTCATAGGAAGTGAATTTCCACGGCACCAGTTCTTCGCAATGATGAGATGAAAATATGTCCATTTTCCATAGTCCAGTAATCTCCAAAACCATTTATCAGATTCAAAAATTAATTACATATTTAATTAGGGGACAAAATGTAGATGGGATTTCAACCTACACACTAAGCTTTACCGTGTATACTTAAAATTTTACAGCATCTGTTCTGTACTGGAAGTCGACCAAATTGATCAGCGATCAGAGAGGTCTCATCGGTATGGTTATCTCTGATCGCCTAGCATAGAAGTTCAATGTTGGAAGTCCATACCGATGAGACCTCTCTGATCGCTGGGTCGAAAAGTTCAATAATTTTTTTTTTTTTGCACTTAAAATGCATTTTGTAAATTTATTGAAATTATTTTCAATAAATTTCAGTCTGTTAGACGAGAAATCTCTTTCATGTCATACCTGGTATAGGTATGTTGATGATATTTTATGCATTTGGACTGAACAACTCAGTATCTTTTTTGACACGTTTTTAAACAAACTAGATGACAACATTAAAATTATTGTTGAACTAGGAAACAAAGTAATCAATTTTCTTGACTTGACGATCAATATTAAAGAGAGCACATTAGACTTTAAGATATATAGAAAAGAAACGTTCTGTGACACTGTTATACCATTAGATTCTGTATATTCTTGGTCCACAAAAATGTCAGCGTTTCACTCAATGATAAATAGATTACTTTCTTTGCCAATGTCACCAAATAATTTTAATGGAGAATTAAATAAAATTAAATCAATTCAAGGAACTTGATTAGTAAAATTTTAAAAAAGAAATTAAGAAGGCGGGTTTTGCCCCTAATCTTCTCAATTGGCCTCACAGACACCAATAATAATAACGGGTGGAGAAAGATTCCTTATGTCAAGGGACTATCCGTTAAAAAACCAGTTTAAAAAGAACAATATTATACCCGCGTTTCGAATAAAAGAAATTTAAAAAATTTATTAGTAAATAACAAACTTATTCCCAAAATTAACGATTTACAAAAAGTGCAGTTTACCAGATCTCTTGCCAGGATTGTAATGCTACTTATATAGGAAAGATTAAACGAAAAATAAAAACGAGATTTAAAGAACATCTAAAATCAAAACAATCAAATGTAGGACAACATATTCGCGATAAGAATCATAAAATAGATGAAAACAATATAAAACTTGCATAACTTACCGGGAGGAAGACTTCTTAATAAATGTGAAATTAAAGAGCTACAAGCAGCAAAAAGTAAAGAAATTTTCTTGATCAATAATCAATTGGATTTCAAAAGCCCTCTATTAAGTCCGCCTCTTATTATAATATAATGTTCAGAGTAAAGTTGAAATTTTTAACTATATTCATATAAGGCCGGGTAGTTATAGCTTAGGCTTATATCTAGAGAATGCCGTACGGATTTTTAAAAATATTAATTTTTGTAAAAAAAGTTTGATTTTTGACGAAAAAACGGCAGGTTTTTTGTTAATAAAAAATCAACAAATAAAGTTATTAAAAATCCCGTACGGCATTCTCTAGATAATGTTAATGTTCACATCTGGTCAAAATTTCAAGTCGAAAATATGAAAATTGTTCGACTTATGCTGCGTGCCATTTTGAAAAACCGTGTTTCGAGAAAAACGCGTTTAAAGTTTTGAGAATAGTTTTTTATTGGAAAAAATAAAAAAATGAAGGTAAAGCGATTTTTTACCGTTAGTCTGCAATCCCAGTTGCAACTGTCAAAAAGGTCAGTTGTGTTCATTTGGGCTTTTTCAGTCATCTTTAGAAGAAAGCTGGCGATAAAGCTAGCTGAAAAGCTCCAATCGTGTTTCAGGCTTCAGGTAGTCGTTTCGGAGCAAGTTTGACGCGCTTGGTGGCGACCTCCATTCTCAAAGGAAAAAAAATATTTCTCGCACGGGACCTTTTTTTTCTTATTCTAGAGGGTTTAAACTATTTTTTCAGCCAATAAAACAAAAAACGATTTTTCAAAAAATTTACAGTGGCGTTACCCCTTAAGAATAACCGGGGGCAACTCGCTTATATCAAGATATTTTCTATAAAAGACCAACAATTGGAATTTAGTTGGATTTAATATAAGGTGATTTTCGGGTGCTCATGTGCATACTCGCTTCATGTCAGACTTGAGTCTCCTATAAGACCAATCGCTCTTTTCAAATAGAGTTATACATCTATATATGGATGTTACAGTCCTGGATGACATTAGGAAGGCCGTTAATGTACAGAATAAACAATAGTGGCCGAAGAATAGATCCTTGGGGTACTCCGCAATTTAATGGTAGTAGGTACTTCCGAGAAACGATCATTAGCAATCACCTGTTGTGATCTATTTGCCAAAAAATCAGCTATTAAAGAAATGGCCAACGTAGAAAAAAATGGCATCGTGAAGCTAATTTTGTCAGTAACTTACGATGGTTGACACTGTCGAAAGCTTTTGAAAAATCCAGTAGGATCAACACTGCAAGGTCATTGCTATCTAAAAATTTACGAATATCACTAGTGACTTCTAAGAGAGTGGTTTCACAACTATCAAAAGCACGGAAGTCCGATTGCCAGCGAATTATGAGGTTTTTGCATTCCAAGTGGTCAATTATTTAGGAATAAATTATCTTCTCAAGTTCCTTTGAAAGATAGCATAATACACTTATAGGCCTGCAGTTAGTTAAGTTCCTCAGATTATTGATTTCAGCTATTAGACCGAACAATCGCAAGTTTCGAACAAATGAGAAATTCTGATGTTGTCAAGCAAGATATACGAAACTGAATGTATTATATGAGGTAGAACAATCTTGAGAAATTATGCCGGAACTCTATCTGGACTCAATGCATTAGATTTGATTGAATGAAAAGCTTTACTAACTTTGTCGATATCGACAAAACCGAAAGCAAAACCACTTCAGGTCTGAAGCTCACCTGCATTTCTGTTAACAAAATCAACAAAACCTAAGGCAGAATTCAGGGCAAGAGTTTGTGATGATGTAAATTGCACATCTAAGCTATATACATAGTATCTAGCTCAATATTATCTGTATCTTTACCAAAAAAATACCTGATGAGCGTTTTAAACTATTTCACAGTCTTTTTGGAAGGCATGTTGGTGTTTGTGGTTTGAAATATAAAAATTTAGCTGCACGAATCTTAGAATTTACCCATACTTTATTTCTTATTGTTTTATAACGATTACGGCTTTCATCAGCTCTTAGAAGCAAAAATCGACAATACAGAAAATCATGCTCAACAATTAATGATTCAACCTGTTGTTGGGAGATCCGCAGACAACTGTTCATCTTAACCGATCCGATTCTGAGAGGAGCATATTTGTCATGTAGACGGTAAATTTTTACATCCCCCCCCCCCCACATGAGAAGTTTTTACCCAGAAAGTTTTTCCACGGGAATTATGCGAACAAACCTATTATGCACGAACTTTTTTATTTGTGTTTTTTATTTACTTTATATTTAAGAATTAATTCAAAGATCAGCTTATAGTTTAGTTGTATTCATAGCATTTTATGTTAATTGTAAATTTGAATTTATATTTTTCTTCTATTTTTTAGTAACCAAACTAAACATGTGCGTAACAGTACGTCAATTTCTTGATAAATCTAAATAGATAAAAATAAGTAAAAACGATTTAAAAAATCGCAGTGTAACTAATAATTAATTCCTTTAATTGCGATTTTTATGTATTTTTTAATTGTAATTAGTTTTGTAATCTTCATTAAGAATTAATTATTTAATTTGATTAATAAATATTTTATATTATAATCATGATCATAAGTAGGGAGGAGTTATAAATACAAGTATGTATAGAAATGTTCACCATAGACAAAAAATTATACAAAATAGAATTGTTTACATACCTTCAATATAATTAAAAATAAATTAAAATATTATTTACAAAAATATAAAAACGGTTATATTTCGTATTGCTACTCTTAAAATTAAATCCCAGAGAGGTGAATTTTTCAAATAACACAAAAATTCTAAATAATGTATAAAATATAATATAAAAT
The DNA here is from genome assembly GCA_963930735.1 of Dioctria linearis. NCBI lineage: Eukaryota > Metazoa > Arthropoda > Insecta > Diptera > Asilidae > Dioctria > Dioctria linearis. The sequence goes on along the minus strand of OZ005742.1, from coordinate 16,841,410 downwards.
ACTATTAATCACCTTTTTACATTCACGTTGACACCTCAGTTTATTTTAACACTAAATAATACACCAAAGCCCATTTAAACCAGGAGATGATACTGACTAAAGAGCACACTTATTTACAAAATACACATTTTCTTTATAAATTACCTAAATGCACTAAAAACAAATAAAAAAAAAACATTCTTGAGTAAACCACTTATTTTATATGTAGAACACTTAAAAACACTACTTTATCCGTTACATTTTTTTTTCTTTTTCCTTTTTATTTACAAATCTATTCGAGAAACACTTTTACAATGAAACAGAACGTGGAGGGACGAGTAAATTTGATACACAACACGTTTTCATTGCGCGAAACAATTTGAAATGATTTTAAGATGAAAATTCGTAAATTTCATTACTTTTGTTAATATTTTTTATTTAAAATACACATTTAACACAAAAACCAGTGGAATTGAATCTCTTATTTATTTTTTTTTTTTTTTTTAGGTTGTTGTTGGGCTCTGTACACATTACACACGAGATATTTTATTTAGCCATCAGTAGTAGTAGCGCTTAAGACCATTTTAGCCCAAGCAACAAAACTCGACGAGAGAAAAGCATAAACTGAACCTAAAAGCAGCTAACAGACCCAGAAGAACATCAGACTGCCGATGAAAACCGGGGGAGCTTTGAAGACATTATACTATTTTTTCAATTTTTTTAGGTTGGTAGTAACAGATGGTATAGTTGCCACGCTGTTCATTCAAGGAGGAGTAGCAGGCAGGAGCAGTACAAAGCAACTAAACACTACCCCTAATTTTTGTGTGAGAGAATAAGGATTTCCTGGAATAAGGGGAATTTTCATTTATATTACTCAACAGAAGTAGTGTTTTGAAATTTTTTGTAGAAGTTTATTTTTGTTTTTTTTTTTTTTTTTGTCTTCAATAAATAAAAACTGGAGATCCTTTTGATGGGAATATTCTGCAGAGAGAGTTTTGGATCTAAGTATAAAAATTCATTTTAATAACAAACTCTTAAAGTTGTATCAAATATATGCTCTAAGATGAAAAAGTAATGCTCAATGGAAAAGCTTTCAAAAGTGTAACAACAACAACAACATAGAAACGACTAGACGAAATGTTCCAGCTAGCCACCCAGGTAGACATCCAGCTAGAGGATGAGGGGTTATAAACATATGTTCGAATAATTATGTGGGAACATTACATATTGGAAATTGGTAAATGAAAGTGTGCGTAGATATTACATACATACATACATACACACTTACAGGTAAATATATAGCCACAGAAGAGCTTATGAATGGCGGAAAAGTTCAATCACCACCTGCCATTTACAATTAATTATAAGAAATCTGTTTGAAATTTTGTATACAGACGGGGGTCGTTTTGTAAGTTTCGACGAAGATTTGAATATTGAATTTGTCATATATCTACACATGTAAAAGGTATTTCAGAATTAGTTACGTCAACAATTTTCAATTTGAATTATTCCCAAACCGAATCATTTTCTTTTGTTTTTTTTTTAGTTTTGATTAGATTTGGTTAGAGTTCAGGTTTTAGGCAGGACCCTTGTTTCAAATAAAACAAACTACCTGGACAAAATTACAATTTTTCCCTATTAAAGGTTTTATATTTACCTGTACTTTCTATCATAATATCATATTTATGAAGATGTATTGCGTTTACAAACATTTAAATTAAAAAACAAAAATAAAACGATTTGAAAATAAAGTTTCTTTTTGAGGCCATTCCCTTTAACTCGTACACGAATTTGTCTGTCTATTTATTTAGATATTTCTTTTTTAATATTTTCGACACTCTCGTAGACCCACTTTTCGTCATCACAGCGTGCTGAAATTTGGCACACAGGTTCATGTCGCGTGACAATTGAATCTATCAAAAATTGAATCGGAAATTTCCATGGAAAACCAGGAAACTCAGGAAAAATCATTTGAAAATTTGGTACAAATTTGATTAATGATAAATCCGTTTCAGGAAAAATGCAAAATTTTCCGCAATCTTCCGACTTTTCCGGAAAATTTTCCAGTAAAAAAGTTTCCTAAATTATGCAGGATCAAGTTTCCTATCAACTGGCATCAATACTTTCTCTTCAACAATCATGAAAACTTGCAGAAAAAATCCAGGAAAATTCATGTATATAACGCTTTTCCGGAGTTTTTCCGACCAAGGAAGCGTTTGAGCGTTTTGCAACCTAAGACAAAGTTGTAGAGCGAAATGAGTTGCATAAAGTTGCTTTTGTGGAAAACTCCGTGGAAAGCCCGGAAAAGCTGGAAAATCAATGGTCAAATTTTCATCGATATGATTAGTGATAAATCTGTTTCGGGGAAACTGCAGAATTTTCCAATTTTTCCGGAAAGTTTTCCGACAAAAAAGTTTTATAAACTATGCAGAATCATTTTTTTTCCGTCCTACTGGCATCAATACTTTCTCTTCAACAATCATGAAAACTTGCATGAAAAATCGAGGAAAATTCATGTAAATTTTTAAAAATATTTCATAGTAATAGGAAAAGTCTGTGGAAAACATGGATAATCGGGAAAATTCAGTAAATAAGTGTCCTTTCAGCCGTCATAAAATTGTTTTAAAATATCTCCATGCAGCACGTAATAACAATTTAGTTAACGTGAAAAAGGCAGAAAATAAAATAAGTAAAAAACGAGTTTTCAAACAAAACTGAGGCCAAACCGCATGAAAAAGTAGAAAATAAACTTTTCTTCACACACAGAGGTGGACTCAGATTTTATTCGCTGACAATCACCGATATATTTCAGAATGATCAATCAGGAGGTAATAAGTGATTTGATTCATGAAGAGAAAGAATATTCAAGAGAAATGTCCCAATCAAAAAATCTGAGTCCACCTCTGTGTGTGAAGAAAAGTTTATTTTCAACTTTTTCATGCGGCTTGACCTCAGTTTTGTTGGAAAACTCGTTTTTTACTTATATCACATACCATTTCGTGTGTTCCTTAAATCTATTGGGAATGTTAGGTATTCTGAAAGGTCCAAATTAACAGGAATTATCTGATCTAAGCAATATTGGTAAGCTTATAGTATTTCGTTAAATATAAGTTGTTATTTATGTGGGTTTTTTTTATGCAGGTTAATGCGGCTTATGAACTTGAAATTGATTTCCAAAAAGAATTCCTCAATAAAATGAAAAGCATTGTGCTAAAGATGCGATTCCTCCATTGGGTTAAATACATACCACGTACTGTGTGGTACGAAACATATAAGGGAAATTTATTTATACCAAAGCGTAATATCGCAACCATTTTGATTTCTGTTGTTGTCCTTGTAAGAACCATTTTTTGAACCAACAGCGATTTTAACATTTTTATAAAATTTCCCTGGTAATATTATATTTTCTTTAAAAACACTTTCGAAATTCCGAATAATCGAGTAGGCTCTCATTGGCTTATTTGATTTTATTTTCATAAAATTATTGCATGCTGATTACCTATACTAAGGCAAGTCGAAATATATACTGTAGGAACCCAATTTCAATTGTGGGTATGTAGGTACGTACCCTTTAAAAACCCTTTTTGCTACTTTAAACAATAGTTTTTATTTTCGTAAAAACAAATCGAATTACCATCACCTTTATAAATTCCAAATGGATTTACAATTTCCACTGAAACATTGCAAAAACTAGGGTAATTCATTCTCCATTAGGAACACATACACACATACAAAAGATACTCTGTCTTGTGTCCTTAAAAAAAAAATCTATTAAAATACAAACATTCCAGAGTATACGCGTCCTTAAAAAACGCCAGGACTAAAATTAAATTCGAAATTTTTATTTTTTTTTTCTTCATACCTATCCCCATATATTTTATGTTTTCCCAATTTACTCCTGCAGAGAACGTATACGTAATCTACCTACAATAAAATTACCATAAAAACAATTGTAAAAAGTTCATTAAAAAAGATTGGATAGAATTTCGGCTGTAGGCGATTGACTACATCCCAAAATAGATATTGAGAAACAAAAAAGGAAAAACTTAAGGTTTATAGGGCAAAGAACAGGCAGCTATTGGTCGTGGTGGAGAGGGATTTGGGCCAACATTATTTTGTTGCGTGAAGATGATAATTTCAAGGATAATTTCGAAAAACGTTAGAGAGCTTGTCATTCACATACATATGGATATGCCTTCAAGGTATATGTTGTTGGAAAAATGAGGGTTCTTTGCTTTCTTTGGTGGAAAAAAAGTAGGCCGTATATAGTAAGATTTCAACCGGCAATAATGATTTTGACATGCATGACTTACAATCATATTGATAGAATCCCCAAAAAGGAAGTACTTATCTTTTTTTTTTGTAAAAACAAGAAAATTCTCTACAAATTAGTTCCACCCGCAAAACATACATGACATGAAATCCAATTTTTACAGGAAAATTCAGGGCAAGCTTATTAACTTTCGGCGCATTACGCATTTTATTTATATACTTGGGATCAAAGCATTTGATTTTATCCAAATCGGCAAAAGGTAAATTTGGATGGATTTAGATAGTACAAGTGCGTGCCGTAACACAGATGGGTAAAAATTACAATGAAAATTGGAGAGTTTTTCGAGGAATTTACGATTACTCCAACTGTTTGTAATTTGTATACCTCTATAGATGGGCAAGAGAGTTAACTTGTTTGGCATAACAAAGTGAAATAGTTTAGTTGATTGTGCCGGACAAAAGGATTTAACGTCAGAAATAATGCCTAGCTCATTGAAGAAAATATTGGAGTTCGTCCACGCAATAAGGTTTCAAATGAGAGAATCACAATAAGTCCACTGTACTTACAGTGTATGGGACGTAAACCACTCTCTTTTCGATTTAGTTAGTGAATTAAATAAATAAAATAAACTTTAGTTAGTTGGTTAGTTTGAAAAGAGGTTGGGACCCCAAGGGGTCTCCCGAACGTAGGCCAAAACAAGGCCCATTGTTCACCCTCCGGACCCATAAGCAATCGCTCATAGGTCTCAACCGGACGATCTTATAAAGTTAAGTATTGACCTCCTTCCCGGCTTCGTGCAGCTCGTTCAGTAGGTGTGAGCCAATCTGTATCGATTTCCTGAGAATCTTGGACAGTGACAAAGAAACTGAGCCACCGTTTCAGATTCCTCTCCGCAACCCCTGCATGTAGGCTCATCAACAAATCTCATCCTGTAAAGGTGACCCCTGAGAAAAGAGTGTCCAGTGAGAATAGATGCTAGAGTTCTCAGGGTTGACTTGTTAAGTCTCAAGAACTTATTCGTTTGGTTTGGGTTAGGTTTACCCCACAGTTCCCTTGTATTTCTACCCGAATGGTCATCTAACCAAAGGCGACTGTATTGGCGGTCAGCCCAAATCAAAATAATTGAGACAAGATGTTTTGTGCAATCCCGATTATGGAAGAAGATTCCTCCGAGGCTGCACTAAGACGAGCAAGCTCGGTCACCTTTCGTTCCCGCTGGTGTTGCTATGGCCTGGCACCCACTGAACAAGTACCATTTTGTTCCGAGAAATGGTATTCAGGGAGGTTTTACACTCCAGTACTATTTAGTTTGGAGGTTGTAAAGGATTTAGATAAAGACTTGACAGTTTCTTTGCTTTGCTTGGCAGATGGCGATCTCCTTGTTCTCAGTGTCTGAGTTAAGGAGATACCTTCCAGCTTCAAGAATGGCCTTGACTTCTGCCTGGAAAATTGTGGCAGGGCTTTCAAGGTGTATGGCAATTTCCAGGTGAGGTTCCTCGCAGAAAACGCCTGTCCCGGTGTTTTCTTGGGTTTTGGAGCCATCAGTGTAGATAATAATAGGGTTAGTCAATGGTTGAAGCAGAGAATGTGATTCCCATTCTGAACTGGATGGAATTCTTTGTTTAAAATTGATTTTCAGCATAGTCTCAAGGAGATAGTCGCTGTCCCTGTCGATACCAGGTGGGATAGACTGGAAGAATTCAAAAATGGATTCATGTGGAACTCTTGTTCCAGTGTGAATCCAGCTCTGATTAAGATACAATTTACGCACCCTGCTTGATATGTATTTGCACATTTCACAGAATCGTAGGTTAACATGGGTCGGACGACGCTAGTCTATATCCATATGTCCATAGGATCATCCATGGTTTGAGTCCCCACTTTTTTCCTATGGTCCTGCGGCCCATTGCGAAGACTGTAAGAACTTTGTTCGCTCTGTCTTCCAGGTGTGGTTTCCAGTCTAGTTTTTTATCTATGTAGTATAATGCCTTGGTATTTTACTCTGCCTTTAACTCCAAACGTGTGGAACCAGTAGAGCGCAGGTTTACTGGGCATGTTCATTTTCTTGGTTGAGAGGCATAAGTCAGCTTTCCGCGGTTTGAGTTCGAAATCCGTAGCTGAGTGCATGACTACTTGGATAGGGTTTTCGCCAATCCGTAGAGCTCGGACTCATAACTCCCGGTGACTAAGATCGTCAGGTCGTCTGAATGACATACTGCTTTGTACCCCATCCGCGTGAATGTTAGCAAGAGATCACCCATAATAAGCACCCATACAACAGGTGATAAGATACCACCTTGCGAGGGGCCCCTATTCGAATTCTTTTAACTCTGATTACCCCACCCAGATCAGCAAAGACAGTTCTATTATTCAATATGTGTGCAATCCAATATTTTAAACAGCCATGTTTTGTTAGGAAACCCTTTTCTATTGAGTTAATCACCTCGTGGAGGGCCGTCCCAACTGATCTCATTTTAACTACGCGTGCTGATGCTGTGACAATCTGCTTCTGGGAATGGAGCACCTCGTTTCCCACTCGCAGGTGCGTTCTAGAGTTTTGAGTAAGAAAGAAGTCAAGTTGATTGGTTAGGAAAATGCCATCCTTGCCCTGAACTTAAAAGGTTTGAACGAGTCAACTGTCCATTTAACCTATTCATCCGTGATAAAGACAACGTTTCTATTCGCAGAAACGGTGTCATTGCGAAATGTTTCGGTTCGCAGAGATGAAGAGGTTTCGTCTGGACCATCAGGGAAGTGTTCATCTAGCAAGATTTCCAAATACTTCCTAAAGGAAGAGGCTGGACTCCGTCACTATTTGAAAGGAGTTCGGGTTGATTTGGTATTTTGGACAGAAATCTTTTGAGTTTTCACATCTCATTAACCCCATCTACATTCTCGCAGAAGAGTTGCCATGATTTTCTTTTAGATTTACGGATCGCAAATAAACTTTATTCAAACCGAATTAAATCCGAGCTAAATATATTTGTATGCTAAAATTCCTGAATTAGAGAATGCACATCACAAGTTAGCATTACAAAAAGGCCTTGGTGGTGGTTATTCAGTATTTCTGTTATTACAGAATCCCTCTCTGACAATGTTTGGAATATAACAAAACTATAAACGCGAAAATGCGATTTGAACAAAACATTTGTTTGAAATTCCCGAGAGAGAAATGCATAGTTTCGTATTACATTCTAATTTGAATAGAACCGCCTCTGGGCAAGGCATATTTGCATAGTAGAAGCAACCATTCTGATGCAACTCTGTGGATTAGCTTTCTGTTTCTCACTTATTGTAGTCGCCCCCAATGGAAACTGTGGTTATATTTTGATTTCCACAAGGGAATTATTGCAATTTAGTGAAAATCCATTGTGTGCTATTTTATTGCACAATAAATGCACATAACAACTATGAACTGAATGCATTGAGAAGCAGCTTTAATTATTTTAATAAGAAATAATTGCACAAATGGAGAACCCTTGAGGGCTCTATCCGATCTATTTTCTATTAATAAAAGTCATTCTTTACCTACTATACTTGAAACTCATTTTCGGCTGTCCAAAGCACATCAGCTCATTGTCATCGTCTATCTGAGAAAATCCTGACAGGACAATGATTAAGTTGAAAGCTTTTCAATGATGCTAATGAAAAGGAATTCAAAAACCGGAAAAGAGGTAGAAACAGGGGATGGATTGTCAATGATGCATTTATTCGGGTAAAACCCTTTTCCTGATTATCCTATTTCTGATTAAAAAAAAAAAAAAAAAAAAAAAAAACATTTCATTCTACAGAAAAATAAAAGCAATTTTAGGTCTGTGGAGGAAGCATTAATTTGTGCTAGGGAAGGATGTATGAGCGTTTGGATATCTACCGATTAGTGTTGTCCTATTGGAAAAAAGACTTTATCGAATCAATAATGCAAGTAGCAAGGTAGAAAAGGACGGATTTTGTCAACAAAATAATATCCGAACTAGTAAAAATGAACTCAAATATATCAGCCGACATCCCGTTGACAATATTCTAAAAAATGTGGAACACCTATACCTTTTCAAAGAAATGAATATGATAAATAGTCAAAATTCCGAAGAGAAGGGTATTCAGCAAACTGTAGCAGTTAGAGAGGAATCTAATTATTGTCCACTGCATAGACAAGGTGCTAACCCTAGAATATAGAGAGAACAGGAAGTGTGATTAGCCAAATTTAGCGTGGTCACATTCTGGTTGTGTTGCCGCTGTGTGAAAGCTCAGTAGAGGCGTGTAGTAGAATCAACATAAAGAGCGGGGCAACAATTAAAAATATTTCGCTTGCTCCCACCGAAAATGACCTTAGTCGCTGTCACTACACCAAGATACCCAGGAGTTTCTCAGCTGTTTCAAATGTAAGCAGCTGAACATACATTTCTCTAATTTTGCCCTACTTCAAGGACCCCAAAGAAAAGCCATGCTCTTGTACACGAATTGTATAGGTATCAACACTTGCTGTTCTCTCTCTATTCTAAGGTGCTAACTAATATCGGTGTTAGGCAACATAGCAGAAAGAACGGCTGTCAACCAGAAGCAAGAACGATGGGTATATAGCAGTCATATCCTTCTCAAAGTGTTTCTAAGAATGCTCGAAGTATTTATGAGCGGCCAATGTTAACATTAAGCGATGGTAGTCATATCCGATTGAATGTGGCAGATCTAGGGAGAATAAATGAAATTAGTTATGTCTTGTAACGATGAACTCCACATACACAACGCGACCTTCGGATTCATCCTTTCATTAACTTATGAGGAAGATTTACTTCTAAACATATCAACAACTTTTTAAGAGGTTTCTAATGATCGTGTAAACATTCAAACCAGCCTAAGCTTTTTCAATACATAAAAATAATTTTCAGGACGAAAAAGATCTGCAAAACTCATCGCGACCTAGCCAGTCCGACACCGAGATTGCTTACATTCCCAAGGCAAAATACTCTAGGTCAAGACTTTCTAACGATGCAAAATAAAATATTCAATTAATCCACTAAGATTATGTACTGAAAATGAAGTTCACAGGAGAGAAAACGAAAGAGAAGGAAAGTCTAAGGTGACCCCGATGATTAAACTCCTAACGAAACGCAACGCAGTGTTAAAGAATATCCTCTAGCCCAGAGTTTCTCAACCGGTTTCTAAACAAAGTCGTTTTAAACATAATTTTCTTACATTTTTATTTTAATAAGGGTGAATTTATTAAGGTTGTCACCTCACTTCAAATGCAGAGTTGCTAGACTGGAATAAATAGATTTTCGTACCAACTTTACAAAAATCACATACGACTTAAAAAATTCTGATACCGCGACGACATTTTTTATTATCAGCTGTGCAGCAAAGAATTCCAGATAATTTAGTGTGCCGTCAATCAAAAACAGTTGAGAAACACTGGTCTAGCCATTTCCCAATCTACCTGTAAAAAAGTGACCGACGTGTATGAGACTAAGGAAGGAATTCCCCCCCCCCCCCCCCACCACGCTACCCTGAAGAGACTCTTAGCGCAGACCAAATAAGGGCTATCCGAAAAAAAATTGCCGTACGTAAACAAGATCCAAAAGCGTAGATTTTTAGGATCCACTAAAAAATCCGAGCAGCTGGTTCCATAAAAATCAGAATACAGCAATGTGGATGACAGACATATGCGGGAAACTGAAATTATAGGAGGTCACCAATCTCAAAGTATCCGAGAGATACCTCTCCCAAACGTTTTGATTGATTAATTCAAGCAGAGGAAGGTAATTGAACACATTGTTCTCGGAAAGGTACAAAACACAGAACCCCCTATGGATTTCAAGACTCTAGAGATATTAAAGAAGCTGAACCATATAAAATTGGATGTAAGTACGGTATAGGTCAACCAAACCTTAGGAACAAAACCCGCTTTGAATATTGATGACCATTTATCGAAACCAACTAAGGCTGCAATATTTCAGTTAGAAAAAGTCGAACCATTAGGCAACGTAGGTCATACAGGGCTGCCATCTGTAAAATCAGTAAAATCATTGAACTAGGACAACAAGTTCGAAAGCCCCGGACATTTTAGCTTGAAACCCGGACATTGTTGCCAAATAATTTTCTGTTTACTTACTAATGAAATAGGTTGAAATTGTTATACATAGTGCCTTTTTTTATTTAATTATTATAAAATTAGTCAGTTTACAAAAAAACAGTAAAATAAGACGATGTGAATGAACTACATTAAATCTCTCTTACATTTAGGAACATAAATAAATCTTCTAAAAATTAGAAATACTTTACTTCTGTAAAATCAAATCATATATTATCTAATATTAATTAAAGGAACTAAAACTAGTAACTTATTACATTTACATTTAGTGTGCCATATAGCTTTCAAAATAGCTTCATTTCACGGGAAAGTTGAAGATACATTGCGAGAGATTTTAACTTCAAGAGACCACTTTCTGGATCTCTGGACACCCAGAGACCCCAAGCATACACTTTGGAGATGCAAAAAAATTTCTTAAGATAGATTGAAAGTTATATTAAAGAAATGATAACTTTGAATCCAAATACCTATCACAGAGGCACGTCTTTAAATTATTTCAGAGAAAGTTATATAAAGAATGCCTTTTATAAGATAACAAGTAAAAAAGTTAGAATTGGTATAAGACCAATTCTTATGATCCTGTAGAAGAATACCCGTACGTAATTTCGTATGGTCACCTATCTGCACAAGTTTGATTTTTGAAGTGGTTTTTCGCATATTTCTACAACGGTTCGTTGGAAAGTATAAATGATGATGACCAATTTCATAGGATTTCATATTCTGAAGAACTTTTCAGTGCAATTAAAACACCTAGGACTGATCGTTTTCACAGTATACGTACAAATCTTAAATTTTTATATGGCAACACCAAGAATCCGTTGCCAATTTAGTCTATTTTTGAAATTATATTTACTATTTTCATGAAAACACTGTACAAAATTTCAGTTCTCTACGTTGACACGCTCTCAGGCAGTGTGCAAATATATAGAGTAAAAAACGACATTTTTGTATGGCAACCCTAGGAAAGTGTTACCAGATTTGTCCCATTTTCGAACTTAAATTTACTTTTTTTAAAGCCCTTGTGGAAATTTTCAGCTCTTTAAATACACGCGTTCCCAAGCTATCGTGCGGAGGGACTCACGGACGGCCGGACAGACGAACAGACGCAAGTCTCAAGTTGGGATAGTAATGGCTTTAAAGAAGAGAAATTTGTTCGTCAATATTTTTGAAAAAAAAAATCACTTTGTTGTGTTGTCTTTTATTCCCTAAAATTGTTGCATACATTTTTTTAAAGCTTTTTCACTTTCTTTCTAACAATGTTTTACTTGACAATTAACACAGATTTCTAGAGACCAAATATAAATTTCGTGTATACACTTTAAGAAGTGTCTCTAGAGACTTTTCCTTATGGTCTTGAGAGACATAATTTTTTGATATGAGACAAGAGTCTCCTGCTATGTAAACATTTTGGAGATCTTAGATTCTGTAAACCAGAGGCCTCTCACCGTGTATCTTTACCTTAACAATGTATAAAAATCAACACAATTAAAGTCATTCAAATTAAATTTTGTTTTGATTAGTGACGAAGCCGTTTATATGTTCAGTGATATTCTTTCTTTCATCACTCTCTCTTCGTTGGCATTATGAGCTGGTACAATGAAACATACTGTGTAATCTTCCATACCTCGGTGCACAATTGAGCATACGATGTTTTAAAAAATTAAGCCAATGTTGATTTTCCGATAAAAGCTTGTCTTATCGCTTAGATTTTGACTGAAATTTTGTAAATTCATCCACTCATCTATCAATTTTGTGTGATCAATTTCCACGTTTTCGTTTTGTAAAAAAAACTGATTTTTAATTGCTTTCCATGGAGTGCAAAAACATGTAAAACTGATTAAATTGTTGTAAAACTTATACACTAGCACTATGCCGAGGAACAGCATGCCTACACTTCCCGTTTGGTAAAAGTTCCGATGTTTCCTCCTTCAAAAATGAGTTTTACTTTTTATTAAGTTATACCCATCCTTTATCTTACATACTTTTTGTTTTTCTTGTTGTTTTTGTAAATTTTTGTCTTTTTTTTCTCGTGAAGTGTCGCCAACTTGGGTTATTTCCCGTATTTGTACGGTGGCATTACAATTATTTTACATACGTGAACTGACGCACTGTAGTATAGAGATTTTACACTGGTTGGGTGGGGGGAGGCGTACATAAAACAAACACAGATACCCAAGGCAAGTTGCACAAGCAATTGTCATTAGGGTTTCCAATCCGGATATCAAATTATCCGAATTATCCGACCTATTTTGACTATTCCGTAATCCGGATATTTTTCCTTAATTATCCGATAATCCGGATATTTTTGACATTTTTTTTTTCATACTGGTTTCTTTCTAACTGTTCAGCTATTTTCAAAAGATTATACAATTACTTTCTCATGTGGCAGTTTTATTTATTATTATTATTTATTTATTAAAGTTTCTTTGAATAAACAAATAAGTTGTCTTGGATGTTTTTTTATCCAAAGTTTAAATAAAACAAGTAAGAAAGCCAGAATTGGTCCAAGATTAATTCTTATGTTACCCTAGATGAATGCCCTTATGACCCAGTATAGACGGGTCAATAAGCTGCCTCTGGCCCACGAAAACTTCTTGGTAATATGATGGTTGGGGGCAGGAATGAAGCATCACCCAACCTACAGATTTCGTGCGGCAGAGACAGCATACTGACCTGTCTAAACTGGGTCTATGTAATTTCGTATGGTCACCCATCTGTGTAAGTTTGATTTTCTAAGTGGTTTTTCGCATATATTTCTAGAACGGTTCGTCGGACAGTATAAATTATTATAACTAGTTTCATAGCATTTCATATTCTAAAGAACTTTCGAGTACACAAAAAACGTCTAGGACTGATTGTTTTCACAGAATACCTACGTAAAAGATCAAAATTTTTATATGGCCCAATTTAGCTCATTTATGAAATTATTTTTACTATTTTTATGAAAACGTCGCGTAGAAAATTTCAGGTCTCTACGCTGATACTCTCTAAAGCAATGTCCAAATAAGTAGTGAGAAACGAAAGTTTTGTATGGCAACTCCTTGAAGGAGTTACCCGATTTGTTCCATTTTCGAACTTGAATCTAATATTATACATGGGTGTTCATTCCATTTTGCTCTACCATAATTATTTCTATGCGTTACAAATGGAAGGACAAATTTAGTATACCCAATAGATTTCACCTAGGGTATAACAAAACCTACTAAGCACTGAAATTACGTAACAGTGTGGTTAAAAATTAAATATATTTATAAATAAAATATTGAGTTAATCGCCCAAAAAGGTAGTATATACATACATTGATTATGGAGTAAATAGATGTCTCCAGATTCCGGTGTAGGAGTTTTCTGCTACCCGTATGGCGATATCCATATATGGCGTGATTATGTATATAAAATCGACGATGGCCCGACTTGTTGACGTAACCAACGAGTAAGCCAGCAGTCAACGATGCGACATTTAATTTTTAACCATTTAAGGGCAATCAAGTTTAAAAGAATTATTAGATGTCCTATTACCACTAGAGACTGCAGCAAAGGAATTAAATAAAAATTCAGCGACACTTTTGATTATAATTCAAAAGGTGCTCCCATTACATTGCTAGTCTGCAGGGATAACTGGAAGTGGCAATTTCTTCTGTTGATGAGCAGAGCAACGCAAAAAACATATTATTTAATGCATTTCTTACAATAAGGCCAGCATTAACAGTTTCAATCAATTACAATTTTGAAATTTTCAATGCAATAACTTTTCAAAAACAAAATAAATTTAAATCGTATAATGTTTTTTTAATATTTATTAATTATTAATGTACATAATTAAAATATTTGAATAAAAAAATTATAAAACACCATGAAATATTGGATTCAAGCTATTTATTTATTTTGCTTTTTGTTATCCGGATATCCGGATTATCCAGATATTTTGAGTTTTCAGTATTCGATATCCGGATAGTCATTAATGTCGGATAATTGGAAACCCTAATTGTCATACTGCTAGCTTCGTTACTGAGCTAAGACCAGAAGAGAGACCTTGAGTGATAGTCGAGTCGGTCTGACTGTCGGCATTATCAACTACACCGTACATACACAAAAAATTCAATTTTTATTTAATTGGTTTCCAAAAGTATAGAAAACTCCGCCCGGACTCTCCCCGGACGCCCTCCAAACTAAGACAAATCCGGGGAAACCCGGACGGATGGCAGCCCTAACCCTCAAGATACCCAAAATTTGAAGTGGAGGGAGAAAGAGAAGAATCCCAACAGACAATGCCAGTGGCGTCAGGAGCAAGTCCCTTCCTGGAGTAACTGCTCGAAATGGCATAGATAATAGAGACTACAAGGAACCAACTCCCAAAGCACCAAATACCATCGTAGATATGGCTAGAATCAAAGAACATTTAACAGAAAGAATACGCATCTCGTATATTGAAAAGTTTTATATGGCGGGTCGTATTATTATGACCCCGCTCTCAAAAATTGTACGAAAATTCTCTGCTTTTCACGACCTGCCAGCCGTTATTCGCCTGCACTCCGCATCATGCGCATGTGACCATGCATTGCATTGATGTTCTCTTTGCTTGTTTTACCTCTACCACAGGAAACCGGCTTTTGTTTGAGAGACTTTTCATTTACATTGCATTGCAGTAAAATGAAGGGAGAATAGTAAGATGAGTGGATGGAATAGGAATTGGAGACCGATAAGCAGTCAGACAGCAAGGTGAAACATGAAACTATGTACACATGGCTGGCATCGACGTGTGCACATGTACAGCTGGGTGACAGAGACAGGGAGAACAGAGCAGTCTCAAATCTTTGTTTCTTCCCATCTGTTACCTGCCGACCGCATCCGCAATTAAGCATACAACTTGTGCAGTTTTAGAGCCCAGATGAAACTTCTTTTTAAGTTATATGTTCTTTCCCAGAATATAGGAGTGGTATTATAAGTAGATGTTATAAGGTGGCTACAGATACAAGCCCTCAACATGTCAAAACTGCATCCGATCCCCATCTCCTGAGTCAGCTTGCGTGTACTTTGAAGTTACATTTACTTTAACTCTTTCAGGGGCAATGATATAAAATATATACCACATTTTTAAAAAAAATTCCAGTGAAATTTGGCAACACGGTACAAATTTAATACCATACGAGAATTCGTTCTCGGAACATATTCTTTGTAAAAAAAATAATAATATCTTGGTAGGCGTACGTAACTGTACGTAAATTCTATGAAAAACATAAGATATTTTTCCTACTGTCAAAGTGATAACGGTATTTATATTCTTATTGTATCGTGTTCAGGCGAATTAAGGTGTTTTGTTCCTAGTTTAGTTTTAAACTAACAGGCGATTATTTGAAAACATATTGGCGTTTACTGTGAATTACATTTTAAAGAGATTTGAGAGGTTAGACTAAGTGGTTAGTTTTATATACCACCGCGCAATAAATAATTTTTGGAAAACAGGTAAAATTTTTTAAAAGGTATAAAGAAGGATGTTTTGTTATTAAACTATAATTGAATACAGTCATGAATCGAAAAATTCTGCACTCCGAGCATATCGCGGCAATTTTATGCTATGATGAAGATGAATCCGTAGAATTGGCAAGTATTCCTTCCGACTCAGAGTCTGAGGATGAGGAAAACACTCTGGAAGAAGATGAGGAAAACACTCTGGAAGAAGATGAGGAAAACACTCTGGAAGAAGAAAAGGTACTACCATTTTATGAGGAATCCGAAAACGAAGAAGCATCTACTTTCGAAGTATCTCAGCTTTATGTAAGCCACTTTTACCAAAATATAGCATATTTAGTCCTACAAGTGTTGAAACGTTATAGATGTCAAGGGATGATTTCGAAACTGATGACGAAATTATTCTGAGCGATTTAAAAAATGTTTGAAATGCAAAAGCTTTTAATCCACCGAAATGGAGCAGAAATTTCCGTATAGCTGAACCAGAACAATTCAAGGGAGCACACTATGGTCCATCGGAGATCATTGCAAATCTTCCTTCAAACGATCCAAGGGATCTTTTCAGTGCATTACTCACTGATGAAATGGTTGAACATATAGTATTCCAAACTAATTTATTTGCACAGCAATCGGAAAAGTTTTATCTGCCTACCTACCAATAGCGCAGAAATCAAAGTTTTTATTGGAATAAATTTTCTTATGGGAATAAAACCGCAAGCGAGCTATCGTGATTACTGGTCTAGTAGACCTGAATTGAACGACCCATATATATATATCCAAACTGATGTCAGTCAAAAGGTTTAGTTGGATTTTAGGAAATATTCATTTGAACGATTCGTCAGTGATGCCTAGCAGGGATTCTCCAATTTACAGCAGACTATACAAAGTACAACCCTTACTGGATGTGCTTTTGGAAAGATATCAAAAATTATTTGAGCCAGGAGTACTTCTTGCGGTAGACGAATCGATAATTAAGTTTAAAGGTCCCAGTTCTCTGAAGCAGTACTTGCCTAAAAGGCCCATAAAAAGAGGATATAAAGTATGGATGCTTTGCGATAAGAGTGGTTACATATTTAACTTTGAAAAATACACAGGCAAAAAAGGCAACTATATTCAGAAAAACTTAGGCGAAAGCGTCGTTTTGCACATGAGCTCTCCTTTTATTGGTAAAAATCACAAATTATATTTTGATAATTTTTTTACAACATGTAATTTGATGGTTGAGTTGAAGCGAAATGGGATATACGCATGTGGCACTGTATGTACAAGCTAATCGGAAATTTTTACCATCAGATTTGAAAGAGGACACGAAACTCTCCCGCGGTGAATTCGACTGGAAAACAAGTGACTCTGGATTACTTTATCTAAAGTGGAAAGACAAAAAAGATTGGTTACTATCCTTTCAAATTTACATGATCCTGAAAAAGTAACTAAAGTTACACGAAGAAAGTCCGATGATACTTCAGAGTTAGTTCCTTGGCCCGAAGTTATTGCTGAATATAATTCAAATATGAATAATGTTGATAAGTTTGACCAGCTGAAAAAATATTACGAGATTGACCGAAAGAGTCACAAATGGTGGCATAGGATTTTCTTTCATTTTTTGGATGTGTGCGTCGTGAATGCTTATATCTTAGCAAAATTTGTCGACTACAAGCAACCTCTAAAGGAGTTTAAATTGGATATTATCAACTATTTGACAACTGTACCATTACCTCAAAAATGAAAATTTAAACGAGAAAAAGTTCAGATAAAAAATAACAAGCCTTATGTTTACCCATCCATTCGAGCGGCAGGCTCATCACATCAGCCAATTAGATGTACATTACGGCTCTGTGCCAAATGCAGTAAAAAGGGACACAAAAGGCGAACACAGTAGATTTTCTCTACGTGCAACGTTCCGTTGTGCCTTAGTAAAACAAAAACGTGTTTTACAGATTTTCACAAAAAGTGATCGTATTATGTGCGGTGGTATAAAATTCATACCATGTCCTTACGCAGGACTCTGCAATTAATTTTTGTTCAATAAATGGAATAAACTCAGTTTGACTAATTAATTTTTTTAATTTTATCATATCGTGCCGCTGAAAGAGTTAAAGAAGAGTTCATAGTAAATTTAAGTATGGTAGAAATTAAGCAAACTAATAATAATCTTAATTCAATTATCTCACAACTATTAACTCAGAGTCCACCAAGTCAAATTCGGCCATGGGTTTCTTTAATTAAGGCTACAACCTCATCAATAAAAAAAAAAAACACGAAACCCGGATTTGCAAAAATGTAATCCCATAATCACCTATTCGTTAATAGTCATGTAATTCCAAATAATCCATACATATTTCCTAATCGATGATACTAACTAGTTGCAAAAAAAACAACAACAAAAAAACAGAAAAAGTAAAACCCTCAAATCAATGGATTTCTCTTAAAATAAAACCTCACAATATACGAGAAAAACGTCGGAAAACTTGTAAGAGTTCATGAACCTTGTGGGTAAAAAAAAAAAGAAGGCACTGTGAAGTACTATGCCTAGTGAGACCATTAACCGGGCATATGTATTGCACGTAGAAAATTTACCGGATAAAACACGAAATGTAAGCATATACACGTAGATCTACTTATGTACAAAGACCTACATAAATACAAGAGGGGGGTCATATAACAATAAATAATATAGAAGGGCGCATAAATCCTCTACACACAAGAGGGAAACTTTTCTAAGAGCCTAAAAACCATTGTGAAAAATTACAAGCAGCAAAGCTCTCCCCAACAACGTATGATAGCAGCGCTGGACTAGCTTGGCTAGGCTATCATTAGAGATTTGGTTAAATCAACTGTTGCGCAGGAATATAATAAAAGATTTAAATTTTTTTAAAGAAAATGATAAAATTTTTAAATAATTTTTTTTTCTATATTTTATTCACTACAAGTAAATATTATTTCTAATAATGTTTGTTTTGATAAAGCTCCATTTTCCTACTTTTCTGTACCAGAAATTTTCATTGAATAAAGCTATAAAGAGCACTGAAGCCTAAAAGAATAAATAAAAGGGATTTGTACAAACATATAATAATGATACACCCCCCCCCCCCTCCCTAAACACACACAATAACGTTAAGAAAATTAATGGAACGTAAAACATTAACTCTGCATAGTTCGTCTAAAACTTTTCACATGTACTTAACTCTCTCTGGTTGTTGTTGTATGGGAGCACATGTATTTTTCATGGCGCTTATATTATCATGCCACCACCTGTAAGATCCATGTTGAAAAGCTTTATCTCCTGAAACGACCAGTCCTTATATATCTAGTTATTGCTATAGTATGTACGTACGTACGTACGTACGTAGGTATGCCTTTCATCGAAACAAATCCAGAAATATATATACGAAATTCTAGGAAGTTCCAGAGAACTTTTGCGACTCTCTGTTTTGATTTTAGATTTTTTTCTCAATTAGATAAATACATGGGAATTCATGGGGATTGCGCCTTACCTTTTTTTACTATTTTAGCCAAGGAATAAATTTTATAGAAGCACCCACCAGTTGGATTGTCTCTCTCCTGGAAAATCTCGTAAGTGAGTATGCGCAGATCTTCATTGTTATTATTATTTCCCCAAATTTCACGATAGAAAAATTCAAGTTTATTACGTAGGTAGATAGGTAGCATAGTGTAGCGGTTAGAATTTTCACAATCATTTTTTATCTCCCGTACCTTTATCTCACCTGTGTGAAAAAGCTTCTTAAGTAAAATGCATAAATTTGGTTTTTTTTTTTTTAATTTTCAAACAAATTCTGTTTCGCTTCAATGTGCAATTTTCCATGCTTCTTTCTTTTTTTTTTTACAAATAATTCATTTGTGGGAGAATAAGCTTTGTGGGGGCAGCCGAAGTTTTGTATTTTTTTTTTCCAATCAAAATTTTTTTTGCTAATTTTTGTTTTTGTAAATTGATTAAATATTTTGAAATGTTAATTAGATTAGAAGTGGAATATTTATCAATTTCAATCAAATTCGTATAATTAAAGAGTTTTATTTTGGGTGAGTTTTAGGAATAGTAAAAAAAAAATTAAATTAACTTGGATATGTAGGTGTGGTTGTAATTGTTGTTATTCTTAAGAATTCAGCCTTGGTAGTGTATGTTTAGAACAGGCATCCGGTAACCCTCGATTAACGTGGCACTTCAATTGCGCGGTTTCGGTTTTACGCGGAAATATATTTGCAACTTATTTTAAATAACGCAGGTAAAAAATTCGGTTTTACGCGGAACAATTTTTTTATACAAAAAAAAAATGTTACGTGGACATACTTTTTTTTTTTGGTTTCGAACAAAATATGAAGGGGTTATTCCCCGAAAATGTACATAAGAAAGTCGAAATGTACATCATTTTTGTATGTTAAAAATTATGTAAAGGGTTTTAAAAAACATTGAATAAAAATTTATTACATAAATTTAGTAGAGACAGTAAAGATAATTTAAACCTTTACCGCTTTGCGTTGCCATATGGCAACACTCGACACATCTAGGAATTTTTAATTCTCAGAAGAACAGTTGCCGTTATCGAGATCAACCAAACTCGTAAGCATTTTCGCAACACTCGACTGTGTGAGTATCGAACTGTGCAGTTTACTTTCTGAGGACCTAAGTGCAATACATACATATTTGTAAGTGTTTTAAGTAGAAAAAAGGCAGAAAATAAAATAAGTAAAAAACGAGTTTTCAAACAAAACTGAGGCCAAGCTGCATGAAAAAGTTGAAAATAAACTTTTCTTCACACACAGAGGTGGACTCAGTTTTTTTGATTGGGACATTTCTCTTGAATATTCTTCCTATTCATGAATCAAATCACTTACTACCTCTGATTGATCATACTGAAATATATCGGTGATTGTCAGCGAATAAAATCTGAGTCCACCTCTGTGTGTGTGAAGAAAAGTTTATTTTCTACTCTTTCATGCGGCTTGGCTTCAGTTTTGTTTGAAAACTCATTTTTTACTTATTTTATTTTCTGCCTTTTTCACGTTAACTAAATTGTTATTACGTCCTGCATGGAGATATTTTAAAACAATTTTTAAGTCATGTTTGGTGCCGATCCGAAAACAAAAATTTTTCGTGTATCAAATCGTTTAAGTACTGCAACGGTTTTCTGAAATTCAAATTATGTTTTAAACAGCGCTTTTTAGCTGTATTCCAACTTGATCCCATATAACATGAATTTTCCTAATTTTCCATGTTTTCCGCAGACTTTTCCTATTATTATGAAATTTTTTAAAAAATTTATATGAATTTTCCTCGATTTTTCATGCAAGTTTTCATGATTGTTAAAGAGAAAGTATTGATGCCAGTAGGACGGAAAAAAATAATTCCGCATAGCTTATAAAACTTTTTTGTCGGAAAATTCCGGAAACTTTCGGAAATTTTTCCAGAAAAATTGGAAAATTCTGCATTTTTCCTGAAACAGATTTATCACTCATCATATCGATGAAAATTTTTCCGATTATTTTCCCGCTTTTCCAGGTTTTCCACAGAGTTTTCCATAAAAGCAACTTTATGCAACTCATTTCGCTCTACAACTTTGTCTTAGGTTGCAAAACGCTCAAACGCTTCCTTGGTCGGAAAAACTCCGGAAAAGCGTTTTACATGAATTTTCCTCGATTTTTCTGCAAGTTTTCACCATTGACGGAGAGAAAGTAATGATGCCAGTTGATAGGGAAGTTGATCCTGCATAATTTAGAAAACTTTTTTACCGGAAAATTCCGGAATTTTTTTTCGGAAAATCGGAAAACTGTGCATTTTTCCTGAAACGGATTTATCACTAATCAAATTTGTACCAAATTTTCATATGATTTTTCCCGATTTTCCGGGTTTTCCATGGAAATTTCCGGTTCAAATTTTGATAGATTCAATTGTCACGCGACATGAACCTGTGTGCCAAATTTCAGCTCGCTGTGATGACGAAAAGTGGGTCTACGAGAGTGTCGAAAAAAGTAAAAATGAAATATATAAATAAATAGACAGACAAATTCGTGTACGAGTTAAAGGGAATGGCTTCAAAAAAACATTTAGTGTGAAAATACAAAAAGTATTCTCGGCGGTAAAGGGTTAAGTAAGCCTTATTACATAAGAAGAAGAGTGATAAAAACATTTTTAAAAAAGCTGAATAAAGGTAAGTGAATTTGAAATTTAAAGAAAATAAGAAAATTTTTAAAAATTAACCCACAGATGCCGAAAGTTATGAACGTTAAGAAAAGTTATTTCGTTGAAGACTAAAATAAAAGTTTTGGATCGCCAACGATGCAACGCAGTTTTCGCAGCAGTTGGTCGAGAATTTAATTTTGGCAGAATCAACTGTAAGAACAATAAAAAAGAACGAAGACAAAATAAGAGCAGCTTGTAGCAGCAGGATCCTCTGTCAATTTTAAAAAAACTTCACATGCACGAGATCCTGATATAGGAAAAATGGAGAAATGTTTAAATACTGGGTCTTTCAAATTGAGTTTTCAAAAGTAAATAATCAAAAGACGTAGAATTTGAATTGAAACTGAAAAAGTTTTCATTTATTTTTGAAATACAACGTTTGACATTTATAATCAAAAAAGATAGCTCACATGTGACCACCTCTTGCGTCTCTACAGTACCTAATTCTTTTATCAAAATATTCAATCACATTCTGGCATAGTTGCGGCTCTATCTCACCAATAACTCGTATAATTTCTGCTTTCAATGCTTCAACGTTTCGAGAATTATCCTTGTAGACCTGTGTTTTCACATAGCCCCAGAGAAAGAAGTCTAACCGTGTCAAATCACAGGATCTTGAAGGCCAATTCACGTCACCGAATCTGGAAATAATACGGTCTCGAAACTTTGTATGCAGTAATTGCAAATTTTCTCTGGCTGTATTACACGTAACCCCATCCCCCCCCCACCGTTAACGGTTATGGCTCTTCCAGCATCATTTTCGACGAAAAAGTACGGACCAATCACACCACCATACCGCAATGCACACCAAACCGTGACTCTTTGTGGATACGTTCGCCTCTCTCTGTTCACGCGACTTAACTTTTTCTGTTATTATCGTTAGTGAAAAAAAAATAAAAGATATGTAAAAGAAAACAAAGCAATTAATATAAATCACTAAAATCTTTATTCTTTCACCACACAAAATAATTCTTAAGAACAATTATCACTACTTTTATAATTGTCACTTTCGCTTTACTCTTAAGAGAAAAAGCCCGATCGAGATTCTTCTAACTGAACGATCTAAGATCCGAGTAAGAACTAAACTTTTTACCTAAAATCAAAAGCTGTTCTTTCTCATGAAAGTTCATTTTTATTAGAAGAGTATGAATGGTGAGGATCCGCTGCCGTCTTTGTGCTTAATACGCCATACAGTTAACTCATAAAGTCCCAATTGTTGTGAACGTGGGGAAATTGACATGTTGGGATCAGCTGCAACATTATCACTCACAGCACCAATAGTTTCTTCTGAACGACCGAACGAGCATACTAACGTCTTTCTAGATCTTGTATTGCAGTAGTTTCTTGAAATTTCCGGACAATATTACCAATTTGTTGCTCAGTTGAACGATTGTGTCGACCATAAACTTCGTGTAATTGGCGAACTACAATTCTTATACGGAACGACCATTTTCATAAAATAATTCAATAGTCTCAATACGTTGTTGTAATGTATACGACTCCGTTTTTATAAATGGCAAACCTTCAGCTGTCAAAATGACATATAATATGGGTGCGTTCGATGTTTGAAGTGTGTTACACATAGGCGCGTACTTTTGAAAACTCAATTTGAAAGACCCTGTATATGGGTTGAAGAGAAAAGCCAAAGAAATATACCGTTAGACGGCAGTGCTATCCGACGAAAAGCTGTACGTATTTTACAGCATCTTAAAGCCAATCAAGCAAATTCGAGTACTAAACAAATTGAATTTTCTGCCACCAAGGCTGGTTTGAAAAATTTAAAAGTCGTTTTTCTTTACATAACGTTAATTTGCAGGGAGAATCAACTTCGGCTGATGATGAAGCAGCTAAAGTTTTTCCAGAAGCGCTTAAAAAGATAATTAATGATGAAGGATATGTTGGCGATCAGGTTTTCAATGCTGACGAGACAGGAATTTTTTTGGAAAAAAATGCCTGCTCGTACATACTTATCAAAGGATTAAAAAACGGCAAAAGGATTTAAAGCTGCAAAAGATCGTGTTTTACTCCTTCTATGCAGCAATGCATCGGAAGATTTTATGACAAAGCCACTAGTAATTCACCGCGCTTTAAATCATCGGGCTTTTAAAGGTATAGATAAGACAACAAAATTACCCGTTTATTGGAGAGCTAATAAAAAAGCTTGGATGACGGCTGTCTTGTTCAAAGATTGGTTCTATAATTTATTTGCACAATAAGTTGAGGCATACATGAAAACAAAGCTTAGACTTCAAGGTTCTACTAGTAATTGACAATGCTCCAAGCCATCCATTAGAACTTAGTCATCCAAATATAAGCCATAAGATCAGGGCGTTATTGCTACATTTAAAGCAATTTTCATACGAAAAACATTCGAATTCATTCTCGACAAATTTAAATGCAAATTCCGAATTGACGGTTAGCGATGCATGGAAGAGTTACACAATGATTAATTGCATTTCATTCATTGCACATTCTATTAAAGAGTTGAAACCAATCAACTCTAAATGGGTGTTGGAAGATGTTGTGGACTGATGTTGTGGCTTCCAATCATATTTTAACCCAAGATACAGAGACTGAAATAAATAGGATTGTTGAACTTGGACATGCATTGGGGCGTGAAGGTTTTGATAAGTTAGAATCGCCCCTGATATTCAACAATTAATTACTGAGGATACAGACTTAACTGAAGAAGATTTAGTCCTTATGATAGTAGACGAAAACAATTCAAACACATCTGAAAGCCAAGTAGAAGAAGAGCCAGTTCAAAACTTCACATCACAGAATTTGAGCGAAGGGTTAGGACTAGCACATAAACTTGAGACTTTTTTTACTGAACATGATTCAGACATGTCTAGGAGCTTAAACTTCCAAGAAAAAAGAAGTGTTATAGCCGTATATTGAAATTCGAAATGAACTAGATAAATCCAAGAAGCAAATGAGTATCACCGATTTTATAATCCTGAAGCGCGTTTTAGATAATAGGTCAACAAACAATTCAAGCTATGAAAGCTTCGTTCTCCCTCCAAAACGACTACTCCTAATGACGAATTTTGCATGGGGCTGACATATTGATGAAGCAGATGAAAGTTCTGATTAATTTTTTTTTCACTAATGTATCTTTTCTTATTATTTTTGGATACCTATAGGATTATTTGCAATGGATATTTCTTTTTATTTTTGAGACCATTCCCTTTAACTCGTACACGAATTTGTGTGTCTGTATATTTCTTTTTTACTATTTTCGACACTCTCGTAGACCCACTTTTCGTAATCACAGCGAGCTGAAATTTGGCACACAGGTTCATGTCGCGTGACAATTAATCTATCAAAATTTGAACCGGAAATTTCCATGGAAAACCGTGAAAAATCATTTGAAAATTTGGTACAATTTTATTAGTGATAAATCAGTTTCAGGAAAAATGCAGTTTTCCGATTTTTCCGATAAAAAATTCCGGAATTTTCCCACTTTTCCGGAAAATGTTCCGGTAAAAAACTTTTCTACATTACGCAGGATCAAGTTCCCTATCAACTGGCATCGTTACTTTCTCTTCGACAATGGTGAAAACTTGCAGAAAAAATCGAGGAAAACTCATGTAACGCTTTTCCGGAGTTTTTCCGACCAAGGAAGCGTTTGAGCGTTTTGCAACCTAAGACAAAGTTGTAGAGCGAAATGAGTTGCATAAAGTTACTTTTGTGGAAAACTCCGTGGAAAACCAGGAAAAGCGGGAAAATCATCGGACAAATTTTCATCGATATGATTAGTGATAAATCTGTTTTCGGAAAAATGCAGAATTTTCCAATTTTTCTGGAAAATTTTCCGAAAATTTCCGGAATTTTCGGAATTTTCCAACAAAAACGTTTTATAAGCTATGCGGAATCATTTTTTTTTCGTCCTACTGGCATCAATACTTTCTCTTCAACAATCATGAAAGTTGCATGAAAAATCGAGGAAAATTCATGTAAATTTTTGAAAAAAAATCATTGTAATAGGAAAAGTCTGTGGAAAACATGGAAAATTGGGAAAATTCATGTTATATGGGATAAAGTTGGAATACATCTAAAAAGCGCTGTTTAAAACATAATTTGAATTTCAGAAAACCGTTGCAGGACTTGGACGATTTGATACTCGAAAAATTTTTGTTTTTGGATCGGCACCAAACATCACTTAAAAATTGTTTTAAAATATCTCCATGCAGCACGTAATAACAATTTAGTTAACGTGAACAAGGCAGAAAATAAAATAAGTAAAAAACGAGTTTTCAAACAAAACTGAGGCCAAGCCGCATGAAAAAGTAGAAAATAAACTTTTCTTCACACACAGAGGTGGACTCAGATTATATTCGCTGACAATCACCGATATATTTCAGTATGATCAATCAGAGCTAATAAGTGATTTGATTCATGAAGAGAAAGAATATTCAAGAGAAATGTCCCAATCAAAAAATCTGAGTCCACCTCTGTGTGTGAAGAAAAGTTTATTTTCTACTTTTTCATGCGGCTTGGCCTCAGTTTTGTTTGAAAACTCGTTTTTTACTTATTTTATATAATATGATTTTTTATTTTTATTATTTTGTTGAATTTATATAATAAATGCTTATTAAAAAAAAAATGTTTTTTAACCAATAACCCCATTTTGAATGGATTTCTTGTCTCGATTAACACGGTTTCGTTTTACGCGCTGGTTTTGAAGAACCAATCTACCGCGTTAATCGATGGTTACCTGTACATGCATTCCAGACTAAACCGATCACCTTAGAACCGAACCATATCGGATTTAAATGAAAATTTCAGAGTGCTTGTATGGAATACGAAAATAGCTCATAATTTTTGGTTTCTCCAACATCTGCCTGGCCCCCACCACCACTATGGGTTTAGAAATTTCATTATTTTACGATGAAACGTTATTTTCAAAAAATCAATAAAACCTCGAAAATGGAACAATCGATTTTGCTAATCCGTGAACGGCATTTTTTTTAACACTAGATTTACGGAACCCGTCAATTTGACAGATTTCAAATTTCATATGTTGGAATGAAGAAAATTAAAAACAAATTTTTGTTTAAAGTTATGTTGAATATTATTGATTTATTGACACGAATATCTATTGTAATTCATTTCCCGTTAGACATTCTAAGTTCAAATATCGGTATGTGGTATAGGTACCTATTTTACCGAAGATCCGTCAAATTGACGGATTAACTGATCTCAGTGTAAAATATATTTTTTATTTGCGCAAAATTAGTTTTGTACATTCTTTCATTCGTAAAATAATAACATTCTGTATTTAGGGAATTTGTATTCGTGGAATTTGCGCTCAGTTAATTTGAGTTTGGGGAATTCCCTTTTTACATGAAGAATTCTATATTTTTGTAGCATATTTCTTATTCGACATATTTATAGTGAAGTGACTAGTTGAAGAGTGTGTGTATTTTATAGTCAAAAATTATTTTGATATTTGCAACTTTATTTTGACAGCATAGATTATAACCAACATAAATGAGGACATTTCTGACTTCAATTTTGATGAAAATGAGGATGAGCTATGTGAAAGCGAGAATGAGGTTGAGTATTCGGATACTGATGAAAGCATCGAAATCGTACCTTCAGACAATGCAAATGAAAATATTTCTAAAGTATGTCGCAGTAGAAAAAAAAATGCGTAGTCTTTCCGAAACGAAAAGCGACGTGGAAATTTCTGGTGAGTCTCAAAATCGAGACAAAAAAACTAATGGAAAAAAAACTATGGAAAAAACTACAAGAAGGTGATTTAGAAGCATTTCGAATTTTGAAAAAAAAAAAATGGATAATAACAAAGTCGCAGCTACTCGCTATCAATTTGGTATGCACGGGTCTATCTATGGTCTAAGAAATGTGGACACAGTTTCTTTTCACGGACAATGCCTAGAGACAAATTTATGGAAATCCTCCGCTTCATACGGTTTGACAAAAGATCTGAACGTAGTAAACGTTTACAAACTGACAAGTTTGCGTTAATTTGTCATACATGGAATAAATTTATTGAAAATAGTCAAGCTTGTTATAAGCCTGACGCGAACATTACCATTGATGAACAATTGTTCCGAACAAAGGCCAGATGTCGTTCTACACAATACATACTAAACAATCCAGATAAATTTTGGCATAAAATTTTGGTTGGCGGCAGACGTAACAGTAAATACCTTATAAATGGCTGCACCTACTTAGATAAAGACCAAATCCGCGCCGAATCTGTAGCCTTAGTTCATAGCGGTCAATATTATGGAACCGTATTTAGAACGAGGCAGAAATATAACTATCGATAATTTCTTCACGAGCATGTCACTTGCAAAAACATTACTTTCGAAAAAGACAACTTTGGTTGGTACTACATATACGGGCTAAGAAAATGGAATTGCCCAAATAAACAAAAAATAAGAAAGATAACATGGAACGATTTTCTACACTTCTTTACAAATCCGGGTCTTGCGTTCGACCTATGAACAAAAGCAAACCCAAAAAAAAATTTTTACTAGGTACTCAGTTCAAAACATAAATTTGTAAAAATTGAAGACAATAATAAACGTCTCCCAGAGACTGTTAAATTTTATTACCAAAAGAAATTTGGAGTTGATGTAGTCGACCAAATGGCACGAAAATACAGTGCCAAAGCAGGGTCTTGTAGATGGCCTCTAGCAGTTTTTTTACAACATATTAGATTTGGCGGAAATTAACGCGTGCGGGTGTTATACAAGGAAACTATAGGGGTAAATACTATATCCAGAAAAAAAAATTATTTTTCAGTTGGCTGAATGAACTTGTCGATGAATATCAAAGTGAATCCAGGAACATTTACAATCCGTTATCGTCAATACAGACTAAGTCCAATATACGCAAATCCTGCCAAATCGGATATTGTAAGCAAAACAGAAGTATTAATATTTGTATGAAATGTAAAGAGTATGTTTGTCGTAAATGTACACAAAAATCATGTATATTTGCAAAAAATGTAATTAATAATATGTTGAGAAAATTCAGTTTTTTTTTTTTTTTTTTTTGTAATAAAAAATAAATTATAAATAATTTTTAGAAAACTTATTTTTCCATTAATTTCGCTCTTTTGATGTATACGTCAATATGACGGGTTTCATTATAAATAGGTATGCAAAATTCTCCGTAAATCTAGTGTTAATATAGAGTTTTTTTTAATAGTATTATTTACTTTATTTTGAAGCGTATCTATCTACGCACCAAAAATAGCAGAGGTTGTTTTTGAGATATGAATTTTTAAAAACCTACCTAAAGTAGTATGAGGGAATTAGACCACGAAGAATATCCTCGTGTCTTCTGATATAAGTGATTGAGAACAAAACCGACCAACTAGGTATGATGAAACCAACAAGAAAATACTTTTATTTTTTTTTTTATCAAATAATTTTTATTAAACATTTACTTACAATTACATCTGCATTATACACAGCCGACATAATATAAATTCTACGTGCTATAAAATTGGTGGACTTTTTTGCTTTATGTTCTTCATTAAAGGGGAATGCCCATTTTAGGCCCGATATCAACAGACATGAGATATGTCTTAAGCGATGCATTATGATACTCTGAACATATTTTGTTAACAATGTTTATTTCAATTAAGAGGAGTCAGTACCAAGATGTGCAAGTTTCATACATTTTTCAATGCGAGTTTCTGGAAACCTATTTGCAGGAAAATAATTATTTACATCTTAAATTAAAGGTAATGAAGAAGTCTAGTAAATAACGTCGGCAAAAATTAAAAAAAAAGTGTATTGGAATGGAGATATTAGCTCGGAAATTTGTTAAAAATGGTAAAAATTGAAGTCTTTTAAATCAAATTCCTGTTAGTAGGTATTCTCGTTTCTTTAGATTGTGACTATTTCAGAAAGACAAAGCCCAGATCTAGCAAATAACGTCGAGTTTTTTCCATCTTTAGTGGAGCTTTTTTTAATTATCTGACTCTAGGAGTATTTGTTTTTTTCTCCCGATATTTCACCGACGAGAAATTGTAATATTTCATTGAAAGTTGTTGCAATAAAAAGCAAAATAGCATGTTTAACAATAATGGGCAAAAAAAATTTACGAGACTAAATTCTCGTTAAAATTTTTCAATTTATGTGAACTGCAAATTTTCATTTTTCGTCTTAAATTGTATGGTTTTATCGGATGTCGAGTTTCTGTCTTTTGCGGTAGATGTATCTAATGTGTTTCGTGGTCTAGGTCTAGACTAATTTTATATGAATTTTCTCACTTTCAGGACACAAACCTACGTATAGTAAATTTTATTACCTACAGGTTCGCTGGTATCTAAATTGAAACTTTTACTGAGTACTGACTCCTTTTAAGCGGGGAAAGTCTTGAGGGTGGGTTCAAGTTTGATCTAGTAAATTTCCGAAAATCTAGTACAAAATAATCGAGTTCCTTACATCCTAAGAGGAGTTTTGAGTATCCACAATCCTATACTCAGAGGCTTAAATAGCCATTCCCATATTCACTTTTTTCGTATTTCCTTCTTTTTTACTCGCATTGAAGTACTAGATTTTTTGCTCTAGCTCGGTAGGGTTATGTCCGATCGTAAAACGGTTTTCACTGTTCGACTCAGCTCGTAGAAGAAAATTCAATTGAATTCGTAGAAGATAATTTTTCTATGGGCACTTTTAAAATGCGAAGTATGAGCCTCCGGCGGGAAGGGCTGGTGCCAACACGGCATGTTACATATCAAATTAAAGGTCTCGCCGAGCACTATCGGGTGGTATACTTTTTCCCAATTAAGAACACTTTCTCTCAGGATGTTTTTGCCGCCAGAAAACCCATTTTCATGCACTTAGATCATATACACTCCAGTTACTACATTTCGGATATATTTTTGCAGTTCTTTCTTCCATGACCATTAGTGCTCTGTTGTGAACATTTTTCTCATAGAAAGTCATTTTCCACGACTCAATAATTCCGCGCAATCACGAGAAGTAGCAAAGTTCACTTTTGCACCCAAAAAAGTCGCTCAAGCTACATTCCGATAGCCAAAACTTTCCCCCGCCTAATATCATAATTCATCGTTTAAGACATCTCTTCTATCTTATGGCTGATTTACATTACTCGAACATATGATTTTCCTGACAAAGTGAGTGAGAGGATCTTATTGCTTTGTCCTATTAGAAAAAAAGGAAGAGGTGATCGACTGTCAAAACATTATTTCCCACTCTTTTATAACGAAGTATCAGTTTTGACATTTCATCAATTTGTCAATTGCATAAATTAGTTACACGTTTATGTTGAAGTTCCTCTTAACAATTCAATAAGTATGTGAAGATATCAGGAAAGAATGGAATGACATGGGAAGTGGAACAAGGCAGATTAATTGAGGAAAGGTAACATATTTTAGTGTTTATTTACATTTTTAATTGCTAGAAGTATACTTTAAAAAAAAATAGAGCTTGATAATTAAATAATTGGGTTTTTTTCTTTTACAGTTTCCAAATTTGGTGCAATTTAATGTACTTTGCGCCTTGTATTGTTTCACAACTTTTTTTTTTGATAAAATTACTATTCTACTGTTGAAAATGATCCTCTGAAGATATTGGAAATATAATATGGTGCCAGCAGGAGTCGTTTCCGAGATATGGTCATAATCCCTTGGTCGATTTAGGATTTTCGTTAATTGTCAAATCATTGTGTGAAATACATTGTTTTTGTAATAAAGCTCCTATTTTAACGTTTAAGAGTATTTTCTAAATATATTGGAGATTAAATTTACATCAGGATATTGGGACATGTCCTTATTCAAAGAATCTTGACCTTTGCTTGAATGAAAATTTTCGTTTGGTTAAGTCCGGAAGGATTTATAGGGACATTTTGAAGTCGCGGACTGAAAGTTCAGTCCCAATTAAAAGTGGGACTGGACTTGGACTTTCAGTACCAGTTTATAGGAGAGTTTTAGTTCGGATGGAACCTTCAGTCTCGGACTTTTAGTTCCCTATAAACGCACGTCTAGTACACAAGGTAAAGGTGAATTTACCATGGAATACAGTCGTTATTCACCGTGTCTCCCTGATGTTCAAGATCAAATTATTTGAGAATAGCAAGAATCACGGAATAACTACAAACGAAGTAATTTGCTTAGATCTCACAATATTCGTCAGATACACCGCTCTGTACTGATAGAACTTTGGTACACAGAATAGCCCAGTTAAAACAGTTACAACAGCTCGTTTGCTTAAAAAAAACCTCAAATTTCAGTATTTCGTTTTTGTTTTGTGTTAGATT
Organism: Dioctria linearis; assembly: GCA_963930735.1. Taxonomy (NCBI): domain Eukaryota; kingdom Metazoa; phylum Arthropoda; class Insecta; order Diptera; family Asilidae; genus Dioctria; species Dioctria linearis. Next base: position 16,809,137 of record OZ005742.1, on the reverse strand, counting down.
TTTAAGATATATTTACTAAAATATAAGTTAAAAAATTAATGGTAATTAATTTTTTTAAAAAAATTTATAATAATTTTATAAAAAAAAAATTTTAACGATTTTTTTTAATTTTTTAAAAAATATTTTAAAAATTTTAATAAACTTTGACACATTCCAGCTGAAGTGCTGTGACTTTCTTCAAATGTTTTTAATTTGTGTGTGTGTAAACAATTATATTCGTAGACGTTATATGTATGAGTTTGCTGCCATAATAGCAAAATTTACTGCCATAAAATATACTTCTGGCTAGAACTTTTTATGGCTAATTATGGCAGTAAAAATTTCCCCTTCGTCGGGGAATTTGACATTGACATTTGACAACTCAGAAAACTTTTGCTGGATTATCTTTTGTCCTTATAAAGTATTTTCAGATAACGGGAAACTACTTACTCTGTTTTCTAGCAATGTTCGAGTAATGTAAATCAGCCATTAGACGGGCGTTTCTATTTTTCGATTAGTTCCGGACATTTTAGGGGATTTGATTTAGTTCCTTGAATAGTACGTGGTATGCATTGATAATCGTAGCAATCTCTCGCTTTTCTGCCGTAGTGGTAATTTGCGAAATCCGGCCAAAAGAAAGCGGATCCATCATGCTTTCTAAAGAATGGCAGAAGACGCTTCCGAAGACACTCCTTAACGTACACATCCATGTTGATTGTGCTCGTTGTCACGAAAGGTGATGATTTCTGGCTACACGTACATATTGCTTACCAAATTAAGTATTTACCGGGAAATTTGGTGCACCGACAATTCTTAGACTTGCGATCTGCGTCAATACTCCTTTTACCACACAAAATCCCTGTACTGAAAGCTGATTGAAGTTCGCTTTCACCTAAGTTTCATCTTCCATAATGCAACAGTCGAATTTCTTTAGGAAATTTTCATACAAAATCCAGCTCCTGGATTTTGAAACTTGGTTCTTTTCTGGTGTTCTGCATTAAATTCGGGGAAGAGCGATTAAATAATTAGCCGCAAAGAGCTTTCAAATATTATGCAATGCACGATATTGTGACAACACTATTTATCCATGGATGCGTTAAAACAAAATTCTAGAGCATTAAATTCAGGGAAGAGGCATTAAATTAGCCATAATTGACGACTAAATTTTGACGTATTCAAAACTTTTTCCCAAGAAAATGGCGATCCCAGCTTAATTGACGATCAAATATATCGTTTTCAAGACGGCGCAGATCATTAAAATCAGCTCATTTAAATTTTATTAATATACTAGGGGAAACCCTCCGGCATTGCCCGGCGATAATATAGATGCCTAGATGAGTGGGGGTGGGAGTTGAAGAGATGCATAATATCTAAGCTATCATCTGACTCGATAGGGCGATTCTGTACTCTAGGGTTTCACTCTGTATCTGTATGTGTGTGTGTTTTCGTGTGTGCCTGCATATAATGTCGGAGAGCGTAGCTCTGTACGTCGGCGCGTTCTCAGGCAGTGCCCAAATATATACCAAAAAAACGAAGTTTTTGTACGGCAACCCTACGAAGGAGTTGTCCGATTGGTCCCATTTTCGAATTTAAATTTCCTTTTTTTTTAAAAAAAAGGCCGATGTACATAATTTCAGCTCTCTACCTCGACTTGTGAAGTAGTGTCCAAATATATAGTGAAAAACTAAAGTTTTGGATGGAAACGCCGATGTATGGGGTCACGAGATTTGGTCCATTTTTGAGCTGGTATTTGCAAATTTCATGAAAACGCCCAGTACAAAATTTGAGCTCTTCAAGTCAACGCGTTTTCCAAGTATGTAGTGAAAAACCACAGTTTTTTATGGCAACATCAAGAAAGCGTTGCCGATTCTAAATATCTTATTCAAACTATTACGAACATTTAAAAAAAAATCTCCAAATTGGTCCAGCTGTTTTCAAGTGATGCGATTACCAACCAACACAATTCATTTTTATACCCTAGATGAAATCTAAAGTGTATACTAATTTGTCATTCCGTTTGTAACACCTCGATATAATGATGGTAGAGCAAAATGGATTGGACACCCACGCATAGTATTAAAAGTTATTTTGATTTTTGCATAATCCGTCCATCTGTGTCTGTGCGCACAATAACTCGAAAACTTGTATACTCAGAGCTAAAATTTTGTACACGGACTTGAAAAAAAAACAGTTAAGGTAAGTTCGAAAATTAGACAAATCGGGCAACTCCTTCGTGGGGTTGCCATTCAAAAATTTAGTTTTTCACTATATATTTGGGCAGTGCCTGAGAACGCGTTGACGTAGACAGCTGAAATTTGGTACATGGTGTTTTTTGTTCTAGCAAATAAAATTTCAAAAATGGACTAAACCGGGCAACTCCTTCTTGGTGTTGCCATATAAAAATGTAGGTTTTTTACGTATGCTGTGAAAACGATCACTCCAAGCCATTTTTATTGTACTAAAAACTTCTTCAGAATACGAAATCCTATAAAATTGGTTATTATAATTTTTTCTGTCAGGCAAACCGTTCTAGAAATATATGGGAAAAACCACTTCAAAAATCAAACTTGCACAGAAGGGTGACAATACGAAATTTCATAAGGGCATTCATCTAGGGCACGGGTTCCCAACCGGCGGTCTATGGACTCCATAGGGGTACGTGCAGCACTCCTCGGGGGTACAAGAAGCGCGGCCGGTAAGAAATTTTTTTTTCGAATTATTATTGATAATATTTCATTGTTTTAAAATTTAGTAACAAACAAAAATCTCAATTTTTTTGAACACAGTTCGGTTTTCTTAAAGTAAATTTCCTAAAACTAAATACAATAACAAATATGTACATATGAATTTCTTATTTTATATGAAAAAGCATTAGTAGTCTTTGAAATTTTGGTTGTCATAGAAAAGAGAGATATATAATAGCAAAATAGTAAGATTCATTATAAAAACTACTTGTAAGGCTTTGGTTGATTTTTAAAAGTTCCTGAGTTTTTAATTTTTTTCGGTTCCCTTTGCACTATTGAAGTAATTTAATTATCAATATTGTTTTTCAGAGTTGTTAAAGAATGCAGCCTTTTTTGGTTTTAATTCAAAGGAATGAAGAATGCATATTTAGCATTCTTTCATTTCTCTTCAGTATTAGGAATTAGGAAATACAACTCCACATTCCTCAAAACATATTGCCGAATGCATTCTTTTCCATTTAGAAAAAGAATGCATTACTTTGAGCTGCATTACTCTGGAATGTATTGCATTCATTGAAGTCTGTGTGAATTCACTTGCATTCCCTTGCATTCAGCATTCACTTGAATTCAGTGAAATTATTACATGAAATTATTTTGTGATTAAGAATTAAAAAACAAATAAAGCACTTTTAAGCATTTTTTTTTAAAGAGTTTCAAATCAAATCAAAAAGTATTTATTCCAGAGACCGAAAATAATGATTATTTTTCATTTGTTATGTGAAAAAATCATTTAAGGAGGAGAAGCAGATGAATTAAATTATGCGAACAAAATACATCTACTTTCATTATGTGGTAGAATTCGACAAATTAATTAATATTTGAAATTCTTTAAAAAAAAATGCCTAAGTGCTTTATTTGTTCTTTCATTCTTAATCACAAAATAATTTCATGGAATAATTTCACTGAATTCAAGTGAATGCTGAATGCAAGTGAATGCAAGTGAATTCACACAGACTTCAATGAATGCAATGCATTCCAAAGTAATGCAGCTCAAAGTAATGCATTCTTTTTCTAAAAGGAAAAAGAATGCATTCGGCATTATTTTTTTGGGGAATAGAGTTCATTTAATTCCATTCCAATTCTTTAAACATACTTTGACTGCAGCTTCCAATTCGTTCATTTGAATGAAAAAACACCCTATTGTTTTTACTACTAAAACGTGTACAAAAAATAAACATATATATAACGGTTTTCGATTAATTTGATAAGTACAATATATAAACCAGTGCATAATTAATTGTTTTAGATTCCAAAAATAATTATTTTTTTCTTATCAACAGCTAACCCATACTATCACATTGTCAAAGAAGCGTTGTTATCAGGACTCATATATTCAATTCGGCTTCACTTTCTTAGTTGACAAAGATGGATTGCAAAGGCCACAATGTATACTTTGCTCGAAAGTACTTAGTAATGGTTATATGAAACCATCCAAACTTAAGGAACATCTACAAGCAGTCCATCCAAACAACGTTAATGACACAGAAGCTTTATTCAAAATTAAGAGAGCCCGATTTGAAACAAGCGCAAAGCTTACCAATCACGGATTTGTTCCCGAGAAAAAAACCTGCTTTAGAAGCAAGTTATCGTGTGGCATTGCGAAAGATAAAAAACCTCATTCAATCGCGGAAACTTTGATTAAACAATGTGCGATGGAAATGGCGGATATTATGTGTGGTAAGGACGTGAAGCTTAAAATATCACAGATCCAACTATCAAACAACACTATTCACGACCGTTTCAAGATATGTCAGAAGATGTCTTAAAGCAGATTGTGGAGCAAATACAAGAAAGTTCAACAAAATTTGGGTTGCAATTGGATGAATCCACTGATGTTTCTAACTCTGCTCAACTTCTTGTTTTTGTTAAATATGTGTATAGAAACGAAATCAAAGAAGATTTTCTTTTTTGTCAACCTCTGACAGAAACTACAAAGGCTCTGGATATTATGTCAATTATGAATAATTTTTTTGTTGTCAATGGGCTTTCTTGGAACAATATGGGAGCTATTTGTACTGATGGTGCTCCAGCTATGCTCGGGAAAAATTCTGGATTTATTGCTCTTGTGAAACAGATAAACCCAAATATTTTTTCTAGTCATTGCGTTCTTCATCGTCATGCTTTGGCATCAAAGACTCTTCCTTCTTATTTCAAAGAGGTATTGGATATTGTCGTGCAAACCGTAAACTTTATCAAATCAAGGGCATTGAATCACCGCCTATTTAAAGTGTTGTGCGAAGAAGTTGGGTGCGCACATACCGTACTTCTTTTACATATAGAAGTACGTTGGCTATCCAGAGGAAAAGTTCTTAGCCCGGTTTTTGAACTTAGATCTCAAATTGAGATATTTCTACGTGACAAAGAATCAACTCTTTTGCTTCACTTCACAGAGACCAGCTTTGTGGCCTCTTTAGTTTACCTTGCGGATATATTTAGCCATCTAAACTCCTTAAATCTTTTAATCCAAGGTAAAGGTATGAATATATTACATGCTGAGGAGAAAGTTACATCATTTCAAGAAAAGTTGGCTCTCTATGGCAGAAGAGTTAAAAGTGAAAATTACTCCAATTTTTCGCTTTTTGATGAAATAGTTTCCTTGCATGTTAAACGTGAAATTGATATCAAGGTTCTGGACTGTATTAAAATGCATCTGGAAAATCTTCAAGTTACTTTCGATGGCATTATTCCTCGCACATTTGTAGTTGATAACTGGATAAGAAACCCTTTCACCGTTTCATTGGATCAAATTTGTGATGCTGCTGATGACGCAAAAGATGAGCTCATTGAATTGCGGAATAACAAAAAAATAAGCAGTGACTTTGAAAGAATGGCGTTGGATGTATTCTGGTGTAAACAAAGCGAGGCATATCCTGTTTTGGTCAAACGGGCGTTGAAAGCTCTTATTCCGTTTGTCACTACTTATCTTTGCGAATCTGGATTTTCAGTGCTTGTGTCCATAAAAACAAAATTAAGGAACAAACTAAAGGCTGAACATGACATGCGGTTGGCTCTTTCAAACACCCTACCACGAATACAACATTTGGTTGACGGTAAGCAGCAACAACATTCCCACTAAATTTAATTTCTTTTGTATTTTTTTATTTTTTATTAATTACTTTTAATATAAGGTGAATAAATGTTTTTCCTTTTTATATATAGTATTTTTTTGCTGTACATAAATAACAATAAAAGTTAGGTGTACTTAAGATTCCAAATTGTTACCAAAGGGTACGATTACCGCAAAAGGTTGGGAACCATTGATCTAGGGTATCATAAGTATTAGTCTTAGATCAATTCTAGCGTTTTTACTTGTTATTTATATATTTATAAAAAGCAATAAGCTGACAAAATTTCAGCCAAATTGGTGACGTCGCTTCAGAAAGTTGTTCGGGAGATGGTCGACGCACCGTAGTAGAATGGCCCATATATCTTCCCATCTCTTCCAGAAACTACATTTGTGTGCATTGTTTCAACACATATAATTTAGGAATTGGATCAAGTTTCGATTCTAGGATGAGAAATAAATGCATCTCCTTAAATCTCTCCTTTGAAGGTTAAAGTAATACAGCGATGTCATACCAAACCGAAGACAACCTTTCACGTGGACCTCCTACGATTTTAATTACAGTTACAGAAATTTACACCAATTCTGGTGATTGAGGTCTCATATTAAAGGGAGTTCCTTAAAGTATCAAATAAACATATTAATTGTGGTAGTAGAATGAAATTTTTGTTAAAAATAGTAAGTACTTTTTGAAATTTTTCGATTTTTAGTCCAATCGAGACCTCTAGTAGATTACCTAATTTTGAAACTCATGAAATCTGAGAATTCGCTACAAAAACGAATATACGGTGACTTTAAAAAACGAGGTCGAACACCACCGCAATTTTTTGTTCACAGATCTTTTTTTGGTACATAGATTATGGCTTCAAAATAAAAATATAAAAAAAAAGTGCTAGAGGTCCCCAGTAGAAAAAAATAGTATCAATAATTATTCATTTTTTTTACATATATATTCACGAAATTTTATGACTTTTTGAAATCATATTCATAAAATCACACGAAATTTAGCTCCTTTATCGCTAAACGCATGGTCAATGTTCCGATGAAATATCTAGTCTGATTCCTTGTAGAATAAATCTTGCATGCAACACTCGCGCTGCAGACGACCGCGCACATTCTTTTACCCTTCAAATTAATTTGGCCGTATAGTGAAATTCCGTGATGCTTTTTTATCCCGAACTGTGCGAATGTAGAACAGCTTACCATCTTCTGTTTTTCCTCTAGCATACAATCTGCGGAGGTTTAAGGGCGACATACTTCGGCATCCGCCACTCTCCTCATATCCCGTAACCTTTCCCTACCTCCTTCCTGGCATGCTGTGGTTTGCATCGTAGAGTATCCAATGAGCTTGACTTAATAAATAATATAAAAAAAACTAAGAGGGAGAGGGGGGCTGAGGTATTTTCGTATTCCATACAAAATCTGGAAGTTTCATCAAAATCGATGATGGTCACAGGTCCAAAATCAGCCCCAAGTATTCGGTTTCGTATAGAATGGCTGTGCGCAAAGTATGCTCTTCAATTCTTAAGCTTATACTTGAAAAATTCTAAGGCACTTACCCAGTTGGCCTGAAAATAAAAAGAAAAAATTAAAATTATTGCTTTTTTTTGTACATTAATCATTTAGGTTATGTTTGGCGTATGAAAATTTACTAAAAAATACTAATAACAAGTAATCAGACGATCTCACATAGAATTTTGAGTGATTCTTTGATACCAAAAATAAATGCGACTATTTAGGTTTCTTATTACTTGGACGTGAAGTCGTGGGGACCAGCGGATGATTTCCGTTGTATCGGAATTTTTTATTAACCGTTGTCTTATATACATACATACGCAAAAATATTTATATTATTCAAAAATTTGAGCATAGACATTGGCATCCTATTTTTCTCCGTCCTTAATATCAGTCTTCAGCTTTAGATACAAAAGTTGATGGTCTAATTATTTTCACAATTTTGTGCTCGCAAGCTAAGTTTTATTTTGGCTACATCGCTCTAACCTAAACTAATCTAACCTAACATAATATGCAACATAACAGCAATTAAATGATGAAAGTCTTACTTCACCAAAAATATTTTCCATGAAATTCTGTATCTTCTACAATTCTGAATTACTCTCGTATGGTTCAGTTCTAAGCGCAGTAAAACCAAAAATCCAAAACTACATTATACCAATCAGTGCAAATGCCCTGAATCCATCCTGTCAAAAGACAAAAAATAATAATAATAATAATAAGAATAAGTTGGTGCAGTACAATCGTGAAATGTTAGCTCGCTTATTTCTAGGATTACCTATCCATCCAACTGTCTAAGTACACATCGTAAAATTCCAAATATGTGTGTAGTCAGAGCTCAGAATCCCACAAAATCTTGCTCCTTCCTTACATTACAATTTACTTGCTGGCTGGCTATACATACCTACACGGATCCATATCCATATTTTCAGGACTTCATTCAAATCCAGTCCAATCCACTACGAATGGAACTTTACGTTTTTCTTGTTTCATCCTCCAACTCATGTGAATGGAGTAAATTCCAGGCACAATCCAAACTAAATGTCAGGAGAGAGAGGATAAAAAGCACATACTTGAGGGAAATGAAAAAAAATTCAAAGTTGAGTTCAACAGAGGTAGAAAGAGCAATATTTTTTCGTTTTTTTGTCCTCTATCCTTCCTAACTATATATATAGTACCTGATATACAACATATAGCAGGGAAGTGGCATATTGTAAGGATGTCCTTCTGCTTCTGTAAATATAGAGAGACCGACCGACTCGTATGAATATCTAAATTCAACAATGATTCACGAGTGGATGTGATGTTATCGACCATAAAAATTAATTTAGCAGATTCCCGGATAGGACATGCAGTATCCCCAAATGAATAGCAATATATTGGCTGAGCGAGAGAGGGAGAGAGAGATAGAAAGAAGAAAAATACAGTTGTTGGAAAACTGTATATGACTGAAACACACGTAGGTTGCGGTCACTTGAGCCCACCCCCCCCCCCTCCCCCTCCCTTTCTTCTTACTCAACATAAATATTTCCAACCAGCTTTAAGTGGATGTGTCCACTCGCTCTTTTCATTCACATTGATCCTTAATCCTGAGCTTATGGCATGGTCATAAAAGTATCCCTTGGAGCAGAAACGCAACCCAGTCCTGAATAGTTGAGTTGAGTGGCATATGCGACAAATTACACGCGCGTCCCTCAATATACTCAGCGGTAATCTTATTTATCATCTCTGGTGCTGTAATGCTGTGTTAAGTGGTCTGTACATCGTCCATTGAGGGAAATAATCCTTTTTTTGTTTTTATGTTTTTTTTTTGTTTTTTTTTTGTTGGCATCAATGCTCGTCTTAAGCAATGCTCTCGAAGTATATTCAAAACTTGGGAAAAACCTTATGTAGGCAAGGTCGAATTGCGTAGATATAATTTTGGGGGAAAGTAGTTTTTTGTATAAAACTTTGTTGCTTTGCTTTTTGTTGGAAAGTAGCCCACTGGATAAGAAAGAAATTGAGAAACTAGTTCGTTTTACATGGAATCCATTAAGGGTTTCATCTGCTTTCTAATTCCAGGTAAGCATCAGCACGCTATATATAGGAAATGATGTTTCCCCGTAGGTGTTTTTATCTTGTTCAACAATTTCAACGTCAATACACAGTTTTGACGAGAGACGGTAAAAGGCAGACTGCTTTAGGAACGTTTTATGGAGCGTGTATTACATAGGAATCTGCAGTGCCGTCGGCCGTCGCCGTCGCAACTGTGTTTAAGCCTTTAGAATGATTTTTTTTTTAATTATATATGATGTTCTATATACAGGCTGTTTCACTATCGGTGTCTGCATAACTTAAGGATTTGATACCTGAGGTGAGGACAAGCAAAATATTATATGGTGAATGGGGGGAGGGTAAAATGTGTCGTTTCAGCGGTAGGGGGGCGTTAAAATTTTTAGTACTTTTTACTTTTACCACCCTGTAACTTCCTGTATATAAAGGTGATTCATCTCAAATTATAGCACGAGGTCTAAGCATTCTAATGAATTATCTTTTTGACAAAAATATGTAGCCTGTAAAACCAGGTTGTGTAAACATAACTGCCCTTGGTTTTCGATAGAAATTAAGAGGCTTATTTCAGCACGGAACAAAGCATTTCAAAGGTGGAAAACGATAAGAAGTCCATTACTGGTGGGAGCGATTCCGTCTTCTAAGAAATGATGTCACAGCATCTATTAAACGAGCCAAATCGAATTATTATGCCACCAAAAATTCGATCCCAATTTACCAGCAAGAGTTTTATGGAAAAACTTAAAAGAATGTGGTATTCACGAATCTGGTAAGGAATCTATAAATTTTGATCCAAATGAATGCAATGATTATTTTGTCCAGTCCTCAAGCTGCAACGTTCCTGACACTATCACTTCAATGTCGTTCGAGTCGATTGGAAGTAGTTATAGGACTATTTATCCGCAGTTCGATTTTAGTTGTGTCAACGAATTGGAAACTCTTAAGGCTTTGAGTAGCATCAAATCCTATGCGACCGGAGTAGATGGGATCTCATTGAAATTTTTGAAAATAATTATTTATTTTGCATTACCAGCTATCACTGACACCTACATATAACGCCTGCCTTATGAGATCTCAATTCCCACCTAGATGGAAGCAAGCGAATGTTATCCCCATACCCAAGAAAGCAAAAGTTTGTCAGGTTGAGGATCTCCGTCCAATCAGTATATTACCTTGTTTATCTAAGGGCTTGGAGAGAATCATGGCTGACCAAATGGCAGTTTCTTTGAGTCTCACAATCCGGATTTCGAGCCAAACACAGCTGTATCACTGCGCTGCTCAAGATAACTGATGATCTTCGGTGTAACCTTGATAATGATGAGGTATCTTTCCTAATATTATTAGATTTTTCAAAAGCCTTTGATAAGGTAGATCATGGAATTCTCTGTCGCAAATTAAGATTGAAATTTGGGTTTAGTTGTAGATCGGTTAAATTTATTAAAAAAATTTTAGTGCATCGATCTCAAAGAGTTAATATTGGTGAACGCTTTTCAGAGTTTTTATGCCTTAAAAGAGGCGTCCCTCTGGGTTCCATACTCTCACCTCTACTATTTTCTATGTATATTAATGATATAACAGAAGTTATCAGTCACGTTAATATACATCTGTATGTGGACGACGTACAAATTTATATCTCTCGGCCTCTAAGACTTATAGAAGATGGTGCCTGCTGCTTGAATGCTGATCTTCAGGCAATACTCTCTTGGTGCGTATCTAATAAATTGGATTTGAATATTGAGAAGTGCAAGTGTTTGGTTATTCACAAGAACATCTTGAATACATCATATTTCCCTCGTATCAATTTAGGGGGCTCAACGTTACAATACGAGAAGACGGTGAGAAATCTTGGCATTATTTTCAACCAAACTCTAACATGGAATGACCACATAAAAGATGTCTCCGGACGAGTGTATGGTACGCTGAATCGATTGTATTACTCCAGCCACTATACACCCCTTGACATACGACTATCACTTGTAAGATCCTTGATCATTCCTATAATAACTTATGGCGATGTCGTTTACTGCAAACTGGACTCTTCATCGGCGTATCGTCTGAACGTGGCATTTAACGCTGCTGTAAAATATGCATAAAGGCTGTGACGCTTTAACCACGTCTCACATGTAATTAACAATGTGCTGGGATGCTCTCTCGCGACTTATCTAAAGATACGAAATTGTATATTTCTTTTCAATCTAATTTGAACTGGACTACCTCGTTATTTAATTAAGGCAAGTATAGTTATAAGATATTATTTTGTGTACTTTACACACCTTTTTTTATTAAATTAAATTAAAAATACATAACAAAAACGATGAAATATCCAAAAATTCCTTCCTCCACCGAGATTTGTTTACGTTTGTGACAGCTATAAAACTCCCTGGGTAGCCTGGCGTAGTGACATCGAATAAAAACCTTTTCGGTGGGAGCAAAAGCAATATTTTCAACTATATATCTTGTTGCCCTGCTCTCTATATATATTCTATATTACACGGTTTTACTGAGTTTTCACTACAGCGGAAACAGATACTAACACAACCAGAATTTGACTACGCTAAATTTGGCTTATCACACTTCCTATACTCTCTATAGTCTAAGATAATGAATTATTATTTGCACCCTTAGATCATATAACGAAAAGGATAGGCTATGCTGTATAAAATTCGTGTACGTGTGATAAGCATTTTTTCTTGTGACACGGAGGGGAAATGACAAGAGGGGTATCATCAGTTAGACAATTCTAATTTATTTCTGACATTTCAGGCAAAAAAATTTAACATTTTCTAATTCCGGTTTGTTTGTTTATAATTGAATTGTCATTGTCGCCTTAAGTTACAGTAGCTATACAAAAGCAACGCCAAAAAATATTATCAGAAAATAAACGGGGCACTAGGAAAATTCGTAAAAATGTAAAAAGTTATAAAAATATTATAAAATTATAAACTTAAAAATTAATTTTAAAATGTTGTGATATAATGGAATGTCTTCTATTGGATTTCTTCAATACTTAATAAAGTTTCAACCACTAAATTATTCGCCAGGTGTGAAAATATCGTAGTTTACTACTTCCATGACTAAAACGAATACATCGATGCGGTTCTACTACATGCAGAAACATGCTTAAGTTTTTCTTCCTCATAGCCTATCCTTTTTGTTATATGATCTAAGTTTGATCGAGAACGCATCCATGTCAAATTATTATAGTAGTGAAAGTGAAAATGATTTAGAAATTGACGACAATGATGATGAAAGTGACAATGACTCATTTAATAATTTTCATGAAATTAGTGTAAATCAGGATACTCATTATAATTCTCGTCCGTTATTCTTGGAAAGGCCTGATCCAAAACATATGACAATAAAAAATTCCGAACCAATAGCATATTTCATTTATTTTCCCGCGGACGGGAATCGAATCTACACGCAAATCAAAGACGAGTTGGACTGAACGCTGTGTACGGGGACTCTGCACCATCATTTACCACCGTAAAATTTGGTGAGCTGTATGTAAACATGCCCGTACCAGCTTGGATGACGATGAATGTTCGCGACGTCCAAAAACTGCAACCACTGATGATAACATGGCTTAGGTTCACCAAATGATGCTAAACAAGCATCGAAATAAAGTTAGAGAGATAGCAGAGGCTATTAAAAGCACGTCCAAAGAACGTGTTTGTTTGCATCAATATTTAGGCATAAAAAAGCTGTCGCGCGTTAAGTGCCGCGTTTACTCACTTTGGACCAAAAACGCCGTCTCATATCTCAGCTGTTGCCATAGCGAAAATCAACGAATTACGGTTTGAGCTGCTTGACCACCGTCCTTATACACCATATCTATCACCAAGCTACTTTTTTTTTTGTTCGCTAATCTTAAGGCTGCCCTCGGAGGACACAGATTTTTGTCGAATGAGGCAGCCATATTCGTCTTAAACAACTATTTTGCAGAGAAAGATGCCGAGTACTATTTGGACGGGTTGAAGAGATGGGAGCATCGCTAGGAGAAGTGTATAGCCTTACAAGAAGAGTACGTAGAAAAATAAAAATTAATTTGGTGAAAAAATTTCTTGTATCTTTGTTAGATCGGAAACTCTTCCAGACAACACTCGTAGATCATACAAATAAGACTTTTCCGTTCCAGTATACACCTATTCAGCATCTAAGCGTTGAAGGATCGCTGATAGAGGTACAAAGCGTAAATCAAGCATGACGCAGTACTACTTACCAAATAAAAAGTATCATCGGTGCACGGAATTAAATTCTGGATGATAACTGATGGAATAACTCGATATTGTTTGGGATTTTTTTGATATCGTGGAACTAAACAGCATCTACAAACCAAGCAATTGAAATAAAATATAAGCGACTTAGCCATGTGGTAATGTATAAACTATTGAATATGGATAATTATTTTATGGCGGGATATCACGTTGCAGTTGCAGACAATTTCTTTATAAAATTCCCTTAGCAATATCGTTGTTTCAAAATCTCTCATTTCTTACCAATACACTACGCAGAAACAGAAAATATATTCCATCATCTCTAGAACGAAAATTAGAGATAGGTAAATCTAAATATTTCCGAGGGCAACGACAAAATAAGAGTTGGAATCTTCTAATAATGGTACATCAAATAGATAAATTTGTACTTGGGTATGGAAGATCTTGGGCTGGAAGAGGCAGTGACGGAGAGAAAACCAGTAAAAAGGTTTTGGTTACTAATATATTTTCGTTTGAAAGTTTCTATTATCAGAGACGAATAACTACCAAAAGTATGATATTATTTCAAAGAAAGTTCAATTTGTAACAAAGATCGAACCTTTTTCTGTTTATTTTGAAAAACTCAGATTTCTCAAACTTCAATAATGTTAACGATGGTAACGGCAAAAATTTCTTGTTTTTATATATTTTGCATACAATTTGGCGTTTTCAATTCATTTTATCATCGTCAGATGGAGTAATGTGCTTTTGGAAGGCTTTCATTTGTTTTGAAAGCTCAGCGGACTGTAGTTGCATACTTGGTGAGTGTGTGGCGTTATTTTCTGCAATAGGTATATGTATGTGTGTAGATTTCCCGGAATATTTTAATTTTTATCATTGGTAATTTGTTATTTTTGCTTTTGAGGCGAGAAAGTTTTTGGCACTTCTATTCTGGTTATAGGTAACAAATTGTCAGTAACTTTGATTTAATCATGGGACGTATTAATAGAATTCGGGCCAATAATTATTGAATAAAGAAGAGAAAACTGAATATTGTTAGGTATGTAAAGAATTCACTATTTGCTATATTGCTTATCTTACACAAACAAAATGTGTCACCCCTAGAATTGCCCAGTTAGAGTAACTCCGACTATGCCAATCTGGCTGAATTGCGTTTCTTGAAACCAGCAAAATTGTATGCGAACAAAATTGAGGAATTAGATAGAGATAAAATTGTATATATGTATATACTAAAATTGGATTAGAAAATCTACAAGACTAGGTCAACCTGAAAATTGTGTTGTTGGTAAATTCAAATCTAACTCTCTAAAGTGGTTATGGTAATCTGACAAAGTGTGAACATTGTAAAAATTATATGGTATATTACAACTCAGAATTCTCGGAAGAGTTTTAATTTGATGACCGGATTCAGTAAAATTAATTTGTCCTAGCAATAAATAGTGCCAGACAAATTACACGGAAAAGTGTCTGATCAGCAGCACAGAGCGCTGTACATTTCGTTCGCCCCTTGCTGCTCCTCAACTAAATTCTAAGAAAAATCCGACGATCAAATTTAAAATCTCGCCATGCCTATGCAATTCTACCCCACTGTTTTGTAGATGCCCGACATGATTTGCAGTACAATACAGACGAATATCACAACACCATACAGCTTTGCATGTAGGTACTAAATATAGTGATTTGTTTCAATTTTCGAATTGCATACTTTTATGCGTTTAGATTCATTAAGCTTTTGGGAACAGAAATCGTGAACTTTTTTTTTTGTGGTAACCCCCCTTAACACGTTGACTCCTCTTCAAAAGTTGAATTAAGCACAGCGAAATTACACAGTCACAGAGCAGGAATGCTTAGCAGCGATCTTAAGTGTACAGAAGTATCGGCCCTTCATAGAGCTTATGCCGTTTAATATAGTGACTGATCATGCGAGCTAGAAATGGCTGATGTCTCAAACGGACCTCAGCGATAGACTTGTTCGGTGGAGTTTGAAACTTCAAAGTTTCGACTTCACCATCGAACACAGAAGAGGAAGCTTGAGCGTTGTCCCGGATGCTCTGTCACGAATCCACTGTGACACCTTCTAACCATCTGAAGATCCTGGTCCGGAAGTTGAACTTAGCTCCCCATATTTCAACTCGTTGGAATACGAGGAGTTGAGGCAGAAAGTTAAATCAACTTCTGTGTCAGGGATGACTTCGTCTATATTCGGACTGTTCCGAGAACAGGCGATCCGATTCACGAAGAAGAAGCCCACTTTTAGACCACCTATGGGAGTTCAGTCTGTGACAGGAAGACCATGGCAAAAGCTGTACGTCGGCTTTCTAAGTCCATATCCCAGGTCAGCGAAAGGAAATGTCTGCATACTACTAATTCTTGACCACTCTTCTAAATTCCCGATTCTCAAACCAATGAGAAAGGCATCTATTCTTAATGTATGTCAATTCATCGTGACAATAATATTTCATGTGCTCGGAGTTCCGGAGACGATAGTCTCTGACAATGGAGTCCAGTTTTGCTCGGCTCAGTTCGCCAAATTACTGGATAGGTCTGGGGTCAAACACTTGCGAACGGCAGTCTACTCGCCGCAAGCAAACGCCACAGAGCGAGTGAACAGGTCTCTATTGGCAGGGATTATCGCATATATCCAGAGGGGTCACACTAAGTGGGATGAGAAGCTAAGCCACATAGCTAGCTCCCACAGGAGCTCAATCCACCAAGCAACCGGCTTCTCACCCTACCGGATACTTTTCGGTCAGCAGATGATTGATCATGCGAGTTCCTATCACATCCTTAGGAACCTTGGAACTCCTAATGAGCCTCTAATCCACCAAGCAACCGGCTTTTCACCCTACCGGATCATTTTCGGTCAGCAGATGATTGATCATGCGAGTTCCTATCACATCCTTAGGAACCTTGGAACTCCTAATGAACCTCTAAGAGTAGATGCTGAAGACAAACTAAGATTGATCCGTGCGAGAGGGCAGGAAAATATGAACTATGCGTGTGAACAGGGTTCAAAAGCTTATAATCTTAGAGCGATGCCTGCTAGTTTCAAAGTGGGTCAAGAAGTGTACAGACGGAATTTTGCCCGAAGCAATTTCCAGCAGCAGACCAGTGCTAAATTAGGACGTAAATTTGTGAAGTGTCGGGTTAAGTCAAAGAAAGGAAACTCCTTATATGAGCTTGAAGATCTTCAGAGAAGAACGTTAGAAGTCTATCACGCCAAGGACATGAGGCCGTGATATCCATATCTCTGGGACGTTGTAGGTCTAGTGCAAATTTCAATCCTGGTAGCCCTTATAAGGCATCCAGCCACCTTAATTGGTAACTGGATGCCAATGTGCCGCGTAGCACCCTCCCAGCCCAGCGGTCGGCATACCTTTTGGAAAATAGACACGTTTTACCCAATCCCTCGCCTGACAATGCGCCAGAGCCCCTCCTACATGGTACCCCACGGCAGATAATTTGTCGTAGGAATTCCACTTCCATAAAGCCTTTGCAAATTTAAGGAAGAAAATCTGGCACGTCGCTACCTCAACGACGCCTTGGAGACACACCCTTGAACAAGCGTCGGTCGGAGATCAGAGTGAGATGTTAGGGCTGGGAAAGCTTTGCCATCAGTTGGTTAGGTTACTGACCGCGGGGTTCCCTCGGCTAATCTCGGTGAAAGAAGGCAGAGGCGTACTGGCCGACTGGATTTTTTAGGTTACCAGCTTGTCGCTACACCTCTGTCTTCCGGCACGGAGAATCATTTCGAGGTCTGATCAAAGATTGATGGGACTTCAGGGATGTGCCTCCGATTCGGCACACTTCAAGTAGATCAAATCGGCCTGGACAATCCGTCTCATTCGCCTGGCATTATTGATAAGAAATGCTTTCATGGGTCGTGGGTCGAGTCATACATTGGGCGCCTGCAGCGATGAGGCCTACATATATTTTAAGACCGGCTAGCTAGAATCCAGTGCCACAGTGAAACCTCTCAGAGGCGCCTCGGGGAGGGATCCTCATCAACAAAATACATGTAAGTTGCTGCCAAATGTTTGTTTGATTATCTTATAAACCCTTTTTTCAATTTCTTTCTAATTCTGAGAATAACTGAAAAAGACTACTATTAAGAAATTTTTCGGGATTCATTTTGCTTCTGTTGACAACGCTACCAACTTAATTATTCTAGTAAATTCAGTTTCACACTTGAAAAGAGACTGAGATAAAATGTATGAAATGTTTGCGGCTATACACGTCGTTAAATTCTACGAGCACCTTTTTCCCAATCTTTTTCTAATTCTGAGAATAACTGAAAAAGACGCCTATATTAATTATTAAGAAATATTTCATGATTCATTCTTAGAACAAGATTGAAGAAATATGAAACAAATGGATTTAACACTGATATACAGTTTAATCATTTATTTAGAATGCTAAGAATATAGGACGGCTATAGCAGACATTTGCATCTGTAAGCACTAGCGTTGGACGGCTATAGACGTCATTTACGTCAACGTGTTAAAGAAGAATTGTATTTACTTAATTCAAGTCATATAATAGTACCTACAATTATAGTTAGCACGTACGTAATTTAACATTACTACTATCATTCCGTTAGAAGTTGATAATTTTAAGGAAAACCTTGCTCTCGCGCTAGAATATTTTGGTCAGAAGGTGTAAAACCAGTGTTCCTTTGACATTAACTATAATTAAAATAACTTCATATGTCACAAAACACATTTACCTAAATTTTATTTTAAGTTTTAGTAAATTAATTATTTCGTAATATTTGAGTCCAATAAAATTTATCTAAAATCTAAACAAAAGAAAACCAAAAACCGAACCCTGTGGAACTCCATCGAATGAAGAATGTGATATAGGAGGTATGAAAATATTATATAACAACTAAAATTAAAACTACAACTATCAATATAGAGCAGATAATAATTGAATTTAATAATAGATAAACTTACTCTTCTTCTATAACATCTAAATCATCTTCTTCTTCTTCCTCTTGATTATTATTTTTCTCACTTTCAGGCATTTTATCACAAATGTATGTTTAAAAAATTGAAAACAATATCACCAGGTTGTATGTGGTTGCACTGGGAGCAATAAAAGAATCTCCTACTCTTTTTTTTTTTTAATATAAAATTATTATTTTATAATAACACTTTACGATAGCCCTCAGATAATTTTCACAATAAATTCCTTCTATAGCAGCACTTTACTCATGTTGTCTGGCGCCACGATATGAAATAAATCGCACAACAATTTGGGTCAACAATTAGAGAGAGTAACAACAGGCAAACGAAATGAACAAATCAAATGACCGAAATTTAATGTTTCGACACTGTGCACTAACAAACCAATTTGAATATTGACATTACTTTATGTAGTGAAACTATCAGCACAGTGTCCATCAAGAAATGCTACCTCAAGTGATGCATTTCTAGGGATTCCTGAAATAAATTCGATTAGTGCTACTATGCAGCACTGTCCTCCATGAATAAGTAAGATCTATACTGCCGCCCCGCCCCCGGTAAGCAAAATATCTGTTCCTTTACAGTCTTCTTGTCGACAATTTTACTGTTGTCGTGTTTATAAAAATATACGTAAGAAAGCATGGTTCCGCCAAATTTCATCAGCATAATTTGGGTAGATACCTGCCATTCGACGCATTTAACCCAACCCTGATCGAAAATTATTAAATCGATTATTTGTTGGAGGTGGGGTGGATAGGTGAGGGTGAGAGTATAATATGGAAATTTTTATTAATCTTCTGTTCAAGGACACGTTTTTTTTTTTTTTTACCATTCAAAATCACACTTCGTTGATGTTTTCCAAGTTCATTTTGGTGGGAAATAATAGTTGACGTCGTTACCGGATATATAACGAAATTCTTTGGCTAGGTCAGGGTGGGTAGAAAACCTTAACCGCGAACAAATAGAAAACCTTTGTTCGCACGTTTTTATGCCGATTAATCAAATGTACGCACAAAACAGTAGCAGTGTTGTTTTTCAATTTTAGAAGAGTATGAATGGTATGTGATTGGTATTACCAGTTGACGTTGTGGGTAAACTATTTTCTGTGAATTAAGTTTTATTTTTTTTTATCTAATCCGTCGTCAGCCAATGGAAATGTGTAGTTGACAAAAGACAAAAAGAACTACCATGTAAAGTCTATGTTATGCATGAAACTCACACCATAATATCTGTCTTTAGTAGTCGAATTTTCTTAAAAAAAAAAAGTTACATAACTAGTGTTTCAGGAAAACATAAACATACAGGGTTTTCCAATAAGAGGTGTTATTTTAATTAGCCCGCTATTTCGGTAGATGTCACTTTTGGAGCTGTCATTTTTTGACATTTGACAAGTAGAAACTACGCCATTAATAAAAATGGAACGATACACGATTCAACAACGCATTGAAATTATTAAAATTGAAAAATGAAAATGATCCGGAATCCCCATCGAAAACTCATCTTGAGTGATGAGGCCCATTTCCACCTCGATGGCTTCGTCAACAAGCAAAATTGTCGCAACTGGGGCTCGGAAAACCCAAGAGTTATTGTTGAAAAGCCTCTCTATCCTCAACGTGTGACTGTTTGGTGCGGTTTATGGTCCCACGGGGTCATTGGACCTTACTTTTTCGAAAATGAGGCTGGAGCAACAGTTACGGTGAATGGATTGCGCTATCGACAGATGATTAATGATTTTTTATGGCCGGAATTGGATGGTATTGCTCTGGACAACGTTTACTTTCAACAAGACGGCACTACGTGTCATACAAGCACCGAAACCATTGATCTTTTACGGGAAAAGTTTCCGGACCGTGTTATCTCTCGAAGAGGTGATCACAATTGGTCACCGAGATCTTGTGACTTAACACCTTGTGACTTCTTCCTTTGGGGCCACGTGAAAGAGAAGGTCTACGCCAACAGCCCAGCGTCGATTCAAGACCTCAAAGATGGAATTCGTGAGGCTATCGAGGACATAGGGCAGCCACTTTGCGATTTGGTTATGGAAAATTTCATGAAAATGATATGGTCCTTTAGGCGTGGTCGTGGTGGTCATTTGGCTGATGTTATTTCCCATTATTAACGGCATATCTTCTTCTTTATAATGAAATAAAGATCGGATCATTTATCTCAAAAAATGGCATCTTTCTTTGAATATCAAAATAACACCTCTTATTGGAAAACCCTGTAGTTGGCAGATATTGTTTTGGGAAAAAAAATTTTTCTACATATTATTACGTGCAACGAAGCAAAGAGTTGCTTAACCAAGAAGTAACAAAAGAAGAAGAGCATAACAGCTGTATAAATTAAACAACCGGGCAAGTGCAGTCCGACGCCTACAAACAAATGAAGGTAGTCAGCGGTAACAATAAGAGTAGCTCATATCTCTCACATCAGGGATCGGTACTCAGCCCAATCCTTTTTAACTTTTACACCAAAGACATCGGTGCCAGTTTACCCGTTAACATATCTCTAATCACCTATGCTGACTATATATGCATATTTTCCTCTTGCCCTTCTTTGGAGAGCTCTTTGGATGCTATCCAATACGGTATAACTATCATAACTGCTAACTTGCAAAAAATAGGCCTAGAAGTATCTCCCAACAAATCGCGCATACTTATAGTTCAGAAACGATTGTGTAGGCAAGTGAATCTCTCTAACATTCTCATAAACTCGCACTTGATTCCATATGTCTCGGAGACTACCTTTCTTGGCTTCACTCTGCAATCAAAGCTCTCCGGAAAAGCCCACATATTCAAAACAAGGGATAAATGCATTCGGCTGACAAACATTATCAAATCCCTCTGCGGAGTCAGATGGGGAGCCAATCCCGAAAGCCTGCTAAACATCTATAAAGGTCTAATAAAACCAGTGCTAGACTACATGTCCCCCTTTTTCATGGATGCACCCAGAGCAATACCAATACAAAGCAATAAGGACCTCTCTAGGTGCGATGATTTCGACTCATGTCATGTCCCCGGAAGTTGAATCCAACATAATGCCACTTGAGGAAAGGTGAAAACTCAACGCTGATAAGCTTGTCTTAAAACTCATGCGAGATTCCTCGAATCCAGTTCACATCCCTCTACAGAAATACCTTGAGTCTAGCCATCCTCGGATCCCTTCTAAAGTCCCATATATCATTCAACAATATCAGCTTATCGCAGCTTCACACCGAATCTGATGCCCCCCTATTCCACAAGCTAGTAAATACACGCTGGAAAACGTTCACCAACATCTTTACAGACGGATCTAAAACTAGCTGCAAAACGTCTGCACCTTTCTGGATCCCCAACTTGGACATTGAGGCGGTATTTGCTCTCAACCCGCTATTCTCTATTTATCACGCGGAGGCTCTAGCCATTCGGTAGGCAATTAGGATGGCAGTCATCTTGGACAGTAAGAAATTTCTTATTCTTACAGACAGCAAGTCTGTTCTCACGGCTTTAAAGAACCCACTTTGCATTAAGCCCCATCCCATCTTAGTAGAGATCAAAAAGGCTCTATTCAGCGCAAAAAATAAAGGCACCTCATACACTTTCTGTGGATCCCAAACCACATAGGAATAGACGGAAACGAATTTGCAGACACTCTGGCTAGGGATGTCCCGACCAGCTCTTCGGATTCCGAAATATCAATCTATCCAAATGAAATTCGTCCTATCCTAAAGAAAGATAAGGTCGGCGATTGGCAAACTAAATGGAAGAACGCACCGATGGGCAGGTGTTTCCACTCCTTAGAGCAGTCAATGGGGAAAAAGCTTTGGTTTTCCAACCTACGGCTCCCTCGAGTAATCATCACAACTACAACCAGGCATGGATTTGGTCATGTAATTACCAACCAGCAACTTCACAAAATCAACATAAAAGACTCTCCCATCTGTTCATGCGGGAGTGCCACGGAAAATATCGACCACAAACTCTTCCATTGTAGCAATACGCCACTACCTGCAAGAACGAAGCTTTTTAACGATCTTACATCCATTGACCCAACATTCACCAATCATACAAGTCTGTTGAGAGAGGGCAATATAGACGCGATTAAGGTTCTCATAAAACATATCAAAGAGTGCGACATGGTTTTTTAAGCATACAATCCGGATTAGTATGAAAGTATAGAATCAAAAAGAAAGTGAAATAAATAAGAAAACAAAATCTACTAACCACTAATAAGAAAAAAGAAAAAAAACACGTATGCCGAGTTCCGTTATTTTGTTTGTCTCAACGGACAGAAGTCAGTCTATATTTTTGGCTGGCGCAACAGATAACTCTAAGGCGGGCCAAGTCATGTCGTGTGCGTTATATGTAAAAGGGGCCTTGCGGTGCTCTGCCCCCTGGAAGAAGAAGAAGAAGTGCAGTCCGGCTCACACACGAAGGGCTCCGTACCATCGTATATTTACTAATATAGTCTGAAGTGGGTATATTTTGTTAGTTAATTAAAATCGAGCGAAAACCGCAAAAAACACGTTTCTTGTATGTGGACCCCTTTTATTTTCAACTTTATTTTATTTTTATTATTTGCTGTTATAGTTGGCAATAGAAATACGCACTCTGTGAAAATTTCAACTGTCTACCTATTACGATTCACGAGATACAGCCCGCTGACAGACAGATGGGCAGACAGCGGAGGCTTATTAATAGGGTCTATAGGGCCCCGTTAGCAGTCCCGGATCTAGGAAAGTTTTTCAGGGTGGGCAAAGACGTTAGTTACCGCCCCCTCTAACAACGATCTTTATTTGGAGTAAATTTTATTACAGTTCTATGGTATACTAGGCATCATATGTATATGACAGATGACCTATTTATACTGTATACCATGGAATTAAAATCAGATTTGTTAACAACAACTTGAATTTGAAACAATAATGATTGTTAAATAAAAAGAATTTGAAATTCAACTAAAAATCCATTATAAATCTTAAATGTCGTCTGTTTTAAAATAAAATGAAAGTAAAAAATCGTATCATTACAAATACAGTTTATTTTATACCAGAGACAGACTTGCAGTTTCAATATTGACATATTGATAATGCAATTATGTCAATTGCAATATGAAATTTCAGAGACACACTTGCGGTTTACGACACTAAAAATTTAATTAGAGAACTTATATTTGTTTTTTCACTTGAGTTGTCATTTGACTTAAATAAAAATAAAGAAATTCAGTCTTAAGTCAGATTTTAACGAGAAGTGTGAGAAAAAGGTGATTTACATTTGATTATCCAATATTATTCAATTATAACGTTTTGTTTGGTTTTAAACCATATAAGGAGAAGCAATTGAAAGATTAACCTAGGAGTTTACAGCCAATAAAGGACGATTCTACCGGATATATAGCATTTCACTCATGCATCTATTTGTCATGCTAAAACTAGCTATGTTAGAGGGAAAATTCAGAGTAAGATGGGAGATCAAAAAGGCATGTGGAAAATGTTGAAAGAGTTAGTAATTGGAGGGATAAATGACAGTGTGAAAAACGATATTAAATTTGGCAATGAGAATATAAAGGAAGATGCTATAATCGCAAGGAAATTTAACAAATACTTTATTAAAAGTGTTCAAGATATAAATAATAGTATTGCAGTGAAAAATTTCGATAGGAGCTTACTTCAACCAGTAGAAAGTCGATTTAAGTTTAAACATGTTGATGTGCAAGCACTGAAAGTCCTTTGTGAAGAATTGAATAAAAAAAGAGATGATAATAGTATGAATATAAAGATGATACTAGACAATTACGAATTATTAAGCCCAGTTTTGATAAACATAATAAACCAGTCACTAACTAGTGGAGAATTTCCTAAAACATGGAAGAGCTCAGTGTTGAAAAAATTAAAGGTACTAAAGTATGTGAAGAATTTAGACCAATTAATATGCTTCCAGTAATGGAAAAACTGTTGGAAAAAGTAGTGTACAAACAACTAGTGGAATATATTGAAAAAAATTAAGTACTAGTAGAGCAACAGTCAGGCTTCAGGAGTAAGCACTCATGCGAAACGGCGTTAATCTGGATGATTTCAGAGTGGAAAAAATTTATCGATGAAAGATCGATAATAATATCGGTATTTCTTGATTTTAGGAGAGACTTTGAAACAATAGACAGGGACATATTAGTAGCAAAATTAAATAATTATGGAATTAAGAACGTAGAGCTGAAATGGTTCATAAACTATTTGAAAGATAGAAAACAGCGTACGAAATTTGGAAAATCATACTCAGAACCTGAGGGTGTTCTTATAGGAGTTCCACAAGGGTCTATACTAGGTGCATTGCTATTTATAATCTATATTAATGACATGAAATCAGTACTTAATATCGTTAAGTTAATGTTGTTTGCTGACGACAACACATTAGTATTTATTAAAAGAGAAAATCTTAGTGAATGCGAAAGGATAATGAACGTGGGTGGAACTTAAACGCTTAATAGAGTGGTTGGACGTTAACAAGTTGAAGCTTAATATAAATAAGTCAAAATGTATGATATTAGACAGCAACACGAATGTGACGATTAATGCTAATGAAATTATTGAGTGTGTTAATGAAGTGAAATATTTAGGTGTAATTATTGACAGTAAATTGAATTTTAAAAGCCATGTATCTATGGTGTGTAAAAAGATCGCGCAGAAAATAGGGTTTATGAGCAGAATTAGAAGAAGCGTGCCAAAGGAATGTTTGCAAACGATATATAACACGATAATACTACCACACTTTGATTATTGTGCAACAATTTTATATATGTGCATTTTGTACTGGTGAAATGATTGACAGATTACAAAATAAGGCAATGAGGATAATTTTGAATTGTGATAGAAAAACGCCGATAAATAGTATGCTTGAGTCTTTAGAATGGATGAATGTTAGACAGAGAATATCATATATTGTGTTGTGTTGACTGTGTTTTAAAATCAAGTACAAGCTTATGCCAAACTATTTAGCAAATAATTTGAGATATGTTAGTGAGGAGCAACCATACAAACTTCAGACTACCCTACGCGCGCAGGATGAGGACACAAAATCAGCTGATGCATAAAGGCCTACAGATGTTTAATAGGCTTCCCAATGAAATTAAGATAGAAAGAAGTATAAAAAAATGTAAAATATTTGTAATTATATATTGCAAGCTAGATATTTAATAATCTATGTATAGTATTTGTTATCTTAATAGTTATCACGCTAATAAATATTATCTTACCTTATCTTATATGAATGAACTACATAATGATATCACGCCTATTGGTATCACAAGAACTATAAAAATTAATTAGCAAGTCGCAGACAGCTTCATATTCACTGCTACTCTTCCGTTGGAAGAGAACAGTCACCTACGGATACTGGAATGATTTGATTCAACATTTAATCCACTCGCTTACCCGACATCCCAACCTAACAAAAGTGGTGTAAATTTTATCTTTCACTGTCAGATTTATTTACATTTAAAGAAAACATTTAAGATTTTCTTGTTCACTAGAAGTAAACTGAAGTTATATTAAATTAACTTACCTAGACTGATTTCTGGTAACTTTAAAGTTATTCTTAAATATTAATTTTTTTTTATTTTCAGTTTACATTATTTTGTTTTCAGACATTTTATCACTCCAGTTATGCGCATGAACAGCCTTGTTCAGAGGCTTGAGGAGGCTGTTTTCGACAGAAGATATACCATTATTGATATTGAAACGGCTTTCGATAACACATCCTTCGATGAGATCATACGTGCACTCAGAAGAAAGAATTAGGGTGAAACAATGAAGGTCGCTCGGGGGCACCATGACAAGACGCCGTGTTCAGGGCGTGGCCTTATCTCCATCTATTGATGTATCGTGATAGATGATCCTCTGATGCGTTCTAACACCGTGAACTTTTGTTCACTAGGCAGACGAACTTTTGTTCACAAGGCAGACGAACTTTTGTTCACTAGGCAGACGACATTGTGATCGTAACCACGGTTACTTTGGAGTCAAGATTTCTGTGCCCCATTAGCAGACCTTGCACATAATCACGATGCGGTACGCAAAGATTGACACCGCCTCGGGCCAAGCTCAATGTGGTTAAAATCAAATTGGGTAGCATACAGAATATGGTCGGCCTAAGCATAATGAATATAATACGCACAACACGGTCAGCGACACTGGAACCCTGCTGGACCTCACACCTCTGCACCTGGAACTGGAGGGTGCGGTAGCGATTGTTGCGAACAGGATGCATGTAGCAGGTCTTCTTCGAAAGAATCTTGGTAAAGGTCAGACTACGATTGTAGAGGTAAATTCGAGGATATTCCTGAACTGGCTATAGAATTCTGAGATGCAGTCGAACGAATGTTAAACACGTCACTGGCCTGATTACCGGCAACTGTCAACTGTGGTAACACCGTTTCACTGTTGTGGACTCTGATCCCTCCTGAACACTGTGTCTGGAGGTTGATGAGACTGCTTTAGATATCATGTGTATATGCCCAGCGATAGCTTAACGTAGAATGGCAACCTTTAGTAAACCACAGCTAGACCCTGGTGAGCTGGTAGAGAGACTGCACCACGTACTCTTATGGTGGCTGGCTTGTTTTATGGAAATGGAAAAGTGAGCACAATAGGCCCTCGCACTGGACACAGCACTTTAGAACTTCTCATCCCTATTGAACCAACCATGCGCATTAAGCGCTATACTCTGAGGCCAATGATGTATGTTCAATCATATAATAAAATTGGATTTGCAAGCAAAAGTTTTGTAAAATTATCTCTCATTTATTGAGCTTAATAGTAGTGGCCTTAAAGGCCATGTAACAGTTTTTATCGAACAAAAGGACAACATATTTTTGGTTTTCGCGAAATATTAACGACAAATAAACGACGGATTGCAAGATATAAAGTTTTAGCAGGCTACCGTGCTAGCCTCATCCTCCCTTTCTCTGTCTCGCTCTCCCTACTGTTCTCTATCTCCATTTATTATTTCCCGCGAAAGTCTGCAAAAGTATTACAACAGCACTGTCATGTTCAAAATTATGAAATTGGTGATAAGCAAAGGAACCTTAAGTAGTCAATGAATATTAAGAATAGAATGGCAAAAAAAACAGAATTTGGCGACTAAAATAGATTTTATGAGAGTAAGACGTAATCCCGTCTAAGGTACATGAAGGGAGCAATTGGGCAAAGCATTACAATTGATTTTTGTTCAAGATTGACGCCGTTCAAAAATTCTCGTAGTTAACTTCAATGAATTTGGCAGCCCAATTTCCTCATTCTTCTTTTTCAGTTGAGTTTGACAGGGCAGAGAATTTCGCTAATTTTATTCGTTTACCGAATAGTCACGTAAGCTAATTATTTTGGAGTCTGTTAGCAAGTCACTTTTTGAATGGTCAGAGGGGAAATCGTATTGACGATCACTAATGAGCTAGCTATTTGTATTCAACATAATTTTTTAGTTAGGTGCTTATGAATGTTCCAACAAAGGTTTTTGGTAGTATTTGGTATGTAGTAATTGCCCACTGTCTAAACACTTCTAACTACATAGGTACCTATATAACTATCATTGGAATTTAAATTCTTAATTTGTAATCAGCATTGAAAAATATCACAGAAATGTATCACAGTTAGGTATATTGCTCTCATTGTAAAAATTGCAGACAGTTAGTCCAGAATAGCTTATCACAGTTTTTGTCTAAAAATTATTGCTGATTCGTTGTAAGAATTTCATATCAATAACATCACAGCTCGTTGTAAATTTATCTCTTTATCGGTTCGGTTTGCTACATATGTACATAACTTTGTAAAAATATTCTAATTGTTAAAATAAAGAAAGAAAGTTGAAGAAGTGCATTTGTGGCTTAATTTATTTTTCTAATAAAGTGCAAAAACTCTTGTGCTATTTTCATTGGCGACCGTGACAGGACTTGTGTTTAAGTTTAGTTGTTGGAAATTCGTGAGAAATTAAATTAGAAACAATATACTAATCAGACTAGTATTGTGAAAAACTGTGTGGTTGGTGAACTTTGAACTCAATTGTGTTTCAATAGTATTGTGCTTCAAATAAATAATTCGCCAAGATGAGAGAAATTTCTCACAACCTATGGATACCGTATTTCAGGTGCGTATTTTGCACAAGCAGGTAACTGTACACTAACTAGCGATAAGTAGCAACTCAACAAACCCAGTAAGCAAATAACGTTGAGTATTTGGATATTTATTTTATTCAGAGGTTTCAGCGATACAATTTTTACAAATTGAGATCAGGAGCACTATTAATACCCAAAGGTAAGCATATATTGATTTGTAACAGTGACATTGTAATCACCTTATTATTGAACCACGGTGAGCACATTTTAAAAGGAATTCTTTTATCTGCAAGCATTTCGAATAAATTAAATTAATTTAAGCAAACAATCATATCGAACTAATTGTTTGGAACATTCAAGTCATTGTTGAAATATTTCGGTATAACTAATAAACTTCATACGGTGCAGTTGTTTAATAAAGGGCATAAATAGATATATGTGGTGAATTTATTTCATAAACTAAACAAACCTCGTTCGTTATTGAATAAAAATATATAAATTCTTATTCGCGATAGACATTCTCGTAATACGATTTGCGCAATACTCAATACGCTTGCTCCTGTATACTTCGAATTAGAGATAGACCCAGTTTCGCTTCGTTTTTTCATTAGCTCACTAGTTAATTATTAAATTGAACATTATTAGTGTACATAAGTTTACATACAATGAGTCAAACAGCAGAAGAAATGAAACAGCAACTCGATGAATTACGGGCGTTGCGAGGTAATACTAAAGGCTGTATTTCACGAGTAAAAACTTACGTGAATAGTAAGGCAGACACGTTAAGTGCAACAGAGCTCGAATGTAGATTGGGAATTTTGGAGTCGTATTGGAAACTCCTCTTGTCGCATCAAACATCTATAGAAAAACTTACACCGGATGATTTAAGTAATAGTATCGCTCGAGGTGAGTTAGAAGACCTTTACTGTGAGGTCAAATCAAAAATATTGTCGTTGATGTCTGGTAGGGGCCGCGTGAGCCTATCGGATGGTAACAGCTCATTCGTGGTTCCAGCTCAATCCAAAGTAAAACTACCGCCTTTGAAACTACCTCATTTCTCTGGCAAATATTCCGAATATCCTAAATTCATAGCAACATTCAATAAATTAGTTCACGATGATCCAGAAAAGTCAATCACTGAAAAATACTCGCATTTGCTAAACTGTTTATCAGGACCTGCACTTCGTGCAATAGAATCGTTAGGTACCTCTGCTGTTACTTATACGCAAGCGTTGGATAAGTTAAAAGAACGCTTTAACAACAAATGCTTAATATTCCAAGAGCATATTACTGAAATCTTTGAATTGACTAAAGTTTCTAAAGGTTCTGCAAGCCAGCTGCGTATCTTAGTTGATAAAATTAGTGCTCATCTTTGTGCCTTGCGTGCGCTTGGAACTGATACCGACATCCTGAACTCCATTATCATCCACATTGCGAACTCTAAGCTAGATTCAGATTCTCATAGTATTGGCAACTGCCTAAAATTCAAACAGATGCCTATCTTAGAACGCTTTGAACTTGCGAAAAGGCTGTCTTTGTGCATCAATTGCTTGACCAAGGGACATACGGTTAAAAACTGTCGCTCGAGTAAATGTAGGGTATGCTTCCGCCCACACCACACTTGATTGCACCGATTCCCTCAAGATACAACTAATCCTCCTTCATTATCAAGTAACAACCAGAGCCATCAGGTGTCTACTACCACTACAATTGGGCAATTTGAACCTTCAGCTCCTTCCACCCTCTGCTCAGCAGTACAAGATTGGGAACCTAGAGCCTCCAAGAGACATGTATTTTTAGCCACAGCAGTAGTTCAAATTAAAGATAAAGCTGGATGTTTTCATTTCGCCAGAGCTTTGTTAGACTCTGCATCGCAGCAGAATTTTATTACAAGTGATCTCGCTCACAAATTGGGTTTAAAACCGAATCGAATCAATGCTGACATTAGCGGGATTGGAGATGTAGTATCTAAAGTGCTATATGAATCACAGTCAATGGTAAAATCGCGAGTCAATGATTTCCATATGGACTTGAACATGTGGATACTGCCCTCCATTACTGGGCTTCAGCCTGAAGCAGATATAGATGTACATGGTTGGAAAATCCCTCCCAATTTAGAATTAGCAGACCCAAACTTTCACAAACCACAACCGATAGACATGTTGGTTGGTGCGGATAAATTCTTTCAGCTGCTTTCTGTTGGCCAAGTCAAACTATCTAATAATCTACCAATACTACAAAAAACCCTACTGGGGTGGATTGTATGTGGAACTTACAGTGTTTCGTCAGCTGTAAAACAAATTTGTAATGTAGCATCAAATATTGAAGCAGTACGAGCCGAAGATAATCTTAATTCACTTGTTGAAAAATTCTGGAGGTTAGAAAGTTTGGAATCAGCATCGTATAAGCTCACGGCAGAGCATCGGTTGTGCGAAGATCTATTCATTAATACTACACGTCAGATGGAAAATGGTCGGTTTATGGTTAAACTACCTTTCAAGGCACCAGTGTCATCACTAGGAAATTCCTTTGAAATCGCAAAGCGGAGGCTTCTCTCACTCGAAAAGAGATTGCAAAGGGATGCTAGCTTAAAGGATGAATATTCTAAATTTCTGGAGGAATATCAGTCATTAGGTCACATGGAGCCTATTTCACAGCATATTCTTTCATCGAATCATTACTACATGCCTCATAGTTGTGTTCTTCGTCCACTGAGCTCGTCTACCAAACTCCGAGTGATATTCGATGCATCCTGCCGAACATCAACGCAAATATCTTTGAACGACATCTTAGTTGTTGGCCCACTAGTTCAAAATGATTTACTCTCGATTTTATTTCGATTTCGTTGTTGGAAATACGCCTTAACTGCTGACATATGCAAAATGTTTCGTCAAATATTAGTATATCCCGAAGATAGAGACTTGCAATGCATCTTATGGAGAGATCAGAGGACTGGTGAGCTACAAACCTTCCGCTTAAAGACCGTCACTTATGGCACTGCTTCCGCACCATACCTGGCGACTCGTTGTTTAAATCACTTAGCTGATATGCATGGTACTTCCTTTCCGTTGGCGAGCAGTGTAATAAAGGAATACTTCTACGTTGATGACCTGCTAACTGGAGCTGACACTGAATTAGCAGTAGTTGAACTTAGAGATCAAATTCAGAGCATATTGGCAGCAGGTCAATTCGAGGTGAAAAAATGGTACTACAATGCTGACTCGTTATTGAAGGAAGTGCCAGAAACCCACAGAGAAAAACCCATAAAAATGAATGACTCAGAGGTAATAAAAACTCTCGGAATTGCTTGGGATCCTGCTGTTGACCAATTTTTGTACAGTTGCATACCTATAAAACGAGCTTGTTCAAAATTTACAAAGCGCAGCATACTCTCAGATATGTCTAAGCTATTTGATCCGTTAGGGCTCATAAATCCACTGGTGGTAAGAGCAAAGATTTTCATACAAGAATTGTGGCTGCTTCAATTGAATTGGGATGAGTCTCTTCCTTTCGAATTCTGTGCACGATGGGAAACTTATTTAAAGGACTTAGAAAATCTACACCTACTTCGAATTCCACGATTCGTTTTCTCGAAGGAAACAACACAACAGGTAGAAATACACGGCTTTTGTGATGCCTCCATGCGAGCATATGGTTGTTGTTTATATATAAAATGCGTCGACATTTACAACAATATATCAGTTTATCTTCTTGCGGCCAAGTCTAAAGTAGCACCTAGAAAAACGCTACGTACCTTACCGTATTTGGAACTTTGTGGAGCAGAGTTACTTTCTCAACTATTATCCAAATGTCGATGTCTTTTGAAGACACAAATCAATCATGTGTACCTTTGGACTGATTCTGTGATCGTGCTAGGATGGTTAGCATCACATGCATCAAATTGGAAGCCATTTGTTGGCAACAGGGTGTCAACAGTACAGGAGGCGACGGGGGAAGCAATTTGGCGATATGTCCCAAGCAAATCAAACCCTGCTGACGTAATATCGAGAGGAGCCACAATGAATGAGCTGCAGAATTCAATCTGGTTTACAGGACCTGACTTCCTATATAAATCACCGGAAGACTGGCCAAAAAGAGTAGTAAAACTAGATGATCTACCTGAAAGCAGAAAGGTAAAAACCATTCTCAATTGCATCGTTGAAGAATCCTTCTTAGAATCAGCATATAAGTGGAGTAGTTTCACCAAAATTCGAAGAATTTTCGCGTACGTTTTACGGTTTATTCTCAACCTCAAACGAAAAAAGAAGAGAGAGAGTCTAGTTACAAGCGTTCTAACCGCTACGGAACTAGAATCATCTTTAATGAAAATTGTGTGGGCAGTACAACACAGAGAGTTCGTTGACGAGATCGAAACAATTAAAGCAGGAAATACTCTTCACTCCAAGAATTCACTTCAAATGTTAACTCCCTTCCTTGATAAATACGAATTCTTATGCGTTGGTGGCAGATTAGACAATCCAAATCTCCTTATGCAGCAAGACATCCTCTTCTGTTACCAAGGAAAAATCCATTTGTCAAGACCTACATAACTTACTTGCATCGAAAAAATTTTCATGCTGGTCCGCAAGCCTTGGTTGCTTTGATAAGACAAAATTTTTGGATAGTCAACGCAAGGGAATATGCTAGACGAGTCATAAGCGAATGTATCCACTGTTTTCGCTATAGGCCAAAGCTTACACAACAAATAATGGGAAACATTCCAGAACATAGATTAGTTGGATCAGGCGCCTTCGAAAATGTCGGAGTTGATTTTTGCGGCCCATTTACTTCGAGTTTAAGATTCGTGGTAAGCGAACATACAAATCTTACATTGCAGTCTTCGTTTGTTTTCTCTCCAAGGGTGTTCATTTGGAAGTAGTATCTGACTTATCATCCGAGGCCTTTATAGCTGCTCTAAAGCGATTTTCTGCTCATCGACGACTTTGCAATCACTTGCATTGTGACAACGCCACGAATTTTGTAGGAGCCAGACGACAGTTAGCGGAGCTAAAAAGGGCTTTCATGAGCCAGGAAGTTCAAATCAACATTGCAGAATGGTGTGCAGAAGAAGGTATCGAATTTCATCACATTCCACCAAGGGCACCACATTTCGGTGGAATATGGGAAGCCGCTGTGAAAGCAGCAAAGTCCCATCTCAACAAAACCATGCAGAATGCCAGCCTAACTTTTGAAGAGCTGACTACAGTTTGTTGCCAAATAGAAGGTATACTGAACTCTCGGCCGATATGTAAATTATCTTCAGACCCTAACGATGAAGAGGTGTTAACACCAGCTCATTTCTGGAGCCAAGCCCCGCTACATTGTATTCTAGAACCAGACATCTCTAAAGTTAATATTTCACTAATACATAGATGGAGGCGTATTTCAGTTCTCCAGCAGCATTTCTGGAAACGCTGGTCTACCGAATATCTTTCTTCTCTTCATTGCAGGTACAAATGGAAGACTGCGGCGCCTAATGCATTAGTTGGCTCATTAGTGTTGGTCCACGACGATAACCTCCCCCCTCAAAGGTGGCTGTTGGGAAAAATACTTAGCGCTATTCCCGGAAAAGACGGTAAAGTTCGAGTGGTGGACTTAAGAATCCAGACGGGTGTGATCAGGCGACCAATCCACAAGATAGCACCACTTCCAATACCAGAAGATCATTGAGAGTATCTCAAACTCTCAAGGCGGGCGGCATGTCTAAACACTTCTAACTACATAGGTACCTATATAACTATCATTGGAATTTAAATTCTTAATTTGTAATCAGCATTGAAAAATATCACAGAAATGTATCACAGTTAGGTATATTGCTCTCATTGTAAAAATTGCAGACAGTTAGTCCAGAATAGCTTATCACAGTTTTTGTCTAAAAATTATTGCTGATTCGTTGTAAGAATTTCATATCAATAACATCACAGCTCGTTGTAAATTTATCTCTTTATCGGTTCGGTTTGCTACATATGTACATAACTTTGTAAAAATATTCTAATTGTTAAAATAAAGAAAGAAAGTTGAAGAAGTGCATTTGTGGCTTAATTTATTTTTCTAATAAAGTGCAAAAACTCTTGTGCTATTTTCATCCACCGTTAAATAAACATCATTGAAAGCCTAGTAGAAAGACTCCGCTGTCATATTTTAGCTGCTAAAGAACGGCCCGAAAATGGAAACTTGCTAAAATTTAGTTTAGCGCGGACCTCAGTACTAGTACAGTTACAAGTATCCAAGCATTCACGAACTTTTAAATATTTCTTTAGAGTACAATATGAAAAGTTTTGAACAAGTACATTCGGAGAAGGCAAAACAATAGAAACTTACAGAATTGGAAAAGGTTATGTAAGTAAGCCTTAATTTGAATGTTTAGAGCAAAAAAATTAAATTATTTAATATAGTGTCAACCAGTGACTGATACAATCGAATATGTTCATGCTTTTTATATGCAATTATTCATTACAAGGAATCAAATACCAAGCGGTCGAAGACCCAAATAAGACTGATATTGTTCAGATCATTAAAGAAAAAAGAAGACTGAAGCATTGATGTTCTTTATTAGCACAAATATATAAACTTGCTTTTCAGAGTTTCTGTAATTGATTGCCTGCCAGGTCAGAACCGTGAGCTATTACAAAATGACTGCTACCGGCGCTACTAAAAGCTTATTACAGCTAAACTTCGGCAGTACAGTACTGCTTCTATTTTTGCTTCTTCGGTATAGGGTCGGCTCAGTTAATCTTCGCCTGTCAGCTCACAACAACATCAGTGCCTTAAATCCCCAAGCCACAGATTTCAAGAGCGTACAAGTTCAACTGAAACTATGTCCTCCTCCAAGTTGTCCCAGGAACAGTCTGGACTCAGCCGGTCAACTTATTCGGCATTCTAAACTGGTGTATCATCTTCAAGAAAAATTGGTTTCGACTCGAACCGAACCCTCATCCAGGCTATCATAAGGATAGTCTGGACTTGCAACGCAGTTGTCTGATAATCCCAATCTCACATGAAATGAACTAGTGGTTTCTTTACCTTTCATGAACAGGTACTGAACGTTTAATCAGCTTACTTACTGGACGTTTGATTAGTCGATATCAGGGGATGCCTACACCAACGGCTGGTTCTCAGTTTCTCAAATCTTTAGTGGTAAACAGACACTTCGGCTGTTGCAGCCCCGTGTTCCTTAGCCTCCTTTAGGAGGACAGTCATCTACCTCAAACAGAAGCTTCGTACTCTGTTCTGTTGAGGGGACACACGATCCACCAATACGCCGGTTATGAAGACTTGTGATAAGTGATAAATTTCCCTATAAAGACATATGGACTTTGGGGAAGGGATCAGGTGAAAAGCTGATTGGTAGAAAAACGCCTAAAATATCACTGGACTAAATTAGAACAGCTGATACACTTCAAATTAGCTCGTTTATTGCTTACATCCGTAATATGATGTGTAAAACTTACAATAACTTTTCGATCCACATGTACCATTAACGAAAGCTTACATATAGATAGACCCTGCCGTACAGCGACAACCACGTAGATATTCAGCTATATTGAGTTGCATAAACAACATCTACGAGCATGGCAAGAGTGGCTGGAAATAACATTTCAGATTTTTTTTTAAAAATTATATTTCCTATTTTTTCTACAAATACAAAAAAAAAATTCAAGAAAAAAGAACTCTGACCAAAAGGAAAAAATTCTATTTTTCATAATTTTCCCTTTTCCACCATTTCTTTCACTACTTCGGCTACTCACTTTTCAAAAGTTTTTCCCACCAATACACTCTAATCAAAATAAATTTCAAATCAATCTTAATTTTTAACGATAATTGAAGAAAAATAGAAGCAAAAAAAATTAATACCAATCACTAACACCCGCACATTTTTAAATATTCCAACAGTAAAAAAAAAACAACCCAATTTAGAAATTCCAACATAAAAAATAATCACCAATATACAAGAGCACAAACAAGAACATTCACAGTACTATAAGAAGTCATTTGTGGAGGTGTTAATTGGCAATTAACAGAGATTGCGTTATCACTCCATGAAATGTGAGGTACAATCAATTGTCGTTAGTTTCTCTCTACGGTGCTAACAATATTGCTCCGTGCGTAATGCGCAACAAGGGTTGACCCGTGTCGGAAGTATTTCTCTTTTCTATTTGCAGGTAATCTATTTCGTAGAAAATATCTGAACAAGTTAAGTCAGTGATAAATTTCGTTGCCACTTTGTATGTGAATTTGTTGTTTTGTCTCGAGAATTTATTGCATTTGTCTGCCCTGACGGAATAAATCTAGAGGTGCATTGATATGCATCTAAATACATATCTAGTGCAATTTTTCAAAGCTTTTACTTTTTGTTAAGAAATGTGCAGGATACAGAAGGAATTGCGCACTATTCATTGCAACTAGAGACGTAAATATTGTTAAAATCGAAACCTTTTGAGCTTCTACTAAGCTCATTTTAAGTTGCCCAAACTAAATATCTATGGCATTGAGAAAACTGTTCTGGAAATATTAGTGGGGAGGAAATTATCTATCGATAAATCGATATCTACTGTTTTGATTGCACGATGTATTTTAATATATTATTGCTATGCTACTATTTCGGAACTCTATCTATTTAAGAGCCCATCTTGGCTAGCTCATCTGCTATTTCGTTATCCTAGATGCTCTTTTGATCAGGTACCCAGTATTAGGTTAACTTGTGCCGCCTAGATATATCCAGACTATTTTAACATAACTGCACCATCTTCGATCTTACCAACACAGCTTCTAGCACCCCAATGAACGCCTCTAATTATCAGTAGATTATACAGTTGTCAATATCGGACGTCGTCGCACGTAAAGCTTGGCTGTCTGGTAATTTGCTACAAATTCTATATGTCAGACCCTATATTTTTGCTGGTAGTTTGCACTATTCGTGTCACTTCCAGTTGCTGAAATATACTCCCCGCTCCTGTTCTTACACTGATCTAAGAACCATTCATTAATATATCTTTTATGTGGATTTGATGAAATTAAGAAGCTAGTCAATGTTGTTGAGGACCATAAAAAGAAAATAAAGAGCCTTGAATTAGATAAAATTAAACTCAATAAGGACATCTCATCTATGGGGGAACGCCTACAAGTACTCGAAGAACGGTCTTTGACTAACTTTCTGGGAGATAAAGAACATTCCCCAGCATCCGGATGATAATCCCCTTGCTATTGTGCGTAAGATACATTTATTATTTAACTTACCTAGTGATGATAGTAATGTACTTAAAGCTTATCGTAGAAAAGGTAGATCTAACAATAGCTCTAACCCTATCATTGTTAAATATTCCTCTCAATTGGTTAGGGATCGTATATTAGCGGCTAATAAGGTAGCCAACAAATTGACAACTGATGCTCTTGGTTACTCTGAGAAAAATATAATATATATTAACGAATTTCTATCTAAAGAGAAGAAAACAGAAGAATAACTTCAAGGCAAAGCAATTTAAGGGTGAAAGCGTATTTAAGTTTATCTGGATTAAGAACTCCAAAATATACTTGAAAAAGATAAAAATTCTAAACCCTTTGCTATACATACAAATGATAAATGTCTCGATCTCGTCAAAAGTAGCCTACAAGCTCCTTAACAAGTCCATTCTTTGTTTTGTAGCTAATGTTCATAAATATATACTATCGGAATGTCAGAGGACTACGTACTAAGCTAGGACAAGTTCGTTTGACTACGATTTCTAATAATTATGACATAATATGCTTTACTGAAACATTTCGGCATGCTGGTATATATAGTGGTAAATTACTTGATGATAGGTACGTAATTTATAGAAGAGATAGGAACTTGGCACTCTCCGGGAAAAAGGATGGCGGTGGGGGCCTCATAGCAGTTAGACGTGATTTTAACTCTCATAGGATTGAATCTTTTGAGACTGACCATGAAGTACTATGGGTGGATTTAAAAGAGAAGACTTGTAGTCTCTGTATATGATGTGTTTACATCCCTCCCCAATCTACATATGAGACATTCAACGCTATCTTCACCAGTGTGAGTGAGCAAATTTTGCAGTTGCCTGTTAATTCTAAGGTTATTTTCTTAGGAGACTTTAATTTACCATACTTAAATTGGATCCCAGATACGATTAATGATTGTATTCGCCCCCTTGACTCATTTAGTAATACTTCTCAGTCTCTATTAAACAATATGGAATTGAGTAATATGAAACAATTTAACAAGATATTCAATTGTAGTGGCAGGCTTCTTGATCTTTTTTGGACAAATATTTATTGTTCCAATGTGGTTATCCATTCGTCCCTTAGCCCACTCTCTGTGATTGACACTCACCATCCTCCTCTAGATATAAGCCTGCATCTCGCGAATCTTAAATGTGTTCGAGATATATCTGTCAAAACAATAAATTTCCAAAAAGGTAACTATGATAATTTTAATGAATTCCTCAGTAGTTTTGACTTTTCCCAAATCATTTTAGATGACCCTAACAAATCTTTTGAGAAATTCCATGACATTATTAAACAAGGAATACACTTGCACATACCGTCATTTCGCAAACGTAATCACTTCCCAAATTGGTACAGTCCTCAACTTATTAAAGCACTGGAGGAAAAAGAGAAGTTTAGACGGCTATACAAATCTAATCCACACCCTGAATTTTACAAAACTTTTTCCTACTTTAGAAGAATATCTAAATCTCTTAGATCGGAATGTTATAAGAGATACGTCGAAAGTACTGAGCGTTCACTCAATCAAAACCTAAAGACTTTCTGGTCTTTCAGCAAGAATTTGAAAGGATCTAATATACACCCTAAAGAACTAGCGTTTAATGATGAAACCTCGTCTTGTCCTTTGCGTATATGTGATATGTTTTCCTATCATTTCACTTCCGTTTTTTCTACCACCCAACCCGACACTTTCACTCCTCTTCGGAATTCGCACTATTCTAATATTAAATTAACAGCTATCTCATCTGAATCTGTCCTAAGTATCTTAAACTCACTTGACTGCAATAAAAATCCTGGACCTGATGGTATTCCTAGTATTGTGTACAAAAAATGCGCATCCAGCCTTGCCGGTCCACTTAGCAAACTATTTGAACTTGCTATTAATAGGAATACATATCCAGAAATGTTGAAAAAATGTTATGTATTGCCTACATTTAAATCCGGTGACCGAAAACTAGTCATTAACTATCGTCCTATATCAATCCCCAACGCACTTGCGCTTATATTTGCAAAAATGCTCTACAATCAGCTGCTACCACAGATTAAACCTTTCATATCAGAGCAGCAGCATGGTTTCTTACCAGGACGTTCTACAATAACCAACCTGGCCCTCTGTACTCACTTTATAGCCTCATCCCTTGATGATAAGAAACAAATTGATTCCATTCACACTGATTTTAGCAAGGCTTTTGATAAAATTAATCACAAACTATGTCTTTTGAAAATGCCTCAGATCGGTTTTCACCCGAACACTATTTCGCTATTTTCATCGTACTTGCAAAATAGGGATAGTATCGTTCTCCTTAACGGCCAACAATCTTCTCCTTTCAAACAAATATCAGGTGTCCCCAGGGTACAATACTTGGACCCCTGATATTTTTAATCTACATAAATGACCTACCATCCTTAATTTCATCCAGCTGCTTAATATTTGCAGACGATACGAAGATCTTCAGAATTATCAATAATGTTACTGACTGTGTCTCCCTACAAAAAGACTTACTCCAAATGGAGAAATGGTGTCGCGATAATTGCATTGAAATAAATGTTCGCAAATGCCAATGTATCTCTTTTCATCGTAAATACGATATTATTAGCTTTGACTACCAAATTCACAATACATCTATCCCTAGGGTGGAGGAGATCAAAGATTTGGGAGTAATATTTGATCGCAGCCTCCTTTTTTCTGCACACATAAATTACATCACCTCTAGGTCCTTTCGTCTTATGGGTTTCATATTCCGTACGTGTCAATCATTCAAATCACCATCCTCCTATATTACTCTCTACAATTCTCTAGTTAGAAGCACCCTTAAATATGCTAGTCAAGTCTGGAATCCATTTTATCCTTTCTATAGTTTGCAAATAAAAACTGTTCAGCTCAGATTTACCAGAATATTATTATTTAAATTAGAAAATTCCGTTCTTGAATATAATGACAGACTTGTGAAATTCAACTTGTTATCGCTGGAAAAACGCAGCATCTTTTTGGATATGACCTTCTTACATAAAATACTGAATAGTACTATAACTTGCAACTCACTACTTTCTAGTATAAACTTTAATGTTCCTTCTCGCAATTCAAGATATCAGCCACTCTTCAGACTTCCGATATGCAGAACTAATTTGAAAGAAAAATAGCCCTGCTTTAGAATTCAAAAGTCATACAACACTAAATTCAATAATATTGATATTCTTGGTACTGGTTTACTGGCATTTAGAAAGCTTGTCCGGCTTGAGATCAGTCATTAATTGCTAAAAGTTCCTATTATGTGATTGAATTTCCGTCCTCCGCTATTCCCTTTGCTTTGCTCGTATTCCAATCCTTTTGATGGATAATCCTATTTTGCTCAGTTGTCCTTTTGCCTCTTTTATTTTTTATTTATTTTTTCTATTTTTTTTTTTTTTTTGCTTTTCTTTTCATGCTCTCCATTATTATAATTTATTTTTTTATTTTTTTAGTAGTTTTGATTATTATTGCTTAAGGTATTTGATTTTGTTATTTTTGTAATTTCTTTATTCTGAATTTCTTTCCTCCACATACTTATATTTCCTAATAATTTCCTTTGTTACCTTTAATTTTCTCCTGCTCTACTAGTTTATTTTTATTTTTTTTAGTTTTGTATACTTTTCTTTATATAGCCTTAGTTGTAGCTCTTTTGTTATATAATTCTGTCTTCTCCAAACTTTCTTTTGTAGCCTAGTAGTTTAAATATAAGGTTCTTGCTTGTTGGTGTCATTGTATTAAAGTCTTCACTTAACCCTTTGAGGACTAATGGGATAGTAAGTCCCAAGAAATTTCAAAAAATTCTGTTGGAAAAACTATGCATTCTATTGTCGTGCTAACTCCCTCTTTCAGTATTTCAGGATCTCTTATACATGTGTGAGAAGTTCTTGCCTCACCAATTTGTCTCAGTCGGCACCTTACTGTAAAAGATTGAAAACGCGCTGATGCGCTGAAGATATCAAAAAGCAAGCTTTGCTAATTTTATCGAGTTGACTGAAAATGTTATGATTGTTTTTGAATCAAATAGTAAGTGTTGGTGAATTTAAATATTATTTTGACGGAATTCAGTCATTGTGCAAGCCGATTTCCTTAACTGGGATTATGTCCCAACAGTACTTTTTGCTTTATCCAATCGCAACCTTTTTTTTCATTTATTCAGATTATTTCCATTTGTACGGAAATCAGGCAAAAATATCCTATGCAAAGAACATTCGACGTGTGAAACAGAAGTTAGAGGAATTTTTGTCAAAAGATGAGAATTTTTCGCCTTTACAATCCGCACGATACTCCCAGAATACCTAGAGCAACGACTGAGATCGACTGAGCTTCCTAAGTGGAGTAAAGTGAACTGAACCGAAATTTTCCTCCTCGTTTCGAAACTCCTCCTATTGGAAAATCTTAAAAGATATTGGGACAATATTACCTAAGCAATTTTCCAAAAACCCAAAGCACAAAAATTTCGAAAAAAAATTGTTATTTACTTATTATCATTATATGTATATATTAATTCTGTCTATAAATAATCTTAAGAAAACTTCCAGCGCGCCGTCATCCTCAGAGGTTAAGGTTAGGACAAGGGCCTTTTAGTCTATTACAATACTGCTATCAATACATTCTACTATCTGAATATGCTAAATTTAACAAACTTCTGTCCTTACACCAGCAGGTAGCTTTTAGCCTGATAATGCTGTCTGCCACTATACGTTTGCAGTATATAATTCTGAATCTACATCCTTCTTATCTCTAAATTCTCGTGTAATACTGTGAACCTCAAGGAAACTAACTGCTTGAAAGCTAAGCAAAATAGCCACAGTAATACCTTTACCCTAATGCCAAGGAATACGATTATAACCACTACTGATTACTCTACTTAGACTTAAACACCGACTGAATTATCAAAATCCTGACCATGGTTGAATGGATAACCAATGACGGTACTATTTACGATTCTATCATCTATCGAATAACGCAAGTTTCTCTCAAACGGAGGTGCATATGCATTGCAAATTCCATCGGCTATCAAGCTACCATTAAAGCGCTTAGATTATTTAATTAATTCTCTAACTGAGTATGTAATGCTACGGTGACACAACATATCCTCAAAGAAACTAGTAGGTCAATGTCGCGATAAGCTTGCCTCTATAAGATGGTAAAATTTCACTCTTCCCTGGATTCCAGCTCATAAGAACATTAAAGGAAAAAACTTAGCTACCGAACTGACTGGTGATACTTGTATTTGGAGTATTTATCGAAAAGTCAAATATAATGGCAGAATTAAAATTTAGTAGTTTTTAGAAGGTCTGAAGTATGGAACAGTTCAATTCGTGTCATACCCGTCCCGTATCACATCTTACATATTTATAGCTATGCTTAGAGTATATATAATAAACATTAATAGTTCAGAAATTTACATATTTTGAACAGAAATAACGCGATTCTAATACAAGCAAATATGCATCAACTTCTAGCCTGCGTCTGTTTACCAGCTCTAGTTAGTGCCATATAATAATGCAGAGAAACTAGAAAAGATAAGCCCCTACCAAGTCGTACTGTTCTCTTTTTCAAAAGACGTCAATTACCAGGCAATTTTTCTTATCTAAACAAAAACACCCCCCTACAGCGACGAAGCTTTCCATTCATAAAACTATATGTACAATCAAATTGGAAAGCTTAAATTTACTACGCATGGCGCAAGTATCCACAGGTGGTACCTAGTCGCCTCAATCGTGATAATTGTGCTGATAACAAAATAACTTATCTAAAACAAAACAAATTTGCTAATTATACTTACTCAGGAGCGGAAACTTGTCTGTATATCAACGGCGTGACTGTTGAATGATTGCTGCCATAGAATACTGAGTCGGAAGACGGCACTCTATCTACGTTTTGTAAATCTCTGATGGGGGCATGCAAAAAACACCGCAGAGTTGCATGCTCAATCGGCATCTGTAAGATAACAATTATAAACATAATTATAGTTAGAAAATTATTTTAGAGTTATTGTAATTGTTTTTTGCATACTTTTAAAGTTATTTGAAAATGTAAAAATTCATATCACCATACAAAGAAAATTTTTGCGAATATTAAATTGGCACGTGTACACTACTGGAACCGAGCGAATCATAAAGTAAAGTATTATAAATAAAACGACTATTAATAAAATTACGATAAATAAGTAACGATATTCAACTGAATACAATCGATTCTTCTTCCTGTTATTGTCTTTTTGGTCTTTTTAAATTCGGCAAAAAAACATAAACATAAACAAATTTATCCTGATGACTAACGTCAAAAGCAGCTGAACGAAGGCTGAAATATATATTACGAGAGCACCGACATCTATTGGTAGATACTTAACTCTTTAGATTTATTTTTCCACGAGATGGGACTCAAATAGTTAGCTGTATAGGTACTTCGGAATTGGTCCAAATGAGGGCGCCACTGCACTTAGTATCGAAACTCCGCTGAACTTAGATGGCGCCAGCATCGTACTTAGTATCGAATATCGAACTAAAGTGGCGGCGCATAATTGAAAATTTGTGTAAAAACGAGAACAAAATTAAAAGAATATGGCATTGGTATGCGTGGAAGAAGTAATTTATAATTTGTAATTTGCGTATTTTCATTACAGTATCGAATTGTCAACTTTGATAGCGATAAGTTTTTCGTCATAAAAGCAGTTCTCTGCAAACCTACAAACTACAAATGAGTGAATGGATGTTCCCTTCTTCAATTTATTGTAAA
Organism: Dioctria linearis; assembly: GCA_963930735.1. Lineage (NCBI taxonomy): Eukaryota > Metazoa > Arthropoda > Insecta > Diptera > Asilidae > Dioctria > Dioctria linearis. The sequence continues at coordinate 16,764,546 of OZ005742.1, read as the reverse complement.
TTTTCATTTTTTCATTTTTCAGTGCTCATTCGTCCAAAGCTGTGCGTACGTAAAGGAGAAGTTTTATAGGAAGAAATCAAAGATCGGACTGTTGATCATATTGTTATAGCATTCGATGATCTTTCTAGTCCGAAACATTACAAATAAGAGAGGATCCTAAAATTCGTCAAGTCAATTAAAACAGGTTTTTATTGAATGATCGCAATTGGCTAAATTCCACTTTAGTTTGACATAACCCTGGAATTAGCTGGATAAATTTCCAATACAAACTGGAATTTAGCCAGCATTTACCATGTTTTTGGCACACATCAGACTTAAACTATAGAAACTACTCTTGTTTCAATATTCTAATTAAATCCAGTGGAATAAATTAAAACACTATTCTCAAACTTTTGTTATTAATTTGTGCAAAGGACGTCGTCACAATCACATCTACATGTCAAATCTTACCTTGTTAACCTACCGGACATAACAGCACATAAAAATTCTAAAGAAATTCAAGTTCAAGTTAAGGTTCGTGAAAAGAAATAATTACTACCTATTAACGCACAAAAGCAATTTTACCAAATCAAATTTACTCTTTCAGAAGGTTTTCTCTGACTGATTGACATATAATAACAGTGGACACATATTTTAGGCAGTATCTTAAAACTCAGTCACCGTGCACTATAATTGAGCAATTATACATACTGCTTTATGTGTTATGGAATAATTTGTCTTATGACTTTTGTTATATATATATACATATAATATGGTAACTAGCACAGTTTTGTACTAATTTTTTTTTTTTTTAAAGTACAAATCCATTTAGTTAAGTAAACGCAATAAATACAGCAATAGAATACTATTTGGAATTTAAATCCTAATTGGAAATTAATATTGTATAGAAATTAACTTTTTGTAAAATTATAATTTCCACATAATAAAATAGAATAGAATTTTTCTCTTTTCTTTGCCGTTTCATTTAATTTGGATAATTTTTACAATCTGAAGCTTGGTTCAGTTGCAAATCATTCAGCTTAAAGCGAAAACTGAAAACCGCAGCTTCTCTAGCTAAATTAGCCTTCAGCCGTCAACAGAACGAGACAAGAAGCTGTGTTAATGTGACTGCTGAAGGGTCATTTCCACTCTAGTCCCAAGAGAAGCTTTTCTTTTTGTTCTGTTTCTGATTTTTCTGTCAGTTGCTGTATTACAAGTGAACTGTTGTAAAAATTATTATAATACATTACGACATAACATATATAACGGTGCCTGGTAAGTGAACAAAAAGAATCTTTAATTCTTTAACAGATACGTGGTCAAATATAATAATTTATAACCTAACTTTAACTCTCTAAAAATTCAGAAGTAAACAAAGCCGGAAAGATGTCCCACACAATTTTATTAGTTCAACCGGGGATTCGGCCAGAAACTCGAACGTATAGTGACTATGAAAGTGTTAACGAATGTATGGAAGGTGTATGTAAAATCTACGAGGAGCATTTAAAACGACGCAATCCAAACACTCCGACTATAACATATGATATTAGTCAATTGTTTGACTTTGTGGACCAGTTGGCCGACATCAGTTGCCTTGTATATCAAAAATCTACAAACACCTATGCTCCCTACAATAAAGAATGGATTAAGGAGAAAATCTACGTGTTGCTGAGACAAGCTGCCGGTAGCACAGAGTGAAACGAAAGCCGCCTGCAGACTTGTCGGAATATTAATATTGTTCGGTAGGATAAGCAATATTATTTCTAATTTTAGATTACACCTGAACTAAATTTTCTTTAATTTTGTCTTTATGAAACTATAGAATTATTATACACCGTATGAACATATTTTAAGGAATAAAATCTTGTATAAATCACCGATCGTTTTTTTTTCGGTAAATTATTTAGTATTGTAAGGTTTTATTGCTTAACAAAGTTTCGGATTATATACAATATATATATGTGATGATCGTGTAAGCTTCAAACTAGCATTGGTGAAGAAAAATTCCAAGCATATCAGCATGTGGAAACAGTAGAATACAACTCCACTGCTGAAAAGGGTACTAAAAAATCATTCTATTAACGTTTTTCCTAGCCAGGGTATATGTACTCTATCAATGTTTATTTAGCTACGACATAAACAGGACAATTTTAGCAAACTAAAGAATAGGATAAATTTCGTCACGGTTGCTAGCAAGTAAAGTAACCATCGAGCGTATAAAATAATAAGCTGACAACACTAAGGACGATCTTCACAATGATATTAATGCTGTTCTATCAATAGAAAGATTTCTAACTGGAGGATTGAACAAACTAATCGACTAGATAACTATTCCCCATTCTACATTTATATGATCTTTCTAGGAAAACGTGTTCTTAATGATAATACTGTTCTACCTTAATAATAGCAACATCCACCCAATTGTTCGCATAAGTTTAATCAGGGGGAAAATTTAAAGGAGATCAGCAGTAAGTGCAAATATGAAACAGGTAGACACAATTCACAGATTTTATACATAACACTTGATGGAATGGATTTATTTTAGCTGCCATCTTATAAATATGATTTATTGCTTTTGCACAACGTACATATAATATAGTTTTATTTTATATATATTGTAACCGTCAACGCGTTTCGTCTTATCAACACATCATCAGGACTCTTGTTGTACTGAGGGATTGATTAGCGGCTAATTAAACTCTCATGGATTATTAAGGTGCCATTTTTCTATCTGGGCTGCTGCCCAGTGACCTAAGCTCCCTGAACGCTGGCACCAATTTCGATGTTTGGTTCTTTCATTATTTCTTTACAAACTTAACAAACTGCTTTTAATATCGTTACCAGATGGTGCCAGAGCATGGGACTATCAATAAACCCAGGTAAAACAGTGCTAGTTCCTTTTACTAGGAAAAGCAGCCTTCAGATTCCACCTCCTAAGTTAAATGGAATTGCAATAGAATATTCCAAACAAGCAAAATATCTAGGAATAATCCTAGACAGCAAGCTTATCTGGAATCCCCACCTGGAAATGATAACAAACAAAGCCATGTGGGCATTCAGCTCTTGCCACAGGCTTTTCGAGAAAAAGTGGGGTCTGAACCCCAAAATGACAATATGGATCTTCCAGGGCATAGTCAGACCCATACTTTCTTATGGGGCAAATGTGTGGTGGCCTAAAACATTGCAGGCAACCACCAGAGGAACCCTTGACAAGGTGCAAAGGATGGCATGTTTCGGCGCCACTGGCGCCTTTACATCATATCCTCAACGAGCACTTGAAGCCATTCTTGGCTTACAACCTCTCTACCTGTTTATTCAGAGGGAAGCTGCAGCTAGTATGCTTCGAAAGAAAAGGTCAGATGATTGCACCTCCTCCAGGGTGGGTCATCTCAGTATCTTCGAGCAGGTCAACATTAACGACCTAGAAGCTCCAAAAGATACTATGGCCAAGAGACTTTCTTTTGAAAGAGGTTACAAGGTAACCATTAATGAAAGAAGTCAGATACTAGACAGAGGACTCCAGCTCCCGCAACGGGCCCAAGTCTATGCTATAGAGGTTGGAGCTCAGGAAAGCCTAAATAAGGGCTGTAAGAACTCCAACATCTACATCTGTTCAGACAGCCAAGCTGCGCTCCTAGCTCTTTCCTTTCAAGCCTTTGAGTCGAAATTAGTTTGGAGCTGCTACTCGAAACTCCAACTACTGTCTAGGGACAACCAAGTAACCTTGGTTTGGGTCCCTGGACACGAAGAAGTGGACGGTAATGAAAAAGCGAATGAACTGGCTAAAACCGGAGCAGATTGTCCGTATATTGGTCCCTATCCAACATTTGGCCTACCAAAAAGCCACTTTAGGGGAGAACTGCTTAAGTGGGAAAACAGGCAACTGGATCTCCTTTGGCGTAGGGCGCCCGGTATGATCCTTCTCATTTCCTGTCGCGTCAACTTATTGGACTTAGCAGACAGTCGCTCAGACTATGGCTAACGCAGTCACTGGTCATGGCCCCTTCCGTCACTTCCTGAAGAAGATAGGCAAATGCGACAGTGAACTGTGTCGACTGTGCGAAGAGGAAGATGATACCTCGATGCACGTTATATGCGAGTGCCCAGCACTTGCAGGTCTAAGGATGCAAATCACTGGAAGAGAACTTATCTCTCCAGATAATGTCTGCAATCTAACTCCGAAAGCAATAATCGAGCTCGTTAAAAGACTCGATTTTGCCTAATCACTATAGAGGAAGGCACAATAGATCAACTATGGTCGCGGTGTCCGCAAGTTCCTGGAGGCCTAGTCGCCCCTTCTCTTAACATTAACATTAACAATTATTTTTATTATTATGATTTTTAACTTAATTACTGTCTTTCTTTTCTTTGCATTTATTCTATTGTGTCTTTTTTTTTTGTTCTACCTTAAGTTAGTATTTTATTTATTTATCAGTATATCTTTTGTGTTTGTTTTTAGTATTTTATTATTCTTTTATTAGTTAATCTTTTTAACTTGCTTTTGTTTTTGATTTTTGATTTTCTTAGTATTTACCAAATAACTTTCTCGTCCGGGGTTTGAAGCAGGGATCTTCCGGCTTCTGGGCGACTGCTCTTAACACTGAGCTAACGAGACAGATGAAAACAGTGCTTAAAAGGCTAGTTACAAATTAAGAAATACAAGAGGGAAAATCATCTGTCCCGTTAGCTCAGTGGTTAGAATAGTCGCCCGAAAAGTGGAAGGTCCCGGCGTCAAACCCCGACGAGGCGGTTGTATTTATGATTTGATTTAGAATCGTTAAAAATAAAAGTTCTTAAAATTCTTCTATTCTCTAAGCTTAGGTGTTTCGCGGAAGTGGAATTTGGGTTTGGAGTTTTTACGCTCTTATGCTCCTTAAATTTGGGTTTGAAGTTTTTACGCTCTTATGCTCCTTACACCTTGTTCTTATAGATCTTTTGGTTTGGCCAATGTAAATGGCATCACAATCCGCACAATTTAGCTTATAGACCCCGCATTTGTCAATTTTATTAATTTTAGGTTTCAATTTGTTGTTGACTAGAATGTTTTTTAGTAGTAGAAGTAGTTTATTAGTTATTCATAACACAACTTAGAGTTCTGTTATTAAAAAAAGGCTGGCTTTATATTATTTTCTCTACTTTGGCGAGATATCAAGAAGTTTAAATAAATTATTTAGAGAAAAACATGCGTTAACAAACCATGAGAGTAAATTAATCAATTCCTCAGTATACCAAGAGCCCTGAGTGGCCCTGATAAGACAAAATACGTGGGAGGTTACCATGTATGTAAAATAAAAATATGTATATATGTACATTGTAGAAAACCTTTATAAGATGGCAGCCACAATTATCTCAAAAAACTGTTTTTTTCCATTTTCCGGTTAAACATGTGAAGAAATATATTAGTACTTGCTTACATGCCTTGTCATATTTTTGTCAACTGCTTCAAAACTGGTTTTTATTTATCGACTGAAATTTCTAAGGAACAATTTAATTCTATAGATTTCCAAGCTCTGGATTTTCTGGTGACTTTTCTATCAGTTTGAGCCGCTATTCATTAAGAAACTTCATCTTATTTTTATATGTACCTATTAAGTTTACTTTTACTTTAATTTTGCATGACAAAGATCCTCAATTTTCCCAGTTTTTAAGACGAAAGAAAAACATACCCATATCTTTAGATAGCCACCACCACGTTTTACAGTCGGATAAAAAAATATATTGTTCTAGAGCTATATTTGATCGCCTTTCTTTTTCTTTCGCACAGATCAAAATTCTTTCCATCGCTCCATATAAACTTCCTCAAAAACTGGAGCTTTGTGTATATTTTTATTTCTGAGCCTTCTTCTTCGGTTTTTTGTTGAAATTGTTAATTTCAGCTCTTGTTTAACAAATTTCAGAATTGAAGAAATTAGTGCTTTCGATAGAAAATGGTCCTCATATATTATACATACCCCCAGGAGAGATTTTAGCGTGACGAGAAACGAATAAGAATTTGATTTTTGCGAGTAATAAGAATATGAATCACGGGGATGACAAGAATTTGTGACACACGTTCATAATACAAAATAAATACTTCTTCGCGATAGTTGATCAACTTGCTATCTCATCCTTTCCTCGATTCGCATTTTTATTTCCTCGTCGTCACGCCAAAACCTCTCTTCGGGGTATCGCATATGAGGACCATTTTCTAAAAGGAGTAATTGCCTTAATAGGAATACGACATCATAGAATATAAATCAACTAATCACACCCCTTTAATACTTGCTTGATGAACGGATTTAATCAAAATGGATGGAATTTTCATGTGGCGCTATGTTATTGCACATTTGTTGCCTTGAAATAAATAAGAAGATATATTTGTTGCGGCTTTATGAGAAGGAAGATATGAGGTATACTGGTCGTCTTTCTGATAAACATATACTCGCAACAAAATGATATCGACTCTATTATTAGAAGGAAGAAAAAATGGAGATACGTATCTTGTCTTCGTATTATTTCCACCACGAATTTAATCCTTATAGAATTTTTATCATCCTTGTAATATTTCTGAAGCAATAAAAATACAACAAAGCTACAATAAATTTCTCGTATGGAAGAAATCGTTACTTTTTCATCTGAGGGATCTAACGTCCAAATGTTTGCTAGGGACGGAGTCATCAAAAATTCATTTCAACGAAAATGATCGCAAGAGGTGATGCAGTACGTTTACATGAATACTTGAAGTATGCTTGAAGTAATCAAAATATCATGAAAACGATCATTCAACGCGTAAATTTCAACTTAAGTAATTGGAATTAATTGAATCAACCGCCCTACCTGAGCTTCAAGTGGATTTCAAGTCAAGTACCCAAGTTATTCATGTAAACGTACTGATGGATTCACGAATCTAAAAAACCGATTTGTAATTTTTAATATAATTTATATTTTTTAAAAAATGTTAGGTTTTCGTTTTTTTTTTTTTTTCTGAATCATTTTTTACAAATACTTTGAATTTTATATGTTAAATGTTTTAATTTTTTTATTATATTCTACTACCTGTAGAGATTGTTCTAATAAAGTTCACCAGTTATGGATAGATATGAATATACTGTGGGTGAATATACTAGGTCTAAGTGAAGAAAAATATGGCAGATGGTGGTAAATCCTAACAATTTGGGCGGTGAGGGGGTAGAAGACTTTTCCTTCATTTTTTATTAATCCCCAATGCTGAGCAATTTATTAGATAGATGAAATTATTTCCAACGACTTCTAGCATTTTTCCTATCTTCCCTTCAGTTTCGAGGATTTCGAAATTTTAATTCAGAATTGTTCGTTTAACTACTACTTTCGCAAAAAAACAAGTCATCAACACCAGTTTTTCATATCGTTTTTAGGAGGCGAAAAAGTTTCCATTTAAAATGACCACTGACATATTTAAAATGGACTGCTGATACTCTTGAAATTGCTTACATTATTTGACATTATTATGGGATAACTTTTCTATAGTTGTCTCTTTTTGGTTTAACTACTTTATTCCGCTGAACTTCAAATAATAAATTCTATACAAATCCACCATAGTCCAGTTTCAGTTCAGTGGTTTCCCCAATGAATATATAGAATAGAAATAGATGGCAATACAATATTTGTAATCCTTTCTCTGTCCCCCATAGACACTTTTAGCGGCAGGTAGACAAAAATTGCTTAATTTTATTTCTTTAAAAATCAAGTTTAAAAAATATTTGATGTTGTAGGAGATAAGCTTCCAAGAAGAGAAATAATTTCGAGCGCTTCTATAATTTGTTGAACTTTTAATATGAATATTAAAGCAAAAGTAAAACTTGAAATTAAGATAATTGTCACACCCCTGCCAACAAAAGTTGACCTATAAAAAATAGAAAATCAGGCAGTCCATGTTATATATGTCAGTGAAAATGACCTATCAAGCTCTATACATATTTTTCTTAGAATATAGAGACAACAGGAAGTGTTGATACCTGTAAAATTCGTGTGCATGAGCGTGGATTTTTCAGAGTATCATGAAGTAGCTCAGCATTATATTCAAGAAAGAGACAACTCTATGTTTAGCTGTCGAAATATCGAAAAAATCCTTCCTCCACCGAGATTTGTTTACGTTTGTGACAGCTGCGAAATTCCCTCAGTATGATGGCGTAGTGACAGTGAATAAGAACATTTTACATGGGAGCAAACGTAATATTTTCATCCATATATCTTGTTGCCCCGCTCTCTACATTGATTCTACTAAACGGCTGTACTGAGCGTTCACTACAGGGGCAACAGATACTAACACAACCAGAATTTGACTACACAAAATTTGACTTATAACACTTCCTGTACTCTCTATATTCTAAGGTATTTTTAGAATCCTTGTAAGTAGGTTTTCCAAACGTACAAAAAACAATTCTTTTTTAGAGAGCCCAACCTACCCTCATTCAAAATTTAAAATAATATATATATATTTTATAAATTTTGACTGTGGGCGTCATAAAGACCTAACTTTCGAGAAAATGTCTGTAACAGACAGACGCACGGATACCCGAGCGATCTTATAAGGATTTAAAAAAAAATGTAAAATTTTTGGTAAATTTGTTATCAAGTTTAGCCCAAAATGTGCGAAAAAATATCGTAAAATTTTTATATACATATAGCCGGAGTTAGACGGTATTGAGTCATAACAGGAAAACTGTCGTTTTTTTCGTCGGTCTCATAGTTGCTGAAAAAAAACATATTTTGTGTTAACTTACATATATGTAAGCCAACTCTTTCTAATATGACCAACTTTTATAAAATTACTGTTGCTCCCGTCTATTCAGTTACCACAGGCAAATTTGGATTAGATTTAAATATACTTTAATTTGGTCGATCGACTTTTCGTTGATAAAAAGCTGCTTGCGTGAGTCTGACGCGCTCTTAACCGATTTTTTTTACATTTTGTTGTTCCAGTACTAAGATTTCTGTGCCCAAATACTAACAAAACTTGAATGATCGAAATTTTTGTATTATGATTAAAAATCTTGTTTTTATATTAAGATAATTTGTAATATATCAGCATACTCTGAACTATTACAAAAGATGAACTTCAAAAATATTTACTTAGAGGCTAGCGTGTAAAAAGTTGAAGTAATTCTGAGAATCATGTTGTTTTTGAATTGGAGTTCTAAATGGAAATTTCTACATTTTTTGCTTATTGGGAACTTATTTATATATTACTATAATAATAGCTGTGTTCTTTGTATACCTTTTCCAGAACTTCCATATACTGGAGAGAACAAATTGTTCTGTCAATTGAAACGAACTATTTGTACTGTTCGCTTTATTTAAATTTTTTTATGAAAATGTATGAGGCCTTTTTTGTGTGTATCTTTTGTTTTGCTCTGTTCTGCGGACACAAAAGAACACAGATAATATATTACTATACAATTCCAAAACCACGTTTTCTTATAATCAATGGGCTTACGGAAACGACTAAAACTATTATTGATTACGTAAATACCAATATGAATAATTTAAGCGTGAACGTGAATTATGCATTAAAAGTAAATGATCACAAGTCATTAGAAATTGATATTGAATATAGTAAAGTGTATGTATCTAGAGTAGAGAAATGAATAGAAAATATGCACTACGATAAAAATAAAATAGGTCAGGATGAAAAAAGTAATATCAAGGCTAGTGGAAAATAAGAGTGTAAGTAGGATAAATAGGTGGTATAATAGAGAATTAGTAATTAAGATTAATGCTTATCAAAGAGCTAAATTAACTAATGACGAGAAGGAATGGACAAATTACAAAACGCTACGGAATAAATATAAGAAATAAAAGAATCGATGAAGTCAAAGATCAAAAGAAGATGTGGTGTGTCATAAAATGGACTATGCTAAAGGAATCAAAAACAGATCTGCAGTCTGCAGTCTATTTTGAAGATGGTATACAAGCACAAGTAGTTAGAGCATAGTGGACAGTTTTAATAAGTATTTTATAGAAAGTGTAGAGAAAATGAATAGTGAAATACCAGTGTACAGATCTTTTGATTCGCACGTTCATATCAAAACGTTCAAAATAAAAAGAAAATTATAACAATTTAAGTGCTAAAATTAAAATACAGAAAATTGAACCTTTCGACCCAGCGATCAGAGAGGTCTCATCAGTACGGTGATCTCCATATAAATACTTTTAAGAAAAAGCAAGTATGAATTACATGGTAAATATGGAAAAATTTTCGAAGCTTGGAAGGAATCAGAATGAAATGTAGGAAGGTAACGGTATTCTTGGATTTTAAGAGAGCGTTCAAGACAATAGACAGGCAATTCTTCTATCAAAGCTTAAAAAATATGGTATACAGGGCAAGTAGTACAGTTGGTTTCGAAGTTATTTAGAGGGAAAAAGACTAAGACATAGGAGAAGAGTGAATGACATGCTTTCCGAAGCAGTTGAAATAAAATTGGGAGTACCACAGGGATCAATGCTAGAGACGTTATTGTTCTTGGTATATATAAACGACATTAAGAGTGCATCGAGTCATTCAAAAATTAAACTTTTTTCTGATGATGCGTTGGTGTTTGTGACTGTTAAAGATGCAGAAGTAATCATGAATGATTTAATAAGGGATTTATATGAATTAAAAGAATGGCTTAGAAAGAATAAATTAAATTAAATATTTTAAAAAAACTAAAATTATTACCAACCATAAATTGTGCGAATTGTGCGCAGATAATAGCTTGGAAATTGATTGTGAAGAAATTAAGTTCAAAAGCTTCAAAAAGGGCTATTCGCATAATACTGAGGTGTAATAGATTCACGCCAATAAGAATGATGCTAGACGTCTTAAAATGGATGAGTTGTAGTCAAAGAATAAATCTTAATAATATATCTCTGCATTTTTTAAATTAGAAAAGTCTGTCTACCAAGGTATTTGCAGAAGAGAATTAGGATAATATCAGAATGTTCAACCATATAACTTGAGAGAACTGCACCAATCGTAACCGAAATTTTGAATATTGTGAAGTTGAAAATTTGAAATTTTCGAAAGCGTTTGTTTTGTAATACTTTTTTTTTATAAGATAAATTTTCTTTTAATGTAGTAAGTGCAAATTTCCCTGCGTGCATTTTCAACGTAAAATAAAAAAATTAATAATGAGTTACTATACAAATGAATAAAAATGCTTGTTTACAAAATAATTGTGAGCCTTTGAGTTTTTTGGCAATGTTTTGGACATTTCTCTCGACACTCTTGATCTGCATTAAGGATGCATTCTCAAATGTCCACAAACTTTTGAAAATTATGGCAGTGTTACCTGTAACCACAACTCCGAATGAGCCTTCATTTTGTCGAATCAAAACCTATTTAAGGCCCACAAACGGATTAGCTAATGAATTTTTTTCTATACCTCGGCACATCACTTTACTGAAATAGCGAAAAAGGGTTTGTATACAGATTTTTCACGTGGACATGAGTTATAGTTAGACAATTCTGATTATAGTTATGGATGCCCTAACTTTTTTAAGATTTAATCTGAGTTCTAGCTTTTCTTATTTTGCAATAAAACTTTTTTTTTGTACTTCACTGAGAAATAAAAAAAAAACAATTTTTACTTTTTAGTACAATTTATGTATGAAAGTTATTTATTTTAAAAGTTTTTTTAATATTTTTTAATTTCTACTTTTTAGTCGTTACATTTTCGCTCAAAACTCATATAACGGTACATAATCTATCTGAGGTATGCATATTAACTCTCATCTACATACGTTCTCTTGCGAACGTTGTGGGGTAATTTTCTCTTCTCTGTGGTAAGTATACATCGTTTAGAAGTTATCGCACTTTAATGTAAGTGGGTACTTCCATGTAAAAAAAATTTTACATGAAAAATTTGGAAAAATTTATTTCACATCAAAACTCATATAACGATTAAACATAGAAAATTGAACTGTTCCCATGAAATATGTAAAACATTATACTAAAACGTATAAAAGAAAAGTCAGCCCCCTCGCCGCACCAACTTACACCCACACTGGTACATAAATTCGAAAATCACGCATTTTAACGATATTCGGGTGAGAAAAGTCTGTTATAAAGTTTTTTACAGAAGAAAAACAAAATGTAATTTTATAGCACTCAACAATAGCTTTAATTTGATATCACACACGGTCCAAATTGAACAACCCTAAGGGGTGCAGTTACCACCCCACCCCAAAATGCCCAAAAACGTATCGCCCCTCGAACAGCTCCCCATTCACTCATTCTACATTGCTCGTGTTCTGCATGTAGATTAATCTCCTGCTATTTAAATGAAAGAACGCAGACTGTGGTGTACAATGGGAGAATGTCATCTTCTAAGTTGGTTTTATCTGGAGTGCCGCAAGGGGTGGTCCTGGTTCCCCTCTTGTTCATGCTCTTTATCAATGATATCACTCGGGAGTTACATGGTGCTTATCTTCATCTTTATGCTGTTGACATAGAAAGCTAAGCTGGAGCTCCAAAGGGCGGCCTTCCTTCTCTGATCTGTGATATCAATGTGATTCTCCGCAGAGTTCTTGATCTAAATCCTGAGAAAACGCAAGCAAAAATCTATACTAGTGGGCATAATGCTGTCTCTTCAGCTGCTCTCCCTCCCATTACTCTTCTGGGTCAGAGCTTTCCAATCTCCTCAGATCCAGTGAAGAATCTTCGGCCATTGATGGACCAGAGACTCACCTGGGGTCCCCTTGTTAACCGTATTTGCTCGCGAATCTATTTTGGTCTTCGAACGCTCTATGCTTTGTTGGTCTTTCTCCCTGAGTCGATGATTCGGCCTGGTCTCGTCCGAACATTGAATCTTCCGCATTTTCTGTATGCGAATGCTGATGTCTACCCTCTTCCTGCCCTTGAAATCTCGAAATAGTCTCGTGCGCTTAATGCTTGTGTGAGATATGTTTATCGTCTGAATAGACAGGCGCATGTGTTTGTATTTATTTCTGTTTTTGTATGTTTTTATTTTATCGATGGTATTAATCTAAAGTACTCCTTTGATTATTTATCTCTCTTTGTAATTAAACGTATTAGCTGTACATGCAGTGTAATTGAACTGATTCAATGCCTAAATCTGGGTCAATTGAAGTTTAGAATCTGTTTAACAGTCTTTAGTTCATTTATTAGTCAGGGTCTGAAACCTACAGCAATAAAAAAATAATTAAAATTTGTTTGTATGTTTATACCTTAAGTTGCCAAGTCTGGCTTTCAGATGTGTTGTTCCTACCTGGTTAAATACCGGTTAACACTTTAAGTGTTATACTATTTAATTTATCTTCTTTTCATTATTTCCTAATATTCATGCTAATAAATAAGTAACTACTGTCGATCTATGTACTCACCGTTCAAGGACGTTGCCTTGGCCAGGGTCGTTCAATAAAATATTTTTGTATTGTTACATCAAACAACCCCATGTAAATCCATTCACGTTTACACACAGAGTTATTTAGTCAAGGTTTAGTGAATTGATAAAAATTGTTTAAAAATTGCTGATTTAATTTGAAAAACGCGTTGAATTATATTTGAAATAATTGTTGAATTTAATTCAAAATTTATTGATCGATTTGTGTAAGCTGTTGATTTTTCTCGAATATTATTAAAGTACTTCTGGAATCTGTTGAAAACAAATGAAATTAGTAGAAATAAATCCAAGAAAGGTATACTAATTCAATATACAAAATCACAATCGAGAGTTAACACACCGGCTCGCGTGGCGTGCCAACAGCTAGAGGTCGAAATGTTTCCTTAATTGCAGCAATTAAATATTTGGGAATAGTATTAGAAGTAATTGACTGTGGCACTGCGCATTGATGGGTTCTGCTAGCTTTTCATAATTGCACTGTACTCCCACACTGAAAAACTTTCACCCAACACAAATATCGGCCGGCTTCACTTCATTTATGTAGCTTATCAGCATTACTGTTTGTTATATATTCTAAGGGTCTTTCCTTAGAATATAAAACCAACAGGAACTACTGGATTGCATAAAATGCATCTGAGCAAGTCACCAACCTGGCAAAAACCTATTGGGGTATCAGCCATTTCACTCCCTCTATCTATGTACATACTTTAAATGACAGTGGAATAGTGAGAGATTGAAATAGAATTGTCGATATGTTTTAACTTATCGCTATTTCTTATTTTTCTATTTTTATTTCTAAGGTTCTATCGCATGACCGTACGAAATCGACATTTGTTGCTCCCTTATTGGGCCTGTATTTTATCCTTTATTACCATAGCGAAATATATGCACATCACGCAAAGGTACACAAAACACGCGCGAGGCTGGGTCATAATTATTATACGAGCTACCCGCGATAAGTTATTTTGAAAATAAATGAAAGAGCGGAAATCTATTCAGACATATTAGATACGTTTGAAATTTTTTTGGAAAATGTAAATCAAGATAAGTATTATACAAGGCTAGTATTAAGAAAATTTTACAAACTTATGGTACTAATATTGACTCAGAAAAATTTATTTATGAAGCTAAGAAATTTTGAATAATAATTAAAGAAGACTTTTTAATTAAAATAAATTTATAAACGATGGGTTAAGATCTACTTTTCCGAACGTAGAAACAATTTTAAAAATATTTTTGACGATGCCTATTTCTTATGCAAGTGCTGAGCGCTCAATTTCGGTGTTGAAATGAATAAAACATTATTTACGAAGTAACTTACATCAAAATAAAACAAGTGAGCTATTATGCATTGAATCAAATGTAATGGACTCGATTAATTATGATGACATTATAAGCTTATTTGCTAAAACAAAGCTAGAAAAAAAATGTTTACTTATTATTTTATTTAGAGTTGAACTGATTACTTTTTAAATACACATTAAAATTTGTTATTATGAAAATGTCGAAATTTGTCTCCAATAAACTAAGAAAAATACATATGTATCTACCTACCTATGTATATTATATTTTATTAACTGAAATAGACTAACTTTTTTGAGGCCGTATAATGATCTTGCGCCTAAGGCCTCCAAAAGTATAAATGCGGCCCTGCCTGTATTATATACCCACAAAGAAAGACATATTTCGAAACTATATAAACAGATAACATGACTTCTACTTTTTAAAAGAGAACCCTCCTCAATAACATTTACAATTTAAAATAATTATATTCACATACTATCATCAAAACCGCTGACGGTGGTAAGTCCGTCAAAATCGCAAAGAAACACAAATTTATACATGTCAGTCGTGCGAGACCATTAAAAAATATAATTTTTCATTAATCACTTGAATATTTATATAAATAAATTCAATGAAACTCCAGCAGACTCCGCATATACTCTGAACTATAGGATTGTAATTCTACCATTTAGCATGGCGACACGCGGGGCAATAATTCTCTCAAAAGAACTAATAAGCGCTCATTATGAAAGTTTCCTGAGATTATAGTAGAATACATTTGTTATAGCGAGAAGGTGCGTAGATATTTTTTTTTTGTACGACTCTCGCTTTTGTTTCGCTTCTGTTAAACCAGAAAAAATGCAATACCGACTATGACGACCGCTTCTTGACCTTCGTAACTTGCTTGACCAGTAGATTTTTACAAAACTGAAATGTTAATCACCAAAAGAGCGCGCAAATATCTTGAATGTTTTCAATGTCAAGTATATATCTGATAGGAAATTTAATCCAGATGCAGATTTTAATTATATACATAAAAATTCAAATTTTCTTTACCTCATTTATGTACCCTTTGCCACGTTTTGGCAGCCTCAACTTCCATATCATGTTCGTTTTCCACTTTGCAGTATCCCAATTTGGATCAAATTTTATTGATTCCATTGTTAAGGCACTCTTGAAATCACTATACACATAAATATCTATCGATAACCACTTAAAAGAATATTATTTTTAGTATATTTCACTTTTGTTTTATCACATTGATTCTCTTTAGAACGAAAAACAAGAACATAAAAAATTCAACAATCACAGCTGTGATCACGCCGCAAAACCACAAATTTGATTATTATCATTCTAAAACATTTTTTCTTCTTCTCAATTAAAACACAGCCGCGGTTTTTGAGAGCATATTAAAATAATATAAAAATATGAAAATTTTATTCATACAAAAATTAATGGTAAAATAAAAAACATAAAAATCATCACTTTGTGTTTACGAACAATGCCAACAGAAATTTCATTCAAAACTTCCACTCTACCACTACTTCCGATTATGATAATTTGATAGTCAACTTCCTAAAGAAATTTGTAAACATACAAATCTATATATACACTTATGTAAACATTGGTGGGTATACATATAATAAAATCGTTTGGAAATTATAGCAAGCGCATAATTATTTGCAATTAATTAGTAAAGACTTCCGCGACCTTGTAACACTAACATATCGCGAAAATCTTGCACTTTTCACCGGTTCACGTGCTCGCACAAAGAATCATCCGAACTAGAAAATTATGTGTAGCATCAGATCACATCGTTATCGGATGTAATTTGCGAGACGACTTCTTCAGAGTTACAAAAGCGGATAAAATGTAGTTAGTAGAAAATCTGAGAATAACGATTTGCACAGGTGTGTTGTCCATACACTTAGTCATTGGGTGACCCCCCCCCCCCTCCAATATGTATATATTGTTTCTCCATAGGTGTGTGACATAACGTAATGTTTTGAATTTTTTCTTGACTGACTGTTCTGAAAGCTTCCTTTTGTTGCTTAATATTTTTGGTATCAATAATGAAAGTTTTGCATACATATGAGATTCTTGAGGAATTGGAGGGGTAAGTAAAAATTACTTAGTATTGTTTATTTAGTGAGAAAAATTTGTTATTTTAATCAACAGCCACCAAGGTGAACACAGCAAGACTTGCAATGGAAGTTGTAATTCCGTACCGACTTTGCAATGGTAAATGAAAGATTACCCAATATTGCAGATAGAATTTTTATTGTCGCCTTAATTAAATTTGTTTGTCTGCATACATTACATTAACCAAAACTTATGATTTCTAGTGCCGCTTTCGGTAATGACACCAATTATCTTTAAGCAGCCCATTCTCTGTGCTCTGTCTAACTTAGATTTCACTGGACGTTGGGCTTGCCATAATTTTGGTTGGTTGGCTTAAAGAGAGATTTACACGCTGCGGCCACTGAGAGCCTCTTGTGATCATCATTCCATCTCCTTAAAGCAGGCCAGTCCCCTTGAATAGGATTAAGAATTTGCGGTCCAGCTGCTGGGGCTCACCAAAGCTTACCTTTCTGCACTTAGCTATCGCCGGGCATTCACACAAGTCATATAAAGTAGTCTCATTATTCTCCAGACACAGTCTTCAGGTAGGATCAGAGCCCACGCCAATATTGACAAGTTACTTCCTCAGTTAACACTTTCCGACAAACAGACCAGTTTAGAGTCTAACGTCCATTCAACCGTGCCTCCGAAGCTCCCTCTCCGAAATGTAGCTAAACTTTATATAGCAAGTTCATCAGGTTTATCGTTGCCAGCAAAGCCTTGATGTCCCGGGATCCAGATCAGATTGGATCAACTCAGTATATCAAGGGCGGTTAGGTGTTCTGATATGAGCTTTGATTTCATTGTGGAAGATGACATTATTCTAATTGCTGCTGCCTGACCGTCGGAGAATATGTATAAAGATACTTTTTTACTAGACACCCCCTTTAGATTCTCTTAAGCACAGGTCAGTATTGCATAAACTCAGCCTGGAACACTAGCGTGCCGTCACCTGCATGCTCAGTGATATAGAAAGTGAACTCTCAAATTATGCTAAACCATGCCACGGTCTTATGACAACCATATAAATCTAATACATAGTTCTGTCGCACCGCACGCCCTGCGTTATGCCCAAAATGACCTTCTGATATTATCAATGATTGTGTATCTAGGTGCAGATTCTAATATAATTTAGAGTAACGTTAACATTAGATATTTCCCATGATGACTATAGTTGTCCTAACGAAATTACATTCTCCTAGCCCGGCTATCAGTCTTTTCCTGGTAAAAAGTATCAAGACAGTCTTGCCGGTGTTAATATTAAACTTCCTTACATCACGGCCCAACTATAGTCAAGGCTTGCTGCCCCTCTACTACTAGGCATTAAAGGAGGGGAATAGAATTCCGCGCTGGTAGTGTCACCGAGGCTATACGTAGCCACCGTTCATTATTCTAGCGGCCACAAAAATTGAAAATCATAAGTACTTTCATATAAAATTAACATTCACAATTAACTTCATCTGATATCTGTTATCCAAATATATCCTAAAAAATTTCAAAGCATTCGCATTCCCAATAGTTAAATAAGTTACCGTTACCAAGTTACGTTTCGATTCATTCGTTTCTTTCTTTTATTGAAATAATTTTTCCCTTTTGTTTAGTTTTTTCCCAGGCGAAACGACAGACGTAGTTGGACAAATGATACACACACATTCTAACTTTTTAAAGTAAATATTCTATTTTTCTTTTTTCGATCTAATTTTATTTGTTATTTTTTTACCATTATTTCATAATAAGTACCTTTCGTTCCCTAGGGTTCTGTTGCAACAGAAGTGACAAAATTTAATTAATTTCTGTAGTTCTGTAGTTCTAGTGAATACTAATTTGCACACTTCTTGCTCTTAAGTGGATGAATGTGACACAGAGAATTGATCTTAACGTGTTGAAATTTATATTTAGGATCAAGAACGGGGATCTGTCGCCATATTTAAAAGAGAAAATAACACTGGTGACGGATACGCAGCCACATAATCTAAGGAATGCAGATCTAAATATAAGATTACTTAGCTGCAATATAAATAATTGTATTGTTTTTTGTGAAAAGTACGTTTAGTGCTAATAAATTATTATTATTATATTATATAATGAGCAACTGGTTTTATCACCATGTTGTTTGTAGAAAAATTTTTTTCGAAGCGACATTGTAAAAAAAGAAAAAAACTGTTGATATTAACAAAAGCTATAAAATAAATATAAAATATATATATAAAATAAAAATAAATTATAGGGCAATTTAAATTTTATTATTACTCTTAATTCTTAAAATTACACCAGAAATTTTAAGTTCACTTATTTATTAAAAGATCAGAATATTATTTCTATGTAATTTTTCCACATGAAAAATAATTATTATTTTCGACCCCTGGAAATGACTGCTAAACAGCACCTCAAGATTTTATTTTGTCGTATTCAATAGTATCAGAAAAATTCAAAATTTGTTAAATAATAACAGCAAAAAAATATTGGATGGAGTCACAAAAATATATTATTTGAAAACCCCTTGCTAAGCAACAGTGCCTTTGATATCGAATCGCCATAAGAAAAATTATGTGATAAATGTTAGCTGTTGTACCGCATGAGTCTTGCCATGAACTCGGTCCCTCATACAAACCCGCCTAATTTAAAGAAAAAATGAACAAAATACAAAGAAATTGATGTCTATGCTTTACTGTTTAAAAAACTTTTTAAAAACTACTCAAAGTGGTCACCTTTTTACTTTTCACAAATATATTGCGAATTCTCTGTGAGATAGCTTTATCGTTTGCTTTTATGTATCGCGTGGTCGACCAGTATATAATAATATATTTTTCAGTTATTCTAAGCGCTCAACAGATCGAGAATCTCTAATTGTATCTTGTTGCGTACCCCACTGCGTATTTACTAAATGAAGTAGGCATCAAGCTAAAATATTTTGTTTTGAATAATTCAATACCGAGTTAGTTACGTTAAACAAAAAGCAATAGTGTCACTTGAAAGTATTGTAGAAGTCGTCATTAAATAGGAACACACAAATATGACACGAGTATGAAAGGATGTGACTTGAAAATTGTTAGATATTAAAAGAAAGAGGTTATATCTAAAATTGTATTATGTGATCCAACATGGTTTAGCTAACATTTTTGACTATGCAATAACAGAACTGTACTTTCCCTTGTATGTACATACACATTTTTGTTGGAAATAAATCAAGGATGCGTTCTTAAGAATGGCCCTTGATTTGTTCTCCATGTGATACTTGGCAATGGCTCATTTTCGTTTCAGGATTATATGTAGAGTATGCAGAGAAAAATTTTGGTAAGAACAAGAATCACATGGAAAATCGCTGTTAACAAAGAAATAGACAAAGGTAGGTGGATCTTCTAGCCTTTTTCAATGTTGTGATATATGAAAATTTCTATGAAAAAAAAAAACATCTATTACGACCTATAGTTAGAAAAACAAAAATTCGATGATACATACTAGAAAAATTCTGATAAATTAAATTGTATGCGCTAATCACAATGTAGAAAATTTAGATCGTCTTAACCTTAAAAAGTTAGTTTATGAAAAAGGGATAGCATTTAAGTGTAAAACAAATCAAAATTATCAAATGTGTTTCTTACAGATATTATTTATTTGATATAACAAAAGATGCTTGGAAAAAAAACACATGATACAAAAAATCATCTACCTCAGCTTTGAAGTTTTTCTCGCGATGTGCTAGGTTCACTTTCCATTTCGTATTCAATTTCCACTCTAGGTTTCTTAAGCTTACGTTTGACTGAGGGAATTTTTCCATCTGCGCTACGTTTCTCTGCTTTATTATCCTTATCTTTCAATGCTTTAACAAAGGCTCCAGAATCCTGGAAATTAATGGTTAATATAAAACTTATTGAAGACATTTTTTAATTTCTTACCTCAATATCAGATCCTTCTGATGATTCAAAATCGCTACCAACATCTACTTCTTCCCTTACACCAGAATCACTTTCCTGAAATAAAACAAAAAGAGTTTGAATATCCTTCTTGCTCAGTATTGAAAGCTAAAAATAACTACCTCATCATTTTCTGCTTCATCTTCATCACTATCCGAATCACCCTCTACATACTCTTCATCCATTCTAAACTCTTTCTGGATTTCTGATTCGAGCTCCATTTCCTTTTCAATTTCCATTTCATCTTCCTCGTCCTCCTCCTCAACATCATCATTCTCAACTTCTTCTGCTTCCAATGCTTTATTAAACGCTGTTTCCGGGAAATTATAAATATCTTGATAAGTGCCTTTTTTCAGCCGATCCAATAGTTGTTTCTCAATTGCATTATCAATTTTAGCAGCAATTAATGCCTTCTGTTCCCGCCTAGCCTCTCTTCTTTCTATCTTCGTCGACAATGGAACCAACAATTTCTGCCTTCGCAATTTCAGCTTACGCATTCGTATAAGGTACTGAGTGATCTTAACGAATCTTTGTTTACATTTCGCTATCATATATTTTGGCCAAAATACTAAATTCTCATTAACTTGTTGAATGGCTTTTTCAAAATTTCTAGATAATTTAACTTTTTCCCATAACTTTGATGGAAAATGTGATCGTTCTGCTGTTTTCACGTAAAGGTAGATGATACCTTTCTCTTCCCGAACGGTTGCATACTGACTATTTGCTAACGGACATGTTCTACGACTACATAAACCAGTAAGATTATATTCATGCCTACAAAATGTTCTTGTATCTGTCCTAAAAATAAATAATATCTTGTGAAAATCGCGTTTTTATTGTTTTGTTACTTGACCACTTACCTCACTTTATGAGAACAAAAAGATTTGTTAATGATACTCCAAACAACCTGAAATAAATAAATTTAATTTTATATTAGAAAATTTGCTCTTATCATATTTTGATCAAATTATTACATCGTCATGCTGCATTTTTATAAATTTTAATAAAATTAAAACTTTTTCCAAATTCAACCGACCGACTATCAACGTAAACACGTGTTAAAACGAATTGTCAAATATGACAATTAACCCAAAGCAAAATCCAGTGCTGTAAATAGTTTTTGCTAGATCAGGGAAGGGGCAGACTATGAATGCCAGAAAGACAACAGCAACAGCGAAAATTAGGGAATACCCTTCGAGCAGGAAACTGAGCTTAGCGTACTGCGTTTCTATAGATTATATAGAAGAAGAGTTTTGACATGTCAATAGTTTAATGTCATTTAAAAAGGCGGGCGGCCGGGCGGAATATTGCTCGTGTATTGGATTTGGTTAGAATTTGAGTTTAATTTATTGTAAATTTTCACGGAAAAATGGAGAAAAACTTTATATCAATTTCAATTAGTTATATTCCTATAGTTGCTATTTCATTTGTTAGTTTTCTATTGATTTATAAAGTTTACACATTAATAAGGTAAAAGGAAGCTTCATTTTCCTTCGCATAATTTTTTGAATTTATTGTGAACCTTTATTTACAGATCTAAATTTAAAATATTCGTGAATTGCTGGTTTTGTAACCATAACATTAAAGTCCCCTATGATTTACGCAACAGCTGGCATTGCCCTAATTGTGATCAATATAATGGATTTAAGGAGGATGGAGATTATAATTGTGAGATACAAGCGCAACTTAATTGCAATCCACCGATCGTGCAATATGCTCGATCAAAAGGTTCACCTAAAAAGAATACTTCGGGAAATGGATTATGCGAAACATGCAATGAGAATCAGAGAATTATTATTGAAAAATTAGCACAATTTGAACCGAAAAGCGAGCATAGTTTTGACAAGGAATTCAAAAAATACAAGTAATTCGGTGTTTATAGTTGTTTTATTTCCTTCTCTCATTTTTTTACAATTTGCAGATCAATTTTGGAACACAGGCATAGACTTTGCGTTAGCTGTGAGCGGCATGTATGTAAAATTCTTCGAGATAAAAAGAAAATTATTTTGGGATCGAAATTGGCTGCATTTATTCTTCAAAGCGTAAATAGCCTAAAAACAGCGCCGCTGTTGAAACATGTAAAAAAGTCGAGAAAACTTTTTTTGAAAAACATAAATTCGCTGTGCTTACTTGGTCTAGCTGTGATAAATTTTGTAATTATTATCAACGAGTTAACTGAAACTAGAGCCAGAAATGGATTAGTAAATGAAGATTCACTAACAAGTTTTGCATATGTCGCAATGTCACATTTAATTGCATTTGGAAAAGTAATTGCTAATTATCTGCAGCACATTTGGAAAATTGAAATCATTGAGAAATCTTATTTATTTATAAAAACTATACTAGTTTTATGTTACTACACTTTAGGATTTCGATTTAGCAAATCAACAATAATCAATATCTCGTTCATAAATCCATTAAATGTATCTTTTGGAAGCATTTTTCTTGCTTTCATTAATAACATTTTAGATGGATTTAAGCTGGGTAAGAGTGCACTACTTCTAACTGCTTGGAGTTTGTATGCTGGAATCGCGAACAATCCAACTGTTGATTTCTATGGAATGGATGTTTTAAAGGTAAGTCATTGGAAGGTAAAGTTTTTACTATTTTTAAAAATTTTGAAATTCAAGTACCTATATGTAAAATCACAAACTGCTATGATTACTCTTGTTGTATTGTTATTTTATATCAAGGATTATAACAAACTTTGAAGGCTAACTAAATTCTCTTTCTCTTTCGTTTCAAAATTGTATTACCTCAGATAATCCAGTTGCATATTATTCTATGCTAAAATATTTCGATTTTCTTCACGCTAAAGTCACTTTCAGTGTAAATCAGTCCTGGCATAAATTGTAACAAAATAAATCATATAATGCAAAAGTTTAATAGCCAGTAAAGAGAAGTATAAAGTTATTCGATAATTTTTATTAGAATGTATAAAGATTGTAAATAATAATAGTTCCTTGGACTCTTGTACGCCTGGTTAAAATCTATTTGGGAATTACTTCCCCACTCGTAATAAAAATTGCAAGACCGGTTTTTCCGCTTAATTGATTTATTAAGAATGCGGTCAGCTATACTTTATTTTAATTCATTTACGAAGAGAAAAAGGGTAATTATTATCTCTCTAATTCTAGCATGACTTCAAATTTACTTATATTTCTCATCTCAGACTTTTCATATTATTTTGTAGAAGTCATTTATTCCTGTTTTAATACTTGCCTATTTGCTTTTCAACTTCCGATTGTAAAGCTCATTCAATCAATCTCACAGTCTGTGAGCAAATCCTCAACTATAATTTTTAGAACTGAAAACATTAAAGCTTGAAATTGCTTTAATAACTTCAGGAAGAAATTTTGGTCGCCGTGTACATAAGTGCTTTTCTGATTCTATTTGTTTTTGGTAGCTTTAATTTCAGTTTTTTTTCTATTCCTCGTCCGATGGTTATAAATACTTATAATGTGCGTGTCAACTCCTATATTTGGTTTGATGAGTTTACGTGTAACTTTTTAAATCTACATATGTCATTTGATGAATGCCTAGAGTTTTCTTTTCTGCAATGTCGAAGTTGATTAGGTATACCGATTAGTACTTTTATCAATTCATAGAATCTCTTCACCCTAAATGTTTTAGACCACACTATTAGATCATATCTAATATGCGACGCTATATATTTTGCAAATAGCAAGAGCTGTATCATTCTTTAAACTATGGCCTCTTCACAATGCACCTAATATTGGATTGATTTTGGAAGCTATTTTGTCGACATGCCTGCTGCAGTTACGATTCTCATCAATATTTATACCTAGGTATTTCACCTCTGTTGCTCTATTGATTTGCGTTTCAAACGAAACATCTCAGCTGTTATTACTAAATACTGTTTCTTTGACAATCATTACGATCTTATAAAGAATTTTGTAAGAGTTGTGTTGGCATTCAGTATTTCTTTTATGAATTGCCAAGAGCCGCCCAGTAGAAAAGTGAGTGCATTAGGCATACACTTTTCCCGTGATCTGCAGAAACCTGCAGGGATATACGAACTAATTATTATACCAATAATGCATTATCTGTCATAGTCACCTTAACATTTAGTTAACCTAAGATCGCACATATTTAAGATAGATTTTCATAAAATATTACTATTCCACTAATTTTTTTGTTAAATACGTTTAAATATTTATATTATTACAGGTTGCCACTTCAATAGCTGCTATCGTATTGTCATTTCCAAATTTCAAAAGATCTAACAAAGAATTACTGGATACAACAACAAATAGCTTTCATCGCATTTACTCAGAAGATTATCTCAATGATGAAACCAATGAAAATAGTAATCTTTTGAACTCAACACTTCGCAATAATATTAGTAATAAGAGTAATTCGCTGAATAGTAGCGGTAACAGCATAAAATCATTTACTAGCACAGCAACAAGCCCACGATTTTTAAGTCCTACATCACGTAAAATAGATATGCATTCGTCTGTGTTTAATCCAAGTTCCCCAATTTCAAATTTCAAGTCGCTTTCTCCAGGAAACGTTACACATTCGAATCATAATATAAATCATGGACTGCAAAATTCCTTTGTAGATTCAAATATGTATTCTCACAATAATACTAATAATAATAATTGGTGTCGTCCTGCATCTTTCACAACATACAGTCAACAACAACAACAACCAATTCAACTTAACAATTGTGAATATTCCGTTCGACAAAAAATTAACAACAATCATCATCCAATGCATTCTATATTTGATAATTCACGAAAGAATCATCAAACTTTATCACCAAGCTTTCCACAGAATATTATGTTTCCCGTAAATAATACAGTATGCCGACAAAATATAGTTTCACCCTCACGTTTGGGTATCCAAGCCTATGCTATGCAGTCATCATGGGTCTCTGGTGGATATTTTAATAATCCAAACGTATATGGACAAAAGAATTATTTTTTAGATAGCGCAGGACACAAAGAAACTGTTTCCAGAGCATCATCTCAATCTTCCGGCTTTGAATCGTTACAAAATGGAGAGCAACTATTTTCTCGGGAAAATTCATATTGCCCTGATGATTTTTATGCGCCCCAATGTGGTGATATGCATTTTAATAAATTAAATAATAACGGAAGAAGTCTTGAAAGTCCAATCGGTTTATTGCCTCAATATCAAGTTGAAAAACCGTTTAATAGTTTTAATCTTAATCTTCAATCAAATTCACCCCCTCCTCCACCGGCATGCTGCAGTCCAGCTCTCTCTTGCCAATCTTATTCATCCAACTATTTTACAGATCACACATTTTTTAATAATCCAGCGAATATTGCCCGCAGCACGTCCTCTAGTCCTTTTGATCTAAATAAAATGGGTGAAGATCTCCCATCAATACAAAGAGGTAGTTTACTTAAGAATTGGAAGGACCAGAATATTATAAATTAAGAACTGTAATTAAGGTTTTTAGGTTGAATTTTTTGTAAAATTAATTTACATATTTACTAAGTCGGTAGGGTAGAGGGCGTTGATGAGGGGTTTAAAGCAGGTCGAAGGTAGCTGAAGCAACTGATTCACTGCCAGAATATAATAACTACTGCCATTTACATAGAAATTGTAGATAGATATAATAATTTTAAGACTTAAGACTCATTTTTGCTGTTATTGTTTTACATCATACTTACTATTTTCATGCTTTCAATAAAATGTTAACGTATAGAAAATATTTTGTAAATATATATTCTTTAACTCTTAAAACCCACATGGGACTTGGGGCAGAAGATGAAGGAATTCATTTTTTTTTTTTTTTTGAAAAATTTTATAGAACCTACAATTTTAGATCAGAAGGCCTTAACCAGTGGTGAACGAAGATTTCACACGGTTGTCTCTAATACGTTCTCGTCGTGGGACCTGACCTAGTAACTAACTAAATATTAGACTAAATATTGAGTGCTGCTCTAAAGGCAACCACATTCTCCAGCAAAAATCTAGACTGCTATGAACCAGCAAAAGTATCAAGACTCAACCAAGTTTGACGACCATGTCTTTTCTAACATAGACAATTGTATATATGAACATAACGGTTATGACATAAAAAAATTAGATAGCATGTCCAAGAAAGTACTTGTACTCTGGCAGAGATCCAACAAAACAAAATAGAAATGGTGTCGGCATAATACTCACTAAAGAAGGCACCTCCAATTTCGATTGGCCAGTCAGTTCTCCGAAAAGATTATACCTGCACATCTGCGTACCACACTACGAAACTATTATGCTGCCACTATTATGTTGTCACTGAAAAGTCTGAAAGGGTACTAGGGGCGAGTTCTAGATGTGACTCGAAAGTGAACTACAGACAACTTTCTTAAATTCTCCTTTTGCTTTTCTTCTGTCACAAGATTTAAGCCAAATGCTGAGCTTTACGATTGTGATACACCAAATTGGTGAATTTTCGAATGTCCACCGTCTTATTAATGGATTGTTTGAGGACGTTATCAGAAAACAGGACATGCACACATTTGCCAATGCTTTTGCAGCTCTCGTAAATGTGCTGCAGGTATGTTCTCCTTCAAACATAAAAGAACCTTTCAATTTTAAAAGAACAGTTGCTGGAAGTGATCAGATTTTCATAATAACATCAAACGAGATTAATCAGAGGCCGTTTAATCTACAAGGTAGGAAAGCATAAAAAAAGTGGTATTGAAAAATTTCTGTTTCAATTCAGTGTTCTAGACGATGTAAATATGATGTCATAGCGGCAGCGGAAGAATATTTTATCATCTGCATAGAGGATTAAAACGAATCGTTCCACTTGACAAAAGAAGGTGAATGAAGATGTCGCATCCGAAGTAGGAAACGCAGAAAACTGTGAATAACAAAGCGCTTTCCTAATAAAACACAACGCTCGAAAAAGAGCTATGCAAAGATTCGAAGATTGCTGAGTACTAACGAAGAGCCGCCACAAAGACGGTAGGAATAATTTTTTAGCATGATCCTTTTAGAGCATTTGGAAAGAAAATGCGAGAATGTGCAATATGTGGATAAACTTTACAAATAAAAAAAAACTCATCGTAATTCGATCGCCAATCAACCATTAAAATAGACCACATCCCTATAGAGTAAAAAAGTAAACACGTATCTTTCTGGTGGATTGGACGCAGGATACCAACACCAAACTTCGAAAAATGTGGGACCCTACTGACTATAATAATTGCAAAGGCATCTGGTTAATATTAATCATGGGGAAAGTCTTATCGTAATTCTGGAAAGAGTCACACTATAAAAAAGGCGGCAAGCTGGTTGTAGAATATGTCATTTTAAAACCTAAGCAGTAAGCAGCGTAGAGCAGCGTTCGACTCGAATAACAGGGGAAGTGTGAAAGCCTCTGCGAAAGTACTTCATCCGGTCTAAAACTTAACCTAACAAACCTAAAGGAACATTTTGCCAACCGTCATCCGCAGCAAGAACGTGAAGGCTTAAAAATTGCTGGTACCTCTGTAGCCTCATTATTGAAACAGCAGGTACAGAAAATGTTGATTTCCCTACAAACAAATCGAGAAGGGCCTTTTCTCAGCTAGTCTGGATATCAAACTCTTTTAGATCTTAATCCCGATGCAAAGGCAATTTTTATAAGATGGCTGTGAAGATCACCAATAAAGCGCTGTTCGCAACATTTTTCTATATATGTTATGCGGCATCCTAAAAATTCACTAGAAAGATTGAGTGGAGATGATGCTCGAGATGATGAAATAAAAATAAGAAATTGGATTGGCCGCACTCTACGACGAGAAAGATACAGTATTCTCTGGATTAAAATCTTCAAGAGAACCGGCGCAACAGAAGACATGTATAACTAGAAGTTGGAAATATGAGGCGCCAAGTAAATAATGTAGTGTGGAACATATTTCTCTGGAGAGCAACCATTCCTGTCGATATCACTTATGGGTTAAAGAAGATAAACGATGATTGATGGACACCGGTGGGAATTAAACCCAGGCCGATACAATAATGAAACTATTTTAGAGGTATAAAAAAATGCTTTTAACTATATAATAAAAATCCTTTATTGCCACCGTTGTAAAAGTATATAATTTGCCTTGGAAAGCAAACGAAGATTTCCCATACAAACTTATCAAGCAAATAGTGCGTTCTGCTATTATAACTTAGATTGAGCTACCTCTTTTCCAGCTAATTTGTAAACAAACTTGTGGGCTTCATCATAATGTGGATTAGTTTCGCTTCTAACAATTTCCAGCCACCTTTTTAGCTTTGGACGATTTTTAAAGATGTCATATCCGCACATTGCTAAAAATAAAAAGGTAAATATCACAAATTATAATAGTCCGTCATTGAGTAAACAAGAACATTACTAGGTTGTTCTATTTCGCAAGCAGCAAAAACATCAGCCACAGTAAGTGAATTGGATGCGATAAACTTATTTGAAGATAACCAAGTGTTCTCGATAGTGTTCAAGCAAGTTTCCATTGTTTTTTCAAGTTTTTTCGTCTTTTCTGGATTGGGGTTTTCGCCTGTAAGTAGTGGTTTCAGCCATTGGTACTGAAAATATAGAGCACATGCTGCACGAGTATTATGATGTTGCCACTCCAAGTATTCATCTACTCTTGCTCTTATTTTAAGGTCTACAGGATATAAGTTTTTACTTATTCTATCGCTGGAGTCCAAATACCTATGAAAAATCATAATCTCTTGTAGGTACCATAACTACAGGGGTAGTAGATCATTAAATTGTGATTTTACCTTATTATTGCAATACTCTCTGCTAATTTGAATCCATTGTCTATTATACAGGGAACTTTCTGAAATCGATTAATCTCAGTTTTGAACTTTTCAGTTAAATGTTCTCCTGAAAACAAGAATTTTCCTTAAGTCCTCAAAGATAAGGAAAAAATTTGTTTACCTTTTCTCAAAGCAACTGGAATACTTTCAAATTGTGTTTTACTTAATTTTAAGATTATGTGTACAGCTCTCGAGGGTTGGGAGAGTAAATCAAAATAATATTTTAAAGATTGAGCCATAATTTTTTAGCCAGCACTTTAGAAAATTATATTAATTATCGGGACTATTTCTGTATGATCAAAGTGCAAAAGCAAAACTCTAATCACCACAGCGATCAGTTTGATAGTTGTCACGCATAACTTTGTCCAAGAAACAGCATTGCCAACTACATAAGTTAGCCCAACGCTACATTTTGTCACAATACAATTAAACTTACAAAACCTCAAATGTTTGTTGTCTCCATTATTGACTCATTATCAATTTCGAGGAGGATTATTAACTTGAAACTTGACAATATTGGAATATTAGAAGAAGCCGACGAGTTTTATCTGCAACTGAGAAAGGGGTTTTAGTTCCAGAGGAGACTTCGTCGTCTCGATGGGTGATGTGATTACTGAAATTGATCCCTAGACCTGGATATCATAACATAAAGATGTCAACATAAGTTGATGTGCAACAGTAACACTGATTTCACGTAGTTTATTTACATTAACTTCATGTGGAGTTACTCCATTAACATAGATTTCACTTAGGAAAAAAACGTAGAAGTTTTGTAGAAAGAAACATGTTGATGTCAAAACACATTAATGTTTTACCGGTTTCTTAAAATCAAGAAGCAAAGGAACCAGCTGATTACCACCCTACAAGTATTCTATTTCTTGGCCAAAGTATTAGAGAAGTTATTGTGTGTAGAAATAATGGAATTTTTGGATTGTCGTATCTTACTCAGCTCTTACCAATCTGGTTTCCGTCGTTTGCATAGTTTTGAAACGATACTGATTGAAGTTACATTTAACATCAGAAAATCACTTGACATGAACCATTTATGTGTCTTCTGTAAAGATTTTGACTCAGTTAATCATCCCAAATTACTGACTAAACTAATTCTTTACATTAATTTTTCAAATCCGTCTGTCGCGCTTATCGGTAGCTTTTTACCAGGAAGATTTCAATATGTGAAAGTCGGAGCTTGTCGCTAAGTTGCGGTGTACCATATAGGTCCGTTATTGTTTAGTATGTTTATAAATGAATTGTCCAATTCCATTGACAGTTGCAATATTCATTTATATGCTTATGACGTGCAGCTTCAAATTAGAAGACCTATCTGCCTCTTAGAAGATTGCTTGGATCGCATGAATTCCGACCTGGAAAATGTCTCTTGTTGGGCTACAAATAATCATTTACAACTGAAGCCACTCAAGTCTCAGTGTATTGCCTTTTATCGGAATGATATTACGCTCTCTGATCTCCCACATGTCCCTTTAAATGGTTATACTCTGCCTTTTTCTAGACGTGTCAAAAATCTTGGTATATTAATTGATACGAATATGAAATGCTGTGACCATATTGGTAATATGATCGGTAAAATCTCTGGTGGCCTCCGGCGACCATAGCCGCCGGCTAGTATTCTGCCAATTGGCACAAGGTTATTGCTGGTCAGATCATTTCTTCTTCCTTATTTTACAAATGGCAGCTTAGGATTTCCACACTTGGATTCCACTTGTTTAAAAAGGCTGAACGTAGCCTTTAATAATCGTGTAAGATTTGTGTAGACCTAGACGGTTTGATCACATCTCATCTTTCACTAACAACTTGCTGAGTTGTTCTCTCAATGAGCACCTACAACAGCACCTACACTATTAATCTCTCTCCATAAAGTTATATACATATATATACTGGCAAATCAGAGTACTTTAGCAATCAACTCCGATTTTTGAATTCTTCGCGATATTTTAACTTATTCCTGTTTTCCATTATTCGGTTCAATTTGACTCTTACTTCGTTCAAGCATCACGTTTGTGGAATCGTCTGCCGACAAATATTCAGCGTTCTAGCTCGATTGTTAAATTCAAGGAGCTAATTAAAAATTTTAATATGTAAATTGCAAGTATGTCAGGTTGATTGGCGGGCAAGGGCCTTCATGGGTGAATCTGTAAATCAATTTTATTCTCATCACTTTTTGCTCGTTGTTTCATTTCTTTAAATTTTAATCTTTTACTTTTATTTTTATCTTATTTTTATATTCTTTTATAATTTTCTTTTTCATTCTTTGTTTTATATCTAGGTGTTATTAAATTTGTTTTATTTTAGATTTTGGTTGCCACTATTTTTGTGTACTAATTATAAGAATCAAAATATTCTTGTGTACACTTGAACTAAAATAAATTGAAATTGTAATCGAAGTTCTTAATTCACAGCCGAATTACAAGCAATAAATCTAATCTGAACAGAGGTAATTGCATGGAAAAAGCACGGTTGGGTTGAATTTTACTGTGTACCTTTAAGGCAAAAAACATTTAAGTAAGGAAGCCTCGTATCGAAATAGATTCAAACCGTTGAATTGATGTTGTAATTGTGCTAATTTTCCCCTATTTAATAATAATAATGCCACAAAAATTATATAAAAAGTAGCAGCAGTCTAAGTCCTCAGAAAATTGTCCACTAAAGCTGGCTTGGAAGCTAGTTCCAAGGATTAGTTTGTCTCTAAAAACATTTGAACGAAATTTTGACAACTACTCAAGGTCTCAAGGAAGGCTTGGATGTATTTTTTCTTTAAGATCAGATTTGTGAACTGAACTCTGTCATAATAGTTATTTAATTTTTATTCAAATGAAAGCGAATTCATGCCAATCCAAGAAAAATTTTCAAACTAAGCCTCCTACTACATTTTTGATTGGTTTGGATAGTGGAAAAACCTACGAGCCTGGCACTAAAATGAGTTTAGCTTACAATGTGCAAATTCTGTACGTGCTTAAATCGAATGCCTTCTTCTTGAATACTGTGGCTCCCGCAATGAATTTCTAACTGGAAGAATGTGTGGACCAGAGAAAGATTTATCATGTAGTGAAGCCACCATGGTATTCAAGAAATAGACTCGATATGCACAATCGAAAAATTTTATTTGTAAATAATTTTTCCTATTCAGTGCATGCTAAATGTTTTCATGATTGTAAATTTGGGCCCAAATAGTAATGTTATATATGCTCCCAAAGAACGTTATGGCAACAGGTTAGGAATAATTGCTGACTGCTTTTATATTGGCAACACACCTACCTAATTATATAATTTCTTTAAAAAATAAAAGAAACAGATACTTGATTAAAGAAGAAAAAAGTAATTATTTACGAGTGACACGAACATTCGGGGTTTTACTTTCAGATGGCTATTTTCTAATAACTAAGCCACTAACTCTTAATTAACTGACACAAGTTAACAGTAGGTACAAGTTTTGTAAATTATAAATTTAGGGCCATATATTCACCAAGCCATTTAATTGATATTTAATTTAATTTGTGTTTTAGTACTCCTATAAGAGAGAGTCACACTTAAAATAAGATAAAATAATATAATTCGTGTTATTTTATGTTATAACAATGCATATATAACTTTAAATTTAATTCAAATAGGCCCCATTCCTCTCTAACGGAAGTACTAAAACAGAAATTAATTTAAATCTCAATTAAATGGCCTGGTGAATATGGCCCTACCTAAGTCTTACGTGGTCTTACCACACTCGTTATGTTGAATTTTTTTTCACAGCTACGACTTTATAACTATGAGCGTCAAGTGCGGGGATATGTGATTCGTAATCAACCATTAGCTATTTACTGAATTTTTAAAAACCACAGGTTATTCAAGAATAGCGCTAATTAAATTTCATGCTAAAACAAGTTATAAACCAAAACTCTGACATTACTAAGATTCTAATCAGGCTTATTAATTAAAATCCCTTTTCAAATCATAACAATGTCGTAGAATTTACTGTTATTTTTCTTTCTACGAGAAAACCGTATAGTTTGACAAATAAAGTAAATATTTTAGCTTGGTAAGGATGGCTGACTCGACCATCTATCAACGATGAAAATTGTCACAAATATCACTTTGGACTTTGATTGAATGAAAACTGCTCAGTTTTAATACATTTCCTTCGTAAACAAAATAATGGCAAGTTCATTAAAATATTACTATGATATTGCTTCGCAGCCCTCGAGGGCTATGTACATAATCCTAAAGTTAAGCAAAACACAGTTTGAAAGTGTGCCAATTGCACTGAGGAGACGTAAGCTCCCTTTTTTAATTTTGCAAACAAATTATCAATTTTAATTTTCTTTAGGTGAACACTTAACAGAACAATACAAAAATGAAATTAACCGCTTTCAAAAAATCCCTTGTATCATAGATAATGGCTTCAAATTATCAGAAAGTATAGCCATTCTTAGGTACTTGCATACGAGTGGAAGAATAGCTAATCACCTTTATCCATCTGATATTAAATTAAGAGCCAAAATAGATGAATTCTTGCAATGGCAGCATAATAATGTACGACTAAATTGTGGCATATATTTTCTGGTAAAGTGGCGAGAACCAGGTCTAACGGGCATACAACCGAAGAAAGAAAAGATAGAAAAACTTAAAGATAATATGGATAAATCTCTGGACGAGATGGAAAATCTTTGGTTAGATTCACACAAGTTTATTGCATCTGATTCTATCAGTGCAGCTGATATTTTTGCAGCTTGCGAAATAGAACAACCGAGTAAATTTAATAATATGTTTTATATTTCTATCTGTTGTATTAATAAGACATTTGTTTTGCAGAAATTTGTTTATATGAACCCACTCAAGGTCGCCCTAAATTAAAATTATGGTTACAAGCAGTCAGAGATGTTACCAACCCGTTTTATGATGAAGCCCATGCAATAATTAATAAATACGCTGCAAAAGAAGCTGCAAAGCTTAAGCTGTAGTTTATGTACGAAAATATGACATCCTCACCTTTTTTCATTGTGGCACAAGGAAGTCCTTATGGTTCATAAATAATAAGATCTACAAGTCTTTGTAGTCTTGAATAAGTAGTTACAAAAATGTTAGTTGTACATCACTTTTGTTAGATTTCTGAGCAATTTTGTACTGAATCGGTAAATGAGAGTTAACTACATATTTCCCACTCTATGTAGCTAACGTTGTAACGTAGCGTAAGCTGACATTCTTTAATAAATGCTTTTCTATTCTATATATATAAATTCCATTTTTATTTCAGGATTTTGGGTTTATATTTTTTGCTTAATATATATATATATGTATATATGATAGATTCCAATTTTTAGTTTTAGGCCTTCTCGAAATATTTGAAGCACTTTCGAGTAGTTGGTTGTGATACCCTGAAATCATCAAAGTTAGCTTTGATGAATGACATAGTAGTGATGAGGTAAGATGTTAAAATTATCTTAATGGGTTTGTTTTTATATAACAACCTCATTAACCCCTATGCACTCAAAAAATTTCCTAACCTCGCGCAATACTTGTTTCGCCATTGTAGGTACTTATTAGTATTTCTAGTTAGGCCAGCAGATTCTCATAAAAAATCCTGAATGTTCGCGATCTCCATTCGTCCCACTGACATGTATAGTGTAGACTGATTGTCTCTTTCATTTGGGTTACATTGTTAGCGGGGGTGTGACAATTGTCTAAATTTCAAGTTTAATCTTAGCTTTAAAATTCATATTGTAATGTAATTGCTTAATGCACACATGGCATTATTTGCGGAAGAACCGTCTGAAATTTCAGCAAGATCAGATTGTCTAGCTTGAGAAAAGCTTTAGTTATAAAGTAAATAAATACAACAGTTCCATTTAAAGTAATTTCAACTACGAATTAATGTAAAAGAAGGAATCTAAACAAAATTAATTGAAGCATCTGACAATATTGTGAAAAGCAATCAAAATTTTCCATGGTGGTAGGCTGAAATTTAAGAAAAAAATCTGAAAAGAAATCTGCCGTGAGCCAACACCTTTATTGTACTAGGCTTAAGAAATTGGGGATGTGAAGTTTTGAAATTTAAAAACAAAATAAACTAACTTCAAAGCCTGAACTCTTGTTTCAAGTCCTTTTCCTTTCCTAAGTCATGGAAAGCTGATATGGTTTTGCTTATCCCCAAAATTGCTTCTCCGGAATCTCCTGGAGATTTTATACCAATCAGCATCTTAAGTTTTTTTATCTAAAGTTCTGGAAAAGCTAATTAGCTTCCAGATTTTTGGTCACCATTTTAGTTCTGCTTGATTTCTCAAAACATTCGATAGTATTAATCACAGCTTGTTACTGCATAAACTATCCCATTTTCTTAGCTTTATGGATTTCGCTGGGAGTTTCTTGCCAGAATGCCACCAACCAGGAGAAGTTATCTGATTCACTTCTTCTCCCGACGTGTACCTGAAGGTTCAATCTTGGGTCGCTGCTATTTAGTTTATATATCAATGACCTTCCTCTAGTTGGTCGCAATGTCAGGATTCACTTATACACAGGTGATGTCCAGGTATATCTGAAGATCTATTGGTCTGTTTGAAGACGGTATGGCATGTATTAATGACAATTTGAGCAGAATCAACGCATGGTCTACGATTAATGCACTGAGATTGAATC
This sequence comes from Dioctria linearis, assembly GCA_963930735.1. Taxonomy (NCBI): domain Eukaryota; kingdom Metazoa; phylum Arthropoda; class Insecta; order Diptera; family Asilidae; genus Dioctria; species Dioctria linearis. The sequence goes on along the minus strand of OZ005742.1, from coordinate 16,728,464 downwards.
CTACTAAGTCTCACGGTAAAGCACCATCTCTTGTTAGTAATGTGAAAAATCTGGGTATCGTGTTGAGCCAATATATGAACTGCTGTGACAATACTAAATCTAAAATTAGTAAAATTTACTCCGGACTGTGGCTCTCAGCCAGTATTTTATCAAAAGCAACCCACTTAAATTTGGTTAAGACACTAATCATTACTTCAGCTACGGAAGCTTAATTTTCCCTCGACTTGATAGCGTTTATACCCGTAAAATGGAGGTTCCGTTAAACGATTGCTTAAGCTTCATTTCCTGTCTTCGCAGACTATGTCTCGCCTTACCACGATCAGCTGGTGTGGTGCCCACTTACCTCAAGATAAAAGCCTTAGTGTTCTTCTTTAATCTGCAATAAAAAAAAACAATGAACCATATTACCTCAGAGAAATATTTAATTTTACTAATTCACATCGTAAGAGGAACGTTATTTTTCCACGTTTTACAAAGCAAATCATGGAAAGGTAGGTTCTTCTTATCTTGTCCAGATTGCGCTCTTTTGGAATGCACTCCCATCCGGCATCCTTTAAGAGCCTCATTGATGCCCATTTTTTAATTAGACGCTCGTAATTTACTTGATGGTCGTGTCAGGGTCACTTCGCACAGCGGAGTACTATCGCGAATTATTGTAAGTTTCTATTTTTTTTTATTGACTCGTTCTAGTATTAGCTCTGTTTTGTAGTTCTTTATAACTTGATTTGTTAGTTTTTGCATTATTGATACTCAGATATTAATTTCATTTTTATTCTAAAGTGCCTTTTAAGGACTTTCTCTATTTGGTCTCAAACGCAATTCTTTTGGGTATAATAAGAGATTTTAATCTTGTATACTATCGCCCCTACTAAATGATATGTTTATATTTAATTAGTCTTCAGCGATTATATGACCACTATTACCTGCTTTTGAGGGGAAAAAAACTTTGATTTGTCTCGCAAGTAAAATATCATGCAGTAAATAAAGCTTGCAGCTGTATGTGGCCTGAGACAACTTACATCTAGATGTGCAAAACCTTGACACCAATATGCTAGAACTGATGATAGGTACCATTCCACCATTACTACTCTAAAAAGGCCTGCTCGCCTTAACTTTATCCTTCCACAACGTCTTGATATTTTATACCGCCATGGCATGATAATTACCTAATGACAAAATATATATGTAGTCTGCCTTCCAATTATTGACCCGCTATTATCCTGCCGAAAATTATCATCATCATTATCTGTTCTGATGAGATCGCCCTGTTACTGCTGATCGAAACATATTACACACAGTACCTATACTCTCAAAAAGTTTCTTCATGGAATTTTTTTGATCTTCAGCTTTAGGCCAGAAACTGGCAGTACCTCGGTACTTGTTTTTAATTTTCTCTTCTAATATGCAATAGGTTGGAATTGCCTGAAGACTCATATATTGTACGGGTCTCGAAAGATTAAAAAACTCATTACCCTTTATATTGATTACATGCTAACTTCAGAGTTGGATGAATCTTAAGAATGGTCCGGATCGAACAAAAACTTCATTTGCATTTTATTTTTAAAAATTATAATTATAAGGAAATGTAACAAATACGAAAGTTAAGATTTATAAATTTAAGATTCTAAAGTTACCATATCCTTGCAGATGAAAAATGCTGCAATTAGAGCAGATAATTGCGGTGCTTCTGTGCAACCCTTAGCTAATCTTTCTTCTATACTTGCCATTTTTATAACAAGTTTATTTAATACACTCATTGGTAATTCAACTGCAAGTAAAATACAATACAAAAATATAAAGAAATGTCAAATTTTCAAAGAAATTACTTCTCATAACAAATAGATGCAATTCTGTCAGAATATCCTCTAAAGCTAGTCCTTTAAATGATTTTATTTTCAAAATATCTAGAATGATTTTATGCAGATACATACTTGAAACTAAAATAATTAGTAAAGACCAACCCCTTACTTACCATTATAACATTGATAAAAATCTGAGCCAGACATAAGAGATTCTAAAATCTTTTCAATATCCTTCCTTAGAGGATGTCCAACGCAGGTATAGACATTATCTTCATTGACAATTTTAAATGCCATAGATGTACTCTGTAGAACATTAAGAACTTTTCGCATATCTCCTTTGGATAGTGTCATTAGAGCCTTTTTTCCGTCTTCTGTTACGTTTAAACTGTGTGTGTAAAATATTTAGAAATTTATTCTACTTTTTATTGCATTTAAATTTACTCTTCTTCTTTAATGATATAATCTAATCTTGGTAGAATCTGCTCAGGTGATAAAGGTGCAAACCGGAAACGGGTACACCGAGACTGAAGTGCAGGAATAATTTTACTGAGATAGTTGCATATAACACAAAAGCGAACATTTTCTGTATACTTCTCTATAACTGTAATGAAAATATTTTAGGATCTTTGGAGGATATTAATTATGAAGTGTATACGAACTTCTTCGTAGAGCATTTTGTGCATCATTTGTCATTGCATCTGCCTCATCAAGTATGATCAATTTAAAACTTCCGCTAAAGATTGTTCGTGTAGATGCAAAATTTAAGATTTGTCCCCTAACTATATTTATTCCTCGATCATCTGAGGCATTCAACTCCAAGACCATCGATTTAAATTGAGTAGGTGAATATAGTTGTTTTGCGCAAGCAAGTATGGTACTTGTTTTTCCTGTTCCGGGTGGACCATAGAATAACAAATGTGGAAGTTGCTTTTCCGCTATGAACCTACTGACTGGTAGATTTGTTTTAATTAATTATTTATTACTATCACTTTTTACATAAAAAATAAAATAAAATAATAATCTTGAAAAAAAATTAAGATTGCCAACACGTTAAACAAACAAGTGTTTGATCGGAGATCCTCCGTTTGGAATTCACTGCCAGAGTCCATCAGGAGAACGCGCTCGACGACACAGTTCACGGAGCTTGCTCTGCTGCATCTCACCAATCCTTGAGGTTCTCCTACTCTTTTCTCCCATTTCCTCAACAGCTCCTCGCCTACTGATTATAAGTCAGTGGACTGAGCGATTTCATATGGCACAAATATTGTGTTTCTGTATATCAGGGTGTGAGCACCCTTTAATACTTTTACTACATAAAAAACATGTAAAACTCAACCAGATCAGATGAGATTTTACACCCGAAAATCGAATTAAATTAAAAAAATATATTTTCTTGTGTCGAAGTGATATTTTATTCGCTTGTAAGGAATTAAACTCATTCCGACTTTAATTTTCAAAAGGTTGTTTTTACGTGAATCGTGGGTATGGGCACGAGAGATGGAGCATGGTAAACACTACCTTTACCTTATTTTTCCTGCGATGATTGCATCTGTGCAGCCAACATAAAAACATCAAATGGGATAAGAAAACGTTCAGTAAGAGATATTTTGTGTTGGTAGCTCTAACTCTGCCATAGCGCCAAAGAGTAAACTAAAAAACTTGTACCATTCTTTTCTATAGGAAAATGGCAATACGCTGAGTCCATTGTTGTAAGTCAGTTTCCTCACCTCATTGCTGCTGTATCTGGCTACTTTGGAATTAGCTTGCTCCAGATCTAACGCACCCGGCATCCTATAGTTTTAGCATTAGTTTCTTAATGTCCTTTGCTTAAGACTTAGCCCTCTGGTCCTTGCTCTCATACCCTATTCTGATCCCATTGCCCTGATAGCACTGTCCTACATACCTCAACCTATCTTGTTCAATTTCAACCTGAATTTTTATCTTGCTGTTTCCATACTGTTATCCTACCTTCAGTAGCTACTCTAAGACACTCTCTGTCTTATCTTGTCCCATCTTATTTCACACAATAGTACTGCATTGCATTTCATCCTAGTTTAGGTTAGTAATCTACTTTAGCTTATCGCTCATACTAATCTATGTTGCCTTGCTTCATTCTATCTTGTTTTATGTTATCTAACTTTAAGCTCTCGTTTCATTATTATACCGTAATCGAAGTTAGCTTTCTACCGCAATGAGTCTGTTCATTGCATTTTTGTTAGTTTTCTAAACAATTTTTATACTTACTCAATTAATGTTTTTTGCCTATATCCTACTCGATGTACCTAACGTTGTAACGTAGCGTAAGCTGAGGTTCTTTAATACATTTTTTTCTATTCTATTCTAGTAACTAAACATAAACCAAACACTGGATGAAATAACATGCAATGTAACATAGAAACAGAAAACTAAGTATTATATAGACGTTTTTTTAGAACATGCTTAGAAACGTCAACGACAAAATCCTCAGCCTTAATATTAACAGTAATGCAAAAGTTGGATCTTGCGGAGTTAACATGCAACATGGGTAGTCTTCTCAAGTTGTGTCCACTATCTCGGAAAGAGATTTTACTAAGTAACAGCGGAGAATCAACATTCGCGTTTATTAGTTGATGCACATACATAACATCGGCCACCATGGGACGTTTTTGAAGCGAGTGCATATTCAAAAGCTTCAAGCGATCTTCATAAGGTGGAAGAATTAATGAATTATTCCAGGGTAGGTATCTGAGACCAAATCGTAAAAAGTTTCTCTGAACAGACTCGATGTGTGTACCATAAAATGGAGACCAGACCTGGCTAGCGTATTCAAGAAGTGGTCTCACAAAGCAAGTGTACAAACGCAATGTTATGGTAGGATTCGAAAACTCTCGGGACTAACGCTTTATAAAACTACTCTTTGATACCATATAGTTTATATGGGAGATAAAATTCAATCTGTGGTCACATTTGACACCCAAGTCACAGACGGAGTCCACACAGCGATTCGAGCAATCCGAGAACTCATAACCATAAGTGATTGGTGTCTGATTCCTATGGAAAGTCATAACCTCACATTTGTCAATATTGAGTACCAAATTATTGCTCTCGCACCAATTGTAAAATTTTTGAAGGTCACCCTGTACCTGTTCACAATCGTGAACAGATTTAATCTGAGCAAAAAGCTTAATATCGTCAGCATAAATCAGGACCTTACAGTACCTCACCACAGAGACAATGTCGTAGACAGAATAAAGAAAAACGGGCCAATGTATATTGGGTAAGTTAAAATCACCAATAAGTGGAAATTCGTCAAGAGGTTGCATCATGCCATGAATAAAATTAGATGTTGAAGTTAGTAGGTCGTAAATATTTTGACCTCTGTCATCCACAATGTTTATGGAGTCTGGAGAAATATAGCAACATAGTATGTATAAGTCGTGTTTTAAAAGAGACAGCTTAAGAACTATAAGTTCAGTGTCAAAAGTGTTGGAAAAACTGGGAACCTCAATTTGGCTGCAATTAAAATGGTTTTTACATGCGAGGAGTACGCCACCGCCACGAGCTTCAGAATCAGTATGTCTATCTTTTCTAAAGACTTGGTAAGAACTGTCTAAGATTTCGGCATCACGAAAGCCATGGGCAGCCAAGTTTCAGTGAAAGCACCAATATGAAAACAAGTTGCAACAGAGGATTTGAAGATATGTGCAGTTTTTGTCCGAATTATCCTTACATTTTGATAGTAAAGGGAAAGCGACTTCAGTTTTTTGGAATAATATTGTTTATTTTAGCTGTATTTCTAGGTTGGCGCGAAGAAGGTACAAATAATTTAGTAAAAGCGCCAGAGGGCAAAAATAAAGGATCTAGTAACTTGTCCTGCACATCTGCTGAAACAGTTAAGCCGAAGGATGCAACCGGTTTGGAGGATTTACTAAAATATTTAATAAAATATTACTTTGATTGAAGAGAAATTGCTTATTGCAGGGTTTAAATTGATCTAATAATTAGTTTGCTTTGCTTGCAGAGTTGTATATACTATACAAAATTGAGATCAAGTCTACTATGATCGAAAATTGAAATCTTAACATAAACATATATTTATTTGAGTACCCGTGCGCTGGGCACATTTAAGAAAGTTACATAGTAGATTTACACTAGCAAAAAAATATATATATGTATATATAATATGCAGTATAGAAACAAACATAGAAATCAAAAATGAAATACAATGGAGTAGAATTCATCTACGAGCCTAATATATAGCGTAATATAATCTAGTTGTAAAAGCTGTTCAGTAAATAGAATAGAATAGCAAAGCATTACGTTACGTTAGGTTAGGTACATCGAGTAATTAATAGATAGTTGGTTTGAAGCAAAAAGCTAAAGAAAGAAGTCAAGAACTAATAAGCTGTTTTCAGTTAATGGATACGTATGTCATATAGTAATTATATTTTTGCCCTTACTTGTTGAAATAATTTCTTCGTGTGAAATCAAATCTCCCAATTTATCTGGGCGATACTTTTCAACCCTGCAAAGGAAAGATATTAATTTAATGAATTTTCTACTTGAAGCACATTTTATACCAAGGTAAACGCACTGTCTTTTCCGGTACATCTACCATTTTTAAAATATCGTTAAAATCAAAATGCCGGTTTTAAATTTCCTTAAATATCTGTTATTATTAAATTCAAAACACTTAAAATAAAAATTTGACAGTTCCTCGTTGCTGTGGTGAAATAAAACCGGCAAAAACCGCGCGATTTATATTCACCTTCTCCTTAACAGGAACTGCCAGACGTTTTAAACATTATTTCGATTATTTCCCCTCGCCAATTTCTATGTTAACAATATCAAGATGTTTTTTATTATTTATAAAAATTAAAATTCTACAAGCGGAGCTCCGCACTATTGTTATAATTTTTGGATAAAATTGATAAAATGCTATCGGTTCTTTATTTGTCGAAATTTTCAGTTTAATCAAAAGATAAATAAAAATTCCGTGCACACCAGTGTGTTCATTAGAAATGGTAAAAGCATGAATGAAGTAATCAAAGGTGTTATTAAATGATAATATATTAATTCATATGAAATTTTCCGGATACAATTGCGGGTCAGTTTGCTCACTGCATTTGACGAGTGTTTATTTTATATTAGTATTTATTAGTATTGCTGGCTATTTTTCAATTATGTAATTTTGTAAAAGCTTATACACGATTGCAATTGTTTTTATTGAAAAACCATTATCTGTCTTGAAAGTACAAATACTTTAAAATTGAATATACTAATCCGGTTTATGCATATCGAAAATCTCAAAGCAATTTAACATTAATGTAGTCTACTTAAAGTATTTATTGATGTATAGAAAAAAATAAAAATAAAAAATTAGTACTAGTAAGTTTATTACAATTAGAAGCTTGTTTCAACTGTATTAAGGAGTTTTAAAAAAGATAAAATTAGAAATACAGCGATTTATCAGATTTAAGGACCTTTATCCTTAGATGGCGTGACTATCAAAATAACGTCTAATTTGTACCGAATATTTTCATTTGGTAAATACTGAGGGCAATTATTTCTTACGACTGTTCATTAGATGACCGACTAGAACTTACTACTTTCAAAATTGGAAAAAATCGTAATTACTTAAGGTATCAACATTGTATTGTTCGACAGTTAATTTAGCAGGCTTTTCGATATCCAGAGCTCAAGTGAAAATCTATTGTTTAATGGTGAAGTGCATGTATACTTCATCTGGGTGTTTTATTTTTTTTTAGGTTATAATCTAAAGACTCTTCATGCTATCATTCACTCACATCTTTTTGTTTTAATCTCAGTCAGCTCCTCTTGATAATTCAGACCACTGTTTAATCACGGCTCAGTTTACCACCTTTGGCTTCTAGATTTACTTCAAATTCATGTCTTCCACCCACTTCACAGACACATGTTTTGCATCCCCAGTGTAGATGTGTACAAGATCGAATACACATCCGTACGAGGCATGTGTTCAAAATCCTTAAGGAGATCAAGGTCTCCAAAACAGCAGGTCGTGATGGTTTCTCACCCCTGTTAATTAAAAGCTACGCTCCATCCTTAGCTATTCCTCTGCGCAACTATTCTACTTGTCTAATTCGACAGGAGAATTTCCAACTGTTCGGAAACTAGTGCACGTTCAGCCTATTCAAAAGAAAAGAAAGGGTAGCGACGCCTCAAATTATCGACCAATTACAATTACTTCAATCCTTTCAAAAATCTTTGAATTTATCATTACCGCCCTGGATGCTCATCTGTAGGCTTGCTGACTTTTTTTACGGAACGTTGGAACCGTAGTTTTCACAATTTTGGTGAGTCCAAAATCGTTGCCCTGGATATTTCAAGGGCCTTTGATAGAGTCTGGTATGCATCCCTTTTGGCCAAACTTAAGGCACTTGGTCTCACCCCTCAACTTCTATTATGGATTAAAAGTTGGTGACCTAATATGAGTTGTATTAGATGGCATTACATCTGAACCTCACTCTATAAATACCGATGAGCCCCAGGGCTCTGTTATATCTCCGTCTCTCTTCTTAATTTTCATTAATGATCTGCTTTCCCTAACTCTTAATCCCATCCGCAGTTCCGCTGATGACAGTATCCTTGATTTCGCTTACTCCCTTGACACTCTTGCGGACTCCAGACGGAATGTCGCATGTCCTAAACGGGATTGCATGATTAGATAATGACCTTGATAATATCCTCTCTCGGGGCAAAGCCAATCGCGTCAAATTAAATTCATCTAAGTCCCAAAGCTGTCTTATCCGTTTAAAAGAAGATCATAATGGGTCCACTCTCGTTTCTTTTAATGAAGCACTGATTTAACGATACACCGTCTTTATGCGTTTTTGGCATTGATTTGTCTAGTAAATTAAGCTGGACAGAGAATTGTATTTATGGATTCGTTATGCTCGTGGAAGTAGTATATCTGAAATATTTTTGAAGGGGGGTTAGGCGTAATCTTAAGCAAACAGGAATGGTTGAATCGAAGAATGACTAATAATTATTATCCATACTTGGGTTTGGAGTCTTGATTGGTTATGATGCCAACGCTCATCATATTGTCTGGGGCAGCTCAGACACGAACCATCGGGGTGAGCAACTGCTGGAGTTCATAACTTCAGCGGACCTGGTTCTGTTGAATCTGGGCAACGAGCCAAGCTTTGTTACCAGCCGAAGAGAAGAAATCATTGATGTGACTTTTGCGTCCTTTGACGCTTTTCCCGTTTTACGGCTGGAGGGTATCCCCGGAGGAGTCTCTCTCTGATCACCGCTACATTGAGTTCTGCATGGATGCGGACCCATGCGGTGGATCCATACAGGAATCCAAAGCGGACTGATTGGGGGAGATACCATAGGGAACTAGTTTCCACGCTCGCTTCTCCGACAGAGAAAATCAGGAGTATTGCCACCTTGGAGAAGGCAGTAGGAAGGCTGCACTCCGCTATGACTGAGGATTTCGAAGCTTCCTGTCCCATTAGCGCGGACTTTGGAAGGAAGCCTATGCCGTGGAGGAACGGCAGTCTTAGTGAACTTCGCAAGGCTTCCAGAAGGCTTTTCATTAAGGCCAGGAGGACTGGCTCGGAGGAAGACTGGCGATTCTACCGCGAGACTCAGAGTAACTGCAAGAGGCTTGTGGGGAAATCAAAACGACAGGCCTTGTGTGGTGAACATTCCCTACGGACAGGCAGATCTACGGAGACGGTCTCAAATTGTTGAGGACTGGTACACCCGTCATGATATGACAGTTAACCTAACAAAGACCAGCTTGGTGCTCTTCTCCAGAAGTCGTAAGCTTGGGTACTTTGTTCTTCCAAAGCTTTTTGGACACACTCTGCAACTCTCTCCTCATGTCAAGCATCTTGGAGTCTTCCTCGACTCGAAGCTGACATGGGGATTGCACGTTGAGGAAAAGTTAATGGAGCTATGGGGGTCTTCGCCCAATGCAGGAGAACCTTTGGCTGCACATGGGGCATGAAACCGAGGGTCGTGCACTGGATGTACACCTCGATCGTTAGACCCATGCTTACATATGCCTCCTGTGTATGGTGGCCGAGGACGCTTGTGAGGACTTCGATCCGGAACTTGGCAGGCATGCAAAGGCTCGCCTGCTTGGGTATTACGGGCTCCATGCGATCTACGGCTACTGCTCCTCTGGAGTCCTACTGAATCTGCCATCCCTGGATCTAGTCATTCAGGCAGATGCCAAAAGGGCTGTGTGCAGGTTGCGCTCATGGAGATGTTGGGATAACTTCTGTACTAGCTCTTCTCATTGCTCTCTGGCATACGGACTGGACTTGGTAAACCCTCTGGCCACTATGCCAAGCGATGCGATGGTACCTGAGCTTCGGTTTGGGCGTCGCTTCTCTGTGAGCTTTCCAGGAAGGGAATCGTGGACTGAGGGAAGTTCCTTATCGAGCCTTTCCCGGTCCGCTCTAAAAAATTTCACCGACGGCTCTTTCACTAATGAGGGAGCTGGGCGGGTGTCTACTTTCCTGAGCCTGATATTGGAATAGAGTAGTCACTTGGTAGACACAGCACTGTCTTCCAGGCTGAAGTCTTCGCCATATCGATGGCAGCGAAGTTAGCCCTTGACATGCAAACCAAGGAGAAGGACATTGCGATCCTCTCGGATAGTCAGGCAGCCTTGATGGCTCTGAGTGGCCCTCGGATAATATGTAAGTTACTGGGGAATTCAGGGCTTCTGTAGATAAGCTAAGTATCCACAACAAGGTATCCCTTCTGTGGAGATTGTGGGGATTATGGGGAATGAAAGGGCTGACCTTTTAGCTAGGGCCAGGTTCTGTTTCTCCGTTCCTCGGACCGGAACCCGCCGTAGGTGCTGCCACCTCAAGTATCTGGTCTCTCATTGAAGTGGATGTTCGTAGAAAGCATCAGCAGAGATGGGCGAACCTGAATACTTGCAGGTGTACAAAATTGTGTAGAACTGTGGTTGGCATCATTACCGGCCAAAGCTCCCTTCACGCTCATCTAGCAAGGATGGTAGTTGTTGACAGCCCTGCCTGGAGGGAGAGCCCGAGACAACCGAACACTTTTTCTGTGCGTGTCAGGCCTTCGCCCGGTGCAAGCTGGATACTCTAGGGTCTGCCCTTCTATCTGTGGATGAGCTGAAAATCCTGCCTCACCAAGACCTGATGCGCTTCATTAAGAGGTCAGGAAGGTTTTGGTGAATGGCCTTCTAGCAGGACAGCATAATGGGCCGCCTTGGCCTCCGTGCTTTGGGAGAGGGTCACCTGTCCCCCTGCCTTTCAAAAAAAAAAAAAAACAGTGTGCGGAATAATTTAAAGTTTTTTAGTTAAAAAAAAAGCACAAGACACAAATCTGACGTTGAATTCGAAATGGCACAATTGTCATTAGTAAATTAACTTACTTGGTCAAGGTTTGATTAGATTTGATTACGTTATTCTTGCCTTTGCACCCCTTCGCCGTAGAACCGAGATTCCCTCACACCGATAGGGTTTTTACATGATATTTTAACATAAAACATAAAATACAGAGCTATCCTCCTTTCCACCACTCTCTCCATCTCTCTAGTCTGACTATTCATTTTTTTTTTTATTATTGTTTTGGACATCTTCACAGGCAGCCAAGGGCTGGTATTAGTGAAGAGCACTTCTCCTATTTTTCATCTTTTACATTTTTTATTGACTAGTTATCTTTGTTACATAGTAATCAGTTTACACATCATACTATTGCAACATTTTGATGTGAATAATTCTTTATTAGTTTCTTGAACTTGTGCACTTGCTCTGTATTTTTTATTTCTTCTGGTAATCCATTGTAAATGGGTACAGCTGTGTTTCAAACTCTTTAGTTTTCTGTCTGTTCTAGCATAAGGTAAGCGTATATGTTGGCGTGATCGTGTGCCATGGTTATGTATTTCTCCATGCTCTATTAAGTTTATGTTCGACTTTATCGTCTTATTTCGTATCTTATATATCATTATAGCTTTTTCCACATAAATTAAGTGTTTTAAGCTCAGGAACTTTGTCGATTCGTACAACACATGCGTTGGTATAAGTCTATGTAAATTACGTATGGACTTTATGGCTTTGTTTAATACTCTATGCATGCATTTTAGTAAGTTATTGCTACATTGTGACTAATTAATTATATTGTGAGTAATTATTGGTAGTATAAATGCATTGTAGATTAGAATTCTTGTGTGGTGATTAAAGAAGTCCCTTCTCCTCATGATTCCTATGAGTGGTGCCACTTTTTTTCCTCACATATGTAATGTGTTGATTCCAAGTCAGTTTATCATCCATTATCATTCCCAGATATTTTATTGAGTCAACTTGTTTAATAAGTTCTCCTTCCACTTGCAGTCCAATGTCCAGCTTTTGCTTGCCTCTCTGTTGAAAAACCATATAGCTTGTTTTCGATGTATTTATAGTAAGTTTGTTTCCAAATAGCCATCTTGTGTATCGTATTAAGTCCTCATTTATTTCTCTCTGTAATTCAACTCCATTTTTCCCTTTGTACAGGAAAAGGGTATCATCAGCATATATATAATATTCCGCCGTCAGCCCAGCTTCCATTAAATTTTGGATGTACAGAGAGTAGAGGAGCGGACCTAAAATTGATATTTCGCTTCCTTTAGTTATATGTTCTAAGGTCATAACGTAATTTCTCACTTAAAGTGACAACGATAATAAGGGTGTGTATGAAAATGACACATTTTGCTCGACCTCGACACTAGGAATTAAGTCACAAAAAAGAAAAAACAAGGAAAGAGGCGTTTTTGTTTTATTAGTTTTCAACGAAACTTTTTATTGTATATAATATATTTTGCATACTCCAATAATAAAAGTAGTAATTATTACAAAATTATATGCCCTTAAGTTAGTAAATTTGTATATGTACAAAATTTGCTTTGAAAAAATTCCATCGATTTGTTTTTTTAGTAAAAAAATATCTTCAAATTTTATACAATCCCATTATCTTTTTCGCATCACTTTTATTATTATTATTATTATTATTGGTATGTATCTATTAACATTGCAGTACTTAAAGTACACTCCTGCCTAATAAATTCTAATTACTATTTTCTTGTAACAAAAGACCTTCCGAGAGAAAAAAAAACAAAAACTAACTATAAAAAGAATATTATTATTACTCTTATCCGTATAAATAAATGCAGTAAAAATATATATCCCAAGTCCAAGCACAAAGCGTTCCTGTTCGTATTTTTTTTTTCGTGATTTGTGACAATTTGCATACATATTATGTACATCAACGTAACGTAGTGTAATTCCTTTAGCAATGGGAAGGTAAATTTTTCGAGTTATTTCTACTCTAGCTTAAAAACAAAGTGAGAGGCCTAAAATCATATACATATTATGTACGTAAGTAGAATGCCTACTTAAAAAACTAAAAAAAAAAATTAAATATATTTTTTTTAAAGAAATTACCAAAATGTTTGTGTGTATGTGTGTCTAGTGCTTAATTTAACTACATTTTAGTTTTTTCTAAACATATCGCTACTATGTAAGTTATATGGAAGGACTTGTAGTGATTATAAGCTTTTCACCTGGAGGAGAATTTTTCGCGACTTTTTTCTTCGATTTTTGAGGAAGAGGAATAAAACAAACTTAAATTTTACTATGAAATTAGATTTAATTCTTCTCATATTCCAAAATAACAGATTAAAAAGAAAAAAAACAGAAAGAACATAGAATCCCTATTACTACTATATATAGGCCCCTATTCTGATAATCATCAAACTTGTCATCGACGGAAAACTTTAAACTTAGTTAACAAATGATTTAATTAGTTTTTATGTAGATCTTATTACTTGTTCACTTCGAAAATGCAATTTCAAGTTTCAGCCTTTGCTTTAAGCTGAATATTATCCACGCCTATTGGCCTATGAACACACGAAAAACGGATAAGACATAAACTTTAATTGAAAACCAGTCTTGACTATAAAAAGAAAACGCCCCAACTTGAAAAGTTCCTGAGCTTTTACAATCGGTTTTAACAAGAATATAACAAATTAAGGAAGCTCGCAGAACCCTTATAGATTAGATATATACAAAGAATCTATGCTTGCTCGATATCGTATAATTCAACTATAGCTGATTTTTGCATTATAATGTGCTGCACAATTCTAGGGTCATAGAAGGTAGAATAAATTCAAGGAACACCATCATGTTAATATTTTCGAATCATTCGCAGTTTTCTTTGAAGTCAGGAAATTTGTGTCTTGTCGAAAATGCTGCGATTGTAGAAAAAATCCACAAAACCCAAACCTTACTTGGCTTTTTATTGAATAATGTTTGCATTTTAACAGACTTTTGTTAAGCTTAACATCTCAATTGCAATTCTGCAGTTGTACTCATATGTTTATTTCATATGACTGGAGTTGAAGTTAACTGACGCAATTGTCTGTCAAGAACTTTAAGACTACGGAATTAATAACTCTATATAGCCAAAAGTAAATGCTTGCAATTTGCTATTCGTTAGATGGTTTGACTGTGGGTTTGTTGTATATTTTTTTATTGGATCGCGCATATGAAATGAGCTCTTCACTCTATTTCTCCATCTATGTGGTTTCTTCGTATGCTCCTTATTCTAGAAGCAGGCTGGAATAAAGTAAGATAAAAATATTGGATTTCGACTTTCTTTGTGGTCGTTTAGCTTTCATATATACTCTCGCTAGCAGACGCTAGAAAAATTTTGCGTACGAACACATTTAAATTAATTTAAATATAATTAATGCATAGGGACAATACGCTTGTTCGATGAAAACACCATGGAAAGCATTAGTATAAGCTTTCTCCTAAAATATGGCAGCTATTTACCTAGGGTTTTGTGGACTCATCAAACAAGTTATTTGAAGTTAGAGTAACACTAGCGTTATATGATATTTTTATGACAGTTCTTCTGAGTACTGAGTTTTTTATGATTTGTGAAAATTTATAAAATGTGTTATTGAAAGAATATTTCTAGATGACTCAATGGAAATCTGTCTGTTCACGTACTGTTTTGGCTGAACGCATTAAAACATTTTTGTCCAAAAACAGTTCACGTACTCAGAAAAGAAGAGATAATATTATGTTGACGTCACACTTCCCTTTTGTAAATTTTTAGTCCAAACCCACCCAAGGAAAAACGCGGACTAATTTGTGTAACAACAATTTAAATATAAAAATTGTCAAAGTTTTAAGATGACAAGCGAAAAAGGAGAAAAAGCGGCAGAATTTGAGATTGATGTACACTGTTCTCCCAGGTCGTATTGAAAACGTGTCTGATTAGATATGCTACGTTTTCAAAGTTTTTAAATTTTCTGTAATAATTGACACACCAATTTGCGGCCCCATTTTGACTAATTAAATAAAATTAGTAATACTAAACAGTGAAATATATCGAACTCTCTTTTATCACATGTTTGTGTCTTTTCGCTTTTATTTAAATTAGCTTGACATGTTGTACTTGTACTTATGCTTTCTGTCCAAGAATAGAGAGAACAGGAATTGTGATAAGCCAAGTTTACCGTAGTCAAATTCTGGTTTGTTGCCGCTGTAGTGAAAATTCAGTACAGGCGTGTAGTATGAATCAACATAGAAAGCGAGGTAAAAAGAGGTATGTTTGGAAATATTGCGCTTGCTCTTAGTCCCTGCCACTATACCAAGAACTTCAGGTGTTTCTCAGTTGTTTCAAACGTAAACAAATCAAGCAGATGAAGATACATTTTACATAAGATATCTGTATCTTCAATTTATTCTGTCCTACTTCAACAACTTATAAAAATTTGGATTTTTTAGGTATCAACACTTCGTGTTCTTTCTATATTCTAAGTCAAGAGTACACAAAGTTGCTCATGTACTTTCAAAATTTGACATCTTCGCCATTTTAGCATTTTTACCCATTAAGTACGTAAACAGTTAATTGGTCTGATTTGAAAAAAAAAGTCTTCTAAAAGTGTTTAAATTGTCAACTGATTTATCCCCTCTTGATGACATATAAAAGTTGATATAGACTTGAGTAAAAATTGAGTATGAATGTTGACAAAACTCTAAGCTTAAGATAATTCAGCTGAACTTGACATTTCGTTTGATTTTTTCTGAATATTATACTTAACAAAAATGGTACGTTTTAAAAAGCATATCACGACAAGAAAAGCAGACAATGATTATCGGAATAGGGGCCATAGCTTCATCTAACTATACATTATGTAAAAGTTTTTTTTTTTTAGTTTATCATGGCGTTATAAAAAATTTGTATAAACTCGCTATCATTTTAAGCAATACCTATTTTTGTAAATGTTGATTTGATTTTTTTTATCTATTGTTGTAAATGTATTCTCATAAGGAATATAATTGTTGTATTTCGTTATTTTTTCATTAATTTTACATAAATAAAATATGAAATATATAGAAGGCCACTTTTGCTTCGTAAGTAAATTTTAATGCTATTTTTTGTGTGTATACAACAGTTTCACTTATCTCATTCTTTAATATAATAATTCAAAAGAATACTTGGGCGTAAAAATACGTTTTCGTTTTTTTTTTTTTTTAAGTAAGTTGTCAGAAATACTAGCGGTACAAAATTAGAAAATCAAAATATCCCAATATGACGTGGAGGGGAGAGTGGATATAACTCTTTTGATTTATTCGCTTTTCTATATGTATACATATTTTTATATAATTCCTATATAAAAGTCCCACATCAAAAAGAAAACGAAAGAAAAAAAGAAATAATAAATTTTGCAATTATGCATAATATACATTACATATTATGTAGGTATATGTATGTATGTGTATGTAATATTATGTATTTCCAGAAATACATGATATTGTGGAAAAGTGGGAATTACAAAACAATTACAATAATAATAATGTTACCCTTTCCATGAATAAAACTGTAGTAACTAACAATAAGGCTGCATAAAACAGAAAAAAAAATTCACCGTGCGGGGGGCTTTCTATGTACTTATTTATTTTAGCTCTCAAGAGTGTGTGTGTGTGTGGGGCTTGTTTGTTTTCGTTTACATATTTTCGAATTGATCCACACGACGTTTTGTGTTACCTTTCCTGATTTCACGAAGAGTCTTGTATTTATCACGACCCTGACGAACATTTTCACGGTGAATTTTATCATTGACGGTTTCCTTTGTTTCATCTCGAGATTGTGCCAAATCTTGTTTTAGTGCCTTAAAATAGAGAAGAAAAAAAAAACAAAAGGTTAAAATAAATAAATTAAAAATATGGCTGTTTTCATTGTTAGTGGATATTATTAATATTTAAGTTGAAAATCTAAGACCAAGAGGAAAATATAGGAACTATGTAGAGAAAGCACAGAGAACAATAAAGCTAAGTACTGAGTTCCATTCAAACCGAACACCAATTCTATTTTTACACGATAGATACGTTGCTCAATAATATTTGTAAAAAAATATATTGAAGCTACTATGGAAATATAGAAGATTGATTTCACATCTAAGAATTCAGCAAAAATAATACAATAAACTACATATATGAAAATTCTCGTTAGAAGCTTATTATTAGGTCTGTGTGCTTACTTTTGTGTAAAAAAGTCTGAGTAAAAATCAAGTAAAAACTTTCTTTCGTTTGGGGGATAATACTAGATGAGAATGAAAAAGGTTAATAGACAACTTATGATGTAAGTTTGCCGGCTATCAAAAATCAAGATAAATTTTATTTTATTAATTTATATTTATTTTAATAAAATCGGACTTTTTCTATTTTTTAAAAAATCGCCTTGACAACTGAAAGAATTATTTCAAATGACAAATAAAAGAAAAGAATGAACTCACTCATCGACTTTACCCTGTGTAAAAATGTTAACTTTTGAACAGAAGGGGAAATGCATTCAACTGTAAAAAAATTTCTAGTCCGAGAAGTTAACATACACATTAGTTCTGTCTGGTAACTTTAGAGGAAAAATCTTTGTATAAAAATCAAGTAAAAACTTTTATGTGGAAGAGGGGATAACTCAACAAAAGATACCAGACACTTCTCGAGTAAATTTTCTTGAGCTTCCGTGCGTTCAGGTGTACACACACCGATGTGCTTTTCAGCACGTGCGCACATCACATCATTGAAAAAGTAGGGATAGCACCTGAACGGTTGGTGTGCACTTCGATTCGAAATGTCAATTTTGAAAGTTCTTAAGAACAAAACTACGCTAAACGTCAAAACTACAAAGCGCACCGGGTCACTACGCTACCAGACCGTAGCGTAAAATGTGGACATCGATGTGCTGGGGAAATGACAACGCTTCGGTCGCCTGAACGACATGGTGTGTAAAAATGTCACATTATGTGACATTCTGCATGCACCTGAACGCACGGCTTGTCATGTGTCCAAAATTTGACTGCTACGTTTCTGTTTGAAACAGAAAACAATTAATTAATTTGAAATACGTTTAAAAAAAAACTCACTTTCTTTAATAATTTTTTTAAAATCTCAACTGTTTAGAGGATAATTTTACATTCATTCGATAACACAACAAACGGCTTAACCTCAAATTTAATACTTTTGACAATCAGCTGATTGCATATCGACATTGTGCAAGAGGGGAACGTATAAGTTTACTCCAGTTTTACGAGCTAAAAAGTTAACAGACAGTTTGTGTGTAAAAATGCGTAAAGTTTTTACACCGAGTAAAAGCTTTCGAGTAAACATACAGACCTATTTTAACGTGCTTGCACATTTTATTTAATAAAAATTGCACATATACTATATATTAAAATAACATTTGAAAAAACAAGATAAAAAGTTATAATTGGTCTAAGAACAATAATATTATACCGCAGATGATGATAATAAAAGTTAAATAAAGTGAAATTCAAAAGTTTTGTATGACAACACTAAGAAGGGGTCGCCCAATTTATGAAATGAAATTTGCTATTGCTATAAGAGCATCCATGTACCAAATTTCAGCTCTCTAGTCGACGAGTTCTCAGGCGGTGTCCAAATATCGAGAGAAGGAAATTTTTGTATGGCAGCCCTACGAAGGAGTTACCCGATTTGTCCCATTTTCGAACTTAAATTTACTTTTGTAATTTAAAAAAATATGCCTACTAATGATAATAATGAATAAGAAGAAAACAAGCAAAAAACACCGAAAAAATCACGTTTCTTGTATAAGGGCCCCTTTAATTTTATTTTATGTGAAAATTTCAACTATCTACCTATTACGGTTCATGAGATACAGCCCGGTTATAGACAGACGAACGGACGAAAGGACATCGTAGGCTTAGTAATAAGACTCCCGTTTTTAGCTTTTGAGTACGGAACCCTAAAAAACAAATTCAGTAATTAATCGTTGTGTCCGTATTTTGACTAGGCCATTGTATAATTTTCTCTGCAAGATGCAATTAATGACTTTAGATCACGTTGAAACTTCCCAGCTCGTTTCTCATTAGGATCATGTTTGACAAAATGATTATCCAATTTACTGGCCAGTTCTTCTTTAATTAAATCTGCATTTAGAACAGGATCTTTTTTGACATTATCACTATGTTCCTTGGGATCAGTAGTCTCG
The DNA here is from genome assembly GCA_963930735.1 of Dioctria linearis. Classification (NCBI taxonomy): domain Eukaryota; kingdom Metazoa; phylum Arthropoda; class Insecta; order Diptera; family Asilidae; genus Dioctria; species Dioctria linearis. The sequence goes on along the minus strand of OZ005742.1, from coordinate 16,709,124 downwards.
CCACTATTATTTTATTTCGTCTTCGCTTAGGGCTTTGTGAACAAATAATAACATTTAGGTCGATCGTGTTAAATCAAAATCGTGGTTCAATAAAAAGATTTTGTTTTTTACTTTCAATTTTTAAACGGAATAAATTCAAGATGGGAAGAGTATAATCTCTCAAAAGTGAAGTAAAGACGAAGAAAACGGTTTTGAGAGATTTAAATCTGTCATGCAATGAGATCAAAAGGAGCATTTATCGCTTTAACAAGGTCGTTCGGTCATGTAACTTAGAGACCGTTATGGGAAAAATTACAGTACCAAGTCGAAACATCAGCAAGTTGACAAAGAGGGGAAAAAAACTATATTGATCAATTGAACTTGCTGGTAACCAAAAGGCGAGTACAACAAATTTTACAAGCAACCCCAAAGGTAGTGTACAAGAAGCCAATCAAGCGGCCGCATCTTAAAAAAAAAACACCTCCAAATGATTCGATTGGAAATTGTACGACAGACATGCAATGGGTTGAAGAGTGTAGAAGGGTTATTTTTTCAGTTGAAAAAAATACCAATTTAGACGGGCCAGTGGGGTCAGCCATTATTGGCATAAGTTTTGTATGTTAGGTACGAGGGGTTCCGCTAGAAGTGCCTAGCTTGCTTCACTTAGACCACCAGTGGGTCCATTGTGCCCTTGTCCTCAGGGATAACCATAAGAAATCACCCTAGATCCATCCTGCTTCCCTTAGGAAACTCAGGATATATCTGAACTCTTTTTTTTTGCAGCTTCTCCAGACTAGAAAAGAAATAGACACCTAATAGCTTCCTCTTTTTTTCATAAGAGCGGGGCACTCACGAAGTACGTGTTGGACGGAATCGATTTATTCCGGTTCCTTACAGCTCCTGCAGAAATCGTTCGCCTCTATACCCAGTCTTCTAGCATTGTCTCCTCTGTCCCAATGACCCGTAATACCTAGGATATGTCCTGCTGCTATTTAGCAGTTCTCTTGTCCTCTTCCTGTCATCTGCAGGTCACATTTGCCTCGCGATACGACAGGTTTACCTGTTGATTCACAGGAGGCTTGCCTTTTTAATATCCGGGGAGGAAATGTAATGGTATAGAGGTGCATTTTCGATTTATGGAAAGCTTTGTCTCTTCTCGAATAAACTGAAATGTTGGGCGGCGATTTAATTTAATTTTTAGAAGATAATATCGGTACCGGGAATTTATTTTCCAGCAGGGCAACGTTTCGAATTGAATTTTATATGTACAATATTTTTCCATTCAACTGAAGAAAAACTATAGCATAAGGGTTGGAGTTGTAGTTTATCTCATATAACTAGAACGCCAGTCGTTTATCCAAGCTTTCTCCTAAAGTTTTATGTATTCCTTGAATTTTTTAGCAGTTTTCCGTACATATAGAGTTAAATTTGAATAAGTGCTTGTGTTAAGTTTGTTAGTTATTTCTATTTACGCTCAACAATGGGTTAATACAATTTTTGTGATGACGCCAAAACTCAGGGAAAATACTCAGATGTCAAGACGTCTTGAACAAAAAGTATATGGAATTTGAAATAATTAGATTCAGTCTAATACGAGTAGTAGGTGGCGTTATATGATCTAAGCGTTACACGCAATGCAGATTTCCAAGATTTTTTTGTTTGTTCTACACCTGGCTTACTAAGACTGGGTGACACTTAAAATTGCAATCTTTATCACATCTGTCTTACGTTAGTCTTAAAAAATGTTGAGAAGGCTCTTGGCTGAACAAAAATTTGATTTAGGTTCGTACAAATACACCAGAGTGAGCTATGAGAATCGTGTCTTGCTAACTGCTCAAGCTCACACTATCATATTAGGTTAGGCGTGAATAAAGTGCAACATAACTGTTGCGTTTGGTAGTTATGTGTCAGAAACCCGAAGTATTTGATTGGAAAGTGTTAGTTTCTTCTTTGTGTACCTTATTTCGACCCTCAACTCAAGCCATTAATACACTAAGCTTGACAATCACGAATTTCGAATCAATCATTTAGTTTTATGGATAAGGGACGAGATAACAACAAGGTCTGAAGCTGAACCAGTAAAATTCACTAATAGAACTAAAAAGCAAAATGGTCAGATGTTTCAATCACATCTATGAGATCGCCATAGCTTTCTCTATCAAAATCAATAATTAATTATTGCATTTGACATCTACCGCCAAGACTTATCAAAATTATGAAATAAGAATTGAGTTTGTTTTGTTATCTAATTGATAATATAAAAATTTATGTAGCAAAAAACTCTATCGGATAGATAACTAATCTTATAAGAATTACAAAATAATTTTTCAATATCATTAATTAGTTTTGGGCGGTAGGTGTTGAAAATATGGACGAAATTTGATGGATTTAATTGAATCATAGGTCGCTTATCTAATGACTTGTTAATATCTCCCGGGTGTTTTGGTTAAGGATTAAGACTTACTCAATCAATAATAGTATTAAGGAACAAAGCCTTACATTAACCAATGTATGGGAATTGACGTTAACAAAATCAAATAATTAAATTTACGCAGCACAATTTACTTTTTTTAAGTGAATATCTGTTGTAAATTTCTACAATTGTCTAAAATGGAGCTATAAATTTGCGGTAATAATACAATATAAAGTGAAACTACTCTCCGAATCATATATTGTAGATGTAATATGCTGAAGAAAGTCCCACAGAATGGTTGTCTTTAAAATCTGAGACTTAATAGTGTAGATTTCAGTAATTTATAGAACTACAGTAATCCTAGTTTAGAAAAAAAAGCATACCTTAAGTTGGTCATGAAGTCGTTCATTCTTTTCAGCTAAAGTGCGCCTATCTTCCACTGGATCCTTAATGTCTTCGTCAGTGATCAAATCTCGTGAAACATCACCGCCATTATCACCATTAGTAAGTTCTTCGTCCTGTTCATCTTCAGCAACATGATGATGTTGCGGAGTTGTTGATACAGCCAAAAGGGCAGCTGCCGCTTCACTCTATATATATGAAAAAAAATATATATATATAATCCATGAAAATTTCAAAAAACTATTTTATAAATCTATTAGCATCTTATATTTTACCTGTTTGCGTCTTGCCTCTTCAACTTCAGCTTGTAAGCGTTTCGTTTCACTATCTTTAGCATTAACTTCCTCTTGGATTTTCTGTACTTCAACTTGTTTAGCCTGAATTTCTTCTTCAAGCTTAGCTCTTTCATTCGCTTCCATACTCTTGGCTTCTTCAAGACGATTAAGCATGACTTGAAGTTCGTTTTGTCGCTGCTCCAATTCATCCTTGGATGCTTGCAATTGTTTTAACTGTTCTTCTAATCGGCGAATCATTTCTTGGGCTTCCATTAAATCCTTTTGTGACCTTTCCATTTCTTCTTGCATATGCTTCAAACGATCTTCATATTCTTGTTGTTTCTTTTCTGCTCGTTCCCTGGCGGCTAATGCCAACTGCAGTTTCTCTCTGCCGATTATATAAAAATATTAGTAAAAATTATATAGCTTAAGGCACTATCAACAAAATTTTACCGTTCTTGCTGTTTGACGTTCTTTTCTTCTCGAGCTTGTGCCTTCATTTGTTGGACATCAATGGTATCGGGTTTCCGTCTCCTCATATACAATTCATGATTTCCCATACATAATGCAAGAATACGCTTATTGATTCTTACTCTTGGTGCAAAGAAAACAAAGTCAGGTGCCTTTTTGTCGATTGGCTTAATAATAAATCTCTTATCTGAGAATGAAATATTACGAATCTCAGACCATGGAAAACCAATTTTTGGAGTAAGTTTGTCGTCCTTTTCATAAATGTTCAAACCCAAGGCATCAACACCTAACCATAGTTCAGTTCCCTTTTTATTACGAATTTCAAAATAATTGACACCATACATTTCCAAATCTTGGGCAATTTTCAAATATTCCATCATTGCATCTTCTCTTAGCATACCACGATGCTCTTGCCACCAAGTCATGATCGATTGTTCCCATTCTTCCTTAGACATTTTGTGCTGATCAATTACACGCTGCGGTAATAGTCTATCGTTCGCCAAAAAACCAGGTGTATGCATTGATTTATTATAATCACCGTGTCGTGCTTGGACTGCATATGACGCAAGAAGTACAGATGTTTCCGGTGGGCAATAAATCTCATCAGATAATATGCCATTCTTTACTTGTAGATAAAATAATCGTAGAGTAATATCTTGTATAAGTTCTTCGGCGACATCCTCAGGGAAGAACTTTGCTCGAAATCTAAACTGCAAAGGACTCTCCTTTTTGACATCTTGATTCATAACCTGTAAATCAGAGTACAACAATCAATTAAGCAATTAAGTTTTAATTTCAATGCTATTATGACTTTAAGTTACCCATGTGGAGAAAGGCATTGATCCTGTCTGAATGCAGTGGAAAGCAGTGCAAGAAAAATATTGAGAGAATTTTGTAAGAATTGCAAAAATTACAAACGATAATTAATTGCGATTTGCCTAGCTGGTTTCTACCTAAGCTTTTCTTCTTCTGCCCACCATCATCTTACCAAATCATCTTCATCTGAATCGTCATCATCATCATCCACTGTATCGCCTTTTTTTTTGTCGACATATTTTTTAATTTTTTTTAAGTACTTTATAGTTCGTATCATAGGGCTTTCTGGCTGTGCGCATTACCATTTCGTTGCAAATAGTCAGATTTTCATGAACATAACAAGGGAAGGGAAAAATGTTGATATCGGTTATTACTATTTTCATTGTTGTATTACAAAATTACGTGTTGAAAAAACAAAAACAAACTGGTAAGCTACCTCAAAACAATGTGTTTTTAAATAACGGTAATGTGCTTCAATCAGACTGTGTGTGTGTCTCTTGCAAATCTACAACTCACATTTTACTATGGATTTCTAATATAAACTATATTTACTCTTGTTGATTCTTTGTATGGGAGTAACATTCATAATACGAAGGTGTTACGTAGTCCTTTGCATATTTTCTAACAATCAACGATTTCACGCAATTCTGATCAGATATCGTTGATTTTAAGCTCGACCTCTGTTGATTTTACTGAAATTTTCATACCTCTTTATTTTTTTTTCCTAAATTTAATAGAAAGATTAACTTTCTGAAAAAAAAATTGTACAGGAGGCTTTCGGGGCTTTTCTATCCAAATTGCGAATAAATGTATAGCTCTGATAACCAAACAAAAAATTAAGAAACAAATATTTTTTAATTTTAGACAAACCCTGAAAATTTCATTAAAATCAAAAGAAGTCCGTATTTATGCTGATCGTTCTCATGTGGAATTGCTGCAAGTACACTCACAGGATTCTATGTTCTCTTTATGTAGTGTAGCACCTGGGAATCATTTGTATTCATCTGTAAGTATCGATTGTGCATTTAGACAGAAGAAATGTATTATTGTGTCAGTTCCTCTTTTAAGGCAAGACGAAGATATTCACCAAGAAATTTTTAAGAGGAATAAGTAAACATAATCCTTACTATTGAGATGAACATCTATTTACCATATTTCGAATCATCATATCGTACGTGCAGTAAAATATTCTTATCCATTTGGCTTAAAAGCACTGCTATTGATTACATGCTTACTTCAAGTGCAAGTAGATCGAGGAGGCCGACATGGAAATATAACCGCACAAATAACAAAATAACCTTGATAGAGTTTGATCAGTTCTAAATCTTAGGGTCTTGTTGCACAATGAGCGCAACACATGGCCTAATGATTAGGAGATGTATGTCATTAGTATACACTGCATATTCGAAGACGCCTCTCTACATTATGAAGCCACATCAAAATATCGTACAGGGCTTTCAGAGTTTCGCTGGAACCTTAGCGTTAGGAAGTACCCTCGACAGTCACATTGAGGATTCTGTATGTTCATGCTTAAAGCTAGGTAGCAATCTAACTCTGCCAAATTTAAAGGTTATTCATAATGTTTGGAGCTCCGAAGATCTCACACAATTTATTGTTCATAACCTCCATCTCTATCTCGGATTCCATTACATATTGGACTCTCCTATAGGAAACGCTCTAATATTGTCAGTCATTAGGATCCACATTTCTGAGCTATATTCACTCATAAATCAAATAATTGCTCGGTAGATGCTTCTTATTAGAGGTGTCACCTGTTACACTGTGACCATGCAAATTCAATTACTACCATTTCATGAGCTGGATTTCTACCCATGGGATCCAAATCGTCGCCTAAATTTGTATGTATTATCTAACGACTGTGGTCCGGCACTCTCAGGAATACGTTACAGATTCCTTGGGTCACACCTCCTGGACAACGCCGGCAAGGAGGGCTGGGGCCAATACTGAAATTTATAGGAGCGTCCGGTTAAACAAAATAACGGACATGATCTCTGATCTGTAACTTTGTATGTCCATAGAAAGATTTGCGATTCGGCGTACTATCATACTTGCCAGCGTAGCCAGAAGAAAGAACCTGTCGGTGATGACATACCCTAGTTTAAAATCGACTTTTTGTATTAGTTTGTTTACGTGAAATTTCTGCGTTATTTGATGCACAGTGAAAATCTCTTCAGTAGTTTATCATCTGTTTTTAGCCCTACTTATATGCATATATATATATATGATATACGATAGGACTTTATATACAGACTCCAGACGGATCAATTTGTTAGCTGTTAGCCCGGCTATACAAATTACATATACAGAAAATTTTTCAAATAAAGAAATATACTTAGAAAAAAGTTAATACTTCATTAGTTCGAGGAATTGTCCATTTTATAATCGAGCGCGGCATTTCTGGCTTACGATTTGGTTACGAATACATGGCCTACAGAAATTACGAGACCATAATGCTCCTTTAGTTGGCATTGGCCCTAGTAAATTAATTTAGAAGGAGGCCCTTCTCTGAAATATTTTTTATGATCTGACAATACGAATATTAAATAGAAAAATATTTATTATTGTTATAAAAGGTGCTGTATGGAGGTATGCATTGCTGTATTCAATCGTGATAAGGCAGTGATCTGATTGTTAAAGGAAAATCGACCCAAATGATATTTGTCGGGATGAATAGATTTCGATTTTTCTCAGCTGCATCAGTAACTCGCGTTGATGCAATAATTGATATAATTAAATGATTCACAGACGAGCTTAATACCACGGAACTTGTTGTAGAAGAATATTTGAGCCGTGATATATTACGGACATTGAAATCACCTGCCAAGGTTATTTAGATGTCACCTGATAACAAATGACCAATATAATATTGTCGAAAACCGATATCGTATCCGTGCCGTCATCAGACATAATAGTTGGGGTGAAAAAAAGTAGAGCATAAACCTAGATATAATTGAACTCTGAAGAAGTCTTTCAAGGGGCGTAAATTTAACATCATAACAGATATACATATATATGGTAATCCATATATAGAAAGAGAAAAGAAGTCACAATTGACGTGATACTGATTTGCAATGTACCGAAAATCAAATGCCGCTTAATCCGTAAATATTGCGGAAATGTAAAGAAAAATTATCATTTTTCAAGGTAAAAAAAAACAGCAGAGCTACGATAAACAATAGTGTTATTTCTATTTAATGCCTTCAATACTCCGACAGTTCAGTTCAGTAGAGTACAGCTGAGAGTACTTGTAGTTGAGATCAGTAAGAAATTAATTTAAATGCAACTAACTGCATTAATCCGAGACGGGCAGCTGATGAATGGAATAATATTACGTTATACTGCGCTGCTGGCCGATATTCATGGCATAGAATAGTACTTAATTAAACGAGCAAAAATGATTTGTTCAAATTAAAAAACTTCACTGGATTATTTTGGATAACATTTTAACTCAAATTACAAAAAGCTCTGCATAAAACCTATAAATGTAGCATGAGCATCACGATTAGATGAAGAAATAAAAAAAAGCAACATTAAAATTATATTAATTTCAAGTTTTATCCAACGATACGACAAAAATTATGCAACAACCTTATGTTTGAGTAAAAAATGAAAACCCATAAATCTGATGGAATTTTTGTCAAAAATCGCCGTTCCACGCAGTCATTTTTAAATCAACTGACCTAGATCAGATCAGATGAAAAAAAACAGCTATTAACAAACTGTTAAATAAACTGTATAGGTATGATAGTTGTAAAAATAAAAATATATATTTGCTCTGTACAGATCTGTAGGAAATATGATTTAATATTTCTAAAAAAAAAAAAAAAAAACCAATTGAATAAATATAGGCATATTATACAATGCGAAAATGTCTCAGTTACCCAAGGAACGACGTTATTGATTTTACCGTAAAAATATTTTTTTTACCAAATCATAAAATAAAGTGCGTCATGAAGGTTTTCAATATGAATTGCCGACTTCTTACGATTTTGTTACGATTTACAAATCTCTAAAACCCATCTTTCATGTAATTAGATTTATATTTACCTAATACATACATTTCATCCATTTAAATAGGTCAAATTTTTATTTATTTATTTTTAATATAAGTAAACTCCACAACTATCAGTAAGTAATTTCATTTTTCTGTGAAAATTTCAATTCGTAATGAATACTAGCTAAGTAGATTTCTCCGTTCTCAAATTACTAGAAAAAGTGTTTCAAAGTGTTTTATCAAATTTACTACACTAAGCTACCCTCGGTTGAATAAATTTTATTCAGAAATAACTATAATTATTATAGGCTACCTTATGGTCGCTACCTTGGATAATAATAATAATATTAATAAAACATACCTTTTTATACAATTTGATCCATGTTAAATCACCTCTTGTGTCCGTATACTGTAATCCAAAGAACCAAACTTCTCGTAAGCCAATTGTTTTGACGACTTGATCGAATAGTTGCTTGCCGGTGGTAGTTTGCTGTATGGCAAACTCCAACTCAGCGTCCATTGTGGTAACACGTACATTTAGCTAAGCAAAAAAAAAAATAGAAAGAAAAATAATTATCACCACTGTTTTCAATTGTCATTAGGAAGAATCTTAAAATTTTCTATAAAAAAAAATTTTTATCACAACAATTCACAAATAAGAATTGAAAAAGAAAAAAATTTATATGTATTTTTCCTGTGTTAGTAGAAAACGACCTGTAGCTATTTAGCTGTTAATAAGGGCAAATCCAATTAGTTTTTCAGGTTAATGATTCAAAAACTATAAAAAAACGAAGCCACACAATAAAAATTGTTTGAGTGAAAGAAAATTACAGGGCAAACACAGAGGACAACGACAATAGCACTTTTAAAAAACAATCAAACTTATAAGTATGTGTGTATAAGTCTTATACTGAGATAACAATATTTCATTAGTTTGTCACAGTTAGTAACTGATTTTTTTTTGTGCCACTAACCAAACTGTTAATATCTGCAATCAACCTCATCGCAAAGAAAGTCTGTGTAATATAATCACCGGTTATTAACTATACGTTTGTTTGTTGATTTTAAAATTGAACTGCTTTATGAAACGCAAAACGAATTTTGTTTATAACAATACAAGAAGATCTCCCGATTCAAATAGAAAAAGAAAAGAAAAAGATCTGCTTGTTTGCGCGAATAACACTGCTTGTTGCACTATCTTCCGTTGACTGAAAAATTGATACCAAATTCCAAACGTCCAAACGATTCACATTCAATGGCTATTTTTATTTTTTAATAAAGGTACTGTTTCAACAGTGCGCAAACTCTGATTGTTGGCTGCTTTTTTTCTCTCTTAATATTCGTAACATCATGTTGCATGTACTCGAATGACGATTTTTTTTCTTTTTTTTTTTACTCCTTAACACAAGGAAGATATTACCAGCGCAAGACAATTGTAAAATTTGATGCTTAAACACCTTAAATGTGACCTGAGCACGTTTATGGAAAATTAAAATAAAGGATAAGATTACCCTTAGTTCTTTTTTATTGATTCATATAGGAAAGAATTAGTGTGAGTAATTTTATCAATATTGACTGTTTATAAAACTTGAGAGTGCTGCACAAATAAATTTATTTTTATTTTTTAACAGTTAATACAGTTTTATCAAATAGTTGAGCCGCACATACTACGTACGACGGAGTAGGTACATGCCAGTTAGAAATGAAACCAATATAATAAAATATGACGAGTTATGTGATCGGATGATTACAGTTGAATTTGAATACAGTCAAAACAGCAGTTAAGGAATTAAGGTTTATTTAAATGTCAGGCTACAAATTCCTTCATACAACTGTCTGTAAATTTTATCAATATAAAACTACATACATACATATATGGATTGAAACATTTTTAAATGTATAAAGCAACTAGTAAAAAAGCTAGGATTGATCTAAGACACATTCTTATGATTTTTTGATGAATAAAAGAGGTAGGCTATTAGATAGCATTTCTTTCCAATTCTGGGGGAACTGCAAAGCAAAGAGTTCAGATTCATTCTGAGATTCCTAAGGAAGAAAAATGTATCTAGGGCAGTTTTAAGGGTTATCCCATGAGGTCAACAGACACAGGACCCACTCGAGATCTAAGTAATGCAGTCTAGGCATTTCTAGCGGCACCTCTTACCTGACCTAACCAACCCGTATGTAATTTCGTATGGTCACCTCTCTGTGCAAGTTTGATTGTTGAAGTGGTTTTTCTCATATACATGTATTTATAGAAGGGTTCATCGAACAGTAAAAATAATTATAACCAATTTCATAAAATTTCACATTCTGAAGAACTTTTCAGTACAATAAAAACGTCTAGGACTGATGGTTTTCACAGCATACGTAAAAAACCTAAATTTTTATAAGGCGAACTCCTAGAAGGATTTAGCCAATTTTTACTATTTCTATGAAAAAGTCGTTTACAAAATTTCAGCTCTATGCGTTAATGCGTTCTCAGGCAAATATATAGTAAAAACGAAATTTTTGTATGGCAACCTCACGAGGAGTTGATTTGTCCCATTTTCGAACTTAAATTTACGTTTTTTTTAAAAGTCCGTATGCAAAATTTCATCACGCTAAGTAAACGCATGTTATGTTAAGCTCTAAGAATAATAGAACTTTATATTTGAATGGATTAATAAAGTAAGACAAGAAAAGAGTCGAAAAATGAACTCAAAAGTGGCCAACACTCAATAGTGATATTAATAGATTTGGTAAGATGAATACCGCAGATAGGCATTCTATCACCAATGATTTGACAATTGCTTTAAGGTAGAAGAAGAAATAAAGGTCTTAGTATATGCCAACGACTTCTAGTTATATATATCTCGGGTGAGTTACTAGTACAAAGAGAGCTCAATAGATTGTGGTTTAGTGGATAAGCATACAAAACCTGATTTTAACACTCTCCGAGCCGAAAAATTATTGGGGAACGCCTTGAACTGAAAGCTCACGCCAGACATGTGGCATACAAGACTGATTTAAAACTATTTGCATCGAAAAATAATTGAGCAACAGTAGCATTGAACACTGAAGGCTCATGCTAAACATCTAGGCATTTAAACTTAATTGACCCAATGAAATGTCAACAGTGCGATTAGAAGCCTCCATATTCTTTTATACCTAGAAGAAAACGTGCGGAGAAAATGGTGTACCTTGGATAAAAATCCAACAGAAAAAAATCTGTCCGAATTTATGGTAAAGTTCTTTTATATGATTCCGAGTAAAGATGAATGGGAAGATATTCAAATGATCAATGATTATGATTAACGTGGAAATAGGGTCTAGACAGTTTCATTAGGATCACTTACAAGCAGAAGATGAATTGACTGCTGGATTACAGCTGAGTTTTCAAAATCTTGAATATTAACAGGGAAACCAATCTGGCTATTGGTATTTCATATTAAGTGTGTTCTTTTGTGTCCGCAGAACAGGGCAGAACAAAAGATGCACAAAAGAACGCCTCATACATTTTCATAGAAGATTTATAAATAAGCAATAAGCAAACAGTACAAATAGTTCACTTCAATCGACAGAACAATTTGTTCTCTCCAGTATATGGGAGCTCTAGAACAAGATACACAAAAGAACACAGATATTGTGTAACCCATAAATGCATAACCTACTTATATATGAATATATGAATGTGGGAATCAAAAAAAATAAACATTGATCACCGACGATCGAGATTTGAACACTTTTTTTCTTATATCACAAGATTTTCATTGTTTACAAATCTGAACAAATGAGAGACCTTACAACCTGTAATAAAGCCTATTTACGTGATTGCAAGTGATATCTTTTTCCCCAAAAAAAAAAAAAAAGATCAAAAACATATTTCAGGGCGAAAAAGAGAGAGAATCAAAGTCGATTAGTATATCACAAAATATTCCTCTAATTACATCAAAGTAAATATTTTCAAAACAACCAAAAGCAAAGTTACATTCCTGAACTAAGCTATGTTAAAAAAAAAGTTTAAAGAAAAATTACCAAAGCAAAAGTCACAAAACACACAAAATGGCAAATAAAACCACAACAACAAAATTTACCTCTCCATGTGATTTTCCCAATAGCGAAGAAAAGGTAATGAACTTTTCTCCAAATTCAAGCTATAAAAATGATGATAAGCTTTGTTTACCAGTAATTATTATTGTTGTGATTATTTATGGCAATATTAGTAATGAGTGCGGAGAGTGTGAAAGAGTGCAGTCCATTTGGTTTACAACAAGATGAAATTATAAAGACGTAGAGCGACGCGACGCGTTCTACATTGTTATTATTGTTGATCAATTTAGCCGTATTGAAAAAGAGACCGACTGTGGATTTCGCCAGTTCTGAATATTTCCTCATTAACTCAACTATCATCCAAGACTTTAAAATACACAAAAACGTATTCCCTAGTGATTTGGCTATCTTTTCATTTACAAAGAAAAAATCGAACCAAGGTAATTAGTATATGTTTGACAGTCCACAGTTTGCAGATCTATTCGTAAGGTTGTTAACGCTCCCAACAACAATATCAATAGTAGATTACTCTAACATGAGGTAGAACTATGTGAATTTGTAATAGCACCTCATATATACAAAAATTATTAAGATTCTGTGATATTCATAGGGTGATAGGCTACATATAGTGATTCCATCTGTTTACACAACTTCAGCGAATATTTATTTCAGTGTGAAACTGTTAGATATTTCTCATACTTCAATTCTGAGTGGCTCTGACAAAAAGTGCATTAGTTTACTTTGTGTAGAGGACATTTTTCAACACCTTTGGAAATACTTAACTTACTAAAACGCACCGGTCAATTTGAAGGACAATGACCATCAAGGGTTCTAATCTGGTACTACACAAGCAGATCTCTATAGATGTTGCTCTTGATGTAATAAATATAATTTAGAACTTAAATATGAACAAATAGACTCTGTCGTCGGTCTGTAACACCTTCAAATCCCACCATGGCTTTTTTTTTCTATAAATTTACGAATAACTGCTAAAAAGAGCTGTTGAATGATGGATTGATTACACTACAAGAAATGTGGTATTCCATGAAATTTGTGATAACCAGAAAAGATGTGTAATTTTTTCTCCAAATAAACTATTGTAGCTAACCAAAAAAGATATAAACTTAAGAAAAGCAGTCTTTATTAGACTGACAACATTCATAGAAAAAAAATGTTTTCCCAACGAATTTACAAAATGCATTGAGATGCAGAACAAATATCGAACTTTTTGACCCAGCGATCAGAGAGGTCTCATCAGTGTGGTTATCTCTATGACTTCCACAGCAACCTAATTACTTTTGACTAAACCCTAGGAGGAAATGTAACAAGACCTACCTTCCCTTAAGAGTGCCTGATGTAACTGCTTCTAAAAGTTTTCACATCTCATTGCCATCACCATGCATATACACCCCTCTTTCCGAGAATCGAATGAGTAAAAAGTTGATAAATTTCGTTCGGTTATACATATGCTGATTTAAAACAGAATGAGTCACTATTTTCACTCCTTTAATCTGTTCATTCCTAAGATGATAAAAGTGAAGTGTGCCCGTGTAAAATTTCTATGATAGAATGGTTAATTGTTTAAAGTTACTCATTAACTTCATTACAGAAAGTCACTTCCGCTACAACAGTTACGGCGAACAATAACTTCAATCCCTGCTAGATAATTCTATGTATAAAACACAACCACTTCCATACCTACTTCTAACTAAGTAGAATGCCCTGCCTCTAATTCCACCGTGGGTAAAAAAGAAGAAAAATAATCGGGCCGACAAGGACTTCTTCTTCCTTGAGAGCTAGTTATACAGGGTATCCAGTATTGGGTGTTGCACCCGAAGGCTATGCTTTGACAAGCAAAAGGGTGAGGAATCCCAACAATTTCCGAGATATTTGGGTGTGTTTTTATACATCACTCTGTAACTTTTGCACGTTACACCCTATGATGGATGATGATCATCATAGAGTATAACATTCAGAACTTGCAGGGTGATCTATAAAAACATACCCGCATATCTCTAAAGTTACGTTATCTTTGAATTAGGATTCTCAACTCGTACATCCATACAATTTTTGACTTGTCAAAGCATGACCTATCCACAGCCTTCAGGTGGTACACCCAATACTGAACATCCTATATAGCTGCTACAAAGATCATCTTTTCCCTCCTGGGAAGCTCCACTTACAATGTATGTATGAATGCATGTATGAAACTATTAAATGTGCGTTCATTGATAAATATAATAAGGACGGATGAGTATTTGAACCTGGCCATTTATTAAATCTATTAACATACACAGCATGGTCTAATTTATTTTCTTAAAATGTAACCTTCAAGCTACATCTAATAATAAACTATTCTGATGGTTAAATTGAATCGACTGTCAGTTCCCCGGTTATTAGGGTAAATCTGTTAGGTTAACATTAACATCATCACACTTGCTCAGTGATTAAATTTTTGCCAGAAACAAAGCCCATTACATATTATGTATATACTATGCATATTATCATGTTAAGAATCGGCCCGATAATTTCCTCATATATATATAACATATGTTAACGATATCTGAAATCGTTTCACCTGCATCTAAACCTCTTATCATCAATACAGTAACTAATTACGACCAAAACAAGGTACATTTGCCTTATCACAAAAATGCAATAATTATGGTCACAAATTGTTCATTTAAATCATATGAAAGTTTTGCCCTCATTTCACACTTAATAAAAATTTATTTGTTGAGTAAACGCGACAATAAAAATAAAAAACTCACCGACTTAGGCATTTTGTTTATTGCTATTAATCAACTGTCGCTAATACGTTAAATCTGAAAATAAAAAAAGAGAACAAAATTAGTCATTTTTTAAACAACATAAGAGCTAGCTAGATATTACTAACTAATACGACAACGTTTTGTTACTTGACGATAAAAAAAATAAATAAAGAAAATATGATAAAAGATTATGAGTAAAGTGGAAAATATGTGTTCCTTGAATCAAAGATTACATTTTCACCGATATGTGGAACAATTCATTCAAAAGATAACTAGTTTCTCTGCATTCCACAATTTTTTTCGTATTTGAATAGTGTTTCATGAGAATTTCTAGTGTAGAGTGCCAATGTCGAATTTTGTAAGCAAGTACCACAACTGTTGGTGATATCATAACATGTACAGCGCTCAACATGATTCCTCATGACTGCCCGTGAAAATTCATTCTTGTAGTTGGGTTGAATTAAATATTGAAAGCTTTGGTCCTCCTGAATAAAAAGTTTAAAGCTACGAAACATGAAATGCTGCCTTGGAATATAACTAATTCAACTTTAGCTTTTAGCTATGAGGAATACGATATTGACAATGGAATTGGGAATTTTACCACCTAACGTGAAATGAACCGATACAACGCGACTTTACAAATTCAGGAGAGATAAAGCATTTTATACTCTGGAGGACTACAATTGAACAACGTAGGAATGATATTAGTATTATCCTCATTAAAAACAAAAAGCCATACTGCACCCGGTTTGAACATTAATTTTTGATGTGATTATTATCGCACACACTTGCGTAATAGATTGAGAAACATGATCATAGTTGCATTGCCATGCTCCAATGAATAAAGCACAATAACAAGACAGGAGTTTTATGCCTCGTTTCTATATTAATAAGTTTTTCTATTATTCAAAACTGAGAAGCCATTAGATTTCTACGATTATTTTATGTTTTTATCTAATTTATTATCGTTAATATTTTTACAATTGCTTCTGAAAAATATCATCTTTAACTAATTTAAGAAGTAAGTTACCAAGGAAGGCAAGAATACTAGCATAGATGGCACAATAACTAGATGTCGCATGGCACACAAGAGCAGAGTATACAGATTCTGGAATGGACCATAACATGTTCTAGCGCGGGCCAAAAGCAAATGTTTTTATAATAGCAGTTTTGTATACATTTGATCGACTTCCTGAACCCTTCAGATACGAAAAAATATGAATTAGTCGACGTATCATATCATTTCAAATGTTGTGGTCCATTCCGGAATGGACCACCCAGCCATATAAATTTTGTATACTTTTTTGGTACTGCATGCGACATCTAGTTCTTGTGCCATCTATGATAATAATTAGATATGTAATTAAGACTAGGAGGGTCGCCATAAAAGAGTTTACTGAAGTTGGCACAATTACTAAGGCTGATAGAATATTCTACCGGGGGTATGTAAAAGAAGATAACAAATTAACATACAAATTTTGAGAGCGGTTGTAGGGTACAGTAAAAACAAACGGAATATAGTCCAATAATTGGTCCAAAATACCTGAAATGATTCTCTAGAATGTAGAGAAAAAATAGCAGGAATTATGCAAAGATGGAAAAAGTTTAAATTTAAACACAATAACACCAGCAGCAGAAATATACGAAATTCTATTCTGTATTCTGTAAGTACAACAAGTAAAAAATTTAGAATTGGTAAGACCAATTCTTATGTTACCCTAGATGAATGTCCGTATATAATTTCATATGGTCGGTCACCCATTTGTGCAAGTTTAATAGTTGAAGTGGGTTTTTCGCATATATTTCTAGAACGGTTCGTCGAACAGTAAAAATGATTATAACAAATTTAATAGAATTTCATATTTTGAAGAACTTTTCAGTACCTACAATAAAAACGTCTAGGATTGACCCATTTCGTAGTATACCTAAAAAATATAAATTTTTATATGGCAACAAAAAGGAAGGGTTGCCCGAATTAGCCTATTTGTGAAATTATATTTACATACTATTTTTATAAAAACGCAGGGTACAAAATTTCAGCTCTCTACGTTGAAGCGCTCTCATGGTGTCCACATACATATATAGTGAAAAACTAAATTTTGTATGGCAACCCCCGGAAGAAGTTAGCCAATTTGTTCCATTTTCGAACTTAGATTTTTTTTTTAAAAAAAAACCGTGTGCAAAATTTCAACACTATAAGTACACGCGTTCATGAGTTATCGTGTGCACAATAATTTTTAATATTTATTATCCGTGGGTTTCCAATGCATTTTGCTCTATCATCATTATTTCTATGCGTTACAAACAGAATGACAAATTGAGTATACCTTATGATTTCATCTAGGACATACAAATTTGAAAAAAAAAAAAAATTATTCGTACTTGAATTTTGTAAATTTGTAATCGCTCAATTAAAAAAAAAAATTTCTTGCGCAATCTTCAGAAAATATATCAAATGTTTCTGTTTCAGAGCTTTTGTTGGTACTTAAATAGTTCGCATCATGCATCAATTTGTAATATTATACCTATTCTTGCTCATCGAAATTTTTGTACATAATTTTTATGAATGGTTAACATCAACGTAAAAAAAATGCCTTAGAGCGTCTGAGAAATCATTTAATAAAATATACCTAACACAGTAATAATTCTAAGGAAGATACACGTTATTTAATAGCAAGTTTTTGCAATAGCAGACCATGTTGAAAAGTGTCAATGCTTCCAAATTCACTATATTTAATGAAAAGCAATTATGTATACGCCTAAGAAGCTTTGAGAATTTTTTGGATTTTATCGTGTGGCAGAGCAGACACATAGTTATATGACTTATCTTAGCGGAGAAGAGTCAATCCAATTTCAATTCAACTTGTGTATTAGATGAAAATTAACTAGTCTTCCAATATCTAATGTATAAGTATTATATGTTATATGATCGCTCTACATATGGGGTATTCAGAGGTAGAGATTATTCTAAATTCCCACATTCTCGGAATCTTCAGAAGAATTTATGATAATCTCCTAAAAATGGTAAATAGTTTTTTTCTTGCCTACAACTTTTGGAAATTAAATTAGTCGGTTTAAAAAAGAACTATTTTTTTTCTTTTCTTTTTTGTCAGGAAGAAATTACAATTGGAAGATGATTATAGAACTTGCTTTTAACAATGAATTAATACACAGGCTAGTGTAGTAAGTCTAACGGTAACAATTAGAACAATTTATTTTTCTTTAGAAGGTTCGGTTAGGTCGAGTTTTTAATATAATTATACTCTCTAAATAAAATAACACTAACTGAGTCCATGATGTACATAATCCAAAGTTCAACCCTATCCAAATTATATTCAGTATTAAAAATTAACTTACAAAAATTATTATCAATAGCAAACGAACTATAGTTGAATTTTTAACACCCGTCACGTTCTTTTTTTTTATCACTGATACAGCTCTTCAGTTAAATATAATCTTAAAATATGTTATCACGTATCTTGCACATAAAAATCGGATGATGTCACTACCATATAAGGTATTTCTGTTACCTGGTGCCTATATTTGCTATCAGGCTGACTACACAGTACAAACATCACTTTCAACTTAATACTTTACGAATAAATTACGGCCACGGGGACTTACAAAAAAAATTATACTGAAAATACTTAATTGAAATAATTTTATTCCCCATAAAAGGTGTAAACTAGAGATTTTCAGATTAGAGAGATAGGATTAATATAAGAAGAATTTTATTATCAACAGAATCTGTCGTGATAAGATAAAATACTGCTCTCAGGCGAAAATTATATAACAGTAAGACTGGAAGAGAATAAAAACCTTGTCTGTCGGTAAATTCTTCATTACGCTAGAAATATTATGATGAAAAGCTTTGCTGTGTAATGCTTTGGTGAAGATCACATTGAAAATATACAGAAGAACTTTGTTCAGAAAATAAATTATCACTGAACACTAACCAAACAAGCTTTCTTAGCTATTTGTAATATTGAAAATGAAAGTTTCACTATCCGGTTTCTGGTTAAATAATAATTTAGGCAACTAAGTATCTCTTCAAACCTCATAATAAAAGTTTTTTTTTTGTTCTGTTTTCATTCGTATTGGATGCCACAGTTTGTGTATAATGATGTTAACAGCAATTTGCTAATAAGCAACGGAAAAATTACTCAATGGATCTTTGACAATAACAAAAAGCACATTCAATGAAAAATCCAATTCCAAACAATAAGATAAAGGTAACCTTAAAAATGGCAATCGATATAAATTTAAGTATTGAATCATGCACAGGTAATTTTCTCTTAAAATGGACAATAATTGTGAAATTACTTCATTTCAAAAATAAAAGTTCTTATTTTGCTTGAATTCATCATTTTGTTTTGATTACACATTACAAAAAAAAATCTATTCTGTTGGCGGTTCTTTTCCCCAATATGAAGAGAAATGATTCATCAAACCTTTTACGGGAAGGAGAACTAGATCAGGTGATTATTTTATGAACGTAATTATCTAAATTTTTCATTTATTATTTATATCTGCGCACAGTCATTTTTCATTTCATTCTTATATGGATTGTAATAGACTCATAGATTTTTAAACATTAATGTCGAATTCTTTTCAACGAATTCTACACCAGTGCAGTGTAGCTTTACGTGTTTTTGTTTTTGTAATGCAACAACAAAAACACGTAAAGCTGCACTGCACCGGTGTAGAACTCGTTGAAAAGAATTCGACATAAGTCATTGCGCATTGACAAATCTTATTTACAATGCTTTTATTCTGTGTGTGAACTCCTGACATCAGAAAAGCACAGAATAAATTAAATTCTTTTAAGTTAATAAGCACAATAAACGAAGGCTGTAAAATCAAGTATATGTAAACAATTGTGAGAAATTCAATACGTAAAATCATGCATTTTAAATTCTGGGTAGTTTTCAATTCTATACAGGGTGACAATTATTACAAATGTATTGATACGCATACATGAACTATTGCATTCATAAATATAAATAGTAAAATTCTATTTTCAAAACTGTTACAGTCTACACTAACTGGGACCGAATTCTGTAACACGGAGAATTAGGAAATTTCCGTTTTGCTTAAAACTTCCTCCTAATTCTCCATTCGCTATTCACTAATCATATTTGAAGAATTATGGAAAACTTGAGAAGTGTGAAAAATTGCGGACGTAGGTTATCAGTTTTTGGTGAAGAGGGTTGGTTCTTTTTTTTTATCTTCACCTCTCGATGTCGATCACTGACATATAATAAGAATGGACTGAGCGTTCTTGCTTCAAAAATGGCACAAATATTGAACAGGTTGTGAAAAAAATTTATTTCGTACAATTGCACACCGATTCATAATTTATTATTATTTGTAGATTGGAAACACTAAAGATGTTATAAAATAGTATTGCATTAAATTAAAATTATTTAGGAAGTTAAACTTGTTTTAATTAACCCAAAAATTAATTTTTAATATTACTGAAAAATGTGCTCCTCTGCAGATTTGTTGTCAAATTTCATTGAGTTTGTAAGAGATAGACGTATAAAAACAATATATTTGTCTGAACTTTTATGTCAATTCCAATGGTTTCAGTTCAGTGTACATTTTGAGCTTGAAAGAGACAAATAGATTTTAGCCAAAATTTGTTCCATTTTTGACTATAGGAATTAGATAGGAGGCTCAGTCCATTCTTATTATATGTCAGTGATGTCGATTCAAATTGAATTTTTTTCTTAGTAGGGTAGTTTTTGAGGGATACAGCGGGTAGGTTTCATTCGTTTTTCTGGAATAACCGGAGAATGGAGATGAGGAGAAAAATGTATGTGGTATCAGAAAAATTAAGAGCACAGCGCAAAAAAAGTTCGGCGGGGAGGAGTTTTTACCACCCAAAAACGGCTCTTACATGTGAGTCATATACACCCCAGTTCCTGTACTTTGCATGTACATACATATTTCTTTCTTTCACATCAATGAGCACTTTGTTGTGTACATTTTTATCTTGGGAAGTGAATTTTCACAACTTAGCAGTTCTTCATATTGATGAGATGAAAATATACTCAAATTTGTACTAGAAAACGGTTATTTTTAACCTTAAAGAGAGCTGTTTCACTTCTTTTGCATCTCTTCTATACTGGAAGACGACCAAATTGACCATTTTCGCATGATTTAAAATTTTTAGCGGGTATCTTGAGTCACCGAAATCCATACATATGTATATACAGGGTGTTTCCCCTTAGGAGGTCCATAGAGCGGGAGGTGATAGTACTCACCTAGACGAACCAAAAATTGTATGGCAGGGGGGGGGGCAATATCAACCGTTTAGGAGTTACAGGGTGATTCATAAAAAAAGCTAGGTTTTCACAAAACACCCTGTAGGATTTTCTTTCCTTTTTTTTTACTTTGACCTCTATTATTTATGCAAAATGGTCGTTAACATAACTCTTTTTTATTAAAGGTATAAACTGTAGACTCTCCTCTTTAATATGACCTATTACTCCCAATGTGCTATCTGAAGCCCTTTAAGAGTTATTAACTCTAAACCTATTCTCAAACCTATTTTCAAACCTATTCTCAACGATAATTTGTTCCCTTAGCACGTCATTTTAAAAAATATCGTCTTTTTTCGGTGTGACCTGAATAGGTAATGAGTTAATAACTGTTTAACGGCTACAGTTAACACATAGGATGTAATAGGTCAACTTAAAGAGGAGAGTCTGCAGTTTACAGTTTTTATAAAAACAAGTTATGTTAACGACCATTTTGCAAAAATAATAGAGGTCAAATTAAAAAAAAAGGAAAGAAAATCCGAAATTTTTAGTTTAGACCTTCATAACTTCTGCGGGGAGAGGGGTACGGGGCTGGTTGAGCTGTCGTTGGAAAGGCCATGAAGTTCTGCATACAGTGAGCCCTTAACTGTGACCACACGCCCTGTTGTTTTTAATATACAGGGTGTTTTGTGAAAACCTAGCTTTTTTTATGAATCACCCTGTAACTCCTAAACGATTGATTTTGCCCCCCCCCCCCCCCCTGCCATACAATTTTTGGTTCGTCTAGGTGAGTACTATCACCTCCCGCTCTATGGACCTCCTAAGGGGAAACACCCTGTATATCTCTGTAAATATTTCATGGATATTCATAATTTGTTTTTTAATATAGGTATATAGCCAGGATATGTGGTTAATACATAATTTAATTTTAAAATTCATAGTTACCTAGTTACTTTTACAAATCACAACAAAAACAGGCAATATTCTCAATTGAGAAGTGTTCCTCTTACTTTTCCAATCGTTCTAAACCAGTTAAATGTGTAACATTTAAATACATAGCGAATGAAAAATTAAACAAAACTCCCATCAGTGTTTATAGCAAAATTCGTGGCCGTCAGGTCAGAGATTTGTATTAATAGTATCCTAACGATTTAGTATCTATTTAGTACTATATGGTACCTATCGTTAAAAAAAAAGATAATTGAGAAAAAAAGTGATCAGCTATGATCGAATCATAATATTCCCAATCTTGGGAATCCTAAAAATTTGTAATATCAAAAAAAGGCAAAAATTTGACCATTTTTTTTTTATGTAGTGGAAAAATTGCAATTATAGCAATTTGATAAATTGCCCCCATATTTATGTCGAATACGATTGAGCTTTAAGTGCTCCCGAAATGCAAGTTATGTAAGTGCTGTAAAAGTGTTCGTTTGAATGAAATATGACGGCACGGGTTGCCCAAAAAGCATCGGTTTCAATTGGTCTGAAAAAAAGGAAGGTGTCATTCAATAATGACATTTTCTGCAAACACTAGGAAATATTTGTAGACACCTTCTGATTTTTTCGTTTGAGTGAGATTATATAAGGAGTGAGCCCAAATTTCAATCAAGTATGAAATTGAAATTGAGGCTAGAATGGCAAAAAAAAACAAAACCAGCAAAAATTTATATTGCGAAATACCTATAGCCAAAAAACATATGCATAAATATTAATTTGAGAATATCTGGCAAGAATTACCTGCAGTAAAAAATTTGCACAATTGTTGCCACAAAGCTTAGGTATTATCCCCTAAAATGTAGGGAATATTCCTTAAAATTTAGGGAATATTCCCTACATGAGACCAGGATCCATTAGAAGACCCAGATTCAAGACTGGTTTAGTTGAGATTGCAATATTATGGCCCTGTAGAAACAAGTTAGGGAGTACAGACATGTTGGTGATGTTTCTGAGACGAATGGAGTAGATGGTTGCTTGAGTTTTCGAGGGATTTAGTGACAGACCATTGTTTGCAGACCAATCAGCAATCTCAGCCAGAGTCCCATTGATTGTTGCGACAGCCTGGTTTAGACCCCTAGGAGCAGCAGAGTAAATCTGGAGATCATCAGCATAAATGTGGAATCGCACATTACTCAATACTGAGGTGACATCATCTATTAATAAGTTGAACAGCAGAGGTGCCAGCACAGCTCCCTGCGGCACACCATCAATTACAGGTCTCAGAGAGGAGTAGGATTCATTGCATCTCACCATGAAATTCGATGACTTAAGTAGTCCTCAATCAGTCTGCAGGCAGAATCAGAGAACCCAAAACGCGTGCGAAGCTTGGTGATTAATAGTGCATGGGGGACGTCGAAGGCCTTACTAAAATCAAGAAGAACATGAACTACACAACTACCATTATCACATAGATCGCGAATGTCCGTGGCAACCTCGAGCAAGGCTGTGCTGGTCGAATGTAATCTCCTAAAGCCTGACTGCATGTTAGAGAGTAAGTCATTTCGGTTGATATATGATGTAACCTGGTCCACCATGAGAAATTGCAAAGAGCATGCTCAACATCAACCTCTTACTCGTGGCTTGCAGCACAAGTTTTGTGTGCAGAAATTTATCTACAAGGAACGAAAAACATCCAACATCGCGGCGGTGCTCCAGTGATTCGATATGACAAGTTATTGCCAAATCGCCAATGGCTCGCTTGGTGCCTTTTTTTAGACAATATCCAATGAACTAAGGCTACGGAAAGCCCCGACCCAGATGAGAGAATTTTATTCCATTCTAGGTTTCATATAGAACTTGTAGAGGAGCGCTAGATTTGACACGCTGAAATATTTCTTACACATTTTCAAAAATTTAAGACAATCGATGCTTCTTTGGCAACAGAGAAGATGTGGTCTGTCCAGCTTAATTTACTGGAAATATTAATGCCAAGAATGCTTAGTGGCGGTGAACCGGAAATTAATGCTCCATCAAATAAAATGGGAGTGGTTAGGTGGTGATCTTGTTTTAAAGAGATGAAACAACTTCGGGTCTTAGATGCATTGAATTCGACGCGATTCGCTTTGTCATTGTCCCAGGTAAGGTTATGGTCAAGATCGGCAAAGCTATGGATGGGATTGAAAGGAAAAGCATATCATTAATGAAAATTAGGAAGAGAGACGAAGAGATAACAGAGTGCTGGAGCACACCGGCATTATAGGGTGAGATTCAGATATAACGCCATCTAATACAACACGAATTAGGCGACTTGATAGCACACTTTTAACTATAATAGAAGAGGGGAGAGACCAAATGCCGAAGCCATATTGGCGATCGTTGATGAGTGGACTGGTTTCTAGATGCTTCATTTAAAAAACTTGGAAAGAATCGAAGTGATTGCAATTGCTCGATAATTTGAGGAATCGCTACCCTCTCCTTTTTTGAGAATTCGTTCGTGTGCTAGTTTCCAAGCTGTTGGAAGAATTTTTGTCGAACAAGACAAGTAGTTTGCGCAGAGGCTTTTAGCCAAGGAGGTGTAGCTTTTAATTAACAGGGGCGAAAAACCATCATGATCTGCGGCTTTGGAGACGTTGATTCCCTTAAGGACCGTGAATACATCCCTGTACGGACGTGTATAGGCTCTTTTACACATCCACACGGAGAATGCGAAACGGGTGCCTGGGAGACGAGAATTTGATGAGAATCGAGCTTCCAAAGTTATTAGTCTTATCCGGGGAGTCAACAACCAAGTAGTGAAGGTATAGAGGAACTGGTTAAGTTGTTCCTGATTGTTTTGTCGAGAGACCAGAAACCTTGGCTACATATGCGGCTTGCCTAACACTCTGGTCAAAAAGAAATTGTTGTCTTTGAATAGTAGACTTGCAGGTATGCAGTCTTGTAGACTTGTTTCAACTCTGGACATGGATGCAATTGATAGGAGCGAAAAGCAGAATCTTTCGCTTTTATTGCCTGGTTGCACTTTTCGTTAAACCAAGAGCGACTTTGGTGTTGTTGAGATCTGCTGTAGTAATGCGGAATGTATTCACGTATGCCAAGACTTGTTAAGTTCTAATATGCAATCGTCAACATACCTTGAAGCAAAACAGACCGGCCAATCACTGTTCAAACGAATACGTCATAAGACTATAAACGCTTGCACTTACTGTTAAAAAAAAAAGTTTTTTCTATTATATATGTGGGAATTCATTAATAACTATTCGTAACTTCTACCCTACCAAACTACTTCTAACCACCAAATGAAAAACGACGGCAACACTGCAAATAATAAAAAAAGCTTCGCTGTCATTTGAAAGAAAAAGAAGAACATTCGATATTCAGCATTCAGTCAACGAAGAAGTATTTTTCTTGAACGTGGAAAGTAAAATTGAAGTAAATTCCAGTAAATGTTAACTTTGTCATTTTTTTTATTACAATAAATTTGTTGTATCGTTTTATATAAATTTCCATTATTACAAATAATTAAATTTAAAATCAGTGAATTAATAAACATTGTATTTTGAAGTTTGATTATTCGGTCTTATTAATTTTGGAAATCCCACAATTGGGGGCTCAACCAAACAACGCCAAGTGGAATTTTTTTTTTATCAAAAAAAAAAAAAAAAACTTGGTATAATTCCAAAGCAGTTAAGGTGTCATCAAGGATCAGCGTGGGATCAACATCAAAATTAGCGGAACATCTAAAGAAAATCAAAAAAAAAAAAAGAGGATTGGCATAAACTTTTGAAGGTTAAATACAGTGGTCAGGTACAAAAAGATAAATTCTAATAAAACCGTCCATACAAAATTACAAGATGTTCAGAACACGATCGTTATCACGTAGAAAAAGTTGGCACACACGAGGGGCCAAACAAAACAATCACAAGCGCTGACAATATGAAGAGTTGGTATGACATCACTAGCACCGACGAGGAGGAAGACTTCCTGGGCTTCGAAGAAGAATAGTACCAAAAAGATGTTAAAAAATTTATACTAAGATTTTAAAAGATGTACCAAAAGATGATTCTAAAAGATGTACCCAAAAGATGTTAAAAAAGTTTATACCAAGATTTTAAAAGATGTACCAAAAGATGATTCTAAAAGATGTACCCAAAAGATGTTAAAAAAGTTTATACCAAGATTTTAAAAGATGTACCAAAAGATGATTTTAAAAGATGTACCCAAAAGATGTTAAAAAGTTTATACCAAGATTTTAAAAGATGTACCCAAAAGATGTTAAAAAGTTTACACCAAGATTTACCTAAAATGAAGACTTACCTAAGATGATAAACAATTTCTTAAAATAAAGTTAATTACCAAAGATGAAGAATACTTACCAAAGATGTTCAAAAAATTACCAAGTTACCTACCTATGATGCCTAATAATAAATTCACGTAATGACGTCCACAAATTTCATATTTTCGAGGGCGAAAAGACTATCAGGATGGCCGATTGTGGGAATTCATTAATAACTATTCGTAACTTCTACCCTACCAAACTACTTCTAACCACCAAATGAAAAACGACGGCAACACTGCAAATAATAAAAAAAGCTTCGCTGTCATTTGAAAGAAAAAGAAGAACATTCGATATTCAGCATTCAGTCAACGAAGAAGTATTTTTCTTGAACGTGGAAAGTAAAATTGAAGTAAATTCCAGTAAATGTTAACTTTGTCATTTTTTTTATTACAATAAATTTGTTGTATCGTTTTATATAAATTTCCATTATTACAAATAATTAAATTTAAAATCAGTGAATTAATAAACATTGTATTTTGAAGTTTGATTATTCGGTCTTATTAATTTTGGAAATCCCACATATATATATATATTAATTCAACATCGTTTCCCCCTGATGGTATTATATTCAGTGGGAATCATGTGGTTGTTCCCCTAGAATATCTCTTTATCCTACTTATATCTCTACTTATATGCATGTACATAATAAATTTATCAACTTTCAATTTTCGTCAGCTTGGTCATGGTAGTGCAAGTCACACATGATCACATGATCACATTACACCATACTATATGCTCCGTTTTAATGTTTAGAATTGTTCATTAAATAGGAATTATTTTATTTTATACTGTGTTGATTTTATTTCTCGTCATTGATTTGTTAATCCCCCTTATATACTTCATTGTTTCATTGGTACTATTTTATTGTCTTACTTTATTGATTCAGTAATTCATTGTTTGCTATCTATGCTGTTTTTATCATTAAATATTTCATATACTGTATACATATATACTAAGTTTTCTCCTCTACCATTTTTATTGTTTGCTCAATGTTTTTTTTTTCTTTTTTTATTATAGCTCTCTAGAATATATTCTGTGTATATATTTCCCTTAGGTTCTCTTATTTTAAGTTATTTTTATTATTCTAATTAATGTCTACTTCACTTGGCTGCTTTATGCCTCGTAGCTATTAAGCTATCTATTATATCTATTATATCTATTACTAGTTTGCTTAATGTAATTTTCACACTCTACATTACTATACTACACTATGTACTCCTGTTTCTTGTTTTTTGTGTTTTGCTATAATGCAACTTTTGTATTTTAATTACTAATTCATGCTATTATGTTTTCTCTATGTTCTCTTATGATTTATTTTTCTAAAATGTGTATCTACTTTGTAAATGGCTATGATGTGCCCAACGCTTTGCGTGTCTTTGGCACGGGTGCTCTAATAAAGGAATGTTTATGTTTATGTTTATGTTTATGTTTATATTATTACTTATACTTGCTTCGGTCGCACATTTCTGTCAGACATTGTTTTGAAACATAATTTTTACTACTTTTATATAAATTTTTAATTTGTTTTATCAATATGACATCGAACTCAATGTTTACATTCCATATTTTGCAAATAAATTGTTATTGTTGGTTTAATTTTTGATATATTTGCAAAATAAAACGACTAATTATCGAATGTACAGTTATGGGTTAAAGTTAAGCATACATTGCTGAATAATTAACTTGATCATAGGCTAATTGAATCCTATTTAAATTGATATATTGTTTGTTTTGCTATAAATTGTGTAAGCTAATTGCTAAACTCTGTAATCTCGTGGAACCCATCGTTGTACGCTGCTTTAAGCAGCACTTTGACTTCATAACTCTGCGTTTATTTCACTCCAATTTTTGTGGACTTTTTTTTATTAAAGAGATATGATTTTGTGCACTGAATGACTTGAAAATTGGTATTTTCTATCTGTGATAAAATAATATAAAAACTTCAAAACCTATAAAGATAACCCACATATTATGCACGTATTACGGTAAATTATCACGTGCCAAATATATTTCTTCATTAGAAATTTTAAAGAGGGAGGTGTACACAGAATATATGTATACATATCTAGCCTTAGCTATTAATCTGTATGCAGACTGCAGCTTGCATCTTCCCAATAAGATAAAAATCCATCCAAACTCATTAAATGAGAATCTACCTTGCCAGAAATGACTAACGTGTGAAAGTATGTCACTGTGTTATACCATCACAACACCGATCACACAACTTTTTCAGCATCGGTATTTTTACCTTTCAACTTTTTGTTGTACTATCCAAAGTTCTTATTCAACTTCTTTCAATTGTTACTGGTTGCGGTTACGGCTTTTATCACTGTGAACAAATTTTATGCTACTAATTCATCGCTAATAACAGCAAAATAAAATACTGTCTGCAGCGTTGTTAATTGTTATCCACGATACTATATCACATAAAATTCTTTAGTTTATTATCACTTATAATATTCGTACGAAGCACCTTTCATCATTACTATTATTTATTACTTAGCAACTAATAATAATAAAAGAAAAACTTTATTTTGTTTCCAATTAAAGGAACCTCCCTACACAACTAGGGACTGGACGACAGCTTGATAAATAGGCGTTAAATATTTGTATCTATTGAATATATGAAAGTGAGTATAAATGATGTCAAACGCGCGCGGCTTTTCAAATGCACACACTACCATCAGAGCGCAATTATACGTCGTATCCAAACAGGTAGAGGTACAACACATAGCAAAATATAACGACAATTTTCAACACATTGGAAATATTCGCATGTGATCCGTTTTGAAAAATGCTCTTCTCTTTAAATTTATGACGACATCTTTTCCCAGAGACTTTGGTGCTTTACAAAAACGAACCGATTAAAAAATTCAAGGAAATGAAGCTTTCTGGATGTGCCTCGAAAACATTAAATAAATTTCATCTCAAAATGAGTCATCTTAAATGTAACTTTCGTGTCTTTTATAATGTTGAAGTGAAAATTTTTTCTTGCCTTTCCAGTCGGCCTTACCTAAGATTCCTTGGGCGGCTGATGATTTTGCACTTTGTATTAAATGCACTTGCCTAACTACTTTTATAAATATCACACCATACAAATTATAAACCGTATAAATATAAAAAATATTTAATACTTTTTTTACTGTAAAAATGCAACTTTTCAACCTTAAAACCACAAATTTCTAGCATAAGACAGTCAAGTGACACCTCATACAAAAGCTTTAACGAAAAATGTCTTGTTTTCGTCAAATTTCAATAAATGATAAAAGAACAGACATTTGGAAATTATTCGCCTGACGCTTGGAAATAAAATTATTTATGCTATTTCCAATTTTAGAAGGCGTGACAAATTTTGAATTGTCTGGGCCAACCCACACAAGAAGTTTTTAGGGAAGAAAGGAATTTCCTTCAATTGGCTTGGACCTTGGATCATAAAACGAAAGATAGGCTACCTTGTATAAAATTCGTGTACGTGTGATAAGCAATTTTTTTGTGGGCACGGGAGGGAAATGACAAGAGGGCTGGGGTTTTAGTTTTTGTCAGTTCGATATTTCTGACATTTCTCATTTGTCATTTCTTAGATTTTACAATTGAATTGTCATTGGGGCTCTTGTTTGATGTCAGTCAAGCAAAGGCAACGACAAGAAATATTATCAGCAAATAAATGGAGCACTAGGAAAACTCTTAAAAATGTAATAAGTTATAAAAGAATTATAAAATTATAAACTGAAAAAATGATACGAATCGCGGTGATAGGAAATTATAAAACTTTATCAATATTTGATTAACTTTCAACCACTAAATTATGTGCCCGCTCAGAAAATATCGTAGTTTACGGCTTCCATGACTAAACAAACACATCGATGCGATTCTACTACTTGAAGAAAAATGCTTAAGTTTTTCTTCCTCATAGCCTATCCAGTTCGTTATATGATCTAAGGCTTGGACGAATAATAATGTTGCTTCGCGTAGTTCCTTATATGATTACCGAAATTAATTGTGTGCATGTTCAATTAAGTCACAGTTTTTGATATAAACAATACTGTATCAGAAATTCAGAACACATAATGATTATTAAATTATTATATTATCACCTCAAATCACAGATAAAGATCTCTACAGCTGTCCGATGAGAAATTTCAGAATGGCCGGAGCTAGATCATATAACGAAAAGGATAGGCTATGCTGTGTAAAATTCGTGTACGTGTGATAAGCTTTTTTTCTTGCGACACGGAGGGGAAATGACAAGAGGGGTAGCACCTTGTAATTCGTTAGTTCGACAATTCTAATTTATTTCTGATATTTCAGATTTTATGACAAGAAGTTCGGGTTTGATTTAGCGATTTTGGAGTAAATAACTAATTAAAAGTGATTTTTACTAATAGTAGGCGTAATTCTTTTAACAATAAATTATAGTGTTTTAAATAAAATAAGAGTGAAATATTTATAAAAATAAACAGCCGTGGCAACAAAATTTAACATTTTCCAATGCCGGTTTGTTTGTTTATAATCGAATTTTCATTGGCGCCTTAAGTTACAGTAGCCATACAAAGGCAACGCCAGAAAATATCAGAAAATAAACGGGGCACTAGGAAAATTCGTACCAATGTAAAAAGTTATAAAAATATTATAAAATTATAAACTTAAAAATTTATTTAAAATGTTGTGATATAATGGGATCGCTTCTATTGAATTTCTTCAATACTAACGAATACATCGATGCTGTTCTAATACATGCAGAAAAATGCTTAAGTTTTCTTCCTCATAGCTTATCATTTTTATTATATGATCTAAGGAGCTAATTTGCTTGCAGTAGCATTGGTATACTGCCCGTACTCCCGATCACTTGGTAGCATGGAATTTTTCCTACCTCCGAATATTTCTCAACCGTTAAACTGCCTAAAAACTTCAGCATGTGGGCTATGGCTTTGCATGTGCATTATCAATTCAGAATATTTTACGAAAGCCATCATTAAAATATAATATAAAACAAGCTCGATATTAAATTTTGTCTTTCTTCTATTTTAATTCATTACCATGGTACAAAGATTAACATGTATGGCCGATTCGAGAGTAACTCGAAGAATTGTACATGTATTTGGCGACAAATTTTTAGCAGCGAATTTGTTTTGAGTTTTTCCTGTTTTATTGATTGAAAAAGGTTTTGAATTTACAGTGTTAAGTTGTAAAGTACCACCACGTTGAAGTTTTATTAAAAGCATTAGTTTCTTCGGGAAAATTAAGTGCTAGTAGGAAATAAAAAAAAAAACAATTAGAAAATCTGATAGCAACGATTGAAATCAAAACGAACCAATTTAGCGCCACTGGTGACAGGTGAGTCGGCATTCTTGTTAAACTTTGTACGTTAAGGCCTTTTAATGTGTTGGTACCTTCGGCGACTTCATGGCTTGTATTATATTCCTGGGGTTACGACAGCAAGGTATATACAAGGTATATAGAAGACAAGTATTTCCATTACGAACCACGTTCCGCCATTTGTTTCCGAACGTATAGGAAAGTACAGTACAGAGAACACAATATAATCTCTCATCTCTCATACCGATTTCCATTGATCACATTTTCTAGCAGAAGTGTTACACTTTTCTTGTAGTGTTACACCAAAATTGTTCCATTGACCTGCACTGCTAGAAATGGTGTACGTCAAAACGCCTGTGGTGCTACACTCGAATAATTGGCGGTGTTACACCGGAATACGCACACATCTATCTGAGAAATGTCACAACTGAATGTCATTGAGCATCACATATAAATCTTCAACTACTGCTCTACCAAATTCATCCGCAATCACGCCAAAATCTTTTAAATTACAATTTTCATAATTTTACGTTATTCGTGATATTATTATTCCCAGAAAATTTCAATCTGACAAATTACACGGATATGAGCTACTATTACATTCTCATCGCGTCAAAAGTTGTTCCATTGAACTTGTTTTTCATTGATTGACGTGCACTTTTCTTAAAATATCAATGGAAATCGACATCAGTCTTTTCAATAGAAATGCATATACGTTATAGGACGAAAACGTCACAGTTCTAGTACAAAATTTTTAATGACAATACTTGTCTTCTATATACCTTGCCTTGGGCACCTTTGGGTATATAATTTTTAATGAGAATAGCTTGTCTTCTATATACCTTGGGCTCTGAGCCTTGGGTATATAGAACACAAGTATTCTCATTAAAAATTTTGTACTAGAACTGTGACGTGTTTCGTCTTATACTCTTGTACGACAGTGAGCATCGTTTTTTTTTGTAAGAAATCGGTCCAACAATTGTATCGTGTGTGGACTACCATAAAACAGTTTGTCCAACAGTTGTATCGTGTGGGCCGCTTTAATCCAACTTCTCGTATAAACGTAGACTGTCAGCCCTCGAAAAGTCAAAATGATCTTTTTAAAAGAAGAAGGAATTAATTTTCTGAAAATTGTTATTGTTTAGTTTTGTAATTTGTATTAATTGCTGTAGTTTTATAGCCAATTTTACGGAATGGCATTAGCAAGAGTTTTAAGGAGGATTTCACCTTTGTTTAATAAACGCATCTTAAATTGTAAACTTTGTTCTAGAGTGATCTCGAAAAATATCACTACTTTAAGCAAAATAACAAATAGGGTTTTTTCAACAAGATATCTGGCGGTGAGATATTATTCGAAAAGTCTACCAGAATCTATAGAATTAGATAATGCAACATATGAGCGTATCTGCTCAGAAACCTTAGAATCCCTCTGTGAATACTTTGAAGAATTGGTAGAGGATACAGAACATCTTAAATCCGCTGATGTTTCGTATAGTGTAAGCATTCAATTACATTTATAAAGAAAATTTCTAAATTTCATGTTTTTTCGCAGAGCGGTGTTATTAATGTAAACTTTGGAAATCCTCATGGGACATATGTGATAAATAGACAAAGTCCTAACAAGCAAATTTGGTTAAGCTCACCAAAAAGCGGCCCGAAAAGATATGACTTCGTCATTGAAGATCAGAAAGATTCAGATAAAGGCAAATGGATTTATAAACACACGGGGGAATCATTGCATGAATTACTTCAGAGAGAGATCAAAGAAATTGTAAAAAGCGATGTAGATTTTTTCAAATTACCTTATACATAGTAAGATCTAAAAACATAAATATACACATTGTAGATTTGAACAAGCTAATTTTTATTAAGAAATGTTATTTTTTTTTTGCGGAGGGAGAAATCTTATCTAAGTTATACGTTGCGTATCGCATTGTTTGTAAATGTAAGACTAGACATATTTCCTTCCCATCCCAAATCAGGGCAATAGCTTTAAGAGCATCTTGCACTTGGCAAAAGTTCTATTCATAAATTCTGACGATTATTTTATTATTATTTATTTTCCTGAAAGAAGCTAAAACGGTGTCATTTTCATTCTTAACAAGCGTTATATGAAATTATTGCAAAATTTTATGGTACGATTAAAATAGCGTTGAAAGGTAATTTGGTGAGCATACTTCCATGCCAGAGAATTGCAAGGAGCTTATCTTCATGAAATCCCTGTAGAAATTTCAGAATTACTTTGGAGAGGTAGTGATAATTTTGCCACATTTCGAGTATTGCCAATCAATTCTTTTTATGTGCACGAAGGTGCAGACTACAAAGTTAAAAAACAGAGCAATGAGGAGCATATTATGTTGTCAGCCATAAAAGAGCACCACTTAGTGCTGTTAAATATTCTGAATATTGGGTTCCACCGTTTCAGAGGCCCGTTTTAGATCTTAAAACACTGCCAGGACGTACATTTTCTTTCCACCAACTTAAAATTAGATTTAATGCCGTCTCGCAAGACGTTTTCAAAATTAATTGGCTATCTTCCATATATCTTTCAAGCTGCACTTGACTACTTTGTCTAGTACTTTCTCTTTCTCTATTAACAGTAGCATATTAATTGGTCTATACTCTCCAATAATGTTAGAATTTTTTACTTTTTCAACCGGAATTACTATGGACTCCTTACACCCGGAATTCACCCCTAGACAATGAATTGTTGACCAGTTTTGTAAATACGAATACCAGTATACGAGCTCTCTATTTTTCATTACCATATAGCAAATATGCAACCGTATCGATTGCGTGACATGGAAGATTTCAGGTTGGAGCGATTGAGAACGTGTAGGGATCAAAACACGGTAATGTATAAGGGACTTGGTTTTATAGTAAACTAAGGTAGTATTATAAACAATGGTTAATTAAGGAATGGTATATTATTATTATCATAAAGCATGATAATTTATTTTAATTTTATTTATAAAGCGGAAAGGCAACCGACGATTTTTTTTTTTTCAAAAGTATTAGAGCAAGCACGACAGCACGACCTTAACCGACATGACAGACAATCCGTGGTAGAAAATTGCTAATTTGCACAACACACAGTCGACAAAAACAAATAAATTCTATATTTTGAACGGAAAAGTGAAGAGCTAAAACTCAGCTATTCACTTTTTATAACCACCAACAAACGACATACCCTTGAAGAGTCTGTTTTTTTTCTAACTAAATTTTCATACGAATAGGTGGTACTTATTGAATAAATATTTTTCTTTCAACTTCAATTAACACCCCAACCTCCTTCACGATCTTGCGATGAGTGTAAGCTTAGACATTGAGACAAGACAACTGCAGCTAGACGTAACTTCAAAATTTTGTTTCCTGATAGGAGCGAAATTCCACTTTAGAAAAGAAACGTGCTAAGTATTTTGCTTACTGTTGCACAATTTAGGCCAGTATTAAATCTCCATTTTTAATATAAAATAATAGTTTATTTCATGGCAAACATTTCTAGTGATCGAAGTAAAATGTCTGTTGTGTCCGATTATCAACAAAAATACGGCTCTCGCTAGCCAACAATGTGATTCGTTTTGAATTTTGCTGTTAAAGTCAAGTTTCTTTCTATATACTAGAGAAGATTTAATTTTGATTCGGGGAAAACAATTAAAAATGAAAATCAATTTTTGTTACAAGTTATATTAATTATTATTATTATAAATAAACAAGGCTTAATTAGTTAAGGCAGATCATTTCACATTAACACTAATTTTTTAATAAATTTCATCGTTTTCTATTGCGTTCGTTTATAATTTCTCTCACTTGTTTCTGCTAAAATATTCAGCAGAGAGTTTACTTAATACTAGAATGCACTTTTGTATTTAAAAACCAAAACTCTAAAAATATTTCACAAATCGATTTTTAAAAACGATTTTCTTCTTGTCAATAAAACAAAACTTTAGGCACGTTGTTTCTTCAGTAAATTTCTACTATCTGTATGACGAACAGACGACGACGATTGACCTACTCTCTATAATCTTTGAAAAAAGCAGAAAAATACATTGTTAAAAAATAGATGTAAGTAACAGGCACATTGTAAATTTTCGAGATAATTAAAAAAGTTTTATCAAATAATCTATTCTCGATCTGAATT
Organism: Dioctria linearis; assembly: GCA_963930735.1. Taxonomy (NCBI): domain Eukaryota; kingdom Metazoa; phylum Arthropoda; class Insecta; order Diptera; family Asilidae; genus Dioctria; species Dioctria linearis. The sequence goes on along the minus strand of OZ005742.1, from coordinate 16,672,955 downwards.
ACTCCTCCAGAGTAAGCGAGGGACTACTTTAGTAATCGATAACATTTTTGCATTACTACTTACATAATTAATTAGAACTGATGTCACTACTACAATCTATTTTATTTAATTTTGTGCTTTTTTGTTACGCAAATTCATCAGCTACCACTGAAATCAGGAAAAAAATAATAAAACCGAATTAGTTTACTACGTTAACACTTATTCGAGCTTGAACACAATATTTTATGCTAATTTTGTGGAGAAATTATTATTTTCCAGCATATGTAGGATTTTTGAATGTTGATGTCGCTTGTTTGTAGATTGGATTCTCTCCCTGAAAATGAATACGAAAATATGAAAATCTAATCAGTAAAATGACAAATCCGACAAAATAATTACCGTATCCCATTTAGCCATCATTCGTTCCTTTTCAAATCTTGCAAATTCGCGTCGATCATGTATTGTAGTCAAAAGTTTCCATAGTAAAAGTACAGCTAAGCCAACAAGAACAATAGCTGCAATAACACCGAGAACAATACCCAACATGAAAATCTTTGGCGGACATTCACGCTCTTGCTTAGCTCGTACTTCGAGTTTGTTCTCTTCTTTTTCAGTGTAACAAAATTGATATTTGCAATCGTCATTATCGTAAAATGTGCATAGATTTTGTCCTTTTTCTTCTTCACAAATTAAAGTTTCTTCGCCGATTGGAACAAATGTTGTACAATTGTTTGCACATGTATTTTCCTCAGCTAGTGGGCCCGTTTGATACATTTGACATTGTACACAATCCTTCAATTCGTGGCAACGTCCAGAACATGTTGGACATTTTTCACAATATTTTCCAGAGTATCGCCCTTCTTCGGTCACCTTACATCTTTTAAATAAAGTAAAAATATAGAAACAATATGGAAAAAATGAATATTTTAATGTGTAACATACTTGCAAACACCACATTCACATTCACCATGTCCTGAACATATTTCTCCTCCACCAGGTGGAATACATGTTTCATTCGTTGCTTTGCAATCACAAGCTGATCCTGTCCATCCAGGTTTACATATGCAGGCACCACATTCACAGGTGCCATGATCCGGTCCCGAACATAATAGTTGATTGTGTCGGTCACAGGAGAAATTATCACATTCGCAAAATTTACCGGAAATTATTTCTTCGGGATTTGGTCGTTTTTCACATTCACAAACACCACATACGCATGTACCTCGTCCGCTGCAATCCACAGTCGTTATGTTATCTCGACGACAGCTCAAATCGCTTTCACCAACCGTGTCAGCTCTGCATAATATAGAAAAGGTTAAATAGAAATTTGCTTTTAATGCCAGCCTATTTATTTAATAGAAATGGAATATCCCCCGAAAAATGCTGAAGATATTTTGTACTTTGAGCATGGCCTAGCCAAGAGGGTCGCATATATTATAGACACAAAGTTCAGCAGTCAATTCCGCCACTATATTTACAATGCAGACAACTTAATAATGAATAATGATCGAAACACAGTCGGTGAGAAAAGGCGAGGGCGATTATTTTGGGCGAAGATCATAATATGTAAAAGGAAGTTAACTTGTCTCTTGCTGGAGATTATTTTGGGGGGGTTGTGAAATGTATCCTTTCCTTGGCGCTGTATATTAATATTTCCACTACATTCACTGGGCACGAAATATGAACAGATTATACCACTGCCGAATAAAATTGCAGCGATAATGCCATAGTAAACGCCTAACCAACATATCGCACAATGCGAACGTTTCTTGAACATATTACGTTTTATTAAAAAATCCTTACTCAATTTATGGAAAAAGAGAACAAATTTTCATTGAAATGAAAAATGTGTAAAGATCTAATTACAAATTCTAAAACAGTTATTAAATACGATCCAAGTTTGCCTCTCACATTCGCTTTTAACGTTTCAACCACCGAGTTAGATGCAATAATAATTTCTAATTTGTTGAAGAATGTGTGACGAACGGACAATAAATTCTCAATGCAATCTAAAAGCATACAAGTAAAAAAGCTAGAATTGGTCTAAGACCATTCTTATAATACCCAAGAATCTAGATGAATGCCCGTATGTAATTTAGTATGGTCAGCCATCTGTGCAAGTTTGATTTTTGAAGTGGTTTTTCGCATATATTTCTAGCTAGAACGGTTTGTCGGACAGTAAAAATTATTATAACCAATTTCATAAGATTTCACAATCTGAAAAACTTTTCAGTACAATAAAAAATTCAAAGCTGGTTTGGGACTGTAGGGATGTCCTAAATATACTATCAAAAGAACACAAAGTATCCCTTAGGACACCAGATAATGAAGATAATGAGACTACTAACTAGCTGGATAGAAATAGGAGCAGAATCTCCATTAACTGGATCCGAACATCTGGGCCCTTGCAACGAAGCAAATGGAAAGAGTAATTTCCAAAACAGAAAAAGCTAACCAACTACAGCGGGAGAAACTTTTTGGAAGAAGACATGCGAAGTTGTTAATTAATTTCCCACGTAAAGACTTCACAAAACCACACATGATAGATAACTGCCGATTCTGCAATGAAGAGTAGAATCGGGAGAGTACCTACACTGCGAATGCGCAGGACTTGATCACCAAGGTCTTGGTAAGGGATTCATAGCCCCATCAGACGTCCGGAAAACTGAATCTAAACTTGCTAAAAAGGACGAAGATGAATTAGACTTAATACGGTAGGAGAATAGCACAAATGATTTTTTAGGTCGCAGTGCTTTGAGTTCGGATCTCTTGCAATCACTTATAATAATTATAACAATAAAATAAACCTATTTCCTTAATCTGTAACTCAACTTTTACACCAACTTTATGTTTAGATTTAATTATGAAATTCAACAATTAACATGATACAAATTCTACATCGATATTGAAATCAAATACAGAGCCGGAGACAGACTTGCAATTTGCGCTAACCGCAAGTCTATCTCTATATCTGAGACTGAAAAACAGCTCATGTATACACTTGGTGTACACTCAGTATCTAGTACATTGGAACTCATTATATAGCAATGTTGGCTACAACATTTTCTGATATTTAATATTTGATACTTGCAAATTGAAGTGTCTATTTTGTTTTTATTTTTCATATAGACAAGTAATTTTACAATATTTGCTCGCATTTTGTACGTGCGCGGAACTTTCTTAAGTCAAATGACAAATCAAGTGATAAATCAAGGGTAAATTCTCTAATTAATTTCTCAGTATCGTAAACCGCAAGTGTGTCTCTGAAATTTTATATTGCAATTGACATAATTGAATATTGAAATTGCAAGCCTGTTTCTGGTATTAAACAGATAAATCACTCCACGCTGATATACTTAATCCAAATTGAACAATTATTTAATATCAACAATTAAATTTATTAGAAATTATAATTTTACTTACCCAGAGCATTCACAATGTCTTCCGAAATTGCCTTCACCGCAATCACAAATCCCACACTTGTATATTCCAACATAATTACATTTTTCTGAATTTTCTTCATATGTTGGATGTCCTCGCCGCTCACACGGACAATCACAGAGCATTTCCAAATCGATAACAAGACTTTCATTAATACCAACAGGATAGATTTGGAACGTCTGGAACCAGTCTCTAGGATGTTGTGGGCAAGATGTAACAACAATTTCAGCCGTAAAACTAACAAGATCACCAACTTTTAATCCATCACATTTATTGGTCGGAATCGGAGTACCACCGTTTAAGCAAGCCGAATAATATGTTATTTTCACTGAACTAGTAGCATTATCTTTCATTTCAATTGATGATGAAATTTTCTAAATATGTGTGTATGCATATGAAATTATCCAATTAGATATTTACAAAAATATACATGAATTACAAAAAAATATCCACTTACACCATATTCCTCTCGAACTAATTCTACAACATTGGACGAATCACTTGAAAGTACGGCACTCGATGATCCTTCAACATGTTTCGATAGCTTCTCATAAACTCCGATTTGTTGAGATGTTACAGCGAATATGATGTTAATAGAGTTCTGTTTTACTTTGTGATTTATTTGCGAAATACTAGGATAGTCTTGAATAGTGGAATGCGTATATGATCCTCTGCCATCAAGATGACATTGACCATCATTTGGAGCAATAACACCACCTAACTGCATATTGAATAATTGTGTTTATTAAATGAATTGATTTTTGCTAAAAAAATGTTATACCTTTCCATCTCCTGCATAATGAAAACCAGCATCTGTTGAAAAAACAAGTAGTCGTCTAGCCTTCTCTCTCCAGCCAACTTGTGGCCGACATACAATGGCTTGCATTATAGCATCAAAACCTCCTTCTGGAGCATCAAGATTTCCAGAGACTGCAGCATGTTTTACCTCTTCCTTTATTTAAATATAATTTACTCAATTATTGTCTGTTCCTAACTTAAAGATTGTTTATAATTTACAAACAAACAAACAAACAACAAAATACGTAATCCATTAGTATAACAAGGAAAAAGGCATTAGGTGGTTGCGTGCTTAAATATAAACTAAAGTGAAATTAAGCAATTATAATGCAACAAACTGTTTAACCTTATGTGGATTTCTATTATACTTGTTATATTCTAGGAGTTGTTCCACTGAAACTGTTCCACGGGACAGATATTCTAGTTGATTTATATAGAGGTTTAAATTAAAGTCAACTTCGCAGGGACCGTAAATAATTATTATTACTGATTTTTCAAATGAGAAACTCATTATATGATCATAAATAAAAATATTTAATTAAAGGTTTTATCATTGCATTACTCGTTGCTCAATTCAACGAAAAAGGTTTGTGAGAAAAAAGCTGGCCCATCCGTTGTTATTTTCCTACTTCATCTAAGGTGCGGAAATATATACCGGAAATTCCGCAGGTAACATTGACAGACTACGCCTTCCTTTATTTCAGCTACCAGGTATATTTCAGGGCGGGTGCATAATTTGGATTTTCTTAATACCACCTTCGACAAGTACCTTATACTCCAAATCTCATCTTTTTGTTGAAATTAATTCACACTTATACAGCACAATATTTATTTTCCAGATAAGAGGAGGGCTTATTACGTCCCCACGTTTTATTTATTTATTTATTATGATAAGCAACTAGGCCTTTAGGCCCATTGTATCCGCTAAAAACTAGTTATCCCTCGCCATGCATCCAATGTTCTGAAAAATTCATTCTTTGTTCATGTTATCTCCATTTGGAACAGATTGATTTTTGCTCACTTCTCGCTTAGGTTAATGGCATTTAAATCGCACCTTCTTGACTTTCTCAATGTCTCTTAACTGGAAGTCTTAACAGGTGGCGCTGGTCTCGCACTTCGTAAGGTTAAATTTTCATCTTTTGCGGATTACTTATCTCCCACTTCTAGGTGTGATAATAGGTAGTGCACCTGCAGCCTCAGTTCTCTCTGTATAAGTTTTTTTTCTCGAATATCTTTGAACAGCGGAGGATAGATTTCGACCGGCATGCATTTCATCAACATAGTTTTATTTATTTATTTCAATAATAAAAACCACAAAATAATTGTTATTGTTATTATAGCAAATTATTTTTAATATATCAAAAGTTCCCCAACAGTGTAAAAAAAAATCCAAGGATGAATGATCTACGATTCAGTCCTCGTTCATTGACCGCAATGAATGGTGAGCCATCTCATTCTATCTGCCTCCGTTATGCGTGTTGAGAGTAATTTAAGCGAGAAGTTTTTAAGACTACTGCCTTAGCCTTATTTAGAACATGAAGCCCTAGTCTGTTACAGCAATGATTCTAAAATCGAGAAAGGAGTAGGAGCAGGAGTATATGGTGTAAAGCCAAGACCACTTAATTATCAAAGCTTAGGAAAATACGCTCAATATTCCAAGCAGAAGTAAATGCCATCACTAGATGTGCATACGAAAACCTCATCCGATCATATACTAACAAAAAAATATATACAGTGCAATTCCTAACTAGATCACCACCGACGAATTGTAAATTTCTCAAAGATAGAGTTGAGACACCCTGCAGTTATCATCACTACAAAACCCAGTGATAAAAAAAAATGATAATTCAAGAGAAAACATACATATATATCTATACAGATAACCAAGCGGAATTGAACGCCAACTCATCACCTGAGGTCAAAACGAAGTTAATGTGGGAATGCATTCAAGCACTAACAAACCTTGGCACAAGGAACCACCTAACACTTCAATGGGTGCCAGGACACTCGGGAATTGATAGGAATTATAAGGCAGAATTACTGGTAAAAAAAGGAGCATCAAGGATGCATCTTATAGGACCGACATCATTTTGCGGTATTTCTTACAACACCTTACCTTCCAAAGCTGCATCCAGAACCAAATGGACCAATGATGGACCTCATTCATAGGCTCCAGACAAGCCAAAAAATTCATTAAAGGACATTCACAAAAGAAGAGCCAGGATCATTTAAGGCTGTCCAGGAATCAACTCAGAATCATCACAGGAGTCCAAACCGGACACTGCAAACTAAACAAGCACATGTATCGGATAGGCATAGCACCCACTGTATGTAGGTTGTGTCTCGAAGAGAATGAGACATCGGAGCACGTGTTATGCGAATAGATTCCAGGCCTTTGGCTCTCAAAGCTCTAAAAGCCTACGGATTTTGAGGAAACCTCATCCAGAAAATACCGCCCGTATCTGAAAATAACTCCAGACTGAATAGAAATTCTGCCGAAACATGTTCTGTACATTTTTAAGAAGAAATGAATGCTTATTGCTCATCTACGAGACTACGCTCATAAAAATTGTCAGTTCCCAAAATACCCGTTATCGGCCTCCAATTCTAAGGTAAAAATTGCCACTAAATTTCTAAGAAAAAAATGCGACCTTCCTTTCATCAGGTCGAGACATCGTTGATTTTATATTGGAGCGAGGCATTGCAGGCTTACCCTTCGGTTACGTCATCAAGTGCAAGTCGAGACATCGTTGCATATTTTTGTTCTACTTGTCCAGTCTTTGTATGTTATTAGTTGTCTATGGTACGGTTTTCTGTCTGCGGCTGGTGAAAAAATAAATTAGCTTTAAATAGGTGGTCAGAATGAAATTCCTGAGGAAAAAAAATACACTCAATACGACTATGTAGAGAGATTTGGTATGAACTTTATGTTATTTACTTACTGTACTAAATAAAAGTTTCACTGCTGTTGTAATCTGAAGAGCTTGGTTAAATAATATCACATAAAAAAAAAATTCCTTATACAAATCTATATTTTTGCAGTTTTCTGTTGTAACATTCTGAAATTACGCTATATGTTATTTCTTCAATATCTGCTACTTTCAATGTAGTATTAATACTCCCCCCCCCGGGTTTTTGAGCTCATATTATTATTGAAACTGACGGGCTTTCTATGATTTTATTACAAATAATTGAAAAAATAATAAGTACCGCAAATTGAGCTTGTTTGTTTATGCTTGATAAAAATGTGTGCAATATCAAAAGCAAAAAAATTAAAAATACTAGTTAGGAATTAAAAAAAATAGAATTACTAATAACTAAGTAATATTAAAAAAAAGCATAAGCCCAAAAAACTGTAAAGATAATTAATATATACCACAAATTTTTATGTTATTTGTATCATGCGCATGCATTTTTAATCAGAAATCAGAACTTCAACCAGATATAATATGGTTATTCATAACTTCTTTTAACTTACAGAAAATCGATATGTATCCGTGCTTAAAGCCATGACATTATGGTAACCATAAGGTGCAGCACAGCCTGTACATGGCTCACGCAAACTATGATATGAGAGAAAATTTCATAAAAGCAAAATGGAAATTTGAATTTTTCTGAATGTCGCCTCTAGCTTCAAATAAACAAAACACTTATTTGAAGCTACAGGAAAGGTATTGTTTCTGAATTAACAGCGTGAATTATGTGTATGATTACGAATGTCATTCCCATTAAATATGTATGTTTATGTATATATATAAAAAAAAAAAGAACATAGCAATACTGAGAGACTTCTTAAAACTATTATAAAATTCCTTTATATTTAAATACCCTCTACCACATTTCACATCTAACAAAGATATACATCAAAATGCATTCATAGCAGTCCCTATAGTTTGTGGCATAACCTTTGAACAACAACAATGATAGAAAGATAGAAACAGGCAGCATACGAGTAACTATAGCCATAGATAAAGCCTGTACTCCAATCACAGCTAATTTTGTTTTTTCTTAATTTAATTAAACGATTTCTTACTGAAAATTTTCTCGTATCTGTGCTTAGTGGCATATGATTACGATAACCATATGGAGCTTCACAGCCATCACAAGGATGCTCAAGCCTATAAATTTATTGAATTTGAAGTGATAAAAAATATTAATACAAAATAACCGGTAGATTTGAAATATGATTATAAAATTAAGTAATAACCGTATATTGGTGATAATGCATTATTATAATCTTTACTTACTTTTTTGGGATGGTCGACACATACGGCATTAAGACCTTGTCAACAAATGAACCAAATCCAAGACGGAAATTCGAAGTAATATTTCTCATCGTATCGGATAACAAATCACCTAGCTTGGATAGCTTCTCTTTGTCATCTTCCATAGATTTTGACAAGTCCATCAAATAGTATAAATCAACAGGATAATCTTGTGCTTGTGAATATCTCATATGTAGACGATGTTCTTGATCTAAATCATAATATAAAATTTAGTTAAAAAAAAAAAAAAATTATGTAAAAGTAAAATACACTTACTTATTCTCAATTTCAAATTTACCCTCTGTGGACTAATTTGTACAATTTCACCATGGCCTGCTGCTGAGGCTGCACCGGCAGCTCCGAAACCTGCTTGTCCCTGATATGAACCACCATATGATCCACTATAGGAAGAATTAGCTTCATACATTCCACCTGATACCATAGTACCACCTCCAGCTCTTGCTCCCGCTCTTGTAAGCTCACGATTTATGACAAGACGTTGTTCATTATCTGGATTCCAAGTAAATTCTTCTGGACATGCTCCGTATGTTGTATAACTTGGTTGAAAACATCGTGGTCTATCTCCAAAATCTGGCTGCATGCACCAAGCGCAATTTTTCGTTTGAATACACTCTTGGCATGTTGTTTTACTAACACAAGGATTTTGTACAAGGAACTTTTCGGCAATTTGGGCTTGCACAGTCACGTATAGCAAGGATATTATAAGGCACAACAAATCTATTCGATTCAGTGCCATTTCAAAATTCTGTTCTAAAATGAAAAAAAAAAAATAACGGTAATTTATAATATAATTATTCTCACTGACAACATTGAATAAATGCTAGATTCGTCAGTGGAATATAAATTTGTGTTTAAAACTTGAGAATGGCCGTATTTTTTTTATATCATTACAACAACTACACCATTGCAATGCAATAGTTACACGAATCATTAAACATTTCAAGAAATTTTTGGAGCTGTGCGTTTAACAACTGGACTATAACAATATAATTCTGATAAGTGTGCATCGGTAGGAGATTGTTGATTAGTCAGTTTTGTTAGTATTTTTACAAGTTTTTAAGTGCTGAGTAATGTCGGATTTGAATACATCGCTAAGCGCTGATCAGAGTTGTCTGTCACTTGAAAAAAATAGCAACAAATGTACTGAGAGAGAGTAACACCAAAAAGTATGTTAGTAGAAGAAGGATTTTAGTTACATTCGAGAAGATTAGCTTTCAAATGGAGAGAATAATTGTGATAATATTAATAAACAAAGAACGAAAATTGGAAATAGAGCAAAATGCAAGCACTGCCTGCCTGGCTGCTGAGTAAGAATTGAGTTGTTTCAGTAGCTAACCGCAGAATAAACACAGCGCCAACGTCAATAAGACGAAGATATATGCCCCTGTAATCATCAAAAATGGAGGAACAGCAGAAGTCAATACCATACCAAAATCAACATGGCACTAGGCACTAGGGTTTCTATGACATGTCTTGAGAAATGAGTTAAAATAGCCTCGTCCTCATTATCGCTGAAACAAATAGCAGTGGATTAGACTAAAATGCATTTGCATTGCCCACCAATCACTTGATTGGAAATGGAGAAAATAGTTCAGACTTAGAATTGGTTGCTTGCAAAAAAAAAAATATGTAACAAAGGACAGTGCTACCATCCCAGACGACTATTCTTGATGCAGTATGCAAACCGATTTTTTAGGGAAGAGGTGAAAAGATGCAAAGAGATATCACCTCTTCCCTAAAAACCCGGTTTGCATTCTGCATCAAGAATACTCGAAGTCGCGTTTTTTCACCTCTTCCATAAAAAAACAATTTGCATACTGCATCAAGAATACTCGTGTGGGATGGCCCAATCGGACTGCAAATGTAAAGAGCTGAATGCCGACGTGCAAACAAGATGCGATGAACGCATCACATCAAACAACCTCTGTTTGACTCATTTTAGGATCTGAATAAGCTTATACTAAATAACTTCTGTAGTATAAGCATACCTTCAAGACCAGGTGTAGCCAGAGTAGCAATATGTAGTTGGAAAATGCTTCTAATCCTCAAAATTGCCAAATGTCTTAACATAGGTTTTCTATATATATAGTTAGTTACTAGTCGTAGCGACAAATATTCTACTCTTAGCGCTAAGAATTGCTAAATTTGCTTGTATCTACAGTCTAGTCTGATACATTAGTCAGAAACAATAAAATATGACGACTATTAACGTCATGATTTTATAGTAACAAGCAAATAAAAAAAAATAAAAAAATAGATGTCTATACAACTTAAATTTATTCACTTTCCAGTGAATTGTGATTAAGTTAAGAAACGAACGTGACTCATCGCCTGCGTAAATATAAACTCGAGATCCCAGGAAGTGAATGACAGCATTTTACCTGAGATTTTTTTATTTTTGTTGTCTGCTCACTTGTGAAAGATTATCGCATCCAATCAATTTTATATTAACAGCAAATCTTTATCTTTTCTTAACAGATGTTTGCATATGAACTAAACTTTACACCTATTTACCGTGTGGGATGCAAAATTCGGAAACCAACAACAATCGGTCTCATTCACAAACACTGTAGCACAATAATCATTTGGGCGTGTAGATTTTATAATATAATTTTATTATATATTTATAAATAGCTAGTTATCTTATCAGCCAAGTTTTTTGATTTTTTTTACATATATATAAACATAAGTCCTTTTCTGGACTTGAGTGGTCGTATTTACTTTTTTATATGGAAGCGTACTCCCAACACTTCATTTAATAGAGAAAACTTACGTTTAGTACGGCACAAAATAGAATTTTCACAAAATTACATACAATTTAACACAAGCCCTAATTAAACATTAAAACTGACAACTCTAAAACCACTCGTGAGTCGAAATTTAACAAATAATCCACTAATTCTGACCAGTTTGATTTAATTCGATCCACCCAAATATGTAGAAAAAGGTGACGAAATGTTCCGTTCCCATGCACTTCATTTAAATAACCCAGAATTGGTATAAATTTTATTGACAGTTGAGAAAAGTATAAATTTGCGCTAAAGCCCGGTACGCTAGAGTAAAAAATGTCGCTCGTTAAATCAATCTACGTCGAATGAGTCGCCCTCCGGAGGGGCGTAGAAAATCTTATACCCCGAGCGGAGAAAAGCCGCATTATAAATAGGCATCGACGTCGATTGTTGATTGTTGAGTTGAGTCCTCCGGCGCGGCGGGACGTAGAAGAAGAAAAAATTTGCCAACAGCGGGAGAAAAGCAAAGCAGCTGCTTCTGAAGGATTGTTTGTTTTCCGAAGGTTGTGTTTTAGGTTGGTCGTGTTTTAGGTTGGTCGTGTACTGCAATGGATTCTAGTACAACCTCAGTTGACTTCTGATGATGTTTGTACAGTATGAGGGTAGTAGTATCTTCCAGCTCTAGCCGTAGATCCTTCGGATGATGTGTATGTTGATGATTGTGCTTACGAGAAATTTCAAATATCTGAATATAACGAAGATGGCGATAATGTTACAACTGAATGTACCACAATAAGATAATCCCAACCAAGTTCGTTTAAATTGATCTACTATTTTCTCAAGATGTTTATTGGAGTTCAAATTTTGGATATCAATTTGCTGCTTGTCAGAATCATGTCCCATTCTAAACTAACAAGTGATTTTCGCTGTTTGATGGTAGAGGACATACTTTAACTATAGATCTTTTAATTTCTCCAGATGAAGGTTTTAGTACAACTCTGGTTATATTATCCTTTCCGGGAAATGTTTCGATTACTCGTGCTCCAACACGATGGAGGTAGCCTCTCCTCTTTCAAAAGCACAAGATCCCCCGATTTAATAGATTTCTAGTCTCTTTCCATTTGGGTCGTTGTTGCAGGTATTCTTTTGATATAACTTCGGAAGTAACTATCATCTAGATAAATTCGATCTTGACGGCTGTGTGATTTTTTTCCGGATGTTTTATTGATTTGACGTCTGTTTCCCACCACCCTCCAAAATGTAGTGCTGATACATTTGTTCATGCCTTGCTTCAAAGTGCTTTCTGTTCCCACAAAATTCGTGGCGTTATCACTAAAGATCTTTGTGCTAAGTCTTAGTCTTGAGAAGAATCTTCTAAGTGCCACAAGAAAACAATCTGAAGTTAGATCACTCACAAGTTCCATGTGAGTAACTTTTGTTGCAAACCAGATAAAAACGGCCACGTATCCTTTGTTTTCGTTGCGTTTCTGGTTTTGTTCGTTTTTATTAACATGGGACCAGCCAAGTCTATGCCCGTGCAGGTAAATGGCCGCGATGGTGTTACCCGATCGGTTAGTAGATGACATGAGCTCAAATGTTCTGTCTATCACTGCTTGACCAGTAGTAATCACAACTACAACCCACTGAGAACATCAAATATAACAACTAACGTATTGTTACGTGCAATAGAAAGAGACAACTGGTGACATCTACTGGCAATAAACAACTTCAGGTTCGGAGAGTAAATGACTTCAGGTTCGGAGAATCGATTATGAAAGTTAGGAAAGTTCAGGAATAGAACAAATAGAATAGTCAAGAAGCTTTTGGAATAGAACACTCCAGATTAATCTGGAGAGTTTCTAGGGTATAAATATAACAGTTGTCATCGCCAGAAAAAGAGTCTTGTTTTAGACGTTGCAGTGTTTAGAAGCGAAAGTAATAAAGAAGCGATAGTGTGTAATTAGATTGCGATAATTGAAAGTACAGTGTTAGCGATAATTAGAGTTGAGTTGATTAAATAAATGTTTGTGAACTTTATATGATTTAAGTGTAATAAAGAACTTATATATTAATTATTTAATATTGTGTTTTAAATAACGAACCAAAGGCCACGCTCGCAACAGTATTGTTGTGAGCGTGGCCTTTGGTTCGTTATTTAAAACACAATATTAAATATTTAATATAGAAGTTCTTTATTTCACTCTAAATATAAAAAAATATATGTGGGATTATTCCGGTTGAGCCTTCAATTTTTGTGTGATCTGTTGGTTCCCACAATTTGTTATTTATTTATCGTCTCTTACTTTACTTTACTTTTTACTTGTCACAACTTTCAACTTTTCATCACAATCTTCTTCTTTTTCTATTTCATCACAGGCGAGCTAGTACATATCGGAATACTTATACTTTTTGGAACGAAGGTAGTATGGTATGGCGTTGCCAGATCCCACATATAAAATTCATAAACCTTCAATTAATCAACTCAACTGTACTTTCAATTATCGCAATCCAATTACAACACTTTCGCCCGTTTATAACTTTCGCTTGTTAACACTGCAACGTCTAAGACAAGACTCTTTGTCTGGCTGTGACAACTGTTATATTTATACCCTAGAAACTCTCCAGATTATTCTGGAGTGTTCTATTCCAGAATATTCTTGACTATTCTATTCCTGAACCTTCCCGAAGATTCCATCATCGATTCTCCGAACCTGAAGTTGTTTACTCTCCATAGCCATAGATATCACGAGTTGTCTCTTTCTATTGCACGTAACACTGCCCCTTTCTTAAAGTTGTTCGTCCCGAACAACAGGTGGTCCACGGTCTTGATGCTCGTAGTATTGACACAAGCGGTCCAAATGAACAATTTTACGCTTGCCTCTTGTGTCACGCTGAATCCTGTATACCACGTCATTAATTCTAGTTACTACTGAATACGGTCCCTCCCAGTGTTGTTGTAGTTCTGGAGAACGTCCCTTATGTCGTTTTGGTTGTACAGCCAAACAAGATCACCTTCGTTAAATCCTAAGGAATTAGCACGTAAGTCATAGCGGGTCTTCATCCGATCAGTATTTCCTGCTAATTTCGTTCTAGTGGCCACGTACACATCAGCTAATTGTTGTTTGAGCTCTGGTACGAAATCTTCTGGTAACTTTTTTTCACTTCTAGGGGTACCAAATTTGTCCGGTAGTGTTATGAATAGCTGATCTATAAACCATTAGGAATATAGGAATATGTCGATCCCAATCGCGTTGATGATAGTCAACTACTTTCTTTAGATACTCGATCAATGTTCTGTTGAAGCGCTCTACCATGCCATCAGATTGTGGGTGTAGAGGAGTTGGTTCTGGTTTTTCTAATTCCCAACATTTTACACATCTTCTGGAAAGTCCGCCATTCGAAGTTCCGTCCTTGGTCCGAATGAAGTTCGTGAGGCACACCAAACCTACTGACCCAATTCGTTATTATTTGTTCCGCAACTGTGGTTGTCTCTTGATTAGGGATTGCATAAGCTTCAGGCCATTTTCTGAAATAGTCAATGGCAACTAATATATAATGGTTATCGCCATCCGTTTCTGGAAAAGGTCCAGCGATGTCCAACTATGTGCGCTAAATATTATGTCATCCAAGTAGACAAGACATGTTTTCCAGGTCAAACCACGTAGAACCCAAATGGCATTACTTTGAATTGCCATAAGCCACTGCCAACTGAGAAAGCAGATTTTTCTCGGTCCTCGGGATGTATTTCCACTTGCCAGTAACCACTCTTCAAATCCAGCGTGGAAAACCATTGCGCTCCGGAAAGGGTATCCAATGTGTCATCAAAATGGATAGCTATCTTTTGTCGTCACGCTATTTAGTTGGCGGTAGCCTACACAGAATCGGGTGCTGCCATTCTTTTTCCTGACCAGAACAACCTACAATGTCCAAGGGCTGTTAGATTTTTCTATCATGCCTTGTTTCTCATGGAGTTCATCATATCTGCAACTTCTGGTTGTTTGGCTAATGGCAATCTTCGTGGTGTCTGTCGAATGGGCCTGGAATCCCCTGTATCGATCCGATGCTGGACAAGATTTGTTTTACCATAGTCATCATCATTCATTGCAAATAATTCCGAAAATTCATCGGTCACCTCTTTGTCATCGTTGTTGTTCACTTAAGGCACTGAACGAAAGAAGTTTCTGAACCTGTTGGGTAGTAGCTGGTTCTGTCTCCTTGACATTACTACCATTATCCAAATTGACGATTTGGTAAACGGGTTCACAATTTCCAATTATAGCACCTTCTTTTGTTGTACCTTCTTTTCGGATGTGTTAGTCACTTTAACTGTAATAAATGTTGCACTTTCTGCCAACAATGATGCTCGATGTAACTTTCGTGGGGTTAGGCTCCACCAGATAGAATTGGCAGGTCCCGATGGCATCAGTAAGCTTTGTCCATATAAGTGTCTCGGAGCATGGCGAAAGAGTAATATTTTCGCAGATCATCGTCCTTTCTTTCGCAACATAATTTACTCCTTCTCCTAGTTTCATAGGAATTTCTATATTCCCATATTTGAGAATCCGCTCTCCGACATCCAGATTTATTTTGTATGTGGTCATGAAGTCTATTCCAAGAATGCAGTCATCCATTATGTATGAAACCAGGAAAGTGTGAGGAAATAGCAGTTCGCCTAGTTGAATATCTAAAGTTATTTCTCCATACACCTGTGCTGCTACTTCAGTTACTGTTCTTAGTAGAAATTTGGTGGTGTTGTGAAACCATTTGTTCTTAACAAGATCGGCTCTAATAATTGATCTCGAAGCTCCAGTATCAATAGTGACCGCGCAGTTATTTTTTCCTACACTTCCATCACTGCTATTTCTCTGCAACTGGCCTACTTGAATGATGACTTCGGGGCTGTCGATTCCACCAACCAACTTCTGCCCCACAAAGTTGGTTTTTAGTTGTTTTCCGACTGCTCAATAGGAGAGGTGATACGACTAGTCGCTGCTTGATATCTAGTCTCTCCACGAATAGCTTGTTCCCTGGCTCGACATCTTTGGCATTCTTCTTTCCCCTCTTCTTCTGATGCTCCACTCGTCGACGTTTTGTGCAGTCTCTTTGAAGGTGCCCTGGTCTATTACAATTCCAGCATCGAAGGACGCCACGTGAAGGCAGGCTCTGTGATGATTGCACTCTGTTGCAAGTACATTCTTCCACTGAAATTTCTCTTGAAGCTCGTCTGGCGGATTCATACGCTAACCATAGGCTAGTGCTTTTGCTGTTGATTTATTTCCTGCTAGACTTAACGCTTGTTGTAAATTTTGATCTGCAATAGCATTCACAAATGCCTCCGTCGGCACTTCATTGAGAAAATTCGCATTCACGCTGGAGTAGAAAGATGCGCTAATCTTTCCACATCAGTTGTTGTAGTGATTCGCCCTGCTTTTGAATCCTGTTGCGCAACTAGGCGATATATGTACTTGCTGCATATGTTCATATTCGTAACGTAATTTTATTGCCTGTACTAATGAAGTGTAATCACGTTGCTTTTCAATCGGTACAGTTTGTAAGAGTTCTGCCGCAGGACCTCGAACAGACAAATGTTCCACCGCAAGGGGCACTTTCGGCAATTTATCGTCATTTTTTAAATTTGAAAAAATGCTTATGTTCCAAATACAATGCGCGGATATATTACTTGCAGTTATACAGGGTGTCCCGTATGTGGTGTGGCACCCGAAAGCTACGGATATGTCATGCTTAGACAAGCAAAAAATTGTTTAGGTGGGGAAGGAAATCGTAACGGTTTCCGAAATAACAGGACTTTATATCAGAGTGTAGAGTTTTAATATTAGCCATAAAATTTTTCACCTCATTTTGTAATTTTGGTGTAATAGTGTTTAGAAATGAAAGTGATAAATATGTATTCCACTCTACCCTAGATCCCTTTAGACTGCTGCCTACTGATACCTACCTTCAAATGGAGTAAAGATTGAAATAGACAATTATTAGAAACTTGAAATTTTAAAAATTTGCATATTAAATATAAAATTCCCTATCAACATTTAAACAGTTAATTTCAAATTAAAAGATTTTTATTCACATGGACAAGTACAAAGCAACTTTACATCCATAACAAGACTTTCACTGATACCAACAGGATAAATATGAAGAGTTTGTGACATATCTGCTTTATTTTTGGGGCAATTCGTGACCTCAATATCAATATAAAAGTTAACAACATCTCCGATTTTAAGATTATCACATCTGTTCGTTAAAATCTGAGCTCCATCGCCTGAACAGCTGGAAAAATAAGTTAAGCTTACAGGATCAGTAGCATTATCCTTAATTTCCACAGAAGAGCCACTGGTACAATATCTCATCTGCATTCGAAGTTTCTCATCTAATCGTGTAAGAAAATATACGTATTAACAGTAATTATACATAACTAAAATTATTAAATCTATATTCACATTTTCTAAGTTTAATTTTAGTACGTTGAGGACTGATGTGTACAAATTCTGGTGTGTCTCCTAATAGCACACGGTTCATTGTTATTTGCATTTCATTTTGTGGATTAAAAATAAATTCTTCAGGGCAAGTTGAGTAATTCGAGGGATGCATGCATCGGTTAGTATGTATAAAATCACGGCTCATGCACCAAGCACATTCTGTTGTCTGGATACATTCCTCGCAAGTTGTTTTATTGTAGCAATTCCCTTCTGAAACTTTACTCTGAGATAATGCACACAAAATTGAAGCAGTTACTAGGAAAATTGTAATTCTTGACGTTATTATTACCATTGCAAAAAATATTCTGGAATACATAAAAAAAAAAAACGTTATTAAAAACCATGAACATATTCCATAAACTATGAAGAAAGTTATTATAAAATGTTCTACAGTAACTTGTTGAAGGTTTTCCGGAGTTTAAAAATTGTCATAAGGAATTCATGCAGATTTTCCTATTATTCATATTAACTGATTTGTTTTGGTTAAAACAGATATCCGCACTCTTTCTTATAACAAATTCTTTCACAAAACCCAACTCAACTCGACCGGTTTGGTGGATTAACATGGATTCAAAGAAACTCAACTCAACTTCCGGTGCATTGATGTGAACTAGATCGATTAACTTTAGTTGATCCTCGCATGGAATGGAAGGAAAGGACATTACCGTAGTATTTATACAGTAGCCCAGCTTAGAACAAACTACTGAAAAGTGAATTTTAGAATTTTAATTACAAAAAAAAAAACCTCAAAATTTCTCCCATTAGAGAAACTATTAAGTATGATACGGATGTAAATGAACGAACAGTAGCTAGTTCCACAATGGTTGGGAGAAGTATTAGTTTTATGTAAATACACATCTCAGCACCAGTCTGCAAATGTATTGTTCCATTACCAAACAGCTGTTTAATTAAAAGTGGTGTTCATTCCATGGACAGTGTAACAGGCAAAATGGCTGTAATAATGTTTGTGACAGTTTGATAGTTCTACCAAGCCGAATGGCATGGAAAGTGGAACAAGATGTTTTCAGCTTTTTTTTTTCTTGCAGAAATAGTTTTGATTGTCATTTTGTCCCTCTTCCTCTGGTACAAGTTTGTGCATGCTGTAAGTTCTGTTTCTTCCACTTTAGATTTACATAGGAACCTTTGAATTAGAAATTGACTAGTGTGTTAGTTATGACTGTTGAAAGGGAAAGTATAGTCCCTTTATAAAAGCATCCTACTCGCTTAACAGTTTTGACAGAGCTGGGCTACTGTATGATACTGTGACATTACACTCCTCCAACTGATATTGGCTATAGATTCAACACGAAACGGAACATAGTGTTGAATAAAAAAAAAAAAAACGTTCAAGCCCAAGGCCCAAAGGTTATAGAATACGAGTATTCCCATTACGAACCACGTTCCGCCTTTAGTGACATAATATTGTGAAATGTAAAGGAAAGCACGGTACAGAGAACACAATCTCTCTCCTCTCTCTATCTTTCCTATAAAAATGTATAAACATTAGCACAGAATTACGTCACAGGCTATCAACTGCAATATGTTCCAACATTTTAATGGGAAAACTTGTCTTCTATATACCTTGGTTTAAGCCGACATTCTCAATTCTCTCTCGTTTCATCCTCTTCACACTTTGGTACTAAAACATGGAAAATGGTAGCTAATAGTTATACAAAAGTGTGGCCATCTGGATTTATGCATTTTATGTAGATACTATATAAATGTCAATGCTTTGTAATTATATGGAAGTTAGCTTAAACGTAATTTATTTATATTTTTGTATTGCAATAAAACTTACGGAAAAATCCTCTAAATATAGCACTAATAATAACAAGCTAGCTATGCCCTATTTGCATATAATCAGCTACTCTAAATACTGAGAGATAGATGCACACGTCTTATTCGTACTTTAATCGCCACTGGACTGCTGGTTATTAGACATTTTTTTTTTTTATTTAAAATAAAACCTGATGAAATTGTAATATAACAATGATTTGTAGTACATGCGTGTATATTATGAAAACAATTATATTTATTGAATTTTAAACTAAACAAGGAATAATCAGTAATTAAATATTCACTAGCCCATAACATAATGATAATTTTTACAGTATGCTTATCTGCTGAAATTGATTTTCATTAAAAATATTACATATGTTTTATCAAGTTGTTCTATTTATTTCTGAGTACAAAATTGATAAAGAAATTGCTAATCAGAATTTCATTAAAATTAAAATTTCAGATTTTGTATTAAAATGTCATATTAGCAGTTTAAAAAATATCTTTATTTAAGAAATTTATGAAAATATGTAGTTAAACGATTGATGAGTATGTAAGAAGAATTTCATTGAGCATGGGAGAAAATAATTTAAATTTTTATTAACGATAATAACGATCGATAATATCCAAAAATATCCAAACAATATAATAAACTATTCCAAAGAGTGATTACGCAAAAACCGCTTCTTCCCTACGGCGCAGACGGTCGGCGCCCTACTCTACTTTTGCTATTAGAAAATCCGCCCCAGTATGTGACGTATGACTATTCATCCGCCCCATCAGCCATTTATTTTCTCCTTCGAAATCATTGCCAAGTAATGTTTAAAAATATGAAAAATAAAAAAACAAATTTTTCGGGAAATTTTTTCCGTTTTTTCCGTTTTTCGAATGCACCCGCGCATCCAATGACGTCACCATCGACAATATTGAAGAGAAAAGAAACGAGGCCAAACGCCAAACCAACCAACCCACTGTCATTAAAACAAAAATTTCTTCTGGCAATAACTTTCCTTCGTTTTGTCAATTTTATCCGATTTGCTGTCATTTGTGTTTGCTTGTGAGCGCCATGTCGTACGTATTTTAGGAAAAAAGTTGTGTTTTTATTTAATAATATTTAAATTATACGTACAAAAATCGCATAAATTTATTTTAGAGGATACAAACGTTTAAGAAAATATTACTAATAGTTTTATGGCAATAATTCAGCACTTCTATGCGATATGTGTGTGTGAAATCACTGAAATGGAAAATGATTTGTTAAGTTGTACGTCTTGTGTTATTTTGTGCATGAAATATGTTTATTAAAGTTCTAATTTCTCAAAGAACAAAAAAAAAAGTAATTTTTAGTAATGCTTTAGCATCAATTCTTACCTCAGTAGCTTCAGAAATTTATGTGACATCCCATAGATAATAAAAGCAGACGTCACGTTGATTATTGTTAAACGTTCTACATTTTTTTTATTGGTCACGATTTTCCCAATTAAACTTTTTATTGACAAAGGGAGCGGAATACAATCAATTTATGGTTCTCATATTGAAAGATTCAGATAAGAGAAAATTTCGTTTTTCCCTTTTCAGTTTGCAAACACATTTGTTATGAAAGTGATAAAGTCGTATAAGACTATTGATAAAATGAAATCGAAGCAGCACAGTTAATAGAATATTATAATATAAAAATAAAGATGCTTCCAACTTCTACATTTCAACCGAAAGTTGTGGTGATAAGACGGAGACCGACTCAAGGTTTCGGTTTCACTCTTCGTCACTTCATTGCATATCCACCAGAAACATGTTCGGTAATAAGAGCACTTCTGTTGTCGTAAATTACATTTCCGCTAATTTAAAATATTTTTTTTTCTCCCAGGATTCGGCAGATACATACCAAAGAAAAGCAATGGAAACAATTTTCATAAAAGAAGTACAATCGAATGGTCCAGCCCATATAGCCGGACTTCAAATGGGCGATCGCGTTTTAATGGTTAATAATATTCCAGTAGCTGGCATTTCATATAGTGCGATTGTTACTATAATTAAGCAGACTCCATCTGTATTGAGATTGCAAATTGTTCCCAAGGAATGTGATGTATTACAAATGGTATTGGACATATTTTTGATTTGATTTTGTGTTCGTTTGTTTATTTTTTTTTTTTTTATGTTAAGTATTACACAGACATCGCCCATATACCTGAATCCAATCGGAAACTGGAATCATCAAAGTCTCTAATGAATCATAATGTTCATTTAAGTAAGAAAATGTTATCAAAGCAAGAAATAAACGCAGTGCGTACGACTAACAAAATATCTATTAACGATCATCATGATGAAGGATCACTTGGACTGATTTCAGATAATGAAGGGCTACTAACGCGGTAAGATGACTTTTCTTTAGGTGTATATTTGGGTAAAAATGTCTCATTTTCATAATTGTACCTTATACAGTAGTGGTCAAAATAATTTTAGGAATTTTTAATCATCATTGGAAAAATGATTTGTAAGGGTCAATAAACAATAACTATATCCCTTGGCTTAAAAATCTTTTCTATGTCCGCCATCTACATATTAACAAAAATTAGAAACATGTGAGCATATTCAGTTGTGTTTGATAATAAATTACGTTATATTTTTGGTTAAAGACTGGTAGTTTCTGGACGTCTCCAGAATAATTTGTGTTGTATAGAAGATGTATACTTAACAATAATTATAACAGAGCTATACTCCTTTCGATCAGAAATTTGCAATTTTTTTTTTTAACTCTGGTTATGAGCTGTAGTATATGGTAAATGAGCATGAATACCTGATTTAAGAGTGAAGCATCTCGTAACATATTGTTGTTAGCGTGGCCTTAGTTTGTTATTCAAAACACAATAGCTGTGTTCTTGTGTCGGCAGAACATAGCAGAACAAAAGATACACAAGAAACGCGTCATACATTTTCATATAAGAGTATTAAATGAACGAACAGTACAAATAGTTCTCTTCAATTGACAGAAAACTTTGTTCTTTCCAGTATATGGAAATTCTAGAACAAGGTACACAAAAAAATATAGCTACTATCGCAATCAAATTAGAACAATTTCGCTTGTTATATACTTTTAATTGTAAACACTGCACTGTCTAAGACAAACTCACTCTTGCGGTGATAAGTACTGTATTTATACCCTACAAATTCCCCAGAACCTTCCCAACGATATGCATTCCAGATATATCGATTCTCCGAACCTTTACTTGTTTACTCTCCGTATCTTATTACTTATCTTACGCGAACTTTCTATTCCCAGTAGATGTCTGTTGTCTCTCATTGTTGCACATAACACTATTTATTTATGAAATTTTATACTAATTTCTTTTCGCGTCTGGAAAAAATTTAAATTAATTTTCGTGCGTATTCCTTTACAAATATGAACATAATTTTTTCATTTTATAAATTTACAAATATTATATCTTTGTCCAAATCAAGGTGAGGATGAGGTGACCTCTCGCCCTATATAACGTAGAAACATATACAGAATCAACCTCAAAAACAGTTAACACAAGAAATGTTTTTTTATTTACCTATTTAATAGGTTTGTTCGATTAAAACACCGGGTAAACCTAGGGCTACACCGGGCTACACTATCTTGTTTTTTGAAAAACCTAGGGCTGCCCCGAACTTCACAGGTGTTTTCATCGAAAAGTAATTTTTCCTTTGCTTTTCTTTTACTTAGATCAACAGAGAAGAATGAAATGTGACATTTCTAGAGTTTCTTCGTGTTTCTTACAAAATTATTATTGTTAATTATATAAAATATCCCACTTTTTTCATTTTGTGACATAAATCTTGTGCAAAATAAAAGCAGACATTTTTGCGGATATCCACTACAAAAATGAACAAAACCGAGAATATAGACGAATGACTACCCAGGGCTCACAAACCCTCACATTGCTCTAAAATTAATCAACATACTTGAGTACATCTTAAAGTTTTTGGACAAAAGTTGGAAAAAACTCCCCCTTCAGTGCATCGATTTCTAAACAGCTTTTTAACGCTTTGTATTTGGATAAGTTAATATCGCGGTCATTTTCTACTACATATATTGGATATTAGGAATAGATTGATGATTGCACTAATACTTTCAAAACACGTATTAAATCTGTTTGTTAGTCAAAAACACAGTCTCGTACATTGAATTTTGAAATAACAAGCGAAAATATCTATAATTTTGCAGTGCAAAACCAGCAGACTTATCAGTATTATCACATCCAGCTTCTGAAGCTGATTTTATGGATCGCATACGAAAAAGTATTGAACAAAAGGAAGAATTTTTAAAATCACCATCTTACAATACACCATCAAGTAAGTAAACGCAATCAGGTCATATACTATGTACATAGTCAAAGTCAAATTCAGATTTTAGCTAAATATTAGAGCTTCACGCAATGCAATATAATAGGGTTCTGAAATATAGCTTAACTAAGACTATTAATTTCAAATTGTATTAATTGATTATTAAAAAAAAATTATAATAATTTTCAACAGCGTCTGTGTTTCCAATGCCGAAAAATAGTTTAAAGCCAACAACAAAAGGGTCGGTAACAAACGACCTGAATTTCTATGCAAGAAACGCATCGATGTCATTCTCTGATTATGTTCAACAAGACAATGAAAGAGATTGTATTACAAAATTTCCAAGCAAGAGTAATAATATTAGTAAGAATAGTTTCCAGAAAGAGTTTTTATACTTGGAATCATTTCCAGAGACCGGAGTAACCAATAAAGTGTAAGTAGAAAGGAGATTTTATTATATATCTAAAAAAATTCTTATATTAAACGAATTTTGTTAAATAGATTTGAAAGAAAACAAGCCCACCTTAAAGATATGGAACATTTCATACCAATATCTCTAAATACTGGAATAGATGAGAAAGCAGTATATAAAAGTGAAGTGAGTAAAAAAGCGATGGAATATGAAAAACAGATTGCGAATATTAACAAAAATCCAACTGAAGATTATATATTAAAACGTAAGATAGTAAAAAGTATAGAAAATATTTTTGAATCTATTATTTTCTGCTTTAATTTTCTTCTAGATTCTCCTGTACCTGTTGCAATAGTATCAGATAAAGGAAAGACGCGAAGTTCGCAAGAAGGAAGCTCCACAATGAGAGCTTTACAAAGTAGTCGTAAATTTTATAATTATTAGTTAGGTTTTTATGTTCTGTTATTTTACAGAATCTACAGATGTGGTACGGAGATATAAATCAATAGTTTTTGATGATAATAAACCGATGAGGCGAATATCATATTTGAAAGCAACAAATAATGAAAGTGACTATCATTTAGAAATTTCCAATGAATTTTGTGCTATTGAAGAAAAGCAGACCTCTTCAGTTGACGAACGGCAAAGGTAATTAATATAAGAATGCATTTTCACAAGTGATCAACATTTGAACAATATTATTTTTATATTTGAATTTTGTAGTGCAAATATTGAAAGTCTACCAGAGATAAATGGTAAAGTGGTTGATGATAAAATTAATGAAATTTTTGAAGCAGAATTAGAAGTAAAATCGCCGTACATTTATGGAAAGGTATGTTATGAATTTTCTTTTCTATGGGTTCTTCGGTCGTATAGCATTTAATCAGCTTCGGAAAGGGCTAAGCATCCTTTTGTAGAATTACTATACAAAAATTACTGAGAAACCCTTAAATGGTTATTGCGATTTTATGAATATATTCGCGTTTTTTTTTATAGTTTGCAGGGTTAATGCCCGAACACAAATGTTCAAATTCGTCTATGAATTGTCGCGGCAACATTCTGTATAAGTGCGATAAGAATAATATTACCGTAAATAAGTTGAGTAAAATAATGATAACAACTTTTATTTGTAGCCTATTTAGATACGAACATTTGACTAAACACATTCGATTGCGATTCCTATCATTTCACAATGAAAAAAAAATTCATTCGGTCATTGCCAAAGAAAATTATGGTTTTCGATAATAGTGATTTGAAATTTTTAAATTTGATTACTCTGACGATTATTGTAAAGAATTAAATATTACTGCCCAATAACATAATTATTACTTTATATGATTAATTTTAACTACTTACTTACAATATTTTAATACAACAATGTGATGGGTTTGCTAATAGTATACTATGTTCATTCTGTTAAAATTAAAATTATTGACCCCAGTTTGAATTGACTGTCGTTTACTTTTATAAGAAATTATTGCCTTCTTGATATGTTCACTAGACCAGTGAACAAAAATAAGCATTCTATTGAGCCTGATAAAATCAAGGGGTATCAAAAGTAATTGGGAACTTTTTTAATTATTTGACAAAATCCTAAAAATAATTCCTAAAGTAGTTAACAATTAGTAAGAACTGCGCAAGATAAAAAAACGAACCACTTTCAAATAAAAATACAAAGTGGGAATTACCTAAATTGAGATGGTATAATATGTTTTATATATTAGAGCATTTAAAATAAAAATCTACGATTTTCTCTATATATTCATTTACTTTTATTAAAATGGCAATTTTTGACATTTGCCTTTCCTTGCACTTTAACATTTGTGATAGTTTCAGAGGAACTTTTTTATTTCCTTGATCATTTTTGCTGTAGTGGTTCGTCGCCAAAACAGGCCAAACAAAGAACAGGCTCATTGCGCATCCTTATTACCGAAAAAAACCTTTTTTAGGTATTCGTTCAGGTAGATTTCAGTATTTACTCATTCCTTGGTGACCAATGGCACTGACTTATATCCACAGGCATAAATGGCTTACAAAACCATATAATTTTTTGAAAAATTTGCTACATTTCTGGTTTTTAAATTTTGGGCCACCAGGTCTCATCTATCCGTAACGTAAAATTCTTGTCCAGGTAGTTGTCGAAAGCTGACTTTGATATTAGTTTCATCGTCGTTCACGTTCATCTTTTGCTTTGTAGAGCGGTGTAGCACCAGTTTTATTGGCCCTATATCTAACCTTAGAATATAGAGAGAACAGGAAAATCAACACTTCCTGTTCTGTTCTCCGAAAACTTTTTTTTTCGTCAATTTTTGGTTTTCTGCATTATTCCGAAACTGGCCAAGTGCTCTTTGCATTTTTCTTTTTGGGACATCCAATTTTCTTGGAAATCTCTTTGGGGAAAGTCCACATAACTGGACAACCATTTTTTACTTTCTACCTACCTGGGTATTTGTTTAAGTGTTAGTGGTACGTTTTTTACTGGCGAACCTCTTAATTATGTTTTTGGTAGACTACATTTAGTTATTGTTGATAATTGTCAACCTAATTATTATTTCATTTTCAAAATATACTAATCATATTTAAATAGCATTCAAATTATTGTCGAAAAATTGTAATTGTAATTAAAAAAATTATGTCTCTGCAGAAATACGAGAAGGCCAGCGTCAATTCTGAATACCGCGTAAGTAAGTAAACATTATTGTATTTGGAATACAGTGATCATTGTATCCACTGTTTTCCGAATACACTAATGTTTATTTAAATGTTTTTACATATACCCAATGAATGAACTCGGCAGTGTAGAGATAAAATATACCTTCCATTTCAGTTTCTGGCACAGTCTGCTGATTGCACGCGAGCATATTACGAGTAGTTATGTGGATGTGGGTGGAATCGCGATATTAATAAAAACTGAAAATTCATTTTGTAATATAGAGATAACAGAAAGCGTTATAACCCAAATATACATAGTCGAATTCGATTTGTGTTGGAAGAATTGCAATTCATTGTTTCTGTGGCTAAAATCTCCGTACAAGAAGGAATTAAGAGAAATTTTAGACAAGGCAACAAATTAACAAAGTTAATTTCAATTGCATAATAAAAAGTTTCACACCCATTTAGCAGCTATTTCAATATAACAAACAGGGTACGTAACGGCTCCTGATGCTGCTCCCACCTCTTCACTCGCGAGTCGGAATCAAAAATTTTTTTTTGTGAGCCGGAGCCAAAAAAAAAATTATTTTATACGCTTTCGCTCGCCAGCCGGAGAAAAAAAAAATTTAAACGCTCTCGTCCGCGAGCCATTAAATAGCTCCAGCTCCTCATCATAAAAATGTGAGATTATTCTTTGTTCATGGACAATTTTCATGTTTTCCTTACACTGCCCCTTGCTCATTCTTAAGAATGGGTGATTGGGACATTAAATTAAAATTGCCTGCCTGTTTCAAGTTTTCAGTTGCATGTCCCAATTTTGGTACGATAATAAAAGACGAATTTGTTTTTTATTTTTATTTTTATATTAGGGTTCAGAAGAGATAAAAGTACGTACATCAACTCTGTATATTATGATTTTATTCTACGGAAAAATTTTATTTACCCAAAAAAATAAGTTCATATATTTAAATCAACGCTGGAAATTTATAAATTGCAATACGGAAACTGTACCGAAAGTGTAGTTCTTAGTTATTTTACGACGGATATCGCCAGGGAAAAGTTAAATAAAAATTACAGAAGCATACCTGTACACCTAAATAAAAACTCATTTTCTACCTTGATTTTCCTAGACTTCCCATATTATTTAATTCATTTAAAAGGAATTTGGATACCTGCTATACCTACATAGGTACAAGTCAATGTAACGCAAATCAGCTGTATTTTGTATAAATATGTAAGGGAGGTGGAAAACAAACAAATATAGGAGTAACGTATTATTTATTTTTCATTTACCTAGCTCTAAAATTACATCGATTGAGTCAAAAAATTAAAAAAACTTGTATATAATTATCTCATATTTTTATGATGATAAAGCTGTATAATGAATGGCTCCGGCTCGCGAGCGAGAGCTTTGAAGAAAAATTTTTGGGTTCCGGCTCGCGAGCGGGAGCCATTTTACAATGAGCTTTTCGGGAGCGCTCTTTCTTACGTACTCTGATAACAAACCCCTTATTTGAATGTGTTCTACCTGCTTCCATCACAATAAAAAACTACGTTCATTTACGCGAGTTTTATTTGTATTAGAATTTCCTACTTTCTCTATAAATGGTGTTCGGTAGGATGGAGTATGTCAATGGATTCATTGGAAGGTCCTGATCACACTATTCCAAAGCAGAAATTTGCATCTTGCAGGAGAGGTCCACTTAGAAAACTTATTGTGCTCTAAAAATTAAACTTTTTCAATTTTCTAATAACATAAAAATATTCATAACTTTTGAATGGAAGCAATATTGACGTAATTATTTTTTCTTTAACAGGTTACTTTTTGGAAGAAAAAAAATTATGTCCTTGTGTAAAAATTTTACGGAATTAAAGATAACACAGCAAATTTTCATAAAACTTTTTCCAAGAAAACAATATTTAGTCTCCATAACTGTAGCATTTGACAATAAGTTGTAATATATTGGATATTATTAAAAAGGATGAAATGTCCTCTTTGAAACTCAAGTTTCATACTGGGATATCATTGAAAAGACTATGAGCAATTAAGTGGCTGCACTTCCTTTGACACGAAAATGTTCAAACGTAATTTTGGGGGGTACATCAATAAATCTATTGGCATACTCGATCCTTATCCTTAATTATTTACCAATCACACCTAGCATAATATAAATAATAAGCGTATTATGTATATACATATATTTCTTGCCATATTCTCGCACTAATTGCATTATTTTTTCTCTTACAGAGGTCTTCCGATTATCGGTCATGGCGGCCAGCTAAAGTAGAATTAAAAGAAGAAAATCTTAAAATTTACACAGCGAGAAATAGTAAAACAGATACAAATGTAAAAAAAAACCCTTTAAATTGTGCTTTAAACTTGTCATTATACCTAAACACCTTTTATTCCAGGTGATAGAAATTAATATTAAAAACTTTAATATATTAGAAGATGTAAAAGAGGAGAAGAAGAAATTTGTTTTTAGATTACATTTGAAATCGCAATTAGGTGAAACCGATGCTTCTGACAGTAGCGATAAAATTTGTGAATATAAAGAGATTTCGTTCAAAACAAAAACTTTAGATGAATTAAAAAAGTGGATTTCATTACTTCAAGAAAAGGCTCGTGACATAGATTTGCAACAATTGGTAAATAAATTCGTAGTTACCCTTTTAATTATATATTGTCTGGCTACAAATAAATATTTAACACAATTTTACAGAACTCACAAGGCCAATTGGCAGAGCCTCAAAAGACGGCAGCTATTTCAAGTGTGCCAACCAGTACGTACTGTGATGAGAATATTCAAGATTTTACACCTTCCGGAGGGTGCTCAACAACGAAAAGTGAAATTGAATCAGATTCAGCTTCATTTCAATCGCCAGTTATGAAATCACGAAAAGCGCAAAAAACAATTTCTGATAAAGATTTAGGTTCTCCGAAATCTAAAAATTGGAAAGATTTATTATTTCGACGAATACATGGAACAAGCTCTGAAATGTCTGCATCAAGTGTTAATGCAGCAAAACATACAGGTTCAATTGGAATACCTCTTAAATTATGTCCAATGGTAAGCATATTTTTTTAAGGACAGGAAAAGATACATTTTTATTATATATTTTAATATTAGTCAAAAGACAACGAATTTGTACCCCACATTGTGGATGTTTGCACGAAAATTGTGGAATCGAAAGGTCTAAATGTTATTGGAATTTATCGAATACCTGGAAATAAGGCAGCAATATCAGAACTTAAGGAACAAGTAAATAAAAGTGATTTTTCATGGGACAAAATCGATACAGATGTTAGGTGGGAAGATGTAAATGTTGTATCAAGTCTATTGAAACTTTTTATAAGAAGCTTACCAGATGCATTACTGCCAACTTCATTCTACAATAATTTCATTGAAGCTGATAAAAAGACAGGAGAAAAACGTTTGAAAGAATTGAAACATTTACTAAAATCACTTCCAGTTTATTCTTATGAAACAATGAAGCATATTATAAGGCATTTACATCGAGTTAGCAAAAATTGTGAAATTAATTTAATGGAGCC
Organism: Dioctria linearis; assembly: GCA_963930735.1. Classification (NCBI taxonomy): domain Eukaryota; kingdom Metazoa; phylum Arthropoda; class Insecta; order Diptera; family Asilidae; genus Dioctria; species Dioctria linearis. The sequence continues at coordinate 16,642,506 of OZ005742.1, read as the reverse complement.
TAAAAATGTTGCTATTATTTTTGGGCCATCAATTATTCGTACACCAAATGATACTTTAGAGATTGCAGTAAAAGACATGAAACATCAATGCCGTATTGTAGAATTATTGGTTACACAGGTAAGATGATAATATTTTCAGTTGAAAATCATTGAAAGTGATTTGTTTTCTTCTAATATTGCCAGTATGAATATTTCTTTGAGAACGGTTCATTACCTGATTTAGAGCAGAGCTCATCACCAATGTCTTGTACATCACAATCGGATCAAACAAGTTTATTATTAGACAATGTTTCCAAAATTGAGCATAGATTTCATGATAAGGAATCCATGGCATCTAGATTCATTCCAACTTTACGCAGGCGAACACATAGCAAGAGGAGTGCTGTTAGCTCTGAAACATATTCGGGCGAAAGCGTTTTGGTAAGACAAGTTAATGGATTTTCTTTTTATTATTATTATCTCAACAAAATTACTACGATAAGTATTATATTGTGAACTTATTATTAACCGTAACCGGATGATTTTACGAAATTTCGAACAATATGTGGGAAAAGATCCCCCAGTGAGTTTTTTGATATTTTATACATATGTATTGTAATAATCCCGCCTACATAGGTGTAATATTTTGCCGAAGTGCTCTATCCTTTGGATTTTTTTTTTTTTTTTTAGGCAGGGGACATGTGACCCTAACCCAAAGCACGGAGGCCAAAGCGGCCCATTGTGCTGTCCTGCTAGAAGGCTATTCACCAAAACCTTCCTGTCCTCTTATGAAGCGCATCAGGGGGTCTATTCTTGAATAACGAAGGCACATTCCGTACTCGTTATACTGTCAAAACCATTCGGAATCGACACATGTGGTATTCCTGAAATCCGCATTCGTTATATACCGAACGCAAACCCTTCGTTATTTAACTAGTGGGTTCAACCATTCGTTATGCCAAACGAAGAGTGAATCAGCTGCTACTTTACTGGTGATAAGGGAGATAAAAGATATGCGAAAATTTCATATGCTCAAAAAACTAACTTTAGAGGAAATCCCGAAACTGAAATTTGGTAAATACGATAACTCTTTTAGTTCAAAAGATGCCACGGAATTGTGGCAAAATAAAATCAGTATTAAATTCCATACCCGAAGCGCAAAAGAACTAGAAAAGTTTTTTTATGATATTATATTAAACAAAGCTAATAGAAAATTTCTAGAGTTGACAGGATTTAAAATGTGTGGTGAAAGGAAAATCTGCGGCGGCAAAAAAACATTTGCATGGCACTGGTGGAGGTCCTCCTGCAACATTTTTTCTATCTAGCGTTGAATTAAGGGTGCAGAAATTGATTAACGATCGACGTAATTGATAGTCCATAGATTCTTTAACGATTTCAGACGCAAACAATAATGACATCTCACTGAAGCTAGCCATTTTTTACAAATTATATTTTAAAACATGAAACAGCTGACAATATTCAATTTGTAAATTGATAGGTTTAATCTTACCACATTCGTTATGTTGAAAAACCTTTTCACCACTTCGACTTTATAACGATTGCTGCGTTCCTTTTCTCGTTCAGAATGAATTTTTTCAATCCATGTCGTTCTTTTTCTCGGACCGAACGATTTAGTTTCAATCTATCATCGCTTTTTTCGGACTCCGAATCGTTCTGAATGCATCTGAGTTTTTCCCGGATTCAAGCAGAACGATTTTAATTTGCATTCGCGAATGTGTTGTTTGCAATTTGGACGAAGTGGTATTAGTTGAGTTTAAGTTGCCTTTGTTGGAAAATAGCTTTATTTTTCATAAACAACAATTTTTACGAATTAATTCTTGCTTTTATTAAATGGAAGAAATGTCAAACAGTTGAAATGGTTCTGTTTCGTTCCTTTTCTATGTGCACAGAATTAAATTATGACATCGTTCTGTCGATTCATACAGATTCATTCAGAAAGAGAAAAGGAACGCAGCAGATGAGGTTCAAGAATACGAACGGGGTATTCGATTCGTTATATAACGAATTCGAAAAAGCCATTCGTAATTCAAGAATAGACCCCCAGGTCTTGGAGAGACAGGTTTTTCAACTCATCCACAACAAATAGAAGGGCAGACACTAGAGTATCCAGCCTGCACCGGGCGAAGGCCATACACGCACACAAAAAGTGTTCGGCTGTCTCGAGCTCTCCCTCCAGGCAGGACAGACACTCAGGGCTGTCAACAACTCCCATCCTTGTTAGATGAACGTGAAGCGAGCTGTGGCGGGTAAAGATGCCAACCACAGTTCTACATTGTTTCCTTTCGAGCCCCATAAGAAAATCGGAGATATTTCCATTGGGCCCATCAAGAAATAGTTTTGTACACCTGCAAGTATTCAGGTTCGCCCATCTCTACTTTCTGCTTTCTACGAACATCCGCTTTAATGAGACACCCGATACTCTAGGTGGCAACGCCTACGGCGGGCTCCGATTCGAGGAACGGAGAAACAGAGCCAGCCCTTTCATTCCCCATGTTCCCCATGTGACCAGGAACCCACAGAAGGGACACCTTGTTGTGGATACACAGCTTATCCACAGAAGCCTTGCAGTCCCCCAGTAACTTAGATGTTATCCGAGGGCCACTCAGAGCCATCAAGACTCCCTGACTATCCGAGAGGATAGCAATGTCCTTCTCCTTTATCAGCATGTCAAGGGCTAACTTCGCTGCCATCGATATGGCGAAGATTTCAGCCTGGAATACAGACCAAGTGAGTACTTCATTCCAATATTAGGCTCAGGGAAGTAGACACCCGCCCCAGCTCCCTCATAAGTGAGAGAGCCGTCGGTGAACATTTTTAGAGTGGACCGGGGAAGGCTCGAGATGCTTGACATGAGGAGAGAGTTGCAGAGTGTGTCCAAAAAGCTTTGGAAGAACAAAATACCCAAAATTACGTCTTCTGGAGAAGAGCACCAAGCCAAGAAGGCCACGCATGAAGTCACAGGCAGTCTGTACCTGGGGCTTTAAAAGCCGAGAAGGTTGAAATTGACCATTTCATCTTCTCGACATCAACTACCTTGATAGCAGTGGACCGATCGCCACCAGTGCAGAGAGGTAGGGGATGTTCCCCACACAACTGCAGGTCTTCTTCAAGCCTACAGTCTGTGAAATGCGGCGAGAGAAGAAGTCTACAGGCTTCCTCCTTCGATGCCGAAAAGAGCCATCTGACTTTTTCAGAAACTAAGCCTGGCCGACGGGTCACTCCTAAGAGCCCTGAGCAGCCTAACCGTTGCACGATAGCCGTCAAGTTCCTCGCAAAAGTCTACAAAGGTCTGTCGTTTTAATTTCCTCTTGTAGTTACTCTGCGTGCCGCGGTAGAACCGCCAAGATAAACAAATACTATAGATGTGAGTTTCAATTGTAGGGAACGTTTAGATACTGTAACTGAAATTGTTTTGTTTCCCAGGTAAAGTTAGTAACCAAGCTGTACTGCGATATATATGTAAGTGTAGAGTTGAATTTAGATTTAGACATCTGCATATAAGTATATAGACAGCCAGAGGTAAATTCAAGGCTTGTGCAGTTATGTAAAGACAGCCAACAAGAGATTTTCATACGTCGTGTACAAAATTTCAGCAGTTAACGCGTTCTCAGGCATTATCCAAATATATAGTGAAAAACGATATTTTTGTATGGCAGGTGACCCTATACAGGGTACTTGGCCATAAAATTATCAAGGATAATGAGATAGGGGATGAGCTAGCAAAAAACGAGCCTAAAATGGATAGCTCCGAAGCAATATAGTATGTCATTATCCCGATTGGAACTCTAAAATGTGACATTACCAATTATAGCTACAAGAAAGCAAATCATCTTCGTTTCAATTCTGCCAGAACATTAACTCTGTGTGAAATATCAATAAAGTCTTACAACCAGTCATTTTCAACTGTGTAGTTTTCCTACAAGCATATGAATCACAAGTAATTGAAAATAAGTGCAGTGTTTACTTTGTTAATTCAATAAATATGGTTCTAGTGCCTTGCCGACATTTTAAAATATGCAATGAGTGTCCATTAACAATCCAAGCTCAAGCAGTTGCGGATAACGAAAATTATTATCTTTGTCAGTATTGCAGAGCAGTTGTTGAGGATGCAATCTAAATATTTTCGAGGAATAGCTTTCAATGATTTTTGCATTGCCTGTTTGTAGTATGATGGCTACAGTAAGACATCTAGTTCAGCTCTTTATTTTACTGATATTTCACCTGATATCGAATGGTAAGAAATAATGTCAAAAATTATATGTTATAGCCTTGTACACCTTACCGCTGCATTTGTTCTTATTCGGAGTTTGTTTTGCTACGTTCTTATCTAGAGGATTCTTTATCCATGGTAAGTGGACTAGTTTCCTTTCGAAATTTTATTTATTTTTTCGTCAACAAAACCATGGCGATTAATGTCAAGGATTTTGCTAGAAAGCCGTTTTTCTTACTTTTCTCTGAGGTAGGGCAATTGTCAAAAATAAATATTTCAAATTTAAACAACAAAATCCCAAATAATCCATATGTGCGTAATTCATACAATGCTAAAAGCATGTTCTTGCAACCCACAGACACAGCAGAAGTGCAACACACTTTGAAAAAGCTAAATTTATTCATAAAGTTGTACGTGGGCTCATCAAAACATATATACGAATAGACACACACATAAGTATACATAGCCATCGAACGAGGAATACAAAAAACTACGAGTACAGCAACCTAAAACAAACAGAATCAGAAAAGGACTTATATATACGGCGACCAAAATCTATAACGAGCTTCCTGAAAAAAAAACACAAAAACAGGAGCAAAAGACTTCTATAAAATAATAGAGCTCTAAAATAAAGTCATTATAATAATAAAAAGTACCCTTCTCTAATACCAGCTAGATGCTGTCTGAGAAGAGGCTCAAACATAATAAAAATCACGTCGGTATTGTTTTGCACCCATTCATCATTCTTCATAATTGAGTCAGGGCAGGAATTTCGACGTACTTCCGTTCGCATGATTCACGGAATTTTGTTTCTCTGTTTCTGGGGTAATTTTATGTTGCATGTTATGTGCTAGTTTAGGCGGTTTAGTTTTCTAAATGCGCGATCTCCCGTCCTCTGTTTTGCGAGAAGGGTAAAACTTGTGCGTTAATATAGTTTTTTCACGGCGAATACGAAAGCAAAACTTGTATTAATTGCATTTTTTGCTATAATCCTAATATATAGAGTAAAAGGGAAAGAGAAATTGAGAAAAATTTCATATATGTGCTCGATGCTCGGTCGTAGTGCTGTGCACGACTTCCCGCTTCTCCGCGCATTTCCTTCTTATACCGTGCGAGTCGTGCAAACAGTGCTATAACAGTGAATTGTAGCTTATGTGTTTTTGTTGTTGAATTACAAAAGCAACAACACGTAAACCGGCACTGCAGCCAGGTGTAGAGCTCGTAGAATGGAATTCGACGTAAGCTAGCCCATAGCAAAAAAATGACACTAGCTTTGAAAAATGTTTTGGCTGTTATGCAAATATTTATTGTCTGTTCTGTGTGTGTGACAAAAGCAACTATTGACGCATGCGAACTACATCATTCCTTTAAATAATTAGTATAAGATTACTAATTAGAGTCGAACTCCGTCTCGGATCCCGAATACGGTCTAAAGTTTTTGTAGGTTACTGGTTAGGTTAGGTTAGGTTAGGTTAAGAGTAGGGGTGATCTTTAGAATTGTACGGACACCGCGACCAGATTTGATCCATTGTGTCCTTGTAGGTTACTGAAAATCGTAAGCTTTTAATAATCAAACTACCACTTACCATTCAATTTGGAACAATAGTTTTGAGCTTTGAGATCTAGGTAGAAGACAGGACAACGAATACAAATCATTCCCTACGAATTCAGTAATAAGGATGCAATCAAATGTTTGTGATGTAATTCTCTCCTTGGAACTCCATTTAGACTCTTTTTCTGCTCTATAACTATAATTATAATTAATTTTTTTTTGTCTTAGTCACTCGAATATAAAAAATCTCCAGAGCCGGTAGTAAAAGAAACCTCTGAGCATAAGAAATGTGAGCGAAGCAGCTTGGAAATCTCAATTTTGTTAACTGATGAAGATTCTGGCAACAGCAGAATTAGCGATAGTGGTATGTTAATATTTCTCAATTAATTCATTTCTAATTAATTCAGTTATTCCAGGTTCAATGTCGCTAACAACAATAACCGACACACTTGATACTAAACTACGAAATTTACGTAGTGGTTCGGAATCAGCATCAGCCGATGAAAATGATAGTCCAAACAATCAAGGAATTTCACGAAGAAATTTCCCTCAAACTCTTGCATTACATGAAAATATACCATATGCTGATGAATCACCAGAAAGGCATCCAATACAAGAGGGATCTCATTTGAAGAATAAGAATTCATGCAATTTAAATATTGTTGGAACTACTGCTGGCATCCGGGATATTACGAAAACTAATTTGAATTCGAAATTTTCATCTGTATATGAATCATGTTCGGATGATTCAGAAGTTTCAACAACTAGCGATCCGAAAGAATCGCTTCTCATATCACCGCTATTTCTAGAACGCTACAAAAAAAGACGAGACTATAGATTATTTCGGTCGGCTTCTTTTAATTGTCGTAATTATTCAACACGGCATAATAGTTCAAATTTAACGAAGGACGAAAAGACTGATATGAATATAACGAAGAAACGGCAAATTCAAAATAAACAGAACCGTTCGATTAAGAGGCGTCATACAGTGGGTGGGCCGCATGATTATTCCACAACTATAACACGTCGTACAAATAACGATCATGTATTAGAGGTAGGGATTCGTATTAAAAATGTAAATAGAAGAAGTTAAACAATATTTAGAAATGACATGGATGGCTTTTTTATTATAATTTTTTTAAATAAGGAATAAATTTGCAAGAAATGGATGAATAAATTGTTTTTTTATTTAAGATTTTAACATTTTTAGCCAAGTTCCAGATAATTTGTATTAGAGCTAGGGGCTAGACTTTATAACAAAGAAGGACGAGACATCTACTACTAAAAGCTTTGTAGATAGAAATATTTTCGAAAAAATATTAAGTTCTGGCATACAGACATCAGCCTCTGGAAGGCATTGTGTTATGGTAGCATGTGAATACGACCGTAGAAATTCCGGCTCAGCTGAAATATCTGGCTGACATATAGAAAATTGAAAATTCTGGGCTTTTGAAGATGAACCGAAGTCGGATAATATTTTCGAGGTGAAAATTGGAACAGGTATTCAGATATATAATACATAAATAGCTTGGAGCGTGGCCCATAATTCTCTGGGCAAAACCACCCCGACGATAGTTAGAGACGTTTGCGCTTCACACCGAGGTCAAAGGTCAGTTGTATCACGCTATCAAGGACACGCAAGGTGAAGCCGTAAATTGAATTTAATGGGATTGACTTGTCCTTGTAGCTCTTTGACGACAAAACTGAGAACCAAGACTCCGATCGGCTTTCTAGTTCACCAAAGTAAGACTGGTAGACATTTTCTCGAGATAATCTAATTATTCTTGCCGAACCTCAGGTGCGTTGAGGACGATACTAATGAATTTTTCTTTCCAGTTAATGTTTTCTCTGCTCTTGAATCCACCTAATTGACGCTTTAAATGCCTTAGGCATAAAGCAAATTAACTGCATCCTGAACTCTTACAATAGACTGTTGGACTTAGCATTCACATCTGATGCCGGCAATACTGCTGTTAGTCGAAGTGACGTTTCTTTGGTTCCTGAGGACTCTCACCATCCTGCACTTTGTAATTTTATACAATAACATTCCACCTGACCCTAACGTAGTTTTCACACATTCTTATTGTTTTGACTTTCGTAAAGTAAACTTCGCTGCTGAATAACTTTTTATTAATTTGTGACTGGTCTGTGGTGGTCAATGAAAGTGATATTAACGAATCTATTCACAAATTTTACAAAATAATTTGTAATGGCTTTATATTATCAACGCCATATATTTGCAATAAAAATAAACCTAGCTTCCGTCCTTGATATGATGACGCTTACGAAACTTACGAAAGAAAGCGTGGTTGAGATTTAATTTATCTAAAAATATGACTGGCTACAATGAATTTGCTAGACTGCGGCGAAGATTCTCCGAGCTAACTAAAGTTACATTTTTCAATTATTTACATCAAGTTCAAATAGAGATGAAGATTGAGCTCAGAAAGTTTTTGTCTTTTATCAACATGCGGCGGAGCTCTGATGAATATCCATCTCAAATGAAATATGAATATCACACTAGTTTCGATCTCAACATTATCTGCAACCTCTTTGGCTGAATTCTTTAGCACTGGCTTTACCCATTATAGTGAGGTAATTGATGAATACTATTTTGGTTCTATTCTTCCGTCCCCAGGAATGGGGCTTGGCCTTAGTGATCTTACGATATCTGAAGATGTTTTGCTCGAGTATATTGCCAAACTAGATTCAAGTTGACTGCATCTTCACCGACTTCAGTGAAGCCTTCGATAAAATATCCCACAAGCCTTTGCTGTTTAAGCTTGGTGTCCTCGGATTTCCTACTTTTTTAATTAAATGGCTAGATTCAATTTATCAAATAGGATCCGGCAAGTTCTGTTTAGGTCGGCTGTCTCTTGTAAAATACCTGTACCTTCCGGTGTTCCTCAAGGCAGCCATCTTGGTCCGCATCTTTTCATATTATATATTGACGATCTACCAAACGTTATTAATCTATCTGATATTCTGATATATGCTGACGATGTCAAAATTTCTAAGACGGCTAATTGGTTGTGGCGCTTTGCAATCTGATATGAATAATGAATAGTTTCTTCATTTGGTATAATAAAAATTGTATGTACCTCAATATTAACAAGTGTAACGCCGTTAGCTTTACCCGTAAAAATTGTCCACTTCTGACTACATACCATATAAATGGTATCGCTCTTGATAAAACCAATGAAGTCAAAGACCTTGGTGAACCTTTAGACACTAAACTTGTCTTTTTACCACATATTGACAAGACAATTAATAAGGCTAATGCCCCATTAGGCTTTGTAAGAAGATGGATGCGTGATTTTAATGATCCTTTTACTTTAAGGACCTTGTATCTAGCTTTTGTACGTCCTCTTATTGATTATGCTACCCCTGTTTGGTTGTCCTTTTTATGATACTTCTCTAAGGCGCTTGGAATCTATACAGAGGAGATTTATTAGCTTCGCACTTAGACGATTCCCATAGGATAATCCTCTCACGTTTCCTCCTTATGAGTAGAGATTAAATCTTCATAAGCAACCTACGCTCATCAGAAGAAGTGAGGTAACTAAGGTAGTCCTCTTGTTTCAAATAATTACTGGTGCAATAGATGCTCCTGAGCTCTTATCTAAAATTAACTTTAATATTCCTCCACTAACTTTAAGGAATGAATCGTATGCCTTGTTACATGTACCTCATCATCGCACCAACTACTGTTATAGGGAGCCTATATCTATGTTGAGAGCCTTAATGACCTCATTGATTTTGACTTATCTTCGACAAAGTTGAAAGGTCTGCTTTACGAATAAAGTAATTTTTTCGTGTTGCTGTATTAGTTTTATAACTTATTATTCTAGTTTTATTTTTTAAATTGTTTATAGTTTTTATTTTTTAAATTGTTTATAGTTTTTATTTTTTATTTACATTTAATGATTTTTCCTTTTCTTTTTTATGGTCTTGTTTGTTTTTATTTTTATTTTGCTTTTTATTTTTTTCTTTTGTAATAGTCAGGTGGAATTTTTTGTCCTGTTGGTTCTGCTAAATAAATAAATGATGTTGCTATGTTTGCGCTACGTGAGTACAGATCATCTTCAATATCCAAAACTTTCTACTTTACAATCTGTGTAATGACAATCTAGAACCAAGTGAGATAGAGTCTCTATGAAGTAGTTTTGTTACGTTACTTAGAATTGGAAGGCGTTTGTGTCACGAGAGAGTCTTGTCATATGTTACCATCGATCCAGTTTTACTTTCAGAAAATAATGAACCCAACAGCCTAGTCTATAATAGATTACTATAACTATTGTTAGAGCTTTGTCAAAAATATGTGTTGCCAAGATAGACGACATGGAACAAATGTGTTAGGAAATTGGTGTTCCGGAATAAATTCACGTTGTAGCTGCTGACATCTACATTTAACCAAGAAATCAAAGTCAAGATTTATACATTTTTTGAAATAGAAAGTAGAAATTTTTAAGAGAAGCAAGGGCACCATTTAGGATGCGCCTCTTAAGATGGATCCTCAAAAATGATCATGTAAGTTGTTGCCATTTTCTTGTAATAAATTGATAAATTTTTCCTTAAACATAATGCATATTATACAATAATTGACACATTTTTATACATTTAGTTAGAATATCCTGACAAGTTGAAAAAGTTTGTACCACCGTAGTTTGATTTATCTTAACTGCAACGTTGTATAAGAAAGCACAGTGGCCGACACATCTTTTTAAAAGTCCAAATATCATGAAAAGTCAAAACAGTTCAATATCTTATCTGAAGAAAATAGAAGTTGAGTCGTTGAACATTAGATTAGCCGCAATAGTCTCTAACAAAATTTGTTTATTGATTTCGTTGCTATATGCGAACGAAAAAACTGTTTAGAATACACATAAATCTTATTACGTAATGATACGATAGATTTTCTTTCCTTTCTTCTCTCTGACCCGGATCCCTTTCAAGGAAATAACGGAAGGTTGAATAAGTCCACTACTCCTCTAATTTTCAGGTTCAAGGGGCATCAGAAAAAAGTGTCCACTGATGCCAAGGAGGCAAGCTAGTCTTTCTATTGTGGGCAATATTTTGCCTATTTTCGAACCTGATGCTATATTTCCTTTAAGTAAAAAATTTCAAGATTCTACGACATACATAAATTACTTCCAAATTAGACGACATTTATCACTTGAGCAATAAATCATTGTCGTGACAATTATATAAAATAATCGTCACAGTTCTAAAAAAAAAACGGCTTTTCTTTTCTAATATTTTGCCGACGATTTCAAATCAATATTATAAAAATGGTGGAAAATAAAAATATAGGTGGAACAAAAACAAAATGCTTGCAAAATTATTCAGCCTTAAAGATCCACAGAGTCCTGATCGATGTGACTAGGAAATTAAACGGAAAGAGCAGGGAACATTTCACAATCAAACATTTAAAACTGTTTACGTATCTAAATTTTATTTGTAATCACATAAACATGAAGGAATTAAAGACAACTCATTTCTATTTAAAGCAAACAAAGTCTTTTAAAATTTCACATACACAACTAAATGCTCAAAATAAACTGATAATATTGTGCTTAGTATTTCAATGTAATCGTGAATAGATCAAACATGCCAATGCCAGGCCTACGGATCACCACAGAATTTCCACTCTTATATACTTCTAAATCCTCAGCCTTTTCTGTTGTTTTAAGCTTAGCAGACTTGGGCAATTTCTTGTCATCTAAGCCAATAAGAACAACACGTTCTAGCCAAGATCTTGTTGGATATGTTGCATCCTTGTCAATAAACCTTAAAATGAATTATATGAGAAATGTTTCACATTTAAAACTAAATTGTTTATCTTACTTGTTCTTGAGAATTCCATTTTTATATTCAAATTCTATATAAAGATAACTACCCTTCCGGTAATCATAGCTTTTTTCGTCATCAATAAAAAGTGTACCCTTAGCGATACCTGATCTATCAAGACATACGATAAGAGTATAAGGATCATCCTTCATTAATGTTGAAGCTCGGCGAATTCTCTCTTTCTTGGGTATTATTGAACCACCTCTTTGGAAGGCTGGAATCTATAGAGATTTTAATGTTAATTCATTGAAAATTTCTTCCATTGACTTGAGTTACCTTGAATTTATCTGCAGTGATCGTTTCTTGGCCAGGCCTATCAAACGCATTATACGTATCAATATCATACCAAATATCACCTTTGTTTTCCTCAACTGCAGGGAAATAAACACGCCCCGACGTTTTACCCGGTTCCATAATTGGAGATACAAGCATTTTGTCTTGGAGTAAATATTCATAGTCGATATCGAAAGTATTTTTATCAGCGGGATAATGAGCTAAAAGTGGCCTCATAATCGGATAACCATAACGCTCATGTTCATAGAACATAGTATACCAAAATGGCAAATAACTGTATCGTTTTCTAAGAGCATCGCGAATTATTAGTTTTGTTTCTTCACTGAACAACCATGGTTCTCGACGTTTTGTATCGATATGTGCATGAGATCTAAAGAATGGCTGGAAAGCAGCAGCTTGATACCATCGCTCAAGAAGTTCAGGTTCAGGGTTTCCGAAAAATCCACCAACATCAGCTCCACAAAATGAAAATCCAGCCACAGCTTCCGATAAACACATACTTACCGAAGCAACTAAATGTCCCCACTCGGCTTTATTATCTCCCGTCCATATTGCAGCATATCTTTGTGTTCCAGAGAAATGACCTCTTGATAATATGAAAGGACGTTGGTTGGGATCACGACGAGCTAGCCCTTCAAAAGTTGATATAATATGCATGTGAGCGTATAAATTATGTACGTCTCTATGTTCCCAACCGCCATAGTGCAAATTATCTTTTAACATTGTAACTTCAGGTCCATTGAAAACTGATGGTTCGTTCATATCATTCCAAATCATAACATCTTTCGTAACTGTTTTGAAATTCTCTAACAAGTATTGATCTGAGAAATACTTCCTCACCTCAGGATTAAATAAATCAGGATAACTAGTTGATCCAGGCCAACACCATCCTTCGTAATCATTGCCGTTATTAGTTTTTACGTAATATCCACGATCTGTGCAATCATTGTGTACAAAGTAATTGCTGTCTCTTTTGATGTGCGGATCAATTATAATCGTCAGATGTCTACCGATATCAGTTAAATTTTTTATCATATCCAATGGATGGGGAAATTTATGCGAGTCCCAAGTAAAATATTTCTTTCCATCTGTATACTCAATATCTAGCCAAATAGAGTCCATTGGTATGTCGTGTTCATCGAACTTCTTATTTACAGTATCGACATCTTGTTCATCATTGTAATTCCATCGGCTCTGGTGGTATGCTAAGGCGAAAACCTGCAAATAATATTTAAAAAAATTACCATAAACAGCTAACTAGGTGATCGAGAAAGAAATCTATGAAAACCAAACAAACATTTCAGGAGTTATGATGATTAACGGGAGAGATGGCAAACACTTACCTCCCGTTAGCTAAATGCGCTCTTCAAAATAGCACGGGAAACTGCTGCGGGGTAGCGACTCGCTCCTGTAAAAACTTATAAATGATGAAAACCTTTGCTCTTCGCATAAGGCTACAGATTGGATGACTGAATTTGAGAGCTTTACTCTGAAGTAGGCGACTGCATGAATTCATTCGCATCAGGTGGTAAGTATGAAGTCAGACATGAAATCTCATTAGATGAGGAAACAGTTCCCGAAAGGGCTATTACTGCCCGTCAGTCTGAACATGTCAGTGGAAGACTAGGCATAAGCAAAGCACTTAACATAATTCGATATAAAGCGATCTAGCGATCAATCACCAATAGAAAAGTATTGTGGAAAACGTCCGGAGTTTCAAAGGAGCGAAAATACACCTGAGGAACGTATATGAAAGGAATACTCTACGCGATGCTTAACATAGAAGATTTGCGGAACGATACCAAAAAATTGGTATTTATAGATAAGTTCCGAAGGAACCCGTAAGTAATGAATGTTCCTGAAAATTCAGAAATCAACGAGAAGAAGAGCATAACAAAAGAAGCTCTACTTAGTGCAGCAGAAGAAATCCTAGGTCATGCTCAGTGTGGCCGAGAACAGCAGATCAGCAATGAGACCTGGAAAAAATTGGAAATATGCCATCAATTCCATTAGTAATTTGTAAACCCCTCAACACCTTCAGTTTTCTGGTAGATTGGACGGAACATATCATAGTAAAAATATCAAAAGAGTGGAATTGCAACAACTGGAGAGGTATCTGCGTGATGTCTGGAATTTTTGAGAGAATTAAAATTGTAATACTGTGCAATTTGGGCTAAGAAAAGATCGCGTAAAGCACATCAATAGCTTGCTGATCAACTTGGAGCTATCTACAGAATTTCAGTCAGACATAGGAGAATCTGGCATTTGTAGGTTATGGAAAGCCCTTTATTTAGGCGACGAGGAAGACTGTGGAGATTCTAATGAAGTTCTGTTAGCTCGGTAACGTTATTTATTAATGAAATAGTATATAAGTAGATATAATTTTCTATATAAATTAAGCAGTGCGATTTTGCTCAGATGTTTTTGGCATGGAAGTTAAGAAAGATGGTCGTTAAAATGAGTATAAAGCTGTTTCAAGGTGAAGCCGGTATTGTTTAATGGATGCGAGATGTAGAAGGTGACCTAATTTATAATATTACATTTACAAACATTTGTAAATACTCAGACGAAGACCTATGGAGATGCTCAGGGCAGGATAGAATCGATGACGAAATAAAGCATAGCAAATGGAATTGAATTGGCAACATACTACAACGTTGCAAGATAACATATAACTCATATGAATTGGAAGACCAAAAAGCTAGTTTGTTCTATTTGCAAAAGATTGACACAGATGAATGAACGACGACATTTGTCTGACGTTCGTTAGGTACAGGATGGAATATTTGATCTTTTTCTTGATGGTTATTGAAAAACATATGTATACCTAATTAACCAGAGCCTAATATGCCTTACCAAGTGGAGAGGAAGGCAATATGAAGTGCACGAAGCAAGATACCACATTAGGCAGCTTGGTCTCTTTTTTTGATACTGCTCCTTCTGCCTTTTAAAACAAAATAAAATTGTACTTACTTGTGGCAACGGTGTAGTGCCTGTTAAATCTGTGTACTGCTTAAAAGTTTCCATAGGTGAGGGACCTAATAAAACAAAAACGTCGATAATTCCACTTTCTGACATAAAATGAGCTGTAGGAGGATCGGATTTTTTGCCTAAATAAAAAAATAAAACATAAGTTAAACCACTTGAACACCATATAAAACTGTTGAAAATATTACCAGAAATATACTTGGTAACCTCAGACATTAAATCTTTAGTATTTGTTGGATTGTAAATGTCCACCCAAGTTTCAGCGACATTTTGCCAGAATACACCAGCAGTTCTTTCTGGCCTAAATATTCAGGAAAAAGACAAAAAAATAAAATAGAATACTCAAAATTGTCAAGAAATAATACCCGTGACCGTATAAAACTGGAACAGATCCATAAAGTGCCATTTTACTGTTCAATTCATATTCAAACACGTCCAAGTTATATAATCTGTAGGGATCGCCACCTTCGGTAGATTTAAGTTGAAACGAATCAGCGTGTTCTGGTATACCGAACATAACATTTGCTTGAGGGAATGAAAAATCTAATGCAACTGCTTCTGGTCCGTATGGTTTTGCGTCATGGTGTGATTTGAAGTTCTCTTCCCATGCACCAGGATCTTCATTGATTGCCTTATCATTTTTAGCCGTATCTGCAGCATTATTATCGTCATCCGGTTGTTCACCTTGTGGTTGTTGTACTTTTTTGCGTATATGTTCAAAATGCATTAATCCTTTAGCATTTATGGATACAGTGAGTTTTTCATTTTGATAGAAATCAATTCGGAATGGATCAGCATGAATAATGGCTTTATTTTGACCTGATGTTACAACTAAATCAGATTGTGATTCATCGACTTTAAGGCTATAGAATAAATAATCAAATTGATTAGATCGCATTTATGTACATTTGTTGTAAATACAAACCTGCCAGGCTTGGTATGTCCTTTCAATGCATCAATGACTTTGTAACGTTCTTTTAGCGGTGTCTTCTCATCAATTCTAACACGGAAAACATTCCCCTGCGAAATATTGTGATTTGCATTATGTATGTATGTACTTGAAAAATAAAATCATTTTTACCTCGAGAACTTGTAATTTAAAAGTGAAAATATGAGCATTATCCTTGTTAGTAATTTCTGCTGTGACTGAATCGGAGTAGGTATTTAGACTACCGGATACTAAGGCGTACGGTGATTTATTCGGTTCGACTTTTCTGCAACGTCTGAAACAAATTATAACATATATTAGTAAAGTTTTCACTTTTAACTTTAGTTTTACTAACCTGCAGAAACTGCTTTGTTCGCATGTTTTGAAATTGTTGGGGTCAACGCCAATACTCGTTTTTATTAAACAAAATACCAAAAGAAAAATTATGAATCGCATTTCTGACTGGAAGAGAAAAAACCTATTTTAAGACATCTTAGTTAAAAATTGTTTTTGGTTTATATTAAGTAGCTAACGCTAAAGGGCTCCCAGAGACCCTACATTGGGAATTGGGATGCTTTGAAAAGAACGAAAATAGAGTAAAAGAATTGATAATGAGTAAAATGAAATAGGTCTCGATGAATGTTTTGTTTGCTGCGTATAGTTCGGTGGGATTCCACACCCATACTGTTTCAGATATGAAAATGCAACAAAAAGCTTCACGATACGGCCGGAAGTATTTTAGAAGGTGGTGCGGTTTGGATCGCGTCTGTTGCATGCATGGATTTTCTGTTCATCTTCATCAAGTGTAATTTATATTATGCTGACAGACAGAACCTTTCTAATCTATAATAGGAGGTGAAGGTCGAGGCCTAGATTGGAATTTTTCCGAAAGAGCATTGTCAAAGTCTCTCGAAGGCCTTAGACGAAGATTTTAGACTCACAAAAATTGTAGAGGCAACGGTTCGAACGATCCCTAACGCAGCTCGAAAATCACACTTATGGTGTTTGGATTTAAAATATTTGATTAACTTTTGCGGGCAACTGACTTATAGTTTGATCAGATGGTTATTTTTGGAATGAGCCAAAAATGTGCAAGAATATGACAAGTAATATAATTTCCGTAAGGGTTTAACTAAGAAGGAAAAGTGCTTCATTACTAAACTGTGGGCGAAATTTCCTGATCATGCAATCTTGGACACATTAATCTCCCTAAATATTTTTAAACACCTCCCAAGTGCGAAAATGATAAATTGCTCATCTTCATTCTGGAACATGGAAGGAGCCGAATAATTTGTAAAATTGTTTTTAAACTATTTGAAGACTAAAATATTCTTTGACATATGGGTTGTTGCAAAACCCTCGAGAATACTTCACAAGCCTTGAAACAGACTCCCTCTCTACCACATGCGAGGCCCAACGGAGTCCTTACATTCTAAAATATTTGCAGTGTTCTTATGTAAAACTGACAAAAGTTTGATTTGAATAGCTCCTCCGCCCTAAACTACTATTTATACAGAAAAGTGGTGTTCTGATAATCTTAAGCTTGCTTTGTTATCTTTCGAACCGTAATAAAATTTTCATACCTTTTCTAACAAAATTATTTAAAAAAATTTATCTTAACCAAATGACTACGATTTCTTAAACAAAGATTCTCAGCTCGGCTGCACATACACACATGCAATTATCACTCAGCTGAGGTATTGAGCGTGAAATGGTAAGGTTACTTTGTAATCAAAACTATTTTATTATTTTGTTAAGTAAGGTATATAAGAAGTGTAGCCTTTGGGAAGGTAAGGAACCAAGCTTAAAATTACTAGAAGACTATTTTCCTGTATAGATAGCAGTTCAGGTTCTATAGCATATATAAAGTCAATGTTTGGCACTTTTCAATAAGTATCAATATAGAACATTTTAGAAAACGGACTCACAACGCATACATATAAATCTCTGTTTCATGGCTTGGGAAGTATTCTCGAGATTTTTGGTTGTTGGCAGTGATTGAACTGCGTGTTTTTGACGGAATTCTTGTGAATAGAAATCATTATCATCTTTAATTCTTCTTTACAAAATTTTTACGTTTTTCTTTTAATTTCACATCTTCCATTGAACCTCGAATTTACAAATTGCCAGAACTGCTAGCACCAAGTATGCACACAGCTTTATTCTATTAACATAATCAAAAGAAGCAGCTTCTGCAGCTCGTATAAATAACGAAGATCCAAATTTGCTAAGTAATCCTCACCCCTTCCAGAAGCACAAAGCTACTCCCAAGCCTTGTTTTTTAAAGACCTGTAAACTTTGTTAACATCTCGGGGAAGCAATGTTAGAATAAATTCACTTATAACAATGCTACATCCTTCATTTAAATCAGAAATTTCATTTCCCTTTTTACGTGTCATTCCGTCATGCAAATCAGGCCCTCTGGCCACGTTATGCAATGGCAGAAAGTGAGAAATTAGTCATTTATTTGTTTTTGGCCGGATAATTTAAAAATGGTATTTGATTCGGTTTTATTTGATAAATTTGTATATTTAATTCAAAAATCACTTGATTGGAATTTCGTGGACTTCTTATAATCTGCTTAATAGAATAAATTTTTAGAAATAATGGAAGAGAACAAAGCTATATTTTTTAAAAACATAAATAAAAAGCGAATAGTCTAGAATAAGATCCATATTTTTCATAACGCTCGGAATATTACCAATTTTTTATGAGGCCCAAATTATTAAACCAAAGATCTGAGAAGCGAAACTATTTTAACCGGTATCGGTTGGTGTTCTATGAACGCATGAAGAAAGAAATTTCACTTCAACGCAAAACTGTCACTGTCAATGTATTGTCAAAAAGCTCGTATAAAGCCTGAAGCCTGAAACACAATATGATGCAGTGCAGTGCAGTGCGATAGCACTGCACTGCACTGTAAATCACAATAATAGCAGTGCAGTGCTTTGACAATTATTTTTTGAAGATTTCATTTATAAATTTTTTGTATTGTGTATTCATTATTTTGAGAAAAACAGTGCAGTGCACTGCACTACATCCTATTCTGTTTCAGCCTTGAATTACAATTTCAATTCGTGAATAGCACGGACTTTTTTTCTACCCCCAAATATTCGCCCGTGTTGGCTTTGTATGGCACTTTTTCTAGCAGAAGTGTTACACTTTTCTTGTAGTATTACACTGAAATCGTTCCATTGACCTGCACTGCTAGAAAAAGTGTACATCAAGTTACTCGGTGCTACACCCGAAAAATCGACGTTGTTACATCGAAAAAACGAACACATCTACATGAGAAATGTCACAACTGAATGTCATCATGCCAAATTCTTTTATACTACAATCTGACACATTACACGGATATGAGTTACTACTGCATTCTCATCGCTTCAAAAGTTGTTCCATTGAACTCGTTTTTCCATTGATTGACGTGCAATTTTCTGATAATATCAATGGAAATCGACTAAAGAAAGATTTTTTTTCATTTCTTCCCAGCTTTTACTACCAAAATGGTACAGGGTGATTGTGTTCGGATAAATTATCCCGGAATTTCCTTTTTGTGCAATTTACGAAAGCTGCTAACATCACTGTTTTACATAACAACTGACAGCATGTAATTTCAACAGATGTCAAAAAATAAAAACAAATCGGTGGGGTTAAGAATATTGAAAAGGAGATTTATGATTATTAACATTTAAATCTGTTAAATCAACAACGAAAATGGGTGAAGCAGAAGATGCAGTAAAAAATGATCCAGAGGAGCCTGATGGTATACCAACAAACGAGGATATTGAAGCGAAGGAACGCGATGAAGTGGAAACGTTCGTAAAGGATTTGGGGCAAAAAATTTCCACTAAAATTAAAGTTCGCGAAGAAAATCTAAACTGTACACGCCCTCCAGAAGAATACTTTTCCCGCCTGGACTCAAGTTTAAAGAAAAACACAGCATTTGTAAAGAAATTGAAGCAGTTCACTGCCGCTCAGCTTGATACCTTGATCAAGGATATGGCTGGCCTGAATCTGACTAAGTACATTTCAGAAATTTGCTCAGCTCTATCTGAAGCAAAGTTAAAAATGACTGATGTTGCTGCAGTAGTGACTCTCTGCTCAAAATTACATCAAATATATCCTGATTTTGGAACTCAGTTTTTTGATGCGTGGCAAAAAATTTTGTCTATTAAAAGCGGAGAGAAGATATCAAATCCAAGTAAATTAAGGGTTGATTTGCGTCTGTTTGCCGAATTGGTTAGCTCCGGTGTTATAAGCAGCAAACAAGGTTTATCTCTTCTTGGAAGTGTGCTAACAAATATTATATCCCAAGACAAAGAAGATCATAGTAATTTCTCAATAATACTATCGTTCTGTCGCCACTGTGGGGAGGAATATGCTGGTCTACTTCCAAAACATATAATTATATTGGCTGAAAAGTACAACACGACCATACCAAGGTCGGAATTTTTAAGCTGTGAAAAACAACAGAATTTACGTGTGCTTCTCAGAGATTATTTTCGTACACTTTGTACTCATCTGCTGTCTGAGCACAGAGAATTGACTTCAATGACAAGAAGTATTCGTAGAACGATGGAATCTAAAGGGGAAGTTTCTAATGAGAGACGAGAAAAATGTGAATTAATGCAAGCAAATTTTGACAAACTTTTCACCTCAGCACAAACGCTCTCTGATCTTCTTGATGAAACACTGCCAGAGCTTCCTAAAGATCAAGAGTCGGGTTCAAGTGGAATGGTTTTGGATAATTTAATCGACGATAATACGTTGGGCGAACTGGATCCCTGGGGCGATGAAGAGACAAAAAGTTTTTATGTTGATCTTCCAGACTTGAGACTATTTCTTCCGAACTTTTCAGCACCTAAGCAGGTTTGTTTCTTGATAATTTTTGATCTTTTTAAAAATAAAGTTTTTTGTTTGTATGTATGTGAATAGGATCCAACACCAACTGAAGATCCACCGATAAGCGAAGAAGTTTTAGACTTGGATATTGAACCGGAACAATTGGATGTAGATGACCCTCCTTCGACATCTTCAGATCCGCCTGTACCGTCAGTATCACCCGAACCACCTGCTGATGAGCCACAAGCTGTAGCACCTGTTTCAACTAGCACATCTGGAATAAATATTCGGCAGCAATTCGAGCAATTTCTACAAAATTTGAATAATTGCGTCAACAAAGAGCTCATTGATTCGGCTGCAATCGAGTTTCTTCTTAATTTCAATACAAAAAATAATCGCAAGAAGCTAACTAAAAGCATTTTCGGTGTACAAAGGTATTCTTAAGCATATATCAATATCTCTAATTTGATTGCCAGATATCCCTACTTCTGCGATTAAATGCAAAATTGGATCTAGTTGAACTGAATACTTAAAACTGGTTAGCTAAAGGACTGAGTCTAGTTAATTTTACAGTAAGAATGCAGCTTCTTTTGTTGACTTTCCGTTCTCTTTCAACTCAGTATATTTAATTTAATTTTTGTTAAGTTTCGACCGGGAGCTTGCGTACCAGAGAAGTCGCATTTGTATGCAAGATTACTTCGTTACTTCCTTTAAGTCATGGATGCCTGAGAAATCAAAAACAGATTTAAAGTACTGCGTGATTATAGAAACACTACTTTCATATTGTCGTGCATTAATTTCTGTTCAAGAAGAGTTTAAATGTTGCGAAATGAAGCAATTTATTTATCATATCATTAGCAAATGGAATTAAAATTCCTCTGAATGAATGCACCTATACCCCCCAGCAGTATTTTTAAATGATCCCTGATTTAGGACCATAAAGATTTTCTGTTTGGGTTTTATTTTCCTTACCAATAATCTTTCAGAATTTGTGATTTGAGTGGTTGACTCTCCATCTAATCTTCCATAATTGTACAAATCTCTCGTTTTACGTTGAATGTGGGATATATTATGCGATATAAATGTTCACACAAAAAATAAAACTTTAACATGAAAAAATTTCAAGAATATTCAACAAGAAGCAGATCACCTAAACAAGATTTTAATTCGTGCTGTTTACTTTCTTTTCAGAACTCGCCTAGACTTGCTTCCTTTTTTAGCACGATTTGTATCCATAATAAATCTTGTATCACGGGACGTTGCAGTTGATTTGTCTCATATGCTAAAAATGGAATTTAAATGGCATATCAAAAAGAAAAATCAAATGAATATTGAATCAAAAATCAAAATTGTACGTTTCATAGGTGAACTTGTAAAATTTGCTCTCTACCCTAAAATGGAGGCATTGTTTTGCTTAAAAATTCTCCTACACGAATTTCAACATCATCAAATTGAAATGGCTTGTGCATTGTTAGAAGTTGCCGGCCCTTATCTCTACAATTGCCGTGATACTCGCTTACGCACTAATGTTTATTTAGAGCAAATGATTCGACTGAAAACCGTAACTGCCCTAGATTCTAGGCATGCTGCACAAATCGAGAGTGTTTACTACTTAGTCAAACCACCAGAATCTGTTGCAAAGGAGAAAAAAATTCGACCACCCTTACATGATTTCATACGTCATTTAGTTTTCGAGGAGCTCTGTAAAGCTAATGTGGATAAGTGTATAAAATATATGCGACGAATTAACTGGGATGATCCTGAAATTGTAACATATGCATGCAAGTGTCTGTCAAAAGCGTACCTATTACGATTTCCTCTAATCAGATGCCTTGCTGATCTTGTATCAGGATTAAGTTCATATCAAGAGAAGGCTGTCACGAGAGTAATTGATACTGTTTTCGAAGATATTAGAGCTGGACTTGAAATTCACTCTCCAAAATTATCTCAACGTCGGATTGCAATGGCAAAATATTTGGGTGAGCTGTACAATTATCGATTAGTGGAATCTTCCAACATTTTGAACACTTTATACTCGATAATTTCTTTGGGAGTTTCCACTGAAGAAGGTGTATTTTCACCTCTAGATCCACCTGATAGTTTATTTAGATTGAAACTTGCTTGCGTATTGCTAGACACTTCCGGACAATACTTTACTAGTAGCGTTAGTCGTAAAAGGTAAGTAAAAAAAAATTATCTAACACTTGAGAGAAAATCTGACTAATTCCCTTCCGCCTATTTAATAGGCTAGATTACTTTTTAGTGTTTTTTCAACATTACTATTGGTATAAGAAGAGTAATCCAGTATTTAATAGAGAACATACTTCTGATCTTTTCCCAATACTTGTTGATCACATGTATAGAGATTGTTTGGCAACTGTTCGACCCAAACTTAAAGTAATTGGTTAAAAGTTTATTGGGGTGAATTGAATATTTGAATTAATAATTAAATTTCATTTTAGCTTTTTAAAAGTTTGGAACAAGCCAAAGAAGCGATTGAAAAATTAAAATTAGAACTTTACCCTCAATTGTTTGCTCAGCCAAGTAGTCATGATGGGGCCGGTGATACTGAGCTTGAGAACTCTTTGGAACCAATTCGAGAGGACAGTGAATTTGATGAGGTATGCTTCTTTTTTAAAAAAATAAATTTCTTTGGATGTTTTTTATCAAAGGATTTGCTTGGTAAATTGATTCTCTGCTAGCTTTCTTCTTCTTCAGCCTTAAGTAGAACTTTTTGAGCATAACGCTAGGCTCTGTTAAAAGATTTCTCACTCTGTTTTTGTTTTGCTTTTGATATCTTTTTTCCGCCGATATCTCAATACTCCTTTTATACTAACAGGAGGCATTTATGATCACTTTGAAGAAGAGAAGCTGTATCGACATTTAAAATGTACAATATATCAGTTAATTATAGAGTGGTCACCAACAAAACGAAAGAGGGAATATAGCAAATCATCTGAGTCTACATCAATCCAAATTATCATCTTTGTATTCATTTTATTATAATATAATGACGGCACACCCATTAACGGACTTGGATGATTTGATTGCATTTCATCATATCGCAGCTCGAATATACGCTTAACTAATTTTTGCACCAGCAGTTTTTGTATCCCTTCATAAAATAATTTGTAGGGGCTAACACATGTACCTATTTAATTAATTGAGCTCCCTCATAAATTATTCAGGAAAACTCCAGCTTTGCACATGCTTACCGATTTCCCAGGATTGATAATTGAAAGATTTAAAAAATTTCTAGAATGTGTTTATTCCATGGTGTGAGTGTTGCCTTTTCTAATGATTTGTTTATATTATATTCAATTTTTATTCAATCTATTCAAAATGGTAGCCATGATTTTTACAGCAAGCTTTTAACCTTTGCGGCCAGTCATTAATAGTTGCACGCATGTCTATATCTGCCACTGTTTTGGAAAGAGATGCTTTTAGACAGTCCAAGCTTTTATGAGGCTTAGCACAGATATTCTTCTCTATAACCTGCCATATTTTATAATCCAAGGAATTAAGGTCCGGAAGGTTCGTTTCTCATGAAGTCAATTTTGTTAGCGGTTAACCACTTCTGGGTACCTTTCGCCTTATGTGCAGGAGCTGAGTTGTGCCAGAATACCCACTGTTGGTTTTGATACATGGTCCGAGATAGAAGTTTGACGATATTACTAATAATTGTATGCTAGTAAACTTTGGCCCTGGTTTTTTATGCTCTTCCATAGAAAGTTACTTCAGTCAAGTCAGAATAGGACACCTACAACCAAACCATTATCGACGATGCATGGTGACCTCGATTAACACGTGGAATAAGTCTACTAGCTTCTTCATTACTCGGCGCGTACACCCTGTTATGCTGTGCTTTTCTTCAACGGTGAACATTTTTACGCCCGAAATCAGTCTCTCGCGTTTCTTGTTTTTGGCGTAGGTCTTAAACAAGCCGCGTGATCTTTCAAGTCGTTACGCTTCTTATTAAGAAGATGGCCTCTCTATTTTCTAAAAGTACTTAGCCTGATGTCTTCATTTAGTGCTCTTTGGGAGTACTCCTGCTCAAGTACATCTGCAGAGTTAGCAATTCTTGTTTTCGGACAGGATTTCTTGCCACCCGCGTCATAGCAGCTTTAATTACTGTTAGAGTTCGCAGACATGGTTTCTTGTCATCAATACCATATACTTCGTGGTACACCTTTTAGGTACGATAAACAAACTTAAACGTTTGTATGTTTTAAATTTTCCAGCCCACAATAGTGTAACGCAATTACTGCGACACGATCTTCTTTTATCGAAATTTAAACTATATGACAGAACTTAAGGACCGGCTAGGTACATTGCTTTGGATGTTATGTAATAATTCGATTTGAAATTCTTGCAGTCTTGCGATCTTAGCAACAGTTGCGACCTTAGGTTGGAGTAGAATGGGGGCTATCGAAATACCAACGATCGGACACATTTAGACAATAGGTGGTCAATTTTGATGCTCTTCATCGAAACCCTACCTGCAGATGACTTCCCAATCCAAGGGATGGGAGGTGTTGAAACCAGCCACAATGCCTTGTCTGCTTGTCCATGGGAAAAGAACGAGTTGCGTCCTCAACAAACGTTGTAAGTACTTTTCCATGCTGCTTACAAACTGAGCAAATTTAGAAAAATTACAAATTAATACCTGCCGCAGGTTGCTGTGCACGGCTACGTTGGACACGTGTCTGTAGCTTTGTTCAATATGAGCTACCACACATATCAACAAATAGCAGGCTATGCGCAAGCTACGTGTGGCTTACTGCGGATGTTAAGGCTGAGCATAGCTACGGACACTAAGTCAGTCCACGGCAGCCACGTTTCCTCTCTTTTTCAAATCGTAACAAGCGCCTTGCAAGTTAGTACATTTGTTTTTAGATTTTAAAAGGTGAGTGATAGGCGCAAATAAGGTAAGTCCTTTTTTTTGCAGAAATGAGATGTACGTGGAAGAATGCTGTAAATGAATAAGAATAAACCTTTAAAATTTTGAAACTTATCATCGCTTAATGTAGGCATTAAAGTGTTAAATTCCCCATGAATATCTCCATACTGTATGTGTCTTTCGACCCAAAATCTATTCCGTTTACCATATTTACCAATGATAAAAACTAAAAAAACAAAACCATCGTCAGGGTCATCTTCTGATGAAGCCAAAAAGGACGACATTTTGCCCAAAAACCGTGTGCTTTCTGTATCAATTTTGCGGGTCATAACAGCCGTGTGTAGCCGCATCGCTATAACAAGCCGTAACCGTGCATGTCGTTCGCAGCAATTTGTGGTGGGCTTTAATCTGAATTTTGAATTCATTTCAATTTCGTATAACAATTCGTTTGTCAAGTTATGTTAGCACTGAATAATAGTCACATTTCTCTTGATGGTATTAAATTGGAAATTAATCATAATCTATTTGGACAGTGATAACCAGCTAAGCTAGTGATGCTGACTTGTTTGTTAAATGCTTAAATTACTCCATTCCTCTATGGTTCTTATCGTATGGGAGTAAGAATCTAATGTTCCAATTTTCTCACTTACTTATGTCGTTTCCATGGGAGTAAATCAAATTAACAGTAAGCAACTAGGAACCCTTGTCAACTAAAACTTTAATCGCTTTTTAAACTTTATTTAATAAATAATCTTTTTAACAAGATAGCTTAACTGCTACTCTTTTCAATGATATCTGATAGTTTTGTCATTTACCATTAATCAATAAACTCCAACTTAAAAGACTGAGCAAACTGATCCATCGAATCAGCCGTGGTCCTGACTATACAAAAATGCGGAAGCGGCTTTGACACAGTGACCAGCGCAATACCCTGCAAAGTATACGTCAAACACTGCCGTCAGCTGGAAGCCCCAATATTGTATGTAAACAAACATTAAGTCCAATTAACAATTCCACCAATTGGATATTGGGCCACGACATTTATATACAAAAAGCAAAGTTTCTCATTATTGTGTTTTTTACCCAATCAAAAAAGAAGTTTTTCTCACAAATCAACTCAAGTCTCAGCACATCCCATATAGAACAATAGCCTCACTATTTGACTTAACAATGTTAATGCCGAGATTCTTGTCCTTCAATCTCATACATAATTGTTAAAGGCTTTTACAAGCACTTTATTATTTTATTGAGCCTAAGAATTCATATATTTCCATCAGTAAGCTGATATTGTACTGGAAGAATTCAATTCAGCCTGCATCTATATCTAGAATCGCATATTATATAGTATGTAATTATTTATTTTTCAGATGACTGAAGACACATCAGAAGCAATTATAGATTCAGATGATGAAGTACGCCGTGATAATGAAGATGAAAACGACGATATTCGAACTGTAAGTAGAGAGCATTATTTCTGATTATTGTTTGTTATTTAGTTCATTCAGTTTATTCATGAAATAAACAAATCATAATTTTTCTAGGATTCACCAACTGATCGAATGGAAGCTTCACCACAACCAGAACGTACACAAGAAGATATAGAATTTGAGCAAATGTTTGATAAAATGGCAACAGATTGTTATCAAGAACGTTTACGCGAAACTGTTAAGCCCAGCACAAAAGATATTCCAGTTCCTATGATGGCAAAAAGTAATAAGAAAACTTATGATCAATTACAAGGAAATGATTCCTCATCATCGGATAATGCAGTCCCGTTTGTTCTTATGCTTCGTGGCTCAAAAGGTGGAAAACAGCAATTTAAAACTTTTAAAGCTGCCGCAGATAGTCCTTTAGCTGTAAATCTTAAATATCAAGAGCAGAAAATCAAAGAAGAAAATGAAAAAGTTAAGAGACTTACTTTAAATATAACTGAACGTATTGAGGAAGAAGACTATCAAGAATCATTGTTACAGTCACAAAAAAATCAACAACAAAATCGCTTCCAACGACAATCACGTCATCCAAAATTTAAGCATCAAAAGGGTGCCCCTGATGCTGATTTAATTTTTAATTGAAATTTTATGTTAACTGAATTCGTTGTGTAGTGGAGAAGTGTTGCATAATTAATAGTTATTTGAAGAAAGTCAGTTGCATTTGAAATATGCAGCAAGAAAATGAATAAAATTTCTAATTATCTTGCATGTGAATTTAAGGCAAAATTTCTTTGAGTTTTTTCTACTTTAATTGAAATATTTTGTTCGACGGTTTTTAGAACGGTTTTTTGTTTTTGCGAATTAGTCTCATATTAGGTTTCTTCGCAACACCTCTGTTATTGAACCTCAGAATATTAATAACACGTCCTATGTCAATATCAGGAAATTCTAATCGATATGTGCGGATGCTCCTGTTCGTGTTGATACTTCTCATGTAAATATTTGCAAATTATACTAAAAAGTAAAAAAGTTTGTTTGGTCGATAACTGCTCATTTCGGGGTATATCAGAAATTTCTTTGGGCATTGCTTGCTTAGTAAACAAGTGGAGTTCGTAGAAGAATAACGTCTTCTTCTTTGGAGGAGATCTTTTGCCCAAAGTATAGTGAAATGCTTTGCTGGCAAGCTGATGATTTGGCTGTACAGAAACTATATCCATTTCCCTTCGCACCGAGGAATACGTTAAAGTATCAATTGCAAAAATCAAGCGTTCCAATTGTAAGTATTAATATTAATATTTCGCTTTATTTTTTTTTCTGTTTATACTCATTCAAATCCATGCTAATTCAAAAGCACATTCACCTCATTGTCATATACACCTCCATCTTAGGTAAACGTCGCGTCGTGTAGTCGCAAAGAAAAATCAATTGGCTGACCTAGTTCCCAGTTTTGGAGAAAAAAAAATAATGAAGTGGCACGCATCATCTTATCTTGAAAATCGCTTGTTTGATCACAGATTGGTAAAAGATAATCTTCTAACCGAATGGATGGAAGAGGGAGTACAGGGACATTATCCGCAACGCAGAGATTATAGGCAGTTTTTGGAAAATTATGTATTCATTTTCAACATACTTTGAACATAAGAAGTGCACAAGCTCTGAAAGGCGTTTTTTTTTAGTAACAAAGCACCCTTATCGTTATTTTAATATTTTATTTAAATTAATGAAATAATTTGTCATTGAAATTCGTTTTGTCCGGACATCTTCGTTTTGTTTTCCACTTTTTTTTTTTTGTAGGACTGTTTTGTAATTGATTTTCTCGTTTTATATTTGAGGCTTATTTTAACAAAAGCATTCACTAAAATTTCTCAAAAATGGGTACAAAATTTGAGCAAACTGTAATGTACTCACAATTACAGCCGTGGAGTACAGTCGGGGCGCCTCCGTGTATGGAACAAATTTCTGGTCCAGCCATCCCGCCAAGGGTTGGTGCATCATACCAGGCATACAAAAACATACAAATATTTATAGATGAGTAAAATGAAATGTATTTTTTTTTATTTATTATTTACTATAGACAACTAAGCCGCATCCATGGAGACCAACACTTGGATATGAAATGATTGAGGTCACACCACTCCCTGAACAACCACTCACTAATCAACTTGTGAATCCTTGTTTTTCGCCTACAGGAATGTCAACAGAGCCAATACGTTTTCCAAATCTTGTTACAGGTTTCGAGAGAAATCCTCAACATGCTGCAAGAGCTGCACTTTATACACGATATACACCTGGAGAATGGGTTAATAATTGTTTAACTATGTATGCTGAATCTGATGTAAATAGGTAAGCTATTTCAAGTATTTTGTATGCTTTGGTAGTTTTTATTTTGATCAGACATTATTTACGTAAAAAATTTATAATTAATCTTCATGAAATTGGTCATAATCATTTTTACTGGTCTTGGACCAACTCTTGCTTTTTTACTTGTTTTCTAATTATGCTACTAGCCTTTTCTTATTCGGACTTCTCGTCAGAATCGATCTCGTTTTGTAAGGCGATTACTTCTCCGTCTTTTACTGTCCAGGTATTGGTTTTCTCGAATCGGAAGCTCTGAAGATTACTAAGAGTTACTAATCCAAATAAAAGGTATTGGTATGGTGTAGTGGATAACAAATTCAGCCCATTACAATGGTATGTGCTTGAGTTTCACTTGTGCATACCAGTAATCGAGACATTTCGCTGATAACATAACTCTTAACTTAAAATCCATTGGGAATAAGCTGTATAGTGCTTCGTGATATTTCACTAGGTAGTTTGGAGTCCATTTGAGATTTTTCAAGAAACATGCACTTCTCCATCTCCTCCAATCTACGGGAGGAATTGAAGGGAGCTCAATGAAAAAAATAAAAGACGATAAATGGCTTTAATTGTCTGATCATTAACTTCTGCAAACATAAGCTTTGTGATGGTATATGAGTGACGGTATACAACTCCTCCATTTGTTTATCCTACTCTACAAGACCATTCGAGAATTGGCTGTCTGGATATTACCTCGTTGATGGCATTTAAGTATGAAAACGTTTTAATCAGCATTTTTTTTTACTGATTTATAGAAATACAGCTGAGCGTCTTAGAAATGATGTGGTAAGAACGATGCGAGAAACAGATGAGAGGACATCTCAAGGACAACGAGATGCTGGACGTCGATTGGGAGAGAGACTTACCGATGTTACGTTTTGGCGAAATGAACTGAACTCTGAGCTGGAAAAATTAGTATCTGAAACTGCTTCACTAGCGGACATGAAAAGAGATATAGCGAAAGCTATTCAAGATCTGGAGGCTCCACTGCATATTGGTCAAGAATGCTTATATCATCGTGAAAGCCGAAAGGGTGTCGAAAAAGTCCATGATCACGTTGAAAAGGCTATTCTTCTCGAAGTCGATAATTTACGGAAAAGTCAAGGGAAATTAAGAACGCTTTATGCAAAGGTTTACTAATGCGCACTAATTGTCTCTTCATTATCACATCCAAATGGTGTTTAAATTTCAGGTGAGTAAACAATTGACTGACTGTAGAGCAGCTCAACATGCTTTAGAAGAAGATGTCGTTCATAAAGAGTCTACCATTGGAATCGACTCGGTTTGCCATCAATTAAATAATTTCAGTAGGGGTATCAACTACTATGGTGGAATTGAGAAATACGATCCCACTGTTAGTACAGCCGAATCATGGTCGAAAGCTAGTAGTTACAGGATTAATAAGTTAGTGAAATCTACTATATTGAAATTAGAATTTATTTTTGCATATTACTATTATTGTGTCTTTATAGATCTCAGTCAGAGCGTGGAAAATCAGCACAATTGAGAAGTGATATTGACACAATGATAAATGGCGTTGCAACATCTGTATGGGATCATTGGAATAATACCAATAATTCCTTGGATAGACGATCCTCTGAAATGGCAGAAGCTAAAAATAAGATCCAACTTCATTTGCACAAGGTTCAACAAGAACTATTCGATATTGAAAAGTTTATTGATCTTTTGAGGAAAGCTATAGAAGACAAATCAAATCCATTGAAAGTTGCACAAACCCGATTGGAGGCAAGATCTCATCGGGAAGGACTTGAGCTTTGCAAGTGCGTAACGCTTACATACCTATAATAACTTTGTTTATGAAAATTTTGTTACACATTTATTTATTTTAAGGGATTTTGCGCAATTACGTCTTGTTCAAGAAGTTCTTGAAATTCAAGATTCGGTAGGTGGTTTACATAGGAAATTGCAAGAAGTTGAAGCACAACACCAACAGTTGCTTAAGACAAGATCAAATCTGGAATTGGATCTTAAACGGAAAGTTGATGCATTGTTTATTGATCGGGAGAAATGCATGGGTTTGCGGCGATCGTTCCCTGTTAACAATATGGTTAAATATTAGTTATTTAAATTTTTTTTTTAATTGCATAATTTAAAATTTGCATTTGAATAAAAGCAGTCTAGTAAAAATTTTTAAACGTTTGAGCCTGTTTTAGTACTTCGTTTTTGTATCATTTATAGATTCAGTTGAAGACAATTTACATGCATACACCCCACATAATGTTAAATGATTTTAAAGTAAGAATCTTCTTTAAATATAAAGAGAACTTAAACTAAACTATTAATAACTGGAGGCGGAGATCTGGGGAAAAATCATTTGATTATATATTCATCCAGGCGAATGTGGGAAGACGTTAAAAAAGTGTTTAGAGACTGAAGAAAATTTGTTGGTTGAGCCACAAATTACATATTCACAAAGATAAAACTTATTTTCCTAGAAAGTGCCTTTTACTTCATGTCAATGCAATCAACAAATTCAAGCCAAAAATTATAAAGTTTTGTCGCTATCCATTACAGTGTACTGCGATAAGCTCGAATATAACATGTTTATTAGTAGGAAAAATATTATTTTAGCATGAATTACAAAAATGGTAGTTGTGAAGCGCAGCCACCTTTTAGTAAACAAAAAAAGATGTCCAAGTCAATAAAAAGGTAAGACAATCTGAAATTCTTAGTTTATACCACCATAACTCCTGAGGGGAGAGGAGTACGCGGCTAGTCGAGCAATCGTTGAAAAGGCCATGAAGTTTCGCATACAATGAGCTCTGTAAGTGATCGTACACCTTGAGCTTTTTGAGATACATACCCCCCTTTACCATACAATTTTTTGTTTGACTAGGTGACTACTATCACCTCCTGCCCTATGGGCCACCGGGGCCACCATGGACGAAACACCGCTGTAACTCGTTACACATCCTGACTTACAAAAAAAGTGTTTATACAAATAAATGTAGGGAATTCAGTCTTCTTCAAATTTGTATCAGCCATTCTTGTCGTAGTATCAACCGTTCAGGAATCATTTTGAAAAAACTAATTTTTTGTACTTTTAATCCAAGATGGGAGATCGCGCAAACCCCCTCCAAGGGTGAAAACTTGGATTTTTAATCGGGTGCCGGAACTAAATAACATAAATAAAAATCACAAATACCCCACCTTTTGTAGGGCAAAGGCCTTATTTAGTCCCTATTGACTGGACTATAATTTAACAAGAAAACTTTTATTTTTGTGAATTTTATTTAAAAAAGTCACTCAAAAAAATACATATAGGTATAAATATAACAAAAGCTCTGACTCTGTCTGCCTCTGTTAAATAAAAAAAAAAAATCTTACATATTGCGTTTTTAAGGAGTAAAG
This sequence comes from Dioctria linearis, assembly GCA_963930735.1. Classification (NCBI taxonomy): domain Eukaryota; kingdom Metazoa; phylum Arthropoda; class Insecta; order Diptera; family Asilidae; genus Dioctria; species Dioctria linearis. Next base: position 16,609,776 of record OZ005742.1, on the reverse strand, counting down.
GGGTCGTATTGGATTTTGATGCAAACTGATTTAGGGGGTAATTGGGAGCTTACTACTGAACGAGGATTTTTTGTATATTTGCCAATTTTATCTTGAAAACGGTATTAGAATTTTCTTGAAATAAGGTGAATTGCAGTGAAGTTACTTTCGGGTGCGAAAAAACGATTTACCGATGTTTTGACTTTGAAAAAAAATTATTTAGGGCGAATATAAGACGTAATTATGGGGAAAATACTCAGTTGGGGGGGGGGGGGCAATTAGATGTAATAAGTACTACTGGAAATTTATGAAATGGGGTAACCACTGACATGTATATAAATGGACTGCTTTTTGAACCAAAAATGCATGAAAGCAAATGGCACCACTTTCGTATTCCTGTCTCTTTCCGTGAGAGCATACTTTCCCACTGAACTGAAACGATTAGGAACGAGAAATTGCTTGTAAAAATCCTTGTAAAAAACACTTTCTTCGACTCATAATTAAAATTTAACGATAGAAATTGTCCCAAATACTTTTGTAGTAAATTCGGTAAATCCTACGGACATGCATATCTATAAGTAAATTCGCAAATAACTTAAATATAGCGCCAATTTGCGATAGTTGGTAGCATTGACAGTGAGAGCATACTTTCTGAAATCAAAATTGGTGCCACATGAAACAGGAGATCAAGCAGTCCATTTATATATATGTCAGTGGGGGTAACTTATTGGGCTACATACACTGACGTGAATAATATGGACTGACTACGTTCATATAAATGCACTGCAAAAAGTGGGCTCATTTCTATATTGCTGACTCTTTTGGTCTAAGCACCAAGTACCAACTGAGCAGAACTGTAAACAACAAATAAATAAGTGGGTTCGTCGAAATAAATGATTTAAAATTAATTATTTAGGATATTACTGCTTTAGGGTTATTACTAAAGGCAATGGATTCATAGATATGCAGCAGAAATTCGAATCATTTTATTAGGTATAATCGCTTTTCGAGCTAAGATTTTTTCAATGTTGGCACCAACGTAAGAGCTTTTGTTTGACATAAGCAATTGAATCCACATGAAATAGAAAGTTAAGCAGTCCTTATTATATATGTCAATGGCTACATATGTCGACTTTGGGAAAGCTGATTTTGAGGGTATTTAGGAGCACCTGAAAGAACTCATTTGGGAGATACTTAGGAGATAAATTGAGGATAATACCACAAAAATGTACATAAATACACACAGATAACGAATCGGATAGGAAAATTGAAAGCCAGAAATCAGATACATGTTGCGAGTCAATTAAAAAAAAATTGCAATGTCTCGCTCGAATATTAAATCGACGATGCCTCGACCTGGGGCCGGATTCACTAACTCGGAGAGTTGTGGAGTTGTGGAGATGAGAGTTCTTTTGCCACTTAACTCTCCACTCGGAATTCTGTAACTCGTGGAATTTGTATTGAGATTTACCAAACTCTCTATTCAACTCGGCAAAACTCTCGGCTGTGTTAGTTGTGGAGAAGTAAAAAAAATATTTCTCAACTGACAGTATTGTCTGCTTTTATTGTCCTTTGTGAAGGTACCAATGTACCTAGGATTTTCAAATTGATTTATGTATTCACTGCATATCCTGGCTATATCTGCAAAAATTATGGAAATCCTTGCAATACTTACAGAGAAATAAGGATTTTGGTGTCTCAAGGTACCCGCTAAAAATTGTAATTCACGCGAAAATGGTCAATTTGGTCGTCTTCCAGTACAGAAGATATGCTATAAAAATTTTAAATATGCATATTAAAGCTTCTATGTGGGAAGGAATCGCATCTACATTTTGTCCTCTAATTATATATGTAATTAGTTTTTAACTCCGGTAAATAGTTTTGGAGATAACTGCAAAAGAAGTGAATCAGCTCTTCTTAAGATGAAAAAATGGCCGTTTTCGGGTAGAAAAACTCAACTCATCATTATGAAGAACTGGTAAGTCGTGGAAATTCACTTTCTATGAGAAAAATGTTCTCAACAGAGTATTAATGGATGTGAAACAAAGAACGGAAGAAATACATGCAAAATATAGGAACTGGGGTGTATATGACCCACGTGCAAAAAATCCTTCTTTCGGCGGTAAAAAGACAGTTATGAAGTTAAAATGATCAGAAAAAAAACTACGCCACTCGATTACCCGTTTCTCCCTCTTTAATTTGATACCAAACATGACGTATTTTGGACAACCCCCAATGGGGGGTGGTACGACCCCATCCCCAAAAGCCCCTCCCTAAGAAATTGTTCACCTATATTTTTGTACTCTAGACCCTAAATCCATAGGAAAAAACCGCACTGCTCTACGACCCTCGCACACAGGGCTATCCGTCTTTCAATATTTCGATACTTCTCACGTTTTCTTTAACTCCTCAAGTATGTTAGAGAATCTCGAATGGAGAGTTAGGGAGTTTTAAGCGGGGAAAACGAAAATTCTCATCTCCCAAACTCCCAAACTCTCCGAGTTAGTGAATCCGGCCCTTGAGGGCCTCAATTTTTTCTTAGAAATTTAATGGAAATGAAAGTACATATTGTATCTGAAAATAACTCCAATCGTCCACCAAAGTGGATAAAAATTTTACCGAAACATTTTCTGTAAATTTCTAAAATAAGAATTCCCATTGCATATTTACACGCGTCTACGCTCATAAAAATTGTTGGCGGTCTCCAAAAATGCGTAAACTCGTAAGAAAAATTTCCATTAAATTTCCAAAAAAAAAAAAATGAGGGCTTCCCTACATCAGGTCGAGGTAGAGGCATCGTTGCTGTCGGCCTTTACCAATGCCAATGCGTAAGAATTCGCAGGAATAAATTTCCAGTAAATTTCTAAGAAAAATTGAGGGCTTCCCTATATCAGGTCGAGGCATCGTTGATTTTATATTAGAGCGGGGCATTGTATTGCTCTGGTAAAAGATAGAAAGTTGGGTGTGTGACTCAACATGAGGAGCCGTAAAGACGTTACGGATTTAGGCTGAACTACAATAGAATTGTACTTAAGTACATTTACTTACGCAAAGCGTACGCGTCCTTAAATTTAACATGCGTACACAAATTAACTTTAACTCGTGTGAGGGGAACTTTCGTTATGTTTAAATATCCAATTTTCCATAAGTATAGTGCGCTAAGAATCGCTCATTCGGTAAGAACGCGATGTGTCCAAACAATTAAATTATTAATAAATGATTAAAAGTGCAATGTAAAAATTAAAATGGAATAAAAATGGTACTGCGAATTAATAGAAAGCATAAATTTTCAATTAAATAAACTTCCATTTGTTAATTTTTTCACTTTTACCACTTTTCAAAATTGAAAACATTAAATATCAAGATAATAACTCTAAAGGCACTTTCACATCAAACACAAGAATCGAAAAAATGTAAACCGAAAAACTCAATTTATTCCACTTTAAAACAAGATTTTTGCTCCACTTATTAATAAATCATGGGAAATAGGATAAACTAATAATTTTACTAAAAAAAATAGTATATTTATCTTAGAATTTTTAAGAAAACACAACTTTTATGATTTAACGGACGAATTTTTCCGCCGAAAAAGTTTTTCGGTCGATAAAACAAAAAAGTTGTGTTTTTCTTCAAAATCTGAAATAAATATAACTATTTTCTCAGTAAAATTCTTAGTTTATCCTATTTTTCTGGATTTTATTAATCATTGGAACAAAAATCTTGTTTTAAAGTGGAATAAATTGAGTTTTCCGGTTTACATTTTTCTGTTCTTGTTTTTGATGCGAAAGTGCCTTTACGGAATGTGATATATATTTAGGCTAAAAATATCAATTTTTCGTAAGTAAACCTCAGTCTCGTTTAATTTCGTAACGTCTTTACGGCTATTGTAGTTGAGCCTTAACCTATGGTTACCAGAAATGTTGATAAGGCTTTCATTTTTCTGATAGGTATGCGTTCTTCTGGGCTTCTCTTTTTGGGAAACTCTCTGAACATAATGGAATTGTTTATTTGAAAATATTATGAAGATTGATTCTATAGATAGTATATGTAGCTAGATTTTTTTTAAAAATTACTCTTATAAAATATACCTGTTCTGCTAATATTGAGTGCAAAAATATTGCAAAATTTCTAGGAAGAGCACTGTTGCGACAAAACATGTTGATCGTTGATTTTACTATCAATTGATGGTAGAGAAAACCTGAGTAAAACCAGGGGCTTTCTGGCCCTCACCTCTGACTTTTCGAATCAATTGCTTTGACAGTCAAAAATATATTAAGAAGAGGTTTTATTTAAGTTTAGGTAGTTTGATCAAAGCCCGTGATTACTTACTTATTGCACTGACGTAGCGACTGTAAGCCTCCGACGCTAGAAGACGTCACCGATCTTGTGCCTGAGCGATTTTTTACCAAAAGACAGTACCTTACCTATATATCTCGGTAAGTCCCACATTTGTGACCCATAATTATTTTCTATTTTCTATTTTAGGGCCTGCCCGGATCCAAGTCTCCGTCTTCGGCTTCGTCTTGTTATTACAGCTAGTGACGTAACACAACAAGTGCAGCTATTATAATAGTTAGACGAAGACGAAGCTAACCTGTCCGAATTCGTTAGTTTGCTCCAGTTTGCTCAGCTTGATTTCACAGACAGCAAACAAACGTAACCTCACAATACGTTGTCTATTTAAATAAGTCAACTCGAACCTTGACTCATTGAACAAGCTAACCAGATGTCAAAACTGTTATACAAAGTAGCAAAGCTGGATGGCATAGATATGGATTCGGATAGAGCTTGACTCGATGTTACGTCACTAGCTGTAATAACAAGACGAAGACGAAGACGAAGACTGGGATCCGGACAGGCCCTTAGTATATCGTCTAATGTAAGTTAAAATTTTTTTACTATGCTCTTTTCTTTCACCGCCGATTTGTTTTCTTCGAAGGCCATCATTATTATTCTTCATTCAGGTCTAAACAAGAAGCGCATTCATCCGTCCATGTTTTTTTTTAATTTAGCAGGAAGATATTTTCTAGTAGATATAATACTTCTACTATATAATGAAATTCTGTAGAACAAACTTTTTCAATGAATTTCATAAAATTATTAAATTTGTCTTTGAAACCGGGTGTTTTACATGTTGACGATCCTTGTGTTTATATGCTTTTTCTGGGTTCTAACAACGCAATATTTAGTTAGGTAAACATTGAATGTTTCTTGACAATAAGGTATTTTCTATTTATCTACTGTTCGGATGAACAATTTTTTGTTTGTAAAGATCTTACAGATGTGCAATGCTTTGACCTGTAAGAGAACTAGTATTTTATTTCAAGTATGTAGTAGTTTACTTGTCCATTATTTATTATTAAACTTTTCGATATATATTAACTAATTTTATTTAGTAATTAATTTCCACTCATTCTCAAGCAAAAATTTAGAAAATATGAAAGTAAGACGATCACAGCGCCATCTAGTTGCAACAAAATTTCTAGAGTCAGAAGTCAAACTTTTCTGAAATTTTGTTGTTTGAGGAACTACTGATGCGCTTCATGCTTCATTAAGAGAACATGAAGGTTTTGGTGAATGGGTTTCTAGCAGGACAGCACAATGGGCCGCTATGGCCTCCGTACTTGGGATGAAGTCTCCTGCCCCCTGCCTAAAAAAAAAGAAAAAGCAAAAAAAAAACTACCAAAAATTCATATTGCAAGTGTACGAAAATCAATATTATTTTCAAATAATAATATTATTAGAATAAAGTAAATTAGATGTATTTTGACGGACTTTTATTATTCACAACCACTGAGAAAGCATGCAGGATGTAGATAAAGTTTCTTTTTTTTTAATTTGAAGCGCCGTTCATTTCAAAGAAACATGCTATTCTTCGTAATATTATATTTATTAAAAAGCAAAGTCGGTTCAGAAAGTACTACTTTGAAAGAAAACTTTATAATGTTTGATATGAGTATAAATTGCACATTCTAAACATCGCATTATTTACACATGAAGGGCACAACTAGTATAGGGAACTTGCCAAATAAATTGCATATCCTTTGTGGTAAAGTTTTGTAAGTTCAAAAGGTTTTGAATTTCAGCATAGTTATAAAGAGACGAAACAGTCTAGCGGTGAAATTCGTTATTAAACTTAGATTTGTTGGTGTTTGGTAATCATCATGACTGCGGCTATATAAACGAAACAAGGAAAGGTTTAGATGATTCTACTGCGTGTATCTATGTATTTCATGATTTCTCACATATTTTTCTAATTCACTTGGGGATTTTCTATATTTTCTTACCCATTGGAATTCCTCATAGAAAATAGAGTAGATATTACTGTTGAACAGCAAATACCCTACTGCCACCAATGGGATTGTGGTAAAATCTTTAGGAACTCGGCATTGGAAGTATTTCTAAAAATTACACATCAAAATATTATTTAATTCTCTGAGTGAATATGTTGTAGGTGTAGGATCTACTGGCAAAAATCCAGGCATTGTCATTCCTTAAAATAAATTAACGCACCTATAATGTTATAAGGAATCCTAAAATGTCAATTTGACAGGAAGCTCAATTGAGTAATGTGCGTGCTAAGTATTAAGCCATATATCCCTCTCTCTCGCTAAATAACTTCTATCCTAAATGTCAAGATACACGGTGAGAGACTTTGGTCTCCAGTCTCCGGTTTACAGAGACTAAAATCTCCGACATGCTTACACAGTAAGAGACTTTTGTCTCTGGAGACAAAAAAATTAGGTCTCCTGAGACAATAATAAAAATGTCACTACACTTTTTTCATTTTCCTTTCCGAGCAGACCTACACTTATGTAAGTGCCCAGGGGCCGGATTCTGTAACTCGGAGAGTTTGGCAGATGAGACTTTTCGTTTCCCCAATTAAAACTCCCTAACTCTACATTCGCAATTCTCTAACATACTTGGGAAGTTGTGGAAAAGTGGGAAGTGTCGCAATATTGAAGGACGGCTAACTCTGTGTGGGAGGGTCGTATATCATTGAAGTTTCTTCCTTCGGATTTAGGGTCTAGAGTACAAAATTATAGATGAACAATTTTTGGGGGAGGGGCTTTTGCGGATAGGGATCGTATCACCCCTCATTGGGGGTTGTCCAAAATTGATCACTTTTGGTATCAAATTAAAGAGGGAGGAGCGGGTATTCGAGCGGTGTAATTTTTTTTTGTCATTTTAACGTCATAACTGACTTATTACCACCGAAAGACGGATTTTTAGCACTTGGGTCATATACACCTCAGTTCCTATATTTGGCACATCCATTAGTACTCTGTTGTGGACATTTTGCTCATGGGAAGTGAATTTCCAAGTCTTACCAGTTCTTCATAATGACGAGTTCAAAATATGTCCATTTTTGTACCACAAAAAAAAAACATTTTTTCATCTTAATAGGACTGATTCACTCTTTTTGCAGTTATCTCCAAAACTATTTACCGGACTCAAAAACTAATTACATATCTAATTAGGGGACAAAATGTAGATGCGTTTTAATTCCACATATAACTTTACCGTGCATATTTAAAATTTTTATAGCATCTCTTCTGTACTGGAAGACGACCAAATTGATCATTTTCGCGTGATTTAAAATTTTTAGCGGGTACCTTGAGATACCACAATCCATATTTCTCTGTAAGCATTGCAAGGATTTCCATAATTTGTTTTGTAAATACAGCCAGAATATGCGCTAAATCCATAATTTAATTTAAAAATTCCTAGGTACCTAGGTACCATCACACAGGACAATAAAAATAGAGGGAGTAATATTCTCCTTACTTCTCCACAACTAACACCGCCGAGAGTTCTTTCGAGTGGACTGAGAGTTTGGTAATTCTCAATACAAATTCCCCGAGTTACAGAATTCCGAGTAGAGAGTTAAGTGTCAAAAGAACTCTTATCTCTACAACTCCACAACTCTCCGAGTTAGTGATTCCTGGCCCTAGAGCACATAAATAGTCTCCGAAGACCTGAAGACGATAAATGATCAAATGGAGACCGGAGATCGAGCCTGGAGACCACTTTGTTTTCAAAAATATACGATGCGCGCAGTGTTGGGATTTCCCTACCAAATTATGCTAGCAAATTTGAGAATAAAGGGTAGCAAAATCGCCAAAAAGGTAGCAAACAGACTACATAGAACAGATAAAACCAAATGTATATAATTATAGAATGTTATGTTTTATATTATTATAATTGTGTTTATACCATTAATTGTGAGAACTTTCTCTTATTTCTTTATGAAAACTCCATCGACAAATCTATACAGACTGCAGTGCTTAATTAGTTCATTTTGTCGTGTCCCAACGCAATCGAATCAATAGAACAATTAAATACCAATAAATTTTATAAAAACACTCGAATTTCTAACATATGTATACATCTTTATTTCACGCAAAAGCTTGATCTATCTTAACAATACGGCAACTACTCCGAGCCGAAACTTGACACTACGATGACTGATAACTAACGGGCACTCGCCAGATTTTTATGTCCGATACTCTGAAGTAAACTTTCTTTGCTTACAACGCGGATGTAAACAAACGACAATAACCTTGTCGTTTGTTCGACCGGTTGCAGCACCTGAGTCGCTTAGTTGTAAACAATCGCTTTACATAATAATTACCATACGAGGTGAATTATTATTGTAATCGTCGATTGCTCCACTAAGCGCTCATCGCAGCCAGCTGTTGGGCTAATCAGCAAAACAGCCGACAGTTGCAGAACAATACCATGCGAGGTTATTGTTTAGCAATTGCTGATTATTTCGCTGTAATGCCTTTGGCTGCGGATGTAAACAAACGACAATAACCTTGTCGTTTGTTCGACCGGTTGCAGCACCTGAGTCGCTTAGTTGTAAACAATCGCTTTACATAATAATTACCATACGAGGTGAATTATTATTGTAATCGTCGATTGCTCCACTAAGCGCTCATCGCAGCCAGCTGTTGGGCTAATCAGCAAAACAGCCGACAGTTGCAGAACAATACCATGCGAGGTTATTGTTTAGCAATTGCTGATTATTTCGCTGTAATGCCTTTGGCTGCGGATGTAAACAAACGACAATAACCTTGTCGTTTGTTCGACCGGTTGCAGCACCTGAGTCGCTTAGTTGTAAACAATCGCTTTACATAATAATTACCATACGAGGTGAATTATTATTGTAATCGTCGATTGCTCCACTAAGCGCTCATCGCAGCCAGCTGTTGGGCTAATCAGCAAAACAGCCGACAGTTGCAGAACAATACCATGCGAGGTTATTGTTTAGCAATTGCTGATTATTTCGCTGTAATGCCTTTGGCTGCTGGAAGAATCTTCCGTATATCGGGCCATAACAATTTGACGGTGTAATAATCTTTTCATCTTCTATCAGCTCCCAACAAAGAAGTACAGCCGAAACTGTTTCAATTCAATATTAAACCTATTACGTTTTTTATTTTTTAAATTATTAAAATCTGAAAATTCTCGTTCAGCAGCAGCCGTACTGTGGGGAAGGACAAATAAATTAGTTACGTATAGTTGTAAAGATTCTCCAAAATTGGTTGTTCAAAAAGATTTGTCTGTTTTGATAAATTTAGCCAAGATCAACAAGTTGGTCTAACTTTTCAAAGATTATGAGGAGCCTCCACTCTGAATTAGGTTTTTCAATATCTATTTCATTATGAAAAGGAAAGATTTCAACTAAAGGAAGTATTGAAGTTATTTCGTCTGTTCTAATCTTTCTTGGATCCAAATATTCTAATAGTCTCAATTTGTGATCATTAAGATCGAAACAGTTTTTAATTTGTTGGCACAATGCTATGTAAAATGACAAAAGATTATCATGGATATTACTAATATTTTCACAAACATTTGAAGATTGAAACTGTGCAAATTTAATTTCGAAAAACATTCTTAATTTTTCAAGATGAAATGAACAGTCATTAAATTTGCTTTATACAATTTGTTAAAATATTTTTGAAGTTATTTTCAATTAAAGGTCTTAGTTTGTGTATTAAAATTTTTTTTAGACTGGAAGGTTTTATTGAGATTATTAATCTCACCTAAAATATAGCACAAAAATAATAAGTACAATTTTATCAAAGGTAAAGAGAGTGAAGTAATGAAGTAACACTGCGCCAAGATTCTTATAATGACTTGCTCCAGCTTCAACAAGAGTATACCGCTTGGGTTTAGAATCTTAATTACATTTAAATTAAAACTATCTTGAAATTCTGCCAGCTCACTTTGCGTCTTAACACTTTGGGCAAAATGATTATACAGGGTGTCCCAGAAATCAACGTCAAGCCGGAATCGCGCAATAGACCAAGTCGTAACAGTTATCAGAAAAATATAAAAAAAAAATCTTGGTCATGTACTTTTCAAATTATAAGGATTCAAAAAATAAATCTTAAAAACTGACACCCTGTGATGATCTTTCACGTCCTGTGACTGCAAATATTAGCTTTTCGTCAGTTTTTCTTCTGTAATGTAACCAAGAATAACCCTACTGTAAATTACAGTTAAAAGTTAAAACATAACTGCCTCAGTTTCAAATAAAAAGTTAGATTTTTGCCCAACATTGTATTCAAAATAATTACATTACCCACATTTAACCGACTGCACTGTAAAAAAAACGTACTACACTATTTTGGCAAATAACATTAAAAGATGGTTTAATAAGGATTTCCCAAATAGTATGACATTTACTGTTTATATTGCGCATACTTGTTAGTCGCTGCTGTATATCATGGGATAGTTCTAAGAAAAAAATTGTGTTTTCTAAAATCTGTACCCGCAGTATTATCACTTCATCCAGTGGAAGTTAGTGTTTGGTCTGCATTTTTAATTTTAATTGGACATTTTTGCTTTTAATAACTGTTATTTTGCCTAAATTCTAGGGGATGGGGGCTGATCGATTAATGTATCTCATGTTTATTTTACACATGATCATGTAACATGCCATACAATTCGTGAATACATTAAGCTATTGCATTCGAAGTGGAGATTTCAATTGACTTCTGAGGTTGTGTGATTTGACATTGAAGAGATTTTTCTTTGGGGTTTTCTTATAATGAAAGTTCATCCCAATAAACCAGGAACACTTGATAATCTCTAAAAACTAACTAGATACCTATGTGTCAAAATATCATCAAAAATTACAATCTTCAATTTGTAAACGCAGTGGACATTTCAATGATATTATTTTGCACGTTAAACTGTAATCGATTTTAATTTCATATAGTACAAAATAAAAATATCAGAAATATTCCAAACTATTTGAGTAGGTATTTGTTTTTTTCGAAATCAACATCCTACTTTTGAAAAGCCTTTAATATTATTTTGAAAAAATCAAATGTTTTGTTCAATTAATGAGATACAATCCGTAAATTTGTCAACGTATCAAATTACAAATTATTACTAAGAGTGTCTCGTTTAAACAATAGAAATTAATTCATCACTTTTTACAAGTCTACATGAGGTTTTCCTTTCATTATTTTGCTTATAATGGGTCAGCAATTTTTACTATATCTACTATTAAAGGGAACTGTTAGAATATAATAACTCAAGCTTGCGCCTAATGTTGTTAAACTATCATTCGTGTCCCTTAACTAAATCCCGCCTTTAAATTCTCCTCTTGGAAAATTGGAATTTCCCTTTATCCAGGAGAAGCTTTTTAAGCGCATGTCATCCATTCATTTAAACAGAAATTGAGAGCTTTAGACGGAAGCCTATTATGCGAGTGCTTAGACATATCTGACGACAGTAACTTGGTGAACTCTCCAAAGAATTATGTTTTTGAGGAACGATTTGTTTTTCTATGTATTTAAATACTTCTATTTGATGTGATGCTTACCTTTCGTAATTTCTCATAATTTATTTAGAATTTTGTTGCTGTCATTAACCCATTATTATGTCAATATCATTGCCATTAGGCTATTAATAAGTTCAAGCATTTAATAAAATTAATCAATTGTCCTGATAGTAAGGCCAACGGTCAACGTTGTGTGTTGTCTAATAATAGAAAAGTCGACTATTTAAAAATAACTACAAAACAGACAAATTACGTAGAAGCCATAATTATAACAACCTCACTTGGTTGAGGTTTCATTGAGAGTCCTTGAAGTGAATAGAACTAATAAAACGTTGTGCGTTGGAACTTGATTGTCTTGAAAAATTCTTCTTTTATGTTTAGATATTTTTCAAGCTTTTTACTGGTAAGATTTTTGTTTTTTTTTTATAATAGGATGTTTTATTAGGTTTGGTGATGGAAATTAGGGATAAATATCCTTTTAGAAACTTTTGCCTAATTTTTTGGTTCTTTTGATTTCATGGCAACGTTTTTTTGATTATTTCGACAGCTGACCATTGCTGTAGCAATAAAAGTAATAAATTGGTTCTTAAGAATGTTTTATTTTGCTGTGCTGGTGAATTTAGGGGCAAATATTATGTTTATTGGTAAAAAGTACCAACTGATATGTTGTCAAATTTTAATTTGAGACGAAATGAGATACATTGACTGGTCCAATTTAAATTAGAAATAAAGTAATGAGTTCAAGATGATATTATAGTTTAATAAAAAGATCTAAGTAGAAGTCTTTTTTTAGCTAAATAACACGGCAAGTCGTCACTTGGATTTATATTGGCTCTCTAAGTATCAGCTGTGCGTTCCTCCATCTTTGCGCACGCAGCTAATTGAAATTTACCACACATCGCTTTTGCATTATCGCGCATATATAATATAAACGTATACGAAATGTTGTCTTATCGTCTCATTAAGGCACTTTCACATCAAAAACAAGAACAGAAAAATGTAAACCGAAAAACTCAATTTATTCCACTTTAAAACAAGATTTTTGTTCCAATGATTAATAAAATCCAGAGAAATAGGATAAAATAAGAATTTTACTGAGATGATCGTGATGTAATGTTATTGGCCAATACATGTAAAACAACAACCACAGTCAGTGTTGCCGCAAGTCTAACATTTTTGAATCCAAATTGAAGGAAAAAACGGATCCAAATAGTATCATCTAAAAATTTAATTCAAAATTTTTGAAGTAAAAGGTTTATTACAAATAAAATAAGTAAAAAACGAGTTTTCAAAAAAAAACTGAGGCCAAGCCGCGTGAAAAAGTAGAAAATAAACTTTTTTTCACACACAGAGGTGGACTCAGATTTTTTGATTGGGACATTTCTCTTGAATATTCTTTCTCTTCATGAATCAAATCACTTATTACCTCTGATTGATCATACTGAAATATATCGGTGATTGTCAGCGAATAAAATCTGAGTCCACCTCTATGTGTTAAGAAAAGTTTATTTTCTACTTTTTCATGCGGTTTGGCCTCAGTTTTGTTTGAAAAGTCGTTTTTTACTTATTTTATTTTCAGCCTCTTTCACGTTAACTAAATTTTTATTACGTGCTGCATGGAGATATTTTAAAACAATTTTATGACGGCTGAAAATACACTGATTTACTGAATTTTCCCGATTTTCCATGTTTTCCATAGACTTTTCCTAATACTATGATTTTTTTTTAAAAATTTACATGAATTTTCCTAGATTTTTCATGCAAGTTTTCATGATTGTTGAAGAGAACGTATTGATGCCACTAGGACGGAAAAAAATGATTCCGCATAGCTTATAAAACTTTTTTGTCGGAAAATTTTCCGGAAAGTCGGAAAATTCCGGATATTCCAGAAAAATTGGAAAATTCTGCACTTTTCCTGAAACAGATTTATCACTAATCATATCGATGGATGAAAATTTGTCCGATGATTTTCCAGTTTTTACGGGTTTTCCACGGAGTTTTCTACAAAAGCAACTTTATGCAACTCATTTCGCTATACAACTTTGTCTTAGGTTGAAAAACGCTCAAACGCTTCCTTGGCTCCGGAAAAGCGTTTTACATTTTTTTCCGCAAGTTTTCACCATTGTCGGAGAGAAAGTAATGATGCCAGTTGATAGGGAACTTGATCCTGCGTAATTTAGAAAACTTTTTTACCGGAAAATTATCCGCAAAAGTCCGAAAATTCCAGAAATTTTTTTCGGAAAAATCGGAAAAGTCTGCATTTTTCTTGAAACGGCGGATTTATCACTAATCAAATTTGTACCAAATTCTCAAATGATTTTTCCCGATTTTCCATGGAAATTTCCGGTTAAAATTTTGATAGATTCAATTGTCACGCGACATGAACCTGTGTGCCAAATTTCAGCTCGCTGTGATGACGAAAAGTGGGTCTACGAGAGTGTCGAAAATAGTAAAAAAGAAATATATAAATAAATAGACAGACAAATTCGTGTACGAGTTAAAAGGACGAGCTGGCCTCAAAAAAGAGTAAACATTTTCCGTTTTTACGCATATTATTTTGTTAATTCAAAAAGTTATGCTGTTTATAAATATAAAAATCCTGCACGCGGAAATAATAGTTCATTATTGCCAGGAAGTAACTCCTTGGGAAAAATAAAATAGACTGCATTGTGTCCATATCGAACTTATTTGATTTTTTGTTTTTAATTAGACTCAAATCACAAAATTCTCTTCTTTCTGCAGTCACTGAGCTGTGAGGAAAAGTTATCAAGTCTGTCATAAAAAGCTGAAAATATTAAGTACACTCTGAAAGAGAAATTTTTAGATCTAAGAAAATTACATTAGAATTAAAGAAATATTTCTTTACTTTCGAGCCAATGTAAATCCTCTTTATTTTAAAAACACCAGTTTCTTAGTTCTTAAAGCGAAACCTTTACATAATCGCGAAAAGAAGTACTTTAGAATGAAAGATATTATTACGCGCCACAAAGTGATACAAGCGACATCTATTGGAAATGGAAACAACTTTAGGTTAGTGACATCCTAGTAAACTATGGGTTCGGAGAACGGAGTATTCAGGAAGGTTCTAGCATAATTTGTAGAGTATAGGTAAATACGGCGCTACTCACATCCAGGAGGCGAGTCTTATTTCAGACAGTGAAGTGAACGAAGTAAACTATTAGGATTGTGATAATTACAAGTACTAGCGATAATTATAAAGAGTTGGTTTGATAATTATTTGTGAATTTGTGAAAGTAAACGGTAAAGTTAAATAAAGAAAGAACTTTTGAATTATATGTGTTTTAAATAACGAACTAAGACCACTCTCGTAACAATATTTTCTTTCGAGCTATGCGAAAGGTTTTTTAAAAACAAACGAAGAGTTTTACCAACAAAAAAGTGTATGTCTCAGGCGTGTATCCAGACCAGCAGCTTGGGGGGGGGGGGGGGGGTCACAACTAAAATGTTCGAGGGGAGGAAAAAGTCGGAAGTAGTCGCTTTTAAAATTGTTTGTTATCATATTTTATCCACATCAATGTCGATCTCAGAGTAGACAGACATTAAGCACTCATATCCAGATACTCTCTCTCCTGCAAAGATTGTAGACAAAGATGTGATGCAACCGATTCTGTCAAGGCTGAAATAAATGACTGAGAGTGAGAGCTTGTATCTTCATCCACATTGAAAGGAATAGGAGTAGAAGAGCATGATATGTCACTGACTATTTCTTTTAATGCGAACTTAACTGATCTTGCTTTCTTCTGAAAAAAGTTATCAATGGTCTTATCAGTCTTCTGTTTTCCACTTTCGCTACTATTTCTACCTCCATCGCTAACTAGTGTAGCAAGTTTATTCTTCTCCTGTAAATTAAAAGTAAACGTGAAGGTAAATTAAACAACACTACTTATAGGTTTTTTCTTTGATATAATCGAAGAGGTTTTTATTCATTCTCATATGTATATTGGAAGAATCTATCAGGATCAGTCCGAAAATCTTCACATGAATGATGAATTCGCCAAATTCCAGACGTTTCGTCTTTATCGGGTGGCAAGCAAAAGAGCGGAAAGTACACTTATTAATAACCAAAATAATTTGTCTTCGACTTTGTAGGTACTACTATGTAAGCGTATGAAATTTCTATAAAAGTGAGTTTTACTTAAACGTAAAATCAAAAGGTATGAGAATGTACTCAGGTGATATTTACATTTGACAGATCTGACAGTAAAGAAGACAATTGTTAATGTCGTATTTTGTTTTGATCTTAAAAAAGTGTACTTGAGTAAAATTCCAACTCAGTTCTGACTTAAACACTTGAAAAATCTTGAAGTATATAGTATCAAGTGATTTTACAAAGTTATCAATCAATTAATCATATTATAGTAGTAAACGTAAAAATCGCTTAAATAAAATTAGTTCTTTCCGACTGTAAAAATTATTGGTTGTAATGTTGTTTTTGATTTCAGGTAAGAATCCGCTATATCTTCAATTTCTTTCTGGAGTTCATTGGACGTATGAACTATATTTAACAACATGTCTGGCATCAGTTTTTTTTTTTAGTTATGGGGTTATATTGAAAAACGCGTGATATCGGCACCAGTACCGAATGAGTGCGGGTTGATAAAAAACATGTCAGTATTTTTTTTTATGTTATCTTTCGATATTTGTTGTATATCTGTAAACGTGAATCTGAAAACGCTTCATATCCATAGAAGATTTTCCTTATTAGGATATTTATATTTGAAATCGATTTCAACCTACAGTTCAAAATGGCTTATGAGATTTACTCAAAATACGAACACATAATGCGATTATTCTACTTTAGTCTCGTTTTCATTTGCATCAAGAGGGAATACCAGTGAAAATTGAAAATTTACCTTCGGCTTGCATCCGATATCTCGAGAACAGATGTGTCTTATTAATCAAAATAAATTTAAATGTTTAGATATAGATTCGTAAGATAAGTGTAGAAAATTTCCTAAAATTAATCTAGAAATTTTTATACAATTATCTGAATTTTGTAAAATTATTACAAACCGTCATCTCTTGGACCACTTTCCAGCTAAGTGAAAGGCATTTATGACCCGATTTTGATATAAATCTGTAGATATGTCATAAAAGGACGAGATAAAGTTTTTTAATTTTTAATTTTTTGTTTTTTTTTTTGGCTAATATTTTAGCTAAAGAAAATATTACAAAATGAACACTTTTCGAGTAAAGTTTTAATAGCGTTCCAATGTAAATCAAAAGTTACAAAATATCTAAAATTAAACATTGAAATGTTATTTACTCGATTTTGCATAAAAATTGCAAGAAAACTTATGCTTACAGCGCAATAATAAAATAATACAATTGTCATTAAATAATATTATTATAGACACACTTGTTGCTTTGTATTCAGGTGACTGATACCTGAGACAACTTACAACTAGATGTGCAAAACTCCATATAAACCCGGAACACTTTTTGAAAGCTCTTTAATTTTTTATTCAACCAAAGAAAGCTATCATTGCGAAGAATTTATATGGCATAATACAGCAAGAGAGAGAGAGAATGTGTAGAGCTTTCTATTAGGGGGCCATTAGCTCGTTTTAGTTGGACCTTGTTTTTTTTAGGTTTTGCAGATCTAGATGTAAGTTGTCTCAGCTGATACATTGGAAGAAAAGTATGGCGTTTGTACATGTGCTCTGCGAGCAATACCCAAAGTACAAACATCACCCAGTAGGAAATGGAACGCGCCCTAGACTAGTTCCATAACTAGTTACGTTAACTAACGTTTTAAATTAAAGTAGGAAAGAACAATGGTAAAAAGTTTCACAAATTTTATTTCTTTGTTTCTTTCTAGTCTAATTTATACATATTAATTATTAGTAACTACTTAAGTAACAAGTTTCGGATAACTATGGTCTTTGATAGCTAGACACATATGTAACTAATTATTTTGGTAACGGATTGCTGTTTTCCTGCTGGGCAGCGTCATAAGTTTAGTGATATTAGTGCAATTGCGGATTATCTTATGAAATTGTAAATACCAGTAACTATCGGATAATTTTCTGGTACTGTGAACAGGAAAATTAGCTTGAATGTGATGATGAAAGTGCAGGTTGGCCGTGGGAGCTGTGCAGAAAAGAAATTCTTTCTAATTCTTCATTTGTAGGATGTTTTCCCTTAGGAAGTCAATAGAGCAGGAGGTGATAGTACTCACCTAGGCAAAAAAAAATTGTTGGGTATGGGGGCGAGGGGCAATATCAACCATTTAGGAGTTACAGGGTGATTAAGAAAAAAAGCTAGTTTTTCATAAAACATCCTGTATTTTAAAAGGTACTGGGCTCACGGTCACAGTTAAGAGATCATTGTATGCAGAACTTCATGGCCTTTCCAACGACTGTTCAATTAATCCCCATACCTTCCTCCTCTCAGGGGTTAAGGGTATCTAAACAAAATATTTAGGATATTTTTAAATTTTTTCTTACTTTGACCTCTATTTTTTTTTTGCAAAACGGTCATTAACTTAACTTTTGCTAGGCCCCCCCCCCCCTTCCGAACAATTATGTGTTTGCCTATGTGAGTACCATCACCTCCTGCTATATTGACATCCTAAGGGGAAACACCCTGTAAAGTCTGCGCTGTAGTATCTATGTACCTAAGCAAAGGATATAAAGCTTAAAAGCATATAACACAGATAATTTTTTCCTCATGCTCAAACC
Source organism: Dioctria linearis (assembly GCA_963930735.1). Lineage (NCBI taxonomy): Eukaryota > Metazoa > Arthropoda > Insecta > Diptera > Asilidae > Dioctria > Dioctria linearis. Next base: position 16,591,290 of record OZ005742.1, on the reverse strand, counting down.
ATTATAGCCGTGAATAGGCTAAAAATTTGACTTTACTAGTATTGCCCTTTAGCACGTTATTCTTTGCTTTAAAAATCGGAGTTTTTTAATAATGCAAGAATTTTATTAAAATAAAAATATTGACATTACTATGATGACGGCTATTTTGAATTGAATACTTACGTGTTAATGCAACAAAATAAACTTCTTTAATTTGAAGAAAATATCATAGCACTTGACACGCGGCCGCGGCGGGTTATGTATACCACAGATATTTCAAGCAACGTGACCAACGTGACGTTACCTGAACCGTCTGGGAAAATGCATAAAGAAGGAATATTTTAAAAAGAAGCTCATGGGAAAGTTGCGATAAGAATATTTTATGCAACTTAAGCTTTTTTCGGTTAAGAAAAGACAAGAGTCGAAATATTTGTAGTAATTAATTAGAGTTGAGTTCTTGCCTTGATCGTGCGTGACGGTATATTTGTAATCTTTTACTCGATAATAAAATTTGGTTTTAATAGTTTAAAGTAAAATTGTGTTTTCTTTCTTTTCTTTTTCTTTTTATAAATTACTTTTCTTGTTTTATTGATTCCCGAATTCAATAAATTCGTAATTCGCGCGCAGTTACATTTCAGCAAATTCAATCACCCACAAGCACTACAAAGTTCATGTTAACTGCGGAAAATACATGGATCTAATTGTCAGATTGAGGGAAAGAATTAATTATAGCTCAGAGACGCTAAGAAACTAAAGCCAAGCGCCAAGAAACACAAATTTAAAAATATGGATCTAAAGATACTATACGCCAACACAAGAAGCTTAAGAAATAAGTTAGAGGATATAGAATTAATGATATCAGAAGTAGGAAAAGTGGACATTGTAATACTAGTGGAAACTTGGATTAAACAAGATGAAATACACTTCTACAACTTGCAAGGATTTACCCCGATATTCAACTGTCGAAAATCTGATACGAGAGGGGGCGGAACAGCAATTTATATAAAAGATTCCATGAAATTTTCAACTGAGCAAACCACGGAACCGGTATATGAGCAACTAAATGTGATACCTATAACGATTAAGGACATAATTCCAAAATTAATGATAATCGCATACTACAAGCCGCCTAATGCTAATGGTGAACAGTTTCTAGAAGCATTAGAATCTATACTAACTAAATATAAAAATTGTATACTAATATCGGATACTAATATAAACTTGCTTAATGATATCGAAGACACTAGGAAATACTTGGAACTACTATCAACTAATAATGCAACAGTGCTAAACAACATTGACACAAAGTATGCTACCAGACTTTCGGAACATAGCTGCTCAATAATTGATGACGTGGTAACTACTCTTAATGTGGAAAGATACGACTTTGGATTGGAGCTTAAGGACTGGCCTCAACTGGACCACCGCATTCACGCTTAAAAAGGCTTTAGAGAGGAGACCAAAAATGTCCAGCAAGAAAACAGTAAGAATAAATACTGAAAGATTAAGAACAAAGGTAAGATCTGCTGTTGACGATTGCGATTGTCTAAGTTTTGATAAGCTTATCGAAATAGTACAAAAAGCGAAACAAGAAGCAACTGATATCAAACTCGTTAGAGCTCGAGAAAATAACTGGAGCACATTAGAGATAATAAGCAAAATAAAACAAAGGAATAAATTATATAAGAAAATAAAAGGGGGCTCAAATTATTCAACGAGACATTAAGAAATAGTAATTCGGATGACAGAAAAGGCAGTATAGAAGAATTAAAAATTGAGGATAACAACTTTAAAGACAAAGAACAAATTCCCAACTATATGAACAAACACTTTGTGAATGTGGGCCCCTCACTAGTAAAAAAATTGGAGGACAAGTGCAGGTTTCCTTGTGAACCAACTAAAAACGTAACAAGGTCAAACTGTGTATTTATCAGACCTGTGAATGATGCTGATGTTCAAGGGGTACTATCTCAGTTGAGAGAGGACACAGCACCAGGATTATACCGAATTAGAGTAAAAGACGTAAACAATATCAAAGATATAATTACTGAACCTTTAACGAGAATAAAAAATAATTGTATCGAAAAGGCCGAGTTTCCAGCCTGTTTGAAATCTACATGCATAGTACCAGTCTTCAAAGAAAGAGATAGAAGAGACCCAAACAACTACCGACCCATAGCGCTCCTCAATGTGTTCAGTAAAATATATGAGAGACTGCTTCATAATCAGCTTACAGCATTTATTCAAAGTAATGGTGGATTTGATAAAAAGCAATATGGATTCCAAAAGCAAAGCAACACGACGGCTATTATGTCTGATGTAATGGAGTTCATTAATAAAGACCTCGATGCAGGAAATTATGTTATTGGAGTATTTGTCGACTTGAAGAAGGCATTTGATACTGTGGATCATACCGTATTAATAGAAATATTAGCCGAATTGGGAATTAGAGGAAAAGCAAACCAGTTACTAAGTAATTATCTGCAAGCAAGGCAGTGTTGTACGAAAGTGGGAAACAGCTACAGCAAGAATGAAGCGATGAGTACTGGAGTCCCACAAGGATCAATTCTAGGTCCGCTCCTTTACTCTCTGTACATCCAAAATTTAATGGAGGCTGGACTGGCCGCGGAATAATACATATATGCTGATGATACCTTGCTCCTGTATAGTGGGAAGGATGGCGATGACTTAGAGAGGGTTATAAATGAGGACTTAATACGGTACACAAGATGGCTATATGGAAATAAACGAACGAAAACCGAAGTCGACTCAATAAAATATCTGCGGAATGATAATGGACTATAAACTGACTTGGAAACAACACACAACATATGTGAGGAAAAAAGTTGCACCACTTATAGGAATCATGAGGAGAAGATACTTTTTTAATCGTCAGACGAAAATCTTAATCTACAATGCATTCATATTACCAATTATTACTATGTAACAAAATGATAACTAGTGACTAAAAAGAAAAGAATTGTTGCATAGGAGAAGTGCTCTTCACTAATACCAGCCCTTGGCTGTCTGTGAAGATGCCCAAATAGTTCATATAAAAAAAAAAAACTATTAGTCAGGCTAGAGAGATGGAGATAGTGGTGGAAAGGAGGATAGCTCTGTATAAAGCCTATGTTGTAAGTTGCCGCGGCGTTTATGTGATCTCACTAATATGCGGCGATACTGGCCATAACATCTAACATCATTATAACACAATTACCAATTTCCTTAATACAGAGCCCCTACCTTATTTCAATTATATATTAGTTTTAGGAATAATGTACTTGTACTCAAAATAAGTAAAACACTTACTTAGTAATTGAAAGCATTCTTTTTCACCCGATGAAGGGTAATATTTTTACCAGAATGTTATGTATCTATACTTTGACTTTACGTCATCAGAGGGTTTTTAAATTTAAGTTATCATTTTATAAGCAAGTATTACTTTCTTCTTGTTTTAAAATATGTTTCTGATTTCAAGTCAACTACCTAAATGCTTTAACACGAGAAAATAATTATAAAATAAGGAAATTTTTTTGGCATTCAGTCAAAGAAATGTTTGAAAATTTTTGTTTTGTTCTGCCCACCCATGTAGGCTGCACCTAGAAAAGCTCCCGATTGCCAAAGCAGAACTTGATACTATGACAAAGTTAGGTATCTGGCGGCCCTCTGCATCCTCAGCGGCCTCTTCACTTCATATGGTGTCCAAAAACGGTGCTTCAAGTTGGAGGCCTTGTGGGGGTTACCGTCAACTTAATGTTGCTACAACCTTTCTTAAGTACCCGTTGCCAAATATACAAGACTTTACTATGTATCTTCGCGTTCGGGCTTACCACCAGATCTCGGTGGCCCCCAAGACATTTACAAAACTGTAGTTACGACACCTTTCGGGCTATTCGAATTTCTTCGAATGCCTTTCGGGGTTAAAAATAGCGCACAAACCTTTTAAAGGTACATTTTTTTTGCAGGTACTAGAATTTTGCTTCACATACCTCGTCGACATCCTAATTAGCAGCAAATCTCCACAAGAGCACAAGCGTCACTTACGTTTACTCTTCCTAATTACATTATTGTATCAACCAGGAGACCACACATATGACTTGCAAAAGACTCACTATGACACGGACATACTTCTTACTGCAGTTCTAATATTGAAGAATTGTTGTAGAACTATATCTACCTCAAGGATAAAAATATTTATGTAATCAAGTCCTTTATTAAATTACAATGCTCGATGCAGCTTCCAAATGATATATGAAAATGAAATGATATTGCAAATCACTCCACACGCATTTGTTTCTCTCACCTGATGAGGTAATCCACGTACAAAATAAATTGCAATGAGTGGAATTTGACGGGTTTTCCTTAATTCCTTAGCCGGAGCATAAATTAACAGCATCATTCCAGCTTCATCGTATCATCTTGGATGTTGTATTTGGCGTGCCTTATATGTGGAGAAGAATTTAATCATCTAGAGAGAGGTCCATAATACACGCGCTCTTCTTCTAAGAACTCACAACAGCAAAACTTTCTATCTTTCCTAGTTCCTACCCTAAGTCTTATATGCATAGAAACTGCATTTTAGTATGCTGTGAAGTATTATTTGCATACAGTACACGCCGTAATTTATGCTTCAACCACAATTCATCTACGTCAGAATGTTAGGTTTAGACTATGCTTGAATTTGTATTCATCCCCCTTGTGCAATTATATGTATATATGTGTATGTATGTGTGTGTGTAGAGTGCGGGGTGGCTCTTCTTAGCAATCCAAAGAAAATGTTTCTTTGCTATCCCTTTGGGGATGCATTCGCCGAAAATGAAAATTAGTTTTTGGGATGAAATTAAATGTTGACGTTAATTTAAATTTAAATCCACGAAATTTTTAAAGTGTTGCTGAACAGTTAATTTTATCATTTGAATTGTCGAAATTAAAATTTATGTTGACGGGGTGCTGATTTCAATTTTATACCTCAGTTTGTGTGACTTTTGAATGTTTTACTACTTTCCGCTTTCCAATAAGGGTAGCTACCTAAATATAGTTTCTTTAGATTGACATTAACTAATTGCTACTAATAAATTCGGTTTTTCAGAGTGGCATTGAATTGTTATGAATATATTAATAGCCATGGCAATATTTTGGTCAGATGCAAAACCTGTAATGTGTCATTTTGTTCATTGCGGTCCATTGTGGTGCCACCTTATTGTGGAAAAGATTTTTCAGCTTTAGGAATCTTCCATGTGTTCTGCTTGTTTACGAAAGAGGAAGTGTCCCATGATAACTGTACTAAGATTACGCATGTCATTCCCGCTCATCCTCAGCAGAGATTCGATCTTTCCAGGACATATCTCGGGTCACAGCAGCTTGAGATCGGGCATGTTGTCAGTTCTTCCTATCTGCGATTTGGCAGCTTACAGACCTGTACATCTGAATCCTCTTCACTGTTTCTAGGAGTCGAACTATAGACTCCTCCGCTAGACATATAGTCATAGCGAAACCCTTAGCTGTCACGTTTCCGACAATAACCCTGTGGTTAGCACCCAGTTTTCTGAGCTCATACCGACGCCGTTGCACTAGGCGAGATCTAATTGTGCTCAACTTACTAACAGCCTTGTAGCTTTGCAGACAGCCAGAACTTCCAGCTTGGAACACATTACAGTAGTCCGGTAGACGGTACGATTCCTGTATTTGAGGGAATGTTGAGTACACCCCGTATCCGACTCCTGCATCCATTCTCGAACCGTCCGTAAATACACATATAGCAGACTCATTTGCCACGCGATTATCATCCTATTCCTCTCTACTAGGAATGTTAGTTAAGAATAGGCAGATGGAATCTGCTACGAAGTACATAAGTGAATTACTCTCATGGAGCTCCCTCAATACCTCCAGGCTGGTCTCAAACCGTACTAACACCCGATTTAGCTCTAATGGATTATTTGGACAGGGAACCTCCCTGTGGAATTCGTTACCAGATTCTATTAGAAATACATCCTCTACTAAGCAGTTCAAGGAGCTTGCGATGTCACATCTTTTAGATCTTTAGCTAGCATATCCTTTATTTCTATCCCTATTATTATTAAATTAAAAAAAAAAAAAAAGTGCTCAGCTCTGAAGTCACTATTATATATGTTTATATTATTTTATTTATATTTTTAGACTTTACTTTTCTCTGTTAATTTGTATTTGAATCTTTATGTTATGTGCAATTGATCAGTGTGTTATTTTGGTTTTAATCTTATCTGTTACTCTCTTTTACTCATCATACTTTTGTTGATTTGTTCTATTTTAGTTTTGTTTTTCTTATGTTATGTTAGCTTATTTCATTCTTGTTTATCCTATAACTTTATCACTCGTTATTATTACTACAATCTAGATAGTTTCTACTGCAATGAGTTTGTTCGTTGCGTTTTTGTTATTTTTCTAAGCCTTGTATTCACTCGACTTATTACCAATATCTATTATATACTCGATGTACCTAACGTTGTAACGTAGCGTAAGCTGAGGTTCTTTAATAAATGCTTTTCTATTCTATTCTATTCTAGAATACCGTTACCAGTTGTACTGATTTAATCAGTACAGTACTGATTTTCGTACTAAAGAATTTACGTGTACTGATTTCAAATGATTTTAATTTCAAAAGGGGAATGTACTGATTTTGTAAGCTTATATTAAAACTTAAATCATGTTCTGACATGAAAATAAAGTATGTCTTCCTTTCTGACACATTCAATGCAGACAACTGTTAAGAATGATTCCGATAAATTCACTTGTCGGCTGACATTTGCGAACGCAAAAATTAGTACGTTCAGTTTGAACGAGGCTGCCGCTTTTAGTTTTTATTTCTTGATTAAGGCTCAAAATACATTCAAGGCTTCAGGCCACGGGCCACAAGCCTCAAGTGTCCACTTGAGGCTTGTGGTCGACTGCTGAAGCCCTAAGTTACATTTACGGCCACTGGCCACAAGAAGCCATGCTTCTGAATATGCATAAATGTATGTATTTTCATGTAATAATAATTTTTTTCTTCCAATTTATTTTTTTGTAGAATTATTTCAATACAATATGAATTAATTCATACAAGTAAACAACTTTTCTGAATGATAAATAAAATTCCGATTAATTACAAATCCCCCGCCATATTGAATAACCTACAATTTTTATACTTCAATGTTAGTAGTACTGGGGCCACGAGCCACAAAATTTGAGATTTGCTCAAATTTGGCCACGGCCACAGCGTGGCTTGTGTCCTGTGGCCACGAATGTAACTTTGACAATACATTTACATTGGTTCAGAGGCATGCATCCGGTGGCTTGTAGCTTGTGGTCGTGAATGTATTTTGGGCCGAAGTCCTGTTCACGAGCGCGATACGATACGTGCGATATTTTGGTGACGTCCTTCTCTTTCTATAGATCTATCTCTATTTGCGAATGGTTTTTATCGCGCCATACGTTCACAAGGTTGACAGCGGCTACAACTTAATTTGTTTAATTTTGTGGTGGCAAGGAAATATTAGTGTGTTGTTATGTTTTTATTTTTATATATTTACATATTATAGTAAATTTCGACATCACTGCGGAGCTTTAGCATTCGATTACAAATCGAAACAAACTTACATGTTGAGGTTAACGTGAAAATCGCACCAAACTAAGAGCATTGCTGCGTTAAATTTTTGTATCGCACGAAACGTAGAAAGAGTAAGCATGTTCAGCGACAACTGCATTGCTGCAGCCAATCAGATATCTGTCGTATACGATAAATCGCGCTCGCGAACAAGCCCGAAAGAGAAGGTTAGTTCATGTTTCCTCTCATCTCACAATATTTTCTATTTTGATTGTGGTTTTAGAACAAGTTTGTATAGAGTCAAGAGTGTAACCAAATAAATATGGAGGAACGAGAGTATTATAATTCCGCCTAGGAGGAATATTTTAGAAAAAACCAATTTCTCTGAAATTGAAAAGAAACGTATACGTATTAATCGAGGAAAAAATAAATTTAAAGAAAATTGGACCAACAGTTTTTTTTTGGATCTGCAAAGGTAAAAAAGATACTACGGCAAAATGTATCATTTCCGATATAAAAAAGCATATTAGTTCTCTGAAGCACAAAGTCTTTATCGATGTTTTTTTCACCTTCTAACAGCAGTGACAACAAAAAAAATCAAAGAGCGATTGCAGAAGGAAGCTCTGCATTTCATACAGTCATGCAAGGGCATAGTTACAATTCTGCAGATTGTTCAAGCAAGATATTTAGACAAATTTTCAGCGACTCAAACATAGCATCTGAGTTTTCATGTGGGCGTACAAAATGCTCCAAGATTGTAACAAATGTGTTGGCAAGAATTTCGATACAAAATATTGTTGAACGTCTCCAAAAGGATAACCATCCATTTTCTATTTCCACAGAGGCTTCAAATAAAGGAAATATAAAAAGCTTTCCTTGGAGTTTGTTCAAAGTTGTTAAGTTTTTATAAAATTAATTCAGAATTGTCGAAAGATATTGCATGTTTGAGCAGTTGTAGTGTCGGTCGTGTAGTGTAGGTCGCGGTTTCAGATTAAGATCGAGCCTAGCAAAATATTGTCCAGTTAGATCATCATGTCACAATAAAAAGCAACCAGATCGAAGCCCACATGCTACATATGTTTCTACTCTTATGTTTCCTTTATTTCGATAATCTGCAATATAGGAATTAGGGATGTTTGTTTCCATATTGAAGTCAAACAGCCTTCAGGCTTATCTATGATATCCTAGACATTCAGCACGATCTAATGAATCATTAGTACTAATTATTCATTAAAATGCTATGTGTTATACATAGTATTCATAATTATGGCACAAAAATCAGGTCATAATGAAGTACACTAATGAAGTTTTTTTTCCTTCATTAAAGATCTAATGAGGAAAATTGTGCTAGAACTGAATGTATTTTGGCATATAATATAAATCTGAAGCTCCGCTGTGCATCTGTCCATTTGAAAAATAAGAAGAAAAAATGCAAAGCACAAACCATATTTTCAAAATACTTTTTAATATATTGTTTTTTCATTTCCAAAGCGTTAAATTGAAAAATAAAATAAATTAAAACTAAAAAACTAGCATCGATTCGATCCATTTCGCTTTTTCATTGTCATTAGTACATATGTCAAACCCAGTTAATTGAAGAAATGGCTGTGTGTCTGCAGTTGTCTAATGAGTCATTATGGTCTAATGAGTCATTATGGTCTAATGAGTCATTATGGTCTAATGAGTCATTATGGTCTAATGAGTCATTATGGTCTAATGAGTTATTATGGTCTAATGAGTCGTTCGTTAATTGTTTATTAGGGAGCGATGTGTGTTTGGAGGCCTTTAGACGAAATAATGAAAAAAAAAAATTATGGCTACTCTGGCCGATAATCGAAGCCTGAAGTGTCTTCGTTACAAACGCAAATATGTGTTGTTCATTTGGAAGAACTTTTCAAATATTCCTTTTTCTGTAAACAGTGCTATCTGCATCCAATAATAGTCTAGAGCAGGGGTAGTCAACCTTTTTATTCCTACCTTTGCATCTTAGTAAAATTTTTTTACCGTCCACAGCTAACTTTAGTAGAGTGATGTTTGCTGCGAAGATGCTTGCTACTTTCAGTTTGGAAATTTTCAAATTTTAATGCTAGCTGCTTATAGCATGACTATAGCTCTATAATCTGACGTATGGTGCAAAGTTGCGTCGACCGAGTTTGATGCTTTATTTCGTCTTGATGGTCAGCAGCATGATGCTTGCTCCGAAGATGCTGATGGCTTAAATTTTTCTGCAGGCGATAGCCTTACATTCACTGCGACCTCAAAGATCTATTGTGAGTCCCCGTTGTGAGTTATTCTCCATTTAGGTTAAGACTGGCTATTGCTTCGCAATTACAGAATAAGTGCTCTGTAGTTTCAAGAGCATCCTGGTATAAGCGGCAGGATAGCATTGCAGTTAAGCCCATTTTGTAATACCACAAGAAACAGTGGCCTGACAAGGACTCTGTGATTATTTAAACTCTGCTCTCTTGAGGAGTAGGAATTATTTTGTGTTTTTGCTTGATGTATTGATAAGCTTTTTTGCTTGACGAAGTCTTTGTAGTCTTTCCCGATAAACGGATTTGCTTTTATTCTCCCAATTATTTAGGGTATAGCTTTAGGTTCCATAGAAGTGCCATAGAATGACTCTGGTTCGGCAAATTAAGTGCCCGGTGCTATTTTGTCAGTCAGAAAATTCATTACCTTTATGACCCTCATGACCGGGTAGGTACCCACATGAGGATAACTTTGCGTCTCCTCGTTAAATTTTAAAGGGTTTGCAGACACTTCCGCACTATCCTTGACTTAATAGTGAAGGACTTAAAGTTTTGCGAGTTTGACTATCCCAGAGGATAATTTATGTGTAACTTAGAAGTTTTATCTTATAGTAGCGTAGCAGCAGAAACAGTTTTTTCAATGCTTAATGAAATTTAAATGAAGAGTAACCATTCTAAGTACTGTAGAAAGTCTTATTATCGGTACTTAGAATTTATGAATGCTGATATTAAATTATTAAGTCTTAGATCGGACAAAACCCCTACCGCCAACAATAATAGCTTGAATCGTCCACTAGAGGGCGGTAGGGATCAGGTTGACACCCCTTTGTCTAAAGCCTTTCTTGGTAACTTCAGATGTGGTTGACCAGGTTGACTGCCCCTGGTCTAGAGCCCCAAAACCCCCGGCTTGGTTTCTTGTTAACTTCAAGTCACGTACCAAATTATCTAGGTGTGGTTGACCAGGTTGACTACTACTACAGGTAACGTAAAAAATCATCTAGGTATGGTGTCGTTTTTTAGGGTTACGTACCTCAGAAGGAAAAACCGGAACCCTGATAAGATTGCTCTTGCGTCCTTCCGTCTGTTTGTAGCAAACGTTTTTCTCGAAAGCGACAGGACATAAGAATTATTTTTGATTTGGCAGAATGTTGGATCTTTATGACGCGCTCATATTTCGACAGTTAAAGATTATAAAATTATTTTTTGATTTTTAATTGAGGTGAGTTGGGCCCAGTAAAAAGTTTTTTCCTTTTTATCTTGTGGGTATCGTTTCAAAAAGCTAATTTCAAGGACTTCAATTTATTTTTTAAAAATTGTTGGGGAGTTGTTTATAAAGATATAGCCCAATGTTCCAAAAAATATCGTCTCCTGATCTTCTATGTTTCTAAAGCTAAAATTTTGATATTGAGTCATAGACAACAGAAAAAGTGCCACTCTTTTCATCAGTTTAAGTCCTTATCATACGTTTGCGATCGAGTGGAAAAGAACTCCCAACTATTTTTAGAATCCTTTATTTTATTGGTCAATTTATAAACCTTGGTGGATCTTGAAGTCTTTAACTAACATGTAAAGGTTTTATTATTGCTCGAGACCCACAAGACGACTCGAGTCAAACTTAGGTCCTCTACTCTTTTTCATTGACTTCTAACTATAGTTTAGATTCGGATAGAACACACTGTACATTTTGAATGACCCTGGTCCGAATCTGCTGTCTTTGATTACTTACTTAACGAAAGACAGTAGATTCGGACGAGGGAAATTCTTATTCCTGTTAAAGCTGTAGAAAATATTTCCAAATACAAAACAAAAAAAACCTTAATCCTGAGCTCAAATTACTATATATAAGAAAACAAAATAAATCTTTACTTTATCACAAAATATAAAATTTCATCGCTCGCTCGTCACATCAGAATTGTGTGTGCCTGTGTATTTGTATATTTCATTAGCACCCCCACATTTAAGTTAAAATCAATTCTGGCATATAAATTGATGCCAGACACCCCACTAACCAAGGCCTCGTTGAATTATGCATAATCCAAATTGGATTTAAAATTCATTACCTGGCACTACATTATCCTGTTATCATCAAATTTGTTTGTGAATGTAATCATAAGTAGTGGTTATACATAGTTGTAACCAATATGAGGGCGGGCCTAATCAATTGAGTCAGTCTCTATCCACACCAGTCGTCCTATGAAATTATAGTGCAAATTTGTGCTGGGCGCACGAAAAATATTTAAGGACCATCGATTAGGCCAGGACTTCCATTCATATTATGCTCAAAATTAAATCACCCCACGGAATAAATGAACAAGTCGATTTAATGAATTGTGGTCAAACTAATCTTTCTTTCTCAATTTATTGGCCACGTACATATGCACTCTGATTTGAAAATTATTTTGGGACTTTGGTTTTAGGTTAATGGAGCGTAATATATGGTAATTGCTTATAAGGTAGACAAATGGAGTACATGCATGTAGGTATACTACCTACTTATTGGCAATTAACGTGAACAAAATAATCGAAATATTTCACTATTTCATCGGTTGAGAATATTTGAATGAATCTCTTCGTTAGATTTATTAAATTTTCTGGATGTTCCTTTGTGTTGGTTGGAATTAAAGGGGGCAAATTTGTTTATATGAGATAATTTGTACTTTTATAATTGAGAAAAAAACTTTCCTTATAATATTATCATCAGTACTGGCTATAATCATACACATACTGCCTTAAACACCCACGTAGGGTTTTAATAACCCGCGTAGAGTCTTGAACTCTAACATCTACAACAACGCTTCACAATCAATATCTGCCTCGAGCATATGTTACCCATGAGCAGAATTCAGTTTCCGAAGATCACAGCATTTACCTATGTATCTCATACGGGGGTCTCTGCTTTCCCACTCTTGCGATTCTGTAGATGTAATTATCTAAGTCTACCACATATATTCTAATATTGGATGCCCGAGAAATCTCATACAGTTCATCCTTTGATTATTATCATAATCTCTATCTTAGACTCAAAGAAAACCCTCGAGAATACTTCCCAAGCCATGAAACAGAAATATATATGTGTGCGTGGGAGTCCTTTCTTTAAAGTATTCTATATTGATACTTATGGAAAAATGCCAAACATTGACTTTATATTTGCTAGAGAGCCCAAACTACTATCCATACAGGAAAATAGTCTTCCAGTAATTTAAAGCTTGGTTCCTTACCTTCCCAAAGCCTACATTTACTATAAACCTTACTTAACAAAATAATAAAATAGTTTTGATTACAAAGTACCCTTACTATTTTACGCTCCCTAACTCTCGGCTGAGAAATAATTGCATGTGTGTATGTACAGCCGGAGGCCGAATCTGTACGCAGCTACATTCAATTTTGTCAGCCCACCCACGTCATCCTATGACGGCACAGTGGCATTTACAATGATTACTCTACTCAGCTGAGAGTTTTTGTTGGAAGAATCGTAGTCATTTAAGATAATTTTTTTTAGGAAAGGTATGAAAATTTTATTACGGTTCGGAAGATAAAAAAGCAACCTCAAGATTATCAGAACACCATTTTTCTGTATGAATAGTAGCTTAGGGCGGAGCAGCTATTCAAATCAAACTTTTGTCCGTTTTACATAAGAGCACTACAAATATTTTAGAATGTAAGGACTCCACTGGGGCTGGCTCTCATGTGGTAGTGAGGGAGCCTGTTTCATGGCTTGTGAAGTATTCTCGAGGGTTTTGACTTAAGCCATACGCCACCGTAGAAAGAGCTTTATTACCCTGTGTGCGTATAACAAATATTATATTATTGTTGAAGGTAAGGGATATATTCCGAAATATTTGAAGAAATCCACCACTCAAAATAACAATCACCCACTCTGTCTCCATTTCTAGTTAAAGTCATCCAATACTACTTTGTATTATATCGATCTGGAGTCCTATAGTTTTTGGCAAAATTATCCAGTTTCAAGTTGTCAACAGCTCTACTTATACGAGATGAAAATTGTGAGTCCAAAAGTTGTCATTACATACCCTTGTCCTCGTGGCTTTAGTTTAATTTGAACTCTCTTCCAATTCGTTCGCCTAGGATTCATCTGCATGGCGGCTACCAATGACCCTCAACTAACCGGCAACAAAATTTTGCCGTTGGTTTGATTATAAAGCGCAGAATATGAGCTAAACAATTCTAAGAGGGACTTGAGGTTTTAAAAGGCATGCGGTCTCCTGTACGACCCTCAAGTTTGGTTGGGGCTTTGAATCGATATAAAAAAGTATCTACTTGCTTGAGTAGGCTTCCTAATGTGATGTGGATCAATCTGAAGACTAGAAAATGTTAGCCATGTAGTTTACCTGATGTACGGTGTTCTCTTTTTGAGGAAGGAGAATTGCTCAGATGTGCTCACTTTGAGATCCTATCCAGTTCAGAGTTCTTAAGATTTTAACACTTTGTTCTGAGTACCAGATTTTATTTTTGGAGTTGCTTCAATATTCCGCTGGTCTACCAATGTGTAAACTACCTGATTCCTGAAATCCGGATTCGAACTATCCGAATTCGGCTCCAAACGATCCGGATAGCTCGGATCCAGATCGGGTAAGTAGGTACAGATTCGGATCTGGATAGATACTAGGATCCGGATTATCCGGATACCTGGATTTAAGTAATCGGATCCTAATTATTTCAGATAATTCGGATAGCAAATTATCGCGATCCGGATATTTAGCTCTAATCTAAACATTGATTTATACAAATTGGTTGATATGCCTGACTTATCTTGATATGATCCGCGTTTTGTCAATTTTCGTCAGACTCTTGTCATCCGCACAGATCACTCGAGAGAACTTTCGTTCTAAAGCCCTAACAAAAATTGTGACGAACAGAGCGACCCACGGCCGACAGATACTGCAGATTCCTATGTAATACACACTCCACCATAAACGGCAATGGTTATCGGCCCTGGGCGTCGCGACTGTGCTTATGGCTAATGTCACATGAGTCTGAATTCATACTCAAAATTTTTCAGATTCTTATTTGTTGTCATGAAACTGCACAGAAATGAACTGCGTCATGTCACATGAACCAGAAATTCTAAACGGTATGAACAAGGTCATTTCTGTGCATTTTCATGGGAATAGTTAAAAATCTGAAAAGTTCACAGCCTGAAGTAAGACTTATGTGACATCGGCCTAAGACATCACAATTGATTCGTTGGAGTTACTATTTGAAGAGTCTGCCTTCGGCTTGTTGTTATCAGACCGATCGCATTTACTTTTTATGTCTTTTGGGGACTCAGCATTAACTGCGCGTGGTGTTTGAAGGATCAGTAGGTACCTGAACAGAGGTTGGGAAGGGGGAGTGGACTGAAAGATGACTATTTCTTCTACTTTCCACACCAGACTATATCTCTTGACCTGATTGCTATATTACCTGGCTAGGTTAGTACTCTTGTCGCCGGCTTCTGATGGACGTGTAGGTAGGAGAAAGTAGCTTAGGGACTTCTGATCATTTTTTTAGATTTTTTCAACACAACCTGATCTGACATATTCTAGTTTGTTTCTTGTCAAATAGATGGAGCCATTAAAATCATCAGTAAAATGATGCAAATTAAATTTCATCAAAATGAAAAGTCTCTTATGTTCGAATGCTCAGAAATTTTCTATTATTACATTTCATTCCAATTCACTGTGAGTAGTCATTTCATGAAAAAGCTACAAAAGGACCCACTGCTGAGAACTTTATGAAAACAATCCTTTGATGAAAAACACACGGAACAACCACCATAGATCATAGGCGGTATATGTTCTCTCAACATCAAACATATTTTTTTGACACATAAATTCAGTCAGTACTCTAAGAAATTGATGGTGATACAAGACTTTCTTATCCAAATACTCCCCCCCCCCCCACCCCGACCAGCCTCCTCATGTTCATTCTCTCATTACCGCATATAATATTTCCGTTGTGCACAGTATATTCGATACCGCAACTTGAGAGATTAAAACTTCTGAGTCTATTAGAACAATGGCATCCTTGGTGGACAGAGTTCACCCGGGGAAATATTTAATGCTCCATCAGTCGTCGTCGGAGTGAATGGGATTCGAGACGGGGAACTTTTATATTGCGCATAATGAGATTTTATGCGAAAACACAACAATAGCCGGAGACATCATAAAAGGGGGGTGCTTAAAAGTCATAGAGAAATGAAAATGTCGTCTGAATTTGTTGAAAAGCTTCCCACACCTTCATTGTCCCTGAACTCGATGATATGAAACGTGGGGTAGGGTACGTGATTTCGGTATATGTACGTTAGTACAGAAGTTGCAACAAAATTCTCAAACCCTTTCGTTATCTGAAGGGGTTTCGCACCATAGAGATAACATGTTCTTCCTAATAAATCCACCAGTTATATTCTACCCGGTTTATAGAGGGTTGGACATGGGATCACATTACCTCCCCATGTGTATGTATATATAGGTAGTATATGAATTTGTAACATTAGGAAGCGCACAGGTATAATATGGCAGATAAGGTGGATGAGCCATTGTCTTACTTTATTCCACCATAAAAATATGTCAAAGCTCCCCGGCTTGCAACATTTTAACCGCAACAATAATAACTAAAAAGAAAATTGTGAAAGGGACAAAATACACACATTATGAGGAGAAATAAGTAAGTTCCAGGGACGTATGCAGCGGAAACTTTACTGTGCCATGAAAAAGTTTTTATTCATAATCACGCTACCGTGAAAGCTTACCCTCTATAGGATGGGCGGCGAGCGAATGCTTAAAAGGATATTTTTCTTGAAAGCCGGCCAAAATTGCTTTAATTTTAAAGAATTTTAGAGCAAAAAAAAAAAAAAAAGAAAAAAATCAGGAGAGATAAATATATTCGTGATATGAAAACTGCTTTTGTTTCTATTTGTTTTTTTTTCAAGCAAACGAGTCCACAGGTAAAATGTATTTGCAGAGTTATGAGAATTTCAATGAACGCAGTGACCTAAACTATATAGGGTTTGCTGTATGTGTTGTGTAACTTCTGAACGTTACACCCTATGATGATAATTTAAAATAATTCTTTAGATTAACAATCGTTGTACCTTTTCAATGGTCTATAAACTTTTCCCCTCCTCTTCTCCGTCGTTTTAAAGTTATGGCTCAACAAAGTTAAAATTTCAAAATCTTAACTCGCTATTTTTTTATTTAACTACTATTTTTATCAAAACATACGTCATCAACACCAATTTTTCATATTGGATTTAAAAAGCTCAACAACTTCGCTTCAAAATGACGTGTCACATTCTGTATGCAAAATGTAACCCTTTTTGCGTTTTTTGTACCTTTTTTTCAGCATTCTCATCAGTAAGGAGAACATTACTGATGAGAACTCTCTGATCGCTGGGGTCGAAAAGTACAATTTTTCTGCATCAATTTGAGTTTTAAAACTTAAAACTGTCACTATTGTTTTGTACGAGCGATATGTAGGGGAATCTTGTCAGGGTTGCCCACCCTTTTGACTTTGCCCATAACTTCCGTTTCAGGAAGAATTTGGTCAATCGAAGTACATCTGGGAAAAAGGAACACTTTTGCTGAACATCACAAATTGATTGGGTGAAGATGGAAAAAAAATATAGGCATTTAAAAAAAAGTGAAATGCTGTCAAAGTAGTGCTCTCTGGGTTGATCAGTCGACGAAATATGTGCTGAAATGATATGGAAAAATTAATTAAATGAAATAAAAAGCCGAATTCGTTACGTTTTCTGTTTTTACCAAATTTTTAATGGCGTAATATTCGGAATCGTATGTCCGGCAAATGCCGTTATATTGGTGCACTTCAAATGCACTTCTTTCTTCCATTGTCCGAGGAGGACTTTTTCTGCGCTTTTTTGGGTGGGCATCTTCCTTTGGCTGGTGTTTTATTGGCGGACTTCGTTGGGAGTGGACCTGGATGTTTTTTGAGCGTCTTCAAAGAACACAATCACAGTAGGACAAGACTACATAATGTGGCCAATCATGTCGACTAACGCTATTGTCGCATCGCGTGTCATCACAACTAAACATGTGACAGGACTGAATTTTCCTTTTTGTTTGTTTTCAAGCATGAACAACACAACACATTCACAATTTTTACCTTGATGATTGCATATTTTCTCCACACTTTCTGGCCGTATTCACAGTTGCTAAAAAAAGCTTTTTTTGGAATTTCAAATCACTGAGTGCACAACACATGCTTTGGGCTCACGCATCAAAACTGTAATGTGACGAAAAGTTCGCTGACTCTGAGAGAAGTTTTGCCGCGCTCGCATATTGGTGACGCTACTGGTAAAAAAAAAAAAACGCAGTTGGTCAATCAGGACGGACAGCCCAACCATGATGACATTCCACTAGGTATATTATTTAGATGATTTCTTTTGGACGATTTTTAAAGATTTCAATCCTCTTTTACCTTTTTCGCAGCCATATGTATGGTCCTGGTTCTCATGTATTAGTTGGAGAGTCTCCCAGTTGGAAATGTGGTCAGGCCTGCCTGAAGAAGGGAGCTAGAAGCATTCAAACCAATAGGGATAATATAACTAATATGTTCGGTAAGGACTAAATGATGCCACTGGAAGATAATCAACAATTGCCATTCCGGGTAAGGTAATAATGATGCATATGGAAGCTAAGTCAAACAATAATTATTATCCAGCATTCTGGGTAAGGCATAATTGATGCATCACAAATAAACTTAATATTTCCGAACATTGTTCGTACTACGAGAACGATATTTTGTCAAACATATTATTCCTGACTAGGCATAAGGGATGCAACTGGAAGATATTCGAAATTATAATAATTCCGTAACATTCCGGGTAAGACAAAAGTGATGCATAACGCACATAATAAAAATTATTTCCCATATCGAGAATTTCTCATATTACCACGATTCATTAGTGCGTGACATGCGAAATTGTAAAATGCATTGCTGCGGAATTTTGCTATTTTCAGAAAGTTTTTTCAGCTTGCAGTTCTGAACTGAATTCGCACAAAAGTGAACTGATTTTTAGTCAATTGTTGTTGTGAAAAGTGAAGTGTCACAAAATTTAAGTGATCGTCAATTATTACTGCAAAAGTGAGATTATTTATTAGACAGGTATCCAGGTATAATTTTTATTACATTTTCTTATCCGGCCGATTTTGCAAGAATTTTTCTCTTATATCTAGTATGTAGGTTATAATTTCGTTTTTTGGAAGTTTTTCTTAATTCAGGTTTATATAGTGAATATTATGGTAGCTACACCAGGACACGAAAGTTGCTTTTATTACATAAAATAATTATGAAAAAAGATGATTAAAAACTAAAAGCCCAGCGGGAAAATAAAGCATAGAAGAGACCTTCTTTGGAAGGGTGGTATACAAAAGTGTTCGAAGTAATACTGCACTGCTCTAATATTGCGTCCTTAGGAAGGTCTTCCGAAGTTTCCAGCTGGGAGGTTATTACATTATTATAATATTAAATTTATGTATAAATTTAAGAAATTGGAAGGAACACAAAGAAAGAAAGTGTGCAAACTGGAATTTAATTTAGTATTTTGACATTTTTTTTCACTGCAGTGTTAAACTGCCCATGGTACTTCATTGACAATGTATAGAAAATATAATTGCGGGATATTTACTTTATGCACTTCATCACCTAACAACTTTTGCTACGTCAAATCAATGACACCTATTAAAATTGAAGGATTTTGTAAAGGCTCTGACGGAGAATATTACATTATTGGATATACATTTCAGATTATAGAGAATGTTTTTGAAGCACCATTTGGATCCATGGAAATATTGGATATGTGTCTTGCTAGCAACATTAATAAGGATGAAATAAAATTTAATATTAGAGAGCTCCTTTGCAAAATTGTACGTATACCATTTGGGAAGAAATTTGCGCTTATTCAAGTGTTACACCATTGTATTTGTTAATGTACATAAAACACAATTAGATGTCACTAGATATTATAACAATCGGCAATTATACCAACTAGGAATCACCCCTTATCCAAAAGGGATAAGTGTTTTATTAATACTTGTAAAAATCTTGGTAAGATTTCTCAATTCTTTAATTTATATAATTACTAATTTTTTTTTTTAAATAAAGAAAAACAAAATATAAAAAGAAAAAATATTTGGCTCTGAAATTAAATATATTGTCGGCAAACAGCAAATAATGTTGAGGAGACTAAATATACTCTTGGACCGAATTAGTGCAAAAATATTTCCCGAAAAGACTACCTTCAACATATTTCCAATTGATAATAGCCAACAGCTGGATGAAATCGAAGAGGACATTGAGAATAAGCCCTGACAAGAACTAGTAAGTTGTGTTAAAATGAAATGCAGTAATTTATATATATTTAATTAAATAATATTTCTTAATTAATTTTTATATTTTAAATTTTTAAGAAAAGGTCTTTTGTACACCTATTTATATTTGTATATCAGTATCTTAGAGATATAGATTGGTCGGTCTGTTTTGCTTCGAGGGATGCTGATGAATGCACATTAGAACTTAGTAACTTACTAAGTCTAGGCATGCGTGAATATATTCCGTATTCTTACAGCAGATCTCAACAACAGCAAAATCGGTCTTGGTTTAACGATAAGTGCAAACCAAGCTATAAAAGCGAAAGAGTCTGCTTTTCGCGCCTATCAAGTGCATCCTTGTCCAGAACTGAAAGAAATCTACAAGACTGCACGGAACACCTGCAAGTCCATTATCCAGAGAGAAAAATTTCTTTTTGACCAGAATGTTAGACAAAGAATCTTGGCAAGCCGCAAAGGTAGTAAAGGTTTCTGGTCACTGGTCAAAACCATCAGGAAGAACTTCAGCAGTTCCTCTATACCTTCAATACTTAATAATGGTGAAGTGGTTGTTGACTCCCAGGGATAAAGCTAATATTTTGGCTGCTAGATTCGCATCAAATTTTTTTCTTCCACCCACTTCACAGGCACCTGTCGTGCATCCCCCGTGCGGATGTGTACAAGAGCCAATACACATTCGTACGAGAGATGTGTTCAAGGTCCTTAATGGTATCAACGTCTCTAAAGCCGCAGGTCCTGATGGTTTCTCGCCCCTATTAATTAAAAGCTGTGCCTCATCCTTGGCTAAACCTCTGCGCAAACTATTCTACCTGTCCTATTCGACAGGAAAATTTCCAACTGCTCGGAAACTAGTTCACGTTCAGCCTATTCCCAAGAAAGGAGAGGGTAGCGATCCCTCAAATTATCGACCAATTGCAATCACTTCGATTCTTTCAAAGGTTTTTGAATTCTATCATTAACTCCAAATTAATGAAGTATCTGGAAACCAATCAGCTCATCAACGATCGCCAATACGGCTTCCGGCACGGACGCTCATCTGGAGACTTGCTGACTTTTCTTACGGAACGTTGGAATCGTAGCCTTCACAATTTTGGTGAGTCCAAAATCGTTGCTCTAGATATTTCAAAGGCCTTTTGATAGAGTCTGGCATCCAGCCCTTTTAGCCAAACTCAAAGCACTTGGTCTTTCCCCTCCTCTTCTATTATGGATTGAAAGTTTTTTATCTAGTCGCCAAATACGTGTTGTATTAGATGGCGTTATATCTGAACCCTCATCCTATTAATGCCGGTGTCCCCCAGGGCTCTGTTATTTCTCCGACCTGTATTTGTAATCTTCATTAATGATCTGCTTTCCCCTTACTTTTAATCCTATCCATAGCTTTGCTGATGACAGTACCCTTGATTTCGCATACTCCTTTGACACCCTTGCGGATTCCAGAGGGAACGCCACATGTGTTAAACGAGACTGCATGATTAGATCATTGAATAACGATCTTGACAATATTCTCGCTTTGGGGCAAAGTGAATCGCGTCGAATTCAATGCATCTAAGACCCAAAGCTGTCTCATCTCATTAAAACAAGACCATCACTTAACCACTCCCATTTCGTTTGATGGAGCATTAATTTCTGATTCACTGTCACTAAGAATTCTTGGCATTAATATTTCCAGTAAGTTAAGCTGGACAGATCACATCTTCTCGGTTGCCAAAGAAGCATCAAAATGTCTTGGTTTTTTGAAAAAGGTGTAAGAAAATATTCAGCCCATCAAATATAGCGCTCCTCTACAAGTCCTACATCAGACCTAGAATGGAATACAATTCCCATATCTGGGCCGGGGCTGGTCGCACAGCCTTAGCTTCATTGGATATTGTCCAAAAGAGAGCCTGCAAGCTCATTGGCGATTGTGGCAATTACTCGTCATATCGACTCGCTCGAGCACCGTCGCAATGTTGGATGCCTTTCGCTCCTTTATC
The DNA here is from genome assembly GCA_963930735.1 of Dioctria linearis. Lineage (NCBI taxonomy): Eukaryota > Metazoa > Arthropoda > Insecta > Diptera > Asilidae > Dioctria > Dioctria linearis. The sequence continues at coordinate 16,569,176 of OZ005742.1, read as the reverse complement.
GCTATATGCAATGGTCAATGTTCTGATGAAATATCTAGTCTGATCCCTTGTAGAATAGTTCCTGCACGCAATACTCGCGCTGCATCCCGCGCTCATCCTTTTACCCTTCAAATTACCTTCGGCCGTACACTAAAATTCCGGGATGCTTTCTTATCCCGAACTGTGCGAATGTGGAACAGTCTACCATCTTCTGTCTTTCCTCCGGCATACAACCTGCGAAAGTTTAAGGGCGACATACATCGGCACCTCCGCCGCTCTCCTCATATCCCTTAATCCTTTCCCTATCTCCTTCCTGCCACGCTGTGCTTTGCATCATAGGGTATCCCCTGAGCTTGGCTTAATATTAAAAAAAAAAAAAGAAAAGAAAAAAAAGTACTTTATATTAAAGAAATAATTGAGAAGCCAACATTTCTAAATGTTTTCCTCAATTATTTACAGACAACATAATTTTGAAAATAAATCGGGGCGGAGCAAAAAATAAAAATTCCTATTAAGAAATATAAGCTTTTCAATTAATTTTTTTTTCGGTAAAGAATTTGTCTTAAACCTCAACATATAATGAAATTGTTTTATTACTTTTTACAGAACTGTTAAAACTGAACATTTCGGATACCTTCAGTTTGAAGGAAGAAATGAAAGCAGGCTACAAGCTTGCCAAAAATAGATTTTATAAAAATACGTACAAATTTAAAACTTGCACTTCAGTGAAAAACATAGATAACTAACACTGTTAAAAATATTTTGAAAAACTTAATATATTTTATGCAAAGAACTAATAAAACTAAAATAAAATATAAAACTGAAGAACAAATAATAAATAATAGAATACCACTGAAATGTAACAAAAATTAAAGAATGACAGAAAGATAGAAATATAAAATTAAAAAGAGAATGTAAGCATATAAAGAATATTAATAAAAAAATGTGAAAAAAATAATGTAAGATATAAAAGAAGATGTATACTTTATACCTAAAGTAAAACACAAAAATACAAACATGAAAAAAAACAACAAGCAACAAATACGAAATGTCAAAGAAAATGTTTACATAAGAAATACAAAAGTGTAAGGAAAGTAAATGTAAGGCTTACAAAATAACATTTTAATGAATAAAAAAAATACTGCATACACCATCATATAGAGATTTTTATGGTAAAATAAAGCCCCCACTTTCGATTGGTATTAATGCGTCTTAAAAGGCATTTAAAAACCATTATATATCCGCTCCTTTCGAATTACTTCTTAGGAAGCTTGCGAGGAGTCTTCCTTAAGATGCCTGCTAAAACACTTACTGAGAAGCATACATTTCTCCTTCTTCATGATGTCTTCTGCATTACTTCCTGAGAAGCATTGGTTTGTTCTTCTTCATGATGTCTTCTGCATCACTTCCTGGGAAGCATTCGTTTGTCCTTCTTCATGACGCCTTCTGAATCACTTTTCAAGAAATAGACGAGGATGAAGCCGAGCTCATATCTTCCTTCTGCGGACATGGATGTTAAAAGGATATGAAGTGGCATACAAAGAGTCATGCCTCCAAACCTTCCAAGGAATGATACTGGCATGCATGGAAGTATGTTCCCATTTCCAACTGGGCTGTTTTATGGCTCCTTGGGACCCAGCGAGAAAAAAGCACTCCTGCGGAAGCACAAAGTGTTTCGATTGTGTTTTAGTTTCATATAAATTTTAACATTGCATGTCTGCAGAAACAAGCACTTCCTCTTAGCTTCGTCTTAATTGCTTTTAAAGCACTTTGTGTGAAGCAAATTGGAAGCTCTGGGCGATTGTAGCTGCTTCAGTGTTACCAGTTACCATTGTTTCTATTTTAATTACAAAAAATTTGTGCGAAGGAAAAGAAAATCACATAGTTTAAAGTTTAACATTATAATTTAATATAAAATATAAAAATTCAAAAAGCAAATTTCTTATCTGAAACTGTGAATCATAATGACTAAACGTAAGGCATTAACACGAGAAACCTCATGATCACGTTCGCATTCAATACTTGCATCGAAATTGCTTCAGATTCCAGAGAAGCACTTTTTTGGAAGCAAATCAGTAACCTATACCTAACTATATACAAGCGATTTTTTCGAAGCCCTTGGAATTTTTCACGCTGGGGATTTTTCAACACTTCGGAAAATCAAGACATACGAAAAGAACTATATGGGAGAAACCTGATTAAATGGCTCGACCAACCTCAGCTTTCATTGAGAAATAGATGTCGATTACACCAAACTAATTAAGGTGTATTAAATGAAAAAGGGCCCCAGGACAGGCCTGATTTGGTACTGTAAAATGTCTAAATAAAAAAATAAAATTAAAAAAAAAAAAATAATATATTATTATGAACATTTGTTCTTTTATTAGTACAACGATAGTACCTACTACTTGGAAAAATAATAATTTCTAGTTTAAGGAAAACGAAATTGACGATGTATTCATGTATTAATTTTCCCCCAAAATAAATATATCAATCAACTATAGAAAAAAAAAATTCAGTCCAAAATTCCAATACTCACACATTTGCGCAGAATTATTCACATCAGTATTTCAACTATTGTATATAGGTACTAATATCCAGGGGCAACAAATCCATTCACTTTTAAATGCAAATTTGACAATTTCAACTTAAAATCCTCTTAAAACTTTTACTCACAGGAAAATGTTTTCCCAATGTTAATCCAATAAACGTGTGTAGTGCAACTACATACATATATTCAGTTCAGATCCGTCTTTTTTCTCTCTCGCCGGAAAATCCCTATTTGCGTGGCTCCAAAAACATTTGTGAAACATTTTGTATATGCGTTTAGGGATTCAATACTAAGCCGATTACCATAAAACCCAGATAGTAGGACACTTGTTGTTCAATTTTCAGTAATTATATTTCGAAAACTAACGCAATCTCAGTCTATTATGGAATTTTGTTAGTGTTTAATTAATAAACAAACGCAAGAGTGGGAGGAGGATTTTTATTAGGTACATATCCCCATCCGGTGAGCTCAGTATAGGTCCACAAAAATATAGCATAGGAAATTCGATAATCCTGGCATCTAAATGTAACTTACTTAGTCCGGCATACTCTATTTGCATAAGCATTAGCTCTGTTTTATAATTTAATTCCAATAAAACATAAATAACCAAATTTAAATTAAGTAAAACAGAATACTCCACTACCCTCGCCCCTTCCATTACAAAAAAAATACACTACGTCACTGGTGTTAATAATAATTTCTTGAGTTACCTGTACAGAACAGAAAAAAAAAAATGATGCAAAATGAAGTTAGGTAGGAGAGGCAGATCCTTAGTTTTCTCATGTTCATCTTAAGATGAGTTAACGTTTTCCTCGATTACTCAAGTCTATTTTAAAATTGTTTAAGAAAGCACTCGTGTTATATACTTACAAGAGAAAAACGAAAATTGATTTCCCGTTCACCTCGAGTTATTCATCATGGCGCCGCGATGATGATGACGAGGCAAATTAATTGAATTATCGTTAGTAATCTTTGATAAAAGGTTGAGAAGCTTTTAAGTGAATTGCACACAAGGCCAACAACAGTGTCGTCTTCGTCGTCGTCGTCGTCGGGCTTTGTGTATAACTGGGTACACGATCCATTCGCCCAGCAGCATCTTTTCTCTCCTGCAGTATAAAACGACACGAATGGAAGGACGATTTCTTTTCCATGATTATTTTCTACGTCCATCCTCTGGGCACTTAATGCTTTTAAGCCTATCGTGCCTTTTTCTTGTTACCGGTAAATGAAATTATAAACGATATCCTCCTTGGCATAAGTCTCAACATTAATTTCAATCAAAAGAACCAGGTGTCGGTCGTCTTTTTTAATATCTTTCAAAATATCTTTGGTTGTATTTTTATCCGTTACGATCAAAGGGACAATTTCTTGGAGTCACTTGGAAATTTTTTTTTTTTTACCATAATGGAATAAAATGATGAAGTTAAGTACACACAGTTAAGCAACGAAAAACTACCGCTCTTATGTACCTAGGTGTATATATCTGACAAATCTTAAGAATAATCCTTGACACAAGGATATTAGCTATATGCCCTATAAGTATCTAGATTATACATTCTTCCAATACTTTCTTTCTTATAAATATCTAAAGAACTAAAGAAAAAAAATCTTTTCTTCATTTTACCTAGTCATTTTGGTATTTACCTACTACAGCCAGCATTGAATTGAAAGTAAATTCTGAACAAAATGAAAAATAATTCAAATCCCAGCGACCATCCGAAAATTTAGTGACTGACTCATCACTTTAATTCGACTCAAAATTTCCTTTTGTATAACTGCTAAGTGCTCTATATAGGAAAAGAAACGTGGAAAATTTTACTATGCTAGAAAGTGATGAAATATAACGAACAGAGTTCTCCACCTCCTCCATTGAAAGAAAGGTCGAACATTTTTTCACAACAGAGTTTCACATTTTTCTATTTCTCTATGTAAAAGGTAAATGCCCGAGGGATATTTTGAGGAGATAGGTAGAAGAAGAGTGAGAAGAGAGAAAGAGAGGGAAAGAAGAGAGAGATAGCTGTGATAAGAAAGGGCTTTGTGAGCCAAGGGAAAAATCAAAGTAAATCTCGAAAAGGGATCAACAAAAACAATTTATGAGATTTACAGACGATTTCATGATTTCTTATGTCTTGATTTTGATTGGAATTTTTATTATCTACAGAAATTTTCACAATTTTACTATGTGACTGACTACCTACACTCTTATTTCCACAGAGTTTATAGTTCGGTGAAAGAAAGTTTTTCATATTATTTCACTAACAAAACAATTGTAGAGATGTAGGTATTTTTTGGGTAGTAAATCTGTAGTTAAAAGTTTTTTTTTTAAAAATTTCAACGATCGATCAAAAGTTCTTGAGGTCATTATTATGAGCAAAAAAAAAAAAAAACACAAGTGAAGGAACACAAAAGCCATTGCTCGATTGAAGATTTCTTTTTTATTTTTCCAGGCACAAT